>JAYESD010000009.1:8501353-9779417 GCA_036927565.1 Tuctoria greenei
GGTGGGAGATTTCGTATATCTCAAAGTGTCACACATGCGAGGTCACAAGCAATTTAACATCAATGGCAAGTTGACACCTCGCTATATTGGACCATTCAAGATTTTGGACAAACGAGGAGAAGTAGCATATAAGTTGGAGATGCCAGCACATCTTTCTGATGTTCATGATGTGTTCCATGTTTCTCAGCTTAAGAAGTTTTTAAGGGTTCCGAAAGAGCAAGTATCGATGGTAGAATTGGAGCTTGAGGAAGATTTGACCTATGTTGAGCAACCTGTCAAAATTCTGGAAACCAAGGAGAGGGTCACAAGGAACAAGGTGACTAAATGGTGCAAAGTGCAATGGAAGCATCATACAAAGTCAGAAGAAACCTGGGAGAGAGAAGAGGATATCAGGAGAGAATTTCCCTATCTCTTTCCTTCTACATCGAATCTCGAGGGCGAGATTCATTTTAAGGGGGTAGGTTTGTAACACCCTCGTTTTCATGCATAATGCATTGCATGCATCCCCATAAAAATTTAACGTTAAGAAACCTAACAAGGAACATGATTAATTAGATATTTAATCCTATCTGGGAGCGAAACTTGTCCGGCCTCCACCACGGACTAGTATGGCGTCCTTCTTCTGTTTAAGAAAGTTCATTCTTCAGAACTCAGGACTTGTTCGACACAATGCATGGACTAGTCTGATCGAGGTTCTGATGTTTTTTTCGTACTTGTCTAACCTCTGAGCGGACTAGTCCGATATTGTCTATGTTCGGGCAAATTTACTAATCCCCAAACCTGTCCGGCCCCCAACACCGGACTTGTCCGAAATCGCTTCTGTTCCAAAACGGACTTGTCCGGTCACCTTGTGGACTAGTTCGGCCTACTGAATTTAACTCGGGTTCTTTTTTCTTCCACATTAAGTTATTGGGTAATTACCTCAATTGGGCCCAAGAACTTCGTGCCCACCCCAGAGGAGCCCAAGTGGACCCCATCGCGGCCCCTATTCGTTCTCCACTGAATTATACTCCAAATCCAACCCAAAATTCTACCACTCCACCATATATAAGCAACCCAATACCTTCACACCCTTCACAACGTTGAGAAACCATCGCTGCCATCTTTTCATGTGTGCCACCATCAAGAGAAGAGCCGACGGCAAGGAGAAGGAGGAGATAAAGGAGGAGCATCAAGCAAGTACGATCTTCATCAACTATTCGACATTAAAATTCTTCATCACCAAATCCTCCTCAACACCTTATCCTCAAACCCTAGCGTCAAGATTCAAGTTTTGCACCCAACTCTTGACCCTTGGAGCTCTAAACTCACGGTATACCCTCTGCATCCATTTTCCACGTGCGTTTAACCCTAACTTCCGCTATCCAGAAAAACCATAATTTGCAGTTTTTGGACAGAGCGGACTAGTCTGGCCCTGAGACCGGACTTGTCCGGCCTCTGCAATCTGTTGTTGCTTAATTAATCCCAATTTGACTCGAACCAACTCAAACTTGTTCAAACTTGTTAAGATCCATTGTAACTAGTTAGTAAACATTAATAGCAGCTCATTGACATGTTTTATCTCACAATTGCATCAATCATGCATATCATGGCATATTGAGTAATATTTGAGCAATATTTGATTGTAATATTTGTTTCGCATGTTTGTCGCGCGGAATAGAAGGTATTGCTGTAGAGAATGCATTCAAGGACCTACAGAACTAGAACTTCGAAGGTTTTGATCCAAACTAAGCTCAAGAGCAAGGCAGGTGTCCTTGATCATTTTGATCCTGGTTATAATGTTTTGTTTGCAAAATTGTATGCTTGTGTGACATTGATGGGAAAACCCAATTATAGGAATTTACTAGTTTTGTATGACCGCCCTTGTCGCTTGAACACAATGTAGAGAGTCAAGAAGGGTCTTTTGCACTTTTACTTTGCTATAATCAATTGGGTTTGGGAAATAATCATATTGCTCAATTTTGAACTATTGAACACCTAAATGATGAGAATTGATAACAATGAACCTTTAGCAACATGGATCCTAGGGATCTAAGCAAGCCGGTTACGTGGCATGGGTCGGACCATTTTGGTGGTTTTGCTTGCTTTAGATTTAAGGACCGATTCGTGGAGCAACCATCCAAGATTTACAGTGCTACCATAGGGCCAGGTATGGGTGCGTCTTAGCTAACTAATTAGTGTATTGTCAGCAGTGTTCGAACCATTTGGAAAGCTCGAGGAAGGGGTAGTCGGTTGGGTTTGTAGTGATGGTGGGACTACCCTCGGATCCGAATGGCGCAAGAGGGGGTCCTTGGATGGATGTGCTCAGTCGGAGACATCACCACCGATGAAATATTAGTGGGGTTCAAATATGCTAGTAATCACTTTGTAAAGGCTATTTTGTGATCTCTTGGCCACACACCAAAGGAAGTGTGAGACAACATAATTGAGATTCTGTGGGGACTGGAATCCCGACCTCCAAGGATCTCATGGGGTGGTGTCGTGCGATGCGACACCCAATAGTATACAAGAAAAAGACGAGAACAATTTACAATATCAAGTCTCTATTGAAGAGCACAGCGGAAGTTTTAAAATACTAACGAAAGGAAAGAGAACTATACATCATAGCTACACTATCAGCACTAGCTATGCAAAAGCAAAGTCATCCATGCCCTGGATACTTCGCACTAGCAACACACAACTCACGGCGGCATGTAGGGTTCCCACTCGGCTGTAAACCCTGGAGGGGGTTTAGCCTCGTCATCAAACCCGTCATCAGTCGTATAATCTGCAAAAACTTGTCAACTGCAAACGTGAGCATAAGGCTCAGCAAGACTAACCCGTCACACTAGACATATGCAAGGGTGAATACTAAGCATAGGTAAGGTAAAGCATAAAGGACTCGCCTACAAGTGGATCCTTATAGTCATGTTTTAACTTGCACATGACATCCTTCAGGCACGGCACATCATAGACTCCACAATCAACCAAGAAACATTTTGCCGATGATATGATGTGCACAAAGCACATAATTCTTTTACAGGTAAAGTATGGGGAAATTGAAAACTTTTAATTGTACTATTTCTAAGCCAAACAAGGTTGTCCAAGCAATTTGTAATCCCATATATCATATTCTCCTGACTTCTTCAGTATTTACTACGTCACAGCGCAGTGAACAAGTGGTACTCTATTACCGCGAGGGACGATGATTGCTATCAGGATACACCCGGAACAACACGACACATACGCACTTTTGGAAATGTCAGCGAGTACTTACACCAGTACCTACATAACACCTCAGTACTAGTCGTATATGGCCACCTTTCACTAAACACTTGAATGTCGAACCGGTCGATCCGTCACGAACAGGAGGTCACTGCGTGGGGCGTACTCTGACGTGCCCACCAGCTGATTTACACCTTGCTGGCCTCAACCCACGCCTATAAAACACAACGGAATGCCTTGATAAACTAGTATCATGCTACGTTAGTTTACTGGAGCCCATTCCTCCAGTATGTTGCCGGTACAATTCAAGCTTGTCCAGCACGGCCGCACAAGAAACGGTCCTTAATCGACACAAGCAGGGCTACACACGTGAGACCACGTCTCGTTGCATCCTACCCACTAGTCATTCTCAATTTCATATTCATAAGTCATTTTATTATTCTAGATCCTCCCGTGTGATAAAATAACTATCTCGTGAGTAGATTCCAACTATTCGACTTCTACCGAATTTCCTATGAGCATAAGCATAGCAGTGTCTACTCAACAGGCCGTAGACCTAACCTAGACTCCATAGGATTTGTGGGCCATGCAAGTGGATGTCAGACACCTTAAACGTAATGCACAATCATCTGAAGACGTAAGGTGAAATAAAAACTGCAAAACACTGTAAGAAACATAAATGCAAATTGGGGCCTGCCTGAATGCGAGTTTGAACCTATGTTAGTTTCTAGCAGCTGGATCTCCAAAGCTTCTGGCTGCTCCTCGATTTCAGCTACTACACGATATGCATAAACTAGGTATGAATGACTTTGAAAATAATTAATATGCTTAAGGTGGTGTGAACATCCTAGGATGAAAAAAAGATAATTATCTTAATTGGCTTTGGGACTTTTATGGTAGATACTAGTGACTATGTAGAAGATTCTTGCAAAGAACAGGAGTTGATCAAGGAAGTCTGTTGTTCTTAAAAATTATGGTAAGCAATAACTTTCTCTAAATTTTGGTTGAAATCTTGGAGACTTATCATAGCTACCAGGGGTTGTATCATGTAGAGGGGGTCTCACTGGTTCTAGGAAAATTTGATTCACCATTTTCTAAGCTTCCTACAGGGAAAAACTGATTTTTCAAGTTTGGGGAAATTTCTGGAAATTGATTTTTTCCATTTTTCTCAATTTATAACTACATAGAGATTTGGAATATTTATCAACCCAGTATTTTATGTCCAAAGAACTTTAAATTTTTACTAGAGGTCAAGTGTATTAACAATAGTGCTCTGACCAAAATTGGGAATTTTCCAATTAACAAAACTGTCAGAATGAATTCTTGAAGCATTTTGCTTATCTGAACTATAGAGAAATTTCTATGGCTTTTCATACATATCCAAGTGCTCCACTGCACAGTATTCTTCATGCTGGTTCTAACAAAATTTATTTGGGAATTTTTGGATAATTCTACTGGAAGTTATGGATTTTCCAAGTTTGGATTGAATCTGGATTTATTTTCCTATTGGAAATTTCAAATAAAGGGGCTGGTCCCACTTCATTTGAATCGGGCCAATCAGAACTGAACCACGCCGGGAGCCACGGGGTTAACCCGCGCAGCCACACCGGATCCGCGTTCACAGCTGATCCCACGCGAGAGGGCGTCCTTGACAGGTGGGACCCGCATCCTCCGTCTACCTCCCGACGCGGCGGCGTCTCTCGCCGAAACTGCGGCAGCTCTTTGCCAAACCTAGTTGAGTCGACCTCCTTCCGGCCTCGCCTTGACCGCTCAACCATAAAATCGACCGCGCAAGCTGATGGTGGTGGCCAATCGAGTCGGCGATGGTCAGAGATGGCGGTGCGACGGTGACGGCGGAGCTAGGGTTTCGTCGTTCGTTGGAAACGCTCAGAAATGGCACAATAGACTCGGGAAAAGGTCGGGAATGTTCCTGGAAGCACCAAGATGATGATTTGGGGGTTAGAATGGAGTGACATCGCCGGCAAAGCTGAGTTCGACGGTGTGTCAATGGGTTTTCGTTGGCGGCCATGAAAACTCAAAATCCGACCCCGTCTCTCGATGTCTTCCCTTTCGTTGGCGCCGGAAAAACAGCGTGCAGAGCAGCACCGAGATTGTCTCACTGACTGGTGGGTCCCACTACTCTTATCCCTGCTCTTCTCTGCAACATCAATTCCCCTACCAAACTTGATACAAAATTTCTAGATTTTTGTGGGGAGGCTTAAATAAATATCTGGAATTTGACTCTGCAATTGGATTTCAAATTGGAGCAAGTTTCATTTGAATTTCAAATTTGAATTCAAAATTGGGTGAAATTCAATAGTGTCACTGAATTAAATAGCAACTGAGTTCCAAAAATTGTGAAACTTTGAGGATAAGTCAAGCATGTCATGCTGACCATGATGGTGTGTTCAAATCTTGATGTTCAATGAGGTTGAACAGAATTCAGAATTTGAATTCATAATATGGTCTGAATTTGCTAAACGTCTCAAATAAAATAGCAAATGGAGTTCGAAATTTATGAAACTCTGCAGGAAGTCTATTTGGAATATGAGGAAACCATAGAAAAATTTATGGCCTCAGATTTGAATAATTTTGACAGGGCCAAATGTACAGTAGCATATTCAATTTGTAATTAATTTGAATATGTATTGGGTAATGCATATTAATTTGACCTAGGATCCTCCATTCAAATAATTCCAAACTTTGAAGAGAGGTCAAAAGAATTTATCTAAGATTGTTGGTGAAGTCCATTCCTCATGTTAATAAAATTTAAGCATGAGTAGAAAATATTTGATGAGATCAAGTTCATAAGCCTAGCTATAATTGGTCTCCATTAGGGTTGATAACCAACTTACAATTGAACCCCATATGAAGGAAAATGTGGGATTTTACATTCCTCTCCCCTTAAAAGAATCTCGTCCTGATATTACAAAAGGAAGGATAAAAGGAAAAGATCTAATGAACATATGACGTTAACAAGTCCGGATAGTTGATTCTAAGATATTCCTCGCTTTCCCACGTTGCTTCATCAGCGGTGTGCTTTCCCCACAAGACCTTGTAGAAATGCAAGGTGTGGTTTCTTGTGGTACAAGTCTTCTCATCGACTATCTGAGTTGGATGCTCAGAGTAAGTAAGATCTGGTTGGAGAGCTTCCAAATCCTCCATACGGACTTCAGCTGGGGCCTTGTGACATTTTCTCAATTGTGAAATGTGAAACACCGTGTGGACCCCTGAAAGCGATGCTGGCAGCTCTAGCCGATAGGCTACAGGTCCGCATTGCTCACTTATTGCGAATGGTCCGATGAAATGCGGAGCTAGCTTCCCTTTTTACTCCGAAGTGATGAATCCCTTTCAATGGGGATACACGAAGGTAAACGTGATCCCCGATATTAAAGTGATGTGGTCGACGTCATTTGTCCGCATAGCTTTTCTGACGAGACTGAGCAGCCTTGAGGTTGGCTTGAATAACTCGTACTCGATCTTCGGCTTCCTTTACCAAGTCTATACCATATGTTATTCATTCACCAAATTCACACCAGTTCAAAGGTGTGCGGCACTTCTGGCCATAAAGAGCTTCATATGGTGCCATTTGGATGCTAGTTTGATAACCATTGTTGTATGAAAACTCCGCCAATGGTAGATGATCATCTCAATTCTTACCATGGTGGATGGCACAGGCGTGAAGGATATCCTCTAGCACTTGGTTTACTCGTTCCATTTGACCATCAGTCTGTGGATGGTAAGCTGAGCTTCGAATCAATTTGGTACCCAGAGATGCGTGGAGCTGCTCCCAAAATCGAGCAACAAACAAGGTTCCACGATCTGATATGATAGTGTGGGGTACTCCGTGTAAGCATAAGATCCTGGCAATATACAGCTCTGCATATTGTCGTGCCACATACTTGACATTGACTGGAATAAAGTGAGTTGACTTGGTGAGTCGGTCGACTATCACCCAAATCGAGTCATGCTTGCGAAGGGTGAGAGGTAATTCAACAATGAAATCCATGCTGATGTCCTCCCATTTCCACGCCGGTATGCTTAAAGGTTGTAGTTGTCCGGCTACCTTTAGATGGTCGGCTTTCACTCATCGACATGTATCACATTTGGATACATACTTCGCTATTTCCCTCCTCATTCGAGTCCACCAAAATTTCTTCTTCAACTCTTGGTACAATTTTTTACTCTCCGGATGAATAGAATATTTGGACAAATGAGGTTCGTCCAAAATTTTCTTCCAAAGTCCCACATTGCGAGGTACCACGATGCGGTCTTTGAACCAGATGGTACTGTCATCGTCACCTCGAAAACACTTCATTTCCCCCTTTTTCATTCGTTGGCGAATATGCGATATGCCCTTGTCCTCCTTTTGAGCCTCGTCAATTTCCTCCCTTATGGTAGGAATGAGGGCTAGACTGTAGAACGCCCCATATGGAACCATGTAGAGACTAGGTTCTTCTTCCTCTAGCAAGGTGATAGAAAGGTTATTGATATGGGACTTGCGACTTAGCGCATCTGCGACTACATTTGCCTTTCTCGGATGGTAGTGGATCTCAATTTCATAGTCTTTGATTAATTCCAACCATCTTCTCTGTCGCATATTCAAATCCTTCTGGGTGAAGATATACTTCAAGCTTTTGTGATCGGTGTAGAGATGTACTAGGTTGCCCCATAGATAGTGTCTCCACATCTTTAATGCTAGTACTGCGGCAGTGAGCTCAAGATCATGAGTCGGATAATGCTACTCACGATTCTGAAGCTGTCGTGATCCATAAGCGATCACCCTTCTGTCTTGCATTAATACGCAACCCAAACCAATTCCAGATGCATCACAATAAATATCAAAGGATCTAGTTGTGCCTGGTTGGGCTAATATTGGCGCCGTTGTGAGGTGTTTTACTAATGCTTGAAGACCTTCCTCACATTCCTTTGTCCATGTATATTTCTTTCCTTTCTTCAGAAGTTCCGTCATTGGTTTAGCTATCTCGGAAAAGCTTGGGATGAACCTCCAGTAATATGCTACTAAACCCAGGAAACTTCGAATTTCATGCACAGACTTAGGAGACTCCCATTTGAGTACTTGCTTGGATCGACTGCAATCCCTTCGGCAGAGATGATGTGCCCTAGAAATTGCACTTGGTTGATCCAGAACTCACATTTGCTGAACATAGCATACAACTTGTGGTCCCACAATCGCTGAAGCACGATGTGCAAATGTTGTGCATGTTCTTCTTCGGATTTTTAGTACACAAGGATGTCGTCGATGAAGACCATGACAAACCTGTCCAAATCCGGCATGAACACTGAATTCATGAGATACATGAAATGGGCCGGTGCGTTGGTCAATCCGAAGGACATGACAAGGTACTCATATAATCCATACCTCGTCAAGGATGCTATCTTAGGTATATCCTCTGTTTGAATCTTGATTTGATGATACCCAGAGTGAAGATCCATTTTTGAAAATACCCGAGCACCCACCAGTTGATCGAACAAAATATTGATACAGGGCAGTGGATACTTGTTCTTGATCATGACAGCATTGAGTGGATGATAGTCCACACATAGTCTCAACGTTTTATCCTTCTTTTCCACGAACAATGCAGAACAACCCCAAGGTGACGAACTTGGACGAATGAAATCCTTGTCCAAAAGTTCCTTCAGCTGCTCTTTCAGTTCTACAAGTTCCTTAGGTGCCATCTTATACGGCTTTCTCGAGATTGGCACTGTTCCTGGTACAAGTTCAATCTTAAACTCGACATCTCTTTCTGCTGGCATGCCAGGAAGATCTTCGGGAAAAACGTTCGGATACTCACATACTATCGGAATGTCTTCGAGTTTACAGGCTTCGGTGTTATAAGAAGTTGGAGTCAAGTGGATACTACTCTCAAGAGTGAGAGTTTTGGGAGAGTGGAGCGGAGAATTTAGATATATCCTCCGAGAACGATGTCAATAATAGCACGGTTGTATTGCAACCATGCCATTCCTAAGATGACATCTAACTTTCGGTGCTCTAGTATAATGAGAGAGATAGGGTATATGTTCCCACCCAGATTAAGAGGTACCCTATGGACCATCTTACCTGTGACTACTATTCCTCCCGGAGAACAAATCATATATGGTGTTTTTGTGGAAATGATAGGCAACTGATATTGATTGACATAAGACTTGCTAATAAAGTTGTGGGAAGCACCAGAGTCAAAAAGGATGACTACGTGATGACCAATGAGAGAGAACGTACCCGTGAGTATGGGTGCGCCTTCCAAAACGTCCTCAATGGCGAGGTGGTGGATGTTGACGGTTCTGGTGGCTCGCTTCTTGGGCTTGTTGCAAGGCTGGTTTGCCCCCTGGTATGATGACTATCCTCCGCTCTGCGGGCAGTCCTTGGCGAAGTGCCCCGTACGTCCACACGTATAACACGTGTACGGGGTCTGACGGCATGGAATGGAGGACGGAATCCCGGTGCACGCGGTGGATGTAGAGGTGCACGCGGAATCATCCCTTGTTGCTGTTATGGGCGAAAGCCGGCGTTGTTAAATGGGCGACCATGAAACATCGGTGGTCGCAATGGCGACTGCCACCTCTGGTCGGATGGTGATCGATACACCATGTGGTACTTCTGAGGAGTATCCACTCCACTGCCCTGCGGAGCACTCCTTTTCTTCTTGTCGAAGAATAGCTCCCTAGTAGCATCCTCCTGCACGATCGCGGCATTGACCATGTTGTTGAAGCTACCGCTGTTGAACAAGGCAAGCTTGTCCTTCATCTTGGGGTTCAAGCCCCAATAGAAGCATTCCTTCTTTCGATCTTCAGTACTCACTTGGTCCTGAGCATATTGGGCCAAGTGGTTGAATATCTTGGAGTACTCATAAGCACTGCTTCCTCCTTGCTTCAGCTCCAAGAACTCTTGAAGCTTCCTCCTCATAACACCGGAAGCTATGTGATAGGCGCAAAACGCCTACTGGAATTCCTCCGAGCTCGCGGCATAGCCGGCTGGTCGTGCGGCAAGGTAATTTGCCCACCACGCACCAGCAGACCCTTGTAATTGTTGGGCCACGAACAGGGTCTTCTGATGTTCAGTTACTTGTAGCAAACCGAACTTCCTTTCAATGGAGCGGAGGCAGTTGTCCGCCTCCAACGGTTCATCGGCCTCCACAAAGACCGGCGGGTGCGTTGACATGAAGTCCGAGTATGAACTCGGAGAAAGCTGTCATGGACCCGCATCTGGTCACCCTCCTTGACGGGATGAATGCTGGACCAAAGTCTGCAGTAACTCTGTTTACTCGTCGCGCGAGCCAAGCACTGCGGCAAGAACCTCCACTAGACTCCTTGGAAGTTCAGGAGGTGGTGGCGGAGGAACTCGTTGCTGTGGTGTCTCAGCTGTCTCCTGGGTCGGAGATTCGTCATCATGACCACGACTTGATGCTCCCATTTCAGGCGTCGAGCGTGTACGCACCATTCTACATACAAATGACTTAAAATCAGCACATGTTTTCTTTTCCTTTATCCATTTCATTATTCAGTAGCACGACTTATTGACAAGGGAATAAGTGCATAACATTCACATATATTGATAAAGTACAAACTTTATACAAGATATATTATCTCATGACCAAGTTTACAGTAGTGTACTCCAAAACGATGAACTCCCCCTACGGAAGTGCATCTCTACCATACTTGGTGCACATGAGATGTCATACACATCTTGTCATTGTAAATATAACCACTACTATTCTTAATATGATACAAACATGGCCACAAAATAAACACGAGCAACTATTAAACTATATGTTGCCCCGTGATGGCAGAAGTGCTGCCCCATCCCCCTTCGATATGTCCTACACGACGTACTCGAATTCCTCGAGATCTTCTTCTTCCTTTTCTTCGTTCGAAGTTGGTGCCACAGGTGTGGTTGCGGAAGCAAGAGTTGCTACCTCACCCACCATTGATGATGTCGCGGCAACTAAAGATTTCACATCAGCCTGCAGAAGAAACATCCTCAAGTCTTCCAGTTCTTTCTGAGCATTTTTGCTACCTCTCCCCTCTGGATTTATCCCTTTCTTGATTCAACTCTCTCAGCTGTTCATCCAACAGTTGCACCTCGAGTTGACTCGCTTCCAACGTGCTTTTCGTGTGTTGCGTTTTTATGCGAGCTTCCGATCGAGCTTTAAAAGCCCGGTGCCACTGATTCTCCCTTAAGTTTAGACGGCGATTTAGGGGATCAACTCTGGCCCTAAGTGAGTCATTGGCCCCTTCAAAGTGATCCCCTCGAATCAGAGCCTGCTTCAGGTCACTCATCATGTTTCCAAGGCTAGCATGCTGATCAAGGCTCTCTTTGACACATTGATGCTGCATATGACGCTAAAATCATCTTGGGTACTTCTTCATTATGCCCATATGCTGCACCATCTGACATGGCCACTCATCACCCGCTCTACCGTCGACCGGATAGAGCGCGAATGGAGTGTCAGCCATTGCACGGTAATGAAGTATGCAAAACCTCTTTATGGCAACACTTGCGGCATAACACCACGTGTCTTCCAATTGAATTCCTTGCACTTGGATGGAGAAAGGAGCCCATCCAATATTCAATAGAGCAGCAGGCACATCGACATAAATGGTGCATCTTGTCACACCTCCGTCATCGATCTCCTTGCCCCAATAGTCCGGTATTTCACGATACCCGAACCGTTGAATCATTGCTATCAACAAATCCGGAAAACCCTTCCAAAGAGTACACTTCATGAACACCCATCTGTTTGGTAAGTATACTATAGAATCAGCCATCTGTGAAAAAGATACTGGAACAATGAGAAGGTTTCCAACTCCCGATAGTTTAAGAAAATTTTTAAAATTGGAGTTCTAATCACAGTTTGTTCCAGCAGACCTTCCTGTATAAATTGAAAATTTTCATACAGAAAACGTCAGAACCAGATGTGGGGTTGAATACAAAAGTTGTAGTACACTTTACAACATTTATAGATTGTACTCAAACAGCTCCAGGTGAGCAAGGAAATAGAACCTATACAGGTTTAAAGTTCACCCAAATTTTCTGGAAATTTTGACAGAACCTCTCCTGTATATGTGGTGATTTCCACAATTTATACAGGTATATCATGACAATATATTGAGGTAATGACAAAATAAACATTGTATAACATCAAGTTAACAATACAGAGGTAATATATTTCGGCCATGAAACATTTGTTACATAGGTATAGTGCGCAAATTCTAAACTATGTGCCAACTGTTCAAGTTCTGATCTGCCAGAGTCAAGTTTGCAACCGTAGGAATTTAACACAGCTACACCAAGATTTAGGCCATGAGTGCAACACAGAGTTGATAGAGGACTTGATAAGCTTTCTAGAAATGTATAAATATGACCATGTGTGAGACCTATGTGTGCTAAATACATTGGCTTTGACAATAAAAGTTTTGAATGCTGCAATAATATCTTTTTAGCAAGGTCCGACTCTAGCTCCGAGCTTCTGCAAGGTCCGACAATAGTTCCGACTTTCATTGTCTAGATACGACATGTTTTTGGGTAGCTCCGGGGAGCTTTGTCTTTAGCTCCGGCATCTCTTTGATAGCTCCGGCATGTCTTTGTTAAGCTCCGATATGTTTGTCTAGGTCCGACTTATGTTGGTTAGCTCCGACATATTTTTCTATCTCCGACTTTTGGGATGACTAGTTCTGACTAGCTTTGGTAAGCTCCGACGCTAGGTTGTACTAGCTTTGGTAAGCTCCAGCGCTATGTTGTACTAGCTTGTAAGCTACGACTCAAGCTCCGGTTAGCTTTGGCTAGGTTCGGAGCTTGATCGCAATGTTCCTGCTTTTATCTTGCAATGTTTCGAACTAGCTTTATATTCTTAGAAAGATTGCTTAGTATTCATTTGCTAAGTTTTTGGTGCGTTTTGGTTGATATGGCTGATATCGTTTTGATATGTTTTGCAACATGCTTATGTGAGGTGCTCACGTAAGGTGTTGTGTTCGGAACTGACTTGAGTCAAGTCGCGGACTTGGGATCGTACGGATTGGTTGTTTATTCATGTGCAGGTGTTGCTTGAGTTCAAGACATGGCTGGTGATGGGATCCATTGAACTAGTCTTAGGGAGAAGATGAGGTTCAACAACCAAGTTTGGTTGGAATTGTGGTTGAGTTGATCGGGAGGTTGCGCAGCATGTTTGAATCAAGAACAATGCATATGAAGGTATCGTGGACGTCATTGGAAGATGTTTGCACGAGTGCAAGGAGTGCATGGACGTGGCTACATGGTTCCGAGGCGTGATGAAGAGATGTGGACATAAATAATTGGTCGGAAAGGTCCAACCGACTAGGTTATGGACTCAGGCTGTGACTGAGTCGGGTTATGGCTCGGTATGAAAAGTATCGAGTTGGTTATGATAGGATTTCATGTGGATCACGAATTTGGGTTGTTTTAGGAATGTGGGATATGTTCCTAAGGTGTTTGGAAGTCTTAAGATTTCTTCGATCTGGGTATATGTAAGACCTATGTGTGCTGAATACATTGGCTTGTAGTAAATACACTTGCTTTGACGATAAAATTTTTGAATATCACCAAAACACCTTTTTATTAAGGTCCAACTAGTCTTGGTTAGCTCCGGTGAGTTTTGTCTTTAGCTCCGACATGTCTTTGATAGCTCCAGCGTGTTTTTTCTAAGCTCCGAGTTGATTTTTCTAGCTCCGGCTTTTGGGTTTACTAGTTCTGACTAGTTCTGGTAAGTTCCAGCGCTAGGTTCTACTAGCTTTTGTTTGCTCTGGCAAGGTCCAGAACTTGACCGCAATGCTTCTGCTTTTCATTTGCAATGTTTCGTACTTGCTTTACATCTCTGGAAAGATTGCTTAGAATTCATTTGTTAAGTCTTTGGTGCGTTTTTGGTTGACATGGATGATATCGTGTTACTGTGGTTTTGCAATATGCTTATGTGAGGTTCTCACGTAAGGTGTTGTGTTCGGAACTAACTTGAGTCAAGTCGAGGACTTGGGCTCGTATGGATTGGTTGTTTATTCATGTGAAGGTGTTGCTTGAGTTCAAGACATGGCTGGTGACGGGATCCATTGGACTAGTCTCAGGGAGGAGATGAGGTTCCAACAACCAAATTGAGGAGGAATTGTGGTTGAGCTGATCAGGAGGCTGCGTGATTGAATCAAGAACAATGCATGTGAAGGTATTGTGGACGTCATTGGAAGATGTTTGCACATGTGCAAGGAGTGCATGGATGTGGCTACATGTTTCCGAGACGTGATGAAGAGATGTGGACGAAAAGAGTTGGTCGGAAAGGTCCAACCGACTAGGTTATGGACCCAGGCTGCGGCTAAGTCGGGTTTGACTCAAATATGGAAAGATTTGAGTTGGTTATGATAGGATTTCGTGTGGGTCACGAATTTGAGTTGTTTAGGAATGTGGGATACGTTCCTAAGGTATTTGGAAGTCTTAAGATTGCTTCTATCTGCGTATAGAAGAATCCTAAGCGGTTATGGAAAGTTACGATTCGTGAACAGGGTAGGATTAGGTTCCTTATCTGAGTTGAGTTGGCTTTCGAGCTGGCTATATAAGCAAGGGAGCCCATAGCTCGTGGTGCACGACTTTGGGGGCTGTTCCTCTTGTGTTCTATTGAATAAAATTCGTAGTTTGAAGGAACTTTTGTGCCTTGTTTGTCCGACTTGTTCCAGACAAGTTTTACTCGTCGAGTTTCTGGACAGCACTACCTTTCATCGGTGGTTTTATCATAACTCGAGTTTTACAGATCCAATTGACGTGATTCTTTTTGGGTTGTCTTCACAACTTGTTTATATATCATCTGTAAAAATTTCACGGTCATTGGATTTGTGGTATATAATCTACACGAGTTTCTTTGCAGCGTTCCAGAACTGTTTTTTTTTTCTCGGGTAGGACAGATTGACCTTTGTTTGATCTTTCGATCATAACTTGAGTGTTTTCTCGACAGATTTGAGTGATTCTTGATGTGTTGTCTTCGTGACTTGATTCTCTATGATATCTATCACTTTTGTCACGGTGAAACACGTTTAGATTAGTCTCACACATGATTTCTTTAACAAATCGTTTTTCTGCCGAAGGGGTTGGGGTTTAATTGTTTCCGCTACGTAAGATTTTTTAAATCTACCATTCACCGCCCCCTCTGGTATCTTTTGACGTGCTCTTTGATCCTACAATTGGTATCAAAGCCACGGTGCTCTAATATTTGTGATTTGCATGTGTTTTTGACTAATCATCATGGAGAAGTATTCTGCCAAACCTTGTGTGTTCGCTGGTATTGATTTTCAGGTTTGGAAGGCACGCATGGAGGCTTTCATCCAGGCACAAGGCTTTGCAATATGGGAGAAGGTATACAAGCCTTACGAAGTGCCATCAAATGATCAAGTTATAGCTACAAATCTTAGAGATGTCGACAACAACAACAACGCTCGGAACTTGATCATACAAGGATTAATACAAAGCGACTTCGACCGTGTTGCACACGTCTGATCTGCATATGATGTGTGGAAAGCACTTTGTGACTACCACGAAGGATCCAACACGATCAAAGAGGTAAGGCAAGACATGTTCAAGAAAGAATACATGCGCTTCGAGATGGAACCTGGTGAGTCTATTGATGACCTTTTTGCTCGCTTTAATAAGATTCTCAGCAACTTGCGTAGTGTCAATGTTAATTTTTCAGATGCTAAAAATGCTAGGTAATTGCTAAGTGCATTAGATATGTCAATTTGGGAGATGAAAGTCACATCTATTCGTGAATCTACTGTAATGTGTTCACTTACTTTAGATGTGCTATATTCCAAGTTAAAAACTCATGAAATTGACATAATCTCACGTAAGAACCCCAACAAGTCTATTGCTTTTGTTTCTCAATGTGACATGCCTAGTTTCGGTCAAACATCATCTTGTGGTACACTTGCTTTGCTGTCATCTCTAACCCTTGAACAGATTGAGGAGTTTCCAGAAGAGGAGCTAGCGCTCATCTCTACCCGGTTCTCAAAAGCATTGCAAAATGTGAGAACTAGAAGGAGAGGAAGCTCCGGACGTCAACGATGCTTTGAATGTGGTAAGACAGGACATTTTCGTTCAGATTGCCCTAACCTTTCAGGTCCTCCACTAGACTCCTTGGAAGTTCAGGAGGTGGTGGTGGAGGAACTCGTTGCTGCGGTGTCGCAGCTGTCTCCTGGGTCGGAGATTCGTCATCACGACCACGACTTGATGCTCCCATTTCAGGCGTCGAGCGTGTACGCACCATTCTACATACAAATGACTTAAAATCAGCACATGTTTTCTTTTCCTTTATCCATTTCATTATTCAGTAGCACGACTTATTGACAAGGGAATAAGTGCATAACATTCACATATATTGATAAAGTACAAACTTTATACAAGATATATTATCTCATGACCAAGTTTACAGTACTGTACTCCAAAATGATGAACTCCCCCTACGGAAGTGCATCTCTACCACACTTGGTGCACATGAGATGTCATACACATCTTGTCATCGTAAATATAACCACTACTATTCTTAATATGATACAAACATGGCCACAAAATAAACACGAGCAACTATTAAACTATATGTTGCCCCGTGACGGCAGAAGTGCTGCCCCATCCCCCTTCAATATGTCCTACACGACATACTCGAATTCCTCGGGATCTTCTTCTTCCTTTTCGTCGTTCGAAGTTGGTGCCACAGGTGTGGTTGAGGAAGTAAGAGTTGCTACCTCACCCACCATTGATGATGTCGTGGCAACTAAAGATTTCACATCAGCCTGCAGAAGAAACATCCTCAAGTCTTCCAGTTCTTTCTGTGCATTTTTCTACCTCTCCCCTCTGGATTTATCCCTTTCTTGAGTCAACTCACTCAGCTGTTCATCCAACAGTTGCACCTCGAGTTGACTCGCTTCCAACGCGCTTTTTGTGTGTTGCGTTTTTATGCGAGCTTCCGATCGAGCTTTAAAAGCCCGGTGCCACTGATTCTCCCTTAAGTTTAGACGGCGATTTAGGGGAGCAACTGTGGCCCTAAGTGAGTCATTGGCCCCTTCAAAGTGATCCCCTCGAATCAGAGCCTGCTTCAGGTCACTCATCATTTTTTCAAGGCTAGCATGCTGATCAAGGCTCTCTTGACACATTGATGCTGCATATGACGCTAAAATCATCTTGGGTACTTCTTCATTATGCCCATATGCTGCACCATCCGACATGGCCACCCATCACCCGCTCTACTGTCGACCGGATAGAGCACGAATGGAGTGTCAGCCATAGCACGGTAATGAAGTATGCAAAACCTCTTTAAGGCAACACTTGCGGCATAACACCACGTGTCTTCCAATTGAATTCCTTGCACTTGGATGGAGAAAGGAGCCCATCCAATATTCAATAGAGCAGCAGGCACATCGACATAAATGGTGCATCTCGTCACACCTCAGTCATCGATCTCCTTGCCCCAATAGTCCGGTATTTCACGATACCCGAACCGTTGAATCATTGTTATCAACAAATCCGGAAAACCCTTCCGAAGAGTACACTTCATGAACACCCATCTGTTTGGTAAGTATACTATGGAATCAGCAATTTGTGAAAAACATACTGGAACAATGAGAAGGTTTCCAACTCCCGATAGTTTAAGAAAATTTTTAAAATTGGAGTTCTAATCACAGTTTGTTCCAGCAGACCTTCCTGTATAAATTGAAAATTTTCATACAGAAAACGTCAGAACCAGATGTGGGGTTGAATACAAAAGTTGTAGTACACTTTACAAACTTTCCAGATTGTACTCAAACAGCTCCAGGTGAGCAAGGAAATAGAACCTATACAGGTTTAAAGTTCACCCAAATTTTCTGGAAATTTTGACAGAACCTCTCCTGTATATGTGGTGATTTCCACAATTTATACAGGTATATCATGACAATATATTGAGGTAATGGCAAAATAAACATTGTATAACATCAAGTTAACAATACAGAGGTAAAAGATTTCGGCCATGAGACATTTGTTACATAGGTATAGTGCGCAAATTCTAAACTATGTGCCAACTGTTCAAGTTCTGATCTGCCAGAACCAAGTTTGCAACCGTAGGAATTTAACACAGCTACACCAAGATTTAGGTCATGAGTGCAACACAAAGTTGATAGAGGACTTGATAAGCTTTCTAGAAATGTATAAATATGACCATGTGTGAGACCTATGTGTGCTGAATACATTGGCTTTGACAATAAAAGTTTTGAATGCTGCAATAACATCTTTTTAGCAAGGTCCGACTCTAGCTCCGAGCTTCTGCAAGGTCCGACAATAGGTCCGACTTTCATTGTCTAGATACGACATGTTTTTGGGTAGCTCCGGGGAGCTTTGTCTTTAGCTCTGGCATCTCTTTGATAGCTCCGGCATGTCTTTGTTAAGCTCCGATATGTTTGTCTAGGTCCGACTTATGTTGGTTAGCTCCGACATATTTTTCTAGCTCCGACTTTTGGGATGACTAGTTCGGACTAGCTTTGGTAAGCTCCGACGCTAGGTTGTACTAGCTTTGGTAAGCTCCAGCGCTATGTTGTACTAGCTTTGGTAAGCTCCGACTCAAGCTTCGGTTAGCTTTGGCTAGGTTCGGAGCTTGATCGCAATGTTCCTGCTTTTATATTGCAATGTTTCGAACTAGCTTTATATTCTTAGAAAGATTGCTTAGTATTCATTTGCTAAGTTTCTGGTGCGTTTTGGTTGATATGGCTGATATTGTTTTGATATGTTTTGCAACATGCTTATGTGAGGTGCTCACGTAAGGTGTTGTGTTCGGAACTGACTTGAGTCAAGTCGCGGACTTGGGATCGTACGGATTGGTTGTTTATTCATGTGCAGGTGTTGCTTGAGTTCAAGACATGGCTGGTGATGGGATCCATTGAACTAGTCATAGGGAGAAGATGAGGTTCAACAACCAAGTTTGGTTGGAATTGTGGTTGAGTTGATCGGGTGGTTGCGCAGCATGTTTGAATCAAGGACAATGCATATGAAGGTATTGTGGACGTCATTGGAAAATGTTTGCACGAGTGCAAGGAGTGCATGGACGTGGCTACATGGTTCCGAGGCGTGATGAAGAGATGTGGACATAAAGAATTGGTCAGAAAGGTCCAACCGACTAGGTTATGGACTCAGGCTGTGACTGAGTCGGGTTATGGCTCGGTATGAAAAGTATCGAGTTGGTTATGATAGGATTTCATGTGGATCACGAATTTGGGTTGTTTTAGGAATGTGGGATATGTTCCTAAGGTGTTTGGAAGTCTTAAGATTTCTTCGATCTGGGTATATGTAAGACCTATGTGTGCTGAATACATTGGCTTGTAGTAAATACACTTGCTTTGACGATAAAATTTTTGAATATCACCAAAACACCTTTTTATTAAGGTCCAACTAGTCTTGGTTAGCTGCTGTGAGTTTTGTCTTTAGCTCCGACATGTCTTTGATAGCTCCAGCGTGTTTTTTCTAAGCTCTGAGTTGATTTTTCTAGCTCCGGCTTTTGGGTTTACTAGTTCTGACTAGTTCTGGTAAGTTCCAGCGCTAGGTTCTACTAGCTTTTGTTTGCTCTGGCAAGGTCCAGAACTTGACCGCAATGCTTCTGCTTTTCATTTGCAATGTTTCGTACTTGCTTTACATCTCTGGAAAGATTGCTTAGAATTCATTTGTTAAGTCTTTGGTGCGTTTTTGGTTGACATGGATGATATCGTGTTACTGTGGTTTTGCAATATGCTTATGTGAGGTTCTCACGTAAGGTGTTGTGTTCGGAACTAACTTGAGTCAAGTCGAGGACTTGGGCTTGTATGGATTGGTTGTTTATTCATGTGAAGGTGTTGCTTGAGTTCAAGACATGGCTGGTGACGGGATCCATTGGACTAGTCTCAGGGAGGAGATGAGGTTCCAACAACCAAATTGAGGAGGAATTGTGGTTGAGCTGATCATGAGGCTGCGTGATTGAATCAAGAACAATGCATGTGAAGGTATCGTGGACGTCATTGGAAGATGTTTGCACATGTGCAAGGAGTGCATGGATGTGGCTACATGTTTCCGAGACGTGATGAAGAGATGTGGACGAAAAGAGTTGGTCGGAAAGGTCCAACCGACTAGGTTATGGACTCAGGCTGCGGCTAAGTCGGGTTTGACTCAAATATGGAAAGATTTGAGTTGGTTATGATAGGATTTCGTGTGGGTCACGAATTTGAGTTGTTTAGGAATGTGGGATACGTTCCTAAGGTATTTGGAAGTCTTAAGATTGCTTCTATCTGCGTATAGAAGAATCCTAAGCGGTTATGGAAAGTTACGATTCGTGAACAGGGTAGGATTAGGTTCCTGATCTGAGTTGAGTTGGCTTTCGAGCTGGCTATATAAGCAAGGGAGCCCATAGCTCGTGGTGCACGACTTTGGGGGCTGTTCCTCTTGTGTTCTATTGAATAAAATTCATAGTTTGAAGGAACTGTTGTGCCTTGTTTGTCCGACTTGTTCCAGACAAGTTTTACTCGTCGAGTTTCTTGACAGCACTACCTTTCATTGGTGGTTTTATCATAACTCGAGTTTTACAGATCCAATTGACGTGATTCTTTTTGGTTTGTCTTCACAACTTGTTTATATATCATCTGTAAAAATTTCACGGTCATTGGATTTGTGGTATATAATCTACACGAGTTTCTTTGCAGCATTCCAGAACTGTTTTTTTTTCTCGGGTAGGACAGATTGACCTTTGTTTGATCTTTCGATCATAACTTGAGTTTTTTCTCGACAGATTTGAGTGATTATTGATGTGTTGTCTTCGTGACTTGATTCTCTATGATATCTATCACTTTTGTCACGGTGAAACACGTTTAGATTAGTCTCACACATGATTTCTTTAACAAATCATTTTTCTGCCGAAGGGGTTGGGGTTTAATTGTTTCCGCTACGTAAGATTTTTTAAATCTACCATTCACCGCCCCCTCTGGTATCTTTTGACGTGCTCTTTGATCCTACAATTGGTATCAGAGCCACGGTGCTCTAATCTTTGTGATTTGCACGTGTTTTTGACTAATCATCATGGAGAAGTATTCTGCCAAACCTTGTGTGTTCGCTGGTATTGATTTTCAGGTTTGGAAGGCACGCATGGAGGCTTTCATCCAGGCACAAGGCTTTGCAATATGGGAGAAGGTATACAAGCCTTACGAAGTGCCATCAAATGATCAAGTTACAGCTACAAATCTGAGAGATGTCGACAACAACAACAACGCTCGGAACTTGATCATACAAGGATTAATACAAAGCGACTTCGACCGTGTTGCACACCTCTGATCTGCATATGATGTGTGGAAAGCACTTTGTGACTACCACGAAGGATCCAACACGATCAAAGAGGTAAGGCAAGACATGTTCAAGAAAGAATACATGCGCTTCGAGATGGAACCTGGTGAGTCTATTGATGACCTTTTTGCTCGCTTTAATAAGATTCTCAGCAACTTGCGTAGTGTCAATGTTAATTTTTCAGATGCTAAAAATGCTAGGCAATTGCTAAGTGCATTAGATATGTAAATTTGGGAGATGAAAGTCACATCTATTCGTGAATCTACTGTAATGTGTTCACTTACTTTAGATGTGCTATATTCCAAGTTAAAAACTCATGAAATTGACATAATCTCACGTAAGAACCCCAACAAGTCTATTGCTTTTGTTTCTCAATGTGACATGCCTAGTTCCGGTCAAACATCATCTTGTGGTGCACTTGCTTTGCTGTCATCTCTAACCCTTGAACAGATTGAGGAGTTTCCAGAAGAGGAGCTAGCGCTCATCTCTACCCGGTTCTCAAAAGCATTGCAAAATGTGAGAACTAGAAGGAGAGGAAGCTCCGGACCTCAACGATGCTTTGAATGTGGTAAGACAGGACATTTTCGTTCAGATTGCCCTAACCTTTCAGGTCCTCCACTAGACTCCTTGGAAGTTCAGGAGGTGGTGGTGGAGGAACTCGTTGCTGCGGTGTCGCAGCTGTCTCCTGGGTCGGAGATTCGTCATCACGACCACGACTTGATGCTCCCATTTCAGGCGTCGAGCGTGTACGCACCATTCTACATACAAATCACATAAAATCAGCACATGTTTTCTTTTCCTTTATCCATTTCATTATTCAGTAGCACGACTTATTGACAAGGGAATAAGTGCATAACATTCACATATATTGATAAAGTACAAACTTTATACAAGATATATTATCTCATGACCAAGTTTACAGTAGTGTACTCCAAAATGATGAACTCCCCCTACGGAAGTGCATCTCTACCACACTTGGTGCACATGAGATGTCATACACATCTTGTCATCGTAAATATAACCACTACTATTCTTAATATGATACAAACATGGCCACAAAATAAACACGAGCAACTATTAAACTATATGTTGCCCCGTGATGGCAGAAGTGCTGCCCCATCCCCCTTCGATATGTCCTACATGACATACTCGAATTCCTCGGGATCTTCTTCTTCCTTTTCGTCGTTCGAAGTTGGTGCCACAGGTGTGGTTGAGGAAGCAAGAGTTGCTACCTCACCCACCATTGATGATGTCGTGGCAACTAAAGATTTCACATCAGCCTGCAGAAGAAACATCCTCAAGTCTTCCAGTTCTTTTTGTGCATTTTTGCTACCTCTCCCCTCTGGATTTATCCCTTTCTTGAGTCAACTCACTCAGCTGTTCATCCAATAGTTGCACCTCGAGTTGACTCGCTTCCAACGCGCTTTTTGTGTGTTGTGTTTTTATGCGAGCTTCCGATCAAGCTTTAAAAGCCCGGTGCCACTGATTCTCCCTTAAGTTTAGACGGCGATTTAGGGGAGCAACTGTGG
Source organism: Tuctoria greenei (assembly GCA_036927565.1). Lineage (NCBI taxonomy): Eukaryota > Viridiplantae > Streptophyta > Magnoliopsida > Poales > Poaceae > Tuctoria > Tuctoria greenei. The sequence continues at coordinate 8,524,418 of JAYESD010000009.1, forward strand.
CCCTAAGTGAGTCATTGGCCCCCTCAAAGTGATCCCCTCGAATCAGAGCCTGCTTCAGGTCACTCATCATTTTTTCAAGGCTAGCATGCTGATCAAGGCTCTCTTGACACATTGATGCTGCATATGACGCTAAAATCATCTTGGGTACTTCTTCATTATGCCCATATGCTGCACCATCCGACATGGCCACTCATCACCCGCTCTACCGTCGACCGGATAGAGCACGAATGGAGTGTCAGCCATAGCACGGTAATGAAGTATGCAAAACCTCTTTAAGGCAACACTTGCGGCATAACACCACGTGTCTTCCAATTGAATTCCTTGCACTTGGATGGAGAAAGGAGCCCATCCAATATTCAATAGAGCAGCAGGCACATCGACATAAACGGTGCATCTTGTCACACCTCAGTCATCGATCTCCTTGCCCCAATAGTCCGGTATTTCACGATACCCGAACCGTTGAATCATTGCTATCAACAAATCCGGAAAACCCTTCCGAAGAGTACACTTCATGAACACCCATCTGTTTGGTAAGTATACTATGGAATCAGCCATTTGTGAAAAAGATACTGGAACAATGAGAAGGTTTCCAACTCCCGATAGTTTAAGAAAATTTTTAAAATTGGAGTTCTAATCACAGTTTGTTCCAGCAGACCTTCCTGTATAAATTGAAAATTTTCATACAGAAAACGTCAGAACCAGATGTGGAGTTGAATACAAAAGTTGTAGTACACTTTACAAACTTTCCAGATTGTACTCAAACAGCTCCAGGTGAGCAAGGAAATAGAACCTATACAGGTTTAAAGTTCACCCAAATTTTCTGGAAATTTTGACAGAACCTCTCCTGTATATGTGGTGATTTCCACAATTTATACAGGTATATCATGACAATATATTGAGGTAATGGCAAAATAAACATTGTATAACATCAAGTTAACAATACAGAGGTAAAAGATTTCGGCCATGAGACATTTGTTACATAGGTATAGTGCGCAAATTCTAAACTATGTGCCAACTGTTCAAGTTCTGATCTGCCAGAACCAAGTTTGCAACCGTAGGAATTTAACACAGCTACACCAAGATTTAGGTCATGAGTGCAACACAAAGTTGATAGAGGACTTGATAAGCTTTCTAGAAATGTATAAATATGACCATGTGTGAGACCTATGTGTGCTGAATACATTGGCTTTGACAATAAAAGTTTTGAATGCTGCAATAACATCTTTTTAGCAAGGTCCGACTCTAGCTCCGAGCTTCTGCAAGGTCCGACAATAGGTTCGACTTTCATTGTCTAGATACGACATGTTTTTGGGTAGCTCCGGGGAGCTTTGTCTTTAGCTCCGACATCTCTTTGATAGCTCCGGCATGTCTTTGTTAAGCTCCGATATGTTTGTCTAGGTCCGACTTATGTTGGTTAGCTCCGACATATTTTTCTAGCTCCGACTTTTGGGATGACTAGTTCGGACTAGCTTTGGTAAGCTCCGACGCTAGGTTGTACTAGCTTTGGTAAGCTCCAGCGCTATGTTGTACTAGCTTTGGTAAGCTCCGACTCAAGCTTCGGTTAGCTTTGGCTAGGTTCGGAGCTTGATCGCAATGTTCCTGCTTTTATCTTGCAATGTTTCGAACTAGCTTTATATTCTTAGAAAGATTGCTTAGTATTCATTTGCTAAGTTTTTGGTGCGTTTTTGTTGATATGGCTGATATCGTTTCGATATGTTTTGCAACATGCTTATGTGAGGTGCTCACGTAAGGTGTTGTGTTCGGAACTGACTTGAGTCAAGTCGCGGACTTGGGATCGTACGGATTGGTTGTTTATTCATGTGCAGGTGTTGCTTGAGTTCAAGACATGGCTGGTGATGGGATCCATTGAACTAGTCTTAGGGAGAAGATGAGGTTCAACAACCAAGTTTGGTTGGAATTGTGGTTGAGTTGATCGGGAGGTTGTGCAGCATGTTTGAATCAAGAACAATGCATATGAAGGTATCGTGGACGTCATTGGAAGATGTTTGCACGAGTGCAAGGAGTGCATGGACGTGGCTACATGGTTCCGAGGCGTGATGAAGAGATGTGGACATAAAAAATTGGTCGGAAAGGTCCAACCGACTAGGTTATGGACTCAGGCTGCGGCTGAGTCAGGTTATGGCTCGATATGAAAAGTATCGAGTTGGTTATGATAGGATTTTGTGTGAATTACGAATTTGGGTTGTTTTAGGAATGTGGGATATGTTCCTAAGGTGTTTGGAAGTCTTAAGATTTCTTCGATCTGCGTATATGTATGACCTATGTGTGCTGAATACATTGGCTTGTAGTAAATACACTTGCTTTGACGATAAAATTTTTGAATATCACCAAAACACCTTTTTATTAAGGTCCAACTAGTCTTGGTTAGCTCCGGTGAGTTTTGTCTTTAGCTCCGACATGTCTTTGATAGCTCCAGCGTGTTTTTTCTAAGCTCCGAGTTGATTTTTCTAACTCCGGCTTTTGGGTTTACTAGTTCTGACTAGTTCTGGAAAGTTCTAGCGCTAGGTTCTACTAGCTTTTTTTTGCTCTGGCAAGGTCCAGAACTTGACCGCAATGCTTCTGCTTTTCATTTGCAATGTTTCGTACTTGCTTTACATCTCTGGAAAGATTGTTTAGAATTCATTTGTTAAGTCTTTGGTGCGTTTTTGGTTGACATGGATGATATCGTGTTACTGTGGTTTTGCAACATGCTTATGTGAGGTTCTCACGTAAGGTGTTGTGTTCGGAACTAACTTGAGTCAAGTCGAGGACTTGGGCTCGTATGGATTGGTTGTTTATTCATGTGCAGGTGTTGCTTGAGTTCAAGACATGGCTGGTGACGGGATCCATTGGACTAGTCTCAGGGAGGAGATGAGGTTCCAACAACCAAATTGAGGAGGAATGGTGATTGAGCTGATCAGGAGGCTGCGCATCATGATTGAATCAAGAACAATGCATGTGAAGGTATCGTGGACGTCATTGGAAGATGTTTGCACGTGTGAAAGGAGTGCATGGATGTGGCTACATGTTTCCGAGACGTGATGAAGATATGTGGACGAAAAGAGTTGGTCGGAAAGGTCCAACCGACTAGGTTATGGACTCAGGCTGCGGCTAAGTCGGGTTTGACTCAAATATGGAAGGATTTGAGTTGGTTATGATAGGATTTCGTGTGGGTCACGAATTTGAGTTGTTTATGAATGTGGGATACATTCCTAAGGTATTTGGAAGGCTTAAGATTGCTTCTATCTGCGTATAGAAGAATCCTAAGCAGTTATGGAAAGTTACGATTCGTGAACAGGGTAGGATTAGGTTCCTGATCTGAGTTGAGTTGGCTTTCGAGCTGGCTATATAAGCAAGGGAGCCCATAGCTCGTGGTGCACGACTTTGGGGGCTGTTCCTCTTGTGTTCTATTGAATAAAATTCGTAGTTTGAAGGAACTTTTGTGCCTTGTTTGTCTGACTTGTTCCAGACAAGTTTTACTCGTCGAGTTTCTGGACAGCACTACCTTTCATCGGTGGTTTTATCATAACTCGAGTTTTACAGATCCAATTGACGTGATTCTTTTTGGTTTGTCTTCAAAACTTGTTTATCTATCGTCTGTAAAAATTTCACGGTCATTGGATTTGTGTTATATAATCTACACGAGTTTTTCTCGGGTAGGACAGATTGACCTTTATTTGATCTTTCGATCATAACTTGAGTTTTTCTCGACGGATTTGAGTGATTCTTGATGTGTTGTCTTCGTGACTTGATTCTCTCTGATATCTATCACTTTTGTCACGGTGAAACACGTTTAGATTAGTCTCACACATGATTTCTTTAACAAATCATTTTTCTGCCGAAGGGGTTGGGGTTTAATTGTTTCCGCTACGTAAGATTTTTTAAATCCACCATTCACCCCCCTCTGGTATCTTTTGACGTGCTCTTCGATCCTACAATTGGTATCAGAGCCACGGTGCTCTAATCTTTGTGATTTGCACGTGTTTTTGACTAATCATCATGGAGAAGTACTCTGCCAAACCTTGTGTGTTCGCTGGTATTGATTTTCAAGTTTGGAAGGCACGCATGGAGGCTTTCATCCAGGCACAAGGCTTTGCAATATGGGAGAAGGTATACAAGCCTTACGAAGTGCCATCAAATGATCAAGTTACAGCTACAAATATGAGATATGTCGACAACAACAACAACGCTCGGAACTTGATCATACAAGGATTAATACAAAGCGACCGATCGTGTTGCACACCTCTGATCTGCATATGATGTGTGGAAAGCACTTTGTGACTACCACGAAGGATCCAACACGATCAAAGAGGTAAGGCAAGACATGTTCAAGAAATAATACATGCGCTTCGAGATGGAACCTGGTGAGTCTATTGATGACCTTTTTGCTCGCTTTAATAAGATTCTCAGCAACTTGCGTAGTGTCAATGTTAATTTTTCAGATGCTAAAAATGCTAGGCAATTGCTAAGTGCATTAGATATGTCAATTTGGGAGATGAAAGTCACATCTATTCGTGAATCTACTGTAATGTGTTCACTTACTTTAGATGTGCTATATTCCAAGTTAAAAACACATGAAATTGACATAATCTCACGTAAGAAGCCCAACAAGTCTATTGCTTTTGTTTCTCAATGTGACATGCCTAGTTCCGGTCAAACATCATCTTGTGGTACACTTGCTTTGCTGTCATCTCTAACCCTTGAACAGATTGAGGAGTTTCCAGGAGAGGAGCTAGCGCTCATCTCTACCCGGATCTCAAAAGCATTGCAAAATGTGAGAACTAGAAGGAGAGGAAGCTCCGGACCTCAACGATGCTTTGAATGTGGTAAGATAGGACATTTTCGTTCAGATTGCCCTAACCTTTCAGGTCCTACTTCCCAGGATGAAAAGAAAACAAGAACAAAGCACTCCTCTGCAAAAGATACGAAGAAAAAGAAGGGTTTTACAGGACGTCAATTGGTGAGCATTTTTATCTCAGCACTCCAGGAACTTGGCTCAAGCGACGTGGACATTGGAAGTGATGAAGATGAAGATGATTTGGCAAACTTGTGCTTCATGGCGGGCAAGTCAAGATCAAGTATGGAGGAGGCAGAACACAACAGCGACAATGAAGAGGTATGTCCTACTTGCGGAGAAATGTGTGATGCTATTTCTTGTGCCACTGTTATTGTTATGAAAAGGACAAAAAGCTTAGGGACAATGCTTTTAAAATTGAGTCACTAGAATCTGAAATTAATCGTTTGAAATTCTTGATTCCTAGTGATGATTCTCGTTCCTCATGTGACTTAATATATGAACAATTGTCCTCCCTAAGAAGTGCACATACCTCCACACTTGATAAACTTGAACTTGAAATTGAAAAGAACAAAAAGCTTGCTGCACTTAATATTGGAGACTTAAAAGATGCTTCTTGTTCTACAGTTGATTTGCATTGTTCTAGTTCTGATGATCTTGATAAGAAACTGCAAGATGCTATGAATGAAATCTCTATATTGAACAATGCTTTACGTTGTCATGAAGTTAAATAATGTTCCAATTGCAAATTATAAGGAAAAACTTCATCTGAAAATTGCCTTGATCTCTCCAATAAACTTGATAACATGCATAAGACATTTGATCGGTTTTGTAATGGGAATAAGAACCTAAGCTTGCTGCTGAACTCATCCAAGTCTTGCAATGATAAAACTGGTTTAGGTTTTGATTCTCATGCTCATACTAAGGCACGTCCACCTAAAAGTGTAAAGTAATTAGGAAGTGGTTTGATTCAAATAGTTCCTAAACAAAAAGAAGTGGTTTTCAAATCTGCAGGAGTATTGTCTCATTCGGTTTCAAATAAAAATGTTGTTTGCTCATCTAGACATGCACAAAGTTAAATTTCATTGTACCTATTGTGGTAGAGATGTTCATGTCATAGATTTTTTTTATAGACTAGCTAAACAACAGAAAAGGGAAAGAATTGTTGCTAGATCTCATAACTTTCATGCAAAATTTGCTGCACATATTGAACCGAATGTACAACCTGCTATTTTGAGTCAAAAACATTCAAAGTTTACCTCCGGACCTTATGTTTTTGCCTCCGGAGCTACTGATTTTTGTGCTACACAAGTGACACCTTATAGGTTAGTAGTTAAGAATAAAAAATCTCAAACTTTGACTCATAAACCTGCTGTTTTGTCTCAGCTTTCGCGTGTGTTTCCTGCTGCACGTCGCGTGACTCAGTACTAGATTCCTAAATGCCTTTTGACTAACCCCAGTATTAAGTCATCGACGTATTGTTCTTCTATGTAGGTTACACGTTTGAGGAAGGAGAACATTGTATTGTGGATTCAGGTTGCTCATGCCACATTACCGGTAACAAAGATTGATTCTCCTCCCTCTCTTTTGTGTCACGTGTAGAGAATGTTACTTTTGCTGGTAATTCCTCAAATCCTATAATTGCTAAAGGTTCGGTTAGAGTAAATGATCACTACATTTTGAAAGATGTGGCACTTGTCAAAAATTTGAAATACAACTTGCTTTCTGTTTCAGAATTGCTAGATGAAAATCTGGAAATTATTTTCAATAAAAACTACTGTAAAGTTGTAAGTTCAAATAGTGAGCTTATTTTTAACATGTCTTGGTTTGGAAGAGTTTTTAAAGCTGATTTTGATATGTCTTCCTCTAAGCATAGGTGTCTAGTTGCTAATGATTCAAAGGACCTATATTTTTGGCATCGTAGACTTGGTCACGTAGGCTGTGATCACCTAACGCGTGTTAGTGCTCTTGATCGCATACGTGGGCTGCCTAAGCTTAAAGGGGACAAAGAAATTGTGTGCTCTTCTTGTAGACATGCTAAGATGGTTGCAGGTTCACATACTCCTATCACAATGATAATGACAACTGAACCATGTCAACTTTTGCATCTTGACACCGTAGGACCTTCACGTGTTCAATCCTTCGGAGGTAAATAGTATGTACTTGTGATTGTTGATGATTATTCTAGATACTCTTGGGTTTAATTTATGGTGTCTAAGAAAGAAGTTTTTAGTAACTTTAGAACTTTATTTCTTAGATTATCAATTGAATACCCAGGATCTTTAAAAGCAATTAGAAGTGATAGTGGAATTGAATTTAAAAATCAATCTTTTGATCACTTCTGTGCTGAAAATAGAATAGATCATCAGTTTTCTTCACCATATGTACCTCAACAAAACGGTGTTGTAGAAAGATAGAACAGAACCTTAGTTGAGATGACTAGGACTATGCTTGATGAATATCAATCTCCTAGGAAATTTTGGGCTGATGCATTAGCAACCGCTTATTGTGTCTCAAATCGTGTTTTCTTGCGTGCTAAGCTAGGTAAAACACCATATGAGCTCTGGTTTGGACATAGGCCTAGTGTTACACACGTTCGGGTCTTTGGTTGAAAATGCTTTGTTAAGAAACATGGTAATCTTGATAAATTTGAACCTAGATCCATTGATGACATGTTTCTTGATTATCCATCTCATACTAGAGGCTACCGTGTGCTTTTACTTGACACTAACAAAATTGTGGAGACTTTTGAAGTGTCTTTTGATGAAGCTAGCCCAAGTAATAGCTCAAACATTGCAAGTCTACATCCATATCCGCAGGGGGATGAGCATTTTCGTTGAAGATGAGGAAGAATTGGAGCTGCTGCCCGAAAATCAGCAGCTAAAGACTTTGGTTCAGCTCTGGATGTTAATTCTCAACCAGCACCGACAACCATCAATGCTGATTCAAATCATCCTCAAGTCACAAGCTCATCGATTTGTTATGAACATGAAGAAGATGAAGCTTGTGAGACATCTGTTCCCCTATGGTTTTACAAAGGTCATCCCCCACAACAGATGATTGGAAGCTTGCACGAACGAGTCACACGGTCCAGGTTTTGCGATCCAAACTCTTATGCTCATTCTGCTTTTGTTGCTTCTTTTGAACCCAAAGATATATCACACGCACTCACTAATGAATCTTGGATTATTGCCATGCAAGAAGAGTTAGAAAATTTTGAAAGAAATAATGTTTGGAAACTTGTACCTCCACCTCAAGGTCACACCTTAATTGATACTAAATGGGTATTTAAAAATAAACAAAGTGAGGATGTGGTTGTGGTTAGGAATAAGGCTAGATTGGTTGCTCAAGGTTTCACTCAAGTTGAAGGTCTAGATTTTGATGAAACTTTAGCTCCTGTTGCTAGATTAGAAGCCATAAGAATTTTGTTAGCTTTTGCTACATCTATTGGTTTAAAGCTATATCAAATGGATGTTAAAAGTGCTTTTATTAATGGCTACATAGATGAGGAGGTTTATGTGAAACAACCACTCGGTTTTGAAAATCCAGATTTTCCTAATCATGTTTACAAACTGTCCAAAGCCTTGTACGGTCTCAAACAAGCCCCTAGAGCATGGTATGATAGGTTAAAAACATTCTTATTTGAAAAAAGGGTTTACCATGGGCAAGGTTGATAAAACTCTCTTTGTGCTTAAGCATGGCTATGACTCATTATTTGTTCAAGTGTATGTGGATGATATTATCTTTGGTTGTGCTTCTCATGATCTTGTGTCCATGTTTTCAACAATGATGAGTTCCGAATTTGAAATGAGTATGATGGGTGAACTCACTTACTTTTTGGGGCTGCAAATCAAGCAAACAAAGGAGGGTACCTTTGTGCATCAAACGAACTATACAAAAGATCTCCTAAGGCGCTTCAACATGGACAAAAGCAAGCCTCTTCGGACACCAATGGGAACAACAACAACACTTGGACTTGATGAAGATGGTGAACCCGTGGATCAAAAAGAATATAGAAGCATGATCGGATCACTTTTGTACCTCACGACATCAAGACCAGACATACAATTCGGCGTATGTCTTTGTGCACGGTTTCAAGCCTCCCCACGTTCTTCACATCGTCAAGCCGTCAAGAGGATTCTCAAGTACTTACATGGAACTCAATAATTTGGAATTTTTCTTCCTTCTTCCTCAACCGTTACTTTGAAAGCTTTTTCGAATGCTGATTTTGGGGGTTGTAGGATTGATAGGAAAAGTACTTCCGGTGCTTGTCATTTTCTTGGTAATTCTCTTGTTGCTTGGTCCTCTAGAAAACAAAATTCAGTTGCACAATTCACAGCCGAATCTGAATATGTAGCTGCTGCTAGTGCTTGCTCACAAATTCTTTGGATTGTTCAAACACTTAAGGACTGTGGGGTTGATCTAGATAGTGTTCCTCTATTCTGTGATAACACTAGTGCCATTTTGCATTGCTAAAAACCCCGTGCAACATTCTAGAACTAAGCACATTTACATTAGGTATCACTTTCTCTGAGATAATGTTGAAAAAGGAAACATTGTGCTTCACCATGTAGATACCGAACAACAATTGGCTGAAATTTTTACAAAACCTTTGGATTTCACTCGTTTTTGTTACATTCATAGTGAAATAGGGGTTATGCATCCTCATGGCTTAAATTGAGGGGGAGTTTTGAAACTTGGGAACTCTATGTGTGAATCTGAAATTAAAATAATATGAGCATAGTATTTCATACATATATGACTTTGTGATTAGTTTTACATGTTGAAAGTTCTTACTACATTACTCGTGTTATACATTTTGTAGTTTTTGGCATGTCTAGTAATTGGAATAATTACTTACACTAAAACTGGTCATGGTCGAACTTTCTTGCTGTTTTGAACTTGTTACATGTTCACAAGTGCTTGCAATCATTAAGAATTAATCAAGTAATCAACTCACATGTAGTTTTTGCCATGTCTAGTGCTTGCAATCATAAGGAGAGATAATAAAGTGGGAGAGATAATATGGGATAATTTTTGGATTTTCTTCTCATTTTACTTTTGATTTACAAAGGGGGAGAAATTGCCTTCAAAACTTTTATGTGAATGAGCCAACGTTCGGATTTTAAATGTTGTTGCCAATGCATTCATCAAGGGGGAGATTGTAAGACCTATGTGTGCTGAATACATTGGCTTGTACTGAATACACTTGCTTTGACGATAAAAGTTTTGAATATCACCAAAACACCTTTTTATTAAGGTCCGACTAGTTTTGGTTGGCTCTGGTGAGTTTTGTCTTTAGCTCCGACATGTCTTTGATAGCTCTGACGTGTTTTTGCTAAGCTCCGAGTTGATTTTTCTAGATCCGGCTTTTGGGTTTACTAGTTCCGACTAGTTCTAGTAAGTTCCGGCGCTAGGTTCTACTAGCTTTTGTTTGCTCTAGCAAGGTCCGGAACTTGACCGCAATGCTTCTGCTTTTCATTTGCAATGTTTTGTACTTGCTTTACATCTCTGGAAAGATTGCTTAGAATTCATTTGCTAAGTCTTTGGTGCGTTTTTGGTTGACATGGATGATATCGTGTTACTGTGGTTTTGTAACATGCTTATGTGAGGTTCTCACGTAAGGTGTTGTGTTCGGAACTAACTTGAGTCAAGTCGAGGACTTGGGCTTGTATGGATTGGTTGTTTATTCAGGTGTTGCTTGAGTTCAATACATGGCTGGTGACGGGATCCTTTGGACTAGTCTCGGGGAGGAGATGGGGTTCCAACAACCAAATTCAGGAGGAATTGTGGTTGAGCTGATCAGGAGGTTGCGCAGCATGATTGAATCAAGAACAATGCATGTGAAGGTATCATGGACATCATTGGAAGATGTTTGCACGTGTGCAAGGAGTGCATGGACGTGGTTACATGTTTTCGAGACGTGATGAAGAGATGTGGACAAAAAGAGTTGGTCGGAAAGGTCCAACCGACTAGGTTATGGACTCAGGCTGCGGCTAAGTCGGGTTTGACTCAAATATGGAAAGATTTGAGTTGGTTATGATAGGATTTCATGTGGGTCACGAATTTGAGTTGTTGAGGAATGTGGGATACGTTCCTAAGGTATTTGGAAGTCTTAAGATTGCTGCTATCTGCGTATTGAAGAATCCTAAGCAGTTATGAAAAGTTACGATTCGTGAACAGAGTAGGATTAGGTTCCTGATCTGAGTTGAGTTGGCTTTCGAGCTGGTTATATAAGGAAGGGAGCCCAGAGCTCATGGTGCACAACTTTGGGGGCTGTTCCTCTTGTGTTATATTGAATAAAATTTGTAGTTTGAAGGAACTTTTGTGCCTTGTTCGTCCGACTTGTTCCAGACAAGTTTTACTCATTGAGTTTCTGGACAGCACTACCTTTCGTCGGTGGTTTTATCATAACTCGAGTTTTACAGATCCAATTTGCGTGATTCTTTTTGGGTTGTCTTCAAAACGTGTTTATCTATCATCTATCAAAATTTCACGGTCATTGGATTTGTGGTCTATAATCTACACGAGTTTCTTTGCAGCGTTCCAGAACTATTTTTTTCTCAGGTACGACAGATTGACCTTTGTTTGATCTTTCGATCATAACTTTATTTTTTCTCGATGGATTTGAGTGATTCTTGATGTGTTGTCTTCGTGACTTGATTCTCTCTGATATCTATCACCTTTGTCATGGTGAAACACATTTAGATTAGTCTCACACACAATTTCTTTAACAGATCATTTTTCTGCCGAAGGGGTTTGGGTTTAGTTGTTACTGCTGCGTAAGATTTTTTAAATCTACCATTCACCCCCCTGGTAGCTTTTCACGTGCTCTTTGATCCTACAGTATAGAAGAGTCCTAAGCAGTTATAAAATGTTTCCATTCGTGACCTAAGTAGGATTAGAGTCCTAGTTGAGATTGGGTTGGCCTAAGGGCTGGTTATATAAGCAAGGGAGGCCAGAGCTCGTGGTGAACGACTTTGGGGCAGTTCCTCTTGTTTTATATTGAATAAAATTCATAGTTTGAAGGAACTTTTGAGCCTTGTTCGTCTGACTTGTTCCAGACAAGTTTTACTCGTCGAGTTTCTGGACAGCACTACCTTTCGTTGGTGGTTTTATCATAACTCGAGTTTTACAGATCCAATTGACGTGATTCTTTATGGTTTGTCTTCACAACTTGATTATCTATCATCTGTAAAAATTTCACGGTCATTGGATTTGTGGTTTCGGATCTACACGAGTTTCTTTGCAGCATTCCAGAACTGTTTTTCTCGGTCAGGACAGATTGACCTTTGTTCGATATTTCAATTGTAACTTGAGTTTATCCCGTCGGATTTGAGTGATTCTTGTTGTGTTGTCTTCGTGACTTGATTCTCTATGATATATATCACTTTTGTCAAGGTGAGACACGTTTAGATTAGTTTCACACACGATTTCTTTAACCAATCGTTTTTCTGCCGAAGGGGTTGGGATTTAATTGTTTCCGCTGCGTAAGATTTTTAAATCTACCATTCACGTGCTCTTCGATCTTCCAATTGGTATAAAATCCACGGTGCTCCAATAATTGTGATTTGCACGTATTTTTGACTAATCATCATAGAGAAATACTCCGCCAAACCTTGTGTGTTTGCTGGTATTGATTTTCAGGTTTGGAAGGCACGCATGGAGGCTTTCATCCAGGCGCAAGGCTTCGCAATATGGGAGAAGGCGTACAAGCCTTACGAAGTGCCACCTAACGATCAAGTTATGGCTACAAACCTATGGGACGTCGACAGCAACAACAAAGCCTGAAACTTGATCATCCAAGGACTCACTCAGAGCGACTTCGACCACGTTGCACATCTTCAATCGGCATACGATGTATGGAGAGCACTTTGTGACTATCACGAAGGCTCCAACACGAACAATGAGGTAAGGCATGACATGTTCAAGAAAGAATACATGCGCTTCGAGATGCAATCCGGTGAGTCCATCGATGATCTCTTTGCTCGCTTTAACAAAATTCTCAGTAACTTGCGTAGTGTCAACGTTAATTATTCTGATGCTGAAAATGCTAGACATCTTCTTAGTGAATTAGATATGTCAGTTTGGGAGATGAAAGTGGAATCTATTCGTGAATCTAATGTCATGAGTACACTTACTTTAGATGTCCTATATTCCAAGTTAAAAACTCATGAAATTGACATAATATCACGTAAGAACCCCAAGTCTATTGCTTTTGTTTCTCAACGTGATATGCCTAGCTCTGGCTAATCATCATCTTACAATACACTTGCGTTGCTGTCCTCACTAACCCTGGAGCAGATCGAGGAATTTCCAGAGGAGGAGCCAGCACTTCTATCTACTAGGTTCTCAAAAGCATTGCAAAATGTGAGAACTAGAAGGAGAGGAAGCTCCGGACCTCAACGATGCTTCGAATGTGGTAAGACAGGACACTTTCGTATAGATTGTTCTAATCTTTCAGGTTCTACTTCCCGAGAAGAAAAACAATCAAGGACGAAGCACTCCTCAACAAATGATAAGAAGAAGAAGAAGGGCTTTACAGGTCGCCAACTGGTGAACAGTTTTATCTACGCACTCCAGGAACTTGGCTCAAGCGACATGGACATTGGAAGTGACGAAGATGAAGATGATTTGGCCAACTTATGCTTCTTGGAGGGAAAACCAAGATCAAAATCAAGTCAGGAGGATGCAGAACACAACAGTGACGACGATGAGATATGTTCTACCTGTAATGAAATATGTGATGCAATTTCTCGTGCAACTATTATTGTTAAGAAAAAGGACAAAAATCTTAGGGATAATGCTGCTAAATTTGAATCAATAGAATCTGAAATCAACCATTTGAAAACCTTGATGCCTTGTGATGATTCTTGTCCCTCATGTGATTTAATCTATGAACAATTTTCCACATTAAGAACTGCACATTCCTCTACTCTAGATAGACTTGAACTTGAAATTGAAAAGAACAAAAAGCTTGCTACACTTGACATTGGAAACTTAAAAGATGCTTCTTGTTCTACAATTGATTTGCATTGTTCTAGTTGTGATGATCTTGAAAAGAAACTAAAAGATGCTATGAATGAAATTTCAATATTGAATAATGCTTTACGTTCTCATGAAGTTAAATATTGCTCCAATTGCAAATTAATAGGAAAAACTTCATGTGAAAATTGCCTTGATCAGTCCAATAAACTTGATAACATACATAAGACATTAGATTGGTTTTGTAGTGGGAATTAGAACCTAAACTTGCTGCTGAATTCTTCCAAGTCTTTTAATGATAAAACTGGTTTAGTTTTTGATTCTCATGCTCATGCTAAGGCACATCCACCTAATATTCTGAAGTCATTAGGAAGTGGTTTGATTCAAACAGTTTCTAAACAAAAAGAAGTGGTTTATAAATCTGCAGGAGTGTTGTCTCATTCGGTTTCAAATAAAAATATTGTTTGCTCATCTAGACATTAATATAAAGTTAAATTTCATTGTACCTACAGTGGTAGAGATGGTCATGTCATAGATTTTTGTTATAGACTAGCTGAACAACAGAAAAGGGAAAAAATGGTTGCTAGGTCTCATAATTTTCATGCAAAATTTGTTGCACACATTAAACCAAATGCCAGGAACATGCAATCTGCTGTTATGAGTCAAAAACATTCAAAGTTTACCTCCGGACCTTCTGTTTTTGCCTCCGGAGCTACTGATTTTTGTGCTACACAAGTAACACCTTATAGGTCAGTAGTTAAGAATAAAAAACCTCAAACTTTGACTCATAAACCTGCTGTTTTTTCTTAGCTTTCGCGTGTCTTTCCTGCTGCACGTCGTGTGACTCAGTACTGGATTCCTAAATTCCTTTTGACTAACCCCAGTATTGAGTCATCGAAGTATTGTGCTTCTATGTAGGTTACACGTTTGAGGAAGGAGAACATTTGGATTGTGGATTCAGGTTGCTCACGCCACATGACCGGTAACAAAGATTGGTTCTTCTCCCTCTCTTTTGCATCACGTGTAGAGAATGTTACTTTTGCCGATAATTCTTCAACTCCTATAATTGCTAAGAGTTTGGTTAGAGTAAATGATCACTACACTTTGAAAGATGTGTCACTTGTCAAAAATTTGAAATACAACATGCTTTCTGTTTCACAATTGCTAAATGAAAATCTAGAAATTATTTTCAGTAAAAACTGCTGCAAAGTTGTAGATTCAAATAGTGAGCTTGTTTTTAACATGTCTCAGTTTGGAAGAGTCTTTAAGTTGATTTTGATATGTCTTCCTCTAAGCATAGGTGTCTAGTTGCTAATGATTCAAAGGACTTATATTTTTGGCATCGTAGACTTGGTCACGTAGGCTTTGATCACCTAACGCGTGTTAGTGCTCTTGATCGAATACGTGGGCTGCCTAAGCTTAAAGGGGACAAATAAATTGTGTGCTCTTCTTGTAGACATGCTAAGATGATTGCAGGTTCACATACTCCTCTCATAATGATCATGACAATTGAACTGGGTCAACTTTTGCACCTTGACATCGTAGGACCTTCACGTGTTCAGTCCTTTGGAGGTAAATGATATGTTCTTGTTATTGTTGTTGATTATTCTAGATACTCTTGAGTTTACTTTATGGCATCTAAGAATGAAGCTTTTAGTCACTTTAGAACTTTATTTCTTAGATTATCAATTGATCACCCAGGATCATTAAAAGCAATTAGAAGTGATAACGGAACTAAATTTAAAAATCAATCTTTTGATCACTTTTGTGCTGAAAATGGAATAGATCATCACTTTTCTTCACCATATGTACCTCAACACAACAGCGTTGTAGAAAGAAAGAACAGAACCTTAGTTGAGATGGCTAGGACTAAGCTTGATGAATATCAAACTCCTAGAAAATTTTGGGCTGATGCGATTGCAACCGCTTGTTATGTCTCAAATCGTGTTTTCTTGCGCGCTAAGCTAGGTAAAACACCATATGAGCTACGGTTTGGACATAGGCCTAGTGTTACGCACTTTCGGGTCTTTGGTTGCAAATGCTTTGGTAAGAAACACCGTAATCTTGATAAATTTGAACCTAGATCCATTGATGGCATGTTTCTTGGTTATCCATCTCACACTAGAGGCTACCGTGTGCTTTTACTTGACACTAACAAAATTGTGGAGACTCGTGAAGTGTCTTTTGATGAATCTAGCCCAGGGACTAGCTCAAACATTGCAGGTCCAGATCCATATCTGCAGGGGGAGAGCATTTTCGTTGAAGATGAGGAATAGGTGGAGCTGCTGCCTGAAAATTCAATAGCTAATGACATTGTTTGAGCTCCTGATTGTGATTCATAGCCAGCACCGACGACCACCATTGCTGGTCTAGATCCTCCTCAAGCCACAAGATCATCAATTTGTGATGAATATGAAGAAGAAGAAGCTTTTGAAGTGTCCACTCCCCTCCAGATTCTCAAAATTCATCCTCCACAATAGATTATTGGAAGCTTGCACGAACAAGTTACATGGTCCAGGTTTTGCGATCCAAACTCTCATGCTCATTATGCTTTTGTTGCTTCTTTTGAACCCAAAGATATATCGCACGCACTCACTAATGAATCTTGGATTATTGCCATGCAAGAAGAGTTAGAAAATTTTGAAAGAAATAATATTTTGAAACTTGTACCTCCACCTCAAGGTCACACTTTAATTGGAACTAAATAGGTGTTTAAAAATTAACAAAGTGAGGATGGGGTTGTGGTTAGGAATAAGGCTAGGTTGGTTGCTCAAGGTTTCACTCAAGTTGAAGGTCTAGATTTTGATGAAACTTTTGCTCCTGTTGCTAGATTAGAAGCCATAAGAATTTTGTTAGCTTTTGCTGCATCTAAAGGTTTTAATCTATATCAAATGGATGTTAAAAGTGCTTTTCTTAATGGCTACATAGATGAGGAGGTTTATGTCAAACAACCATCGGGTTTTGAAAATTCAGATTTTCCTAATCATGTTTACAAACTGTCCAAAGTCTTGTACGGTCTCAAACAAGCCCCTAGAGCATGGTATGATATGATAAAAACATTCTTACTTGAAAAGGGGTTTACCATGGGCAAGGTTGATAAAACTATTTTTGTTCTTAAGCATGGCAATGACTCAATATTCGTTCAAGTGTATGTGGATGATTTTATCTTTGGTTGTGCCTCTCATGATCTTGTGTCCATGTTTTCAGCAATGATGAGCTCAGAATTTGAGATGAGTATGATGGGAGAACTCACGTACTTTTTGGGGCCACAAATCAAGCAAACCAAGGAGGGTACCTTTGTGCAACAAACGAAGTATACAAAAGACCTTCTAAGGTGCTTCAACATGGACAAAAGCAAGCCTCTTCGGACACCAATGTGAACAACAACAACACTTGAACTTGATGAAGATGGTGAACCCATTGATCAAAAAGAATATAGAAGCATGATCAGATCACTTTTGTACCTCACGACATCAAGACCGGACATACAATTCAGCTTTTGTCTTTGTGCACGGTTTCAAGCTTCCCCACGTGCTTCACATCGTCAAGCCATCAAAAGGATTCTCAGGTACTTACATGTAAATTAAGAATTTGGTATTTTTCTTCCTTCTTCCTCAACCGTTACTTTGAAAGCTTTTTCGGATGCTGATTTTGGGGGTTGTAGGATTTATATGAAAAGTACTTCCGGTGCTTGTCATTTTCTTGGTAATTCTCTTGTTGCTTGGTCCTCCAGAAAACAAAGCTTAGTTGCACAATCCATGGTTGAATCTGAATATGTAGCTGCTGCTAGTGCTTGCTCACAAATTCTTTGGATTGTTCAAACACTTAAGGACTATGGGGTCGATCTACATAGTGTTCCACTATTTTGTGATAACACTAGTGCCATTTGCATTGCTAAAAACCCTGCGCAACATTCTAGAACTAAGCACATTGATATTAGGTATCACTTTCTCCTAGATAATGTTGAAAAGGGAAACATTGTGCTTCACCATGTATATACTGAACAACAATTGGCTGACTTTTTTACAAAACGTTTGGATTTCACTCGTTTTTGTTTCATTCGTAGTGAAATAGGGGTTATGCATCCTCATGGATTAAATTGAGGGGGAGTTTTCAAACCCTAGAAGTCTATGTGTGAATCTAAAATTAAAATAATATGACCATAGTATTTCATACATATATGACTTTATGATTCCTTTTACATGCTAAAAGTTCTTACTACATTACTCGTGTTATACATTTTGTAGTTTTTGCCATATCTAGCAATTGGAATAATTACTTACACTAAATCTGGTCATGGTCAAACTTTCTTGCTATTTTGAACTTGTTGCATGCTCATGAGTGCTTTTAATCATAAAGAATTAATCAAGTAATCAACTCACTTGTTGAGATTTTTTTATAAACAAATATAAGTTGAGAAAAGATCAAGAGAATATGCATGCATCACACTTCTTCTTTTGAGATGGCTTATCATTGCATTTAGATATGAACTTGGAAGAAGTTATGTATGACTAAAACCATGTCCTTAAGCTTCTGATTGTCAAGAGACATAGGCTTGGCTTGGTTGGTTAGAATGAGTCTTATGCACATATAATCTCTTGCAAATATCATATGATCTAAATTTGTGCCTTGAAAATAAGAAAATGCAGCAATAAGTGTCATGCTTTCAGGTATTGAAATAGTTAAGTTTGTGAGATCATGACTTGCTTAAATTGAAAATTACATTTGATCTCTTGCATGGCTTACACTACTTTATGTATCTCATTGTTGTGATAGTGTAAGTTACTTGATAGTATGACATTGATGAACTTTGTTTTATATGTATATGTTATAATATGCTCATAACAATTAAAATTTCTCTTTTGAACCTTGTTGAATACATTGTCAAAGGGGGGGAGAAAATATGGTGAATTATGCAAGGGGTAGAAATATGTATAGGGGAGAAATTTATTTTCTATCTCATTTGATTTTCAAAAAGGGAAAATCGTTCTCAAAACTTTTCATGCCAATGTTCAGATTTAAATGGTGTTGCCAATGCATTCATCAAAGGGGAGATTGTGAGACCTATGTGTGCTGAATACATTGGCTTTGACAGTAAAAGTTTTGAATGCTGCCATAACATCTTTTTAGCAAGGTCAAACTCTAGCTCCGAGCTTCTGCAAGGTCCGACATTAGGTCCGACTTTCTTTGTCTAGATACGACATGTTTTTGGGTAGCTTCGGGGAGCTTTGTCTTTAGCTATGGCATGTCTTTGATAGCTCCGACATGTCTTTGTTAAGCTCCGATATGTTTTGTTAGGTCCGACTTATGTTGGTTAGCTCTGACATGTTTTTCTAGCTCCGACTTTTGGAATGACTAGTTCCGACTAGTTTTGGTAAGCTCCAGCGCTATGCTGTACTAGCTTTGGTAAGCTCCGGTGCTAGGTTGTACTAGCTTTGGTAATCTCCGGTGCTAGGTTGTACTAGCTTTGGTAAGCTTCGGCTCAAGCTCTAGTTAGCTCTGGCTAGGTTCGGAGCTTGATCGCAATGTTTCTGCTTTTATCTTGCAATATTTTGAACATGCTTTTTATTCTTAGAAAGATTGCTTAGTATTCATTTGCTAATTTTTGGTTCGTTTTGGTTGATATGGCTGATATCATTTTGATATGCTTTGCAACATGCTTATGTAAGGTGCTCACATAAGGTGTTGTGTTTGAAACTGACTTGAGTCAAGTCGCGGACTTGGGCTCGTACGGATTGGTTGTTTATTCATGTGCAGGTGTTGCTTGAGTTCAAGACATGGCTGGTCACGGGATCTAATGAACTATTCTTAGGGAGGAGATGAGGTTCAACAACCAAGTTTGGGAGAAATTGTTGTTGAGTTGATCGGGAGGCTGTGCAGCATGTTTGAATCAAGAACAATGCATATGAAGGTATCGTAGACGTCATTGGAAGATGTTTGCACGTGTGCAAGGAGTGCATGGATTTGGCTACATGGTTCCGAAGCATGATGAAGAGATGTGGACGTAAAGAATTGGTCGTAAAGGTCCAACTGACTAGGTTATGTACTCAGGCTGCAGCTGAGTCGGGTTATGGCTCGGTATGGAATGTATCGAGTTGGTTATGATAGGATTTCGTGTGGGTCACGAATTTGGGTTGTTTTAGGAATGTGTGATATGTTCCTAAGGTGTTTGGAAGTCTTAAGATTGCTTCTATCTGCGTATAGAAGAGTCCTAAGCAGTTATAGAAAGTTTCAATTCGTGATCTGAGTAGGATTAGAGTCCTAGTTGAGATTGGGTTGGCCTAAGGGCTGGTTATATAAGCAAGGGAGGCCAGAGCTCGTGGTGCATGACTTTTGTGCTGTTCCTCTTGTGTTCTATTGAATAAAATTCGTAGTTTGAAGGAACTTTTGTTCCTTGTTCGTCCGACTTGTTCCAGACAAGTTTTACTCATCGAGTTTCAGGACAGCACTACCTTTCGTCGGTGGTTTTATCATAACTCATGTTTTACAGATCCAATTGACGTGATTCTTTTTGAGTTGTCTTCACAACTTGATTATCTATCATCTTGTCAAAATTTCATGGTCATTGGATTTGTGGTTTCTGATCTACACGAGTTTCTTTGCAGTGTTCCAGAACTGTTTTTCTCGGGTAGAACAGATTGACCTTTGTTCGATCTTTCAATCGTAACTTGAGTTTCTCTCGTCGGATTTGAGTGATTCTTGTTGTGTTATCTTCGTGACATGCTTCTCTATGATATATATCACTTTTAGCATGGTGAAACACGTTTATATTAGTTTCACACATGATTTCTTTAACCGATCGTTTTTCTGCCAAAGGGGTTGGGATTTAATTGTTTCCGCTGCGTAAAATTTTTAAATCTACCATTCACCCCTCCCCCTCTGGTAGATTTTCATGTTCTCTTCGATCCTACAATTGGTATAAAATCCACAGTGCTCCAATCATTGTGATTTGCACGTGTTTTTGGAGAAATACTCCTTCAAACCTTGTGTGTTTGCTGGTATTGATTTTCAGGTTTGGAAGGCACACATGGAGGCTTTCATCCAGGCACAAGGATTCGCAATATGGGAGAAGGTGTACAAGCCTTACGAAGTGCCACCTAACGATCAAGTTATGGCTACAAACCTACGGTACATCGACAACAACAACAAAGTCTGAAACTTGATCATCCAAGGACTCACTTAGAGTGACTTCGACCGTGTTGCACATCTTCGATCGGCATACGATGTATGGAGAGCACTTTGTGACTATCACGAAGGATCCAACACGATCAAAGAGGTAAGGAAATACATCTTCCACAAAGAATACATGCGCTCGAGATGCAACCCGGTGAGTCCATCGATGATCTCTTTGCTCGCTTTAACAAAATTCTCAGTAACTTGCGTAGTGTCAACATTAATTTTTCTGATGCTGAAAATGCTAGACAACTTCTTAGTGTATTAGATATGTCAGTTTGGGAGATGAAAGTGACATCTATTCAGGAATCTACTTTCATGAGTACACTTACTTTAGATGTGCTATATTCCAAGTTAAAAACTCATGAAATTGACATAATATCACGTAAGAACCCCAAGTCTATTGCTTTTGTTTCTCAACGTGATATGCCTAGATGCGGCCAATCATCATCTTGCAATACTCTTGCGTTGCTGTCCTCACTAACCCTGGAGCAGATCGAGGAATTTCCAGAGGAGGAGCTAGCACTTCTATCTACTAGGTTCCCAAAAGCATTGCAAAATGTGACAACTAGAAGGAGAGGAAGCTCCGGACCTCAACGATGCCTCGAATGTGGTAAGACAGGACACTTTCGTACAGATTGTCCTAATCTTTCAGTACTTCCCGAGAAGAAAAACAATGAAGGATGAAGCACTCCTCAACAAATGATAAGAAGAAGAAGAAGGGCTTTACAGGTTGCCAACTGGTGAACAGTTTTATCTCCGCACTCTAGGAACATGGCTCAAGCAACGTGGACATTGGAAGTGACGAAGATGAAGATAATTTGGCCAACTTATGCTTCATGGCGGCCAAAACAAGATCAAGATCAAGTCAGGAGGATGCAGAACACAACAGTGAAGACGATGAGGTATGTTCTACCTGTTATGAAATGTGTGATGCAATTTATTGTGCAACTATTATTATTAAGAAAAAGGACAAAAAACATAGGGATAATGCTGCTAAAATTGAATAACTAGAATCTGAAATCAACCATTTGAAAACCTTGATTCCTAGTGATGATTCTTGTCCCTCATGTGATGTAATCTATGAACAATTGTCCACATTAAGAGCTGCACATTCCTCTACTCTAGATAGACTTGAACTTGAAAATGAAAAGAATAAAAAGCTTGCTGTACTTGACATTGGAAACTTAAAAGATGCTTCTTGTTCTACAATTGACTTGCATTGTTCTAGTTGTGATGATCTTGAAAAGAAACTAAAAGATGCTATGAATGAAATTTCAATATTGAATAACGCTTTACGTTCTCATGAAGTTAAATATTGCTCCAATTGCAAATTAAAAGGAAAAACTTCATGTGAAATTGCCTTGATCTGTCCAATAAACTTGATAACATGCATAAGACATTAGATCGGTTTTGTAATGGGAATAAGAACCTAAACTTGCTGCTGAATTCTTGAAAGTCTTGTAATGATAAAACTGTTTTAGGTTTCGATTCTCATGCTCATGCTAAGGCACATCCACCTAAAATTCTAAAGTCATTAGGAAGTGGTTTGATTCAAACAGTTCCTAAACAAAAAGAAGTGGTTTTCAAATCTGCAGGAGTGTTCTCTCATTCGGTTTCAAATAAAAATGTTGTTTGCTCATCTAGACATGAACAAAAAGTTAAATTTCATTGTACCTACTGTGGTAGAGATGGTCATGTAATAGATTTTTTTTAGACTAGCTAAACAACAGAAAAGGGAATGAATGATTGCTAGATCTCATAACTTTCATGCAAAATTTGCTGCACATATTAAACCGAATTCCAAGAACATGCAATCTGCTGTTATGAGTCAAAAACATTCAAAGTTTACCTCCAGACCTTCTGTTTTTGCCTCCGGAGCTAATGATTTTTGTGCTACACAAGTAACACCTTATAGGTCAGTAGTTTAGAATAAAAACCTCAAACTTTGACTCATAAACCTGCTGTTTTGTCTCAGCTTTCGCGTGTTTTTCTTGCTGCACGTCGTGTGACTCAGAACTGGATTCCTAAATGCCTTTTGACTAACCTTAGTATTGAGTCATCGGCGTATTGTGCTTCTATGTAGGTTACACAATTGAGGAAGGAGGACATTTGGATTGTGGATTCAGGTTGCTCACGCCACATGACAGGTAACAAAGATTAGTTCTCCTCCCTCTCTTTTGTGTCACGTGTAGAGAATGTTACTTTTGCTGATAATTCTTCAACTCCTATAATTGCTAAGGGTTCGGTTAGAGTAAATGATCACTACACTTTGAAGGATGTGGCACTTGTCAAAAATTTGAAATACAACTTTCTTTTTGTTTCACAATTGCTAGATGAAAATCTAGAAATTATTTTCAATAAAAACTGCTGCAAAGTTTTTGGTTCAAATAGTGAGCTTATTTTTAACATGTCTCAGTTTTGAAGAGTCTTTAAAGCTGATTTTGATATGTCTTCCTCTAAGCATAGGTGTCTACTTGCTAATGATTCAAAGGACTTATATTTTTGGCATCGCATACTTGGTCACGTAGGCTTTGATCACCTAACGCGTGTTAGTGCTCTTGATCGCATATGTGGGCTGCCTATGCTTAAAGGGGACAAAGAAATTGTGTGCTCTTCTTGCAGACATGCTAAGATGGTTGCAGGTTCACATACTCCTCTCATAATGATCATAACAACTGAACCCAGTCAAGTTTTGCACCTTGACACCGTAGGACCTACACGTGTTCAATCCTTCAGGGGTAAATGGTATGTTCTTGTTATTGTTGATGATTATTCTAGATACACTTGGGTTTACTTTATGGCATCTAAGAATGAAGCTTTTAGTCACTTTAGAACTTTATTTCTTAGATTATCAATTGATCACCCAGGATCTTTAAAAGCAATTAGAAGTGATAACGGAACTGAATTTAAGAATCAATCTTTTGATCACTTTTGTGCTGAAAATGGAATAGATCATCAATTTTCTTCACCATATGTACCTCAAAAAAAGGTGTTGTAGAAAGAAAGAACAGAACCTTAGTTGAGATGGCTAGGACTATGCTTGATGAATATCAAACTCCTAGAAAAGTTTGGGCTGATGCGATTGCAACCGCTTGTTATGTCTCAAATCATGTTTTCTTACGCGCTAAGCTAGGTAAAACACCATATGAGCTCCGATTTGGACATAGGCCTAGTGCTACGTACTTTCGGGTCTTTGGATGCAAATGCTTTGTTAAGAAACATAGTAATCTTGATAAATTTTAACCTAGATCCATTGATGGCATGTTTCTTGGTTATTGTAAGTGCATCTAGGATATCCCTTGTTGGTTTTGGCTAATTGATGACGAACATATGAGATCTTAATGAAACTATTAAGATGATTGCAGGACAAACATAGTGAAACAGCTCGGTGCACACAAAAAGGTGAAAAATGGAGTGGTGTCCAAAGTGGAATACTTTGATTGAATTTAGAAGAAAAAATTAGAATTTAAATGTATAGGGTGTGTATGAAAGACAAACTCCAAGAGCTCACGACCTTGCACAGGGGTAAGGGTTTTAAAATTAACCTAACATCTCATAGTGCACCGTACTAGTCTGATCATAGACCGGACTAGTCCGCTAAACCCTCTGTTGCCTAAACAGACTAGTCCGCGTGTCCACCAGACCAGTCCGCCAGACTTTCTGGAGTCCATCTTCACAAAAGGCCAGACAAGTCCATTCTCCAACCGGACTTGTCCGCCAAACTTTCTGGACATCGAGTTCCACTGTGACCGGACTAGTCCACGTGTCCACCGGACTAGTCCGCCAGACTTTCTGGAGTCTATCTTGACATAGGGACGGACAAGTCCGTTCTCCAACCGGACTTGTCCGCCAAACTTTCTGGACATCGAGTTCCACTGTCACCGGACAAGTCTGGACTTGCACCAGACTAGTCCGGTATTAGGTTTTACAGTGGTAACTTTTTGGAAACCCTATAAAAAGAGGATCCACGGCCTTCCTTAGTAAACACACATCGAATTCTACTGAAAATTCAAACCCTAGCGCCGCCACCTTGTCCCAAGAGCCCAAAGCACATCTCCCCTCACATCTAACGTGCAAAAAGGGTAAAATCAATTGAACACTTGGATTCGGGATTGGGAGATCGTCGTTCATTCGTTGTGAGCCCTTGGGGTTTGATCTTTCTACACTCATATTCTGCATTGTAATAGTTTTAAGTGTATTTGATCGCTTCTTTCGTTGTAATTATCGTGGGAGCCCTCAACGTGTGATGTTTTCCCCACAAACTCGGTGATTTCCCGTGGTAGTGGAATCAAGTCGGCCTGTGTGGTGACTTGAAGAGGGAAAGGGTTAGAGACCCGACTCTGTGTGAGCTTCCTCAACGAGGACGTAGATCTCTCGGGGAGATCGAACCTCGGTAAAAATTTGTGTCTCTTGTGCCTTATTTCTTTTACATTTTGTTCATTAGATCACTTGATTGCTAAACATCAATTTAAGTTGCTTATAAGTTTTCACATGCAGTCATACAATAATCTTAAATCAAAGTATCTGTCGTTCTCACTTCTGCTGCTGAACGAATCTAGTTTCCCAAATAACACTTAATCAATTCACATATTTCAGCCCAAAAAACCGGACTAGTCTGGTCAAACAAGTTTTTGACAACTCTATTAAGTGTGCAGGAAATTTTCAAAGCCTATTCACCTCCCCCCTTTAGGCCATATTCAATTGGTATTAGAGCAAGGTTCTCTGTCAATGAGACTCACATCTCGGAGAGATCAATGGCCTCTGAGAAGAACAACGATATACCAAAGACGAACATCAATTGATATGCCCACGCTGACCACACCATCAAGTATACCGACTACATCAAGCAAGATGGAACAATCATCAAGTCAAGTTGCACCAGCACATGTTTTCGATGGACCAATTACTCGTAGCCGAGCTAACCAGCTACAACAAGAGGTGCACGCGCTACTTTGTGAAATTCCATTTATTAATGAGAATTATATACTTCCTATACATGTTTCTATTACTCAGGTTCACCAATGAGGATGACAAGGACACGCCAAGACTGAACTAGAGAGGAGAACTACGTCGAACCAGTTCGGCCTGGCAGAACTGTCATGAAGAAACAAGCATATCTCTTGATTCATAGAAGCTGTGAAGGTCCATGAGTAGTTGCTAGAAAGGTGTTGAAGTCAACTTTTTAATGCCACTAAGTGTTGAGTGCTTTAGAGCTCCCAGCTTGGCAGCCAAGTGCTTTTGGTGCAGACTGTTCAGAAGACCAACAGTCAGCCTGATATCCAAGTTTCCGTGAGAAACTGTATCACTCTACAATATTTCGTGAAGCATGCTACACATTGTGTGAAAGGATATCAAATTATCTTTCCAACACATCTGGTACCATGTCTTTTGGATGTCACTAGGTGGAGTTATGATTAAAACACTGAAGACCACTCAAAAGGCCAGAAGACATGCGGGAAATTGATGACCACTGCATGAATGATCAAGCCAATTGGCCTTCCACCTTCCCACGTGGCTTTTTTAGTTCACATCTATTCTTAGACTAGTTGTTGGTATAAATACCCCTCTTTTGTAAGCCAAGAGAACTTTTTGATGAATTAAGATTATTTCAGTGATATTTGTAGCCGAGCTGCTTGAGTGTCTTACTCAACCCTTGTTCGTCCTTGTTCTTCTTGAACTTGTGGAGAGATCTCTCTGAGATCCACTAATTAGTGCTCTGCGAGTTCCAGTATGGCTGCCCCGTCTTGTGTGGATTAGCTCCGGTTGTGGTTCTGCGGTCGTTTAGAGATCGAGTCGAAGTCTTCACGTTTTCGGTGTCTCTATCCCCGTCGCTTGGTCGCATCCAACCTTGGTCAGGTATAAAGCTAGTTATCCGTGCTGTTTCCACAACAAGTTATCTTGTTCTTGAACCTCCTGTCGTGAAGATCGGGCCACCCTTCGCCGAACCAAATTTGGTGCATATCATGTGGTAATCAAAGCTATCGTTGTCATGGTAGGTTCATTTTTTTTATCACCCACCCTCCCACCCTTTTTCAATCTGTTACAGTTTTCACCATCCACATATTCATCCCTGTGCTTATATTTTACATATATTTGTGTTTCCTATATTCCAAAGCCTAAAAAAATACCTATAGCCCTTTTGACGGTACTGTTATCTTGTGTTTGTGTTCTTCCAGTTGCTCGTCACCACCGTTTACCTATATTTTTTGTAATCAGCACCCCTGTTAGTGTTAAAAAAAAGAGTAAAAAAAAGAAGAGTCAAAAAGAAAGAAGAAAGAAAGAAAGAATACAGTAATAAAAAAAGAGCACAAGTGAAAAGATTCTGAAGAATTTTGTGTTACGGTTGGGTGTTGAAATTTTAAGTTTTCATATCCAAGTTGGTGGTAATCTTGATAGCAGCAATTTTTTTTATCTTTTGAGCACATCTTTTTCACTTGATTGGCAGTACTGTAGCCCTCCTTGTTCGGCCACTTATAGCTCCACCAAAACCTGAACTGGGACTTTCGATTTGTACTCCTTATATATATATATTCTTTTTCTTGCTGCTCCTAACATGGCAGACTCAGATTCAATTGTTCATGGTGGACACCATGGTCACAGGGAACCCCCTGTCTCACGGGATGAGATGCGTCGCATGGCTGATTCACTCATGGAGGCCATGCGCAGGCTCCTCAATGAGCGTCTTCCCGTGGCTAGAGGACGTATAGCATGTCGTGATCAAGAGGACCGTCATCAAGAGGAGTCCGGTGATGAGAATTCTGGTTTCGGCCGTGGATTCAATCGCTTCGGAGATGGCCCTAATGGATCTGGTGGTGGTCGCCATGCTGATTTTAATAATTACCATGGTGGGCGTCGAGCACATAGGCGCAATGCTTATGGTCACCACATGCATTTTGAAGACGAAGAGTTTGAAGATGAAGATCATGAAGAAGGATCTCATGATGGTGAAAATCCTTTCGGTCAAGGTGGCAGGTTTGATCGGCATCATCATCGCCGGCCTGCTGATTTTGAAGAAAGGGAATACCATCGTGGTCGACGTCCTCATGACAACCCAGATAACATCGCTCGTGTCAAATTGAGTATTCCAAATTTTACTGGAAAGGAGAATCCTGATGAATTTCTTGAATGGGTGAGCAGTGTGATCAAATATCCCGAGTACATAATCTTTTGGCTCAGCGCCGTGTGAATCTTGCTTCGGTGGAACTTTCTGGATACGCTCTCACTTGGTGGAACCAAGTGCAGGAGAATCAACGTGATTTGGGATGCGGATATATTAATACATGGGAGGAGATGAAGCAAGTGATGAGAAGGCGATTCGTGCCATCTAGCTATCAGTGTGATCTCAGGAACCGGTTGCAAATGTTAAAGCAAGGGAAGAGATCAGTTGATGAGTATTTCAAGGAGATGTACTTACTGTTGGTGCGGGCTGGAATAAGAGAAGATGTAGAGTCAACAATGGCAAGATTTCTAGGAGGTATTAATGAAGAAATTTCTGGTTTTGTGGAGATGTTTCCATATCGTACATTGCAGGATCTTGTTGATCAAGCTATGCGAACAGAGAAAAAGATTCAGCAAGAGTGACGTGGAAAATCTTATGGCAGTTATTCTATTGCTGCCCCATGGCGCAAACAGCAGTCAAGTACGTCCTATGGTGGTGGACGATCTCAAGGGGCTGCAGCCAAGTCTTCTCAATCATTTGTTCCATCGAAGATGGCAGCCTCCACCACGTCATCACCAACAACTCAGCAGCGACCCGCTGCAAGTTCAGCAGCCCACAACAATGTCTCGGGAGCTACATCTTCTTCTCGAAGCAGAGAAATTGTATGCCATAAATGCCATGGCTGTGGGCACATTGCTTCCCAATGCCCAAGCAAGAGGGCCATGTTGTTGAATGAGAAAGGTGAATGGGAATCCGAGAGTGATCCAGAAGATGCTGGACCGATATGTGATGAAATTGAGGAGGAAGGGAATGAGATCCAGCCTGAAGAAGGAGAACACAATTGCTTTATTTCTCTACGAGTGCTTATTGTAACAGCAGAAAAGGAAGACATCAGGCAGCGACATAATTTGTTCCATACCTGTGGAATAATCAAAGATAAGGTGTGTCTCATCATTGTTGATAATGGCAGCTGCAACAATATTGCTAGCCAAGAATTGGTGGACAGATTGGGACTGAAACCACGACGTCATCCTAGTCCATACAAGATGCAGTGGCTTAATGATTGTGGTGCGCTACATGTCAATCATACCGTGACTATACCATTCTCTGTTTGTAAATACAATGATCATGTGGAGTGCGACGTGGTGCCTATGCAAGCCTCCCAGCTTCTGCTCGGTCAACCATGGCTATATGATCGTGATGTCCAGATTTTTGGAAGGACCAACAAGTTGTCTTTTGTGTTCAAAGGAGAGCGAATTTCCTTGCTTCCTTTGACACCGGAAGAAAATTTGAAGGATGATATCAGGAAGAAACAGTGCGAGAGCGAGCACCACTTGCAAGTGAGCCAAAAAAATAGTAAGGAAGAGTGTCCACAGCCAAATCAAACCCCACAGCTGCAAGGAACCCAGAAACCGGGAAAAGAGGGTTTAGTAATGATGGCTAGGAAGGGGGATACCAAAGAATTGATTGAACCCGATGCCATGTTCTTTGTACTTATGTACAAGGACACTTTTCTTTCTACTAATGCCTTACCCTCTACCCTGCCGAGTACTCATTTGAATGTCTTGTAGGAACATGAAGATGTCTTTCCGGACGAAGTACCACCAGGACTGCCACCTAAGAGAGGGATCGAGCATCAAATTGACTTGGTTCCTGGTGCGTCACTTCTGAATAGGGCTGCATACCGCACCAACCCAGAGGAGACAAAAGAAATTTAGCGTCAACTGGAGGAATTGAAGAAAAAAGGGTATGTACAGGAAAGTCTTTCCCCTTGTGCTATCCCTGTTCTTTTAGTGCCTAAGAAAGATGGGTCTTGGAGACTATGTGTGGATTGCCGCGCAATTAACAACATCACAGTAAAATATAGGCATCCCATTCCTCGCTTAGATGATATGCTTGATGAACTTAGTAGTGCTAATTTTTTCACTAAAATTGATTTAAGAAGTGGCTATCATCAGATTCGTATGAAAGAAGGAGATGAGTGGAAAACAGCCTTTAAAACAAAATTTGGATTGTATGAATGGTTAGTGATGCCCTTCGGTTTAACCAATGCACCTACTACATTTATGCGATTAATGAATCATGTGCTTAGAACATTCATTAGTAAATTTGTTGTGGTTTATTTTGATGACATCCTAATCTACAGCAAGACTTATGAAGAACATGTTGCACATATCCAGAGCGTGCTTGTTGTCCTGCGTAAACAAAAATTGTACGCTAACCTTGAGAAGTGCACCTTCTGCACTGACAAGGTAGTTTTCCTTGGTTTTGTTGTTTCAGGACAAGTCATGGAGGTGGATGTTGATAAAGTCAAGGCTGTACACGAATGGAGGCCTCCACAGAACGTGAGCCAAGTGAGAAGCTTCCTTGGACTTGTTGGTTTCTACCGGCGCTTCGTGAAAGATTTCAGCATGATCGCTGCTCCAATCAATGAGCTGACCAAGAAAGACGTACATTTCAAATGGGGAGAAGCACAACAAAAGGCTTTTGAAGAATTAAAAAGGAAGCTAACAACATCCCCAGTCCTTGCACTTCCTGATTTCAACAAGACATTTGAAATTGAATGTGATGAAAGTGGAGTTGGGATTGGAGGCGTGTTGATGCAAGAAAAGATACCAATTGCATTCTTCAGTGAAAATCTAAGTGGTCCGACTTTGAATTATTCAGTTTATGATAAAGGATTATATGCTCTCATTCGGAGTTTGGAAACTTGGCAACACTACCTTTATTCTAAAAATTTTTTAATACATTCAGACCATGAATCATTGAAATATATTAAGGGACAACTAAAACTGAATAAACGACATGCTAAGTGCAGTGAATTTATTGAGTCCTTTACTTATATTGTCAAATATAAGAAAGGTCAAGACAATATTATAGTTGATGCTTTATCTCGACGTCATGCTTTGCTCACACAAATTGATGCTAAAATTCTCGGATTGGAAAGTATAAAGAAATTATATGCCACTGATTCGTACTTTGCTGAACCATATGCCAAGTGCCGTATTGGCAAAGGATGTGAAAAGTATCATGTGCATGATGGATTTTTATTTCGCACTAACAAACTTTGTATTGCAGATTGCTCTGTTCGACTTTTATTCGTGCAGGAAGCTCATGCAGGTGGACTTATGGGCCATTTTGGAGCCAAGAAGACGGAGCAAGTGCTGGCCGACCATTTCTTTTGGCCAAAAATGTGACGAGATGTAGAGAGACATGTTCTTCACTGTGAAAACTGCCACAAAGCTAAGTCTCGTCTGAACCCTCATGGTTTATATACTCCCCTTCCTATTCCTAATGCACCATGGGAGGACATTTCAATGGATTTTGTTCTTGGGTTACCACGGACCAAAAGGGGAAGGGATTCAATTTTTTCGTGGTTGATCGTTTCAGCAAAATGGCACATTTTATTCCTTGCCACAAGATTGACGATGCTTCCCGTATGGCTGAATTATTTTTTAGGAAAATCGTGCGACTAAATGGAATGCCATGTACCATTGTGTCGGATCGTGACACCAAGTTCTTGAGCTACTTTTGGAAGACATTGTGGGGCAATCTTGGGACAAGACTGTTGTTCTCCACAACATTTCATCCGCAAACGGATGGCCAAACTGAAGTTGTGAATCGAACACTATCAATGTTGCTCTGAGCTGTCCTTAAGAAGAACCTGAAACTATGGGAAGAAAGCTTGCCACATGTTGAGTTTGCATACAATAGGGCAGTACACTCGACCACTAGATTTTGTCCATTTGAAATTGTATATGGATTCACACCCACTGCTCCCATAGATCTTTTGTCTTTACCCATGCAGGAGCGTGTGAACTTCGATGCAAGAAAGCGAGCTGAATTTGTCAAGAACATTCATGATAGGGCTCGGGCCAATATTGAAAAGATGACCAAGAAGTATGAGAAGCACGCTAACAAGGGTCGCGGGAAGGTGTTGTTCGAACCAGGGGACTTGGTTTGGGTGCACCTTCGAAAGGATCATTTTCCAGAGCCGCGCAAGAACAAGTTGCAACCCCAGGCTGACGGACCATTCAAAGTTCTGCGCAAGATCAACGACAATGCTTATGAAATTGATCTGCCAAGTACTTATGGTGTAAGTACCAGTTTCAATGTGTCCGACCTCTCTCCATTCTTTGGATTGGAAGAGTCGAGGACGACTCTTTTTCAAGGGGGGGGGGGGATGATATGCCCACGCCGACCACACCATCAAGTAAACCGACTACATCAAGCAAGATGGAACAATCATCAAGTCAAGCTGCACCAGCTCATGTTTTCGATGGACCAATTACTCGTAGCCGAGCTAAACAGCTACAACAAGAGGTGCACGCGCTACTTTGTGAAATTTCATTTATTAATGAGAATTGTATACTTCCTAAATAGTCCATGTTTCTATTACTCAGGTTCACCAAGGAGGATGACAAGGACACGCCAAGACTGAACCAGAGAGGAGAACTACGTCGAACTAGTTCGGCCTGGTAGAACTGTCATGAAGAAACAGTCATATATCTTGATTCATAGAAGCTGTGAAGGTCCATGAGTACTTGCTGGAAAGGTGTTGAAGTAAAATTTTTAATGCCACCAAGTGCCGAGTGCTTTAGAGCTCCCAGCTTGGCAGCCGAGTGTTTTGGTGCAGACTGTTCAGAAGACCAACAGTCAGCCTGATATCCAAGTTTCCGTGAGAAACTGTATCACTCTACAATATTTCGTGCAGCATGCTACACATTATGTGAAAGGTTATCAAAATATCTTTCCAACGCATCTGGTCCCATGTCTTTTGGATGTCCCTAGGTGGAGTTATGATTAAAACACTGAAGACCAGTCAAAAGGCCAGAAGACATGCGGGAAATTGATGACCACTGCATGAATGATCAAGCCAGTTGGCATTCCACCATCCCACGTGGCTTTTTCAGTTCACATCTATTTTTATACTAGTTGTTGGTATAAATACCCCTCTTTTGTAAGCCAAGGGAACTTTTTGATGAATTAAGATTATTTCAGTGATATTTACAGCCGAGCTGCTTGAGTGTCTTACTCAACCCTTGTTCTTCCTTGTTCTTCTTGAACTTGTGGAGAGATCTCTCTGAGATCCACTAATTCGTGCTCTGCGGGTTCCAGTACGGCTGCCCCGTCTTGTGTGGATTTGCTCCGGTTGTGGTTCTGCGGCCGTTCGGAGATTGAGTTGAAGTCTTCGTGTTTTTGGTGTCTCTCTCCGCGTCGCTTGGTCGCATTTCTACAGCAGGTTATCTTGTTCTTGAACCTCCTGTCGTGATGATCGGGCCACCCTTCGCCGAACCAAATTTGGTGCATATCATTAATGAGGACGAACAAGAAGCTAAAGCCTTCGATGTGCTGAAAGAAAGCCCACATGATGATGAAGAAGTGCGACAGCTAAAGGCACTCCTGAGAAAGAAACTGCTGGCACAAAAAGGAAAATGAAAAGAGAAGACGACTAGGAGTGGTCATCACGACTACTCCCGATATCCTTACAACTACAACTGTCTCAATTCAAACAATCACTATCTCTCTATTCCTATGGGAAAGCCTCCACAGTTTGACGGAAGTGACTACAACATGTGGAAGTACAACATGAAAATGCATCTAATATCTATGAATCCTAGTCTGTGGCACATTGTTTGCACATGCATAGATATCCCGCACACGGATGAGGAACTCACTCCAGAACAAGAACAAGAGATTCACAGAAATGCACAAGCCGTCGCGGTGATCTCATCATCACTAAGCAGAGCGGAATTCACCAAGATCGATAGATTAGAAAGTGCAAAAGAAATCTGGGATACACTTAAGATAACTCACGAAGGAAATAGGTCAGTTCGTGAAGCTAAAATTGAGATGCTTGAAGGAGAGTTGGGGAGATTTGCTATTGAAGAAGGCGAATCACCTCAAGACATGTACAACCAGATGAAGGCACTCATCAACAAACTTTGTTCCTATGGAAGTAAGAAATGGACGGATCACAAGGTGGTCAAAAGAATGATTAGAGCCTTCATGCCAAGAAATGTCACACTTTGCTCAATGATTAGAGAAAGCCCCGAATTTCACAAAATGACTCCCAATGAGTTATTGGGGAAGATCATAAATCATGAAATGATGGAGAAAGAGGCTCAATACGTCAAAGACTTAGCCGAACTCACCTCTTCCAAAAGGAATGAAGTTGCTCTCAAAGCAACGTGTAGACCCAAACTCAAAGAAACTCGTGAAGACCAAGATGACGGAGATACAAGCGACGAGAGTACCGATCTTGATGATGAAGAAATGGTACTCTTTATCAAGAAGTTCAAGCGCATGATGAAAATAAGACACGACAACAATTCAAATGAAGGCAAAAGCAAGGATAAAGGGAAATCCAAGGCTTGACGCACTTGCTACAACTGCGGAGAGTATGGTCACTTCATGGTGGACTGCACTTATGAAGAAAACAAAAAGAAGAAGGAAACAAGACCTCAATAAAAGAAAATTTTCAGAAAAAGAAGACAAGCCCATCAAGCTCACATTGGCAAGGAGTGGGACTCAAACGACGAGTCCTCGTCCAATGAAGAAGAAGAAATGGCCACTATCGCAGTCAAGAAACCTACTATGAGAGCCACACTCTTCCCAAACATAGGAGGACGGGATATGAACAACCACACCTGCCTTATGGCTAAGGAAGGCAGGAAAAAGGTTCGACTTACTCCTCCTACGCTATATTCCTCTATTGATGACTTTGATAGCTCTAGTGATAATGAAGAAATGTTAAGAGGGTTAAGTAAAATCGTTTTAAAGAAAATGGAAATGTTGTCGAACGAAATCTTTGAAAAGAAGGAACTTGTTAACCGACAAGAAGATATGCTCATCCGTGAAAGGAAGAGATATCAAGAAGTTGAGAAGCTTCTTGAGCTTGAAAGAGAGAAGAACGAGTCACTTGAGTTTAAGCTAGCCTTAAGTAAGGAAACTTACTCAAAGCTAGAGGACTCGCATATTGCAATCAAGGAAGAACTTGCTAACTTGTCAAAAGTTAACAAGACCCTTGAGGTGCAAGTTAAGTCACTCAAGCAAAGTTACTCCTCTTCCTCCAAGAGCTCTTCCTCCAATGATATGAGTTCGACAACAATTGGAACCTGCACTTGCTCTAGTAAGAAGAATGTTATTTCTAATACTTCAACTTCTCATAATATGCATTCTTACACAAGCGGCACCTTTGATAAGGAGAAGATCAAATATCCACGAAGTGCATATATGGTCACTAGACCTCCTAATGTCAAAGATGGTCTTGGTTTTGACAGAAACAAATACATGTCTACTCCTAATCATGCTAAGAATAGAATCGCTTTTGTTAAGGAAAAATCCCATGAATCTGATTTACAAATATTGTTTCGTACATTTGATGATTCCCATGTTCTTATGAAAAATAAATATGGAAAATTCATTGCTAAATATACAGGGCCACACCACAAGAACTTGAAAACTTGTGTGTGGGTTCCCAAGACTCTTGTGACTGACCTGAGAGGACCCAAGCAAGCTTGGGTACCTAAAACCTAGGAATAATTCTGTTTTGCAGGCTTACTCCTCCGGTGGATCTAAATGGGTGCTAGATAGCGGATGCACAAATCACATGACCGGAGAGAGAGGTATGTTTGTGGAGTACGAGTACAACAAGGATCCAAGTGAAGGCATATACTTTGGAGACAACAGCCAAGGAAAGGTCCTTGGTAGAGGTAACATTGAAATATCCTCTCAACACACCTTATCTAATGTTTTACATGTAGACTCTCTAGATTATAATCTTTTGTCAATATCTCAACTATGCAACAAAGGTTACAACTGTTTATTCACTAATGAGGGTGTGACCATTTTTAGAAGAAGCAATGGCTCGATTGCATTCAAGGGAATGTTGAAGGGAAAGCTTTATCTTGTTGCCTTCAACAAAGATAAAGTCAAACTCAACACTTGCTTGGTTGCTAAGACCAACATTGGATGGTTGTGGCATAGACGGCTAGCCCATGATGGGATGAGAAATCTGCAGAAACTTCTAAAAGGTGGTCACATCCGTGGTCTTAAGGATGTGGTTTTTGAAAAAGACAGGCCGTGCAGCGCTTGTCAAGCAGGAAAACAAGTCGGAGCACCACACCCCGCCAAGAATGTGATGACTACCGCAAGACCGCTGGAACTTCTCCACATGGATCTCTTTGGTCCCATTGCGTACATCAGCATCGGCGGTAAAAAATACGGTTTAGTAGTTGTTGATGATTTTTCAAGATTTACTTGGGTATTTTTCTTGTATGATAAATAAAAAACTTAGGGAATCCTCAAGAAGTTCTTGAAAAGAGCTCAGAACGAATTCTCATCAACCATAAAGAATATCAGAAGTGACAACGGGACAGAATTCAAGAAAACCCAAGTTGAAGAGTACCTCGATGAAGAAGGGATAAAGCATGAGTTCTCGGCACCCTACTCCCCTCAACAAAATGGAGTGGCCGAACGGAATAACAAAACATTGATCAAAATGGCAAGAACTATGTTGGATGAATACAAGACATCAGATCGATTTTGGGCAGAAGCGGTGAACACCGCTTGTCATGCCACAAATCGGTTGTACCTTCACCGACTACTGA
This sequence comes from Tuctoria greenei, assembly GCA_036927565.1. Lineage (NCBI taxonomy): Eukaryota > Viridiplantae > Streptophyta > Magnoliopsida > Poales > Poaceae > Tuctoria > Tuctoria greenei. Next base: position 8,561,145 of record JAYESD010000009.1, read on the forward strand.
AGAAAACTCCATATGAGCTTATTACCGGTAAAAAGATAATGTTTCTTATTTCAATGTCTTTGGGTGTAAATGTTTTATTCTGAACAAGAAACCGAGGGCCTCGAAGTTCGCTTCGAAGTCCGATGAAGGGTTCTTGCTCGGATATGAATCGAATGCCTACACCTATCGTGTCTTCAACAAGGTGTCCGACCTTGTTGAAGTAGCACGTGACGTAGTGTTCGATGAATCTCCATATGAAGCGCTAAAGATAAAGAGGAAGCTCCATATGAAGCGCTGAAGAAAATGGCACTTGGTGATATATTACCACAAGAACGAATGTTAGACTCCAATGCACAAGATGAACTTCAACACAGAGGCAATGATCAAGGGGGAGCTCTTGCACAAGATCAAGATGAGGAAGATCAAGAAGATCAAGACAATCATGGAAGCAATGATCTAGGGGGAGACAATGCACATGAAGATAATGAAGAACAAGCAACTACACAAGTTCCACACCCAAGAGTACATCAGAGCGTGCAAAGAGACCATCCTATCAACAATATCTTTGGAGATATTGCTAAGGGAGTAACTACTAGATCTCGAGTTGCAAATTTCTGTGAATACTATTCTATTGTGTCTTTTCTAGAACCATACAGGGTAAATGAAGCCTTAAGGGATCCAGACTGGGTGAATGCAATGCAAGAGGAGTTGAACAACTTCAAAAGAAATGAAGTGTGGGAGCTGGTGGAGAGACCAAGGACGAACATCGTTGGAACCAAATGGGTCTTTCGGAACAAGCAAGATGAACATGGAGTAGTAACAAGAAATAAAGCGAGATTGGTGGACAAAGGTTATTCTCAGGTCGAAGGATTGGACTTCGATGAAACTTTTGCTCCTGTAGCTAGACTTGAGTCCATGCTTATTTTATTGGCATATGCTACTCACCATAATTTTAAGCTGTATCAAATGGACGTCAAAGGCGCCTTCCTAAATGGTCCGATAAAGGAGGAAGTTTATGTGGAGCAGCCACCAGGATTCGAGGACCAAAGGTATCCCAACCATGTCTACAGACTGCGTAAGGCTCTCTATGGCCTCAAACAAGCTCCTCGAGCTTGGTATGAGTGCCTTGGAGATTTTCTGAATCAAAATGGATTCAATATTGGTAAAGCTGACTATACACTCTTCACTAAACATTGTGATGATCATCTATTTGTATGTCAAATTTATGTTGATGACATTATCTTTAGATCCACTAACAAGTCTTTCTGTGAAGAATTTAGCAAAATTATGACAGATAGGTTTGAGATGTCAATGATGGGCGAATTGAAGTTCTTCTCGGGATTCCAAGTGAACCAACTGAGAGAAGCTACATTTATAAGCCAAACCAAATATACACAGGACATTCTCAAGAAATTCAATATGGACAAAGCCAAGCCCATCAAGACACCCATGGCCATCAACGGACATCTCGACCTCAATGAAGACGGTCCAAATGTGGACCAAAAGCTATATCGGTCCATGATCGGCTCCTTACTTTATTTATGTGCATCCAGGTCAGATATTATGCTTAGTGTTTTCTTGTGTGCAAGGTTTCAAGCCGCACCTAAAAAGTGTCACTTCTGTAAAAAGAATCCTAAGGTACCCTGTGCACACACCCAAATTGGGCCTTTGGTATCCCAAAGGATCCAAGTTTAACTTGATAGGCTATTCCGACGCCGACTATGCAGGATGCAAAGTCGATAGAAAGAGCACGTCCGGGACTTGTCAATTTCTTGGTAGGTCCCTAGTTTCTTGGTCATCTAAAAAAGCAAAACTCCATTGCTCTTTCCACAGCGGAAGGAGAGTATGTCGCATCCGGTAGTTGTTGCGCACAACTACTTTGGATGCGACAGACTCTTGGGGACTACGGCTATAATCTAAGCCATATCCCGCTTCTATGTGATAATCAGAGTGCTATAAAAATTGCACACAACCCCGTAGAGCACTCAAGAACCAAGCACATAGATATATGTCATCACTTTCTTAGAGATCATTTGTTAAAAGGTGACATTGCTATTTCACATGTTAGGACTGAAAAACAACTTGCGGATATTTTTACCAAACCATTAGATGAGAAAAGGTTTTGTGATCTTAGGAATGAGCTTAGCATTCTTGACTCTCGAAGTGTGGCTTGAAACATTGCATACCTGGTTGAAACTTCAAATGTTACATTTTATTGTTAAAACTGCTCCTCATCTCTTTTTCTCCTAAGAAAACTATTTTAATGAAGAAATCTTGCAGTTTATGACCACTTTCATTGTTACTTGCCTACTGGTCATAATTACCAAGATTATTTGCAAAATTATTGTCCTTGGATCACTATTAATCATTTCTACATGTATCAGGTCTGTTGAAACCAGACTTGTCCGATTTTCCACTGGGCTAGTCCGGACAGACGAAATACTTAGGTTTTTCCAGGGGCACCGGACTAGTCTGCCACCTTGACCAGACTAGTCCAGTCCATCGCGTATATGAGCGGTTGGCCGGCCCAGACATCTCTTAAACCCTAGCCCCCAAAGCATAAGGACTTGGTCTCCCTATCCTCTCCTGAACCCTAGCCCCCAAAGTGATTTTCAGGTTGAGCCGTCAAAATTGAAGTTTTCTCCGTGGGAAATCCTCTCCTCGAACAGTAGATTCTCCCCTCCGGACTCATCCGGATAGATTCTTACTTCTTCAACGCGAATGTGTGAGGAGAGCCAAGAAGAGAGTTATGAAGAAAAGACGTGATGTCAATGCCCACTCTCCACCCTCCGAAGATAATCTGCCTAAGAAGAGGAAAGTTATTGTCAAAAAGGCTCAAGGAAAAGCTGCTCCTGAGAGCTCATCGGGGCCAAAAAGGGTTCTCCATAAAGGGAAGGGACTTGCTAGTGGTCCCATTGGGCCCTTGAAGATGAAAAACCCTAGTCACCGCAACAGGCAACCTTCTAGTGAGGATTTCACTGGGAAAGGGGGTGAGCTAGCTGATAACTTCAGGAAGATTGAAGTGTATAATCAACCTAAACAATGCTCTAACCCAAGATTCAGGAGCAACTTCCATGCAGACTACTATGAGCATGTGTACATGAAGATGAAGAATCCTGTAGTAGAGAGTCAAAAACTGAATGTTGGATACCTGCAGTCGAAGAGGTATCCTGCTTTTCGTGAGGTGGTTGAGGCTTTGGAGAGGCTCGGTCTGAAGGAACTGCTTTCCTTTGAGTATAACTGGAACAATGAAGTCATTACCCAATTTTACTCCACCCTCTACTTTGCTCGTGGTGATGGAGACAATCTTACTTGGATGACTCATGGTTCCAAGTATAGTGTCACTTATGATGAATTTGCAAGGATTCTTCACCTTGAACACACTCCGTACCATGAGCTTGTCATCCACAATCTGAAACCCATGGAGAAGGAGGAGCTTAAGTTCCTCTATGACACAAGGATGCCCTATGTTCCTCCTACCATTAAATATCTGAAGCCCTTTTTTGTGGTCCTCAACAGAGTCTTGAGGAAGACAATAGCCCCGAAAGATAGAGATGCGGGGACAATCCAAGGAACCTTGAGGACCCTAATGAAGGTCATTAGTGGAAGGAGACCGTTCAATGTTTTTGACTACATCTACAATGACATTGTGAACATCTCAATCACTCCCAATAGGTCTTGCGGATATGCACCGTACATCATGTTCATGATTGAGAAAGTGACTGAACTCGAGTTTGTCAAAGATGTTTCCCATACGGGGTTGAAGCCACAAAAGCCCACCGAGTACACCCTTCCCTCAGCACCAACTGCTCCTTCTTCCCCCATAGCAGAGAGGAGATCTAAACAATCTCAGGATGCCACTAGGTCTGCAGTTGTTCCTCCTGGCTCTTCTCCTGTCCATGAACCCTCCGGTGGCATCTTAAAAATGCTCTCCTCCATTTTTGCCTGCTGCCCCAAGATCGAAGATAGGCAGCGTAGAAAAAAACTGGCAAGGAAGAAACATCAACAGTATGTGAATGCCAATATAAAGTCTATCTGTTACAAGCTTGAGATTGAGCCGGTTGGGTCACCGCCCGCCTCCGAGGACTCAAAGGAAGATCCTGCTCCGGTGAATGACGATGATGGTGAAGATGAAGATCGGACAGAATCTGAAGGAGGGAGCAGCGATGAGTGATTCCCCTCGATTTTTCCCTTTCTGGTGCCTTGATGCCAAAGCGGGAGGGATTGAGACTAGATTGAGACTCAAACTTTCTTCTAGTATTAGTTATTAGGCTTTTATGATCGAGGACATGTACCTATTTTCAAAAATTTATAATGCAATATTTGTTTTCCTATGTGTGATGCTTATTGTTGCTCTAATGCTTACTTCTATGTTCATTATTGTTAATCTTTAGTTCATCACATTTTGTTGATCAGACACCTGTTAGGCACCCCACCATAAGGTGTGTGCATATGTGAGAAGCTTTTTGTGAATTAATCGTTATTCTCATATGTGCACACCTTATGAAAATTAAAATTTTATTCTCAATTGCGATATCTCAAATGGTTGTCATCAGTCACCAAAAAGGGGGAGATTGTAAGTGCATCTAGGATATCCCTTGTGGGTTTTGGCTAATTGATGACAGACATATGAGATCCTAATGAAACTATTGAGATGATTGCAGGACAAACAAAGTGAAATAGCTCGGTGCACACAAAAAGGTGAAAAATGGAGTGGTGTCCAAAGAGCAATACTTTGATGGAATTTAGAAGAACAAATTAGATTTTAAATGTATAGGGTGTGTATGAAAGACACACTCCAAGAGCTTACGACCTTGCGCAAGGGTAAGGGTTTTAAAATTAACCTAACATCTCACAGTGCATCGGACTAGTCTGATCATGAACCGAACTAGCGCTAAACCCTCTGTTGCCTAAACATACTAGTCCGCGTGTCCACCGGACTAGCCCGCCAGACTTTCTGGAGTCCATCTTCACAAAAGGCCGGACAAGTCCGTTTTTCAACCAGACTTGTCTGCCAAACTTTCTAGACATCGAGTTCCACTGTGACCGGTCTAGTCCGCGTGTCCACCGGACTAGTCCGCCAGACTTTCTGGAGTCTATCTTCACATAGGGCCGAACAAGTACGTTCTCCAACCGGACTTGTCTGCCAAACATTCTGGACATCGAGTTCCACTATCACCGGACAAGTCTGGACTTGCACCGGACTAGTCCGGTATTAGGTTTTACAATGGTAACTTTTTGTAAACCCTATAAAAAGAGGATCCACGGCCTTCCTCAGTAAACACACGTCAAATTCTGCTGAAAATACAAACCCTAGGGCCGCCACCTTGTCCCAAGAGCCCAAAACACATCTCCACTCACATCTAAAGTGCAAAAAGGGTAAAATCAATTGAACACTTGGATTCGGGATTGGGAGATTGTCGTTCATTCTTTGTGAGCTCTTGGGGTTTGATCTTTCTACACTCATATTCTGCATTGTAATATTTTCAAGTGTATTTGATCGCTTCTTTCGTTGTAATTCTCGTGGGAGCCCTCAACATGTGAGGTTTGCCCCACAAACTCGGTGATTTCCCATAGTAGTGGAATCAAGTCGGCGTGTGTGGTGACTTGAAGAGGGAAAGGGTTAGAGACCTGACTCTGTGTTAGCTTCCTTAACGAGGACGTAGATCTCTCGGGGAGATCGATCCTCGGTAAAAATTCGTGTCTCTTGTGCCTTATTTCTTTTACATTTTGTTCATTAGATGACTTGATTGCTAAACATCAATTTAAGTTGCTTATAAGTTTTCACATGCATTCATACAATAATCTTAAATCAAAGTATCTGTTGTTCTCACTTCCGCTGCTGAACGAATCTAGATTCCCAAATAACACTTAATCAATTCACATATTTCAGCACACCGGACTAGTCCGCCCACACAACCGGACTAGTCCGGTCAAACAAGTTTTTGAGGAATCTATTAAGTGTGCATGAAATTTTCAAAGCCTATTCACCCCCCCCCCCTCTAGGCCACATTCAGTTATCCATCTCATACTAGAGGCAACCATATGCTTTTACTTGACACTAACAAAGTTGTGGAGACTTGTGAAGTGTCTTTTGATGAATCTAGCCCAGGTACTAGCTCAAACATTGCAGGTCCAGATCCATATCCACAGGGGGAGAGCATTTTCATTGAAGATGAGGAAGAGGTGGAGCTGCTGCCCGAAAATTCAGCAGCTAATGACATTGTTCGAGCTCCTGATTGTGATTCACAGCCAGCACCAACGACCACCATTACTGGTCCAGATCCTCCTCAAGCCACAAGCTCATTGATTTGTGATGAACATGAAGAAGAAGAAGAAGCTTGTGAAGTGTTCACTCCCCTCCGGGTTCTAAAAATTCATCCTCCACAACAGATTATTGGAAGCTTGCACGGACGATTTACACGGTCCAGGTTTTGTAATCCAAACACTCATGCTCATTCTGCTTTTGTTGCTTCTTTTGAACCCAAAGATATATCACAGGCACTCACTAATGAATCTTGGATTTTTGCCATGCAAGAAGAGTTAGAAAATTTTGAAAGAAATAATGTTTGGAAACTTGTACCTCCACCTCAAGGTCACACTTTAATTGGAACTAAATGGGTGTTTAAAAATAAACAAAGTGAGGATGTGGTTGTGGTTAGGAATAAGGCTAGGTTGGTTGCTTGAGGTTTCACTCAAGTTGAAGGTCTAGATCTTGATGAAACTTTTGCTCCTGTTGCTAGATTAGAAGCCATAAGAATTTTGTTAGCTTTTGCTGCATCTAAAGGTTTTAAGCTATATCAAATGGGTGTTAAAAGTGCTTTTTTTAATGGCTACATAGATAAGGAGGTTTATGTCAAACAACTATCGGGTTTTGAAAATTCAGATTTTCCTAATCTTGTTTACAAACTTTCCAAAACCTTGTACGGTCTCAAACAAGCCCCTAGAGCATGGTATGATAGCTTAAAAACATTCTTACTTGAAAAGGGGTTTACCATGGGCAAGGTTGATAAAACTCTTTTTGTGCTTAAGCATGGCAATGACTCATTATTCGTTCAAGTGTATGTGGATGATATTATCTTTGTTTGTGTCTCTCATGATCTTGTGTCCAAGTTTTCAGTTATGATGAGTTCAAAATTTGAGATGAGTAAGATGGGAGAAATCACGTACTTTTTGGGGCTGCAAATCAAGCAAACCAAGGAGGGTACCTTTGTGGATCAAACGAAATACACAAAAGACCTTCTAAGGCGCTTCAACATGGACAAAAGCAAGCCTCTTCGGACACCAATGGGAACAGTAACAACACTTGAACTTGATGAAGATGGTGAACCCGTGGATCAAAAAGAATATAGAAGCATGATCGGATCACTTTTGTACCTCACGGCATCAAGACCGGACATACAATTCAGCGTATGTCTTTGTGCACGATTTCAAGCTTCCCCACGTGCTTCACATCATCAAGCTGTCAAAAGGATTCTCAGGTACTTACATGGAACTCAAGAATTTGGTATTTTTCTTCCTTCTTTCTCAACCTTTAGTTCGAAAGCTTTTTTGGATGCTGATTTTGGGGGTTGTAGGATTGATAGGAAAAGTACTTCCGGTGCTTGCCATTTTCTTGGTAATTCTCTTGTTGCTTGGTCCTCTAGAAAACAAAGCTTAGTTGCACAATCCACGGCTGAATCTGAATATGTAGCTGCTGCTAGTGCTTGCTCACAAATTCATTGGATTGTTCAAACACTTAAGGACTATGGGGTCGATCTACATAGTGTTCCATTATTTTGTGATAACACTAGTGCCATTTGCATTGCTAAAAACCCTGTGCAACATTCTAGAACTAAGCACATTGATATTAGGTATCACTTTCTCCGTGATAATGTTGAAAAGGGAAACATTGTGCTTCACCATGTAGATACCGAACGACAATTGGCTGACATTTTTACAAAACCTTTGGATTTCACTCGTTTTTGTTTCATTCGCAGTGAAATAGGGGTTATGCATCCTCATGGCTCAAATTGAGGGGGAGTTTTCAGACCCTAGAAGTCTATTTGTGAATCTGAAATTAAAATAATATGAGCATAGTATTTCATACATATATGACTTTGTGATTCCTTTGACTTGCTGAAAGTTCTTACTACATTACTCGTGTTATACATTTTATAGTTTTTGCCATGTCTAGCAATTGGAATAATTACTTACACTGAATCTGGTCATGGTCGAACTTTCTTGCTGTTTGCACTTGTTGCATGCTCACAAGTGCTTTTAATCATAAAGAATTAATCAAGTAATCAACTCACTTGTTGAGTTTTTGTGAACAAATATAAGTTGAGAAAAGATCAAGAGCATATGCATGCATCGCACTTCTGCTTTTGAGACGGCTTATCATTGCACTTAGATATGAACTTGGAAGAAGTTGTGTATGACTAAAACCATGTCCTTAAGCTTCTGATTGTCAAGAGACATAGGCTTGGCTTGGTTGGTTGGAATAAGGCAGATGCGCATATAATCTCTTGCAAATATCATATTATATAAATTTGTGCCTTGAAAAATAATAAAATGCAGCAACAAGTGTCATGCTTTCAGGTATTGAAATAGTTAAGTTTGTGAGATCATGACTTGCTTAAATTGAAAATTACATTTGATCTCTAGAATGGCTTACACTACTTTATGTATCTCATTGTTGTGATAGTGTAAGTTACTTGATAGTATGACTTGGATGAACTTTGTTTTATATGTATATGTTATAATATGCTCATAACAATTAAAATTTCTCTTTTGAACCTTGCTGAATACATTGTCAAAGGGGGAGAGATAATATGGTGAATTATGCAAGGGGGAGAAATATGTATAGGGGAGAAATTTATTTTCTATCTCATTTGATTTTCAAAAAGGGAAAATTGTTCTCAAAACTTTTCATGCCAATGTTCGGATTTAAATGGTGTTGCCAATGCATTCATCAAGGGGGAGATTGTGAGACCTATGTGTGCTGAATACATTGGCTTTGACAATAAAAGTTTGAATGCTGCCATAACATCTTTTTATCATGGTCCGACTCTAGCTCCGAGCTTCTTCAAGGTCTGACAATAGGTCCGACTTTCTTTGTCTAGATACGACATGTTTCTGGGTAGCTCTGGAGAGCTTTGTCTTTAGCTTCAGCTTGTCTTTGATAGCTCCGGCATGTATTTGATAGCTCCAGCATGTCTTTGTTAAGCTTCGATATGTTTTTCTAGGTCCGACTTATGTTGGTTAGCTCCGACATGTTTTTCTAGCTCCGACTTTTGGGATGACTAGTTCCGACTAGTTTTGGTAAGCTCCGGCGCTATGTTGTATTAGCTTTGGTAAGCTCCGGCTCTAGGTTGTACTAGCTTTGGTAAGATCCGGCGCTAGGTTGTACTAGCTTTGGTAAGCTCCGGCTCAAGCTCCGGTTAGCTTTGGCTAGGTTCGGAGCTTGATCGCAATGTTCCTGCTTTTATCTTGCAATGTTTCGAACTTGCCTTTTATACTCAGAAAGATTGCTTAGTATTCATTTGCTAAGTTTTTGGTGCGCTTTGGTTGATATGGCTAATATCGTTTTGATATGCTTTGCAACATGCTTATGTGAGGTGCTCACGTAAGGTGTTGTGTTCGGAACTGACTTGAGTCAAGTCGCGGACTTGGGCTCGTACGGATTGGTTGTTTATTCATGTGCAGGTGTTGCTTTAGTTCAAGACATGGCTGGTGACTGGATCCATTGAACTAGTCTTAGGGAGAAGATGAGGTTCAACAACCAAGTTCGGGAGGAATTCTGGTTGAGTTGATCGGGAGGCTCTGCAGCATGTTTGAATCAAGAACAATGCATATGAAGGTATCGTGGACGTCATTGGAAGATGTTTGCATGTGTGCAAGGAGTGCATGGACGTGGCTACATGGTTCCGAGGCGTGATGAAGAGATGTGGACGTAAAGAATTGGTGGGAAAGGTCCAACCGACTAGGTTATGGACTCAGGTTGCGGCTGAGTCGGGTTATGCTTCAGTATGAAAAGTATCGAGTTGGTTATGGTAGGATTTCATGTGGGTCACGAATTTGGCTTGTTTTAGGAACGTGGGATATGTTCCTAAGGTGTTTGGAAGTCTTAAGATTGCTTCTATCTGCATATGGAAGAGTCCTAGGCAGTTGTGAATAGTTTCGATTCGTGATCTGAGTAGGATTAGAATCCTAGTTGAGATTGGGGTTGCCTAAGGGCTGGTTATATAGGCAAGGGACGCCAGAGCACATGGTGCACGACTTTTGGGCTGTTCCTATTGTGTTATATTGAATAAAATTCATAGTTTGAAGGAACTTTTGTGCCTTGTTCGTCCGACTTGTTCCAGACAAGTTTTACTCGTCGAGTTTCTGGACAGCACTACCTTTCGTTGGTGGTTTTATCATAACTCGATTTTACAGATCCAATTGACATGATTCTTTTTGGGTTGTCTTCGCAACTTGATTGTCTATCATCTATCAAAATTTCACGGTCATTGGATTTGTGGTTTCTTATCTACACGAGTTTCTTTGCAGCGTTCCAGAACTGTTTTTCTTGGGTAGGACAGATTGACCTTTGTTCGATCTTTCAATTGTAACTTGAGTTTGTCTCGTCAGATTTGAGTGATTCTTGTTGTGTTGTCTTAGTGAATTGTTTCTCTATGATATTTATCACTTTTTACATAGTGAAACACGTTTAGATTAGTTTCACACACGATTTTTTTAACCGATCGTTTTTCTGCCGAAGGGGTTGAGATTTAATTGTTTTCGCTACGTAAGATTTTTAAATCTACCATTCACCCCCCTCTGGTAGCTTTTCACGTGCTCTTCGATCCTACACCATGTCACTATTGTGGATCGAAAGCTAGAGCTATCTAAACTTAACAGGTGAACTGACTGTTCAACAGCCCTGCAGTTCACTGTTTTGAGCTCAAAATTTGAATAGCCTCCAATTCGAATCAAGAGAAACTTTAAATAACAAAACTGTAGATTTGCTTCTGCCCTTTTCATATATATATATATATATATATATATATATATATATCACAATAAGGAAGAAGATTTCTCTGCAGGGAGTTATTGCAAAAATACAGAGACTGGTACAATGGTAGGGTTATCTGGAGTATTTTAAGCATGCCCCAAATTTCAACAGATTTTCAAGCTTTTCTGCCATAATGGTCAATAGAAAAATTGTAGAGGCCTTTGAGAAATTTTCATCCATATAGCATACCCGTATGTTTATTCCTAACTAACCAAGATTACAACCTGGCAAAGTTGAGCAAACTTTAGCCAGAAATAAAGAATCTTGGCGCTAACCCAATGTCGAATCAAAACTGATTTTGCAGAGTCCAAACCTACCAGCACCTGATAGTCAGACTTTTCAAAATACAATGCATCCATTTTTGTCGTTTGGGGATGGTCAAGTATCAAAGTTGATACCGACGGTACTACGTGCCTCACCAAAGAAAATTCTAACCGGTATTTCCGGATACGTTTATAGGTGGCCCTAGTATCGTTCATTCGCAAGCGTGTGCTACACGGGTCGCTACTGTAGTCAATCTTGCAGAAGACAAACAATCTCCTTTCACATCCTCACACCTCAAGGGCGGCACAGGGAAACACAACATGCAGTCACAATAATATATATGAAAGTAAATGCATACAACTCTGGTGTGAGTCGCCCTCGAGCGATGTCATGTCTCGAGGTACATGGCTGTAATACGTTTGTACAGCAAAGACTCCCGCACGAACCGGCTTATACACACTCGGGCATACGTGTTTCACATGCTCCCTTAGAACATGAATGGTTCTAGAGATGCATACTATCGGGTTATACACCACCCGACGGGGGCTCCCACTAACTTTGAAGCACGCTGGGGTATCGCGTGTCATAGGTTCTCAGAAACATAGAAAGCTTTAGAGACTCCTATTAACATTTCCATGCCAAGCCACAAAAAGACTTCCATGCTACCTCTCGCATGGTGAGCTTACCGCAATTGATCCGCTTACGGTGGCGTACCTTAACTCTTACTTGACATCGGAGCGTCGTTACAGAATTTATAAAATATAAGTTAGTTTACCACCTTTATATCTTATACTAATAATATTCCTTATAAGGGCATATAACTAATTCCTCACTCAAATCCTAATTTTTGAAAAATATGTTCCTTTCAAGTACACTGTTCCCAATGATGCTTTAATACCATGTCTGTGGGGACCGGAATCCCAACCTCCAAGGATCTCATTGGGAGGTGTCGTGCGATGCGACACCCAACAGTATACAAGAAAAGGATGAGAACAATTTACAATACCAAGTCCTTACTGAAAAGCACAGCGGATGTTTTAAAATACTAACGAAAGGAAAGAGAACTATACATCATAGCTATGCTATTAGCACGAGCTATGTAAAAGCAAAGTCATCCATGTCCTGGATACTTTGCACTAGAAACACACAACTCACGGCAGCTATAAACCCTAGAGGGGGTGCAGCCTCATCATCAAACCCGTCATCAGTCGTATAATCTGCAGAAACTTGTCAACCGCAAAGGTGAGCAAAAGGCTCAGCAGGACTAACCCGTCTCACTAGACATATGCAAGGGTGAATAATAAGCATATGTAAGGTAAAGCATAAAGGACGCACCTACAAGTGGATCCTTATAGTCATGTTTTAACTTGCACATGACATTCTTTAGGCACGACACATCATAGACTCCACAATCAAACAAGAAACATTTTGCCGATGATATGATGTGCACGAAGCACATAATGCTTTTTTAGGTAAAGTATGGGGAAACTGGAAACTTTTAATTGTACTATTTCTAAGCCAAACAAGGTTTTCCAAGCAATTTGTAAACTCATATATCATATTCTACTGACTTCTTTAGTATTTACAACGTCACAGCGCAGTGAACAAGTGGTACTCTATTACAGCGAGGGACGGTGATTGCAACCAGGATACACCCGGAACAACACGACACATACGCACTTTTGGAAATGTCAGCGAGTACTTACAGCAGTACCTACATAACACCTTAGTACTAGTCATATATGGCCACCTTTCACTAAACACTTGAATGTCAAACCTGTCGATCCGTCACGAGCAGGAGGTCACTACGTGGGGCGTACTCTGACGTGCCCACTAACTGATTTACACCTTGCTGCCCTCAACCCATGCCTATAAAACGGAACGGATTGCCTCGACAAACTAGTTACAAGCTATGTCAGTTTACTGGAGCCCATTCCTCCAGTATGTCGCCAGTACAATTCAAGCTTGTCCAGCAGGGCCGCACACGAAACGGTCCTCAATCGACACAAGCAGGGCTACACACGTGAGACCATGTCTCGTTGCATCCTACCCACTGCTCGGTCTCAATTTCATATTCATAAATCATTTTCTGATTCCAGATCCTCACATGTGATAAAATTCCTATCTCGCGAGTAGATTCCAACTACTCGACTTCTACCGAATTTCCTATGAGCATAAGCATAGCAGTGTCTACTCAACGGGCCGTAGACCTAACCAAGACTCCATAGGATTTGTGGGCCATGCAAGTGGATATCAAACACCTTAAACGTAATGCACAATCATCTGGAGACGTAAGGTGAAATAAAACTGCAAAACACTGTAAGGAACTTAAATGCAAACCAGGGCTTGCCTGACTGCAAGTCTGAACCTATGTTAGTTTCTTGCAGCTGGATCTCCAAAGCTTCTGGCTGCTCCTCGATTTCAGCTACTACACGATATGCATAAACTAGGTATGAATGACTTTGAAAATAATTAATATGCTTGAGGTGGTGTGAATATCCTAGGATGAAAATAAGATAATTATCTTAATTGGCTTTGGGACTTTTATGGTAGATACTAGTGACTATAGAGAAGATTCATGCAAAGAACAGGAGATGATCAAGGAAGTTTGTTGTTCTTAAAAATTATGGTAACCAATAACTTTCTCTAAATTTTGGTTGAAACCTTGGAGACCTATCATAGCTTCCAGGGGTTGTATCATGTAGAGGGGGTCTCACTGGTTCTAGGAAAATTTGTTTCACTATTTTCTAAGCTTCCTACAGGGAGAAACTGATTTTCCAATTTTGGGGAAATTTCTGGAAATTGATTTTTTCCATTTTTCTCAATTTATAACTACATAGAGATTTGGAATATTAATCGACCAAGTATTTTAAGTCCAAAGAACTTGAAATTTTTACTGGAGGTCAAGTGTATTAACATTAGTCTTCTGACCAAAATCGGGAATTTTCCAATTAACAGAACTGTAGGAATGAATTCATTAAGCATTTTGCTTATCTGAATTATAGAGAAATTTCTATGGCTTTTCATACAAATCCAAGTGCACCACTGGATAATATTCTTCATGCTGGTTCTACCAAAATTTATTTGGGAATTTTTGGATAATTCTGCTGGAAGTTATTGATTTTCCAAGTTTGGATTGAATCTAGATTTATTTTCCTATTGGAAATTTCAAATAAAGGGGCCGGTCCCGCTTCATTTGAATTGGGACAATTAGAACTAAGCCACAATGGGAGCCACGGGGTTAACCCGTGCAGCCACACCGGATCCGCGTTCACAGCTGATCCCACGCGAGAGGGTGTCGTTGATAGGTGGGACCCGCACCCTTCGTCTACCTCCCGACGCGGCGGCATCTCTCGCCGGAACCGCGGCGGCCCTTCGCTGGACCTAGTTGCATTGACCTCCTTCCGGCCACGCCTTGACCACTCAACCATAAAATCGACCGCGCAAGCCGATGGTGGTGTTCAATCGAGTCGGCGATGGCTGGAGACGGCAGTGCGACGGTGACGACGGAGCTAGGGTTTCGGCCTTTGTTGGTAACGCTCAGAAATGGCGCAATAGACTCAGGAAAAGGTCGAGAATGTTCCTGGAAGCACCAGAATGATGATTTGGGGGTTAGAATAGCAGCAAAGCTGAGTTCGATGGTGTGCCAATGGGTTTTCATTGGTGGCCATGAAAACTCAAAATCTGACCCCGTCTCTTGATGTCTTCCCTTCTTTTTTGGTGAGGTGATGCGCCGGGAGATCTAGGAGATAATACCGTATTGGATTGAAAAATCATTGCACGTAGAAACGGAACTTAACCGGTGATCTAGTGACCTCGGTATGAACTGGTTTCGGGGTAACTCGATATAAGGAAGCTAGGAAGCACGATAGTGGATAAAACTTCACAAGAAGCATCTAGGTACCTTTGTGTGCCTTATTGCTTCGAGGAAGGAGATGGAAACATACTTGTAGTGGCCTTTCCTCATGGAACAGAAGGTTCCCTGGCGGCTTCACCCGCGAGCTCCAAGGAAACTTCGAAATACCGCACATATAAGCAAGGAATCAAACAAAGGACTGGATGAGAAGGAAGAGCAACTAGTTAGGCCACCTTTTGCTGTTGGAAGCACCGCGAATCCTTGCGTTGTTCGGCCAGTGCATCAAGAACGGCAGTGGCGATGCGGTGCAGTGGCGGAAAGGAAAACATAGAGGAGAGCGCGTGGGTGTGTGTCCACTTCGACCGGGGGAGTGTATATATGGCTCGGGGAGGAGTGGAAGGCACGCCATGAAGTAGGAAGACAAGCATCTCGGTCGTGGTTTGCATGCTGCACGGTGTCGAGCAGGGCAGCGCCGGAAAAATGGCGTGCAAAGCAGCACCAAGATTGTGTCACTGACTGGTGGGTCCCACTACTCTTATCCCTACTCTTCTCTGCAACATCAATTCCCCTACTAACTTGATCCAAAATTTCTAGATTTTTGTCGGGAGGCTCAAATAAATATCTGGAATTTGACTATGCAATTGGATTTCGAATTGGAGCAAGTTTCATTTGAATTTCAAATTTGAATTTGAAATTGGGTTAAATTTAATGGTGTCACTGAATTAAATATCAAATGAGTTCCTAAAATTGTGAAACTTTGAGGATAAGTCAAGCAAGTCATGGTCACCATGATGGTGTGTTCAAATCTTGATGTTCAATAAGGTTGAACAGAATTCAAAATTTGAATTCATAATATGGTCTGAATTAGCTAAACATCTCCAATAAAATAGCAAATGGAGTTCAAAATTTATGAAACTCTGCAGGAAGTCTATTTGGAATATGAGGAAACCATAGAAAAATTTATGGCCTCAGATTTGAATATTTTTGACAGGGCCAAAAGTACAGTAGCATATTCAATTTGTAATCAATTTGAATATATATTGGGTACTGCATATTAATTTGACCTAGGATCCTCCATTCAAATAATTCCAAACTTTGAAGAGAGGTCAAAAGAATTTATCTAAGATTATTGGTGAAGAAAATATTTGATGAGATCAAGTTCATAAGCCTAGCTATAATTGGTCTCCATTAGGGTTGATAACCAACTTACAGCTGAACCTCATATGAAGGAAAATGTGGGATTTTACAGATTCCTTAGTCATCGAAAGGAGATAAAATCACAGACTTCTGGGTAAAGTGTTACAACCTCTGCAAAGTGTTAAAAACTATCATGGTAGTCGTGCTCCCGGTTAAGAGCGACCTGGACCCTCACATGCTTAGAGTTATGGACCTTGAACTTGGTTTAATTGATGTAATTTATTTGGGAATCAGTATTATTACAGTAATTGGTTTTGAATATGAAATTGTGATATTATGTCGAATGGACAGTTATGAGTTGAAAATGGCATATTATTGAAGGTTTTGGTTATTTATGTTGGAATTATGGTATTAGAGATGAAATTTGTTTTTGGGTTGATAAGGGATTGACCTCACTTACTGATCGTATTATTGCATTTTCAACTATTTTGAATGTACTTTTATGCAAATAACCATTTAATTATCATTCCTTGTTTAAGCTACATATCATACCTTCCCACACTTGCTGAGTACGACATGTGCTCACCCTTGCTATTCCCCCAACAAATTCAGTCGCAGGCGTCGATGTGGAGTACCCGAAGGTCTTTGAGGAGTTCTAGGCATGCGTGTTACCATCAAAGCTTTCCTGTGGAGTTGGTGTCATTAGTGTTCAGTGTTCTCTGCTATAGTCTTTTAGAGCTTGTATTCAAGACTATTTCAATTTGTAATAAGGTACTATTATTAGTAATATTATTGGAGACATGGTTATAATCTGGCTATCATTTGTGAATCACTTGTGTATGTGTTAAACATCCTAAGCACACATATGCACTACTTTTGGTTCATTTCGGAACCGGGTGTCACAAATTAGTATTAGAGCGAGGTCTGACCATAGGATGCAAGCCTATGTAGAATGGACACCACAAATCACTTAGGACTCTTCCCTATTCAAAATTTGTCTGTTTTTCATTATTTGCCTTCCAGTAGCTATATAATGTGGGAAAATTTTTGCTTTTTTGTTGTTGCTAATTTTTGCCACTTTTCCATCTTTTTGAGGAAATGGATATCCTCTCATCTTACTTTATGGCTGCTGCAATTTCGGAACTAATATTTATGTTTTCCTCTAATATTCTCATGTTTTCTTATAGATGGCTCACACCAAAATGACACCCCACAAGAGAGCTCGTTTGCCACATCTTGGAAGCAAGCTCAGGCCTCGCGAGTGGCCGCGAATGAAACCATCCCAAGAGGAGGAAGAAGTGAGTTCTCCCGCAAAGGAAGTTGAGCATGAGCACTCCAACGCGACGGAGGAGGATCCTGTGGAGGTGGAACTCTATGATGATGATGAGGAGGAAGATCCCAAGGAGGTGAAAATCTATGATGTTTAGCAGGAGGAAGATGATACACACAAGGAGGGTGAAGACGAGGCACATGAGGAGGAACCACAAGAGGATAAACCCGCAGGCCCAGAAGAGGTACCTGAACCTCAAAGGGGTTCATTGCATCCTAGTGAAGCCAAAAAGGAGGACAAATGCCCAATTTTTCATTTCCCCCAAGAATTCTGTTCTGATGAAACTGATGGAGAATTTGCAGCTAAGCAATTGAAGGAGTTCCTCAATTTATGCAAAATGCACATGGAATAGTATGTTAAGAGGATTCCTCGCCATGGACGTGAAAAATGGAGGGCTCAAGTTACTATTATTGCCAAAGATGAGGTGATCACCCCACACTTTGCGTCCACATGGAGATCCACCAGGGAGCAAGCTATTGATGATGTTTCCTGGGACGTGCTTACTAGATTGTGCCATATTTATCAAGAGCATATTGGAGGTACTAGTTTTGCGCTGCACCCGCATCGCAGGAGTGGGACAAGGGAAATCTTAAGACCCCAAGAAGGAGCTCAAACATGTTCTCGTGCCATTGACAGATCTCAGGAAGTATTGGTGAATTTGAGAAATCGCTATGCTGACGCTATGGAAGAGATATGCTACCTGTGTAAGAAATTGTTCATCATGGAAAAGCAGAAGGAGGTCTTTGCCATCATGGAGGTCAATGGTGCAGCAACCTCTCAAGCGCCTACACTGATGGCCAACTCACCTTGGCCTGTGCCCATGTATGACTCGCTGCCACCGTCGCATTCGCTGCCTCGCGGTCAAAACAGCCAAAACTCACACAATTAAGTCTAGGTCTCCTGTCTAGAAGATAGAAAAGCGTTTAGATCGTAATAGTTATATTTTGTGTGATGTGCTAAAATTTGATGGTGTGTGCTTGTGCCTGTGCGCTTAGTGTGAGTTGTGGGACGTTTTGCGTTTTGTCCACATCCGCAAGCAGTAGAGAGTTGTGGGATGCTTGTCCACATCCTCGAATAGGGTTTTTAATATTAATAAGAGAGTTGTTTAGTTACATATGCCTTGATGCATATAAGGGCGTTTCTTTTCAAACTCTAAATTCTTTCGTATCTACTATTCTTTCACCAAACAGATGCCGGGGACTCACAACCAAAGAAATGCCAATGGTGAGGACGTGAACAATGGAGCGCCTGAGAACAACAACCTTGGACTTGAGGCTAGTAACCTGGAGCGGCTGATGGCTATGTGAAATCAGCTCGTGTAGACCGTGATGCAAACTCTAGGACAACTGCATGCCAATAACCAGAATCATCCCCACATGCCTCCACCACCACCACCCCCGCCAACCCAAAACCGGTTGGGAGAGTTCGTGAGGACCAGGCCGCCTACCATTGCTCAAGCCAGTGGTTCTATGGAACCAGATGATTGGCTGAAATTGGCAGTGGCACCCATATCCCTGCTGCAATCGAAGGCCAGGGCCGCTGGAGCATTCGGGGTCGTCATTAAGGCACCCTTATCGAGTCTTAAATTGTTGTTTCTCTTGTTCTCTTACATGAATAGTTCTGGACTCCGTCATGCCATTCTTCGTCAGCCGGCATGACGCCCATACCGCAGGGGCATTGGTGGGGAGCGTCCCCACCTCCATGGGGGCCATAAGCATGACGACGGAGCAGGCCCTCATGTCAGCCCACGAGATTGTTCCTATAACACCCGCACTCGACACAAGGGGGGAGACACCTGCCTCGGGTGGTGACACCACTCCCCCTAATGATGGTCACCTTCCGATGACGGAGTGTCCCGCAAGCAATGAGGCGCCCTTCCCTAACAGTTCAATGGAGCCTGTACCAGAGGTAGAAACTTCGGAGGTGGTGTTAGAGCGCTGCACAGAGTGTTGAGGTCCCAACCCCCAGAGGTGTCTGGGAGCTTGACCAGCAGGAAAGGTTGTTGGCCGCCTGGGAGAAGGTGTTCTTTGAGGGCGGGGCACACGCGCCGATTGCGACACAACAAGAAGTGAGGGACCTCCGGGCATCCCATGTGGTTGAGGTGCAGAAGGTCTAGGAATTCTTGGGCCACATCGAGGAGGCATTGCGGCCCTTCGACTTCAGCCCTGTGTGAAGGGGAGAGCTAGCACAGGAGATAAATCAAGTGTTCCACGCACTTGACTCTGCCAGCACAAAGATACAGGCGGTGGGCGCAGTCAGGAACACCGGCTAGAGACCGAGCGGAGAGAATTAGCAAAGGCGATGGTGTCCCACATTCTGGTGTGCTACTGGAGCCGGTATTTAGGGATCATCCTGGACCCAGTAGTCGAAGGCCCCCTCGAGACACGTCAGGAAGCAGCGAAAATTGAAGTCAAGGACCCCGCGGTGCATGTTGTTGCACAGTTCAAGCGTGCGTGACGCTGGTGGCCCTCAGGTGGAGCACCTTTGTACTCGGGGCTTGCCCCTATGTAAATAATCTTTTATGAGTTTGAATTATGTAGGATAGAAGAGCACATGAAAAGATACCAGAGGGGGGTGAATGGTAGATTACAACTTTTTCAGCGGAAGCAACGAAAACCCCTCGGCATAAAACTGATCTGTTAAAGAAATCGTGTGTGCAACTAATCTAAACATGACCAACTTTGACAAAACCAGTATAGATTGTGGAGAATCAAGTCACGAAGACATCACAATATGAATCGCAAAAATACATTGAGAAAAAATCAAGTTACAATTGAAAGATCGAACAAAAGTCAATCTGTTCTACCCGAGAAAAATCAGATCTACAATACTGCAAAGAAACTCGTGTAGATCATGGACCACAAATCCAATGACCGTGAAATTTCCACAGATGATAAATAGTCAAATTGTGAAGATAACCCTAGAAGAATCACATCAATTGGATTGATAAAAACAATTTATGATAAAACTACCGAAGCAAGGTAGTGCTGTGCAGAAACTCAACGAGAAAAACTTTTCTAAAACAAGTCGGACGAACAAGGCACAAAAGTTCCTTTAAAGTACAATCTTTATTCAATATAACACAAGAGGAGCAGACCAAAATCTGTGCACCATGATCTCTGGCCTCCCTTGCTTATATTACAGGCTCTTAGGCCAACCCATTTTAATTAGGACTCGTATCCTACTCAGTTTCCACGAAAACTTTCCATAACTGCTCAAGACTCTTCTATATGCAAATAGAAGCAATCTTAAGACATCCAAACACCTTAGTAATGTATCCCACATTCCTAAAAACAACTAAACCTCATGACCCACACTCAAATCCTATCATGAACAACTCAAATATTTCCATATTTGAGTCAAACCCGACTCAGTCGCATCCTGAGTCCATAACCTAGTCGGTTGGACCTTACCGACAAATTCTTTATGTCCAAATCTCTTCATAACGCCTTGGAACCATGCAGCCACGTCCATGCACTTAATGCACACGTGCAAACATCTTCCAACGACATATATGATACCTTCATATGCATTTTTCTTGATTCAAACATGTTGCACAACCTCCCGATCAACTCAACCACAATTCCTTCCGAACATGGTTGTTGAACCTCATATTCTCCCTAAGACTAGTTCAATGTATCCCATCACCTACCATGTCTTGAACTCAAGCAACACTTACACATGAATAAACAACCGATACTTCCGAGCACAAGTCCTCGACTTGACTCACGTTAGTTCCAAAACCACAACACCTTACATGAGCACCTCACATAAGCATGTTGCAAACCATAGAAAAATGATAATAGCCAAAACGCATCACAAACTTAATAAAAGAATACTAAGCAAACTTTCCATAAGTGTAAGTCTAGTTTGAAACATTGCAAGGTAAAAGCCGAACCATTGCAATCTAGCACCGGTCCTTGCCGAAGCTAACCGTACCTTGAGCTAGAGCTTACCAAAGCTAGCAGGATCTATCACCAGAGCTAACCAAAGCTAGTCGGACCTAGCTCTGGAGCTTACAAATCTAGTCGAACCTAGTGCTGGAGCTAGCAAAAACATGTCTGACCTTGCCATAGCAAGTCGGACCTAGACAAAAAATACGGACCTAGCCAAAATAAGTTGGACCTTACGTCGGAACTTGCCGGAGCTACCCAAAACAAGTCAGACCTATTGTCAGACCTTGCACGAGCTCGGACCTAGAGTCAGACCTTGTTAAATAAGTGTTTTGGCAGTATTCAAAACTTTTATCATCATAGCTAATGTATTGAGCACACATACGTCTCACAATCTCCCCTTTGACAAATGCATTGGCAACACCACTTAAAATCCGAACATTGGCTTATTCACATAAAAAGTTTTAAAAACCATTTTCTCACCTAAATATTTCCCCCCTTTGTAAATAGGAAATAAAATGAAAAGAAAAAAAAACAAAAAATTCTCCCCTTGAGAAGAATCGTGCAAAAACACTTGTGAATGTGTGCAACGTGTGATCAATTTCTCCCCCTTTGACAATGTATTCAGCAAGGTACGAAAGAGAAATTTTAATTTGTTATGAACATATTATATCATATACATATAAAAAAAGCTCATTCAAGTCATACTATCAAGTAACTTACACTATCACATCAATGAAATACATAAAGTAGTGTAAGCCATGCTAGAGATCAAATGTAATTTGCAGTTTAAGCAAGTTATGATCTCACAAACTTAACTATTTCAAAAACTGAAAGCATGAAACTTGTTGCTGCATTTTTCATTTTTCAATATTATTTAAAGCACAAATTCTGATCATATAACATTTGCAAGAGATTATACGCCTCATCTGCCTTATTCTAACAAACCAAGACAAACCTATGTCATTTGACAATCAAAAGCTTAAAGACATGATTTTAGTCATGCACAACTTATTCTAAGTTCATATCTATGTGCAATGGTAAGCCATCTCAAAAAAAGAAGTGTGATGCATGCATATTCTCTTGATCTTTTCTCATTTTTATTTGATCATAAAAGCTAAACATGTGGATAGTTGATTGATTAATTTTTCATTATTAAAAGCACTTGTAATCATGAAACAAGTTCAAAGCAGCAAGAAAGTTTGATCATGACTAGATTTAGTGTAAGCAATTATTCCAATTACTAGTCAAGGCAAAAACTACAAAATGTATAACATGAGTAATGTAGTCAGAACTTTCAGCATGTAAAAGGAATCACAAAGTCATATATGTATGAAATACTATGCTCATATTATTTTAAATTCAGATTCACACATAGACTTACCAAGTAACAGTTGAGGAAGAAGGAAGAAAAATTTCAAATTCTTGAGTTCCATGTAAGTATCTGAGAATTTTGTTGATGGCTTGATGATGTGCAGTATGTGGGGAAGCTTGAAACCGTGCACAAAGACATATACAGAATTGTATGTCCGGTCTTGATGTCATGAAGTACAAAAGTGCTCCAATCATGCTTCTATATTCTTTTTGATCGACCGAGTCACCATCTTCATCATGTTCAAGTGTTGTTGTTGTACCCATTAGTGTCCAAAGAGGCTTGATTTTGTCCATGTTGAAGCGCTTAAGAAGGTCCCTTGTATACTTCGTTTGATGCAGAAAAGTACCCTCGTTGGTTTGCTTGATTTGCAGCACCAAAAAGTATGTGAGTTCTCCCATCATACTCATCTCAAATTCTGAACTCATTATAGCGGAAATCTTGGACACGAGATCATGAGAAGCACAACCAAAGATAATATCATCCACATACACTTGAACAAATAATGAGTCATTGCCATGCTTAAGCACAAAAAAGAGTTTTATCAACCTTGCCCACGGTAAACCCCTTTTCAAGTAGGAATGTTTTTAACCTATCATACCATGCTCTAGGGGCTTGTTTGGGACTGTACAAGGCTTTGGACAGTTTGTAAACATGATTAGGAAGATCAGGATTTTCAATACCCGGTGGTTGCTTGACATAAAACTCCTCATCTATGTAGCCATTAAGAAAAGCACTTTGACCATCCATTTGATATAACTTGAAACCTTTAGATGCAACAAATGCTAATAAAATTCATATGGCTTCTAATCTATTGACAGAAGCAAAAGTTTCATCAAAATCTAGACCTTCAACTTGTGTGAAACCTTGAGCAACCAACTTGGCCTTATTCCTAATCACAACACCATTCTCAATTTGTTTATTTTTAAACACCCATTTAGTTCCAATTAGAGTATGACCTTTAGGTGGAGGTACAGGTTTCCAAAAATTATTTCTTTCAAAATTTTCTAACTCTTCTTGAATGAAATAATCCAAGATTCATTCGTGAGTGCGTGTGATATATCTTTGGGTTCAAAAGCAGAATGAGCGTGAGAGTTTCGATCGCAAAACCTGGATTGTGTAACTTGTTCGTGCAAGATCCCAATGATTTGTTGTGAAGGATAACTTTTCAGGATTTGGAGGGGAGTAGACTCTTCACAAGGTCCTTGTTCTTCATGTTCATCACAGATTGAAGAACTTGTGGCTTGAGGATGATCTATACCAGCTGCAATAGTTGTTGGTGCTGGTAGTGGTGCAAAATTAGCAGCGTGATCAACGTCATTTGTTTCTGAATTTTTGGGCAGCAGCATCACTTCTTCGTCTTCTTCAATGAAAATACTCTCCCCCTGTGGATATGGATCTGGACCTGCAATATTAGAGCTAGTACCTGGGCTAGCTTCATCAAAAGAAACCTCACAAGTATCCACAATTTTGTTAGTGTCAAGTAAAAGAACACGTTAGCCTCTAGTATGAGATGGATAACCAAGAAACATGCCATCAATAGATCTAGCTTGAAATTGATCAAGATTACAATATTTTTTTAACAAAGCATTTACATACAAAGACCCGAAAGTGTGTGACACTAGGCCTATGTCCAAACCGAAGTTCATATTGTGTTTTTCCTAGCTAAACACGCAAGAAAAAACAATTTGAGACATAACAAGCGGTTGCAATTGCATCTGCCCAAAACTTTCTAGGAGTTTGATATTCATCAAGCATAGTCCTAGCCATCTCAACTAATGTTCTGTTCTTTCTCTCTACAACTCCGTTTTGATGGGGTACATAAGGTGAAGAAAATTGGTGAGCTATTCCATTTTCAGCACAA
The DNA here is from genome assembly GCA_036927565.1 of Tuctoria greenei. Classification (NCBI taxonomy): domain Eukaryota; kingdom Viridiplantae; phylum Streptophyta; class Magnoliopsida; order Poales; family Poaceae; genus Tuctoria; species Tuctoria greenei. The sequence continues at coordinate 8,585,878 of JAYESD010000009.1, forward strand.
AAGTGATCTAATAATTAATTTTTAAATTCAGTTCTGTTATCACTTGTAATTACTTTTAAAGATCTTGGGTGATCAATTGATAATCTAAGAAATAAAGTTCTAAAGTGACTAAAAGCTTCATTCTTAGATGCCATAAAGTAAACCCAAGAGTATCTAGAATAGTCATCAACAATCACAAGAACATACCATTTAGCTCTGAAGGATTGAACACGTGAAGGTCCTACAATGTCAAGATGCAAAAGTTGACCCGATTCAGTTATCATGGCCATTGTGAGAGGAGCATGTGAACCTGCAACCATCTTAGCATGTCTAAAAGAAGATCCTACAATTTCTTTGTCCCCTTTAAGTTTAGGCATCCCACGTATGCGATCAAGAGCACTAACACGTGTTAGATGATCAAAGCCTACGTGACCAAGTCTATGATGCCAAAAAATGTAAGTCCTTTGAATCATTAACAACTAGACACCTATGCTTAGAGGATGACATATCAAAATCAGCTTTGAAAACTCTTCCAAACCGAGACATGTTAAAAATAAATTCACTTTTTGAATCTACAACCTTGCAGCAATTTTTAGTGAAGATAAGTTCCAGATTTTCATCTAGTAATTGTGAAATAGAAAGCAAGTTGTATTTCAAAATTTTAACAAGTTCCACATCCTTCAAAGTGTAGCGGTCATTTACTTTAGCCGAACCCTAAGCAATTATAGGAGTTGAATAATTATCGGCAAAGTAACATTCTCTACACGTGACACAAAAGAGAGGGAGTAGAACCAATCTCTATTACTAGTCATGTGGCGTCAGCAACCTGAATCCACAATCAAAATGTTCTCCTTCCTCAAATATGTAACCTACATAGAAGCACAAACCTTAGATGACTCAATACTGGGGTTAGTCAATAGGCATTTAGGAATCCAGTACTGAGTCACACGATGTGCAGCAGGAAAAACACGCGAAAGCTGAGACAAAACAACAGAGTTCTATTCATGTCATCAAATTTCTTTGACAAGTCTATACAGTTTTCACATGAAGTTTTTCCTTTTAGTTTGCAATTAGAATAATATTTAACTTCATGAGAACGTAAAACATTGTTCAATTTAGAAATATCATTCATAGCATCTTGTACTTTCTTATCATGATCATCAGAAGGAGAACAATGCAAATAAATTGTAGATCAACTAGCATCTTTCAAGTTTTTATCTTAAAGTGCAGCAAGCTCTCTGTTCTTTTCAATCTCTAACTCAAGTTTATCAAGTGTGGAGGTGTGTGCGCTTCTTAGAGAGGACAATTGCTCATATATTAAATCACATGAGGAACAAGAATCATTACTAGGAATCAAAGATTTCGCACAATTAATTTTAGATTCTAATGACTCAATTTTAATAGCATTGTCCCTAAGATTTTTGTCCTTTTTTCTTAACTATAACAGTGGCACGAGAAATAGCATCACACATTTCATTGCAAATAGGACATACCTCTTCATTGTCAATGTTGTGTTCTGCCTCCTCCATACTTGATCTTGACTTGCCCGGTACGAAGAACAAGTTTGCCAAATCATCTTCATCTTCGTCACTTCCGATGTTCGCATCGCTCGAGCAAAGTTCTTGAAGTGCATAAATAAAACTATTCACCAATTGGCGTCCTGTAAAACCCTTCATTTTCTTGTTCTTGTTTGAGAGGAGTACTTCATCCTTGTTTGATTTTCGTCACAGGAAGTAGTACCTGAAAGGTAAGGGCAATCCATGCAAAAATGTCCTGTCTTACCACATTCGAAGCATCGTTGAGGTCTGGCACTCCCTCTCCTTCTAGTTCTCATATTTTGTAATGCTTTTGAGAACCGAGTAGAGATGAGTGCAAGTTCTTCCTCTAGAAACTCTTCAATCTGTTCAAGGGTTAGAGAGGACAACAAAGCAAGTGTTCCACAAGATGAAAATGGGCCAGAGCTAGGAAGGTCACATTGAGAAACAAATGCAAGAGACTTGCTGGAGTTATTACGTGAGATTATGTCAATTTCATGAGTTTTTAATTTAGAATATAGAAAACCTAAAGTAACTGTACTCATGACAGTAGATTCACGAACAGATGTGACTTTCATCTGCCAAATTGACATGTCTAGTGCACTTAGTAATTGCCTAAATTCTCAGCATCTGAAAGTTAACATTGACGCTACGCAAGCTGCTGAGAATTTTATTAAAGCGAGAAAAGAGGTCGTCGATGGACTCACCTGGTTGCATCTCAAAGACATGTACTCCTTTTTGAACATGTCTTTCTTTACCTCCTTGACTGTATTTGACCCTTCGTGGTAATCACATAAGAGCTTTCCAAACATCGTATGCAGATCGGAGGTGAGCAACACGGTCAAATTCGCTTTAAGTTAGTCATTGTATGATCAAGTTTCGAGCCTTGTTGCTATTGTCGACATCTCTCAGATTTGTAGCTGTAACTTGATTGTTTGGCGGTACTTCGTAAGGCTTGTACATCTTTCCCCATATTGCAAAGCCTTGCGTCTAGATGAAAGCCTCTATGTGTGCCTTCCAAAACTAAAAATCAATACCACTAAACACACAAGGTTTGGCAGAGTATTTATCCATGACGATTATCCAAAACACGTGCAAATCTCAAAGATTAGAGGATTGTGTCTCTGATACCAATTGTAGGATCGAAGAGCACGTGAAAAGGTACCATGGGGGGGTGAATGGTAAATTACAACTTTTTCAGCGCAAGCAACGAAAACCCCTCGGTAGAAAATTGATTTGTTAATGAAATTGGGTGTGCGACTAATCCAAACATGATAAATTGTGACAAAACCAGTATAGATCGTGAAGAATCAAGTAACCAATACATCACATCAAGAATCACAAAAATCCGTCGAGAAAAACTCAAATTCCGATCAAAAGATCGAACAGAAGTCAATCTGTTCTACCCGAGAAAAATCAGATCTACAATACTGCAAAGAAACTCGTGTATATCAGAAACCACAAATGTAATAACCGTTAAAATTTCATAGATGATATATAATCAATTTGTGAAGAGAATCCAAAAAGAATCATATCAATTGGATCTGTAGAACTCGAGTTAAAATAAAATCACCGGAGCAAGGTAGTGTTATGCAGAAACTCGACGAGAAAAACTTGTCTGAAACAAGTTGGACGAACAAGGCACAAAAGTTCCTTTAAATTATGATCTTTATTTAATAGAACACAATAGGAACAGCCCAAAATCCGTGCACTATGAGCTCTGGCCTACCTTGCTTATATAACCAGCCCTTAGGCCAATCCAATCCTAATTAGGACTCGTATCCTACTCAGTTTTCACCTAAACATTCCATAACTGCTCAAGACTCTTCTATACGCAGATAGAAGCAATCTTAAGACTTACAAACACCTTAGGAACGTATCCCACATTCCTAAAAACAACTCAACTTCGTGACCCACACGAAATCCTATCATAACCAACTCAAATTTTTCATATTTGAGTCAGAACCGACTCAGCCACAACCTAACCTAGTCGGTTGGACCTTTCTAACCAATTATGTACGTCCACATCTCTTTATCACACCTTAGAACCATGCAGCCACATTCATGCACTCCATGCACACGAGCAAGCATCTTCTGATGACGTCTATGATACCTTCATATGCATTGTTCTTGATTCAAACATGCTGCGCAAACTCTCGATCAACTCAACCACAATTCCTCCAAAACTTGGTTGTTGAACCTCATATTCTCCCTAAGACTAGTTCAATGGATCCCGTCACCAGCCATGTCTTGAACTCAAACAACATATGCACATGAATAAACAACCAATACTTCTGAGCACAAGTCCTCGACTTGACTCACGTTAGTTCTGAAACCACAACACCTTACGTGAGCACCTCACATAAGAATGTTGCAAACCATAGAAAAATGATAACAGCCAAAACACATCAAAAACTTAGTAAAAGAACACCAAGAAAACTTTCATAAGTGTAAATCAAGTTCGAAACATTACAAGGTAAAAGCAGAACCATTGCAATCTAGCACTAGTCCTTGCCAAAGGTAACCATACCTTGAACCGGAGCTTACCAAAGCTAGCAGGATCTAGCGCCGGAGCTAACCAATGCATGGCAGACCTAGTGCTGGAGCTTACTAAAGCTAGTCGAACGTAGCGCCAGAGCTAGCGGAAACATATCGGACCTAGCCGTAGCAATTCAGACCTATTTTTTGACCTTGCAGGAGTTCGGACCTAGAGTCAGACCTTGTTATAAGGGTGTTTTGGCAGTACTCAAAACTTTTAACACCATAGTCAATGTATTCAGCACACATAGGTCTCACAAATTCATCTTTTGCTTTATAGATCTGTCTTGTGCTCTTCAACTTGTCTACCCAGGTCCTTAGTAGAGTAAGGGCCCGAAGAAATTGGCTAATGTCATTAGCTTTAGGCACCAATGTTTGTGCACTTGACGTAGCCGCTTTGAGCATTTGACGTCATGACCTATGGAACCTCGTAGAGGCCCCCTGGGAGGTATGGCCAACTAGTTGGGAACACTTGCCAATTAGTCGCGGGATATCATCAGTAAGACCCCAACAGAGCGCGGAAGCTTTACAATTGACACCAGCGGGCCCCCTGGGGGTGTCGGTACTTTGGTAGTTGACATCGGTGGCCCACTGAAGGGGGTGCCGAACTTGAGGGTTGACGCCGGAGGGCCCCCTAGGGGGCGCCTGACTTGAAAGTTGGTCCCGGTGGACCCCCTGGAGAGCGCCAAACTTGTCTTAAGATGCGTGGTCGTCATCGAGTAAGTCTCTAGCAGAATCGGGGAAGAGCCCACCCTTAACATGTGCAACGTGAACAGTGGACCCCCTAGGTGGTGCCGAAGCTGGATGCTCCAACATCGCCCATCATCAACTTGCGGAACATCGACGACAGACCCCCTGGGAGGTGCTGGAGCTGGATGCTCCAACTGTGCCTATTACTGACGTGAAGAACGTCCACAGCGGCCACCCTGGGGGGGCATGAAACCCGCCAATACTGGTACTAATAGTGCTTGATGCAACCTGCCTTGTATGGCCTGCACACATGACATAGGAGTAATTTTGCTCGTCGGTCACTTCTTCCTACTCTTTAGTTTTGTTACGTCTTACGGTCTTGGGCAGGTATGCGGGCCTTGGTTAATTCAATGCACTAGTGTCCGGGGCTCGATTCCTACCTTAATCTGGGTCTGAGCCTTCTAGCCCCCAATACTTTACGATAGTGCTCGGAGGCAGAGTGTGCAGGCTTAGGGTACATGACCAAGCTAAGTAGGCTACAAACCCTAGAACTCCGTCTCGGCCTAGGTCTTTTGTGGGGGAGATTGTCTGGCGCTACAGAACCCTATGATGGGGGCAGTCGAGAGACTGCATAACATATTGCATGTACCTCAAGCAGGCCCGCCTGCAGCAGGATTGCATAACTCCACCAGGGGCGAGAAGAGAGAAAAAAAATACTGAGCATACGAATACAATATGCCAGAACGAGCATAGTTTGATGATTATAAAATTAATGAATATTTAAATGAACATGAGAGAACATAAGGCAAGATAGTGATTCTTTCAACTTGGTATTCATAGGAGAAGGCATGCTTTACAAGAAGGCAGTGACCCGCTCTGGACGACATGGGAGGCAGAGTGTGTAGGCTTAACGTACAGGACCAAGATAAGCAAACTGTACACATTGGACCATACCTCCCCCTGGAGCTTGGTTGTTCTGAGCGCTGCTCCTAGACGCTATGACTCCTTTACACTGTCCTGCCGCTATGCTAGGGGAAAAACATATGGAGGTGCTCAATGTTCCAAGGGTTGGAGACAGGCTCTCCTTCCTTTGTGGCCAGGCAAACACACCTGAGGCGGGATACCTGTGTCACCCGGAAGGGGCCCTCCCGGCCGGGGGAGAGTTTGTTCGACCCTTTGCAAGAATGTATGCACCGCAGGACCAGTTCACCCACCTGCAGTTCTCTACTCTGCATGAATTGTTCCTAGTAGCGCTGGAGCACCTGCCGGTACCATGCGTTTCACATGGTTCTATGCCATCTTCCCTCGTTGATCAGGTCAACATCTTCGCATCGGAGCTGGTTCTGCACGGCTGTTGATGGCAGTTATATCCCAATTTTATCCGTCATTATAACTCAATTATGTGAATGATAAGCCTTTTTTGTACACATCACTTTTCTACTTAACCTATTTCCACTTATCCTTGGAAAAATAGTGCATGCAGGCTTTTTATGCAGGAAATGAGGTGAAAGAGGGGGAGCAATCCTAAAAAGTATCATCACAGCAAATCAAGCATTGACACATGGCATCACATGGATCAAATGGCCCACAAACAGATGTATCAGAGGAGATCCAACGATGTATCACCCATATCAGTCAATAGGGCCCACCTAGAAGTGACTGGAGAAAGCATACATGAAAGAAAGCCAAGACCAGGTCGGCCAAACAACCTATTCGGTCGACTAGTTCCTAGTGCCAAACGCGGTCAACTTCCATGTGTCGACTCCCTGTGGTGCCTTGATGACGATAAAGACTAATTCGCGCCCTTTTGGTGGCAGGAACTGATGTTCTCTAACTAAAATAGGACCCCTACCCCTCACTTCAACACACTCCACTTGAGCTTAATTCTATTGTATCCACTATCTTCCATAGTCTTATAGGAGTTTAAGCTGTAGAGAGGAGAGTCTCTAGTCCTTAGTCCCAATTAGGAAAGGAGTAGAAGGAGTCTCTCTACCCAATTCCAGATTGGGAAAGGTATGCCTCATATATTCCTTTTTGTGACTTTATGCATAATAAAGAAGTTATCTTTAGTTTTCATTTATACATGTGCTTGGATGAAGTGTTTCTTGTTTTATTGTGGAGTCCATGTATGTGGTAGGAATAGTCTTTATGGTTTTGCCATAATGATCGTAACTTATCATCATAAACTATGACATCTTGGCTCGAGGTTTAATAGGATTGATAGAATAACTCATACCACCAAGGTATATCTTCTTTTCCGGGAGCCCACCTGCAAAGATTTCCGATGTTAAGCATGCTTGACATAGAGCAATTTACGGATGGGTGATCGGCTGGGAGGTCTTCCCAGGTGCGCACGAGTGAGAACAAAATGCGCAGAAAAGACTAGTGTTGGTCTGTAGGGCTAGTCTGTGATCTTAGAGAGCTGCCAAAAGTATTGACTGTAAGGACAGTAGTGGGTCGGGTTTTACAAAATGGTATCAGAGCCGACCCTCGCGGTTTCACGGGTGCGTACGGGTTAGGGACGTGGGTACATACGCATGACGCATGGGTCCTCTAGGAAGGACACGGTATGGTATGTACGCCAGTACTGAACGTATGGACGTGGCCAAGAGGGGATGTAACTATTGAATGTAGGCATAGAGGGGGGGGGTGAATAGGCCTTCTTGAATTTCTCGGTTCCTGTAGCACTTCAACAAAAAGGTCAAATCCAGATATATCGGACTAGTCCGGTAAAGTGCGGACTAGTCCGAATTTCACGGGCTAGGTTGATCAAGTTAGGTCAATTTGATTGTTTCGTTGTCGTTTGCAGCGGAAATATAAACTATAATGACAGTTCAATAGTTGTATGTTAAGTTTTATTGCAAGTATGATTCTTGTTCAACTATTTAACTTCAATTCAACAAAATGAATCAAACCCTAGATAATGTTGATCAACTAGAATGATGAACACAAACGAACAAGACACAAGATTTATCCCGTGGTTCGGTTACCACGAAGGCAGCCTACGTCCACGTTGAGGAGCCCACAAAAGGACCGGGTCTTCACCAACCCTTCCCTCGTCGGATCGCCACGAAGGCCAATCCTCTTCCACTAATCACACAGGGGTAAATCACCAAGTTGAAGGGGCGATCTCACAAGTTGAGAGCTCCCTTGATTACAAGTTTCAAAACCACCAATAACACACTTCGAAATATACAAATTGAGATGCAAGAGTGTGTTAGAGATTCAAACCAAGAGCTCAATCGTGTGCAAAGTGCCTCTCCAATGATCTACAAGTGATCTTCAAAGGATTGATCGATTTTGCACTTAATTTCGTGGAGAGAGATGGTTTTTGAGTCTCTTGGGAGGTGTGACGGCGCTAGGGTTCGAGAGAATTCAAAAGTGGGCCGTGCACCTCTATTTATATGGGGTTTCTAGAAATTACCGTTAGGGTTCAGAAAGATCGGACTAGTCCGTGGTGGAGACCGGACTAGTCCGGTGTGCTGTGTGAGGCAAACCCTAAGTGTCCAGGAATATCGGACTAGTCCGATTGAAAAACGGACTTGTCCGATTTCGCTGCTGGAAATCTTCGGACTTGTCCGGTTGCTATCGGACTTGTCCGGTCCTGTGAAACCCTAAGTGTTTGGAACGACAAGTCCGCACTTGGAGGACTTGTCCGATTTAGATCAGAGTGTATATCGGACTAGTCCGTGTAATCACCGGACTTGTCCGAAGTGGATCAGAAAGGGTATCGGACTAGTCCGGTGGTGACCGGACTTGTCCGATCTAGTGACTTGTGCATTGTGTTGAGGACTAGTCCGCACTGGGAAGGACTAGTCCGAGGTGGAACAGAAAGATATCGGACTAGTCCGGTGGAGACCAGACTTGTCCGATCTTGTGCAGAATGTGATATCGGACTAGTCTGGCTGATATCGGACTAGTCCGGTCCTGTATGGTTTTGTGCATTGTGTGTGCGTGTGATTAAGTGAGATTGAGCTCTTGGGTGTGTTTCCTTAACACGCTCCATACATACTAATCTACTAATTTCTTCTTCTTGAGCTCAAATTCATTCTCCTTCTTAATTTCCCTCTTTATGGCATTTTACTCATTTTTCATCATTTTCCTGCATTCATCTCAACAAAAGGATTAGGATCCCAATTGCTTGTCATAAATCATCCAAAACCCACAAGGGAGTCCTAGATGCACTTTCAATCTCCCCCTTTTTGGTGATTGATGACAACCAATTGAGATTTCACAAAATGAGGTATAAAATGAGATTTTCATAAAGTATGCACATATGACTCAAAAAAGCATCAGGCAACAAGATAATTATTCATATGTGCATTCTTTATGGTGGGATGCATACTAAGAGCATGATTGCATTAAGAATGACAGAATTTTCATTTACCAACTAATATCAAGTGAATATGGCACTTCAGGAGCAAAAGCTCAGATTTCATCACACACTTGCAAATTAATTGAGCAATTCATCACAGGACCAAACATGATATGAAAAGAGAGTTAAGCAAATACAATCACAATTAAAAAACATAGAGAGCTCTCTCCTCGCATCCTATTCAGCTAAAGCTTAGACTAGAGACTCCCCCTCAATCTCTCCCCCTTTGGCATCAAGACACCAAAAAGAGAGAGAGAGGAAGATCCTAGGGCTTCACTCTTCGCTGTCAGTCCTCTCGTCGTCTTCATCATCTTCATCGCTTTCGGCTTGACGAGGTTGAGAGGTAGGAGGAGGAGCGGAGCTGCTCGAGCCCCCAATGCCAAAATAGGCAAGCTCGGAAGGAGTCAAGGGGCTGAGCTCGGTGATGTTTGGATCAGAATCTTCAGAAAGTACTGGAGATCCAATTGGATTGATCTCCAGCTTCTCACTCAGCTGCTTCACATTGGCTTTTATGTATCTCATGTCCTCCTTCCTCTTCTGATTTAGCTTGTGAAGCTTCACTTCAGTTTTCTTGCAGGAGGAGAAGATTGCAGCCAAGTACTTGAGGATCCCACTGGCGGATCCTTTCTAAGGGGCTTCCCTGGAGGGAGGAGTAGCCCTAGCAGCTTCTCCTTGCCTTGCCGGCACCTCGGGGCTTGAGGCCGGCGATGGAGCAGCCTGGACACTCACGGACTGAGGCTTCTGAGGCCTCAGTGGAGTGTGCTCCACATCCTTCACAAACTCGATTCCTGTGACCTTCTCAATCATGAACATCAAGTAAGGGGCATAGCCACAGGATCGGTTGGGGGTACTTGAGATATTGACCATATCATTCCAGATATAGTCTGCAACATCGAATTGCCTTTTCTTGCTGATGACCTTCATCAGGGTCCGGAGGTAGCCTTGCACACTCCCTGCATCACCATCCTTGGGAGCGATCGTCTTCCTGAGGACTCTGTTGAGGACCACAAAGAAAGGCTTCATGTTCTTTGTGGAGGGAGGGACAAACTTGGAGGTGGGCTCATACATGAACTGCATTCCATCCCTCTCAATGACCCCAATGTTGTGGATAATGAGGTGGTCATCTCCCTCAGAGTCAAGATGCAGCAGGCGGGCAAACTCTTCTTGAGTGATGGAATACTTGGATCCATGAGTCATCCAAGTCACACTCTCTTCGTCTTCACCTGAGAAGTGGCACGTTGCATAGAATTGTGCTATCACTTCATCATTCCAATTATATCTGAAGGCAAACAAATCCTTCAGCCCATGTCTCTCTGCAGCTTGTATCACTCCATCAAAAGCTGCAAATTTCCTCTTCTCAAGGTGGGCCCAGTCAATCCATTGACTGCGCACCACCGGGGTCTTCATCGGCAAGTAGACCAGCTTGTAGAAGTCAGCATGGAAATTTGACCAAAATCTGCCATCAGCTGCTTGCTTGGGCCTTGCATAGTAATCCACATTTCTCAGCTTTATGGCCACATCGCTGCCCTTGCCATTGAATCTTTCCTCATTTGGGTCCCGGACTCCTTCTCTGGGAGTATGCAGCTTTAGGGGCCCAACAGGCCCTGTGGCAACCCCCTTGCCCTTCCCTTTAGCTTGGCGAGGGCCACATGACGGAGGAGCAGCCTTCGAGGCGGCCTTCTTGACACACACCTTCCTCCGAACCTGGGGAGGTGAGGGAGCAGGCTCGGAGGGTCTCTCTTGGCGTTTCTTGCTAAGACCCGTCGAGGACCGAGGTGCCACCTCGTGGTCCAACTCGGCCTCGAAATCGGAGATTTCATTGTCGGAGCTCGACATGATCTGAGAATGAGTGATCAAGAGAAAAGACAAGTTATACAAGGTATTGGTGAGGTAAGATGGCAATGGAAGGCAGTAGGGAATTAAAGAATTAGGTTTTGGTTCAGAAACAACGGACTTGTCCGGTGCTCAGGCACGGACTAGTCCGGGGGACCGGACTTGTCCGTACCTGGACCGGACTAGTCCGGTGTTCATCTGCAAAAACCTAGCAAACTGGATAAAAATTGATCCCTAATGAAATAGCTAGTCTAGCATACACATAGTACATCAACTGGACATGCAACTAGTGAAGAATGCTAGGCCAAACGATAAGCAATGAAGAAATTTGAGATTTCTTAGGGTTTGAGGAAAATTTACCAAGAAATCCAAGGAAGCTTGAAAATGTGGGGGTTGGAGGCCGGACTTGTCCGCTAACTTCAATCCCCGAGTCTTCAAGCTTAATCTCCGCCCAAGATTGAGGCTTTTCGACGGAGGAATCAAGGATTCGCCTTGGGAGCTCGAGCGCAAGAGAGAGAAAGCTTGGAGGAGAGTGTGGGGTGAAGGGATTAGGGTTTGGTGGCGGCTAGGGTTATGGACACGAAAAATCGGACAAGTCCGGACAGGACCGGACTAGTACGAAGTCCTCCATAAACCTAAATCGGACTAGTCCGTGGTCTTTCGGACTAGTCCGGCCTAACCGGCACACTGCGGACTAGTCTGCAATGGCGGACTAGTCCGGGTAACCACGGACTTGTCCGTGGTCACCAGGAGAGAATTGCATAGCCCCTTCATATATATTTGAAGGTTCAATAATTGAGGGTAGAGAGGCAAAACAATTCAAATAATCCTGATGAATTTGATCAGTAAGCAAACAACAATCATACTATGATCAAAAATTCATCAAGATCTAATAATTGACATAGTTTTTCGAGAGAAAAATGGAGAGGAATAATTTTCACAATTCAATCAATATTTTGAAGCAATCATACAGGTATGCAACTTTTCAAGCCACACTCCGAGAATCAAGGATGTTTAGCTCATTTCGGAGTTCGCAAAAACATTTTTCATCAAGTGGCTTGGTGAATATGTCGGCCAATTGTTTTTGGGTGTTGACATGAGAGATGGATATGTCTCCTTTCATGGAATGGTCTCTCAGGAAATGGTGTCTTATGTCAATGTGTTTAGTTCTAGAGTGCTCAACTGGATTGTGGGCTATTTTAATGGCACTCTCATTGTCGCAAAGAAGAGGAATACGGTTCATATTGTAACCGTAATCCCTTAGAGTTTGTCGCATCCAAAGAAGTTGTGCACAACAACTCCCGGCTGCAACATACTCCGCTTCGGCTGTGGATAATGCAATGGAATTCTGTTTCTTGGATGACCAAGAAACTAAGGATCTTCCTAGGAATTGGCAAGTGCCAGAAGTGCTTTTTCTATCAACTTTGCACCCGGCATAATCTGCATCGGAATACCCAATGAGATTGAATTTTGAGCCTTTTGGGTACCAAAGACCAAGGTTGGGTGTATGAACTAAATATCTTAGGATTCTCTTTACGGCTGTCAAATGACATTCCTTAGGGTTGGCTTGAAATCTTGCACACAAACATACACTCAACATGATATCTGGCCTAGATGCACATAAGTAAAGTAAAGATCCAATCATGGAGCGATATACCTTTTGATCGACGCTCGGTCCATCTTCATTGAGATCCAAGTGACCATTCGTTGCCATGGGAGTCTTAATGGGCTTTGCCTTGTCCATGCCAAACTTCTTGAGGATGTCCTGTGTGTACTTGGTTTGGCTTATGAATGTTCCTTCCCTTTGTTGCCGCACTTGGAATCCCAAGAAGTACTTCAATTCTCCCATCATTGACATTTCAAATCTGTCTGTCATAATTTTACTAAACTCTTCACAGAAAGATTGATTAGTTGATCCAAAAATTATATCATCAACATAGATTTGGCAAATGAAAAGATCATTATTCAGATTTTTCGTGAATAGTGTATAATCTACTTTGCCAATTTGAAAGCCATTATCAATTAAAAAATCTCTAAGACACTCATACCAAGCTCTGGGAGCTTGTTTGAGGCCATAGAGAGCCTTACGCAGTTTATACACGTGGTCGGGGAACTCTTCGTCTTCAAATCTGGGTGGTTGCTCCACGTACACCTCTTCCTTGATCGGTCCGTTGAGGAAGGCGCTTTTTACGTCCATTTGGTACAGCTTGAAATCATGGTGAGTAGCATATGCAAGTAATATTCTAATTGATTCAAGCCTAGCTACTGGGGCAAAAGTTTCATCGAAATCCAAACCTTTGACTTGTGAGTAACCTTTGGCCACAAGTCGTGCCTTGTTTCTTGTCACCACTCCGTGTTCGTCTTGCTTGTTGCGGAAGACCCACTTGGTGCCCACAATATTTGCATTGGGTCTTTCCACAAGTTCCCAAACCTCGTTTCTCTTGAAATTGTTCAACTCTTCTTGCATTGCCACCACCCAGTCAGGATCTTTTAATGCATCCTCAGTCCTGCGGGGTTCCAAAAAGGAGACAAACGAGTAATGTTCACAAAAATTTGCTATACGAGATCTAGTGGTTACTCCTTTTTGGATGTCGCCGATGATGTTGTCGATTGGATGATCCCTTTGAATGCATTGGTGTACTCTTGGGTGTGGCACTTGGGGGGTCGTATGTTGGTGTTCATCTTCTTCTCCCCCTGATTTGTTGTCCTCGTTGATTTGTTGATCATGTTCATATTCTTGTGATTGATCTTGTATCGAGGCTCCCCCTTGATTGTTGATCTCCTCTTGTGGTTCACTTTCCTCTTGTATTTGTGCCGATGACTCTTGTGGTCGTACTTCGCCTAGAGCCATCCTCTTTATTGCTTGATAGGGGGCTTCCTCTTTACCTAATTCACATTGATCAACTTGCTCCTTTTGGGAGCCATTAGTTTCATCGAACACTACGTCACGTGCCACTTCAACAAGTCCGGAGGCCTTGTTGAAAACACGATAGGCGTAAGTGTTCGAATCATAACCAAGCAAGAAACCTTCATCGGACTTCGAAGCGAACTTTGAAGTCCTGGGCTTCTTGCTCAAAATATAGCAAGGAGAACCAAAAACTCGAAAATATGAAATGTTAGGTTTGTTACCGGTGAGTAGCTCATAGGGGGTCTTCTTTAGTAGTCGATGAAGATAGAGTCGATTTGTGGCATGGCAGGCGGTGTTGATTGCTTCCGCCCAAAATCGATCCGAAGTCTTGTATTCATCGAGCATTGTTCTTGCCATCTCTATGAGCGTTCGGTTCTTCCTTTCGGCAACTCCGTTTTGTTGTGGAGAGTATGGTGCTGAGAATTCGTGCTTGATTCCTTCCTCATCAAGGTACTCCTCCACTTGTATGTTCTTGAACTCCGTGCCATTGTCGCTCCGAATACTCTTGATTGATAGTGAGAACTCGTTTTGCGCTCGCTTGAAGAATTTCTTGAGTGTTCCTTGTGTTTCTGACTTGTCATGCAAAAAGAACACCCAAGTGAAGCGGGAAAAATCATCAATAATGACCAAACCGTATTTGTTACCGCCTATGCTTATGTAAGCAATCGGACCGAAGAGGTCCATATGAAGTAGTTCGAGCGGTCTTGTCGTGGTCATGATGTTCTTTGCGGGATGTTGTGCTCCAACTTGCTTTCCTGCTTGGCACGCGCTACAAGGCCTGTCTTTCTCAAACACAACATCTTTCAAACCTCGGATGTGATCGCCCTTGAGGAGTTTTTGAAGGTTCCTCATACCAACATGTGCTAGCCGTCTATGCCACAGCCAACCCATGTTGGTTTTTGCAATCAAGCATGTGTCGAGTTCGGCTTTATCCTTGTTGAAGTCAACAAGATAAAGCTTTCCCTTTAACATACCCTTGAATGCAATGGAACCATTACTTCTCCTTGAGACGGTCACACCCTCGTTAGTAAACAGACAATTATAACCTTTGTCACATAACTGAGATATGGACAGCAGGTTATAATCTAAAGATTCAACGTGTAAAACATGCGAAAGAGTATGTTCAGAGGATATTGCAATTTTACCGGTACCGAGGACCTTTCCTTGACTGTTATCCCCAAAGTAGATGCCTTCGTTTGGGTCCTGGTTCACTTCATACTCCACAAACATCCTCCTTTCTCCGGTCATGTGGTTGGTGCATCCACTGTCTAGCACCCATTTGGATCCACCGGAGGAGTAGGCCTGCAAAAACAAATTACGCCTTGGTTTTAGGTACCCAAGCTTGCTTGGGTCCTTGGAGGTTAGTAACAATACATTTGGGCACCCACACATGGGATTTTGTGTTCCCATGGCGCGGCCCAGCATAATAAGCATACACTTTACCAACATTATTTTTCATTAAAACATAGGATGCATCAAATGTTTTAAACAGAAGTTGCTGTTGATTATGGGTCGGACTAGTCTGTGTGATCGGACTTGTCCGGATGACCGGACTTGTCCGGACCACAACCGGACTAGTCCGATTTTCATGAGAGTTCAGATTTTTAGTTTTCGTGTTACCAGGTTGTGAGGGTCCTCCCTTCACAAAGGTGATCCTTCCCTTGTTATTCTTATGATTTCCAGCTCTTTGCTTTCCATCACAAGCGTAACCAATGCCATACTTGACATTTGGAGGTCTTTGGACCAAATATGCACTACGTGCATAGTTGATCCTCTCCTTGTCAAATATTACACTTTGGGTAGGATTTTTGTCCTTCGTGGAGGTAGGGTTTTCCTTCAACCTGGTGTTAGTTTTATCACATTTGCAAACATGAGCGATATTAGTTAAAGTGGGTTGAGAAGGTAGGGTTGAAGAGGAGGAAGGTTCACTAAGCTTGAGTGACTCAACCTGCACTTCAAGGATCTTGTTGACCTTGATTTGGTTATCAAGTTGATTCTTGATTGCAACATTTGAGTTGGTTAACTCCAAGCAAGTTTTCTTGCTTGAAGCTAGCTCAAGCTCTAGTGAGTGATTTTTCTCCTTTTCAAGAACTAGAAGATTGTCAAGTTCGACATGCTTCTCCTTTTGGGAGATAATCATGTCTTCTTGACGATCAATTAGCTCTTCCTTCTCAATAAGTTGGTTAAGCAAGAATTTCATTTTTGCAGCAGTTTTTCTATCTAAACCAATTAGCATATCTTCATCATCACTATCTAGATCATCATCACTTGAGTAAGAATGCGAGGAAGGAGTTTTGATGTTTACCTTGCGTTTACCTTCCTTAGCCATGAGGCAAGTTCCATTTGCCTTCTTTGCACCGAGCGTGGGGAAGAGTGTGAGTTTCTTGGGCATGCTTTCAATGGCTATGCTAGCCATTTCTTCTTCATCGGACGATGAGGACTCATCGTTTGAGTCCCACTCCTTTCCGATGTGTGCTTGTTCAGCTTGTTTCTTCTTCTTGAAGAACTTTTTCGGTTGAGGCTTGGATTCTTTACTCTTCTTCTTGTTGTCCTCATATGGGCAATCAACTATGAAGTGATTGTACTCACCACAATTATAGCATGCCCGCCTCATCTTCGGTTTTGTCTTCTCCTTGTATTTTCCTTCACTCGATTTTGCTCCTTGTCTTTTCTTCATAATTCTTTTGAATTTCTTCATGAACAGAATCATATCTTCTTCGTCCAGCTCGCTGCTTTCATCATCGCTGTCCTCCTCAAACTGAGCTTCTCTTGCTTCTTTGGATAGAGGTTTGAGTGTGGATTTTAAGGCAACTCCCTTCTTCTTGGCCGATGTGAGGTCAGCTATTTCTTTGACGTGCTTGGCTTGCTTCTCCATCATCTCAAAGTTGATGATTTTGCCAAGCAGTTCATCCGGAGTCATTTTCTTGTACCCGGGACTTTCTCGGATCATAGAACAGAGTGTGACGTTGCGAGGCATAAAGGCTCTAAGGATGAGCTTTACAACCTCGTGGTCATTCCACTTTTTGCTACCATACGATCGAACCTTGTTCACAAGAGTCTTTAGTCTGTTGTACATGTCCTGGGGAGATTCATCTTCCTCAATTGCGAACCTTCCTAGTTCGCCTTCAATCATTTCAATCTTTGCCTCCCGCACATGCCTGTCACCTTCATGTGCTGTCTGTAGCGTGTCCCAGATTTCTTTGGCAATTTCCAATCCGTCCACCTTTGTGAATTCATCTCTACTTAGAGATGAGGTGATAACGGCTGCGGCTTGGGCATTCCTGTGGATGGCTTGCTCTTGACTTGGCGTGAGTTCTTCATCGTCATCAGGGATGTTTATTCCTGTGCACACAATATGCCATAAACTTGGGTTAAGGGAAATCAAGTGCATCTTCATGTTTTGCCTCCACATGGAGTAATCACTCCCATCGAAGTGTGGGGCTTTTCCGAGAGGAATAGATAGATAATGACTGCTGTTAGAATTTAAACGGTCATAATTAAAAGGATATCGGGAGTAGTCGGTGTGACTACTCCCCCTCTTCTTTTCTTCAACTTTAGCTTTCCCTTTGGAAAGTGCTTTCTTTCGGAGCAGTTCTTTCAGCTCCAATGTCTCCTCATCATCATCATCGAAGTCTTGAATGGCTTCGAGATACCTTTCGAGCTTTTGGTGCTTGTCATTGTTCATTTCTTCCTGGTTGTTGATTTTCTGGACTTCCTTCATGTCCGACATGATCTCTTCGAGTGGTTGCACTCTTTCTTGAAGAACCTGGCTCTGATACCAATTGAATGTAGGCCTAGAGGGGGGGGGGTGAATAGGCCTTCTTGAATTTCTCGGTTCCTGTAGCACTTCAACAAAAAGGTCAAATCCAGATATATCGGACTAGTCCGGTAAAGTGCGGACTAGTCCGAATTTCACGGGCTAGGTTGATCAAGTTAGGTCAATTTGATTGTTTCGTTGTCGTTTGCAGCGGAAATATAAACTATAATGACAGTTCAATAGTTGTATGTTAAGTTTTATTGCAAGTATGATTCTTGTTCAACTATTTAACTTCAATTCAACAAAATGAATCAAACCCTAGATAATGTTGATCAACTAGAATGATGAACACAAACGAACAAGACACAAGATTTATCCCGTGGTTCGGTTACCACGAAGGCAGCCTACGTCCACGTTGAGGAGCCCACAAAAGGACCGGGTCTTCACCAACCCTTCCCTCGTCGGATCGCCACGAAGGCCAATCCTCTTCCACTAATCACACAGGGGTAAATCACCAAGTTGAAGGGGCGATCTCACAAGTTGAGAGCTCCCTTGATTACAAGTTTCAAAACCACCAATAACACACTTCGAAATATACAAATTGAGATGCAAGAGTGTGTTAGAGATTCAAACCAAGAGCTCAATCGTGTGCAAAGTGCCTCTCCAATGATCTACAAGTGATCTTCAAAGGATTGATCGATTTTGCACTTAATTTCGTGGAGAGAGATGGTTTTTGAGTCTCTTGGGAGGTGTGACGGCGCTAGGGTTCGAGATAATTCAAAAGTGGGCCGTGCACCTCTATTTATATGGGGTTTCTAGAAATTACCGTTAGGGTTCAGAAAGATCGGACTAGTCCGTGGTGGAGACCGGACTAGTCCGGTGTGCTGTGTGAGGCAAACCCTAAGTGTCCAGGAATATCGGACTAGTCCGATTGAAAAACGGACTTGTCCGATTTCGCTGCTGGAAATCTTCGGACTTGTCCGGTTGCTATCGGACTTGTCCGGTCCTGTGAAACCCTAAGTGTTTGGAACGACAAGTCCGCACTTGGAGGACTTGTCCGATTTAGATCAGAGTGTATATCGGACTAGTCCGTGTAATCACCGGACTTGTCCGAAGTGGATCAGAAAGGGTATCGGACTAGTCCGGTGGTGACCGGACTTGTCCGATCTAGTGACTTGTGCATTGTGTTGAGGACTAGTCCGCACTGGGAAGGACTAGTCCGAGGTGGAACAGAAAGATATCGGACTAGTCCGGTGGAGACCGGACTTGTCCGATCTTGTGCAGAATGTGATATCGGACTAGTCTGGCTGATATCGGACTAGTCCGGTCCTGTATGGTTTTGTGCATTGTGTGTGTGTGTGATTAAGTGAGATTGAGCTCTTGGGTGTGTTTCCTTAACACACTCCATACATACTAATCTACTAATTTCTTCTTCTTGAGCTCAAATTCATTCTCCTTCTTAATTTCCCTCTTTATGGCATTTTACTCATTTTTCATCATTTTCCTGCATTCATCTCAACAAAAGGATTAGGATCCCAATTGCTTGTCATAAATCATCCAAAACCCACAAGGGAGTCCTAGATGCACTTTCAACTATCCTGGGAGTTGACCGACGAGGACGTCGGTCTTCTAAGGGGGGTGGATTGTGACATCCTGGCTCGAGGCTTAATTGGATTGATAGAATAACTCATACCACCAAGGTATACCTTCTTTTCCAGGAGCCCACCTGCAAAGAACTCCGAGGTTAAGCGTGCTTGGCCCGGAGCAACTTACAGATGGGTGACCGACCGGGAAGTCTTCCCGGGTGCGCATGAGTGAGGACAAAATGTGCATAAAAGATTAGTGTTGGTCTGTGGGGATAGTATTTGATCCTAGAGAGCTGCCAGAAGTAACGACTGACAGACCTGTAGTGATTGCGATGTTACAAAATGCTATGTCCTCTGTGAGGACCGGAGTCCACACTTTCCAGGAATCGCATTGGGTGGTGTCGTTCGATGCGACACCCAACAACACACATGTAAAGGAACACGTATTACATAAATCATTTACTAAAATTTACAAAGATGTTCAGTTTACAAATAGTTTATATAAACATAAAATACAGCGGAAGATAAGATTACAACTCTTGTACTGAAGTCTAATAAGCAAAAGAGAAGCCGTCCAGCCCACGGACACTTCTCACTAGCAATGAAGACCAAACAACATCGGCATGGTTCCCACATGAGTATATCACTCGGAGAGCCCGAGTCTCATCAGACAACCATAATCATAAGCACAGAGGTTAGTACCTACAAAACAACTTATATAGCAACCGTGAGAACGAAGGCTCAACAAGATTTAACCGTCTCACCTAAACATGAAACTCTACATGAGGGTAAAGACATAAACATAGGATGGAAGATTTGCATAATGGACGCACCTAAATGTGGGTCCTTATTTTCAGATTTATAGCAGCAGCTTAAACGTTGTGCGGGGCAACATCGTAACTCCACAATCAAACAAGAAACGTTTCATCACGATGCTGCATGCCCAAGGTGGGAAATAAATTTAGTGAGCACTATACTAATACATACAACATAGCAATACAATGATAATAAAATGTTCATAACAGCAGCAATTAATTTTCATCTCAAGTGCAAGTATTACTACGTCACAACTCCGTGAACAAGTGGTACTCATATCTGTGAGGGACGGTGATTCGAATCAATGTTACCCGGAATACACGACACGTACGCCCGTATTGGAAGTCACCTAGGTGCACTCCATGGACGTCGTATGCAGCCACCTTTCTCAAGTTCCTCCCAAGTTGAATCAATCCAACCGTCTAGGACAGTATTCCCACTCATGGTGCACCTTTCCTTGTGAAGATTTTGTAAGCGAGTTTCCGTCTACTGTGCTGCGACCGAAAGTATGAGGTGATCGAAAAAGTATCAACAAAAGCTTCCCAAGGTACATCGGTTTCCAGGACCCCATATATCCAGTATGACCCCGGTACAGTTCCAACTTGCTCAGCAGGGTGGCATATGGCTCGGTCCTTAACCGACACAGGCAGGGCTACGAACCCATGACCACGTCTTGACGCATCCTACGCCCCCGCCCGGTCTCATTTTCAGATTACTACTCCATTTTATTTGAACTAATCCCGTGTGAAAAAAGTCCTAGCCATACGAGTAGATTCCAACTACTCGACTTCTACCGTATCCTATACAACATTTAGCATAGCATAGTCTACATGATGACTTAACAACTATCCAAATACTCCATATGGTGATCTGGTCATGCAATTGGATTTTCAATCACCTTAGCCCTAATGCACATAACTCACCCTAGACATAGGTGATACAAATAAAAATTTGTAATAGCGCTTAAATGCAAACCGGGACATGCCTATTGTTTTGACTGGATAAATGTTAAGGTCAGGATTGGCCTTTCCCTGGAGATTCCTCCACGAAGACTTCGCGACGGAATTTCTTGCTTTCTCCTCCTAGTGAAGTTCCTCGTCGACGTTCGTCGTCGTGTATCCTATTGACATGAATATGCATAGAACATGAATGAAGTTTTAGCAAATGACAAGGCAAGATTGTTCCTGACTTATAAAGGAACAAAACTAGCTGGAGATAAAGTTTTGGTTGCTTGAGTGTACAGCAACAAAGAGGACCAAGATTGAAGTTGTGAACCTATGAAGTGATATCGACCTAGTTTTGATTTAGAGATATTGTACTGAATTATCTCTGAAAAACAGTTCCAATGACCGGGAAACTTTTATAGTAGATTCATATGGTCATATATAATCAACCATAAAAGTTTCAGCTATAACAATTAAGTATTATAGCCTACAAAATTCCCACAAAAAATGACTATCTGAATTTTTATGATCAAACAGAGAGTTTGTTATGAGTGAACCTTTGTTTTTTGGATAGGGAAGTTCATTTAGAGTCTAGAAAAAGCTATTTCACAATTTTATAAGCTTTATTCAGGGACATATGATTTTTACAAGTTTCTATAAAATGCTGAAAAGTTTCTGTAGTTTTTGGGCATTCTATGACCAGTTAGGAAAATCTCCAGATTGAACTATGTTAATAAATTCCAATGAAGCTTAAATTTTTACAAGAATTCTTAAACTTTGTAAAGAACATTTTGGCAAAATTTCAGATTTTTCTAAGAAGCGAATAATCAGATAAAAATCAAACATGATTATGCTTTAAAGTGCTCTACAGGAAAATCTAGGGATTTGCATGAAGATCGGGTTGTAGTTCTGGTTATTGTAGATAAATAGAAAACCAACAAAGTTAGTTTGAAAATTTTTGAAGATTTCTACTGAGAGATATTCAATATAGAAGCTTGCACAAGTTTCTGTACAAATTCTAAATGAATTTGGCTATTTTTATGTGCATAGAGGATACACAGGTGATCAGACCATGTAAATGAAGTCTAATGACCCTGAAACTTTTACTGGAGTTCAAGGATGTTCAAATAAAGGTTCTGGAAAAATTTGGTAATTTTACAAAGGTCATAACTATAGTAATTAATTCTATAAGCATTTTCCTTATTTGAATTATGGAGAAATTCGTATGGACTTTCATACAACTACAAGTGCACCACTGGAAATTATTCTTCATTGTGGTTATAATAAAATTTATTTGGAATTGTTTGGACAAGTATTGTAGGAGCTATGGATTTTCAAAGTTGGGACCAAATCTGGAATTTAATTTACATGGGAAAATTTGAATAAAACAGTGGGTCCACTGGTTTAAAATGGGCCAATCGGGAGCAAGCCACACGGGGGCCACATAGCATGCACTGTGGCAGCACCGGATCTGCGGCCGCAATGGATCCAGGCCGCACGCCTCAGAGGCTGAGGGCTGCGGCTCGCGGGGTCTTCTTCCACCTCGCGCTAGTGGCGCTCTGGCGCGGCGCGCGGTGGCATCCGACGACGGCCGTTTCAGGGCACGTCGGCCCTCCAAACTCACCGCCCCACCTATAATCCAACGTAGAACACGACGGTAAGGCTCCTGACGGCAATTGGCGATCGGAGATGGAGGTGCGACTGCGGTGGGCGGAGCTAGGGTTCCCGCCATGTCGGTCGGGCCCTCTGGTGCCCTATTTAGGATGGAAATTCTTCCAAAAGTTTCCTGGGAACACAGGAAAGGTGATAGAGGGGACAAAGGATGGTGAAATGCCTCGGAAATGTGAAGTCGACAACAAAGTGGGGGTTCGACTGTGGCGGGTAGGAAAAATCCTATTCTGACGTGTTCAATTGATAAAAATTGATGGGTTTTCCTCGAGGGTGTGCGCTAGGTAGTCTAGAACAACACCTCTCACGGTCATGAGCTATGATTGAACGTGGAAAATGAATTTTGGCAGAGACCTACTCAGTTCATACATGAAGTTCATCGGGAAAATCACTAATACTCTAGCTAGGAGGGATGGCAAGGGCTAAAACTTTACGAGCAGATTCTAGTTACTATCGCACACCTTTTTCCATCAAGGACTGAGGTGATAAGAAGCTTGTATTGTCGGGGCATCGAGGGAGCAGAGGCAGGCCATGAGCACACCGTGAGCAGGGTTGCACAACTAAGGTGAGAATCAGGGCGCCTTGACCTTGGGAAGGACGAGAGAACCCTTGCTCCCAACTTTGTGACTCAAGCAGCAGTTGCAGCAGTCAAAGTAGTGGAGCCATGGGGATGCAGAGGCAGCAGCTATGGTGGCAAGTTTCTTGCGTGAGAGAAGAAAGAGCAGGAAGCTTTTTAGCTTTGCTCACCAGGAAACCTTAAGGACGAATGGGCAATGGATGAGGGTGAGTTGAAAGAACTAGTGAGCTGGTTTCACGTGGGATAGGTAGGGAGCAAAAGAGAGCACGGTGCTCTGGACCTGGCACCAGAAACAGAGGGATTGATACTCTGTTTTGAGTCCTGGCCTTATGATAGGTGGGTCCTACCTAGTTCATACTCATCTTCTTCTCTGGTAACTTAATTCCCTCACCTATAATGTTCCAAAAATCCTAGATATTTTATGGTACACTAAATTGAAGGTGTACAAATTGATTCTCAAATCAGATTGTTAATTTGACAAAGTTTCCTTTGAATTCAAATTTAAATTTGAATATGGCTCGAATTTGATATGCATCTCAAATAAAATAGCAAATGAAGTTCAAAAATCTTGGAACTTTGAAGCTAATTATTTTGAGCCCATAGAGACCTCTGAAGAAATTTGGAATTGATTTGGACAAAATTAAGTACACGTCAACTTTTCAAGTCGACGTGGAATTAAACTTTAAGTGCGTGTCTAAGCCCCCCTTTGGCAGAGCTTCACGAAGCTGATTCTCAGGCAAAATCAGAGAAGCTGTACCAAACACTATTTTTCAGAAGAAGTGATTATTGGCTGATTCTGTGAAATGATTCTCTGAAATGAACTAAGGGGCTGAAAGGTGAAAAAAGTATCTTCTCCTGATTATGTGAAGTGATTCTCTGTCCTGATTCTAAGAGTTTTTCCTAGAAAATCATAGAGAATCATTTTCATCCACATAATCACTTCACCAGAGAATCAGAAGTGAATCTAGAGAATCAACTTTGTGGAGCTGTGCCAAAGGGGGCCTAAGTCAATGGAAATTTGCTTCAAAATTCTTGAAACTTTGCACAGAGTATAGTTAGAATATTCGAAGACCATTGGTGAAGTCCAATTGTCTTTTTAACTAAGTCTGAGCATGAGGTAGAAATTTTTTTAAGTTCACCTCATTATAACATGTTTATCATTGTATGTGAATATAATTTTTCCTTTATTTACTTGCGTTTGATCCTCAACTGCTATTCACATTGGAAACATGTGGGATTTTACATTCCTCCCCCCTTAAAGGAATCTCGTCCCTAGATTACAATGAAGAGACGAAAGTAGGAGAGAAATTACTATATGTGATACGATAAGAAATCTGGATAGTTGGAGCGGAGATATTCTTCAGTTTCCTATGTCGCTTCTTCAGCGGTATGGTTCCTCCATAAAACTTTATAAAACCACAGCGCGCGGTTCCGCTTGGTTCGGGTCTTCTCATCGAGAATCTGAACCAGATGTTCCGAGTACGTCAAATCCGGTTGCAATTAGCTGATTTCGTCGGTGTGGACTGCAGCTGTGAACTTGAGACATTTCCGGAGCTGAGATACGTGGAAAATGTCGTGTATACCAGTGAGAGATGGCTGTAATTCCAGTCAATAAGCCACAGGTCCGCACTTCTTTGTGATAGCAAACGGGCCAATAAATCGGGGAGCGAGCTTCCCTTTGACGCCAAACCGATGAATTCCTTTCATCGGTGACACACGGAGGTATACGTGATCTCCGATATCAAAGTGCAGCAGGTGACGCCGCTTGTCCGCATAATTCTTTTGTCAATATTGAGCCGCTCTTAGATTTGTTTGAATGATCGAAACTTGTTCCTCAGCTTCGTTGACTAGATAAATCCCGAACGTCACACTCTCGCCGGACTCACACCAATTCAGTGGGGTGCGGCATTTCCGGCTGTAGAGACCTTCGTATGGTGCCATCTCGATACTCGCTTTATAACCGTTGTTGTACGAGAATTACACCAACGGCAAATGATCGTCCCAATTTTTACCATGGTGGACGGCACACACTCTTAACATGTTTTCAATTACTCAATTCACCCGCTCAGTTTGTCCATCGGTTTGCGGGTGATAGGCGGAGCTTCTAATCAGTTTAGTACACAACGAGGCATGCAGCTGCTCTTAGAAACGAGCAACAAACAGCGAGCCTCAATCTGAAATAATCGTGCGAGTAATGCCGTGTAGGCACACGATTCTTGATATGTACAACTCCGCATATTTTTTGGCATTGAATCTGACATTTACCGGAATGAAATGTGCTGATTTGGTTAGTCGATCGACTTTCACCCAAACCGAATCATGCTTCCGGAATGTGAGTGGCAATCCAACGATAAAATCCATACATCCTCCCTTTTCCATGCCGGAATATTCAGTGGTTGCAGCTGTCCCACTTTCTTATATGGTCGGCCTTCACTCGCCGACACGTATTACACTCGGATACGTACTTAGTAATCTCACGCTTCATTCGTGTATACCAAAACTTAGTCTTCAAGTCTTGATATATTTTATTACTGCCAGGATGAATGAAATAGTTGGACAAATGAGTTCCGTCCAACATTTTCTTTCGAAGTTCCACGTCACGGGGCACTACAATCCGATTCTTGAACCATAGAGCACCCTGCTCATCTTTTCTAAAGCACTTCATCTCACCACTGTCCATCCTCTTGAGTATGTGAGACATACCCCTGTCCTTCTATTGAGCTTCAATAATATCATCTCGGATCGTCGGAGTGAGAGCAATATTGTATAAAGATCAATGTGGAACCAAGTATAGACTCGGTTCATGCTCTTCCATAGGTGTGATGGTCAAGTTATTGACATGAGATTTGCGGCTAAGCGCATCGGCAACAACATTAGCTTTGCCAGGATGATAATGAATCTCAATCTCATAATTCTTGATCAACTCAAGCCACCTTCGTTGCCTCGTGTTCAGTTCCTTTTGAGTGAAGATATATTTCAAACTCTTGTGGTCGGTGTAGAGGTGTACAAGATTTCCTGGCAAGTAATGCCTCCACATTTTTAATGCCAATACCATGGCAGCGAGCTCAAGGTCGTGAGTCGGATAGTGCTGCTCGTGGTTTCGCAGTTGTCAAGATCCATACGCGACCACACATCCTCCTTGCATCAGAACGCAGCCAAGTCCGATGCTGGATGCATCGCAATAAATGTTGAACGGTCTCGTCATGTCCGGCTGAGCAAGGACAGGGGCTGTTGTAAGGTGCTGCACTAATGTCTTGAATGCTTCTTCACAAGCTGAACTCCAAATATATTTGTTGTCCTCTTTCAGCAGCTCCGTCATCGGCTTAGCGATTTTTGAAAAGCTGAGTATGAACCTCCGATAATATCCTGCTAAACCGAGGAAACTTCGGACTTCATGTACTGACTTCGGAGATTGCCATTTCAGCACTTGAACAATTTTACTTGGGTCCACAGCGATGCCCTCAGCTAAAATTATGTGTCCCAAGAATGGAACTTGGCTGATCCAAAATTCACACTTGCTGAATTTTGCATATAGCTTATGGTCTCTCAATTGTTGGAGCGCAACATGCAGATGTCACTACCACAAAAAGCTTCATCGCAGGTGGCTCGAAAACATATTATCACATACGGTTTTAAAAACCGCCTGTAACGAAGAGCCTATGAAAATGATCGATTAGCACAGACAGAGGTAAAATCCGCCTATAAAAATGCATTTTCACAGGCGTTTTTTTATTGTTGACCAGCTGTGAAAATGCATTTTCACAGGCGGTTTTTTATTGCAGATCGCGTGTGAAAATGTATTATCACATAATGTTTTTTACTGCCAACCACCTGTGATAATACATTATCATAGACAATTTTTAGAATGTTCCGTGTGTATCGTGTTCGTGACTAACTGTAATCAGAAGGCAATAAATGCTAAGACTTAGAAAAATTTTGCGCTAACACAGTTCGAGCTACAGAAGACAAAAGATTAAGACATATTTGCATTGCAGAGATGCAATAAAAAAACACAATAGAAATTTCAACGCAACACATCGCATAAATTACAATCCATTCCAACCATCATGTGCAGCACCACGTGCAGCAGCTCAACACCATGAAGACATAGATGCCTCCCCGCAGCACTCGGTAGCACCACCTTTGTGCTAGCTCGACTTCCAGTCTACAACAAAAATAACGATCGCGGCTGGATCTGTGACTGAAGGTTGGATCTGCGACCCTTGGCATCGAGCAAGACACTTGTGGCGGACGAGGAGCGTGGCTGCCGTGACGGCGAGGAGCGTGGTTGCCACGACGGCGATGAGCATGAGCAGCACGGCTGCCACGACGGCTAGGAGCGCGAGCAGCACGACCTCCGCGGCGGCGAGGATGGCGAGGAGGCGGAAGCGGGCTGCCGACGCTTCACCGATGAGACAGAGCTGCGGTAGAGCAAGGTTGGGGAGGAAGGAAAGAGAGGTGAGATTGGGGAGATGAACGGTGGGAATGTGAGATTGGAATAAGGACATGAGGTGTCGGTGCGGCTGCTGTTATAGACACAGATTAGAGATGACCCATGTGAGTCGTTGGATCGATAAGTAGCGGAAGGCGGAGATATGAAGTCCAAGAGCGATCCGTTGGATGAAGCAGCGGACCAATCAAGAGCCATCATTATCACAGGCAATTTTTTTGTTACGGACCGCCTGTGAAAATCATTATTTTCATAGGCGGTTGTTTGTTACAGACCGCCTGTGATAATGACTATTATCACAGGCAGTTTTTGTTACGGACCGCCTTTGAAAATCAATATATTTTTACAAACGATTGTTTGTTACGGACCGCCTGTGATATTCTATTATCACTAGCGGTTATTAACTCATCTGACATCACATGCGTAACTTTTAACGAACGGTCTGTAAAAAAAATAAGCAGACGCCTGTGAAAAACATTTTGTAGTAGTGTGTTCAGCATGTTCTTCCTCTGACTTGGAATAAACTAATATGTCGTCAATGAAGACCACGACGAACTTGTCCAACTATGGCACAAATATTGAGTTCATGAGATACGTAAAGTGAGCCAAAGCATTGGTTAGACCAAAAGACATGACAAGATACTCGTATAATCCATATCGCGTTGAGAATGCCGTCTTCGGTATATCCTCCGGTCGGATTTTGATTTGATGATATCCGGACCAAAGATCCATCTTCGACAACACCCTCACACCAACATGTTGATCGATTAAAATGTCGATGCGGGGCTGCGGGTACTTGTTCTTCATAGTCACAGCATTGAGCGGTCGATAATCCATGCATAACCGCAATGTTTCGTCCTTCTTCTTGACATACAGTGCTGAGCAGCCCCATGGTGACGAGCTTGGGTGAATAAAACCCTTGTCCAAAAGGTCCTACAAATGTTCCTTTAATTCAGCTAGATCATCAGGCGCCATTCGATACGGTCTTCGAGAAATTGGTGTGGTTCCCGGTATAAGTTCAATCTTGAACTCGACGTCACATTCGGGCGTCATGCCCGGTAAGTCATCCGGAAACACATCGGGATACTCACGGACTACCGGAATATCTTCAAGTTTAGTTGCTTCCGTGTTATATGCAGCTGCACTGTCCTGCTCCAAGCTGTCCAAAAACAGTTCGTGCTGTTCGTGTATCGGAGAGTCATTTTAGACAGTCCGGGTACCGATATTAAGAACAGCACCGTGATGGTTCAACCATGACATCCCCAATATTACGTCGATCTTTTGTCCATCCAATATAATCAGCGACGTTGGATATATTTTGCCCCCCAAACATAAAGCTGCTTGTGGAACAATCTGACTAGCCGGGATACTTCCACCCGGTGAACTTATAAGATAACTATTCTTGGGAATATTGGTAGATAATTGGTGCTGATCCACACATGATTTACTCATAAAATTGTGAGTAGCATCGGAATCGAAGAGTATGAGGACGGATAAGTCTTTGATGGCAAACATTCCTGCTAGCACCGGTGCTCCATCCGGAACACCCTAGATCGCTATATGTTGAACACTTCCAATTTGCAGTGCTGTCCTCTCTGGTTTAATACGGGGCTGAATACACTATTGTACTGGTACTTGCCCGCTGCTCAATATCTTCTCTGGGCAATGCTTGGTATAGTGCCCAACACGATCACATGTGAAACACTTATACTGATTCAACGTCCCGCTGACTTGAGGCCTGAATTGTCCTACATCTTGCTGTGAGATAAATGCCCCTGGAACAATTTGGGACTGTTCTTGCTGGTGATGTAATGCTGGCTGGAAATATGATACTCCAAACGGCCGACTACGATACGAACTCGGTTATGCAGCCGGCTGCCATATCTGACCGAACGGTGATCGGTACACCACACGGTATTTCCGAGGAACATTATGTGTGCTGTCCTGCACAGCAAGTCTCTTCCTTGACTCCTCTGTGATCCGATCACGTGTGGCATCCTCTAGCGTAATTGCGGAATTAATCATAGCGTTGAACGAATTGTGATTGAACAATGCAAGCTTGTCTTTGAACATGGGGCTTAGACCCTGATAGAAGTACTCTCACTTCTGATCCTCCGTACTAACATACTCTGACGCATATTGCACTAGATTAACAAACACTTTGAAGTATTCTTGAGCACTCATTTCTCCTTGCTTCAAATCAATAAATTCCTGAAGCTTCCTTATCATAATGGCAGGAGGAACATGATAGGAGTGGAATGGCTTCTGGAACTCCGTCCAAGTGACTTGCTGTCCGGTGGCCAAGGAGGCAATGTGGTTCGCCCACCAAGCATCGGCGATGCCATGTAGTTGTTGTGCTGCATAGAAAACCTTCATATGATCACTGCCACTACTACAAAAAGCATTTTTACAGGCGCCTCAAATTTTCAAACACGGGCGGTCCTTAAAAATATGCGACTGTGATGACGAATGATATAATAACTGCATGTGATGACAGAACAACACAGACGGATTTTAAAGAACAACCGTTTGGGTAAATACATGATCTTCACAGGCGGTTCTTAATTAAGAACCGTCTGTAATGCAATGAACTTCACAGGCGGATTTTAAGAAACAACCATCTGGGTAAATACATGATCTTTATAGATGGTTCTTAATTAAGAACCGCCTGTAATGTAATGAACTTCACAGATGGATTTTAAAAAACAACCGTCTGGGTAAATACATGATCTTCGTTGACGGTTCTTAATTAATAACCGCTTGTAATGCAATGAACTTCATAGACGGATTTTAAAAAACAACCGTTTGGGTAAATACATAATCTTCGTTGACGGTTCTTAATTAAAAACCGCCTGTAATGCAATGAACTTCATAGACGGTTCTTGGTTAACAACGGTCCGAGAAGATCATGTATGTAGTTGTTCAATTATCACAAGCAGTTTTCATTGAAATTACAGGGATGTAGTCATTGCAATTATCACAACCGTATGTAGTCGTTGCAGGGAAAATTGTATCAGGAAAAAACACAGATGAGCGGATACTAGTACAGTAATGCATTGTAGGAAATGCTCGATCACCAGTGAGGCTGGCTTAATTGTGATAATACACCATTAGAGGCTTTACAATTGTTCAAAGATAATTTATTTACACACTGAACAAAAATCATGCTACATTCATTGTAGATCGACGATGAAGCTCCCATCGATCAATCTAAATTGTACCGTCCTACTTGCTCCCGAACACGCCTCTTATATTCCGCTGGATCCTGAAAATATTGACATTATTTAAATTAACAAATGTCGAAGGAGGAATGAATAACCTACATTGGTCACTAAGTCAAAGTGTCATCTAACCTTGATAAGTAGATTATAGCAATCATTTTCAACATCAGGCACATTTGGCTGATGCAGCAAACGCTGAACTTCAAGTAGTATAGTTTTCATTGTAAAAGCACTGCACCACCCCTATGAAATATAATTTAAGCAATATAAGAAACCAGTTCAAATAAGTTCGACAACAATTATAAGTAATAATTACATGAACAAAATAGGTCTATCTTACAGTCTCTTGATCAAGAATCCCGATGCAGAGTGCTCCCGAACGATGGACATTTGGGTGGAAGAACCCAATTGGAAAGGTGCATCTTGGAGGCACCAAGGGATAGTCCTCAGAGAAGGAGATTGTCAGGGGGTAGTAACTATCTTCCCATTCAGTCTGCAAAAGAAATTTATTAATAGGAGGACGATGGTTAAACTCATATTGTGCTTGTCCTTCATGACTTACTCCTTCTTTACCTGGTACGATGCCTTGCCACTTCAATAAATCTCCTGATTCAGGCTTCGCAGAGAAACCCTACGCGGAGAAATTGAAAATACCAAAAACAAACAAGACGAAAAAACAAACTATAGCTAAGTTCATCAGTCCATTACAGATACATATGTATATACAACCATGTGACTGGTGTGCCATATGTACATACATGGGGATGGTTCTTGCGCCACGCCAAGCGCTCCTCCTTCAATCGGCTACACGCCCGAGACATCATTATCTGAAAGACCAAACTTCCAAACTTCCAAATCATTGAGTCCAAACGCATATGTGTACACAAATGCAAAAGGACACAATCCATATACCAACATTGTTCTAAGTTGATTTCAGAAGATACAAATATATACAATATATATCATCTCGCATTGCTATATACATTTTTTCCAACATTGACATCTTCTCGCATATAGGGTTTCAAATTCTTTTTAATGCTTCTCTCTACACGCTTGATGTTTTCTGGTTCGGTGAAAAGGTACATCTCTTCATACTGATTATATTCCTCTTCATTATCTCCCACATTGTCAACCCCAACAATATTTTGCTTTCCAGAAACAACTACGTGCAACTTCTCAGTTTCTGGAGCTTGAACATAAAAAACTTGTGCAACATTATCAGCGAGAACCCACAGGTCATCTTTGTAACCCACTTTATTCAAGTCTACCAGTGTCAGCCCGTAATTGTCCACTTTCAAACCATCAGGATGTTTGACACATTGGCACTTAAATACGGGCATTACCATTCTTTCGCCATAATCGAGTTCCCATATTTCCTCTATGAACCCGAAGTATGTGGTCTTCTGCCCTTGTGAATCATAAGCCTCAATACGGACACCACTATTTTGTGCAACACTCTTACCGTCTTTTTCTTTAGTGCAAAATGTGTAACCATTGATGTCATATGCTTGCCATGATGTTACCAAAGCAGATGGGCCACAAGCTAACTTCTTCATTGTTGCCTCTTCTATAGTGTTTCCATATGATATATTTTTGTCCATTAACCATTCAGTGAAGCATCTTCTGTGCTCTTTCATGATCCAGTCCTCTTTGCGGTCTTGATTTTTAGCAAGAGTTTGTTCGTCAAAAGAGCACACCTGATGCTAAAGCTCTAAGTGCAACTAGGTCAGAGCTTGCAAAGAAGAACAAATACCATCATCGCTTGGGGTCTGCCGGATATGGCCCCAATGTCCAGAAATGGAATAAGATATTAGACGAAATTACCAGTAAGGGCATTCCTCACCCATTAGAAGGGTGCGATGAGCGAACTCAACGCTGGGTCTTTGCTCGGTCAGGTTTGACCAGCGAGGGCAAACTTGAAAAGCCCGACTCTCTGAATGAAGTAGAGGATAAAATGAAAGAAGTAATTGAAAAGCAATAGAAGGGTCTCTTCAAGCCGAAGAGGGAGAATGACCAACTTACCGCTATCTTAGGAAACCCTGAACACAGTGGACGGGTTCGAGCGGTCTCTTCTCAAATGTCTCGGCTAGATGGTTTCCCTAAAGATAAAGACACATATACAAGATGTGACAAGTTTAAGAAAACACTTGATGAAACGATTGCTCAAAAGGTGCAAGAAATAATGGAACAACTTAGACAATCAGGACAATTAGTGGCACCGAGTACAATGATGGTTCCGGTGCAAAAGGAGCAATTAGTATCTCCAACTGCCTACCCTAGCAGCGTTGGTTCCGTGCCAGGCTCAGGGTCAGCCCATAAGTTCCCTGTCGATGATATTGCTAACGACAAATCTTGTCGTCTTCTTGTCCCGATAGGCAGAGCAGGGAACAAAACCAAACAGGTCGCCACTGCTATGGCAAAGCCTGATCGTGACTTCAACGGGAATCCACTTCCGTTGTATTATTCTATGGTGCAAGTTCTTCAGATCATTGATAATGATTATGAAGATTATGAAATAGACCACGTCACACCTGAGGGGATCGTGACTCTGGGGCAGGCTGTCAACCAAATAATCCTTTGGCACCAACGCGATATCGCGTTGGACGATGAACCAATTTCTAGCCCCATCGCATCTCCAAATACTGCAACCCCATCTTCTAAGGCGAAAGTGCATGAAGATCCACTCCCAGTCAGGGAAGATCCACTCCCCCTATGTCTCAGCAAGGATGATATCCAAGAGCAAAAAGTTGGACAACAACTTCAAGCAGTACCAGAGCAAGCTGTTGCTAGTAAAGAGCAACTAGTTGAGCAACAGCTTGAAGTAGTACTAGAGCCAACTGCTGGGAGTAAAGAGCAATCAGTTGAACAACAGGTTCAACAACAAGCCAGTGTCCAACTTCCGACGACTACTCCTCGATCATCAGTGCCTATCAAAGTTAGCTCATACGAAATTAATAAACCTTCATCAGAAGTGTCAAAGTATTTGTAAGCTATGAAGGAAAATATTAGAAAATCGAGTGCATCTCGTTCTTCTCATGAGCCAGCATTAGAAGATATCGAGGAGTGGGAAGAAGACGGTGTCATGTATAATCGGCGGACGACTTTAGTTAAACCGGGAGTTCCAATATACAAGCTTGAGGATGTTCCTCCTAAATTTGAGAATGGGAAGCCGTTCATGACATCCGTACAACTTAGCAAACAACCCGTCCAGCTCAGAAGAATGCATGAGTGGTACATCACTGCCAGCACAAAATTTGGTCTTGATTGCGTCACATTTTGTATTCCAAAAGAAGCATTCTAGAGCACTGGAGTAGATAAACGAGTCATTTTATTTGATGAGCTGCTTTCCCTATTCCATCGGGGCATGCTCGATATCAACCAGCTGCTCGTCTGGTGCTTGTAAGTGCTATAATATTTTGTATTTGCTTTTCTTACTACACGCATACGCATTTCATGAGATTATAACAATTCTGGACTTCTTCAATAGGTTGCAATACATGGATAATGAAAAGTTGGCGCGCAAGACAGGTATCCTTGACCCTACTAGGATTGCAAAGTCGCTATTCGACGTCCAGGCGAATCGAGAATCAAGCCAGTACAAACACATGAAAAAAAAAGATTTTGAAAGAGCAATTGCAAAACTTAAGAACGATAGAAAGACAGAAGTTGCAGCTTACATAGGACATGCGATCCTTTACTTTGTCAGAGACGGCAAGGACCTCGTAAAGGCTCCGTACCACTTCGAGTAAGTTCGACACATGACATTGAAATAGCAATTATTGGTAATTGTTAACACGTGTGTTTGTATGTTTGCAGTGATCACTACATAATGATCTTCATCAAGCCAACGCAGGGAATGACAACAGTCTTGGACTCGACCGATTACCCACCAGATTGTTACAAAGATTTCCTTTCCATTTTGAAAAAGTACGTTTATTCAATAATTTTAATTTACGCACATTTAGAATGTGTTGACAAGTTTTATATGACATTTCTTGTATCACAGCGCTTGGCAGTTTTACGCGGAGCTTGGCGGTCAGAGACCTCCTAATACGAATGCATTGGACATTAAAACGTATTATGCTTGTCCAAAGCGGCCTGCTGGGAGTGTCTTATGCGGGTATTATGTATGCGAGCATCTTCGGACCGCCAGCGTATATAGAGTCAATCGTGAGGATGTAAGTTATCCTTAATGTCGATACCTTATTTTCTTACTTTTGTGTTTCATTTTCATTGTAACTAGCATAGTTTAATGCTTATATTCTCTGCTGTTCAATATTACCAGAAACATTATTTTCATATTTTGATTCCAACTTCAAAATTCAATTGCTCATAGTACAACTGCTCCAAAAATACCAACTAATTTCCTGTATACTCTCACTTTGATCTATACTTTGAGATTGTTCAAACCAACACATTCTAAACCTTGTTATGTGTTATATTGCAGCATAAGAAGAATCTGAATGAAGAATGGCCGGTTTGTAGAAGTATTCCTGATGAAGGAGCCGACAGGATTGCTTCTGAACTCTGTCAGTTCATACGTCGCGAAATTTTGCACAAAAAAGGGAAGTTCTTTGATAAGAATGGTTCAGCAGCTGATGTGCCAGAACTTTGCGACTATGCCAATTTAAACAGTTTTTAGTGAAAACTTGTAAACTTTGAGATGAATTGTATCTGTAACTCATACATATATATATTGTTTTAGTGAAATTGACTTCTGTGATGATAATATTGTTGACTTTTGTTCTGTGATGATATTGTTGTTTTTTGTTCTGTGATTATATTGAATTGACCTGGAAATTAGAAATAACAGCAGTAGTACTGCATAGGTTATACGTTATCACAGGCGGTTATTAACCAACGGCTAGGCATGGCTGTGAAAAACAATTATCACAAGCGGCTAGATACAAGTAAAGAAACATGTGTGATAACCAAATTTTCACAGGCGGTGACTGTTATGGTAGAAACCGGCTGCGTTAAAGGGTCTTCACAGACGGCTGATATAGGTAAACTCCATCTGTGATAACACCATTATCATTGACGGTTAGTTATGCTTCAATAACCGTCTGTGAAGAAACATTATCATTGACAGTTAGTTATGCTTCAATACCCGTATGTGAAAACACATTATCATAGACGGTTAGTTATGCTTCAAAATCCGTCTGTGAAAACACATTATCATAGACGGTTAGTTATGCTTCAAAACCCGTCTGTGAAGACACATTATCATTGGCGGTTAGTTATGCTTCAATACCCGTCTGTGAAGACTTATTATTATAGGCGGTTAGTTATGCTTCAATAACCGTCTGTGATAAGACGTTTATCATAGACGGGTTATATATGCTGCACAACCCGTCTGTGATAAAGAATTTTCACAGACGGCTAGCCTAAGTAAAGAACCGCCTATGATAATCTGTCTTCACAGGCGGCTAGCCTAAGTGAAGAACCGCCTATGATAATTAGTCTTCACAGGCGGTTTCACTTCTCCGCCTGTGAAATTGCGGATTATCACAGACTCTTCTTTTCAGGCAGTTTTAAAAGCCGTCTGTGATAATAGGTTTGGAGCCGCCTGTGATGAGGCTTATTGTAGCAGTGTGCACTGTAGCAGTCCGAACTTAGATTCAATGGTGCGGAGCCAATGGACTGCATCTAGACGTTCACCATCACCACTGAATACCGGGGGGCGGGGGGGTGCAGTCGCCAAGAATTCCGCATATCTTGCTTGCTAAGGTTGACGATTGCCTTCGGCTTGACGTCCCCCCTGATTGGATGTAATCTGCACGAGGGTTCGCAGCAGTTTGGTCCGCTCGTCGTGCAAACCCAGCATGGCTGCGATATCATCCGCCAATGTAAGCGGAGACGGAGGTGGCGGTTGCGCCGGTTGTTCCGGCTCTAGGGAGTCATCCACTCCCTGGATTGAACCACGGACCTCGTATGTTGCACAAGTGGGCACCATTCTGCAGTTACAGTCATTAATCCAACATGGGACGTGATATTGCAAGATCACACTAGGATGAAAACAATAGTGTGTGTATTGATAACCAAACTTGCATAACGGTAACATATCCTCATAAAGTATAATCTTTCTACACAATACATCATCCCTGGACCAGTGTTACAATAGCGACCTCCAAAATAATGAACTCCATGGATCGAAGTTCATTTCGACTATCGTTGGTCGTGACAAGACGTTATGTGCGTTATCATGCGAATACACAATTTTATTTTCAATATGACACAAACATGGTCATAAAAGAAAAGAGGTTCGAGTGGGTCAAAAACTCAATTCCACTGTTAAATGGTTAAGTATTGACAACTGGTCCTTTACGACACTTCTTGAAGTGAAATCGAGGACCAGATTCATAACAAGACCAAATTATACCAAACTGATGAAGTTTTTGTTAAACCTGACCAGCTTGTACTCAAACATAAACTAAACCCAGTAAATGGCAGAATCAGATCTTCAGATGAACTACAACATTGAAGTACACTTCAAGACCTTTCCAAAGAGTATTGGTTTGCCACCATATCGTTTTTGTTTGAGAAGATATGGTATTGTAAACCTGACAGATTTTCTGAAAATTTCGACAGCATCTCCTTTGTTTATGCTGATTTTGGGCCACAATTTCCAGATATAAAACAGCAGAATTTACAAAAACCACAATTTACAAATTTGTAATAACTATTACAAGGATTACAGAAATGTCTTCACGACCCGGTTCAAATTTTATAGAGTGAGATATGGTGTAAACAATCAGGAGTCCAGAGAGTGTTCCATTTTCTGCCCAGTTTGGCAGATTTTGGAATTTTGAAATTTTGAACATGTTAGAGGCGAATTCAGTTCTGGAGTTGAACATAACAGTTTTGAAGGACTTCCTAAACTTTCCATCCATGTAAGATACACATTCATTTGAGTTCTCTTCTTGGGGATATGGTATCTCAAAGTCAGGTATTTTTCAAGAAGAAACAGAACACTCTATTTTAAAATTGGTGACTTCAACACCTACTCCAAATTTGAAAACTTAGTTCAAACTCCGAGTTCGATAGCTAGTATAAGTAGTTTTACATCTTATCAGTTCCATTTTACAGAAATGTGGTTAATGCATCAATGGAGTATATGTCGGTACTACATGCCTCACAAAGTAAAAATTCTAAGCCGGTATTCTGGCATACGTTTAAACGGTGGCCTTAATGACGTTCACTCGCAAACGATTTCTAAGCGCAATACGATCATGCAGTTAGTGTACCTGTCACTACACACAAACTACTGATCAATCATATGGTGTCGTACGACACAGCCTGGACGGGCGATAATTTCAGCAATCACAATTTATATGAAAGTAAACACATTCGTCCCGTATCGTTCCATACGGGCCACCCCGAGTTAAGCCACGTCTCGAGGTACATGACCGGGTTTTCTACCACCTGATGGGGTCCCATGTCTTTGCATACTGCTGCACCAGTAGGAGGCGCATCAGGTTATGTCCCACCCGACGGGGGCTCCCACTAATTTTGAAGCACGCTGGGGTACCGTGTGTCATATGTTGTCAGAAACATGGAGAGTTTCAGAGACTCATTGACTTTCCATGCCAAGCCACAGAAACAATCACATGCTACCTCTCGCATGGTGAGCTTACCACAATTGATCCACTTGTGGTGGCGTACCTTACAAAAACACATAGGTTAAATTTGCCACGTTAATAACTTATGCTAATATAGTCCTTATGTGGGCTTGGTACCGTATCCTCACCGTGTCCTATGTTTTTCTCGTAATACGATCCTTATTTAGTGTGCTATTCCCAATGTGGCTCTGATACCAGGCTGTGAGGACCGGAGTCGACACTTTCTAGGAATCGCATTGGGTGGTGGCGTGTGATGCGCAACCCAACAGCACACATGTAATGGAACACGTATTACATAAATCAATTACTGAAATTTACAAAGATGTTCAGTTACAAATAGTTTATAAAAATATGAACTACAGCGGAAGATAAGATTACATCTCTCATACTCATGTCTAATAAGCAAAAGAGAAGCCGTCCAGCCCATGGACGCTCCCCACTAGCCACGAAGACCAAACAGCAGTGGCATGGTTCCCACATGAGTATATCACTTGGAGAGTCCCGAGTCTCATCGGACAACCATAATCATAAACACATAGGTTAGTACCTGCAAAACAACTTATATAGCAACCGTGAGCAGGCTCAACAAGACTTAACCCTCACCTAAACATGAAACTCTACATGAGGGTAAAGGCATAAACATATGATAGAAGATTTGCATAATGGACGCGCCTAAATGTGGGTCCTTATTTTCAGATTTATAGAAGCAGCTTAAACCTTGTGTGGGGCAACATCATAACTCCACAATCAAACAAGAAATGCTTCATCACGATGCTGCATGCCCAAGGTGAAAAATAAATTTAGTGAGAACTATACTAATACATACAACATAGCAATACAATGATAATATAATGTTCATAACAGCAGCAATTAATTTTCATCTCAAGTGCAAGTATTACTACGTCACAACTCAGTGAACAAGTGGTACTCATATCCGCGAGGGACGGTGATTCGAATAAATGTTACACGGAATACACGACACGTACGCCCGTACTGGAAGTCACCTAGGTGCACTCCAAGGACATCGTACACAGCCACCTTTCTCAAGTTCCATCCAAGTTGAATCGATTCAATCGTCTAGGACAGTATTCCCACTCACGGTGGACCTTTCCGCTATGAAGATGTCATGAGCGAGTTTCCGTCTACTGTGTTGTGGCTGAATGCCTAAGGTGATCGAAAAAGTCTCAACAAAAGCTTCCCAAGGTACATCGGTTTCCTGGACCCCATATATCCAATGTGACTCTGGTACAGTTCAAACTTGCTCAGCAGGGCGGCATATGGATCGGTCCTTAACCGACACAGGCTGGGCTACGCACCCAAGACCACGTCTTGACGCATCCTACGCCCCTGCCCAGTCTCATTTTCAGATTACTACTCCATTTTCTTTGAACCAAACCCGTGTGAAAAAGTCCTATCCATGCGAGTAGATTTCAACTACTCGACTTCTACCGAATCCTATACAACATTTAGCATAACATAGTCTACACAATGACTTAACAACTATCCAAATACTCCATTGGGTGATCTGGTCATGCAAGTGGATTTTCAATCACCTTAGCCCTAATGCACATAACTCACCCTAGACATAGGTGATACAAATCAAAAAATTTTAATAGTGCTTAAATGCAAACCGGGGCTTGCCTTTGGTTTTGACTAGATAAATGTTAAGGTCAGGCTTGGCCTGTCCCTGGGGATTCCTCCATGAAGACTTCGCGATGGAATTTCTTGCCTTCTCCTCCTAGTGAAGTTCCTCGTCGACGTTCGTCGTCGCATATCCTATTGACATGAATATGCATAGAACATGAATGAAGTTTTAGCAAATGACAATGAAAGATTGTTCCTGACATATACAGGAACAAAGCTAGCTGTAGATAAAGTTTTGGTTGCTGGAGTGTACAGCAACAAAGAGGACCAAGATTGAAGTTGTCAACCTATGAAGTGATATCGACCTAGTTTTGATTTAGAGATATGAAACTGAATTATCTCTGACAAAAAGTTCCAATGACCTTGAATTAAAAGTGGGTTCATATGGTGATATAGAATCAACCATAAAAGTTTCAGCTATAACAATTAAGAATTATAGCCTACAAAATTCCCACAAAAAATGACTATCTGAATTTTCATGATGAAACAGAGAGTTTGTCATGAGTGAAACTTTGTTTCTTTGTAGGGGAGTTCATGTAGAGTATAGAAAAATTTATTTAACAATTTTATAAGCTTTATACAGGGACATATGATTTTTACATTTTTCTAGAAAATGCTGAAAAGTTTCTGTTGTTTTTAGGCATTTTATGACCAGTTAGGAAAATCTCCAGATTAAACTAGGTTAATAAAGTCCAATGAAGATTAAACTTTTACAGGGATTCTTAAACTTACTAACAAAAATTTTGGAAAAATTAAGATTTTTCTAAGAAGCAAATAATCAGATAAAAATCAAACATGAATTTTCTTTAAAGGGATCTACAGGAAAATCTAGGGATTTTCATGAAGATTGGGTTGTAGTTCTGGTTATTTTAGGTAAATATAAAACCAAAAAAGTTAGTTTGACAATTTTTGAAGATTTTTACTGAGATATATTCAATTTAGAATCTTGCACGAGTTTCTGTAAAAATTCTAAATGAATTTGGCTATTTTTATGTGCATAGAGGATACACAGGGGATTAGACCATGTAAATGAAGTCTAATGACCCTGTAATTTTTACTGGTGTTCAAGGATATTCAAGTTAAGGTTCTGGAAAAATTTGGTAATTTTAAAAAGAGCATAAATATAGGAATTAATTCTATAAAAATTTTGCTTATTTTAATTATGGAGAAATTCCTATTAACTTTCATACAACTCCAAGTGCTCCACTTGAAAGTACTCTTCATTCTGGTTCTAACAAAATTTACTTGGACCAACACATGAGAGAAGATGAACTTGAGTCGAGGACAACTCCAATTCAAGAAGGGGAGGATGATGAGGACATCACTTCTATGGATACAAACAACACTCCATTGAACATACAAGATGCAATCAATAGAGTTCATACACAACAATTAATTTCAGAGGTGAACTCGTTCTTATATATTTCCTTATATGTTTTGAGCATAGATTGCTACTTAATGATTTATTTGTGATTAGGATCCATGGAGAGGTTCAAGGAGTACTTGGAGGAAGTATTAGGGACGTGGAAGACCAGATAATTCGTTCAAAGAAGATGAAAACCGAACCAAACTCCAAATCGTATCCAACTCGGAGTCCAGGAGCAGTACGCACTAAAACGGACGCCCAGGACACATACGAACTCCGTTTTCGACGTTCTATATATGCACGGAAAGGGGAGAGGATATACTTTCCAATGGCGTCGGTCCCATGTCAAAATTCCATCGGAGTAGACGGGAATCGTCGAAAAAAAATCAAGTACAGAATCTGTCAGGGTGCTGCGCCACCGTATTGGGCCATTGGGCCTTGTATCAAGTCTGAGTCCATTATTTTCGTGTGTTAGGGTTAGGTCACGACCCCAACACCCCCTTGGACGTCCTCCCACCTATATATACTCCATAGTAGCCACCATGAACATTTGGGTTTTGTTTAGATCAATAATATCACCGTTTATCGGTTTGTGAAACACCAATTCAGCAATTTCAGATTGCTTCTTCTACGTTCTTACTTGTGTTCTCGGTTGCACTTGCAGAGATTAGCCTTCATGG
The DNA here is from genome assembly GCA_036927565.1 of Tuctoria greenei. Taxonomy (NCBI): domain Eukaryota; kingdom Viridiplantae; phylum Streptophyta; class Magnoliopsida; order Poales; family Poaceae; genus Tuctoria; species Tuctoria greenei. Next base: position 8,628,067 of record JAYESD010000009.1, read on the forward strand.
TGAGGTCAAGCATGTGCAGCACAGTTGATAACCAACGGAGCGGTGGTGTAGTGATTGCAGGAGTTTTTTCGTGTTCTACTCGAGAGTCTCGGATCATCAACGTCGAGATCTCCATCAATCGACTTATCATTACCTATCGGAAGATCGGGACCAATTCTCCAATCAATTGGTATCAGATTTCCAGGTTGCCCGTTAGGTAATTCATCTATCCATTACATTAGTTTTGTTATTCATACCTAGAGTCCACAAAAAAGCCACAAAAAAATTTGCAGTTTAGTAGATCTCCTCATCAATTTGTCCAAACCACCATTGAGCCATTTGCAACATTGTTATTCAGTTTAGTTTTGGTGAGTTTTTGTCCATTGTTGAGTCATATTGCTGGTTTAGAAAGTGTTTTTGGTCTTAGTTTGAGTTTTGCATTGTGTTGATTTATCCTCTTGAATCACGTCATCACGTCCAGAGTAGATTCACTTCTGTCCAGCTCGGTATTTTCATCATATCTCGCTCATACGAACTAGGATTTTTTTGTTCTTGAACTTTCTGGAAATCTTAAGAAGTTATATATAACTTTCTTATTCATCATTATGCCAGAAAATATAGTTATCGATGTCGAAATTGTATTAGATCTGAATCTGTTATTGATCTAGAAATTCTGAATAGTCTCTATTTCAGGGGCAATATCTCCCATTGTTCTTATCCAAAATAGATCTTCCATATACTGAAATTAAAGAGGAGATATAGATCTATAATATTTATGTTCAACGTTTTTAGTTTTGGGGCCTATAAAGGTGCTTAATTGTCCTTAGAACATTGAGCAGAAAATCTGTAACAGACCTACGAGATATCTTTGAGTGTTTGCATTGTGTTCTTCTTTTGCAGCACATTCTGGAAAAAAAAGGAAGAAAAAAAGAAAAAGGCAAGTGCAAAACAAGAAACAAAAGCCGCATAAAAAAAAGAAAAAAAAGAAGTGCTTGCATTCTTTGTGTCATCTAGTTTTGTCTCATGTCTTGCTAGCTTGAACTACTAGGAACACATTTAGGCCAACAACTTTGAAAAGTAGTTTGGACACTTATTCAACTTTACTATCTGATTTCATTATTGCTAATCCTTGCTACATATAAAGTGTCATCCAAGCTGCACTTTACTCTTGAGCAGAAATCGATACACATTTGCAATCATCCCACGCTTCATTGGTTTCTTTATACCAGCCATCGTTTGCCACCTACAGTGTCGGTAAGAACACTTGTAAGAGCATGGTAAGATGCTTGAGAGTGTGTGATTCCGCTTCCACTTTGCCATTATCCTTTGTAGTTGATAGGGATAACATATTTTTTTTGTTGTCTTCTGTTTGCTACTAACAATGTCAGGTAAAAGCAAGAATCATGCATTATATGCTGAGATGATGGACATGATGAAGACGGCGATGGAGTTGCTCACTAAAAATCAAACATCAACCAAGGTTTCACATGACATTCAGACCACCTTTACAACACCTTCCATAAGAAGTAATTACATTCTCCCATCTCTTCCTTCTTATGATGGTTTTGGTTATGATGAATATATTACATGGGAAATAGAGGTGGACAAATTTTTTGGACAATGTCATATGTGTAAGAGGAGAAAGATTAGAAATGTTGCAAGTGCATTAGTAGATTGTGCATTAACTTGGTCAAACAATTTAAATAAATTAGAAAAACCTCGAACATGGAAAGAAACGAAAATTCTTATGCGAGAAACTTTTGCTAATGTATCTATGTGCAAAGAAGAAATTCAGCAATTTGAGAAGAAATTTCTTGTTGTACCTCCTTTTGTGTCTAATGTTTTGCAGGACAATATAGAAAATAATATAGATGATGCAAAAGAGAACGAGGCTTTCGACAACACTTGTGAAATTTTAGATGGATCAACTCATAATGCACTCGAAATCACTGCTGAAAATGGTAAGGCAAAATATTCTAGAAATACAGAAGGTGGGAAGTTTTTGGATGTTCTAAATTTTTCCATCAATCATGCTATTTTCGAGGAGCAACTATTAGAATCGTTTATTTATACACCATTGTCACATGTTGATTTTCCTGCTGATCGTTGCGCTAAGAAAGAGTTGTGTGCTGATAACTCTATTATACCCATGCAAAAACAAGTTAATGTACAAGATGATTGTGTTTTGGATTCACCTACTTGTGCTGAAATTCATAATTTGATCAAGGCTACTGCTGAAAATGATGAGCTGAAATTTTTGTCTTCTCTAAATACTTTGAGTTATATTGAATTTGATACTCTTTGTGATCTAAATATTGTAGAGAGGAGAATATTTTCACAATCTGAATTGCCTTTATTAAGTAGAAATATTTTTCATGCTATAGGAAACTATGAAGATATTGGTGAATTTATGGTGCATAAAGTTTACATATGTTCAAATGTGCAAGCTCCTTTTGTGCTGCAACAACATGGTGAAATCAATGGATGCACTAACACTAATAATGTATTGTCAAGTTTTTCTAGCATTTTTTCTCGCAGCAAGGACAATATATAAAATAGGAGCATTGTTTGTTGCGGTTGTGCAATATGGACAACGCTCATTCTACCCCCAAAGCAAGCCTCTTTGCTGGACATACGAGCAAGCCGAGGACGGCTTGTCATAAAGAAGGGTAGAATGATGAGATCATGCATATTATTATTGCACCTACAAACATGAAACAATTTTTATTTGTTTGGGATCCTGGCTCAAGTAAATGTGCACTCTTATTTGATGGACAAGATCAAGATGGCACATTATGTCGTCCACCACCTTGGCCTCCTCCTTTTATGCACACAAAAAGATTTGATGGCGTTGCATATTTGGACCAACACATAAGAGAAGATGAACTTGAGTCGAGTACGACTCCAATTCAAGAAGGGGAGGATGATGAGGACATCACTTCTATGGATACAAACAACACTCCATTGAACATACAAGATGCAATCAATAGAGTTCATACACAACAATTAATTTCAGAGTTGAACTCATTCTTATATATTTCCTTATATGTTTTTGAGCATAGATTGCTACTTAATAATTTATTTCTGATTAGGATCCATGGAGAGGTTCAAGGAGTACTTGGAGGAAGTATTAGGGACGTGGAAGACCAGAGAATTCGTTCAAAGAAGATGGAAACCGAACCAAACTCCAAATCGTATCCAACTCGGAGTCCAGGAGCTGTACGCACTAAAACGGACGCCCAGGACGCATACCAACTCCGTTTTGGACGTTCCACATATGCACGGAAAGGGGAGAGGATAACCTTTCCAATGGAGTCGGTCCCATGTCAAAATTACATAGGAATCGAAGGGAATCGTCGAAACAAAATCAAGTACAGAATCTGTCAGGGTGCTGCGCCACCGTATTGGGCCATTGGGCCTTGTATCAAGTCTAAGTCCATTATTTTCGTGTGTTAGGGTTAGGTCACGACCCCAACACCCCCTTGGACGTCCTCCCACCTATATATACTCCATAGTAGCCGCCATGAACAATTGGGTTTTGCTTAGATCAATAATATCACCGTTTATCGGTTTGTGAAACCCCAATTCAGCAATTTTAGATTGCTTCTTCTACGTTCTTGCTTGTGTTCTCGGTTGCACTTGCAGGGATTAGCCTTCTTGGCGAGGTCAAGCGTGTGCAGCATGGTTGATAACCAACAGAGCGGTGGTGTAGTTTTTTCGTGTTCTACTCGAGAGCCTCGGATCATCAACGTCGAGATCTCCATCAATCGACTTATCATTACCTATCGGAAGATTGGGACAAATATTCCTATCACACGAGCTATAATTGAACATGGAAAACGAATTTCGGCCGAGAGCTACTCAGTTCATACACGAAGTTCACTGGGAAAAGAACTAATACTCGAGCTAGGAGGGATGGCAAGGGCTGAAACTTTACGAGCAGATTCTAGGTACTCTGGCGCAGCTTTTTCCTTGAAGGACTGAGGTGAGAAGAAGCTTGTATTGCCGGGGCGTCAATGGAGCAGAGGCAGGCGACGAGCACACTGTGAGCAAGGTTGCACAACTAAAGTGTGAATCAGGGCGCCTTGACCTTGGGAAGGACGAGAGAACCCTTGCTCCCATCTTGGTGACTCAAGCAGCAACTGCAGCAGTGCAAAGTAGTGGAACCATGGGGATGCAGAGGCGGCAGCTATGGTGGCAAGTTTCTTGCGTGAGAGAAGAAAGAGAAGGAAGCTTTTCAGCTTTGCTCACTAGGAAACCTTAAGGACGAATGGGCAATGGATGAGGGTGAGTTGAAAGAACTGGTGAGCTGGTTTCACGTGGGATGAGTAGGGAGCAAAAGAGAGCACAGTGCTCTGCACCTGGTGCCAGAAACAGAGGGATGGATAGACTATGTTTGAGTTCTGGCCCTATGACAGGTGGGCCCTACCTAGTTCATACTCATCCTGTTCTCTGGTAACTTAATTCCCTCACCTATAATGTTCCAAAAATCCTAGATATTTTATGGTAGACTAAATTGGAGGTGTAGAAATTGATTCTGAAATCAGATTGTTAATTTGACAAAGTTTTCTTTGAATTTAAATTTGAATTTGAATATGGCTCGAATTTGCTATGCGTATCAAATAAAATAGCAAATGAAGTTCACAAATCTTGGAACTTTGAAGTTAGTTATTTTCAACCAAAAGAGACCTCTGGAAAAATTTGGAATTGATTTGGACAAAGTTAAGTACACGTCAACTTTTCAAGTCGGCATGGAATTAAACTTTATGTGTGTGTCTAAGTCAATGGAAATTTGCTTCAAAATTCTTGAAACATTGTAGAGAGTCTAGTTAGAATATTCTAAGACCTTTGGTGAAGTCTAATTGTCATGTTAACAATGTCTGAGCATGAGGTAGAAACTTTTTTTTTTAAGTTCACCTCATTATAACATGTTCATCATTGTATGTGAATATAATTCTATGTTTCTTTACTTGCATTTAACCCTCAATTGCTATTCACATTGGAAACATGTGGGATTTTACATAAACACTATAAACACCCCCTATAGTCTAATTAGTTATGATATGGTCATGTTAACATGAATAACTTATGCTATGTCTCAATGTTGGTTCAATGATGTTTAAGTTAGTCATTGCCTTAAGATGGGTCTTCTCTGGACCACCACCGGACCTGTCCGTTCAAAGTTCTATTCCATATCGGACTTGTCCAGCCCCTATGCGGACTAGTCCGGTGTGCTCGACTTGGATTCTGTTTTTTCTCCCCTACTGGCTTTTGGGTAATTACCTTAATTGGGCCCAAGAACGTCGTGCCGAACCCCTGTGGAGCGCATGTGGGACCCCACCAAGGCCTCCACCGCCTTATACTTGAAATTCCACCCAAACCCTACCACCTCCACCCTATATAAACACCCCAACACCCACCCTTTCATCTCATTCCTACATTAGAGGAAACCATTAACCCTAGTTCGCGAGAGCCACCATCAAGGAGCCTCCACCATAGGGAGGAAGGAGGAGGATCAACCATGATCGTCGTCGCTGCTGTGATCTCCAACATCAATCTTTCATCGTCGACATCCTCCTTGGCCAATTCTTCATCTCCTTTGATCTAGATGCCAAATTCTCGAGTCTTCAACCTTGAACCCTTGGATTCGTGGTAAATACCTTAGATTCATCTTTTGTACGTAAATTATGGTTCCATATTAACTCAAACTATGCTCTAGTTGAAAATTTGCCAAAATCATAGCCATAAAGGACTTGTCCGGTCCCACTACGGACTAGTCCGATTTCCTTTCTGCTCCTGAAAGGACATATCCGGCCAGAGTGTCGACTAGTCCGGTTCTCTAGTTCTGAAAATTCCTGGAACTTCCTTAATATTCTCCAAATTAAATTGGAACTCGTTGTAACATGTAAAACTTAATTGTGACTAGTTAGTAGGCTATTATATCAACCTAATAACATCCATTACCCCATAATTGCATTATTCATGCATGTCATGACATATTGAGTAATATATGAGAATTTATTGATTGTAATGCTTGTTTTGTATGTTTGTTGCGCAAAATAGAAGATGTTGCTCTAGAGGGTGCTGTCGAGGACCTCCAGCACCAGAATTTAGAAGCTTTTAATCTTAACCAGTCCCAGGAGCAAGTCAAGTGTTCTTGATCATTTTGATCCTATTTTTAATTTTTTTGTTTGAAAAACTGCATGCTTGTGTCAAATTGATCGGAAACCCTGAAATAGGTGTTTACTAGACTTGTTTAACCATCCTTGTCACTTGGAATACATTGTAGAGAGTCAGGAAGGGTATTTTACCTTTTTACTTTGCTCTAATTAATTGGGATGGGAAAACAACCAACTTGCTTAACTATGAATTAATGAGCATGTATATGGTAAAAACTGATGAATGTGGTTAATTGGTATACATAGGACTTGGGAGATCTAAGAAAGCATGGATTGTGGACTGGGTTGGATGTTATGGTGGTTTCCCTTTCTTTAGATCTAAGGACCGGTTTATGGAGCGACCATCCAGGATTTACACTACCACCACAAGGCCATGTTTGGGTGCAGCGTAGCTAAATAATTAGGTGTTCTGCTGATATTGTAAGAACCATTGGATGGTGCAAGGAATGTGAGTTGAGGAGGGATACCTTGGGAATCGCATGGCACATGAGGAGGCCCATGGGTAGGAGAATGGAGATTCAAGCCTGCTGGTGAAACCTTAGTGGGTTCGTATATTCTAGTAGTCCTTTTGTAAAAGCTATCTTGTGATCTCTTGGCCACACACCAAAGGATGTGTGAGACAGCATAAGGGAGAATCTTAGTCACCGAAAGGCGATGAAATCACAAACGCGTGGGTAAAGTGGTACAACCTGTGCAGAGTATTGAAAACTATCATGATAGCCGTGCTCCCGGTTATAAGCAACCTGGACCCTCACATGATTAGATTGGAACTTGGTTTTTGGGATGGTTATGGTATTGGTTATGGTTTTGGATTGCCATAAATGAACAGGGTTGATGATGATGGTTAGAAATTGGTATTTGGATGGATAATTATTGATGGAGGTAATATGATGGTAATTGATGGTGTTGGACACATAATTGGTGATTATTTGGGCTATGACGGGATTAATTCACATAGACATTGTATGATGCTTTTCATATGTTTTACATGTACTTTTTAGCAAATAGCCATTATTTATTACCATTCGTTGTTTAAGCTACATGTCATTAGTTTCCCACACTTTCTGTGTACGACATATGCTCGTGCTTTCAATTCCCCCACCAACAGTTCTAGGTGATGATTGGGAGTACCCTAGGGATAATGCGAAGTACTAGGTTGTGTGCTGCCATCGACTTGCCTGTGGTTGTGTTGGAGCTATTCTATACCCTTTGCTTAGTTGCTTAGCTTAATGCTTAGATTATTTCCGCTGCAGATTTTATTAGTAATAGTATTATTAAAAATGAACTTTAGAGTTGCAATTTGAGGATTATTTGAATATTGCAATAAAACTACATATTTGTTATTTTGTGTTGTTGTAATTTCTGTATATTGTTTGTGAAGCACTCGTGTATGTTTGTCGAACATCGTAGGCACACATATGCGTCACACTTGGTTCTTTTTTGGAACCGGGTGTCACAAATTGGTATCAGAGCCACAGGTTGACCGTGGGACGCAACCTAGAAAGAATGGACACTTAGATCACATAGGAGCACTTAGGAATAGTTGAGGTTTGTTTGATGTGTTCAATATTATGTAATGTTTGCTTTTGTGCCCGTGTTCTTATTAGCGGATTGTGGGGTGCTTTGGCACTTGCTACATCCATATAGGCTTATATAGGTAGTTGCTTAGTTTCATATACCTTGATGCATATAGTTGGCGACGTTTTCTAAATCCTTCTATCTTTTGCTCTTTCTTTAGATGCCGAGGACTCACAACCAAAGGAATGCTAATGTTGAGATGGACCTGAGGCTAGCAACCTTGAGCAGTTGTTGGCTATGCAAAATTAGCTTATGCAGACTGTGATGCAGACTTTAGGATAGCTGCAGACCAATAACCAGAATCAGCCCAATATGCCTCCATCACCGCCACCCCCACCGCCTCATAACAGGTTGGGAAAGTTTATGGGGACTAGGCCACACACTTTTGCTCAAGCCAATGATCCTGTGGAAGTTGATGATTGGCTGAAATATGTGGAGAAGAAGATTGCTATTGTCCAATGCAGTGACAGGGAGAAGGCCTTTTTGCCTCCCATCAACTAGTTGCAACTTATGCGGATTGGTGGGACTCGCTTTGCAATGCCCATGCTGAATGTGGCCTAGAGGGGGGCTGAATAGGCCTTTTTGCAAATTGTCGGATCCTGCAACACTTAACAACCAGCTCAATACCAGAGATATTGGACTAGTCCGGTAAAGTGCAGACTAGTCCAGTGTTCACGGACTAAGTGGATTGAGCTTGATCAATTAGATTGATTATTTTATGTATGCAGTGGAAATATAGTATCAAATAAAGGTTTCAATGTTATAAGCTAGATTATATCACAATTAAATCTTATGTTTAACAATCCAACATGAGATAAGCAATGATTATGAAACCCTAGGTTATATTGATGAATTAGAACGATGAACACCAAAAAACACAAGACACAAGGATTTATCCCGTGGTTCAGCTCCCACAAAAGCAACCTACATCCACGTTGGGGAGTCCCCAAAAGGACCAGGTCTTCTCCAACCCTACCCTCGTCGGATCGCCACGAATGCCAATCCTCTTCCACTAATCACAAAGGGGTGAATAACCGAATTCAAAGGGGCCTTCTCACACGTTGAGAGCTCCCTTGGATTACAACACGACATACCACCAAAACACACTCAAAAGATTACAATTAAAATGCAAGAGTGTGTTAGAGAATCAAACCAAGAGCTCAATGGTGTTGAAAGTGTCTCTCCAATGATCTGGAGTGAATCCTCAAAGGATTGATCGTTGTTGCACTTAATTTCGTGGAGAGATGTGGTTTCTGAGGCTCTTGGGAGGTGTGACGACGCTAGGGTTCGAGAGTGGCAAAAATATGGCCGCGCAACTCTATTTATATGGGTTTCTAAAAGTGACCGTTAGGGTTCAGAAAGTTCGTACTAGTCCGTGGTGGTCACCGGACTAGTCCGATGTGCTTTGTGTAGCAAACCCTAAGTGTCCCAAAATATCGGACTAGTCCAGCTAGGAGCGGACTTGTCCGATTTCGCAACTGGAATTCTTCGGACTAGTCTGATAGCCATCGGACTTGTCCGGTTATGTGAAACCCTAAGTGTATAGGATGACAAGTCCACACTTGGGGGACTTGTCCGATACACATCAGAGGGTATTTCGGACTAGTCCGTGCACACATCGGACTTGTCCGATTTGGATCAGAAAGAATATCGGACTTGTCCGGATGTGATCGGACTTGTCCGATTTTGTGTGACTTGTGAAGTGTTTTGAGGACTAGTCTGCACTGGGGAGGACTAGTCCGATTCTAGTCAGAAAGGATATCGGACTAGTCCGGTGTCTATCGGACTAGTCCGGTCCTGTGTAACTTTTTGCAATGTGTGTGTTTAAATGTGGTTGAGCTCTTGGTATGTGTTTCCTTAACACACTCCATACACAATAATCTACTACTCTTCTTCCTTGAGATCATTTCCACTTTGCTCCTCATTCTTCCTTCTTTTTGGTACTTTGTTCATTTTTCTGTCATAAGCCTGCACTCATCTCAACAAAGAGGTTAGGATCCCAATTGCTTGTCATAAATCATCCAAAACCCACAAGGGAGTCCTAGATGCACTTTCAATCTCCCCCTTTTTGGTGATTGATGACAACCAATTGAGATTTCACAAAATGTGATAAAAATCGATATTTTCATAAAGTATGCACATATGAATCCAAAATACATCAAGCAGTGAAAAGTATTATCCATATGTGCATTCTTTATGGTGGGATGCATGACTAAGTATACTGAAACATTGATAATGATATAATTGACATTAATTACTAAATAGCGAGCATATATGACATTCTAGAGCAAAATCACAGTTTTCATAAATACTACTCAAAGGATTAACTCATTGCATCACAGAACCATAATTAACATAAGATCATTGTGAAAACATTACAAGCCACAAAAGAGGTAAAAAGAAAAGCATAGAACCCTCTCCTCGCAAACTACAGCTAAGACTAAGACTCCCCCTCAACCTCTCCCCCTTTGGCATCAAGACACCAAAAAGAAGGAGAGGAGGGTCCTAGGGTCTTCACTCTTCGACGTCGGTCCTCTCATCATCATCTTCATCATCTTTATCTTCAGCTTGATGATGATGAGGAGGAGGAGGTGCGGAGGTACTCGAGTCCCCAACGCCAAAGTAGGCAAGCTCGGAGGGGGTCAAGGGCCCGAGCTCAGTGAAGTACGGGTCGGAGTCTTCAGAAATCACTAGAGATCCAATGGGGTCGATCTCCAGCTTCTGGCAAATTTTCTTCACATTTGCCTTGATGTACCTCATGTCCTCCTTTCTTTTCTGATTGAGCTTGTGGGCCTTCACTTCGGCCTTCTTGCAGGAGGCAAAGATTGCAGCTAGATATTTAAGGATCCCACTAGCTGATCCTTTTTGAGGGGCTGCCCTACCAGCAGAGGCATCACTTGCATCTTCTCTTGTTTTCGCCGGTGCCTCAGGGCTGGAGGCCGGCGAGGGAGCAGCCTGGACATTTACGTGTTGAGGCTTGTGAGGCCTCAGAGGTGTGTGCTCCACATCTTTGACAAACTCGATCCCTGTGACTTTCTCAATCATGTACATGAGATAAGGGGCATAGCCACATGATCTGTTAGGAGTGCTATGTTCACCATGTCATTCCAAATGTATTCCGCCATAACAAATGGGCGATTTTTGCTTCTGACCCTCATAAGAGTTCTGAGGTATCCTTGAACACTCCCTGCATCCCCATCCTTAGGAGCTATTGTCTTCCTTGACACTCTGTTTAGCACCACAAAGAATGGCTTCATGTTCTTCATGGAAGGAGGGATGAACTTTGAGGTGGGCTCATAGAGAAACTTCATCTTTTCCTTCTCGATGACACCAACATTGTGAATAATCACATAGTCATTGCTTGAGGTGTCAAGATGCAACATCCTTGCAAATTCTTAATATGTGATAGTATACTTGGATCCATGAGTCATCGAAGTCACTCTCTCTTCTTCATTGCTTGCAAAGTAACAAGTGGCATAGAACTGAGCCACCACTTCATCATTCCAATTGTACTTGAAGGCAAAGAGATCCTTCAAGCCATGTCTTTCAGCTGCTGCAATCACTTCATCAAATGTAGAGCATCTCTTCTTCTCAAGATGTGCCCAGTCAATCCACTGACTGCGCACCACTGGTGTCTTCATCTGTAGGTAAATAGCCCTGTAATAGTCAGCATGAAAATTGCTCCAGAATCTTCCATCTGCAACCTGCTTAGGACGACTATAGCAATCAATGCTCTTGAGCTTTGCAGCTGAGTCGCTGCCCTTTCCATTGAACTTCTCTTCAGTGGGGTCCTGGACCCCTTCCCTCAGAGCATGTAGCTTCAACGGGCCAACTGGACCCGTAGCAATCCCTTTGCCCTTGCCCTTTGTATGGCCGGCACTTGCCGAGCTAGGACCACCATTGGTGGTAGTCCTAGAAGCTGGCACCTTGGAGGCTGGCTTCTTCGCCAGCACTTTCCTCCGAACCTGTGGAGGAGACGGAGCTGGCTCGGTGGGTCTCTCTTGGCGCTTCTTGCCGAGACTCGTTGAGGTTTGAGGTGCCATCTCCTGGTCCATCTCGGCCTCAAAATCGGAAACTTCATCGTTTGAGATCGACATGACTTGAGAATGAGAGGCTTGATTGAGAATTAATGGTACAATGCATAGGTGTGAAAGTATATCAAGGACTTGCATTGAGGAATTGAAAAGTTAGGTTTTGAGATCAGAAAAGTCGGACTTGTCCGGTGTCCAGGCACGGACTAGTCCGGGATATCGGACTTGTCCGTGCGTGGTCCGGACTGGTCCGGTATTCAAACTCAAAAACCTAGGAAACTAGATAAATGGTGATTCCTAATGTACAACAAGCGTGGCATAAACGTGATACATCAAGGAGGCCTGAATATAGTAAAATATGCTAGGCTATTTGATCAACAATGAAGGAATTTGGGATTTCTACGGTTAGGGTGAAAGATTATCGAATAAATCGACTGGAGTTGGAAGAAGAGGACATTGAAGGCCGGACTAGTCCGAGAGCTTCAGTCCCGATGCAATGTCGACCAAATCCCACCCAAACTTGTGAAGTTTTGATGGAGAAATCAAGAAATTGCCTTGGGGGCTCGATCACGAAGCGAGAGAGTGCGTGAGGCAAGAGTAGAGGTGAGGGATTTAGGGTTTAGCGGTGGCTAGGGTTATGGAAACGAAAAATCGGACAAGTCCGGAGATGACCGAACTAGTCCGAACTTTTCTAGGGGCTATATCGGACTAGTCCGTTGTCTAGCGGACTAGTCCGGCCTAACCGGCACTCTACAGACTAGTCTGCATGGGCGGACTAGTCCGGGCAACCACGGACTAGTCCGTGGTCACTAGACAAGAAATTTTAGCCCATTCATATACATTTGAAGGTACATATGTAGAGAAAAGAGAGGCAAAACACATCAAATAGTCTTGATGAATATGATCAGTAAGCATACAACAATCAAGCAATGATCATAATTCACCAAGATCTCGTAATTGACATAGTTTTTCAGAGAAAAAATGAGAGAGATGATTTTCACAATCCAAAACAACATATTTTAGGAATTCATACAGGTATGCAACATTTCAAGCCACACTCCGAGCATCAAGGATATTCAGTTCATTTCGGAGTTCGCAAAAGCGTTTTTCATCAAGTGGCTTGGTGAATATGTTGGCCAATTGCTTTTGGGTATTGACATGGGAAATAGCTATGTCTCCTTTCATGGCATGATCTCTCAAAAAGTGATGTCTTATATCTATGTGTTTAGTTCTGGAGTGCTCAACTGGGTTGTGGGCAATTTTAATGGCACTCTCATTGTCACAAAGGAGTGGAATATGGTTCATAGTGTAACCATAATCCCTTAGAGTTTGTCGCATCCAAAGGAGTTGAGCACAACAACTCCCGGCTGCAACATACTCCGCTTTGGCTGTGGATAAGGCAATGGAATTTTGTTTCTTGGAGGACCAAGAAACTAAGGATCTCCCTAGGAATTGGCATGTGCCAGAAGTGCTTTCTCTATCTACTTTGCACGCGGCATAATCTGCATCGGAATAACCGATGAGATTGAATTTTAAGCCCTTTGGGTACCAAAGACCAAGGTTGGGTGTATGAACTAAATATCTCAAGATCCTTTTTACAGCTGTCAAGTGACATTCTTTAGGGTTGGCTTGAAATCTTGCACACAAACATACACTCAACATAATGTCTGGCCTAGATGCACATAAATAGAGTAGAGATCCAATCATAGAGCGATTTTGGTCGACGTTAGGTCCATCTTCATTGAGATCCAAGTGGCCATTTGTTGCCATGGGGGTCTTTATGGGCTTTGTCTTGTCCATACCAAACTTCTTAAGTATGTCTTGCGTGTACTTGGTTTGTCTTATGAACGTCCCTTCCTTTTGTTGCCGCACTTGGAATCCCAAAAAGTACTTTAACTCTCCCATCATTGACATTTCAAACCTGTCTGTCATGATTTTACTAAATTCTTCACAAAAATATTGGTTAGTTGACCCAAAGATTATATCGTCAACATAAATTTGACAAATAAAATGATCATCATCAAAATTCTTTGTAAACAGTGTATAGTCTACTTTGCTAATCATAAAGCTATTTTCAATTAAGAAATATCTAAGACACTCATACCAAGCTCTAGGAGCTTGTTTGAGGCCATAGAGAGCCTTACGCAATTTCAACACGTGGTCGGGGAACTCTTCATCTTCAAATCCGGGTGGTTGCTCCACGTACACCTCTTCCTTGATTGGTCCGTTGAGGAAGGCGCTTTTCACATCCATTTGATACAGCTTCAAATCATGGTGACTAGCATATGCAAGTAATATTCTAATAGATTCAAGCCTAGCTACTGGAGCAAAAGTTTCATCGAAATCCAAACCTTTGACTTGTGAGTACCCTTTGGCCACAAGTCGTGTCTTGTTCCTTGTCACCACCCCGTGTTCATCTTGTTTGTTGCGTAAGACCCACTTGGTGCCGACGATGTTTGCATTGGGTCTTGCCACAAGTTCCCACACTTCGTTTCGCTTGAAGTTGTTCAATTCTTCTTACATTGCCACCACCCAGTCCGGATCTTTCAATGCATCTTCAACCCTGCGTGGTTCCAAAAAGGATACAAACAAATAGTGTTCACAAAAGTTAGCTATGCGAGATCTAGTGGTTACTCCCTTTTGGATGTCACCGATGATGTTGTTGATTGGGTGATCCCTTTGGATGCATTGGTGTACTCTTGGGTGTGGCACTTGAGGAGTTGTATCTTCATGATTATTTGCTTCTCCCCCCGAGTCATTGCCTTCGTTGACTTGTTGATTATCTTGGAATCTTTGTGGTTGATCTTGTGTTGAAGCTCCCCCTTGATCGTTGATCTCCCCTTATGGTTCATCTCCCTCATGTACGTGTGGAGGTGGCTCTTGTGGTCGAACCTCACCTAGAGCCACTCTTCAATGCTTGACAACGAGATTCTTCTTTACCTAGTTCACATGGATCAACTTGCTCCTTTTGGGAGCCATTAGTCTCATCGAACAGTATGTCACATGCTATTTCAACAAGTCTGGAGGTCTTGTTGAAAACACGATAGGCGTAAGTATTCGAATCATAACAAAGCAAGAAACCTTCATCGGACTTCGAAGCGAACTTTGAAGTCCTAGGCTTCTTGTTTAAGATATAGCATGGAGAACCAAAAACTCGAAAATATGAAATATTTGGTTTTTTACCGGTGAGTAGCGCATAGGATGTCTTCTTGAGTAGTCGATGAAGATAAAGTCGATTTGTAGTGTGACAAGCGGTGTTAATCGCTTCCGCCCAAAATCGATCCGATCTTGAACTCCGTGCTATTGTCGCTTCGAATATTCTTGATTGTCAATGAGAATTCGTTTTGAGCTCGATTGAAGATCTTCATGAGTATTCCTTGTGTTTCTGACTTATCATGCAAAAAGAAAACCCAAGTGAAGCGGGAAAAGTCATCAATAACTACTAAAATATATTTGTTACCGACGATGCTTATGTAAGCAATTGGACCGAATAAGTCCATGTGAAGTAGCTTGAGCGTTTGTGTTGTAGTCATGACGTTCTTTGCGAGATGAGGTGCTCCAACTTGCTTCCCAACTTGGCACGCGCTACAAGGCCTGTCTTTCTCAAAAACAACATCCTTCAAACCGCGGATGTGATCGCCCTTGAGGAGTTTTTGAAGATTCCTCATACCAACATGCGCTAGCCGTCTATGCCACAGCCAACCCATGTTGGTTTTTGCAATCAAGCATGTGTCAAGTTCGGCTTTATCCTTGTTGAAGTCAACAAGGTAAAGCTTTCCCTTCAACATACCCTTGAATGAAATGGAATCATCACTCCTCCTAGTGACGGTCACACCCTCGTTAGTGAACAAGCAATTATAACCTTTGTCACATAGTTGAGATATGGACAGCAGGTTGTAATCTAAGGATTCAACATGTAAAACATGAGAAAGTGTGTGTTTAGATGATCTAGCAATTTTACCGGTACTGAGCACCCTTCCTTGACTGTTATCTCCAAAGTAGATGCCCTCATTTTGGTCCTCATTCTCTTCATATTCCACGAACATTCTTCTTTCTTCGGTCATATGGTTGGTGCACCCGCTGTCTAGCACCCATTTAGATCCACCGGAGGAATAGGCCTGCAAAAACAAATTATGCTTTGGTTTTAGGTACCCAAGCTTGCTTGGGTCCTTGGAGGTTAGTTACAACACATTTGGGCACCCACACATGAGATTTAGTGTTCCCATGGCGTGGCCCAACATAATGAGCATAAACCTTGCCAAAGTTATTTCTCATGAACACATAGGAGGCATCAAAGGTTCTAAACAACAGCTGTTTATGTACCGGACTAGTCTGGGGGCCCGGACTTGTCCGGAGAACCGGACTTGTCCAGACACCGACCGGGCTAGTCTGATGTTCCTGTACAGGTACAGTCTTAATTTGTGACTTTCCAGTTTGAGAGGGTCTTCCTTTTACAAAGGTAATCCTCTCCTTGTTATTCTTATGACTTCTAGCATGCTGCTTTTCACCATAAGAGTAACCAATGCCATATTTGACGTTTGGAGGTCTTGGGACCAAGTATGCACTATGTGCATAGTTGATCTTCTCCTTGTCAAATATGCCACATTGGGAAGGATGTTTATCCTTTGTGGAGGTTGACTTCTCCTTCAAACTGGTGTCACCTTTCTTACATGTACAAGCATGAGCTAAATCAGTTTTAGTGGGTTGAGAAGGTGAACTTGAAGAGGAGGAAGGTTCACTCAGCTTGAGTGACTCAACTTGCACTTCAAGGATCTTGTTAACCTTGATCAGGTCAGCAAGGTGGTCCTTGATTGCAACATTTGAGTTGGTTAACTCCAGGCAAGCTTCCTTGCTTGAAGCTAACTCAAGCTCTAGTGAATTGCTTTTGTCCTTTTCAAGTTCTAGAAGTTTGTCAAGTTCGACATACTCCTCCTTTTGGGAGATAATCATGTCCTCTTGATGATGAATTAACCTCTCCTTCTCAACAAATTGATCAAGTAAAAATTTCATTTTTGTTGCAGCTTTTCTATCTAGTACAATAAACATATCCTCATTATCACTATTTATTTCATCAACACTAGAGTAGGAATGCACGGAAGGGGCTTTGATGGTTACCTTGCGTTTACCTTCCTTTGCCATGAGGCAAGTACCATTTCCGTTCCTTGTGCCAAGTGTACGGAAGAGAGTAGACTTCTTGGACGTGCTCTCGACAGCTATGCTAGCAATCTCTTCTTCTTCGGATGATGAGTACTCATCATTTGAGTCCCACTCCTTCCCTATGTGAGCTTGTTCGGCTTGTTTCTTCTTCTTGAAGAATTTCTTGGGTTGAGGCTTGGCTTCTTCTGTCTTCTTATTGTTCTCTTCGTACGGGCACTCAACAATAAAGTGGTTGTACTCACCACAATTATAGCATGCCCGCCTTAGCTTTGCCTTTGTTCTGTCCTTGTAATTTCCTTCACTTGATTTTGTACCTTGTCTTTTCTTCATTATTCTCTTGAACCTTTTCATGAACAATATCATGTCATCTTCATCTAGTTCACTGCTCTCGTCGTCACTGTCTTCCTCTAGTTGTGTCTTTGGATAGGGGCTTGAGGGTGGACTTCAAAGCAACCCCTTTCTTCTTTGCCGAGGTGAGGTCGGCAATTTCCTTAACGTGCTTTGCTTGTTTTCCATCATCTCAAAGTTAATGATATTTCCAAGGAATTTATCCAGAGTCATCCTTTTGTATCCGGGCTTTCTCTAATCATGGAGCATAGTGTGACATTGCGAGGCATAAAAGGTCTAAGGATGAGCTTTACCGCCTCATGGTCATTCCACTTCTTGCTCCCATATGATCGAACCTTGTTGACGAGTGTCTTCAATCGGTTGTACATATCTTGAGGAGACTCATCTTCCTCAATTGCGAATCTTCCTAGCTCGCCTTTGATCATCTCAATCTTTGCTTCATGAACATGTCGGTCACCTTCATGTGCAGTTTGCAGTGTATCCCATATCTCTTTAGCAATTTCGAGTCCATCAACCTTGGTGAACTTGTCCCGATTGAGTGAGGAGGTGATTACTGTTGTGGCTTGAGCGTTTCTATGAATAGCCTGCTCTTCGCTTGGGGTGAGCTCTTCGTCGTCGTCTGGAATATCTATCCCTGTGCATACAACATGCCATAGACTTGGTTTGAGGGAAATCAAATGCATTTTCATATTCTGCCTCCACATTGAGTAATCACTTCCAACGAAGTGTGGGCTTTTCCAAGTGGGATAGATAAGTAATGACTATTATTGGAATTTAGACGATCATAGTTAAAAGGATATCGGGAGTAGTCGGTGTGACTACTCCCCTTCTTCTTCTCTTCAACTTTCACTTTCCCTTTGGAAAGTGCCTTCTTTCTGAGCAGCACCTTTAGCTCCAGCGTCTCCTCATCATCGTCCTCGAAGTCTTGAATGGCTTCGAGGTACTTCTCCATCTTTTGGGTCTTGTCGTTGTTAGCCTCCTCTTGGTTGTTGGTTTTGTGGATGTCCTTTATCTCCAACATGATCTCTTCGAGTGGTTAGACTCTTTCTTGAAGAACCTGCTCTGATACCAATTGAATGTGGCCTAGAGGGGGTTGAATAGGCCTTTTTGCAAATTGTCGGATCCTGCAACACTTAACAACCAGTTCAATACCAGAGATATCGGACTAGTCCGGTAAAGTGCGGACTAGTCCGGTGTTCACGGACTAAGTGGATTGAGCTTGATCAATTAGATTGATTCTTTTATGTATGCTGTAGAAATATAGAATCAAATAAAGGTTTCAATGTTATAAGCTAGATTATATCAAATCTTATGTTTAACAATCCAACGTGAGATAAGCAATGATTATGAAACCCTAGGTCATATTGATGAATTAGAACGATGAACACCAAAAAACACAAGACACAAGGATTTATCCTGTGGTTCGGCTCCCACAAAGGCAACCTACATCCATGTTGAGGAGTCCACAAAAGGACCGGGTCTTCTCCAACCCTACCCTCTTCGGATCACCACGAAGGCCAATCCTCTTCCACTAATCACAAAGGGGTGAATAACCAAATTCAAAGGGGTCTTATCACACGTTGAGAGCTCCCCTGGATTACAACACGAAATACCACCAAAACACACTCAAAAGATTACAATTAAAACGCAAGAGTGTGTTAGAGAATCAAACCAAGAGCTCAATGGTGTTGAAAGTGTCTCTCCAATGATCTAGAGTGAATCCTCAAAGGATTGATCGTTGTTGCACTTAATTTTGTGGAGAGATGTGGTTTTTGAGGCTCTTGGGAGGTGTGACGGCGCTAGGGTTCGAGAGTGGTAAAAATATGGCTGTACAACTCTATTTATATGGGTTTCTAAAAGTGACCGTTAGGGTTCAGAAAGTTCGGACTAGTCTGTGGTGGTCACCAGACTAGTCCGATGTGCTGTGTGTAGCAAATCCTAAGTGTCCCGAAATATCGGACTAGTCCGGCTAGAAGTGGACTTGTCCGATTTCACTACTGGAAATCTTTGGACTAGTCCGATAGCCATCGGACTTGTCCGGTTATGTGAAACCCTAAGTGTATAGGATGACAAGTCCGCACTTGGGGGACTTGTCTGATTCATATCAGAGGGTATATCGGACTAGTCCGTGCACATATTGGACTTGTCCAATTTGGATCAGAAAGAATATCGGACTAGTCTGAATGTGATCGGACTTGTCCGGTTTTGTGTGACTTGTGAAGTGTTTTGAGGACTAGTCCGCACTGGGGATGACTAGTCCGATTCTAGTCAGAAAGGATATCGGACTAGTCCGGTGTCTGTCAGACTAGTCCGGTCCTGTGTAACTTTGTGCAATGTGTGTGTTTAAATGTGGTTGAGCTCTTGGGATGTGTTTCCTTAACACACTCCATACACAATAATCTACTACTCTTCTTCCTTGAGCTCATTTCCACTTTGCTCCTCATTCTTCCTTCTTTTTGGTACTTTGTTCATTTTTCTGTCATAAGCCTGCACTCATCTCAACAAAGAGGTTAGGATCCCAATTGCTTGTCATAAATCATCCAAAACTCACAAGGGAGTCCTAGATGCACTTTCACATGCTAATCAAGAGAGGATCACTTGGGCTGAATTTAAGGAAAGCTTTCATTCTTATTTTGTTTCGGAAGGTGTTATGATCATGAAGTGGCAAGAATTATAGAATTTAAGGCAAGGAAGGTCGAGTGTGAGTGAGTATCCCCATAAATTCACTCAACTCTCAAGGTATGCCACATAGGATGTTAACCGGGACAACTGCAAGCAATATTTGTTCATGAGAGGCCTAAATAATGAGATTCAAGTCCAATTGCTCAATTGTGACTATGCCAATTTCCAGAAGCTTATTTACAAGGCCATTGTAGTTGAAAACAAGATTCTTGAGATGGAACAAGATAATAAGAGTAAGATGCCATACCAAGGGCAGCCACAAGGGAGCAATGTCCGTCCTCGCCTTGCGCAGCCAAGTGCACCATATTACAACCTCCCCTCTCCTGCTTATCGAGCTACTTATCCTCCACGCCCAAACCAGTAGCAGCAGAACCCTGTTATGCAAGTGCCTCACCAGCCTGCACCTTATGTACCGTGCCCTAATATGGTGACTAACTCTCAAAATTAGCAGCGCCCGAGTTATCCTTGTGCTTCAGGCAACAAAACGTGTTATGTTTGTGGCGAGGCTGGACACTTTGCAAGTCAATGCGCCATGAGGAGTTATGGACCAATGAAAAATGCACCAAGGCAGAACGCACGTTCAAATGGAGGAGCGCCACAAGGCAACCATGGACAGCAGAATGTCACTCATGGCAACGTGAATCACGTCTCTAGTAAGGAGGCCCAACAAGCAGATGACGTCATGATTAGTATGGTCCTCGTCAACTCCAACCCCGCGACCATTTTATTTGATTCTGGAGCATCTCATTCATTCATCTCATCAAAGTATGTTGCCAAATATAATATGCCTATAGCTCATCTAAAACACACTATGTTGGTAAAATTTCTTGGAGGAGAGATGAGGACAAATATAGTGTGTTCGAGAGTAAGTATCAGAATAAGGGGGGTAGACTTTCTTGCGAATCTCATCGTCATAGATTCCCAAGGAATAGACATAATACTTGGTATGGATTGATAGAGAAAGTACAATGGAGTGATTCAATGTGCCGAGAGGATTGTGTAATTAACAAGTGAGAATGGCACCCGTATTGATGTTGAGATAGCCCAACCCAAAATGGATAAAGCAACGCTGAGCCATGTGGAACGTGTAACATTGGAGAGTATCCTGATTGTTCGTGAGTACCCAAATGTGTTTCCGGATGAGTTTCTAGGTATGCCGCCTGATCGTGATATTGAGTTTGTTATTGATTTGGTACCAATAGCTAAGAGGTCACATAGGATGCCTCCTATGGAATTAGCGGAGCTCATGAAGTAAATTCAAGAGCAGCTACAGAGGGGTTTTATTCGCCCAAGCTCTTCACCTTGGGGTGCTCTAGTACTGTTTGTGGATAAGAAGGATGGGTCCCAAAGGATGTGTGTGGATTAACGAGCTCTCATCGAGGTGATGATCAAGAACAAGTATACATTGCCCCGTATAGAGGATTTGTTTGATAAAATGAAGGGCGCATGTGTTTTCTCTAAGATTGACTTGAGGTCAGGTTATTTTCAAATGAAGATTAGACCATTGGACATACCCAAAACAACTTTTAGGACACGACATAGATCCTATGAGTATACTGTTACGTCCTTTGGATTGACAAATGCACCTGCATATTTTATGTACCTCATGAATAAGGTTTTCATGGAGTACATGGATAAATTCGTTTTGGTGTTCATTGATGACATTATGATCTACTCGAGAAGTGAGGAGAAACATGAGGAGCATTTGAGGCTCACATTGCAGAAATTGACGGAGCACCAACTGTATGCCAAATTTTTGTTAAGCGAAGTGTCGTTTTCTGGACATATCATCTCCGGAGGAGGAATATCGGTTGACCCAGGAAAAGTGAGAGATGTGCTAAAATGGAAGCTACCACAGAATGTGAAGGAAATATAGAGTTTTCTTGGGATGGAAGGATATTACCATCGATTCATCATGGATTTCTCCAAAATATCCAAGCCCATGACAGAATTGTTAATGAAGGGGAAATCATTCCGATGGACTCAAGCTTGTCAAGACTAATATGAGGAGCTAAAGAAGAGGTTAACCACCGCACCAGTCTTGGGATGGTCGGATGTGAGAAAAAGTTTTGATATATCTTGCAACACATCAAGACAAGGGCTTGGATGCATGCTCATACAAGAAGGTCAAGTGGTAGCTTATGCATCGAGGCAACTGAAGAAACATGAGCAGAATTATCCTATGCATGATCTCAAATTTGTAGCCGTAGTGCATGCCTTGAAAATTTGGAGACTACATTCTTGGTCATAGGTGTGAATTTTATACGGATCACAAGAGACTCAAGTACATTTTCACACAAATGGACCTAAATTTGAGGCAGTGAAGATGGTTGGAGCTCATCAAGGATTGTGATGTGGGAATCAACTGTCACCCAGGGAAGGCTAATGTAGTGGCCGATGCCTTAAGTAGGAAAGGAGTAAGCCACCAACTCACGGTTTTGGAATTGCCATCCGATCTATGCAAGGAGTTTGAACGGTTGAATCTTGGGTTTGTGAATGAAATGGGAATAATGGAGTTAAATGCGACCTTGGAACAAGAAATTCGAGAGAGTCAAACAAAGGATGAGTAAATCCAAGATATTAAGGAAATGAACCACTAAGGGATATAATTCAGATTTGACGAGGATGACCATGACACTCTATGGCTTGGGAAACGAATTGTTGTGCCTAATATGAAGCGTCTCCGGGAGACGATATTAAAGGAGGCACACGACTCACTTAACTCCATCCATCCCGGTTGTACGAAGATGTACAAGGATTTGAAAATCTGCTATTGGTGGGATGGCATGAAAAAGGACATAGCTGAATATGTTGCATTGTGTGATGTGTGCCAACGGGTGAAGGCTGAACACCAAAGCCCAGCTGGATCACTGCAGCCACTAAAGATTCCAGAATGGAAGTGGGAAAATGTTGGTATGGATTTCATAGTTGGTTTACCTTGCACATCGGCAGGTTATGACTCAATATGGGTTTTTAGGATCGAATAGCACGTAATAATCTACCAGAGGGGGGGATGAATGGTAGATTTAAAACTTTTTAGCGAAAGCAACAAAAACCCATCGGTAGAAAATCAATATGTTAATAAATTGTGTGTGCAACTAATCTAAACACGATCAATCATAATAAAACCAGTATATATTGTGGAGAATCAAGTTAGTAAGACAAGACAACAAGAATCACGAAAAACCGTCGAGAAAAACTCAAGTTGTGATCGAAAGATTGAACGACGGTCAATCTGTTCTACCCGAGAAAACCAGAACTGCAACACTGCAATGAAACTCATGTATATCCAGAACCTCAAATTCAATGACCGTGAAATTTTCACAGATGATAGATAATCAAGTTTCAAAGACAACCAAAAAATAATCACGTCAATTGGATCTGTAAAACTCGAGTTATGATAAAACAACCGAAGCAAGGTAGTGCTATGCAGAAACTCGAATAGAAAAACTTGTCTGAAACAAGTCGGACGAACAAGGAACAAAAGTTCCTTTAAACTACAAATTTTATTGATCAAAACACAAGATGAACAGCTCCAAAGTCGTGCACCACGAGATCTGACCTCCCTTGCTTGTATAACCAGCCCTTAGGCCAACCCAATCCTAACTAGGACTCAAATCCTACTCAGATTCTACTGAAACTTTCCATAGCTGCTCATGACTCTTCCATACGCAGATAGAAGCAATCTAAAGACTTCAAAACACCTTAGAAATGTATCCCACATTCCTAAAACAACCCAACTTTGTGACCCACGTGAAATCCTATCATAACCAACTCAAATCCTTCCATATTTGAGTCAAACCCGACTCAGCCACATTCTGAGTCCATAACATAGTCGGTTTGACCTGTCTGACCAATTCCTTACGTCCACATCTCTTCATCACACCTTGAAACCATGTATCCACGTCCATGCACTCCTTGCACATGTGAAAACGCCTTCCAATGACGTCCACGTTACCTTCATATGCATTGTTCTTGATTCAAACATGTTGCACAACCTCCCGATCAACTCAACCACAATTCCTCCCAAACTTGGTTGTTGAACCACATCTTCTCCCTAAGACTAGTTCAATGGATCCTGTCACCAGCCATGTCTTGAACTCAAGAAACACCTGCACATGAACAAACAATCAATACTTCCGAGCACAAGTCCTCGACTTGACTCTCATTAGATCTGAAACCACAACACCTTACGTGAGCACCTCACGTAAGCATGTTGCAAACCATAGAAAAATGATATCAGCCATAACCACCAACACACACCAAAAACATAGAAAAAGAATACTAAGCAAGGTTTTTATAATCAAAAACCAAGTTCAAAACATTGCAAGTCAAAAAGCAGAACCATTGCAATTTAGCACCGGACCTTGCCAAAGCTAACCGGACCTTGAGCTGGATCTTACTAAAGCTAGTTGGACCTATCACCGGAGCTAATCAAAGCTAGTCGGACCTAACAAAAATAAGTTGGACCTAGCCAAAGCATGTCATACCTAATGTCGGACCTTGCAGGAGCTACCCAAAACAAGTCGGACCTATCGTCGGATCTTGCAGGAGCTCGGACCTAGAGTGGGACCTTGTTGAAAAAGGTGTTTTGGTGGTATTCAAAACTTTTATCAACATAGACAATGTATTCAGCACACATATGTCTCACAATCTCCACCTCGATGAATGCATTGGCAATACGATTTAAAATCAGAATATTGGCTTATTCACAAGAAAAGTTTTGAAAACAATCAAATGAGAAAGAAATTTCAAAAACAAAATTTTCGCCCCCTATACTTATTTCTCCCCCGTTGTAACTCAGAAATAAAATGAGAAGAAAAACAATACTTCTCCCCCTAAGAAGAAAAACACTTGTGAATGTGTGCAATGTGTGATTAATTTGACCCCCTTTCATAATGTATTCACCAAGGTTCAAAAGAGAAATTTCAATTGTTATGAGCATATTGTAACACATACATATAAAACAAAGCTTATCCAAGTCATACTATCAAGTAACTTATACTATCACATCAATGAAATACACAAAGTAGTGTAAGCCATGCTAGAGATCAAGCGTAAATTTCAATTTAAGCATGTCATGATCTCACAAACTTAACTATTTCGAAACCTGAAAGCATGTGTTGCTGCATTTTTCATTTTTCAATATATTTAAAGAAGAAATTCCGATCATATAACATTTGCAAGAGATTATATGCCGCATCTGCCTTATTCTAGCCAACCAAGCCAAGCCTATGTCATTTGACAATCAGAAGCTTAAGGTCATGGTTTTAGTCACACACAACTTCTTCTAAGTTCATATCTAAGTGCAATGATAAGACATCTCAAAATATGAAGTGTGATGCATGCATATTCTCTTGATCTTTCCTCATTTTTATTTGGTCATAAAAGCTTAACGTGTGGATAGTTGATTGATTAATTGCACTTGTGAGCATGCAACAAGTTCAAAAACAGCAAGAAAGTTCGATCATGACCAGATTTAGTGTAAGTAATTATTCCAATTACTAGTCATATCAAAAACTACAAATTGTATAACATGAGTAATGTAGTAAGAACTTTCAGCATGTAAAAGGAATCACAAAGTCATATATGTATTAAATACTATGATCATATTATTTTAAATTCAGATTTACATATAGACTTCTTAAGTTTCAAAACTCCCCCTCAATTTACGCTATGAGAATGCATAAC
This sequence comes from Tuctoria greenei, assembly GCA_036927565.1. Taxonomy (NCBI): domain Eukaryota; kingdom Viridiplantae; phylum Streptophyta; class Magnoliopsida; order Poales; family Poaceae; genus Tuctoria; species Tuctoria greenei. The sequence continues at coordinate 8,653,712 of JAYESD010000009.1, forward strand.
CCCTATTTCACTATGAACGAAACAAAAACGAGTGAAATCCAAAGATTTTGTGAAAATATCAACCAATTGTTGTTCGGTATCTACAAGGTGAAGCACAATGTTTCATTTTTCAACATTATCACGAAGAAAGTGATACCTAATGTTAATGTGCTTTGTTCTCGAATGTTGCACGGGATTTTTAGCAATGCTAATGGCACCAGTGTCATCACAAAACAGTGGAGCACTATCTAGATCAACTCCATAGTCCTTAAGTGTTTGAACAATCCAAAGAATTTGTGAGCAAGCGCTAGCAGCAGCTACATATTCAGATTCGGCTGTGGATTGTGCAACTGAGTTATGGTTTCTAGAGGACCAAGCAATAAGAGAATTACCAAGAAAATGATAAGCACCTGGAGTACTTTTCCTATCAATCCTACAACCCCCAAAATCAACATCCAAAAGAACTTTTAAAATAACAATTGAGGAAGAAGGTAGAAAAATGCCAAATTCTTGAGTTACATGGACGTACCTGAGAATTCTTTTCATGGCTTGACGATGTGAAGCACGTGAGGAAGCTTGAAAACGTGCACAAAGACATACACTGAATTGTATTTCCGGTCTTGATGGTGTGAGGTACAAAAGTTATCCTATCACGCTTCTATATTCTTTTTGATCCACGGGTTCACCCTCTTCATCAAGTTCAAGTGTCATTGATGTACCCATTGGTGTGCGAAGAGGCTTGCTTTTGTCCATGTTGAAGTGCTTAAGAAGGTCTCTTGTATAATTTGTTTGATGCACAAAGGTACCTTTCTTGCTTTGCTTGATTTGCAGCCCCAAAAAGTACGTGAGTTCTCCCATCATACTCATCTCAAATTCTGAACTCATCATAGCTGGACCGTGTGACTCGTTCGTGCAAGTTTCCAATGATTTTTTTGTGGAGGATGACTTTTATGAATCCGGAGGGGAGTAGACACTTCACAAGCTTCTTTTTCTTCATGTTCATCACAAATTGATGAGCATGTGACTTCAGGACGATCTGGACCAGCAATGGTGGTCGTCGGTGCTGGTTGAGAATAAAAATCAAGAGCTGGAACAATGTCATTAGCTGCTGAATTTTCGGGCAGCAACACCACTTCTTCCTTATCTTCAAAGAAAATACTCTCACCCTGCGGATATGGATGAGAACCTGCAATATTTGAGCTAGTACCTGGGCTAGCTTCATCAAATGAAACTTCACAAGTCTCCACAATTTTGTTGTTGTCAAATAAAAGGACACGGTGGCCTCTAGTATGAGATGGATAACCAAGAAACATTTCATCAACGGATCTAGATTCAAATTTATCAAGGTTTCCATGTTTCTTAGCAAAGCATTTGTAGCCAAGGACCCTAAACTGTGTGACACTAGGCCTATGTCCAAACCGAAGCTCATATGGTGTTTTTCCTAGCCTAGCACGCAAGAAAACACAATTTGAAACATAACAAGCGGTTGCAATTGCATCTGCCCGAAACTTTATAGGAGTTTGATATTCATCAATCATAGTCCTAGCCATCTCAACCAAGGTTCTGTGCTTTCTCTCTACAACACCATTTTGTTGAGGTACATATGATGAAGAAAATTTATGATCTATTCCTTTTTCGGCAAAAAATGATCAAAGGATTGATTTTTAGATTCAGTTCTATTATCACTTATAATTGCTCTTAAAGATCTTGGGTGATCAATTGATAATCTATGAAATAAAATTCGAAAGTGACTAAAATCTTCATTCTTAGATGCCTTAAAATAAACCCAAGAGTATCTAGAATAGTCATCAACAATAACAAGAACATACTATTTACCTTCGAAGAATTGAACACGTGAAGGTCCTACGCTGTCAAGATGCAAAAGTTGACCTGATTCAGTTGTCATGGTCATTGTGAGAGGAGCATGTGAACCTGTAACCATCTTAGCATGTCTACAGGAAGAGCACACAATTTCTTTGTCCCCTTTAAGCTTGGGCAACCCACATTTGCAATCAAGAGCACTAACACGCGTTAGTTGATCAAAGTCTATGTGACCAAGTCTACGATTCCAAAAATAGAAGTCCTTTGAATCATTAGCAACTAGACACATATGCTTAGAGGATGGCATATCAAAATCAACTTTAAAAACTCTTCCAAATCGAGACATGTTAAAAATAAGGTCACTATTTGAACCTACAACTTTGTAGCAATTTTTCTTGAAAATAATTTCCAAATTTTCATATAGCAATTGTGAAACAGAAAGCAAGTTATATTTCAAAATTTTGACAGGTGCCACATCTTTCAAAGTGTAGTGATTATTTAACATAACCAAACTATTATAAATTATAGGAGTTGAAGAATTATCGACAAAACTAACATTCTCTACACGTGACACAAAAGAGAGGGAGGAGAACCAATCTTTGTTACCGGTCATGTGGCTTTAGCAACTTGAGTTCACATTCCAAATGTTCTCCTTCCTCAAACATGTAACCTACATAGAAGCGAAAACCTTCGATGACTCAATACTGGGGTTAGTCAAAAGACATTTAGGAATCCAGTACTGAGTCACATGACGTGCAGCAGGAAAAACCTGCGAAAGCTGAGACAAAACAACAGGTTTATGAGCCAAAGTTTGAGTATTTTTGTACCCAGCTTCTGACTTATGAGGTGTTACATGTGTAACACGAAAAACAGTAGTTTTGGGAGCATACTTTGCATGTTTTTGACTCATAATAGCAGGTTGCATGATCTTGATATTTGGTTTAGCATGTGCAGGCAATGTTGCATGAGTGTTATGAGATCAAGCTTGCATTCTTTCTACTTTTTGTTGTTTAGCTAGTTTATAACAAAAATCTATGACATGACCATATCTACCACAGTGGGTACAATGAAATTTAACTTTTTGTTCATGTCTAGATTAGCACGCAACATGTTTATTAGAAGCTTAATGAGACAGCAATCCTATAGATTTGAAAACCACTTCTTTTTGTTTAGGAACTGTTTTAATTAAACCACTTCCTAATGACTTTACACTTTTAGGTTGATGTGCCTTAGCATGAGCCTGGGAATCAAAACCTAAACCAAAATTATTATTGCTATATTTAGATGAATTCAGCAGCAGATTTAGATTTTTGGTTCCAATACAAAACTGCTCTAGTGTCCTATTCATGTCATCAAGTTTCTTAGACAATTATAGACATTATAAACATGAAGTTTTTCCTTTTAGTTTGCAATTGGAACAATTTTTAACTTCATGAGCACGTAAAGCATTGTTCAAAACAGAAATTTCATTCATAGCATCTTGTAGTTTCTTATCAAGATCGTCACAAGTAAGACAATGAAAATCAATTGTAGAACAGCTAGCATCTTTCAAGTTTTTATCATTAAGTGCAGCAAGCTCTCTGATCTTTTCAATTTCTAACTCAAGTTTATCAAGTGTGGAGGTGTGTGCACTTCTTAGAGAGGACAATTGTTCATATATTAAATCACATGAGGAACAAGAATCATCATTAGGAATAAAAGATTTCAAATGATTAATTTCCGACCAATTCCTTACGTCCACATCTCTTCATCACACCTTGGAACCATGTATCCACGTCCATGCACTCCTTGCACATGTGAAAACGCCTTCCAATGACGTCCACGTTACCTTCATATGCATTGTTCTTGATTCAAACATGCTGCACAACCTCCCGATCAACTCAACCACAATTCCTCCCGAACTTGGTTGTTGAACCACATCTTCTCCCTAAGACTAGTTCAATGGATCCCGTCACCAGCAATGTCTTGAACTCAAGCAACACCTGCACATGAACAAACAATCAATACTTCCGAGCACAAGTCCTCGACTTGACTCTCATTAGATCCGAAACCACAACACCTTACGTGAGCACCTCACGTAAGCATGTTGCAAACCATAGAAAAATGATATCAGCCATAACCACCAACACACACCAAAAACTTAGAAAAAGAATACTAAGCAAGGTTTTTATAATCAAAAACCAAGTTCGAAACATTGCAAGTCAAAAAGCAGAACCATTGCAATTTAGCACCGGACCTTGCCGAAGCTAACCGGACCTTGAGCTGGATATTACCAAAGCTAGTTGGACCTATCACTGGAGCTAATCAAAGCTAGTCGGACCTAACAAAAATAAGTTGGACCTAGCCAAAGCATGTCGTACCTAATGTCGGACCTTGCAGGAGCTCGGACCTAGAGTGGGACCTTGTTGAAAAAGGTGTTTTGGTGGTATTCAAAACTTTTATCAACATAGACAATGTATATTCAGCACACATATGTCTCACAATCTCCACCTCGATGAATGCATTGGCAATACGATTTAAAATCAGAATATTGGCTTATCCACAAGAAAAGTTTTGAAAACAATCAAATGAGAAAGAAATTTCAAAAACAAAAATTTCGCCCCCTATACTTAGTTCTCCCCCGTTGTAACTCAGAAATAAAATGAGAAGAAAAACAATACTTCTCCCCCTAAGAAGAAAAACACTTGTGAATGTGTGCAGTGTGTGATTAATTTGACCCCCTTTCATAATGTATTCACCAATGTTCAAAAGAGAAATTTCAATTGTTATGAGCATATTGTAACACATACATATAAAACAACGCCTATCCAAGTCATACTATCAAGTAACTTATACTATCACATCAATGAAAAACATAAAGTAGTGTAAGCCATGCTAGAGATCAAGCGTAAATTTCAATTTAAGCATGTCATGATCTCACAACCTTAACTATTTCGAAACCTGAAAGCATGTGTTGCTGCATTTTTCATTTTTCCATATATTTAAAGAAGAAATTCCGATCATATAACATTTGCAAGAGATTATATGCCGCATCTGCCTTATTCTAGCCAACCAAGCCAAGCCTATGTCATTTGACAATCAGAAGCTTAAGGTCATGGTTTTAGTCACACACAACTTCTTCTATGTTCATATCTAAGTGCAATGATAAGCCATCTCATAATATGAAGTGTGATGCATGCATATTCTCTTCATCTTTCCTCATTTTTATTTTGTCATAAAAGCTCAACGTGTGGATAGTTGATTGATTAATTTTTCATAATTAAAAGCACTTGTGAGCATGCAACAAGTTCAAAAACAGCAAGAAAGTTCGATCATGGTCAGATTTAGTGTAAGTAATTATTCCAATTACTAGTCATGGCAAAAACTACAAATTGTATAACATGAGTAATGTAGTAAGAACTTTCAGCATGTAAAAGGAATCACAAAGTCATATATGTATGAAATACTACGATCATATTATTTTAAATTCAGATTTACATATAGACTTCCCAAGTTTCAAAACTCCCCCTCAATTTAAGCTATGAGAATGCATAATCCCTATTTCACTATGAATGAAACAAAAACGGGTGAAATCCAAAGGTTTTGTGAAAATATCAACCAATTGTTGTTCGGTATCTACAAGGTGAAGCACAATGTTTCATTTTTCAACATTATCACGAAGAAAGTGAGATGTCAATGTGCATTGTTCTCGAATGTTGCACGGGATTTTTAGCAATGCTAATGGCACCAGTGTCATCACAAAACAGTGGAGCACTATCTAGATCAACCCCATAGTCCTTAAGTGTTTGAACAATCCAAAGAATTTGTGAGCAAGCACTATCAGCAGCTACATATTCAGATTCGGCTGTGGATTGTGCAACTGAGTTTTGGTTTCTAGAGGACCAAGCAATAAGAGAATTACCAAGAAAATTATAAGCAACCGAAGTACTTTTCCTATCAATCCTACAACCCCCAAAATCAGCATCCGAAAGAACTTTTAAAATAACAATTGAGGAAGAAGGTAGAAAAATGCCAAATTCTTGAGTTACATGGAAGTACCTGAGAATTCTTTTCATGGCTTGACGATGCGAAGCACGTGAGGAAGCTTGAAAACGTGCACAAAGACATACACTGAATTGTATTTCCGGTCTTGATGGTGTGAGGTGCAAAAGTTATCCTATCACGCTTCTATATTCTTTTTGATCCACGGGTTCACCCTCTTCATCAAGTTCAAGTGTCATTAATGTACCCATTGGTGTCCGAAGAGGCTTGCTTTTCTCCATGTTGAAGCGCTTAAGAAGGTCTCTTGTATAATTTGTTTGATGCACAAAGGTACCTTCCTTGCTTTGCTTGATTTGCAGCCCCAAAAAGTACGTGAGTTCTCCCATCATACTCATCTCAAATTCTGAACTCATCATAGCTGGACCGTGTGACTCGTTCGTGCAAGTTTCCAATGATTTTTTTGTGGAGGATGACTTTTATGAATCCGGAGGGGAGTAGACACTTCACAAGCTTCTTTTTCTTCATGTTCATAATCGATGAGCATGTGACTTCAGGACGATCTGGACCAGCAACGGTGGTCGTCGGTGCTGGTTGAGAATAAAAATCAATAGCTGGAACAATGTCATTAGCTGCTGAATTTTCGGGCAGCAACACCACTTCTTCCTCATCTTCAAAGAAAATACTCTCACCCTGCGGATATGGATGAGAACCGGTAATATTTGAGCTAGTACCTGGGCTAGCTTCATCAAAAGAAACTTCACAAGTCTCCACCATTTTGTTATTGTCAAATAAAAGGACACGATAGCCTCTAGTACGAGATGGATAACCAAGAAACATTTCATCAACGGATCTAGATTCAAATTTATCAAGGTTTCCATGTTTCTTAACAAAGCATTTGTAGCCAAGGACCCTAAACTGTGTGACACTAGGCCTATGTCCAAACCGAAGCTCATATGGTGTTTTTCCTAGCCTAGCACGCAAGAAAACACAATTTGAAACATAACAAGCGGTTGCAATTGCATCTGCCTAAAACTTTCTAGGAGTTTGATATTCATCAATCATAGTCCTAGCCATGTCAACCAAGGTTCTATTCTTTCTCTCTACAACACCGTTTTGTTGAGGCACATATGGTGAAGAAAATTTATGATCTATTCCTTTTTGGGCAAAAATGTTCAAAGGATTGATTTTTAGATTCAATTCTATTATCACTTATAATTGCTCTTAAAGATCTTGGGTGATCAATTGATAATCTACGAAATAAAATTCGAAAGTGACTAAAATCTTCATTCTTAGATGCCTTAAAATAAAACCAAGAGTATCTAGAATAGTCATCAACAATAACAAGAACATACTATTTACCTTCGAAGAATTGAATACGTGAAGGTCCTACGCTGTCAAGATGCAAAAGTTGACCTGATTCAGTTGTCATGGTCATTGTGAGAGGAGCATGTGAACCTGCAACCATCTTAGCATGTCTACAGTAAGAGCACACAATTTCATTGTCCCCTTTAAGCTTGGGCAACCCACATTTGCAATCAAGAGCACTAACACGCGTTAGTTGATCAAAGTCTATGTGACCAAGTCTACGATGCCAAAAATAGAAGTCCTTTGAATCATTAGCAACTAGACACATATGCTTAGAGGATGGCATATCGAAATCAACTTTAAAAACTCTTCCAAATCGAGACATGTTAAAAATAAGGTCACTATTTGAACCTACAACTTTGTAGCAATTTTTCTTGAAAATAATTTCCAAATTTTCATATAGCAATTGTGAAACAGAAAGCAAGTTATATTTCAAAATTTTGACAGGTGCCACATCTTTCAAAGTGTAGTGATTATTTAACATAACCAAACTCTTATAAATTATAGGAGTTGAAGAATTATTGACAAAACTAACATTCTCTACACGTGACACAAAAGAGAGGGAGGAGAACCAATCTTTGTTACCGGTCATGTGGCTTGAGCAACTTGAATTCACAATCCAAATGTTCTCCTTCCTCAAACATGTAACCTACATAGAAGCAAAAACCTTTGATGACTCAATACTGGGGTTAGTCAAAAGACATTTAGGAATCCAGTACTGAGTCACATGACGTGCAGCAGGAAAAACCTGCAAAAGCTGAGACAAAACAACAAGTTTATGAGCCAAAGTTTGAGTATTTTTGTACCCAGCTACTGACTTATGAGGTGTTACATGTGTAACACGAAAAACAGTAGTTTTGGGAGCATACTTTGCATGTTTTTGACTCATAACAGCAGGTTGCATGATCTTGATATTTGGTTTAGCATGTGCAGGCAATGTTGCATGAGTGTTATGAGATCAAGCTTGCATTCTTTCCATTTTCTGTTGTTTAGCTAGTTTATAACAAAAATCTATGGCATGACCATATCTACCACAGTGGGTACAATGAAATTTATCTTTTTGTTCATGTCTAGATTAGCAAGCAACATGTTTATTAGAAGCTTAATGAGACAGCAATCCTATAGATTTGAAAACCACTTCTTTTTGTTTAGGAATTGTTTTAATTAAACCACTTCCTAATGACTTTACAATTTTAGGTTGATGTGCCTTAGCATGAGCCTGGGAATCAAAACCTAAACCAAAATTATTATTGCTATATTTAGATGAATTCAGCAGCAGATTTAGATTTTTGGTTCCAATACAAAACTGCTCTAGTGTCCTATTCATGTCATCAAGTTTCTTAGACAATTATAGACATTATAAACATGAAGTTTTTCCTTTTAGTTTGCAATTGGAACAATTTTTAACTTCATGAGCACGTAAAGCATTGTTCAAAACAGAAATTTCATTCATAGCATCTTGTAGTTTCTTATCAAGATCATCACAAGTAAAACAATGAAAATCAATTGTAGAACAGCTAGCATCTTTCAAGTTTTTATCATTAAGTGCAGCAAGCTCTCTGATCTTTTCAATTTCTAACTCAAGTTTATCAAGTGTGGAGGTGTGTGCACTTCTTAGAGAGGACAATTGTTCATATATTAAATCACATGAGGAACAAGAATCATCACTAGGAATAAAAGATTTCAAATGATTAATTTCAGATTCTAGTGACTCAATTTTAATAGCATTGTCCCTAATATTTTTGTCCTTTTTCTTAACTATAATAGTGGCACGAGAAATAGCATTACACATTTCTTCGCAAGTAGGACAAATCTCTTCATTGTCGCTGTTGTGTTCTGCCTCCTCCATACTTGATCTTGACTTGCCTGCCATGAAGCACAAGTTTGCCAAATCATGTTCATATTCGTCACTTCCAATGTCCACATCGCTCGAGCCAAGTTCTTGAAGTGCGAAGATAAAACTATTCACCAATTGACATCCTGTAAAACCCTTCTTTTTCTTGTTGTTCCTTGCAGAGGAGTGCTTCGTCCTTGTTTGCTTTTCATCACGGGAAGTAGCACCTGAAAGGTTATGCAATCTATGCAAAAATGTCCTGTCTTACCACATTCGAAGCATCGTTGAGGTCCAACACTTCCTCTCCTTCTAGTTCTCACATTTTGCAATGCTTTTGAGAACCGAGTAGAGATGAGCGCAAGTTCTTCCTCTGGAAATTCTTCAATATGTTCAAGGGATAGAGAGGACAACAAAGCAAGTGTTCCACAAGATGAAGATTGGCCAGAGCTAGGCATGTCACATTGAGAAACAAATGCAAGAGACTTGTTGGGGTTCTTACGTGTGATTATGTCAATTCCATGAGTTTTCAATTTAGAATATAGAACATCTAAAGTAAGTGTAATCATGATAGTAGATTCACAAATAGATGTGACTTTCATCTCCCAAATTGACATGTATAATGCACTTAGTAATTGCCTAGCATTCTCAGCATCTGAAAAAATTAACATTGACACTCCGCAAGTTGCTCAGAATTTTATTAATGTGAGCAAAGAGATCGTCAATGGACTCACCTGGATGCATCTCAAAGAACGTTTACTCCTTTTTGAACATGTCCTGCCTTACTTCCTTGATCATGTTGGATCTTTTGTGGTAGTCGCAGAGTGCTTTCGACACATCATATGTAGACTGGAGGTGAGCAACACGGTCGAAGTCGCTTTGAGTTAATCCTTGTATGATCAAGTTGCGAGCCTTGTTGTTATTGTCGACATCTCTCATGTTTGTAGTCAGGAATTGATCATTTGATGAAATGTCGTAAGTCTTGTACACCTTTTCCCATATTGCGAAGCCTTGTGCCTGGATGTAAGCTTCCATACGTGCCTTCCAAACCTGAAAACCAATACCACTAAAGACAAAAGGTTTTGCGGAGTATTTCTCCATGATGATTAGTACAACGCACATGCAAATCACAAATATTAGAGCACCGTGGATCTTGTACCAATTCTAGAATCGAAGATCACATGAAAATCTACTAGAGGGGGTCAATGGTAGATTTAAAACTTTTTTAGCAGAAGTAACAAAAATCCCTCGGTAGAGGATCATTTCGTTAAGAAATTGTGTGTGCGACTAATCTAAATGTGGTCAATCATGACAAAACAAGTATAGATTGTGGATAATCAAGTCAAGAAGACTTGACAACAAGAATCACAAAAAACCGTCGAGAATAAATCAGGTTATGATCGAAAGATTGAACGAAGCTCAATCTGTTCTACCCAAGAAAAACCAGATCTGCAACACTGCAATGAAACTTGTGTAGATCCAAAACTACAAATCTAATGACCGTTAAATTCTCACAGATGATAGATAATAGATTTTGTCAAGACAACTCAAAAAGAATCACGTCAATTGGATCTTTAAAACTCGAGTTATGATAAAACCACCGAAGCAAGGTAGTGTTGTGCAGAAAATCGACGAGAAAAACTTGTCTGAAACAAGTCGGATGAACAAGGCACAAAAGTTCCTTTAAAATACAAATTTTATTGATCAAACCACAATATGAACAGCCACAATGTCGTGCACCACGAGCTCTGACCTCCCTCGCTTATATATCCAGCCCCTAGGCCAACCCAATCCTAACTAGGACTCAAATCCTACTCAAATTCAACCGAAACTTTCCATAACTGCTCAAGACTCTTACATACGCAGATAAAAGCAATCTTAAGACTTCCAAACACCTTAGGAATGTATCCCACATTTCTAAAACAACCCAACTTCATGACCCACACAAAATCCTTCCATATTTGAGTCAAACCCGACTCAGCCGCAGCCTGAGTCCATAACCTAGTCGGTGGTACCTTTACGTCCACATCTCTTCATCACACCTTGGAAACATGTAGCCACGTCCATGCACTCTGTCGGTACCCTGGGTACTGTATATCCCTTGAGATTGCAAAGATCTCAAGGAAATGTCATCTACTTGATTTGAAGACCTTCGAAGGCCCACATGTCAGACATAACTGGACCCGCTTCCCCAACATGGTTAGTCCCAGGGCCGCCACGTGTACCATCAAACCGGAGCTACCGCCCACAAGGGGGAAGCTCCGGCCTATGTACCATAACGGCACCCCCGGACCTAACCCTAGACTGAGGGAAGCTCCGAAATTGACACGTGTTTGGTGGCACTGGACCTATCTGTTCCTCACAGCATGCTACGGAGCTACCATGTGTCCTACCGTCGGATCTTCAGCCTCAAACCTCCAGAAGACTCCACAACGGCTCCGGATCTTTAAAAGGGAATCAAGGACTTCAAGACCCGATTAAGTGTCATTAATACTATGTTAATGACACACGATCGGACTACCTTAATTACCAGTAAGGTGCTGTCAAAGCCCGTAACTCGGTCATTAAGGGTAATTAAGCGCATCAAATGTGTATCAATATTAGTAACCGTCGGGGCCACCTGTCGGGCCAGTCCAACTTGTAACGGCCTATCCTTGTACTATAAAAGGACTGGCCGATGATACAGGAGCAGAGACTGATCTGACCTGCTCTGATCTGATCTGGTCTATTCGGCTCACGCGCTCACTCAACTCACATCACCTGAGTAGAGTTCATATATCCAATACAACACCAACACATCCCGTGGAGTAGGGTATTACGCTGAGGCGGCCTAAACCACGTAAATCTTCGTGTCTCCTGTGTCATTTTACATTTCACCTTCTTGAATCTCCGTGCGCCCACACCAAACTTCAAACTCCGCAAACACTTTAGTAGTGTCGGGAGATCTGCCGGATCAAAACCACCAACAGTTGGCACGCCAGGTAGGGGCACCTGAGATTTCAAAAATGGTGAACTCAGCTGCTGAATCATCCAATGGTCATCCCGCTGTTCAAGCTGCTGGGGGCAATCCCTCCAATATGCAGCCACCAACAGGAACCTCAGTTCCAGCAGGAGTCACATTTCCACCACCGCCGCCCACGCCAGCAAATCAAGCTGGGCAGCGCGATGGTGCACCGGCATCAATCACTGCGTCGGCGAATCATGGCAACCCGGAACACGCGCTCCATGCAGCACGTTCTCTCCTTCAGCGCCCACCACCTCAGGATGCATCCCGGGATGCACTTGAGCAATGGAGGGCTGATGTGGAACACTTGGTTGCAGTAGCAGCCGACCGCATCAGTAACCAGGGTCCTCCTCCTTCAGGACGGGCCCCGTCACAGCGACGGACCTTGTCTAGTAGACTTGGTCTGCACGTTTATAACAACAGGAGACGTGCTGCGTCACAGCAAGTGACGTTGTTGCCCTCCGGGGCACGAAGCACTCACACGGTATCAAGGCTTTCAACTCATGACCTCCGGGCGGAGCTTGATCGCCGATACCGTCAACAAGACGGCTGAGTCCATATCGAGCGTGCTCGTGAAAGATGAGAAGCTCAGGACATTCATGCTCCTGAAGGAGTAGGAGGAGGCCGTTCAGCCCTGGCCATGCATCTGCGTATGGTCCTCACCTGCCGGAGAAGTTTGACGGGACCGTTAATCCCATCGAATTTCTTCAGATTTACTCCACTGCTATCCTGGCAGCTGGAGGAAATGAGGCCGTAATGGCCAACTATTTTCCAGTGGCTTTAACTGGGACCGCCTGGTCCTGGTTTATGAGCCTTCCACCCAACTCCATCAACAGTTGGGAGGAGTTGTGCCGGTAATTCACCGCCAACTTTGGGAGTTCATACACCTGACCAGGCACCGAACTGGACCTTTTTGTAGTCGTGCAAAAAGGGGGAGAATCCCTGCGATCATTCATCCAAAGATTCTCTCAGGTACGAAACACTATCCCTTCTATCTCCATGGCTTCTGTCATTGTGGCATTTAGACAGGGCGTACGGGATAAGAAGATGTTGGAGAAACTGGCGATCAAGGAGATCACCAGTGTCACGGAACTCTTCAGCTTGGCTGAAAAATGTGCCAGAGCTGCGGAGGGCCGTGAAATGCACTCCAAACCATCTCCGGAGGATCACAAGAAATCCTACAAAGGAGAAGCCACTACCTCCGAGAATGGCAAAAAGAAGAAAAATACCAACGGCACGAAGAAGCCGTCGGCCGGCGCATCTAATGCTGCAGCTGCTGCAGCTCCTGGTGGCCGGGGGCCACGCCCCGAGGAGTGACCTCGACCATCTTATGAAGACGGTGGAAAACCCAAGGTGTGGTGTCCAATTCATAAGACGGACAGCCACAGTTTGGAAGACTGCCGTGAGGTCCAAAACCTTGCCGAGCGCTACAACAAGCACCGGGAAGAAGTTCCTTTCCGACAAAGGGAAGGAAAACAAAAAAGTTGACGAAGCTCTGGCTGAATAGGAGTTAGGTTTTCAAGATCCTAAGAAGGTCCTGAGGGCCATCTACACCTCCGTCGATGACAATTCTGACGTCTTTGACAACGAGCGTCAGAACACCATGAACACCATTTTTGGTGTATCATGGGACATCACCTCCCGCTGCGTCCTCAAGACAATGCGTCGGGACATGGCCACTGTAGCTCCTACAGCCAGGGTAGAGCCTCATCGGAAGTGGATGGACACAGCCATCACTTTTGATGCTTCGGACTGCCCTCGAAGCATGGTTGGAGCAGGCCAGTTACCTTTGATGGTATCTCCTACCATCAATAACATTCAGCTCCACCATGTTATGGTAGACTGAGGTTCGGGGCTGAACCTCATAAGCTTCGAAGCTTTTACCAAGCTTCAGCTCCGACTTTTAGATCTTCATCCCTCCCGACCTTTCTCTGGAGTAGGTCCGGGAGCCATTACCCCACTCGGTGCTATTACCCTCCCTGTTACCTTCGGGACACGGGAGAAGTATCGCACTAAGAAGTTGGTCTTTGACGTTGCTCAGATCAACTTACCTTTTAATGCCATCTTGGATAGGCCTGCCTTGTACAAATTCATGGCAGCTGCTCATTATGGCTACCTGGTGTTAAAGATGCCAACACCAGTAGGCGTTCTCCGGATCCGTGGAGATCGCACCGCCGGAGTAACCGCTCTGGAAGAACTTCATGCGCTTACTACGGCGCAAGAGGAGGACTCTAGGCAGGAGCAAGCTCCAAAACCCCCGAGCATTAGTCAACGAGGCTCGACTTCTACACCTCGAGTGCAGCCAAGCGTCGACACCGACATTCCCGTCAAAGTCGTCCAAATCGGTTCTGATGCCGCTCAGACCACCCGTATATCAGGGGGACTGAAGGACAAATAGGAACTCGCGCTCATCGCTTTCCTCCGGGCTAATGTCGTTGTGTTTGCCTGGCAACCATCACAAATGCCTGGGATCCCCAGGGAAGTGATTGAGCACAATCTGAAGATCTACCCTGATGCCCAGCCCGTGCATCAGAAGCCTCGGAAGCAATCCGTGGAGCGGCAGAACTTCATTCGACAAGAAGTGAAGAAGTTGCTCGAAGCTGGATTCATCCGAGAAGTCTTCCATCCAAAATGGCTGGCAAACCCAGTCGCTGTGCCCAAGGCCGGCAGGACGCTTCGGATGTGTATTGACTACACAACACTAAATAAGGCATGTCCAAAAGATCCATTCCCACTACCTAGAATAGATCAAATAGTGGATTCCACCTCTGGGTGTGAATTACTGTGTTTCCTAGATGCATATTCTGGATATCATCAAATCAGAATGTCTAGGGAAGATGAAGAGCATAACTCTTTCATCACAGTAGATGGATTGTACTGTTATATAGCCATGCCATTTGGTCTCAAGAATGCAGCTTCAACCTTTGTACGAGCTATGTACAAAACTTTTGGAGAACTCATTAGAGAAATAGTGGAATTGTACATCGATGACATCGTGGTCAAGGTCAAGAACAAGGAATCACTCCTTGACACCTTACAGGCGGTCTTCGACCATCTGCGGGCCACCCGCACAAAGCTAAACCCAGACAAGTGTGTCTTCGGGGTTAGCTCCGGAAAACTTCTTGGTTTCCTGGTAAATCACCGGGGCATAGAAGCTAATCCGGCGAAGATCAAAGCCATTGAAGATATGCGGCCAACAGCCCGCATTAAGGATGTCCAAAAGATGACTGGATGTCTAGCAGCCCTCAGCTGGTTCATTTCAAAACTGGCGGAACGGGCACTTCCCTTCTTCAAGTTATTGAGGAAGTCCGGACCATTCCAATGGTCTGAAGAAGCAGAAAAGGCGTTCCAGGAGCTAAAACAATTCCTCACCACCCTACCAACTCTGGTAGCTCCGAACCTTGGTGAGCCTTTGGTACTTTACATTTCAGCAACTAACGAAGTCGTCAGTATGGTCCTGGTTGCGGAGAGACCAGAACTATCCCATGCTCAGGAGTCCAGACCCCTCCGGGAGGGTCCGGAGGTTCCTGACGGCGAGTCTGGGTCCCAGACTTGAGTCCACAAGAAATTACTTCAGAAGACCCAGACCCCTCCGGGAGCGTCCAGGTCGCTTCTGAAGAAGCTTCGGGTCCCTCCAGCAAGGACCCGGAGGTCCCCAAAGAAAGTCCGGATCCCTCTGGAAGGATCCGGGTCAATGAAGAGGAAGCTTCGGGCCCCTCCGGGAGGGTGCGGACCATCCAGCGCCCAGTGTACTTCATCAGTGAAGTACTTCATGATGCCAAAACTCGATATCTAGAGGTGCATAAGCTGCTCTATGCAGTTCTTATCACCTCCAGGAAGCTTCACCATTACTTCCAAGCTCATAAGATTTCAGTGGTGACTTCTTATCCACTTCGAGCAATCTTGCATAATCCCAATTCAACTGGGAATATCGCAAAGTTGGCAGAGGAACTGGCCGAATTCGATCTCGGATTCATCCCAAGGCAAGCAATCAAGAGTCAAGCATTGGCAGATTTTGTGGCGGAATGGACTCCCTCTCCATCAAACCCTGGGGGCCCCAGTGAGCAGAAGCCGGAACACAAGGCTCTGGTCTTCACCAAGCCTCACTGGACCCTCTACTTCGACGGCTCCATGCAAAAGCAGGGGGCCATTGCTGGAATCCTTCTCTTCGCACCAACCGGGGAGAAGGTAAAATACATGGTACACCTTGACTTCAAGGCAACCAATAACATGGCGGAGTACGAAGCACTCATCTACGGACTAAAGGTGGCACTTTCATATGGTGTCAAGCAGCTGCTGGCCAAGGGAGATTCACAGCTCATCATTAAACAAGTGAAGGGTGAATGCGCCTGTAACAATCTCCAGCTAGCTGCTTACCTCCTTGAAGTCCAGAGGCTTCAAAAGGTCTTTGAAGTCCTAGACCTCCACCATGTCCAGCGTGCCCACAACGCTGAAGCCAACAAACTCTCGACGAAAGCGTCAACCGGAGCTCCAGCTCCAGACGGAACTTTTGTCCGTAGGTTGTTAAAACCCACAGCTCAGCCTGCCGAACTGAGCGAAGGGGGCGAGATCAGCATCCCGAAGCTGACAGTCCTGATGGCCCTGTTACCATGGCAGCCATCAAGGGTCGTAGGTGCTGCCGAAAGCTCCGAGCAACCCAGCATGCAAGACTCGAATGCTCAAGTTAGCTCCGATGCATGGATCTCAGAGATCCGGAGCTACTTGAAAGACAACATCCTTCCTGACGATGATGTATCCGCTGACCGGATAGTTAGATTGGCTAAAAGATACACGTTGGTAGAAGGGGATCTCTACCGGCGCAATGCCAACGGCGTCCTAATGCGGTGCATCACAAGGGAAGAAGGTTGCAAGCTTCTCGCAGAAATCCATGGAGGCGAGTGTGGAAACCACGCGTCTTCCCGCACGCTGGTCGGTAAAGCCTTCCGGCATGGCTTCCACTGGCCTACAGCACTCTAGGATGCAACTGAGCTGGTGAAGAAATGCAAAGCATGCCAATTTCATGCGAAGCAAATTCACACACCGGCTCAGCCTCTACAAATGATACCTCCTACATGGCCCTTCGCTGTGTGGGGGATGGACATCTTGGGACCTTTCCCAAGAGCTGTCGGAGGTTATAAGTTCTTGTATGTCGCCATTGACAAGTTTACCAAGTGCCCAGAAGCAACTCTAGTTGTAACAATAAACAAGCAATCTGCTATCAACTTTTCACAGTCCATCGTATGCACATTTGGAGTCCCAAACAAAATCATTACTGATAACGGGACCCAATTCACAAGCTCTGCATTCATAGGATATTGCGAAGACCTCGGCATTCAAGTTTGCTACACCTCCGTAGCTCACCTGGCAAGCAATGGCTAGGCCGAGAGAGCAAATCCTGAAATCCTGAAAGGACTCAAAATGCGCACCTATGAGCGCTTGAAAATACATGGAGCCAACTGGATTGAAGAGCTTCCGCCCACTCTATAGGCCAACAGGACAACTCCAAACCGGTCAACTGGAGAGACACCCTTCTTCCTGGTGTACGGAGCTGAAGCAATCCTTACTCTGCAAATCACCTTGGGGTCACTCCGGGTCCGGACCTTCGACGAAGCCACGCAGGACCAGCTCCGGCGTGAAGACCTAGACCTCCTTCAGGAGGGAAGGTGCCAAGCAGCTGTTCGGAATGCCCGATACCGCCAAGCCCTTCGGTGCTATCATCAGCGGCATATACACAACCGACAGCTCGAGGAAGGCGATCTGGTGCTACGGAGAATACAATTCAGAGAAGGGTTAAACAAACTCTCCCACAGCTGGGAGGGACCCTTCCGAGTGATTAAAGTATCCCGTCCCGGAAGCGTTTGCTTGGCTACCGAGGTTGGGACACCTCTCCCAAATCCTTGGAATATTGAGCACCTCCGTAAGTTCTACACTTAATATCACGGAGGTGATTCTGTAGTAACTTGAGGTGTATGTTATAGAGTCATTGTACAGAGTCGGGTAGTTCCTCCGGGAGAACAGTCGGACCTTTCGTGGAAGGTCCGCAATGTTCATGCAACACTTGTCCCAGTCTCAGGACTAAAAGTGTGGCTATCTACCTTGGGTCAAACGAGAAATGAAACACGCTTAGCCTGGTTTCGTACCCCAAGAGTGTACTTGTTTCCCCTGTACCCCGGACCTATAATGAAAGACATCTTCATGTGAAACAGACTCCACGTCCGTTTATTTTGTACAGGCTCAACATTTTTTATTTTTCTCTTTCTTGTCTATAACAAAGTTGTGCAATTCTTAAGAAATTTTAGTTCGACCAGTTCATGTACAATTTGAGCTGTATTGTCAATTCTTTTGGATTCAAATATTGTTCATGGCCCACTCGCCTGAATGCCACCAAGCCAATCTAGGGCCAGAGTGTGCTATCGGCTTAGTCTGGTCAAGCACCCTAAGTATGCCACTCTACCTACACCCCGGCAGGCCGAAGTAAGGCTGGTCCAAGTACAATTGGATCTGGAAGAAAGAAGGCAATGCATTCGGTTGTATTCAGAATTGTGTTTGACCTAAAACTTTCTTGGGAATCATAAGCCGCGACGAAGTTTTAGGCAAGGGGTGAATTTTACTATTTTTCTTCGCTTCAGTGTGCAGGAAAAATAAAGAATCCACGTTGATAGAGAAAAGCCGGAGATAACGAAGCTCCGACTCCCCCTAGGTGGCTTGTAATCGATGTTAAACATTGAAAATGAGCATCAACAGAGCAACCAAGCTCCGGAAAAGCTAGGGGGACCAGCCGTCGATGAATAATAAAAGATGGTGAGAAGACCCCACAAGCGCAGTCTGCTGCCGACAAGCTACGTGTTGGCAAAGGTCACTGCCGGAGCTATTAAGCTCCGACACCCTAGAGGGCTAACTATCGATTCTCTACGCGTTGATAGGGTCTATTCTCGGAGCTACTAAGCTCCGATGGTAGTCAATGCCAGAGCTTCTAAGCTCCGACAACCTTAGGGGGCCTTCACTATCGAAGACTTCGGACCTACACTCTACAAGTTTGAAGCAAACGAGTCTTCAACAAAACACAATATCCCCTTGGTACATGTTCACAATCAAATTGTGTACATCTACCAGGGGGCCTGGTGAAGACAAAAGTGTTGAAGACAAAAATGTAATTCATTAACAAATCGTGGATTTCATTCATATGGAGACAAGGGATTACAAAATTAGGGAAGAAAAAGAGAGAACACAAGTGGGAGCTACAGAGATGGTCCTAGACCCTATGGAAGAACTGGGCGACCTTCTGAGCAACCTCCGACACATTTGCTCTGGTGGCTTCACCTTCTCCTTCGACGGGACCTTCAAGCACCGAGTCCAGAGGAAATTGGGGATCCCGGCTAGTGTAGCACGTCAGCACATACTCTGCGACGTTCTTTGCCAGGGACTGCCCCTCAACCTCAAACTGGTCCGCGATGACGTCACCCACCTTGGAAAGTTTGTTACCCGCCGAGCTCAACGCCTGCAACGCCAGGTCTAGCTCCGGCTCCGGATCATCCGGACGCACGGGACTGAAGCCCATTGGTGTCAGCGTGTCGTTTGCTTTGCTCAGGAACTCCCAAACCTGTAGTGAGTCCGCAGCCCTGAAGCCCTTCAGTTCCTCCAAGGATCTTTTGGCCGCCGCCAGTTTAGAATTCTCACGAGCAAGGCGCTCAACCTCTTTGGCCTTTTGCTGAATCTTTTCAGCAACCTGCTTCTCGAGTTTTCTGAGCTCCTCCTCCCGGAGGTGGATCTTGTTCTGGTGGTCGACCACGTCCTTCTCCCGGCCCCTAACTTTCTTCTCCCTGGTAGCGATGGCACACTCTTGCTTGTAGAGTTCCTGCCCTCGCACCCAGGCCTTCTCCTCCTCCTCAACGCAATGCACCTCCAATTTCTTGGCGCGTTCCTCGAGGCCCTTGTCAGTTAGAGCCACCTTTTCGGTGAGCTCCTCCTCCCTCTTCAAGACGTCATCCCGCAGCTCTAGGAGTTTTTGCTCTTCGTCTTCGAGCCTCTTCTCCCTCTCCTCAAGTGCCTCTTGGCGCTTGATGAGAGTAGTGTTAATGGCTTCAAGCCTTTCTTGGCGATCATCAGCTGCACTATTAGCTGCCTTGGTCTGCTCATAAATGTCCCTGGATTGAGCGTCGAGGGCACGAGTCAAGCTCTCCCTATCATCTAATAATTTGCCCCAGTATTCCAGGCGGACCTTCTCCTGTTTAATCCACTCCTTGTCGTCTGCCAGCCTCGACTGCGCCAGCTTGGTCTCGAAGTAGAGCCGATTACGCCACCGCCTAAGGGTTTGGCACTCCTCTTCAAGAGCCTTGCTGTCGTGGTAGAACGCCAGCTGGACTTGACGCAGACTAGAGCAAGCGTGGTCAACGGACAACGATAGGGGAATACGGTTCGGACCAGCTGGGGTCTCCTCTGCTGATTCCAACGGGTTCTCGCTTACAAAAATTGGGTCCCACTCCACAAGAGTGGTCCCCTGAGCCTCCACAGCACTAGGGCCGTCCTCTGGGATAGCCTCAGTCGCCACCGAGGAGGGTCTTGCAGAAGAAGTTCCGACCTCTGGAAGTGGTTCCGAAGGCCCTGCCGCCAGGTCTTCATTTGCCCTCTCGGGCAGGGGGCCAGCGACTTCATCTGGGCACCCTGGCCCAGCAGCAGGCACCTCCACCAACATCACTTCCGGAGCAGGGGCAACTTCAGGCTCTGGCCTGGGCTCCTCCTCCGCTGGTGGCTCGGGTGTTGGCACCTCGACCACCATGGGTTCGAGTGCCAATGCCTCCACAACGACTGGCTCGGGCGCCGGAAGGTCAACAACATCCGGCCCTAAAGCCAGAGCTTCAACTTCAACCGACTCAGGCGCCAGAAGGTCTTCAACTGCAACCGGCTCTGCAGTCGGAGCTTCAGTGGCAACCAACTCTGAGGCTGGAGCTTCAGAGGTAGCCGGCTCAACCGCCGGGACTTCCTCGACATCTGGCTCAACCACCAGGGCTTCAACAATTTCTAGCTCTGGGGCCAGAATCACTGCTTCCTCTGGCTCAAAGGCCGAAGCTTCCAACATCTCAGCATCAAGACCCGGGGCTTCAACCTCCGGGGCAGGTGCCGCTGGTGCATCTTCTCTCCCGTGGTCCGGCGCTACCACGGGAGTCTCGGGGGATGAGTCGAGGTCCATGACCACGACAGCTGGCGCCGGAGCTGCCGCAGCTTCAGCCACCACTCGGGGCGGCACTAAGACAAAAGCAGAAGCCTCCGCCCTCACAGCTTCAGCCGCTGTGAATGAGGGCAAACACTCACTTATCTTCTTGGGGACACTGCAAATGATGGATGAAGAAACTTAAAAAACAATTACTACAACAAAACAACTGTTTGAGGTAAATATTAAAAATTACCTCGGAAGGCTTCCGCACCAGCTTGCACGGAATCTTTTTCCCGGGCGTTCTGGACTAACCATGGCCGCCGCCGGTGTGGTAGCTACGGAAGGCCCCCCGAAACTTGTTACAGCCGCGGGCATTTCCTTAGTTGAGGCCCCCCTCGACCAGGAAGGACCTCCGGACCTAGAGGCCTCAACTGGCCCTGGTGCTGGAGTCACATGCCCGGAGCTTGCACCCCGGGAAGACGCTGCTGCAGGTACAGTCTCCGCAGTTGTAGAAGACCTCCCCCTCCGGGGAGAAGGAGCTGCTGTAGAAAATGCAGGCCTGACGGACCTTCCATTGGCATGCTTCAGTTTCCTCTTCCGGCTCGAGGGATCGTCCGCCGGCTCCTGGCCCTTGTCGACGACTTCGGTCCTTGGCTTCAGGGCAGGGTCGGAGCCACCTTCAGAAGACCCAGGGATCACCACCCTGGAGGTCGATCTTCTCTTGACGACACCGAGGTCGTCAAGCACCGGCATCGTCCGCTGGAGCTCCCTGCTGAACTCTACTTCCACGTTCAGAGGGAGGAAAGCTGGTGGCGGGGTCAAGTCATTACCCGCAACGTCGATGTCGTGCTGGAACTTCTTGAGATGAAACTCCAAAGTCGCCCCCTCCATGTTGGACTTCAGCCCGGTCTCGACCCGGTCGTCGTCCATCACACTGTTGAGGGCCCAAACGAGTTTTTCTCTCCTCTTCAGCGGTGCCCACCTGTTGACTAGGAAATTGCAAAATACCGCCTGAGGAGTTACTCCTCCCTCCACACAATGGCGGATCCTGGTCAGAGCAGGGTTGAAGGCATCCGACAGCACCGGATCTTCACTCCAGACTGCAGTGTCGATGTTGGGGAGGCCTTCGGGCAGCTCCAGCTTCTTGTGCTCCTCCACCCAGATGACTATCCAGTCCTTCTTCCAGTCATCCCACTTTATAGAGGGAAACGACCGGGGGTACTTGAATGGGCACTTCTTGCGCTTCATGAAGTAGTAGAAGCCAAGGTACTCATTACTCCTTCCGATGGTATGGACGGTGAAGAAGGTCTGGAAAAGCTCAATGCAGGGGGGATGCCCACCCACATTTCACAGAAGTGGACGAAGACAGACACTAGAAGGATGGAGTGGGGGCCAAGGTGGTACAGCTGCAGACCATAGAAGTCTAGCAGCATCAAGAAAAAGGAGGAAAAAGGCGGGATCAACCCCACCATGGCGTACGCAGAGAAGTACACCTTCCCGCCGGCATGCTCCTTATCGAACGGGAGCTCCCCACCGGTGTGGACCAGGCGGTTGAAGAAGTCCGAGGACCACCCCATGAGGGCCCGGACTTTCTACAGGTCACCTTCGGTCTTCAAGCGGCTCTCGCGGAGACCCAACTCCATCGCAGCACAGTGAGGCAAGAGAGGAAAAGCAAGCACAAGTTTGGGAGTTCGAGCGCAAGATCAGATGAGGGGCGTAAAGAACCCCAGACGGTGCGCACTTTCCTTCTTAAGTAAGCCCCTGCAACGCTTGGGTGGAAACCGCAAGGAAGTCGACGATACTATTCAAAAATTTCACCCTGCCGATGATAAGAGGGCCCGGGACCACCCCGACGATCAAGTCGAGGTTCTTACCCAGGCGAACGGTTGTCATCATGAAAGGCGGGAAGCCCGAAGGCGGCGGCCTGACAATGCTCGCGGAACTGATATGATTTTCGTATCGGGAACCGACGACCTTCAATTGCGTGAGATCCGCACGCCAAAGATCTCATTTGCCGCACCCGAGACGTGCCACGCAGCGAGGATTTAGATCCAAAACTATCGCCAATGGCACATCTGAAGACCTTTGAGGACTCGGCTCAAAAGTGTAAGGATGGACCCACCCCGGCGGAATGACTTCACCCAAGGGGTCTTCCCTAGAGGTGGGCCCAGGCGGCCACTGTCGGTACCCTAGGTACCGTATATCCCTTGAGATTGCAAAGATCTCAAGGAAATGTCATCTACTTGATTTGAAGACCATCGGAGGCCCACATGTCAGACATAACCGGACCTGCTTCCCCAACATGAATAGTCCCAGGGTCACCACGTGTACCATCAAACTGGAGCTACCGCCCAGAAGGGTGAAGCTCCGGACTATGGACCATAACGGCACCCCCGGACCTAACCCCAGACTGAGGGAAGCTCCAAAACTGACACGTGTCTGGTGGCATCGGACCTATCTGTTCCTCACAGCATGCTCCAGAGCTGCCACGTGTCCTACCGTCAGATCTTCAGCCTCAAACCTCCAGAAGACTCCACAACGGCTCCTGATCTTCAAAGGGGAATCAAGGACTTCAAGACCCGATTAAGTGTCATTAATACTATGTTAATGACACACGACCAGGCTACCTTAATTACTAGTAACAATGCTGTCAAAGCCCGTAACTCGGTCATTAAGGGTATTTAAGCGCATCAAATGTGTATCGATATTAGTAACCGCCGGGGCCACCTGTCGGGCAAGGCCAACTTGTATCGGCCTATCCTTGTACTATAAAAGGACAGGCCGACGATACAGGAGCAAAGACTGATCTGACCTGCTCTGATCTGATCTGGTCTAATCGGCTCACGCGCTCACTCAACTCACGTCACCTGAGTAGAGTTCATATATCCAATACAACACCAACACATCCCGTGGATTAGGGTATTACGCTCAGGCGGCCCAAACCACGTAAATCTTCGTATCTCCTGTGTCATTTTACATTTCACCTTCTTGGATCTCCGCGCGCCCACACCGAACTTCAAACTCCGCAAACACTTTAGTAGTGTTGGGAGATATGCTGGATCAAAACCACCGACACACTCCTTACACACGTGCAAAAACCTTCCAACAATGTCCACGTTACGTTCATATGCTTTGTTCTTGAATCAAACATGTTGGCAACCTCCCGATCAACTCAACCCCAATTCCTCTCGAACTTGGTTGTTGAACCTCATATTCTCCCTAAGACTAGTTCAATGGATCATGTTACCAGCCATGTCTTGAACTCAAGCAACACCTGCACATGAACAAACAACCAATACTTCCGAGCACAAGTCCTTTACTTGACTCTCATTAGATCCGAAACCACAACACCTTACGTGAGCACCCCACGTAAAGCATGTTGCAAACGATAGCAAAATGAAACAAGCCAAAACTTAGTAAAATAATACTAAGTAAACTTTCCATAATCCAAAAAGCAACTTCGAAACATTGCAAGTTAAAAAGCAGAACCATTGCAATTTAGCACCGGACCCTGCCAGAGCTAAACGGAACTTGAACCGAAGCTTACCAAAGCTAGTAGGACCTAGCGCTGGAGCTAACCAAAGCCAGTTGTACCTAACCAAAATAAGTCGGAGCTAGACAAAGAAGTCATACCTAGCCAAAGCATGGTTGACCTAACATCGAACCTTGCAGGAGCTACCCAAAACAAGCCGGACCTATCGTCGAACCTTGCAGGAGCTTGGACCTAGAGTCAAACCTTGTTAAAAAATGTGTTTTGGTAGTATTTCAAACTTTTATCGACATAGTCAATGTATTCAGCTCACATAGGTCTCACGTGGTTATTGTGGATTTGTTGACCAAATTAGCGCATTTCATTCCTGTCAAGACTACCTATAGTGGAGCAAAGTTGGCAAAATTGTATATGGGAAGAATAGTGTGTTTTACACCTAGCGCCAAAGAAAATAATGTCTGATAGAGGTTCTCAATTTACCTCAAGGTTCCATGGGAACCCAACTGAATTTTAGTTCTGCATATGACCCTCAAACGGTTCGGCAAACCGGGAGAACAAATCAGATATTAGAAGACATTCTAAGAGCTTGTGCACTAGAAGTATGGAGGAAGTTGGGACAAAAGCCTACGATATGCTAAGTTCTCCTACAACAACAGTTATCAAACAAGTTAGAAAATGTCACCATATGGAGCATTGTATGGGAGAAGGTTTAGAACACCTTTGTTTTGGAATGAGACAGGAGAAAATCAAGTATTTGGACCTGATAATACAGGATACAAAAAAGCAAGTTTAGACAATCTGCGAGAATTTGAGGGCTGCTCAGTCAAGACAAAAAGGCTATTTGGATAATAGGCGAAGGAACCTAGCTTTTGAAGTGGGAGACTTCGTATACCTCAATGTGTTACCCATGTGAGGTCATATATGCTTTAGCATCAAATTCAAGATTTTGGGCAAACGTGGAGAAGTGGCTTATAAGTTGGAGATGCCAGCACATCTTTCTGATGTTCATGATGTGTTCCACGTTTCTCAGCTCAAAAAGTGCTTAAAGGTACCGGAAGAACAAGTGCCATTGGAGGAATTGGAATTGGAGGCAGATTTGACTTATGTCGAGCAACCGGTCAAAATCCTAGAAACAAAGGAGAGAGTCACAAGAAACAAGGTGATTCGATGGTGCAAAGTATGATGGAAACATTATGCAGAATCGAAAGCAACTTGGGAGCTGCAGGATGATATCAAGAGACAATTTCCCTATCTCTTCTCTTCTACAATGAATCTGGAGGGCGAGATTCATTTTAAGGGGGGTAGGTTTGTAGCACCCTCATTTTCATCCATTATGCATTGCATACACTCTTATACATGTTTAACATTAGGCAACACAAAAAGGAACAGTTTAAAATGTATTAGAACAAAAACAGCAGCTAAAAGCCTATGTTAGTGCGGAGTTGTCCGGGTTGGACCCCGGACTAGTCCGATTATTACTTTGTTGTTTCCCGGACTTGTCTGCTTTTGCTGCGGATTAGTACGGAAATGTTTCTGTTGTTGTCCGAACTTGTTCGTTCTCAAGTACGGACTAGTTTGATCTTTGTCACTTGAAACTTTTGGAGTTGTCCGGTGATTCCTCAGTTTGGTCCGAATTTTGGCAATTGGAGAAATCCTTCGGACTTGTCTGGCCCCATACGAGACTTGTTCGTTTTGCTTTCTGGTCCCGGTCGGACTTCTTTGGACTACCTCCGGACCTGTCCGTTCAACGTTCTGTTCCATATCGGACTTGTCCTGCCCCTATGCGGACTTGTCCGATGTGCCCGACTAGGATTCTATTTTTCCTCTCCAACGGGCTTTTGGGTAATTACCTTAATTAGGCCCAAGACGTTGTGCCTAACTCCCGTGGAGACCATGTGGGACCCCACCAAGGCTTCCACCACCTTATACTCGAAATTCCACCCAAACCCTACCACTCCCACCCTATATAAACACCCCAACACCCACCCTTTCATCTCTTTGCCACATTAGAGGAAACCCTTAACCCTAGTTCGTGAGAGTCGCCGTCAAGGAGCCTCCACCACAGGAAGGAAGGAGGAGGATCAACCAAGATCATCATCACCACTACGATCTCCATCATCAATCCTTCATCGTCAACATCCTCCTTTCCCAATTCTTTGTCTCCTTTGACCTAGAGGCCGAATTCTCAAGTCTTCAACCTTGAACACTTGGATTCATGGTACATACCTTAGATTCATCTTTTCTAGGTAAATTATGGTTCCATATTAACTCATACTATGCTCTAGTTGAAAATTCGCCAAAACACTAGCCATAATGGACTTGTTCGATTCCAGTATGGACTAGTCTGATTTCTTTTCTGTTCCAGAACACACATGTACAACCAGAGTGTAGACTAGTCCGGTTTTTCAGTTCTAAAAATTCCTGGAACTTCCTCAATATTCTCCAAATTAACTTTGAACTTGTTCTAACACGCAAAACATAATTGTGATTAGTTAGTAGGCTTGATATCAACCTAATAACATGCATTACCCCATAATTGGCTTATTCATGCATGTCATGACATATTGAGTAACATATGAGCATTTACTTATTCTAATGCTTGTTTTGTATGTTTATTGCGCGGAATAGAAGGTGTTTCTCTAGATGGTGGTGTCGAGGACCTCCAGCACCAGAATTTCGAAGCTTTTGATCCTAACCTATATCAGCAGCAAGGTAAGTGTCTTTGATCATTTTGATCCTATTTTTAAATATTTTGTTTCATAAACTGCATGCTTGTGTCAAATTGATGGGAAACCAGAAATAGGTGTTTACTAGACTTGTTTAACCATCCTTGTCGCTTGGAATACATGGTAGAGAGTCAGGAAGAGTATTTTAGCTTTTTGCTTCGCTCTAATTAATTGGGATGGGAAAACAACCAAATGGCTTAACTATGAATTAATGAGCATGTATATGGTAAAATTGATGAATGTGATTAATTGCTAGACATGGGACTTGGGAGATCTAAGCAAGCACTGATTGTGGACTGGGTTGGATGTTATGGTGGTTTCACTTGCTTTAGATCTATGGACCCGTTCGTGGAGCACAATGCATTGCATGCATCCTCATACATGTTTAACATAAAGCAAACTTAAAAGCAACAAGATTAAAATGAATTTGGATCTTATCAGGAATTTAAGTCTGTCAGGGTACGGACTTGTCCGGCCTCCAACCTGGACTAATCTGGTATCCCCTTCAGTTCCAGAATATCTAGTTTCTTCAGAACCCAGATTGTCCGGCACATTACACGGATTAGTCCGGATTGAGCTTCTGATGTTTTTCCGGACATTTCCAATTTCGAGCCGACTAGTCCAACCTTGTCTAAATTTCAGTTCGGATCAACTTTTTCTAGCTAACCTCGGACTTGTCCGGCCCTTGTACAAGACATGTCCAAAAACCTCTCTGTTCTAAAACAGACATGTCCGGTCCTATTGCAGACTAGTCCGGCCTGCAGAATTCAACTCGAATTTTGTTTTTCTCCCACGATTTGTTATTGGGTAATTGCCTTATTTGGGCCCAAGAACTTTGTGCCCATGCTCAAAGGAGCCCAAGTGGACCCCACGATGACCCCTTCTTGTCCTCCACCGAAATCCACATAGAAATCACCTGAAACACTACCTCTGCACCCCTATATAAGCAACCCAATACCCCACACCTTTCCACACATAGGAAAACCCCTTGCTGTCGTATTTGATCATGTGCCGCCATAAAGTGAAGACCCAGCAACAAGGAGAAGGAGGAGAAGAAAGAGGAGGATCAATCAAGCGTGATCTTCATCAACTTCTCGACATGAATGTTCTTCATCTCGAAATTGACATCAATACCTCTTATCAAGCCCTAATCATTAAGAATTAAGTGTTGCACCGAATTCTTGATCCTTGGATCTCTAAACACACGGTACACCCTCTACATCCAAATTTCCACGTGAATTCGATCCTAAAACCTCATTGTCCATAAAACCCTATTTTGCATTTCTTGGACAGGGTGGACTAGTCTGGCCATGGTAGCAGACTAGTCCGGTGATCCGATCCGTTTCAGGCTGAATCAATCCCAATTTGACTCAAATCAATTCAACTCTTCTTCAAACTTGCTAAAAACTATTGTAACCAGTAGTAAACATTAATAGCAACTCATCAACAAGTTTTACCTTACAATTGCATCAATCATGCATATCATGCCATATTGAGTAATATATGAGCATTTATTGATTGTAGTGGTTGTTTTGCATGTTTGTCGCGTGGAATAGAAGGCAACGCTGTAGAGAGTGCTTTCGAGGACCTACAGAACCAAAACTTCAAAGCCTTAGATCCAAATCAAGATCAAGAGCAAGGCAAGTGTCCTTGATCATTTTGATACAGGTTTTTAAATGTTTTGTTTGCAAAATTGGATGCTTGTGTTAAATTGATGGGAAAACCCCATTATAGGAGTTTACTAGTTTTGTATGACCACCCTTGTCGCTTGAACACAATGTACAGAGTTGGGAAGGGTATTTTATACTTTTACTTCGCATTACTCAATTGGGTTTGGGAAACTATCATATTGCCTAATTATGAACTATTGAACACTCTAATGATGAGAATTGGTAATAACGACCCTTTAGCAACATGGTGCCTAGGGATCTGATCAAGCTGGTTATGAGGAATGGGTTGGACTGTTTTGGTGGTTTTGCTTGCTTTAGATCTAAGGACCGGTTCGTGGAGCGACCATCCATGATTTAAAGTGCCACCACAGAGCCAAGTATGGGTGCGGCTTAGCTGACTAATTAGTGTATTGCTAGTACTATTTGGACCATTAGGAAGGCTCGGGGATGGGGTAGTCGGATGGGTTTGCAGTGATCGTGGGACTACCGTGGGATCCGGATGGCCTAAGAGGGAGCCCTTGGTTGGATGTGCCCAGTTGGAGACATCACCACTGGTGAAACCTTAGTGGGGTCTAATATGATAGTAATCACATTGTAAAGGCTATTTTGTGATCTCTTGGCCACACACATAAGGAAGTGTGAGACGACATAATTGAGATTCCATAGTCATCGAAAGGTGATGAAATCATGAACTTATGGGTAATTGGTACAACCTTTGCAGAGTGTGATAAGAACTATCACGATAGCCGCGCTCCGGGTTATGAGCAACCTGGACCCTCATATAATAAGATTTAAGGACCTTGAACATGGTTTAATGGATGGATTTGAATTGGGAATTTGTATTGGTTCAATAATTGACTTTGGTATATGGAATTGATAAAATTGAGACATATGAGCAGTTATGAGTTGATAATGGATTATTTTTGCTGGTATTGGTTACTTAAGTTGAAATTAATGTTATTTGGGCTATTTTGGGAAGGACCACACTTAATGATGGTATAATTGCATTTTTAACTGTTTTGAATGTAATTTTATGCAATTAGCCATTGTTTCTTATAATTCCTTGTTTAAGCTACAAGTCATACTTTCTCACACTTGCTGAGTACGACATGTGCTCACTCTTGCTATTCTCCCAATAAATTCAGACGCGTGCACCAACGTGGAGTACCAGGAGGTCTTTTAGGAGTTCTAGGCGTGCGTGTTACCGTCAAGCTTGACTGTGGAGTTTGGAGTCATTAGTGTTTTCAGCTGTAGTTGTTTAGAGATTGTATTCGAGAAAATTGGGTTTGTAATAAGGTACTATTATTAGTGTTATTATTCGAAACATGGTTTTATCTATTTATCATTTGCCGATCACTTGTGTGTGTGTGTGTTAAACTTCCTGGACACACATATGCATCACGCTTGGTTCATTTTCAGAACCGGTTGGGAGAATGGAGATTCAAGCCTGCTAGTGAAACCTTAGTGGGTCCGCACATGCTAGTAGTCCCTTTGTAAAAGCTTTTTTGTGATCTCTTGGCCACACACCAAAGGAATTGTGAGACGGCATAAGGGAGGTTCTTAGTCATCGGAAGGCGATGAAATCACAAACGTGTGGGTAAAGTGGTACAATATCCGCAGAGTGTTAAAAACTATCATGATAGCCATGCTCATGATTACGAGCAACCTGTACCCTCACATGATTAGAGTGGAACTTGGTATTTGGGATGGTTATGGTATTGGTTATGGTTTTGGATTGTGATAAATGAACAGGGTTGATGATGATGGTAAGAAATTGATATTTGGATGGATAATTATTGATGGAGGTAATATGATAGTAATTGATGGTGTTGGACACATAATTGATGATCATTTGGGATATAATGGGATAAATTCACATTGTCATTGTAAGATGCTTTTCATATATTTTAAACGTACTTTTCAGCAAACGACCATTATTTATTACCATTCATTGTTTAAGCTACATGTTATTATTTTCCCACACTTGCTGAGTACAACATGTGCTCACCCTTGCAATTCCCCCACAAACAGTTGTGACACCTGGTTCCCAAAAGGAACCAAGTGAATGTATATGTGTGCCCAGGACGTTGACGACACATACATGAGTGCATCACAAATGATATACAGAAAATTACCACAACACAATTTATTAAACAAATACGTTATTACAATATACAAATAATCCTCAAATTACAGCTCTAATGATCATTATTAATAATTCTGAAACTAATACAGAGGGAATAATCTAAACTAAGCAAACTAAGAATAAGAGAATATAGCGCGGCTCCAAGCAAACCGAAGGCAAGTCAACGGCAGCATACAACCTAGTACTCTGCATTATCCTCAGGATAGTCCCAGACATCACCTGAAAATGTTGGTGGGTGAATTGCAAGGGTGAGCACATTTCAGACTTAGCAAGTGTGGAAAAATATGACATGGAGCTTAAAGAAGGAATGATAATTGATAATGGCTACTTGCTAAAAAGTACATTTAAAGCATATGAAGAGCATCTTACAATGTCTATGTGAAATTTATCCCATCATATCCCAAACAAACATAATATTTCATATCCATCATTCATTATCCATCCATATACTATATTCTTACCATCATCATTAACCATATCCATCTATCACCATCCAATCCATAACCATAACCAAAACTAAACCTTCCCAATTCCCAAATTCCCTATAATCATTTATGTCATCCAGGTGCTCATAACTAGGAGCACGGCTATCATGATAGTTTTAACACTCTGCAGAGGTTGTACCACTTTACCCACATGTTCACCTTTCGGTGACTAAGAACTTCCCTTATGTCGTCTGACACTCCCTTTGGTGCGTGGCCATGAGATCACAAAATAGCCTTTACAAAGGGACTACTATTATGTACGGACTCACTATGGTTTTACCAGCAGGCTTGAATCTCCATTCTCCCACCCACATGCCCCCTCATACCAGCAGGCTTGAATCTCCATTCTCCCACCCACATGCCCCCTCATGTGCCATGCGGTTCCCAGGGTAGCCCTTCTCGACTCCCATTCCCCGCACCATCCAATGGTCCATACAATACCAACAGCACACCTAATTATTCAGCTACGCCCGTGGCCTTGTGGTGGCACTCTTATCCTGACTTATTCTCACATGAATCGATCCTTAGATCTAAGGCAAGCAAAAACACCATATCATCTAACCCAGTCCATAAACCATGCTTTCTTAGATCTTCCAATCCCATGTTACCAGTTAACCATATTCATCAATTCACATCATCCATAAATTCATTAATTCATAGTTAAGCCATTTGGTTGCTTTCCCATCCCAATTAATTAGAGCAAAGCAAAAAGGTGAAAAGCCCTTCCTGACTCTCTACCACATATTCCAAGCGACAAGGATGGTCAAACAAGTCTAGTAAACACAGATCTCGTGTTTCCCATCAAATTGACACAAACATGTAATTTTGTAAACGAAACAATTAAAAACAGGATCAAAATGTTCAAGGACACTTGTCTTGCTCTTGAGATTGACTAGGGTCAAATGCTTCAAAGTTCTGGTGTTGGAGGTCCTCGACAGCACCCTCTAGAGTAACACCTTCTATTATGCACAATAGACATTCAGAACAAACATTACAAGCAATAAATGCTAATATATTACTCAATATGCCATGACATGCATGATTAATGCAATTATTGGGTAATGCATGTTATTAGGTTCATACGATTTCTTACTAACTAGTCACAATTAAGTATTACATGTTAGAACAAGTTCCAAGTCATTTCGGAGGTTGATAAAAGGGGTTCACAAAATATTTAGAACAGGAAGACCGGACAACTCTGCACATGGACCGGACAAGTCCGATCTGGTACATATAGAAAATCAGACTAATCCGCACTGGGACCGGACAAGTCTGTTGCCTAGGGTTTTTGGCGAATTTTCAATTAGAGTATAGTTTGATTAATTATGGAACCATATTTTACATAAAAGAGATGCATCTAGGATATTTACCACGAATCCAAGGGTTCAATAGCTGAGAATTGGGTGCAACACTCTGATCTTGATGCCTAGGGTTGATGGTGAAGAGTTGATGGAGAATTGACCATGATGTCAATGAGTTGACAAAGATCGACTTTGCTGGATCCTCGTCTTTCCTCCTTCCCTTCTCCTAGCTGCGATGGACTCCTCTTGATGGCGGCTCTCACGAACGAGGGCTAGGGTTTCCTCAATTGTGACAAAGGGGAGAAAGGGTGGGTATTGGGGTGTTTATCTAGAGGTGGAGGTGGTACGTTTTGACGGATTTCGAGTTTCAAACAGTGGAGGCCGGGTAGTTTTCCCACATGGGCTCCATAGGGGTTGGAAAACACGTTCTTGGGCCCAATTAAGGTAAATACCCCATAACATGTCGTGGAGGAAAAATTGAATCCGAGTCGGGGACGCCGAACAAGTCCGCTATGGGCCGGTCTAGTCCATTGGAAGTCAGAAAGTTGAACAGATAAGTCTGGTATCAAGCTGGACAAGTCCGTTTGCAGGAAAAAGAAGTTCCAGAGAGTTAAACAGGCAAGTCCGGAGGCTTCACAATTTCTCCAAAAACCGGATCAAAAGAGGGATCTACCGGACAACTCCGAGAAGTTCCAGTAGCTAGGAACGTACTAGTCCATACTTGAAAAAGGTCAAGTCTGGACCACAACAGAAACATTTTGGCACTAATCCGCAACAATGAGCGGAAAAGTCCAAAAGACAACAGAGAGCAAAACCGAACTAGTCCAGGGTACAAACAGGACAAGTCCGCAACTATACAGGTTTTTAAACGTTGTTTTGCTTCTAATTCATTCTAAACTTGTTCCTTTTTATGTTTCTTAATGTTAAACATGTATAAGAATGTATGCAATGCATGATGGATGAAAATGAGGGTGTTACAAACCTACCCCCTTAAATGAATCTCGCCCTAGAGATTCGACGTAGAAGAGAAGAGATAGGGAAATTCTCTCTTAAGGTCATCTTCCAGCTCCCAAGTTGCTTCTGATTCTGCATGATGCTTCTGTTGTACTTTGCACTATTGAATCACCTTGTTTCTTTTGACTTTCTCCTTTGTTTCCAAAAGTTTGATAGGTTGCTCAGCATAAGTCAAATCTGCCTCTAATTCGAATTCCTCCATTGGCACATGTTCTTTCGGTACCCTTATGCACTTTTTGAGCTGAGAAACATGAAACACATCATGAACATCGGAAAGATTTGCTAACATCTCTAACTTATATGCCACTTATCCACGTTTGCCCAAAATCTTGAATAATCCAATATAGCGAGGTGCCAACTTGCCTCTGACATTAAATCACTTATGACCTCGCATGGGTTAAACTTTGAGATATACGAAGTCTCCCACTTCAAAGGCTAAGTTTCTCTGCCTATTATCCACATAGCCCTTTTGTCTTGTTTGAGTGGCCCTCAAATTTGCACGAATTATCTGAACTTGCTTTTTAGCCTCTTGCACCACATCCGATCCAAACTCTTGGTTCTTTCCTGCCTCATTCCAAAATAGGGTTGTCCTACACTCTCTTCCATATAGCGCTTCATATGGCAATATCTTTAAACTGGCTTGGTAAATGTTATTGTAGGAAAATTCAGCAAACGGCAAGCTTCTCTCCCAGCTACGCCCATGCTTCAAAGCACAAGCTCTCAATATATCTTCCAATATTTGGTTTGTTCTCTCACTCCGTCCATCGGTTTGAGGGTGATATGCAGAGCTGAAATTTAACCTTGTACCCATGGCTTCATGCAGTTTCTGCCAGAACCTAGAGGTGAATTAAGAACCTTGGCCAGACACTATTTTCATCGGAACTCCATGTCGACACACAATATGCTCCATATAATTTTCGACTAGCTTCGCGGTGGTATAGGTGGTCTTGACAGGAATGAAATGAGCTGATTTTGTCAACCTATTCACAATAACCCATATTGAGTCATAGCCGGTCTGGATTCGAGGTAAACCAACTATGAAGTCCATACCGGTTTCTTCCTACTTCCATTCCAGAATCTTCAATGGCTGCAATAATCCAACTGGCCTTTGATGTTCAGCTTTGACTCGTTGGCACACATCACACAAAGATACATACTTCGCTATGTCCTTTTTCACGCTAGCCCACCAATAACATATCTTTGAGTCCTTGTACATATTTGTACAGCCGGGATGAATTGAGTAAGGTGAGTCATATGCCTCCTTTAATATCCTTTCCCATGCTTTATATTAGGCACAACAATCCTTTTCCCAAGCCATAGAGTACCATGTTCGTCCTCATCAAAACTGAATTCTATCCCTTCCTGGGTCCTTTCCATAATTTCCTGAATTTCCTCATCCTTGGTCTACCTTCTCGAATTTCTTGCTCCAAGGTTGCATTTAACTTAATTATTCCCATTCCATTCACAAATCCAAGATTCAACCGTTCAAACTCCTGGCATAGCTCCGAAGGCAATTCCCAAACCATGAGGTCGTGGCTTACTCCTTTCCGAGTCAAAACATCTCCACTACATTAGCCTTTCCCAGGTGGTAATTGATTCCCGCATCATAATCCTTGATGAGTTCCAACCATCTTCGTTGCCTCAAATTCAGATCCGTTTGTGTGAATATGTACTTAAGGCTCTTATGATCCGTATAAATCTCACACCTATGACCTACAATGTATTATCTCCATATCTTCAAAGCATGCACTACAACTACAAGTTTGAGATCATGCGTAGGATAATTCTGCTCATGTTTCTTCAAATATCTCGATGCATAGGCTACCACTTGTCCTTCTTGCATGACAACACATCCAAGCCCTTGTCTTGATGCATCATAATAAATATCAAAGCTTTTGCTCACGTCTAGCAATACCAAGACAGGTGCAGTGGTCAACCTCTTCTTCAGCTCCTCATAGCTGTTTTGGCATGCCTGAGTCCATTGGACTGCTTTTCCTTTTATTAATAACTCAGTCATAGGCTTGGCTATTTTGGAAAAGTCATTGATGAACCGACGGTAATATCCAGCCATTCGAAGAAAACTCCAAATTTCCTTCACATTATGTGGTGGTTACCACTTTAGCACATCTCTCACTTTTCCTAGATTAACCGATACTCCTCCTCTAGAGATGATATGCCCCAAAATGATACTTCCCTTAAACAAAATTGGCACTTGCTGAATTTGCCATATAATTGGTTCTCCCTCAATTTCTGCAATGTGAGCCTTAAATGCTCCTCATGCTCATCCTCGCTTCTCGAGTAGATCATAATGTCATTAATAAACACTACAACGAACTTATCCATGTACTCCATGAAGACCTTATTCATGAGGTACATGAAGTATGCGGGCGCATTTGTCAATCCAAAGGACATAACAGTGTACTAATAAGACCCATACCGTGTCCGGAAAGCTGTTTTGGGTATGCCCGACGGTCTAATCTTCATTTGGAAGTAACCTGACCTCAAGTCAATCTTGGAGAAAACACAAGCACCCTTCATTTGGTCAAACAAATCCTCGATATGGGGCAATATATACTTGTTCTTGATCGTCACCTCATTAAGAGCTCGATAATCCACGCACATCCTTTAAGATCCATCCTTCTTGTCCATGGAAAGCACTGGCGCTCCCCAAGGTGAAGAGCTTGGGCAGATGAAACCCTCCTCTAGCTGCTCTTGAATTTGCTTCTTAAGCTCCGCTAACTCCATAGAAGGCATCCGATGTTGCCTCTTAGCTATAGGTGCATTTCTAGGTATCAAATCAATAACAAACTCAATATCACGATCAAGCGGCATACATGGCAACTCATCCGGGAACACATCTGAATACTCACGAACAATCGAAATAATCTCCAATGTCACACCTTCCACATGACTTAGTGTTGCTTATCTGTTGTGGGTTGGGTTGTCTCAACTTCAATACGGGTGCCATGCTCAGTTGTCAACTGCACAATCCTCTCGGCACATTGAATCACTCCATAATACTTGCTCAACCAATCCATACCATGTATTATGTCTATCCCTTGGGAATCCGGGATGATGAGTTTCGCAAAAAAGTCTACCCCCCTTATTTTGAAGCTTACTCTCGGACACACTATATTTGTCCTCATCTCTCCTCAAGGAGATTTTAACAACATATTGTGTTTCATATGAGCTATAGGTAAATTATATTTGGCAACAGACTTAAATGAGATGAATGAATCAGATGCTCCAGAATCAAATAAAATGGTTGCGGGGTTGGAGTTGGCAAGGAACATACAAATCACGACATCATCCGCTTGCTGGGCCTCCTCAATAGAGACGTGATTCACATTGCCATTAGTGACATTCTTCTCTTTATGGTTTCCTTGTGGTGCACCTCTATTCGGTCGTGGATTCAGCCTTGGTGCATTGTTCATTGGTCTATAGCTACTCTTTGGGCACTAGATTGCAAAGTGTC
Organism: Tuctoria greenei; assembly: GCA_036927565.1. Taxonomy (NCBI): domain Eukaryota; kingdom Viridiplantae; phylum Streptophyta; class Magnoliopsida; order Poales; family Poaceae; genus Tuctoria; species Tuctoria greenei. Next base: position 8,691,151 of record JAYESD010000009.1, read on the forward strand.
AAGCCTCTCCATGACCATAGCATGTCTCGCTATCCGAAGCACCAGGGAAACTCGAGCACTGCTGATTCTGAGAGTTAGCCACCATACTAGGACGTGGTGCAAACAGCGCAGGCTGGCGAGGCGCATGCATAACAGGGCGCTACTGCTGCTGGTTTGGGCCTAGAGGATAAGCAGCTCGATAAGCAGGAGCGGAGGTGTTGTAATAAGGTGCATTTGGCGACGCAAAGCGAGGACGAACAGTGCTGCCCTGCGGCTGCCCTTGATATGGCGCCTTCCTCTTATTGTCTTGTTCTGTCTCGCGAATCTTGTTTTAAACCACAATGGCCTTGTCCACAAGTTTCTGAAAATTTGCATAGTCACAATTGAGTAATTGGACATGAATCTCATTGTTGAGGCCCCTCATGAACAAATATTGCTTGCGGCTATCCCGGTAGACATCTTCTAGAGCATACCTTGAGAGTTGAGTGAATTTATTGAGATACTCACTCACACTTGACTTTCCCTGCCTTAGGTTCTCAAATTCCTGCCTCTTCAAGATCATAACACCTTCAGAAACAAAGTGAGAACGGAAGCTCTCCTTGAATTCAGCTCAAATTATCCCCTCTTGATTTGCATGGGTATTGCATAGCAAGTCCCACCAATCCGGAGCTGCTCCAACTAGCTGATGGGAGACAAAAAGAACCTTCTCTCTGTCATTGCACTGGACAATAGCGAGCTTCTTCGCCATAGGTTTCAGCCAATCATCAGCTTCCATAGGATCATTGGCTTGAGCATAGGTGTTTGGCCTAGTCCTCACAAACTCTCCCAACCTGTTATAAGGCAGTGGGGGTGGTAATGGTGGAGGCATATGGGGCTAATTCTGATTATTTGTCTGCAGCTGTCCCAAGGTCTGCATCACGATCTGCATAAGCTGATTCTGCATAGCCAACAACTGCTCAAGTTTGATAGCCTCAGGTCTGGGTCCATTGTTGTTTTGAGGTGCTCTATTGTTCTCCTCATTCTCATTAGCATCCTTCTGGTTATGGGTCCTCAGCATCTGAAGAAAGAGCAAGAGATAGAAGGATTTAGAAAATGTCCCCAACTATATGCATCAAGGGATATGAAATTAAGCAACTATCTATACTAGCCTATATGGATGTGGCAAATGTTAAAGCATCCCACAATCCTCTACTAAGCACACAAGCAAACATTACACAGCGTTCAACCACCAAGAAACAAAAACGATCCCTGAGTGTTCCAATGTGCTCTAAAGTGTTCATTCTATCTAGGTTGCGTCCTACTGTCAACCTGTGGTTCTGATACCAATTTATGATAGCCGGTTCTGAAAATGAACAAAGAGAACGCGTATGTGTGCCCAGGACGTTAATCAAACATACACGAGTGCATCACAAACGATATACAAAAAATTACCACAACACAAATAATTAATCAAGTACTTTTATTACAATATTCAAATAATCCTCAAATTTACAGCTCTAATGATCATTATTAGTAATTCTAAAACTAATGCAACGAAAATAATCTAAGCTGAGCAAACTAAGCATAAGGGAATATAGTGCGACTCCAAGCAAACCACAGGCAATCGACGGTAGCACACAGCCTAGTACTTTGTATTATCCTCAGAATACTCCCAAACATCACATGAAACTGTTGGTGGGTGAATTGCAAGGGTGAGCACATGTCGTACTCAGCATGTGTGAGAAAATATGGCATGTATCATAAAGAAGGAATGATAACAAATAATGGCTACTTGCTGAAAGGTACATTTAAAACATACGAAAAGCATCTTACAATTTCTATGTGAAACTTATCCCATCATATCCCAAACAAACATAATATTTCATATCCATCATTCATTATCCATCCATATACCATACTCTTACCATCACCATTAACCATATCCATTTATCACCATCCAATTGATAACCAAACCAATACCAAACCTTCCCAATTCCCTTTAATCATGTAGGTCATCCAGGTGCTCATAATCGGGAGCAAGGCTATCATGATAGTTTTTAACACTACAAAGGTTCTACCACTTTACCCACGTGTTCGTGATTTCATCACCTTTCAGTGACTAAGAACCCTCCTTATGCCATCTCACACTTACTTTGGTGTGTGGCCAAGAGATCACAAAATAGCCTTTACAAAGGGACTACTAGTATGTACAGACCCACTAAGGTTTCACCAGCAGGCTTGAATCTCCATTCTCCCACCCACGGGTCCCCTCATGTGCCATGCGGTTCCCAGGGTAGCCCTTCTCGACTCCCATTCCCCGCACCATCTAATGGTCCACACAATACCAGCAGCACACCTAATTATTCACCAACGCCGCACCCATACCTGGCCTTGTGGTGGCACTGTTGTCCTGGCTTATTCTCGCATGAACCGGTCCTTTGATCTAAGGTAAGCAAAACCACTCTATCATCCAACCCAATCCACAAACCATACTTGCTTACATCTCCCAGTCCCATGTTATCAATTAACCATATTCATCAATTCACATCATCCATAAATTCATTAATTCATAGTTAAGACATTTGGTTGTTTTCCCATCCCAATTAATTAGAGCGATGCATAAAAGTGAAAAGACCTTCCTGACTCTCTACCACATATTCAAAACGACAAGGATTGTCAAACAAGTCTAGTAAACACTTATCTTGGGTTTCCCATCAAACTGACACAAGCATGCAATTTTGCAAACAAAACATTTAAGAACAGGATCAAAATGTTCAAGGACACTTGCCTTGCTCTAGATATTGACTAGGGTCAAATGCTTCAAAGTACTGGTGCTGGAGGTCCTCAACAGCACCCTCTAGAGCAACACCTTCCATTCTGTGCAATAGACATTCAAAACAAACATTACAATCGATAAATATTCATATATTACTCAATATGGCATGACCTGCATGATTAATGCAATTATGAGGTAATGCATGTTATTAGGTTGATATTGAATGTGGCCTAGAGGTGGGTGAATACGTCTTTTTGAATTTTAGTCGGAATCTGCAACACTTAGCAACTTGGTCAAATACTAGGAAATCGGACTAGTCCAGTCGTGTGCGGACTAGTCCGGTGCGTGCGGACTATATTGCTCAAGTTTGATCAATGTCTTCAATACACTCACAGTATGCAGCGAAATATAGTATCTAACTTGAAGGTGTTGAGTCAGTGAGATTAAGTGTAGCACAAACTAACTTTGACTTCAATGTTTTAACATAAGATGTACAAGATCAAGTAAACCCTAGAATATGATATGAAAAATTAAGAACAAGTTTCAAACAAAATTTTATCCCATGGTTTGGTTTCCACAAAGGCAACCTACGCCCACGTTGTGGAGCCAACGAAAGGACTTGGTCTTCACTGACCGTAACCTCGTCAAATCGCCATGAAGGCCAATTCTCTTCCACTATCACAAAGGGTAAATCACCAAGTTCAAAGGGCCTTCTCACAAGTTAAGGGCTCCCCAAGATTACAAATCAAACACCACCACGAACACAATCTTAAGATCAACAATGAAACCACATGAGTGTGTTAGAGAATCAAACCCAAGAGCTCAAATGTGTGAATCGTGTCTCTCCTTTGATCCAAGATGAATCCTCAAGAATTTGATCTTTCTTGCGTTGCATTGTGTGGAGAGATGTGTTTTCTAAGCTCTCGGAGGGTGTCATGGCGCTGGGAGTCTAGAGAGTTGAAAGTATGGCCGTGCACATCTATTTATAAGGTGTTTCCAAAAGTTACCATTTGGGTTTTGAGAGTCCGGACTAGTCTGTGGTGGTGCCCGGACTAGTCCTGTGTGCAGCGTGCAGGAAACCCTAAGTTCTCATGAATATCGGACTTGTCCGGCTTTGGGCAGACTAGTCCGATTTGGGCTCTGGAAAAGTTTGGATTAGTTCGGTCATTATCGGACTAGTCCGGCAGTGGTGAACCCCTTAGTGAATTGAGGACAACTCCGCACTTGGAGGACTTGTCCGATTTTAGTCAGAGAAGTTATCGGACTAGTCCGGATATTATCAGACTTGTCCGATGTCATGCAAAGTTGTGAAGTGTTGAGGACTAGTCTGTACTGAGGAGTACTAGTCAGTGGTGATATCGGACTAGTCCGGTCTGTGTGAACCTGGACTGTGCAGACAAGTCCGCACTGGGAGAACTTGTCCGATTTTGAACAAAGGGATTATCGGACTAGTCCGAGGTATATCGGACTAGTCCGGACCTGTCTAAATTTGTGCAGTGAATAAGTTTTCTTGTGCTTGAGCTCTTGGGGTGTGTTTCTCCAACACACTCGATACACACTGATCTAATCTATTCATCTCTTGAGCTCTTTTCCATATAGATTCTCATTTTCCTTTCTTTTTGTGCTTTCTTCATAGTTTCAATAAAACATGTGCTCATCTCAACAACTTGGTTAGGATCTCATTTGTTTGTCATAAATCAACCAAAACCCACAAGGGATGCCTAGATGCACTTTCAATCTCCCCCTTTTTGGTGATTGATGACAACCAATTGATATTTCACAAAATATGATAAAAATACAGAATTTTCATAATGTGTGCACATATGAGTTTGGTACAAGTTACACAATGAAAACATAGGGCATATGTGCACTCTTTGTGGTGGGGTTTAAAACTACGTGAGTGTGAGCAATAACTGTGATCAGGATGAAGTGAATGACATGAAAATAACAATATCAAGCATATATGCCAAATCCAAAGCAAAATCACAGATTATCTCATAACATAAGCATAAACATAGTCATTTCATCACACCACAATACTAAAGGTAGAGATAGCAGAATTAAAGTTTTACAACCCAAAAGAGACACAAAAAGATACACAAATGAATCTCTCATCTCTCAACCTACAGCTAGGATCTAGTGACTCCCCCTTAATCTCTCCCCCTTTGGCATCAAGACACCAAAAAGAAGGAGAGGAGGGATCTAGTGGCTCATTCCTCGCTGTTGGTCCTCTCCCCATCTTCATCTGCATGCTGTGTAGGAGGATGTGGGGCGGATCAACTCGAAGTGCCCCCAATGCCAAAGTAGGCAAGCTCGGAGGGAGTCAAAGGTCCGATCTTAGTGAAATCAAAGTCTAAATCTTCAGAGATAATAGGGGATCCAATGGGCTCGATCTCTAGCTTATGGCAAATATGCTTGACATTTTCTTTGACATATCTCATATATGCCTTCCTCGCCTTGTTCAACTTATGAATTTTAACTTCGGCCTTCTTGCATGAGCCAAAGATGGTTGCTAAGTACTTCAAGATTCCACTAGGAGACCCTTTTTGGGGAGGGGCCCTAGTGGTGGGAGCAGTCCTCTCATCTCCACGAGCTCTCCTTGGTGCCTCTTCACTGGACACCGGAGATGGAGCAACTTGGACAATGGCTTGGGGAGGCTTCTAGGGCCTCAAAGGCATGTGCTCCGCATCCTTCACGAACTCGATTCCTATGACCATCTCAATCATAAACATCAAGTAGGAGGCATAGACGCAGGATCTGTTCGTTGTGCAGGAGATGTTGACCATATCATTCCAGATACAGTCAAAGATATCAAACTTTCTATTCTTGCTTATTACTTTCATTAAAGTCCTCAAGTGTCCTTGGACACTTCCTGCATCCCCATCTTTTGGTGCTATGGTCTTCCTCAGCACCCTGTTAAGAACCATGAAGAAGGGCTTCATGTTCTTAGTCGAAGGGGGGTCGTACTTCAGGCTAGTGTCATAGAGGATGTCCATCTTATCTTTTCCCAAGACACCAATGTTGTGGATAGTCAGCTTATTGTTGCTGGTGTCTTCTAGGTGAAGGAGTCTTACAAAATCATCATAAGTGATAGTGTACTTGGATCCATGTGTCATCCAAGACACTCTCTCCTCCTCATCACTAGCAAAGAAGCATGTGGCATAGAACTGAGCAATAATCTCATCATTACAGTTAAATCTGAAGACAAACAGGTCCTTCAGTCCACTCCTAGTTGCAGCTTCCACCACTTGATCAAAGGCTCCACAGCTCTTTCTCTCAAAGTGTTTCCAGTCGATCCACTAGTTGTGGACCACCGAAGTCTTCATTGTAAGGTAGACGGAGCTATAGAAGTATGCATGAAAATTGCTCCAAAACATGGCATCAGCTGCCTATTTGGGTCGGCTGTAGCAATCCACAAATCTGAGCTTCGAAGCCGTATCGCTTCCCTTGCCGTTGAACTTCTCCTCGGAGGGATCCCAGTTCCCCTGCCTTAGAGCGTTCATCTTGAGAGGGCCTATTGGGCCCGAGGCTATCCCTTTCCCTTTGCCCTTAGCTTGGCGATAGACCGCCGAGCTAGAACCAGCTGCATCCTTGACTTTGGATGTAGGCTTCTTAGCTAGCACTTTGCATCGCACCTGAGGTGGGGAAGGTGCGGGCTCGAAGGGACGCTCTTGCCTCTTCTTTCCTTGGTCCGTCGAGGACCGAAGCAAGGAGTCTTGGTCCAACTCAACCTCATAGTCGGAGATTTCATCATTGGAGCTCAACATTGTCCTGAGAAGGTATTACACAATGTATGGATGAGAATTGATGACAAGGAAGTGCATTGAGGAATGAGAAATTTGGGTTGAGTTTAGTTAAAAATCAGACTTGTCTGATGTACAGGTACGTACTAGTCTGGGGGACCGGACTTATCTGTACATGGACTTGACTAGTCCGGTGTTCATCACCTCAAACCCTAACTAGACGACCAATGGTGATTCCCAATGCAAAACTAGTTCAAGGAAAATGTAATACAGCAAGGAGGCATGTATTAACTAGGAGGATTTAAGCTATTTGGTCAACAACGAAGGAAATCAAGATTTCTAGGGTCTGGGAGGAAATTTTACCAAAATTTCTCGATTCGTGGAGATGGAGGGGTTGAAGGTGCGGACAAGTCCGTGGTCTTCAATCCCTATGCAAAGGAGATCGATTTCCACCCAAACTCGGAGGGATTTGATGGAGAACGAAGGAAAACGCCTTGGGAGCACTCAAGCGAGGAGAGATAATGTGAGGTGAGTTGTGAGGATGAAGGAGGTTAGATTTTGACGGCGGCTAAGGTTATGGAGTTGAAAAATCAGACTAGTCCGTGGTCTACCGGACTAGTCCGGACTACCGGACCTCAACGGACTAGTTCGGATAACCATGGACTAGTCTGTGGTCACCAGAACAGATATAATTATCCCATTCGTATATATTCGAAGGGTCTTATAGAGAAAATAGGATCCAAAACAATCAAGTAATCTTGATGAATATGATCAGTAAGCATACAACAATCAAGAAATGCAATAATTCATCAAGATCAAGTAGTTAAAATAGTTTTTTCGAGAAAATTGAGAGATATGATTTTTGCAACACAATCAACATATTTTGAAGAAGCCATACAGGTATGCAAGTTTTCAAGCCGCATTCCGAGCATCAAGGATGTTTAGTTCATTCCGAAGCTCGCAAAAGCGTTTTTCATCAAGTGGCTTGGGGAATATATCGGCTAGTTGTTTTTTAGTGTTCACATGGGAAATGGCTATGTCTCCTTTCATTGAGTGGTCTCTCAGAAAGTGGTGCCAGATGTCAATGTGTTTGGTCCTAGAGTGCTCAACGGGATTATGGGCAATTTTAATGACACTCTCATTATCACAAAGAAGTGGAATACGTCTCATATTGTAACAGTAATCCCTTAGAGTTTGTCGCATCCAAAGGAGTTGTGCACAACAACTCCCAGTTGCAACATACTCCGCTTTGTCCGTGGATAAGGGAATGGAGTTTTATTTCTTGGGGGACCAAGAAACTAGGGATCTACCTAGAAATTGGCATGTACCGGAGGTGCTTTTTCTATCTACTTTGCATCCGGCATAATCTGCATCGTAATATCGAATGAGACTGAACTTGGAACCTTAAGTATACCAAAGGACTAGGTTGGGTGTATGAACTAAATACCGAAAGGTTCTATTTATGGCTATCAAATGACACTCTTTTGGGTTGGCTTGAAACCTTGCACACAAATGTACACTCAACATAATGTCTGGCCTAGATGCACATAAGTAAAGTAGGGATCCAATCATGGAGCGATATACCATTTGATCCACGCTTGGTCCGTCTTCGTTGAGCTCCAAGTGTCCATTTGTTGCCATGGGAGTCTTTATAGGCTTCGCCTTGTCCATTCCAAACTTCTTGAGTATGTCTTGAGTATACTTGGTTTGGCTTATGAATGTCCCTTCCCCTTGTTGCCTCACTTGGAATCTCAAGAAGTATTTCAGCTCTCCCATCATAGACATCTCGAACCTATATGTCTTAATCTTACTAAATTCTTCACAGAAGGATTTGTTAGTTGAACCAAAGATAATGTCATCAACATAAAATAAAAAGATCATTGCCAAAGTGCTTTGTGAATAACGTATAATATGCTTTACCAATCTTAAAACCATTTTAAATTAAGAAATCTCTAAGACACTCATACCAAGCTCTAGGAGCCTGTTTGAGGCCGTAGAGAGCCTTACACATTTTAAAGACGTGGTTGGTGAGCTCTTCATATTCAAATCCTGGGGGTTGCACCACATACACCTCCTCCTTGATTGGTCCGTTGAGGAAGGCACTTTTCACATCCATTTGATATAGCTTGAAATCATGGTGAGTATGTAGGATCGAAGAGCACGTGAAAAGCTATCATAGGGGTGGTGAATGGTAGATTTAAAAATCTTTCGCAGCGGAAACAATTAAACCCCAAACCCTTTCGGCAGAAAAACGATCTGTTAAAGAAGTCGTGTGTGAGACTAATATAAACGTGTTTCGCCGTGAAAAAAGTGATAGATATCATAGATAATCAAGTCACGAAGACAACATAAAAAGAATCACTCAAATCCGTCGAGGAAAACTCAAGTTATGATCGAAAGATCAAACAAAGGTCAATCTGCCCTACCCGAGAAAAACAGTTCTGGAACGCTGCAAAGAAACTCGTGTAGATCATAGACCACAAATCCAATGACCGTCAAATTTTGTCATATGATAGACAATCAAGTTGTGAAGACAACACAAAAAGAATCACATCAATTGGATCTGTAAAACTCGAGTTATGATAAAACCACCTACGAAAGGTAGTGCTGTCCAGAAACTCGACGAGTAAAACTTGTCTGGAACAAGTCTGACGAACAAGGCATAAAAGTTCCTTCAAACTACGAATTTTTTTCAATAGAACACAAGAGGAACAGCCCCAAAGTCGTGCACCACAAGCTCTGGGCTCCCTTTCTTATATAACCAGCCCTTAGGCCAACCCAATATCAACTAGGACTCTAATCTTACTCAGATCATGAATCGTAACTTTCCATAACTGCTCAAGATTCTTCTATACGCAGATAGAAGCAATCTTAAGACTTCCAAATACCTTAGGAACGTATCCCACATTCCTAAACAAATCAAATTCGTGACCCACACGAAATCCTATCATAACCAACTCAAATCTTTCCATATTTGAGTCAAACCCGACTCAGCCGCAGTCTGAGTCCATAACCTAGTCGGTTGGACCTTTCCGACCAATTCTTTACGTCCACATCTCTTCATCACGTCTAGGAACCATGTAGCCACGTCCATGCACTCCTTTCACACGTGCAAACATCTTCAAATGACGTCCACGATATCTTCATATGCGTTGTTCTTGATTCAATCATTCTGCGCAACCTTCTGATCAGCTCAACCACAATTCCTCCTGAATTTGGTTGTTGGAACCTCATCTCCTACCTGAGACTAGTCCAATGGATGCCGTCACCAGCCATGTCTTGAACTCAAGCAACACCTGCACATGAATAAACAACCAATCCATACGAGCCCAAGTCCTCGACTTGACTCAAGTTAGTTCCGAACACAACACCTTACATGAGTATCTCACATGAGCATGTTGCAAAACATATCAAAACACTATATTATCCATATCAACCAAAATGCACCAAAAACTTAGCAAATTAATACTATGCAATCTTTCCAACAATGTAAAGCAAGTACGAAACATTGCAAATGAAAAGCAGAAGCACTGCGGTCAAGTTCCGGACCTTGCCAGAGCAACCCGGACCTTGAGCCGAAGCTAACAAAAGCTAGTAGAACCTAGCAACGGAGCTTACCAAACTAGTTCAATCAAGCTCCCGCCGGAGCTTACAAAACTAGCAGGACCTAGCACCGGAGCTAACCAGAACTAGTCGGAACTAGTAATCCCAAAAACCGGAGCTAGAAGAAGTACGTCGGAGCTTAGCAAAAGCATGCTGGAGCTATCAAATATATGCCGGAGCTATCGAAGACATGCCGGAGCTAAAGATAAAGCTCACCGGAGCTTACCGAAGCTGGTCGTATCTTACCAAAAGTCGGACCTAGCATCGAACGTAGCCGGAGGTACCCAAAACAAGTCAGACCTATGGTCGGACCTTGCTATAGCTCGGAGCTAGAGTCGGACCTTGATCAAAAGGTGTTTTGGTGATATTCAAAACTTATCATCAAAGCCAAGTGTATTCACTACAAGCCAATGTATTCAGCACACATAGGTCTTACAATCTCCCCCTTGATGAATGCATTGGCAACACCACTTAATATCCAAACATTGGCTTATTCTCAATAAAGTTTTGAAAACAATTTCTCCCCTTTTGTAAATCAGAAATAAAATGAGAAGAAAAGAAAAAAATTATCTCTCCCCCTTTATTATCCCTCCTTATGCACATATTCTCTTTCTCTTCATGCTTATCTCTCCCCCTTTGACAATGTATTCAGCAAGTCATGAGCATATAAACAATTTATCTCTCCTCCTTTAGTTGTTATGAGCATATTATAACATATACATATAAACAAAGCTCATCCAAGTCATACTATCAAGTAACTTACACTATCACATCAATGAGATAAATAAAGTAGTGTAAGCCATGCTAGAGATCATATGTAATTTTCAATTTAAGCAAGTCATGATCTCACAAACTTAACTATTTCAAAACCTGAAAGCATGACACTAGTTGCTGCATTTTATTATTTTTCAAAGCATAAATTTAGATCATATGATATTTGCAAGAGATTATATGCGCATCTACCTTATTCTAACCAACCAAGCCAAGCCTATGTCATTTGACAATCAGAAGCTTAAGGACATGGTTCTAGTCATACACAACTTCTTCCAAGTTCATATCTAAGTGCAATGACAGGCCATCTCAAAAGAAGAAGTGCGATGCATGCATATTCTCTTGATCTTTTCTCAATTTATATTTGTTCATAAAAACTCAACATGTGAGTTGATTACTTGATAAATTCTTAATGATTAAAAGCACTTGTGAACATATAACAAGTTCAAAACAGCAAGAAAGTTCGACCATGACCAGTTTTAGTGTAAGTAATTATTCCAATTACTAGACATGGCAAAAACTACAAAATGTATAACACGAGTAATGTAGTAAGAACTTTCAGCGTGTAAAAGGAATCACAAAGTCATATATGTATGAAATACTATGCTCATATTATTTTAATTTCAAATTCATACATAGACTTCCCAAGTTTCAAAAACTCCCCCTCAATTTAAGCCATGAGGATGGATAACCCCTATTTAACTACGAATGTAACAAAAACGAGTGAAATCCAAAGGTTCTGTAAAAATGCAGCCAATTGATGTTCGGTATCTACATGGTGAAGCACAATGTTTCCTTTTTCAACGTTATCTCGGAGAAAGTGATACCTAATGTCAATGTTCTTAGTTCTAGAATGTTGCATGGGGTTTTTAGCAATGCAAATGGCACTAGTGTTATCACAAAACAGTGGAACACTATCTAGATCAACCCCATAGTCCTTAAGTGTTTGAACAATCCAAAGAATTTGTGAGCAAGCACTAGCAGCAGCTACATATTCAGATTCGGCTGTGGATTGTGCAACTGAATTTTGTTTTCTAGAGGACCAAGCAACAAGAGAATTACCAAGAAAATAACAAGCACCGGAAGTACTTTTCCTATCAATCCTACAACCCTCAAAATCAGCATCCGAAAAAGCTTTCAAAGTAACTGTTGAGGAAGAAGGAAGAAAAATGCCAAATTCTTGAGTTCCATGTAAGTACCTGAGAATCCTTTTGACGGCTTGACGATGTGAAGCACGTGGGGAGGCTTGAAACCGTGCACAAAGACATACGCTGAATTGTATGTCCGGTCTTGATGCCGCGAGTTACAAAAGTGATCCGATCATGCTTCTATATTCTTTTTGATCCACAGATTCACCATCTTCATCAAGTTCAAGTGTTGTTGCTGTTCCCATTGGTGTCCGAAGAGGCTTGCTTTTGTCCATGTTGAAGCGCCTTAGGAGGTCTTTGGTATACTTCGTTTGATGCACAAAGGTACCCTCCTTGGTTTGCTTGATTTGCAGCCCCGAAAAATAAGTGAGTTCACCCATCATATTCATTTCAAATTCGGAACTCATCATTGCTGAAAACTTGGACACAAGATCATGAGAAGCACAACCAAAGATAATATCATCCACATAAACTTGAACTAATAATGAGTCATTGCCATGTTTAAACACAAAAAGAGTTTTATCAACCTTGCCCATGTTAAACCCCTTTTCAAGTAAGAATGTTTTTAACCTATCATACCATGCTCTAGGGGCTTGTTTGAGACCGTATAAGGCTTTGGACAGTTTGTAAACATGATTAGGAAAATCTGGATTTTCAAAACCCAGTGGTTGTTTGACATAAACCCCCTCATCTATGTAGCCATTAAGAAAAGCACTTTTAACATCCATTTGCTATAGCTTAAAACCTTTAGATGCCGCAAAAGCTAATAAAATTCTTATGGCTTCTAATCTAGCGGCAGGAGCAAAAGTTTCATCAAAATCTAGACCTTCAACTTGAGTGAAACCTTGAGCAACCAACCTAGCCTTATTCCTAACCACAACCCCATCCTCACTTTGTTTATTTTTATATACCCATTTAGTTCCAATTAAAGTGTGACCTAGAGGTGGAGGTACAAGTTTCCAAACATTATTTCTTTCAAAATTTTCTAACTCTTCTTGCATGGCAATAATCCAAGATTCATTAGCGAGTGCGTGTGATATATCTTTGGGTTCAAAAGAAGCAACAAAAGCAGAATGAGCATGAGAGTATGGATCAGAAAACATGGACCGTGTGACTCGTTCGTGCATGCTTCCAATCATCTGTTGTGGGGGATGATCTTTGTAAAAACGTAGGGGAACAGATGTCTCACAAGCTTCTTCTTCATTAGGTTCGTCGTAGATTGATGAGCTTGTGACTTGTGGACAATCAGGACAAGCATAGGTGATAGCCGGAGCTTGTTCAATGTCCGGAGCTAGACACGTGTCAACTTCGGAACTACCAGGCAGTATCACCGGCTCTTCTTCATCTTCAAAAATACCCTCCCCCTGAGGATACGGATCTGGTCCTGCAACACCGGAGCTAGTACCTGGGATAGCTTCATCAAAAGACACTTCACAAGTCTCCACAATTTTGTTAGTGTCAAGTAAAAGCACACGGTAGCCTCTAGTATGAGATGGATAACCAAGAAACCTGACATCAATGGATCTAGGTTCAAATTTATCAAGATTACCATGTTTCTTAACAAAGAATTTGCAACCAAAGACCCGATAGTGTGTAACACTAGGCCTATGTCCAAACCGGAGCTCATATGGTGTTTTACCTAGCTTAGCACGCAAGAAAACACGATTTGAGACATAACAAGCGGTTGCTAACGCATCAGCCCAAAATTTCCTAGGAGTTTGATATTCATCAAGCATAGTCCTAGCCATCTCAACTAAGGTTTTGTTCTTTCTTTCTACAACACCGTTTTGTTGAGGTACATATGGTGAAGAGAATTGATGATCTATTCTATTTTCAGCACAAAAGTGATCAAAAGATTGATTTTTAAATTCAGTTCCATTATCATTTCTAATTGCTTTTAATGATCCTGGGTGATCAATTGATAATCTAAGAAATAAAGTTCTAAAGTGACTAAAAACTTCATTCTTAGACGCCATAAAGTAAACCCAAGAGTATCTAGAATAATCATCAACAATAACAAGAACATACCATTTACCTCCGAAGGATTGAACACGTGAAGGTCCTACGGTGTCAAGATGCAAAAGTTGACATGGTTCAGTTGTCATGATCATTATGAGAGGAGTATGTGAACCTGCAACCATCTTAGCATGTCTACAAGAAGAGCACACAATTTCTTTGTCCCCTTTAAGCTTAGGCAGCCCACGTATGCGATCAAGAGCACTAACACGCGTTAGGTGATCAAAGCCTACATGACCAAGTCTACGATGCAAAAAATATAAGTCCTTTGAATCATTAGCAACTAGACACCTATGCTTAGAGGAAGACATATCAAAATCAGCTTTAAAAACACTTCCAAACCGAGACATGTTAAAAATAAGCTCACTATTTGAACCTACAACTTTGCAGCAGTTTTTATTGAAAATAATTTCTAGATTTTCATCTAGCAACTATGAAACAGAAAGCAAGTTGTATTTCAAATTTTTGACAAGTGCCACATCCTTCAAAGTGTAGTGATCATTTACTCTAACCGAACCCTTAGCAATTATAGGAGTTGAAGAATTATCGGCAAAAGTAACATTCTCTACACGTGACACAAAAGAGAGGGAGAAGAACCAATCTTTGTTACCGGTCATGTGGCGTGAGCAACCTGAATCCACAATCCAAATGTTCTCCTTCCTCAAATGTGTAACCTACATAAAAGCACAATACGTCATTGACTCAATACTGGGGTTAGTCAAAAGGCATTTAGGAATCCAGTACTGAGTCACGCGACGTGCACCAGGAAAAACACGCGAAAGCTAAGACAAAACAGCAGGTTTATGAGTCAAAGTTTGAGATTTTTTATTCTTGACTACTGACCTATAAGGTGTTACTTGTGTAGCACAAAAATCAGTAGCTCCGGAGGCAAAAACAGAAGGTCCGGAGGTAAACTTTGAATGTTTTTGACTCAAAACAGCAGGTTGTACATTCGGTTTAATGTGTGCAGAAAATTTTGCATGAAAGTTATGAGATCTAGCAACCATTCTTTCCCTTTTCTGTTGTTTAGATAGTCTATAACA
Organism: Tuctoria greenei; assembly: GCA_036927565.1. NCBI lineage: Eukaryota > Viridiplantae > Streptophyta > Magnoliopsida > Poales > Poaceae > Tuctoria > Tuctoria greenei. The sequence continues at coordinate 8,706,209 of JAYESD010000009.1, forward strand.
AAAATCTATGACATGACCATCTCTACCACAGAAGGTACAATGAAATTTAACTTTGTGTTCATGTCGAGATGAGCAAGCAATATTTTTATTTGAAACCGAATGAGGCAACACTCCTGCAGATTTGAAAACCACTCCTTTTTGTTTAGGAACTGTTTGAATCAAACCACTTCCTAATGACTTTACAATTTTAGGTGGATGTGCCTTAGCATGAGCATGAGAATCAGAACCTAAACCAGTTTTATCATTGCAAGACTTGGAAGAATTCAGCAATAAGTTTAGGTTCTTATTCCCATTACAAAACCGATCTAATGTCCTATGCATGTCATCAAGTTTATTGGACAGATCAAGGCAATTTTCACATGAAGTTTTTCCTTTTAGTTTACAATTGGAACAAAATTTAACTTCATGAGAACGTAAAGCATTGTTCAATATAGAAATTTCATTCATAGCATCCTGTAGTTTCATATCAAGATCATCACAAGTAGAACAGTGCAAATCAATTGTAGAACAGCTAGCATCTTTCAAGTTTTTATCATTAAGTGCAGCAAGCTCTTTGTTCTTTTCAATTTCTAACTCAAGTTTATCAAGTGTGGAGGTGTGCGCACTTCTTAATGAGGACAATTGTTCATATATTAAATCACATGAGGAACATGCATCATCACTAGGAATCAAAGTTTTTAAACGGTTGATTTCAGATTCTAGTGATTCAATTTTAGCAGCACTATCCCTAAGCTTTTTGTCCTTTTCCTTAACAATAATAGTGGTACGAGAAATGGCATCACACATTTCTTCGCAAGTAGGACATACCTCTTCATTGTCGCTGTTGTGTTCTGCCTCCTCCATACTTGATCTTGACTTACCCGCCATAAAGCACAAGTTTGCCAAATCATCTTCATCTTCATCACTTCCAATATCAATGTCGCTTGAACTGAACTCTTGAAGTGCGGTGATGAAACTGTTGATCATCTTGCGTCCTATGGTACTTTTCTTCTTCTTGTTGAAATTTCCAGAGGAGGTCCGAACCTTGCTTTGTTTTTCTTCCCGGGTGGTCGGACCTGAAAGGTTAGGGCATTCTGTACGAAAGTGTTCTGTTTTACCACATTCAAAACAACGTTGAGGTCCGGAGCTTCCTCTCCTTCTAGTTATCACATTTTGCAATGCTTTTGAGAATCTAGTAGAGATGAGTGCCAACTCCTCTTCTGGAAATTCTTCGATCTGCTCTAGGGTTAGTGAGGACAACAAAGCAAGAGTATTGCAAGATGATGATTGGCCGGAGCTAGACATATCACGTTGTGAAACAAATGCAATAGACTTATTTGGGTTCTTACGTGCTAGGATGTCAATTTCATGAGTTTTTAGTTTAGAATAGAGTACATCTAATGTAAGAGAACTCATGACAGTAGATTCACGAATAGATGTGACTTTCATCTCCCAAATTGACATATCTAATGCACTTAGCAATTGCCTAGCATTTTCAGCATCTGAAAAGTTAACATTGACACTACGCAAGTTGCTGAGAATCTTATTAAAGCGAGCAAAAAGGTCATCAATAGACTCACCAGGTTGCATCTCGAAGCGCATGTATTCTTTCTTGAACATATCTTGCCTTACCTCTTTGATCGTGTTGGACCCTTCGTGGTAGTCACAAAGTGCTTTCCACGCATCGTATGCAGATCGGAGGTGTGTAACACAGTCGAAGTCACTTTGTGTTAATCCTTGTATGATCAAGTTCCGAGCCTTGTTGTTGTTGTCGACATCTCTCAGATTTGTAGCTGTAACTTGATCGTTTAATGGCACTTCGTAAGGCTTGTATACCTTTTCCCATATTGCAAAGCCTTGTGCCTGGATGAAAGCCTCCATGCGTGCCTTCCAAACCTAAAAATCAATACCAGCAAACACACAAGGTTTGGTGGACTACTTCTCCATGATGATTAGTCAAAAACACGTGCAAATCACAAAGATTAGAGCACCGTGGCTCTGATACCAATTGTAGGATTGAAGAGCATGTGAAAAGCTACCAGGGGGGTGAATGGAAGATTTAAAAATCTTACGCAGCGGAAACAATTAAACCCCAAACCATTTCGGCAGAAAAACGATCTGTTAAAGAAATCATGTGTGAGACTAATATAAACGTGTTTCACCGTGACAAAAGTGATAGATATCAGAGAGAATCAAGTCACGAAGACAACACAAAAAGAATCACTCAAATCCGTCAAGGAAAACTCAAGTTATGATCGAAAGATAAACAAAGGTCAATCTACCCTACCCGAGAAAAACAGTTCTGGAACGCTGCAAAGAAACTCGTGTAGATCATATACCACAAATCCAATGACCGTGAATTTTGAAATATGATAGACAATCAAGTTGTGAAGTCAACCCAAAAATAATCACGTCAATTGGATCTGTAAAACTCGAGTTATGATAAAACCACCGACGAAAGGTAGTGCTTTCCAGAAACTCGACGAGTAAAACTTGTCTGGAACAAGTCTGACGAACAAGGCACAAAAGTTCCTTCAAACTACGAATTTTATTCAATAGAACACAAGAGGAACAGCCCCAAAGTCGTGCACCACAAGCTCTGGGCTCCCTTGCTTATATAACCAGCCCTTAGGCCAACCCAATATCAACTAGGATTCCAATCCTACTCAGATCACGAATCGTAACTTTCCATAACTGCTCAAGATTCTTCTATACGCAGATAGAAGCAATTTTAAGACTTCCAAATACCTTAGGAATGTATCCCACATTCCTAAACAACTCAAATTCGTGACCCACATGAAATCCTATCATAACCAACTCAAATCTTTCCATATTTGAGTCAAACCCGACTCAGCCGCAGCCTGAGTCCATAACCTAGTCGGTTGGACCTTTCCGACCAATTCTTTACGTCCACATCTCTTAATCACGTCTCGGAACCATGTAGCCATGTCCATGCACTCCTTGCACACGTGCAAACATCTTCCAATGAAGTCCACGATATCTTCATATGCGTTGTTCTTGATTCAATCATGCTGCGCAACCTCCTGATCAGCTCAACCACAATTCCTCCTGAATTTGGTTGTTGGAACCTCATCTCCTCCCTGAGACTAGTCCAATGGATCCCGTCACCAGCCATGTCTTGAACTGAAGCAACACCTGCACATGAATAAACAACCAATCCATATGAGCCCAAGTCCTCGACTTGACTCAAGTTAGTTCCGAACACAACACCTTACGTGAGTACCTCACATAAGCATGTTGCAAAACATATCAAAACACTATATTATCCATATCAACCAAAATGCACCAAAAACTTAGCAAATGAATTTTAAGTGCATCTAGGATATCCCTTGTGGGTTTTGGCTAATTGATGACAAACATATGAGATCCTAATGAAACTACTGAGATGAGTGCAGGACAAACAAGTGAAACATTTCCGTGCACACAAAAAGGTGAAAAATGAAGTGGTGTTCAAAGAGAAAAACTTTGATGAAGCTTGGAAGACCAAAATATATTTTGAATGTATAGGGAGTGTATGAAAGACACACTCCAAGAGCTCACAACTTTGCGTGAGGGTAAGGGATTAAAATTAACCTAACTTTCACAAAGCACCGGACTAGTCCGATCATGGACCGGACTAGTCCGTTCACCTTTCTGCAATCCCACTCACAAGGAGACCGGACTAGTCTGAGCATCCACCGAACTAGTCCGTTGATGTTTCTGGAGTCTCTCATACTGAGGGACCGGACCGGTCTGATCATGGACCGGACTAGTCCGTTGAACTTTATGTAATCTCCCATTCGTGGAGATCGGACTAGTCCGTGGACTAGTCCGATGAACTTTCTGGAGTCACTTTCACACAGCACCGGACTAGTCCAAGGTTGGACCGGACTAGTCCGGCAAACTTTGTGGACCTCAAAACACATTGGGACCGGACAAGTACGGACTTGCACCGGACTAGTCTGGTGTTAGGGTTTTTCAACGGCTAGCTTTTGGAAACCCTATAAATAGAGAGTCCACGACTTTCCTATCAACACACACGTCGAATATTGATCAAAGAGCAAACCCTAGCGCCGCCACTTCGTCCCAAGAGCCCAAAACACATCTCCCCACACATCTAAGGTTCAAAAAGAGTGAAATCAATTGAACACTTCGATTCGGGATTGGGAGATCGTCATTCTTTCATTGCGAGCTCTTGGGGTTTGATCTTTCTACACTCATACTCTGCATTGTAATACTTTTGATTGTATTTGATCACTTTTTCATTGTAATTCTCATGGGAGCCCTCAACGTGTGAGATTGCCCCACAAATGTGGTGATTACCCGTGATAGTGGAATCAAGTCGGCCTTCGTGGTGACTTGAGGAGGGAAAGGGTTGGAGACCCGGCCCTGTGTGAGCTTCCTCAACGAGGACGTAGATCTCGTGGTGAGATCGAACCTCGGGAAAAATTTGTGTGTCTTGTGTCTCATTTACTTTAAATTTTGTTCATTAGATCATTTGAGTGCTAAACTTCAACATAAGGCAATTAGAAGTTACACTTGCATTCTTATATTAATCTCAAGCACAAATATCAGTTGTTCTCAATTCCGCTGCTAAAGAAATTTATTTTCCCAATTAACACCTGATCAACACACATAATTTTTGCACACCGGACTAGTCCGCCCACACAACCGGACTAGTCCGGCCAACCAAGTTTTGACGATTCTATTAAGTGTGCAGGAAATTCAAAAGGCCTATTCACCCCCCCCCCCCCTCTAGGCCACATTCAATTGGTATCAGAGCCAGGTTCTTCACCAACGAGACTCACATCTCGGAGAGATCAATGGCCTCTCAGAAGAACAACGATATCTCGAAGATGAACATTAATGAGGAGGAACAAGAAACTAAAGCTCTTGATGTGCTGAAAGAGAGCCCACACGATGATGAAGAAGTGCGATAATTGAAGGCACTTTTGAGAAAGAAACTGCTAGGACAAAAAGGAAAGGAAGAAGAGAAGACGACGGGTAGTGGTCATCACGACTACTCCCGACAGCCTTACAACTATAACCGTCTCAACTCCAACAACAATTATCTTTCCATTCCTATGGGAAAACCTCCACAGTTTGACGGAAGCGACTATACAATGTGGAAGTACAACATGAAGATGCCTCTAATATCCCTAAATCCTAGTCTATGGCACATCGTTTGCACTGGCATAGATATCCCGAACACGGATGAAGAACTCACCCCAGAACAAGAACAAGAGATTCACAAAAATGCACAAGTCATCGCCGTGATTACATCATCATTAAGCAGATAGGAATTCACCAAGATTGATGGCTTAGAAAGTGCAAAGAAAATCTGGGATACACTTAAGACGGCTGACGAAGGAAATAGATCGGTTCGTGAAGCAAAAATCAAAATGCTTGAAGGAGAGTTGGGGAGATTCGCTATTGAAGAAGGCGAATCACCTCAAGACATGTACAACCGGATGAAGGCAATCATCAACAAGTTATGTGCCTATGGATGTAAGAAATGTACGGATCACGAGGTAGTCAAGAGAATGATTAGAGCCTTCATGCCAAGAAATGTCACACTTTGCTCAATGATTAGAGAAAGCCCCGGTTTTCACAAATTGACCCCCGATGAGTTGTTGGGGAAGATCATAAATCATGAGATGATGGAGAAAGAGGCAAAATACGTCAAAGACTTGGCCGAACTCACTTCCTCCAAAAGGAAAGAGGTCGCTCTCAAAGCTACATGCCGACCCAAACTCAAAGAAGCTCGTGAAGATCAAGACGATGGGCACACAAGTGATGAGAGTACCGATCTTGATGATGAGGAAATGGTACTCTTTATCAAGAAGTTCAAGCGAATGATGAAAAGAAGACATGGCAACAACTCAAATGAAGGCAAAAGCAAGGACAAAGGAAAATCCAAGGCTCGACGCACTTGCTACAACTGCGGAGAGTATGGTCACTTCATGATGGACTGCCCCTATGAAGAAAACAAAAAGAAGAAGGAAACAAGATCTCAAGAAAAGAAAAATTTCAGAAAAAGAAGACAAAACCATCAAGCTCACATTGGCAAGGTGTGGGACTCAAACGACAAGTCCTCCTCCGATAAAGAAGAAGAGATGGCCACTGTTGCAATCAAGAAACCTACTATAAAGGCCACACTCCTTCCAAACATGGGAGTATGGGACATGAACAACCACACTTGCCTTATGGCTAAGGAAGGCAAGAAAAAGGTACGGCTCACTCCTCCTACGCTTAACTCCTCTATTGATGACTTTGACAGCTCTAGCGACAACGAAGAAATGTTTAGAGGACTAAGTAAAATTGCTCTAAAGAAAATGGAAATGTTGTCGAACGAAATTTTTGAGAAGGAAGAACTTCTTGATCGACAAGAAGATATGCTCATCCGTGAAAGGAAGAGATATCAAGAAGTTGAAAAGCATCTCGAGCTTGAAAGAGAGAAGAACAAGTCACTTGAAGTTGAGCTAGCCTTGAGTAAGGAAACTTACTCAAAGCTAGAAGACTCGCATATTACAATCAAGGAAGAACTTGCTAACTTGTCAAAAGTTAACAAGATCCTTGAGGTGCAAGTTGAGTCGCTCAAGCAAAGTGACTCCTCTTCCTCCAAGAGCTCTTTCTCCAAAGATATGAGTTCGACAACAATCAGAACTTGCACTTGCTCTAGTAAGAAGAATATTATTTCTAATACATTAACTTCTCGTAATATGCATACCCCTCCAAGCGGCATCTTTGATAAGGAGAAGATCAAATATGCACGCAGTTCATATATGGTCACTAGACCTCCTAATGTCAAAGATGGCCTTGGTTTTGATAAGAACAAACACATGGATACTTCTAATCATGCTAAGAATAGAATTGTCTTTGTCAAGGAAAAATCTCATGAATCTGAACCACAAACATTGTTTCATACATTTAATGCTTCTTATGTTCTTATGAAAGCCAAAAATGGAAGAGTCATTGCCAAATATACAGGGCCACGCCACAAGATCTTGAAAACTTGTGTGTGGGTGCCCAAGACTCTTGTGACTAACCTGAGAGGACCCAAGCCAGCTTGGGTACCTAAAACCAAGGAATAATTTTTTTTTGCAGGCTTACTCCTCCGGCGGAACAAAATGGGTACTTGATAGCGGATGCACAAATCACATGACCGGAGAGGGAGGTATGTTTGTGGAGTACGAGTACAACAAGGATCCAGGTGAAGGCATATACTTCGGAGACAACAGCCAAGGAAAGGTCCTTGGTAGCAGTAACATTGAAATATCCTCTCAACTACCTTATCAAATGTTTTACATGTAGATTCTCTAGATTATAACCTTTTGTCAATATCCCAACTATGCAACAAAGGTTACAACTGCTTATTCACTAATGAGGGGGTGACTGTTTTTAGAAGAAGCGATGGCTCGATTGCATTCAAGGGAATGTTGAAGGGCAAGCTTTATCTAGTTGACTTCAACAAAGATAAAGCCGAACTCAACACTTGCTTGGTTGCTAAGACCAACATGGGATGGTTGTGGCATAGACGGCTAGCCCATGTTGGGATGAGAAATCTGCAGAAACTTCTAAAAGGTGGTCACATCCGTGGTCTTAAGGATGTGGTTTTTGAAAAGGACAGGCCGTGCAACGCTTGTCAAGCAGGAAAACAAGTCGGAGAATCACACCCCGCCAAGAATGTGATGACTACCGCAAGATCGATGGAACTTCTCCACATGGATCTTTTTGGTCCAGTCTCGTACATCAGCATCGGCGGTAACAAATACGGTTTAGTAATTGTTGATGATTTTTCAAGATTTACCTGGGTATTTTTCTTGTATGATAAATCAGAAACTCAGGGGATCCTCAAGAAGTTCTTAAAAAGAGATCAGAACGAATTCTCATCAACCATAAAGAACATCAGAAGTGACAACGGGACAGAATTCAAGAATCTCCAAGTTGAAGAGTTTCTCGATGAAGAAGGGATAAAGCATGAATTCTCAGCACCCTACTCCCCTCAACAAAATGGAGTGGCCGAAAGGAAGAACAGAACATTAATCGAAATGGCGAGAACTATGTTGGATGAACACAAGACATCAGATCGGTTTTGGGCAGAAGCGGTGAACACCGCTTGCCATGCCACTAATCGACTGTACCTCCATCGACTACTGAAGAAAACTCCATATGAGCTCCTTGTCGTGGAGCAAGTTGATAAGTGTGTGCTAGATGAAGAGGAAGCTCCATATGAAGCACTGAAGAAAATGGGACTTGGTGATATCTTACCACAAGAGCAAACATTCGACTAAAATGCACAAGTTGAACCTCAACGCGGAGGCAATGATCAAGGGGGAGCCCTTGCACAAGATCAAGAGGAGGAAGGTGAAGAAGATCAGGACCATCATGGAAGTAATGATCTAGGGGGAGACAATGTACATGAAGATAATGAAGAACAAGCAACTACACAAGCTCCACACCCAAGAGTACACCAGAGCGTGCAAAGAGACCACCCTGTCAACAACATCATTGGAGATATTGCAAAGGGAGTAACTACTAGATCTCGAGTTGCAAATTTTTGTGAATCCTATTCTTTTGTGTCTTTTCTGGAACCATACAGGGTAGAAGAAGCCTTAGGGGATCCAGACTGGGTGATTGCAATGCAAGAGGAGATGAACAACTTCAAGAGAAATGAAGTATGGGAGCTAGTGGAGAGACCAAAGGCGAACATAGTCGGAACTAAATGGGTCTTTCGGAAGAAGCAAGATGAACATGGAGTAGTAACAAGAAATAAGGCAAGACTGGTGGCCAAAGGTTATTCTCAGGTCGAAGGTTTGGACTTCGATGAAACTTTCTCTCCTGTAGCTAGACTTGAGTCCATTCGTATTTTATTGGCACATGTTACTCACCATAATTTTAAGCTGTATCAAATGGACGTCAAAAGCGCTTTCTTAAACGGCCCAATCAAGGAGGAAGTTTATGTGGAGCAACCACAAGGATTCGAAGACCCGAAGTATCCCAACCATGTCTACAAACTGCGTAAGGCTCTCTATGGCCTCAAACAAGCTCCTCGAGCTTGGTATGAGTGTCTTAGAGATTTTCTAATTCAGAATGGATTCAAAATTGGTAAAGCTGACTATACACTTTTCACTAAACATTGTGATGATCATTTATTTGTATGTCAAATTTACGTTGATGATATTATCTTTGGATCAACTAACAAATCCTTCTGTGAAGAGTTTAGCAAAATTATGACAGATAGGTTCGAGATGTCAATGATGGGCGAATTAAAGTTCTTCTTGGGATTACAAGTGAAGCAACTAAGAGAAGGTAGATTTATAAGCCAAACCAAATATACACAAGACATTCTCAAGAAATTCAATATGGACAAAGCCAAGCCCATCAAGACACCCATGGCCACTAATGGACATCTCGACCTCAATGAAGACGGTCCAAATGTAGATCAAAATGTATATCGGTCCATGATTGGCTCTTTATTTTATTTATGTGCATCTAGGCCAGATATTATGCTTAGTGTTTGCTTGTGTGCAAGGTTTTAAGCTGCACCTAAAGAGTGTCATTTAGTTGCTGTAAAAAGAATCCTAAGGTACCTTGTGCACACACCCAACTTGGGCCTTTGGTATCCCAAAGGATCCAAATTTAACTTGATAGGATATTCCGATGCCGACTATACAGGATGCAAAGTCGATAGAAAGAGCACATCAGGGACTTGTCAGTTTCTTGGTAGGTCCCTGGTATCTTGGTCATCTAAAAATCAAAACTCCATTGCCCTTTCCATAGCAGAAGCAGAATATATTGCAGTCGGTAGCTGTTGCGCCCAATTACTTTGGATGCGGCAAACCCTTAGGGACTACGGCTATAACCTTAACCATATCCCACTTCTATGTGACAATGAAAGTGCTATAAAAATTGCACACAACCCAGTAGAGCACTCAAGAACTAAGCACATAGATATCCGTCATCATTTCCTTAGAGATCATTCATTAAAAGGTGACATTGCTATTTCACATGTTAGAACTGAAAAACAACTTGCGGATATTTTTACCAAACCATTGGATGAGAAACGGTTTTGTGAACTTAGGAATGAACTTAATATTCTTGACTCTCGAAATGTGGCTTGAAACATTGCACATTTGATTCCTTAAATGTTACATTTTATTGCTAAAACTGCCCCTCTCCTCCTTTTTTCTCATAAGAAAAATATTTTTAATGAAGAAATCTTGGAATTTATGACCATGTTTTTGTGTTGATTGCTTTCTGGTCATAATCACCAAGATTATTTGCAAAACTTGTCCTTGGATCACTATTAGTTATCTCCAAATACTTAGTCTGTCCAGTAGCACCGGACTAGTCAGGTTTGCCACTGGACTAGTCAGGATAATCCCTCCTCCTAGGGTTTTCAGGGACACCGGACTAGTCCGCCCTCAGACCGGACTAGTCCGGTCGGCTGCCTATATAAGCAGCTGGCCCGTTTCAAATCTCTCCCCACTTGACCTAAACCCTCACCTCTCAAACCCTAGCCCCCCAAAAGGTGATTTTCGAGTTGAGCCCTCAAAATCCAAGCCTTCTCCATGGGAAATTCTCCCCTCGTCGAGTTGGTACTCCTCTCCAAACTCATCCGGACAGATTTGCGCTCCTTCAACGCGAATCCTCAAATCTCGGTAAATTTCTCCCTAAAGTCAAACTCTCAACTTTTCTAGTTCTAGCCTATTTCTCTTGATTCCAAGGAAGTACATTAGCTTCAGAGATGTATTACTTTCACCTTCATGCTCATTTGCACCCTTAAATAGAAGTTGTAAATCTAGCTTTGTTAGGGTTCTTGTGCCAGGCCGGACTAGTCCGGCTCCCAGGTACGGACTAATTCGGTACACCAGACTAGTCCGCACTCTGAAACCGGACAAGTCCGGTCTCTAACACTTGAATCCTCACATCACCTTCATTCTCAGTTAATTCTCATCTAAATCATGAACTCCTTGTTAGGCACTATGTCTTCAAGCTCAGATGATAGCTCCTTCCATGTTGATGAAGAAGTTGAGCGCAAAAAGGTGAAGAGAGCCAAGGAGAGGGACATGAAGAGAAGGCATGATGTAAACATGCACTCTCCACCCTCCGACGACAACTTGCCCAAGAAAAGGAGGGTAGTTGTGAAGAAGGCCCAAGGAAAGGCCGGTGAGAGCTCCTCAGGGCCAAAGAGGACTCTCAACAAGGGAAAAGGGCTTGCTAGTGGTCCCATTGGACCCTTGAAAATGATGAACCCAAATCACCGCAACAGGCAGCGCTCAAGCAAGGATTTCACTGGGAAAGGGGGTGAGCTTGCCGACAGCTTCAGGCAGGTTAATGTGTATGCTCAACCTCGGCAATGCTCAGACCCAAGATTTTGGAGCAACTTCCATGCCGACTACTATGAGCATGTGTACATGAAGATGAAGAATCTCGTTGTGAAGAGTCAATGGGTGAACATTGGGTACATGCAGTCAAAGAAGTATCCTGCTTTCCGTGAGGTGGTTGAGTCCCTGGAGAGGCACAGACTGAAGGAACTGTCTTCCTTTGAAAATGACTGGAACAATGAGGTGATCGCCCAATTCTACTCTACCCTCTATTTGCTCGGGGTGATGGAGACAGTCTTACTTGGATGACCCATGGTTCCAAGTATAGTGTCACTTATGATGAGTTTGCAAGGATTCTTCACCTTGAGCATACCTTGTATAATGATCTAGTCATCCACAATTTGCAACCCCTGGAGAAGGATGAGCTCACATTTCTCTATGACACAAGGATGTCGTATGTTGCTCCCACTATAAAATATTTGAAGCCCTTCTATGTGGTCCTCAACAGAATTTTGAGGAAGACAATAGCCCCAAAAGATGGAGATGCGAGGACTATTCAAGGAACCTTGAGGACCCTAATGAAGGTCATTGGTGGGAGGAGACCGTTCAATGTCTTTGAATACATCTACAATGACATTGTGAACATCTCAATCACTCCAAACAGATCTTGTCGGTATGCCCCGTACATCATGTACATGATTGAGAAGGTGACTGTACTTGAGTTCGTCAAGGATGTTCACCATACGGGGATGAAACCGCAAAAGCCCACCGAGTACACTCTACCTTCGGCTCCTGATGCACCTCCCTCCCCTGAAGCTGAGAGGAGGACTGAACTGGCTCAGGATGTGAATGCAACAAGATCCTCAGCTGCTCCTCCTAGCTCTGCACCTGCTCATGAACCCTCCGGTGGTGTGCTCAAAATGCTCACCTCTATCTTTGCCTGCTGCCGCAAGATTGATGTCAGGCAGAAGAAGCATCAACAATATGTCAATGCCAACATCAAAGCAATCTGCAAAAAGCTGGAGATTGAGCCGGTGGGATCCCCGCCCGCCTTCGAGGACTCCGAGGAAGAGTACGCTATGACGAATGATGATGATGGTGGTGAAGATGAGGATCGGACCGAGACGGAGGAAGAGAGTGGCGATGAGTGATTCCCCTAAATTTTTCCCTTTTTGGTGCCTTGATGCCAAAGGGGGAGAGATTGAGACTAGGAGAGATTAAGACTAATAGTTTGAGAGTAGTTGGTGTCTTTATGTTTTTGTGATCAAGGACATGTGTACTTAATTTTAAAACCTTGTAATGCACTATTTCTTCTCTTATGTGTGATGCTTATTGTTGCTTGGATGATTATTTTTATACTCATTGTTGATTATCTTTACTTCATCACACCTTGTTGATCACACAATTGTTAGGCACCCCACCATAAGGTGTGTGCATATGTGAGAAGCTTTTTGTGGACTTATCATTATTCTCATATGTGCACACCTTATGAAAATCAAGATTTTATTCTCAATTGTGATATCTCAAATGGTTGTCATCAATCACCAAAAAGGGGAAGATTGTAAGTGCCTCTAGGATATCCCTTGTGGATTTTGGCTAATTGATGACAAACATATGAGATCCTAATGAAACTACTGAGATGATTGCAGGACAAACAAGTGAAACATTTCAGTGCACACAAAAAGGTGAAAAATGAAGTGGTGTTCAAAGAGAAATACTTTGATGAAGCTTGGAAGATCAAAATAGATTTTGAATGTATAGGGAGTGTATGAAAGACACACTCCAAGAGCTCACAACTTTGCGCGAGGGTAAGGGATTAAAATTAACCTAACTTTCACAAAGCACCGGACTAGTCCGATCATGGACCGGACTAGTCCGTTCACCTTTCTGGAATCCCACTCACAAGGAGACCGGACTAGTCCGAGCATCCACCGAACTAGTCCGTTGATGTTTCTGGAGTCTCTCATACTGAGGGACCGGACTAGTCCGATCACGGACTGGACTAGTCCGTTGAACTTTCTGTAATCTCCCATTCGTGGAGATCGGACTAGTCCGCGGACTAGTCCGATGAACTTTCTGGAATCACTTTCACACAGCACCAGACTAGTCCGAGGTTGGACCGGACTAGTCCGGCAAACTTTCTGGACCTCAAAACACATTGGGACCGGGCAAGTCCGGACTTGCACCGGACTAGTCTGGTGTTAGGGTTTTTCAACGGCTAGCTTTTGGAAACCCTATAAATAGAGAGTCCACGACTTTCCTATCAACACACACGTCGAATATTGATCAAAGAGCAAACCCTAGCACCGCCACTTCGTCCCATGAGCCCAAAACACATCTCCCCACACATCTAAAGTTAAAAACGAGTGAAATCAATTGAACACTTGGATTCGGGATTGGGAGATCGTCATTCTTTCATTGCGAGCTCTTGGGGTTTGATCTTTCTACACTCATACTCTGCATTGTAATACTTTTGAGTGTATTTGATCACTTTTTCATTGTAATTCTCGTGGGAGCCCTCAACATGTGAGGTTTCCCCACAAACGTGGTGATTACCCGTGATAGTGGAATCAAGTCGGCCTTCGTGGTGACTTGAGGAGGGAAAGGGTTGGAGACCCGGCTCTGTGTGAGTTCCTCAACGAGGACGTAGATCTCGTGGTGAGATCGAACCTCGGGAAAAATTCGTGTGTCTTGTGTCTCATTTACTTTAAATTTTGTTCATTAGATCATTTGAGTGCTAAACTTCAACATAAGGCAATTAGAAGTTACACCTGCATTCTTATATTAATCTCAAGCACAAATATCAGTTGTTCTCAATTCCGTTGCTAAAGAAATTTATTTTCCCAATTAACACCTGATCAACACACATAATTTTTGCACACCGGACTAGTCCGACCAACCAAGTTTTGACGATTCTATTAAGTGTGCAGAAAATTCAAAAGGCCTATTCACCCCCCCTCTAGGCCACATTCATGAATACTAAGCAATCTTTCCAACAATGTAAACCAAGTATGAAACATTGCAAATGAAAAGCAGAAGCACTGCGGTCAAGTTCCGGACCTTGCCAGAGCAACCCGGACCTTGAGCCGGAGCTAACAAAAGCTAGTAGAACCTAGCACCAGAGCTTACCAAACTAGTACAATCAAGCTCCCGCCAGAGCTTACAAAACTAGCAGGACCTAGCGCCGGAGCTAACTAGAACTAGTCGGAACTAGTAATCCCAAAAACCGGAGCTAGAAGAAGTACGTCGGAGCTTAGCAAAAGCATGTTGGAGCTATCAAATATATGCCGGAGCTATCAAAGACATGCCGGAGCTAAAGATAAAGCTCACCGGAGCTTACCGAAGCTGGTCGGATCTTACCAAGAAGTCGGACATAGCATCGAACGTAGCCGGAGCTACCCAAAACAAGTCGGACCTATGGTCGGACCTTGCTATAGCTCGGAGCTAGAGTAGGACCTTGATAAAAAGGTGTTTTGGTGATATTCAAAACTTTTATCATCAAAGCCAAGTGTATTCACTACAAGCCAATGTATTCAGCACACATAGGTCTTACAGAGTAGAATATGCAAGTAATATTCTAATAGATTCAAGCCTAGCTACAGGAGCAAAGGTTTCATCAAAATCCAAACCTTCGACTTGTGAATACTCTTTGGCAACAAGTCGCGCCTTGTTCCTTGTCACCACCCTGTGTTCGTCTTGTTTGTTCCGGAAGACCCATTTGGTGCCAACGACGTTGAACTTGGGTCTTTCGACGAGTTCCCACACTTCATTCCATTTGAAGTTGTTATGTTCTTCTTGCATCACCACCACCCAATCCGGATCCTTCAATGCATCCTCAATCCTGTATGGTTTCAAAAAGGATACAAAGGAGTAATGTCACAAAAATTAGCTATGCGAGATCTAGTTGTTACTCCCTTTTGGATGTCACCGATTACGTTGTCGATTGGGTGATCTCTCTAGACGCATTGGTGTACTCTTGGATGCGGCACTTGAGGTGTTGAATCTTCATGGTCATCTTCTTCTCCCCCTAGATGGTTGCCGTCATTGACTTGTTGGTCATCTTTGTCTTCTTGACGTTGATCTTGTGTGGAAGCTCCCACTTGATCGTTTACCTCCACTTGTGGTTCATCTTCTTCCTTTTCATTTGGAGGTGGCGCTTGTCGTCAAACATCGCCCAACGCCATTCTTCTCAATGCTTTACATGGAGCTTCTTCTCTATCTAGCACACATGGATCAACTTGCTCTTCTTGAGAGCCATTAGTTTCATCGAACACTACGTCACGTGCTACTACAACGAGTCAAGATGTCTTGTTGAAGACACGATAGGCGTAAGAGTTCAAATCATAACCAAGCAAGAAACCTTCATCAGACTTCGAAGCGAACTTTGAAGTCCTAGGCTTCTTGTTCAAAATATAGCACCTAGAACCGAAAACTCAAAAATACGAAATATTAGGCTTGTTACCGGTGTGCAGTTCATAAGATATCTTCTTGAGTAGTCGATGAAGATAGAGTCGGCTTATGGCATGGCAAGCAGTGTTAACCGCTTCCGCCCAAAACCGATCTGAGGTCTGTATTTATTGAGAATTGTTCTCACCATCTCTATAAGGGTTTGGTTCTTGCTTTCGGCTACTCCATTTCGTTGAGGTGAGTACGGTGCTGGAAATTCATGTTTGATGCCCTCTTCGCCTAGGTACTCCTCAACTGGAGTGTTCTTGAACTCCGTGCCATTGTCACTTCGTATGTTCTTGATCTTCAATGAGAACTCATTTTGGGCACGCTTGAAGAACTTCTTGAGGGTTCCTTGAGTTTCTGTCTTATCATGCAAAAAGAAAACCCAAGTGAAGCGCGAAAAGTCATCAACAATTACTAAGCCATATTTGTTACCGCCGATGCTTATGTAAGCAATTGGACCGAATAGTTCCATGTGAAGTAGCTCGAGCGGTCTTGTTGTAGTCATGACGTTCTTCGCGGGATGAGGTGCTCCTACTAGCTTCCCGGCTTGGCACGCGCTACAAGGCCTGTCTTTCTCAAAAACAACATCCTTTAAACCTCGGATGTGATTGTCCTTAAGGAGTTTTTGAAGATTCCTCATACCATTATGTGCTAGCCGTCTATGCCACAACGAACCCATGTTGGTCATTGCAATCAAACATGTGTAAAGTTCTGCTTTATCTTTGTTGAAGTCAACAACATAAAGCTTTACCTTCAACACACCCTTGAATGCAACCGAGTCATCACTCCTTCTAGAGACGGTCACACCCTCACTAGTGAACAAGGAATTATAACCTTTGTCACAAAATTGAGATATGGATAGCAGGTGTTGCTCCGCCATTGGAGAATAGGAATATGCCAGGGCAGCCCGAATCTCGCATGGAAAATGTTAACATGATTTCTCTACGAGAAGGCAACTAGCTAAAGGACCCTGGATATCCCTTCATGTCTTGCTCTATTTTGGCTCACTACTTTGACAAGGCACTTTGTGAGCTTGGAGCAACTGTGAGTGTTATGCCGAAGGTGGTCGACTAGCTGAACTTCTCGGAGCTCACTCCAACACCAATGCGTCTCCAAGTGGCTGACTCTTTAGTCTGCTATCAAATGGGTATTGCTGAAGTTGTTCAAGCAAAAATCCAAAATTGCTTGATACCCGTGGATTTCGTGGTGCTTGACATGGATGTCGAGAAGTATACGCCGCTCATTCTTGGGAGCCCGTTCCTTAGCACCGCGAAAGCTCGCATAGATGTGGGAGTTTGAGAAATCCAATTCCATATCAATGGGAAGGAGAAGTTTATCTTTTGCCCAAAGTCGGAGCAATGCTCCATGATCTGGATCAAGTATGGAGAAGTGTTTGGGATTATCCAAGTCATGGATATTCACATGATTTGTGAAAATCCATGTCAACATGGGACACAAGGAAAAATTTTCCCAAAGACGCATGGGGATTCTTCCTTTCGGACAACAACTCCAATGGCAAAACAGAAATCAAGACAACATTCAAATGAATCTCTTGGCCAACAACAAGAAATTTAAAGAGCTTTCAAGATCTAAGATATCCCAGAATCACTTGTTGGGATTCTTACACTTTGACCAAGCATGTGCAACCTAGGGCAAGTGACAATGTGGATGAAGCGTTTCTTGTTGGATTGTGGAGTCCACATGTCATCATGCTAAAGGAAGCCTTTGATCTATGATCAAATTATGGGCTAACTCAAAGGAGCATCAAGAAGGTTGAAGTGGCACCCTTAAAAAAAGGACAAGCCTCACCATGTTCATAAGAGAATATCTTCAAGAGGGAAAAGTTGTCGCAACATCAACAAGTCTTCATCAAAGTGACGATGAGGCTGCGGCCACCACAAGCCCCACTTATCCACATGGCAGCCAACGGAGTATTGGCTTGTCAACAAGAAATTCATCCACACCTTCATCTCCTGTAGGATTGAAGAGCACGTGAAAAGCTACCAGAGGGGGGGATGGTAGATTTACACTTTTTTTAGCGAAAGCAACAAATACGCCTCGGCAGAAAATCAATCTGTTAAAGAGATCGTATGTGCGACTAATCTAAATGCAATCAATCATGAAAAAACCAGTATATATTGTGAAAAATCAAGTCACGAATACACGACAACAAGAATCACGAAAAACCATCTAGAAAAACTCAAGTTACGATCGAAAGATTGAACGAAGGTAATTCTGTTTTACCCGAGAAAAACCGGATCTACAACACTGCAATGAAACTCGTGTAGATCCAGAACCACAAATCCAATGACCGTGAAATTTTCACAGATGATAGATACTCAAGTTGTGAAGACAACCCAAAAAGAATCATGTCAATTGTATCTGTAAAACTTGAGTTATGATAAAATCACCAAAGCAAGTTAGTGTTGTGTAGAAACTCGACGAGAAAGACTTGACAGAAACAAGTCAGACAAACAAGGCACAAAAGCTCCTTTAGACTATGAATTTTATTGATAAAAACACAAAAGTAACAGCCACAAAGTCGTGCACCATGAGCTCTGGCCTCCCTTTCTTATATAACCAGCCATGAGGCCAACCCAAACCAATCTAGGACTCAAATCCTACTCAGATTCAACCGAAACTTTTCATAACTGCTCAAGACTCTTCTATACGCAAATAGAAGCAATATTTAAAACTTCCAAACACCTTACGAATGTATCCCACATTCCTAAAAAACACATCTTCGTGACCCACACGAAATCCTATCATAACTAATACAAATATTTCCATATTTGAGTCAAACCCGACTCAGCCGCAGTCTGAGTCCATAACCTAGTCGGTTGGACCTTTCTGACCAATTCTTTACATGCACATCTCTTCATCATGCCTTGGAACCATGCAGCCACGTCCATGCACTCTTTGCACATGTGCAAATACCTTCCAACGACGTCCACGATATTTTCACATGCAATCTCCTTGATCCAAACATGTTGCATGACCACCCAGTCAACTCAACCACAATTCCTCCCAAACTTGGTTTTTGAACCTCATCTTCTCCCTAAGACTAATTCAATGGATCCCGTCACCAACCATGTCTTGAATTCAATCAACACCTGCACATGAAAAAACAACCAATACTTCCAAGCACAAGTCCTCGACTTGACTCACGTTAGTTTCGAAAACCACAACACCTTAAGTGAGCACATCACATAAGCATGTTGCAAACCATAGAAAAACGATATTAGCCATAACCGCAAAAAAACACCAAAAACATAGTAAAAGAATACTAAGCAAGATTTTCATAATCCAAAAAGCAAGTTCGAAACATTGCAATTAAAAGCAGAAACATTGCAACCTAGCACCGGACCTTGCCAAAGCAAACCGGACCTTGAACTGGAGCTTACCAAAGCTAGCAGGACCTCGCACCAGAGTTGACCAAAGCCGGTAGGACCTATCTTCGGAGCTTACCAAAGCTAGTTGGACCTTGTGTCAAAGCCGACCAAAGCTAGTCGAACCTAGCCACAGCAAGTCGGACCTAACCAAAAAAAGTCGAACCTAGCTTAAGCAAGTCAGACCTTACATCGAACCTTGCCGGAGATACCCGAAACAAGTCAGACCTATTGTTGGACCTTGCTGGAGCTCGGACCTAGTGTCGGACCTTGTTAATAGGGTGTTTTGGCAGTATTCAAAACTTTTACCGTCATAGCCAATGTATTCAGCACACATAGGTCTCACAATCTCCCCCCGATTAATGCATTGGCAACACCACTTAAAATCCGAACATTGTCTTATTCACATGAAAAGTTTGAAAACAAAATTCTCGCCCTATACATATTTCTTCCCCTTTGTAAATCAGAAATAAAATGAGAAGAAAAACAAAAATTCTCCCTTAAGAAGAATCGTGCCAAATCATGTCAAAACACTCGTGAATGTGTGCAATGTGTGCTCAATTTCTCCCTCTTTGACAATGTATTCAGCAAGATACAAAAGAGAAAATTTTAATGTTATGAGCATATTATAACATATACATATAAAACAAAGTTTATCCAAGTCATAATATCAAGTAACTTACACTATCACATCAATGAGATACATAAAGTATTGTAAGCCATGCTAGAGATCAAGTGTAATTTTTAATTTAAGCAAGTCATGATCTCACAATCTTAGCTATTTCAAGACTTGAAAGTATGACACTTGTTGCTGCAATTTTATTTTCTTTTAATATTATTTAAAGCTCAAATTTTAATCATATAACATTTGCAAGAGATTATATGCCATATCTGCCTTATTCTAAACAACCAAGCCAAGTCTATGTTATTTGACAATCAGAATCCTAAGGACATGGTTTTAGTCATATACGACTTCTTCCAAGTTCATATCTATGTGCAATGGTAAGCCATCCCAAAAGAAGAAGTGCGATGCATGCATATTCTCTTGATCTTTTCTTAATTTTTCATTTGATCATAAAAACTAAACATGTTAGTTGATTACTTGATTAATTCTTTATGATTAAAAGCACTTGTGATCATGCAACAAGTTCAAAACAGCAAGAAAGTACGATGATGACCAGATTTAGTGTAAGTAATTATTCCAATTACCAGTCATGGCAAAAACTACAAAATGTGTAACACGAGTAATGCAGTAAGAACGTTTAGCATTTAAAAGGAATCACAAAGTGATATATGTATGAAATACTATGCTCATATTATTTTAATTTTAGATTCACACATAGACTTCCCAAGTTTCAGAAATCCCCCTAAATTTAATCCATGAGGATGCATAACCCCTATTTCACTACGAATGAAACAAAAACGAGTGAAATCCAAAGGTTTTGTAAAAATGTCAGCCAACTGTTGTTCGGTATCTACATGGTGAAGCACAATTTTTATTTTTTCAACATTATCACGGAGAAATTATACCTAATGTCAATGTGCTTTGTTCTCGAATGTTGCACAGGGTTTTTAGCAATGCAAATAGCACTAGTGTTATCACAAAACAATGGAACACTATCTAGATCAATCCCATAGTTCTTAAAGGTTTGAAAATTCCAATGAATTTGTGAGCAAGCGCTAGCAGCAACTACATATTCAGATTCGGCTGTGGATTGTGGAATTGATCTTTGTTTTCTAGAGGACCAAGCAATAAGTGAATTACTAAGAAAATGACATGCACCTGAAGTACTTTTCCTATCAATCCTACAACACCCAAAATCAGCTTCCTAAAAAGCTTTCAATGTAACAGTTGAGGAAGAAGGAAGAAAAATGCCAAATTCTTGAGTTCCATGTAAGTACCTGAGAATTCTTTTGATGGCTTGATGATGTGAAGTACATGGGGAATCTTGAAACCGTGCACAAAGACATACGCTAAATTATATGTATGGTCTTAATGTCGCGAGGTACAAAAGTGATCCAATCATGCTTCTATATTCTTTTTGATCGACTGGGTCACCTTCTTCATCAAGTTCAAGTGTTGTTGTTGTAGCCATTGGTGTCTGAAGAGGCTTGCTTTTGTCCATGTTGAAGCGCTTAAGAAGGTGTCTTGTATACTTCGTTTGATGCACAAAAGTACCCTCCTTAGTTTGCTTGATTTGTAGCCCCAAAAAGTACGTTAGTTATCCCATCATACTCATCTTAAATTTTGAACTCATCGTAGCTGAAAACTTGGACACAAGATCATGAGAAGCACAACCAAAGATAATATCAACCACATACACTTGAACGAATAATGAGTCATTGTCATGCTTAAGTACAAAAAGAGTTTTATTAACCTTGCCCATGGTGAACTTCTTTTCAAGTAAGAATGTTTTTAACCTATCATACCATGCTCTAGGGGCTTTGTTTGAGACCGTACAAGTCTTTGGACAATTTGTAAACATGATTAGGAAAATTTGGATCTTCAAAACTAGGTGGTTGCTTTACATAAACCTCCTCATCTATGTAGCCATTAAGAAAAGAACTTTTAACATCCATTTGATATAAGCTTGAAACCTTTAGATGCAGCAAAAGCTGACAAAATTCTTATGGCTTTTAATCAAGCAACAGGAGCAAAAGTTTCATCAAAATCTAGACCTTCGATTTGTGTGAAACCTTGAGCCACCAACCTAGCCTTATTTCTAACCACAACCCCATCCTCACTTTGTTTATTTTTAAACACCCATTTAGTTCCAATTAAAGTGTGACCTTGAGGTGGAGGTACAAGTTTCCAAACATTATTTCTTTCAAAATTTTCTTACTCTTCTTGCATGGCAATAATCCCAGATTCATTAGTGAGTGTGTGTGATATATCCCTGGGTTCAAAAGAAGCAACCAATGCAGAATGAGCGTGAGAGTTTGGATCGCAAAACCTGGACTATGTGACTGGTTCGTGCAAGCTTCCATTAATTTATTGTGGAGGATGACTTTTGAGAACCCGGAGGGGAGTGGACAATTCACAATCTTCTTCATCTTCATGTCCATCACAAATCGATGAGCTTGAGACTTGAGGATGATCTGGACCAACAATGGTGGTCAGTTGTGAATCAAAATCAGGAGTTGGAACAATATCATTAGCTACTGAATTTTTGGGCAGCAGCACCTCTTCTTCCTCATCTTAAACGAAAATACTCTCCCCCTGCGGATGTGGATCCGGACCTGCCATATTTGATCTAGTACTTGGGATAGCTTCATCAAAAGAAACCTTAAAAGTCTCAACAATTTTGTTAGTGTCAAGTAAAAGCACACTGTAGCCTCTAGTATGAGATGGATAACCAAGAAACATGCCATCAACAGATCTCGCTTCAAATTTATCAAGATTACCATGTTTCTTAACAAAGCCTTTGCTACCAAAGACCCTAAAGTGTGTGACACTAGGCCTATGTCCAAACCGAAGCTCATATGGTGTTTTTCCTAGCCTAGCACGCAGGAAAACACGATTTGAAACATAACAAGCGGTTGCAATTGCATCTGCCCAAAACTTTGTAGGAGTTTGATATTCATCAAGCATAGTCCTAGCCATCTCAACTAAGGTTCTGTTCTTTCTCTATAAAACACCTTTTTTTAAGGTACATATGGTGAAGAAAATTGATGATCCATTCCTTTTTCAGCACAAAAATGATCAAAGACTTGATTTTTAATTTTAGTTCCATTATAACTTATAATTGCTCTTAAAGATTTTGGGTGATCAATTGGTAATCTAAGAAATAAAGTTCCAAATTGACTAAAAGCTTCATTCTTAGATGCCATAAAACAAACCTAAGAGTATCTGTAATAGTCATCACTAGTCGCAAGAACATACCATTTACCTCAGAAGTATTGAACACGCGAAGGTCCTACAGTATCAAGATGCAAAAGTTGACCCAGTTCAGTTGTCATGGGCATTGTGAGAGGAGCATGTGAACCTGCAAACATCTTAGCACGTCTACAAGAAGAGCACACAATTTGTTTGTCCCCTATAAGCTTAGGCAACCCACATATGGGATCAAGAGCACTAAGACGTGTGAGATGATCAAAGCCTACGTGACCAAGTCTACGATGCCAAAAATTTAAGTCTTTGGAATCATTAGCAACTAGACACCTATGCTTAGGGGACATATCAAAATCAGCTTTAAAAGCTCTTCCAAACCGAGATATGTTAAAAATAAGCTCATTATTTGAATCTACAACATTGCAGCAATTTTTATTTGAAATAATATACAGATTTTCATCTAGCAATTGTGAAACGGACAGCAAGTTGTATTTCAAAATTTTGACAAGTGCCACATCCTTCAAGGTGTAGTGATCATTTACTCTAACCGAACCCTTAGAAATTATAGGAGTTCAAGAATTATCGGCAAAAGTAACATTCTCTACACGTGACACAAAAGAGAGGGAGGAGAACCATTCTTTGTTACCGGTGATGTGGCGTGAGCAACCTGAATCCACAATCCCTTCCTCAAGCGTGTAACCTACATAGAAGCACAATACATCGATGACTCAATATTGGGGTTAGTCAAAAGGCATTAGTAATCCAGTACTCAGTCAAACGATGTCCAACAGGAATAACTCGCGAAAGCTGAGATAAAACAGCAGGTTTATGAGCCAAAGCTTGAGGATTTTTGTACCCAACTACTGACCTACGAGGTGTTACATGTGTAGCACGAAAAACAGTTGGTTTGGGAGCAAACATTGCATGGTTTCGTCTCATTACAGCATATTGCATGTTCCTATCACTCGGTTTAGCATGTGCAGCAAATTTTGCATGAATGTTATGAGATCTAGCAATGTTTCTTTCCTTTTTTCTGTTGTTTAGCTAGTCTATAACAAAAATCTATGACATGAACATCTCTACCACAGTAGGTACAATGAAATTTAACTTTGTTTTCATGTCTAGATGAGCAATCAACATTTTTATTTGAAACCGAATGAGACAACACTCCTGCAGATTTGAAAACCACTTCTTTTTCTTTAGGAACTGCTTAAATCAAACCACTTCCTAATGACTTTACAATTTTAGGTGGATGTGCCTTAGCATGAGCATGAGAATCAAAACCTAAACCAGATTTATCATTGAAAGATTTAAAGGAATTCAGCAGCAAGTTTAGGTTCTTATTTGCATTACAAAACCGATCTAATGCCCTATGCATGTCATCAAGTTTATTGGACAGATCAAGGCAATTTTCACATGAAGTTTTTCCTTTTAATTTGCAATTGGAACAATACATAACTTCATGAGAATGTAAAGCATTGTTCAATATAGAAATTTCATTCATAGCATCTTCTAGTTTCTTATCAACATCATCACAAGTAGAACAATGCAAATCTATTGTAGAACAACAAGCATCTTTCAAGTTTTTATCACTAAGTGCAGCAAGCTTTTTATTCTTTTCAATTTCAAATTCAAGTTTATCAAGTTTGGAGATGTGTGCACTTCTTAGAGAGGACAATTGAGGAGAAAGAATCATCACTAGGAATCAAAGATTTTAAACGACTAATTTCAGATTCTAGTGACTCAATTTTAACATCATTGTCCCTAAGCTTTTTGTCCTTTTTCTTAACTATAACAGTGGCACAAGAAATAGAATCACACATTTCTTCACAAATAGGACATACCTATTCATTGTTGCTATTGTGTTCTGCCTCCTCCATACTTGATCTTGACTTGCTCGCCATGAAACACAAGTTTTCCAAATCATCTTCATCACTTTCGATGTCCAAATTGCTCGAGCCAAGTTCTTGAAGTGCGGAGATAAAACTATTCATCGATTGGCATTCTGTAAAACCCTTCTTTTTCTTGTTGTTGTTTGCAGAGGAGTGGTTCGTCCTTGTTTGCTTTTCATCACGGGAAGTAGCACTGAAAGGTTAGGGCATTCTATGCGAAAATGTCCTGTCTTAACACATTCGAAGCATCATTGAGGTCCGACACTTCCTCTCCTTATAGTTCTCACATTTTGCAATGCTTTTGAGAACTGAGCAGAGATGACTGCAAGTTCTTCCTCTAGAAATTCTTCAATTTGTTCAAGGGTCAGAGAGGACAACAAAGCAAGTGTTCCACAAGATGAAGATTGGCCGGAGGTAGGCATGTCATGTTGAGAAACAAATGCAAGAGACTTGTTGGGGTTCTTATGTGAGATTATGTCAATTTCATGAGTTTTCAATTTAGAATATAGAACATTTAAAGTAAGTGTACTCATGACAGTAGGTTCACGAATAGATGTGACTTTCATCTTCCAAATTGACATGTCTAATGCACTTAGTAATTGGCTAGCATTCTCAGCATCTAAAAAATTAACATTGATGCTACACAAGTTGCTGAGAATTTTATTAAAGCGATCAAAGAGATCGTCGATAGACTCACCTGACTGCATCTCAAAGCGCATGTACTCCTTTTTGAACATGTATTTCCTTACCTCATTGACCGTGTTGGATCCTTCGTGGTAGTCGCAGAGTGCTTTCCACACATCATATGCAGATCGGAGGTGAGCAACACGGTCGAAGTCGCTTTGAGTTAATACTTGTATGATCAAGTTGCGAGCCTTATTATTGTTGTCGACATCTCTCATGTTTGTAGCCCTGACTTGATCATTTGACGTCACGTCGTAAGGCTTGTACACCTTTTTTCATATTGCGAGGCTTTGTGCCTGGATGAAAGCTTCCATATGTGCCTTCAAACCTGAAAATCAATACCACTAAAGACACAAGGTTTTGCGGAGTATTTCTCCATGATGATTAGTCAAAAACACATGCAAACCACAAAGATTAGATCACCGTGGCCTTATACCAATTGTAGGAGCGAAGAGCACGTGAAAATGAATGTAGCCTAGAGGAGGGGTGAATAGGCTTTTTGAACTTTTGTCGGATCCTGAAACACTTAACAACTTGATCAAATACAGAGAAATCGGACTAGTCTGGTATAGTGCGGGCTAGTCCGGTGTGTGCATACTAGAACGATCAAGTTTGATCAAAGATTTCACACCAAGTACTCTATGCAGCGGAAAGTAAGATGTAATTTGGATGTATCACAACAATGAAACTATGTATGGCACAAATTAACTTTGATTTCAATGTTTTAACGTAAGTTATACAAGATTTAGTAAACCCTAGAATATTATAAACAATAAGAACAAAAGTAAGCGACACAAGATTTTTATCCCGGGGTTTGATTCCACGGAGGAAATTTACATCCACATTGAGGAGTCATGGAGGAATGGGTTTTCACCAACCCTACCCTCGTCGAATCGCCAAAGAGGTCAATTCTATTCCACTAATCACAAAGGAGGCAAATTACCGTGTTCAAGGTGCCTTCTCACAAGTTGAGGGCCCCCCCAAGATTTACAAATATGAACACCACCAAACACACTCGAAATATATGCAATAAACAACAAGAGTGTGCGAGAGAATCAAACCCAAGGGCTCAAGATCGTGTGAAACAAGTCACTCCTTTTGATCAATGCTAATGCTATTCGTGTGAAATATTTGATCTTTATAGGGTTAGAATGTGTGGATAGATGTGTATTTTGGGCTCTTGAAAGGTGTGACGGCACTAGAAGTCGAGAGATTTGGTTGTAGGGCCATATACCTCTACTTATACTAGGGTTTCCAAAAGTTACCGTTAGGGTTTGCAATGTCCACACTAGTCCATGGTGGACTCTGGAATAGTCCGATGTGCGGTGTGTGGGAAACCCTAAGTGTTCCAAATTATTGGAGTTGTCCGGGAATGAGAGAACTAGACTAATTTGGTCTTTGGAAGTGTTTGGACTAGTCCGGCACATATCGGACTAGTCCGGTGTGGTGAAACTCATGTACAATTGAGGACAAGTCCGCAGTTGGAGGACTTGTCCGATTTTAGCCAGATAGTTTTCGGACTAGCCCGTGGTGGTATCGGACTTGTCCGTTTCTGTGCAAACTGTGAAGTCCTGAGGACAAGTCTGTACTGGGGCAGACTTGTCTATTTTTAGTCAGAAAGATATCGAACTAGTCTGTGGTGTAATCGGACTAGTCCGGTGCTGTGAAAACTTGACTGTTTGCGGACAAGCCCGCACTAGGAGGACTTTTCTGTTTCTGGACAGTGAGATATCGTACTAGTCCGGTGAATATAGGACTAGTCCGGACTTGTGAAATTTTGTGCAGTGAGGGTGATTTCTTTTGCTTGAGCTCTTGGGGTGTGTTTCACCAACACACTCCATACACAACAAAGTATTCTATTCAGCTCTTCAGCTCTTTTCCATATAGATTCCTCATTCTCCTTTCTTTTTGCATTTTCTTCATAGTTTTATTTAAACCTGCGCTCATCTCAACAATTTTGTTAGGATCTCATTTCTTTGTCATAAATCAACCAAAACCCACAAGGGATGCCTAGATGCACTTTCATTCTTCCCCTTTTGGTGATTGATATAACC
The DNA here is from genome assembly GCA_036927565.1 of Tuctoria greenei. Lineage (NCBI taxonomy): Eukaryota > Viridiplantae > Streptophyta > Magnoliopsida > Poales > Poaceae > Tuctoria > Tuctoria greenei. Next base: position 8,733,821 of record JAYESD010000009.1, read on the forward strand.
AATTGAGATTTCACAAATATGATAAAAATTTAGATTTTCATAAAGTGTGCACATATGAGCTTGGAACAAATTAAGCAATGAAAACATAAGACATATGTGCACTCTTTATGGTGGGATGCAAAACTATATGTGTGTGAGCAATAATTGTGATGAGAATGGGATAAATGACATGATCATATCAACATCAAGCATGTTTGCCAATTTCAGAGCATAAACATAGGTCATATCAGAGCATCAGCACAAACTTCATAAACATGACTGGAAACAAAAGAAGAGTTTTACAACACCAAAAGCAGTTTTACAGCACCAAAAGCATAACAAAGAGCAAAAGATACAAATAGAGCTCTCATCTCTCGTCTACTGCTAACCTAATGACTCCCCCTCAATCTCTCCCCCTTTGGCATCAATGCACCAAAAAGAAGGAGAAGAGGGATCTACTAGGCATCGCTGACTCACTCCTCGATGTCCGTCCTTTCATCGTCTTCATCGTTGTGTGAGACCTACGTGTGCTGAATACATTGGCTTTGACAATAAAAGTTTTGAATGCTGCCATAACATCTTTTTAGCAAGGTCCGGCTCTAGCTCCGAGTTTCTGCAAGGTCCGACATGTAGGTCCAACTTTCTTCGTCTAGGTCCAACATGTTTTTGGGTAGCTCCGGTGAGCTTTGTCTTTAGCTCCGGCATGTATTTGTTAAGCTTCGACATGTTTCTCTAGCTTCGGCTTTTGGGTTGACTAGTTCCGACTAGTTTTGGTCAGCTCCGGCGCTAGGTCCGACTAGCTTTGGTTAGCTTCGGTGCTAAGTCCTGCTAGTTTTGATAAGCTCCGGTGCTAGGTTGTACTAGCTTTGGTAAGCTCTAGCTCAAGCTCCGGTTAGCTTTGGCTAGGTTCGGAGCTTAATCGCAATGTTCCTACTTTTATCTTGCAATGTTTCAAACTTTTTTTATATTCTTAGAAAGATTGCTTAGTATTCATTTGCTATGTTTTTGTTGAATTTTGGTCGATATGGCTGATATTGTTTTGATATGCTTTGCAACATGCTTATATGTGGTGCTCACGTAAGGTGTTGTGTTCGAAACTGACTTGAGTCAAGTCGCGGACTTGGGCTCATATGGATTGGTTGTTTGTTCATGTGCAGGCTTTGCTTGAGTTCAAGTCATGGCTGGTGACAGGATCCTTTGGACTAGTCACAGGGAGAAGATGAGGTTCCAACAACCTAATTTAGGAGGAATTGTGGTTGAGCGGGTCAAGAGGTCGCGTAGGATGATTAAATCAAGGGCAGTGCATATGAAGGTTACTGGACATCGAAGGAAGGTTTTTGCACGTATGCATGTGGTGCATGATGTGGGAACATGGTTCCGAAGATGGTTTATGGATGGGAAGATCTGGTTGGAAGGATCGGATCGCATCGGTTGATGACTTTGGTTGTGACTAAGTCGGGTTTGACTCAAATATGGAAAGATTTGAGTTGGTTATGATAGGATTTCGTGTGGGTCACGAATTTGAGTTGTTTTAGGAATGTGGGATACGTTCCTAAGGTGTTTGGAAGTCTTAAGATTGCTTCTATCTGCGTATAGAAGAGTCCTAAGCAGTTATAGAATGTTTTGATTCATGAACGGAGTAGGATTAGAGTCCTGATTTGAATTGAGTTGACTTTCGAGCTGGTTATATAAGCAAGGGAGGCCAAAGCTCATGGTGCACGACTTTGGGGCTGTTCCTATTGTGTTCTATTGAATATAATTCGTAGTTTGAAGGAACTTTTGTGCCTTGTTCGTCCGACTTGTTCCAGACAAGTTTTATTCGTTGAGTTTCTGGACAGCACTACCTTTCATCGGTGGTTTTATCAAAACTCGATTTTTACAGATCCAATTGACATGATTCGTTTTGGGTTGTCTTCACAACTTGATTATCTATCATCTGTAAAAATGTCACGGTCATTGGATTTGTGGTTTCTGATCTACACGAGTTTCTTTGCAGCATTCCAGAACTTTTTTTCTCGGGTAGGACAGATTGACCTTTGTTCGATCTTTCAATCATAACTTGAGTTTCCCTCGACGGATTTGAGTGGTTCTTCCTGTGTTTTCTTTGTGACTTGATTCTTTCTGATATATATTACTTTTGTCCCAGTGAAACACGTTTAGATTAGTCTCACACACACGATTTCTCTAACAGATCATTTTCTACTGAAGAGGTTGGGATTTAATTGTTTCCACTGCGTAAGGTTTTTAAATCTACCATTCGCCCCCCTCTGGTAGCTTTTCACATGCTCTTTGATCCTACACGTTGTCAGCTTGAGGAGGATGAGGATGGGAACCACTCGTCGTGCCCCCAATGGCGAAGTATGCAAGCTCGGAAGGAGATAAAGGTGGAAACTCAGAGAAGTCAGAAGGAGAGTCCTCGGAGATAACTGGAGACCCAACAGGCTCAATCTTCAGCTTCTGGCATATGGCATTGATATTGTCCTTCATGTACCACATTTCCGCTTTTCTTGCCTTCTTCATCTTATGAACTTTCACTTCAGTCTCGCGGCAAGAACCAAAGATGGCGGCTAAGTACTTCATAGTGCTACTAGGAGACCTTTTGTGAGGAGGAGCCCTAGTGTTAGAGGCAGGCCATGAATCTCCTTGAGCTCTCCACGGAGCCTCTTTACATGAAATAGGAGATGGAGCAGTTGGAAGAGAGGCTTGAGGAGGCTTTTGAGGCCTCAAGGCTGTGTGCTCAACATCTTGCACAAACTCAATCCCAGTGACCTTCTCTATCATAAACATGATATAAGGTGCATAGCCACAAGAACGGTTAGGGGTGCAGGAAATGTTCATCATGTCATTCCATATGTAGTCGAAGATGCCAAACTTCCTGCTCTTGCTAATCACCTTCATCAATGTCCTTAGGTAACCTTGAACACTCCCTGAATCTCCATCTTTTGGAGCGATGGTCTTCCGCAGCACTCTATTGAGAACCATGAAGAAGGGCTTCATGTTCTTGGTTGAGGGAGGATTGTACTTGAGATGGGTATCATAGAGAAAGTCTATCTTGTCCTTCCCTAAAATCTCAATGTTGTGAATAATCACTTCATTGCTGCCGGTGTCGCCAAGGTGCAGCATCCTAGCAAACTCATCATATGTCATAGTGTACTTGGATCCATGTGTCATCCAAGTCAGTCGTTCTTCTTAATCACTGGCAAAGAAGAAGGTTGAAAAGAACTGTACTACGACCTCATCATTCCAGTTGTACCTGAAAGTAAACAAGTCCTTTAAACCATGTCTCTTTGCAGCCTCTACCACTTCATCAAATGCACCACAACTTTTTCTTTCAAAGTGGCTCCAGTCAATCCATTGTCTGCGGACCACTGGAGTCTTCATCTGAAGGTAAACGGTACTGTAGTAGTCCTTGTGGAAGTTGATCCAGAACCTAGGATCAGCTGCCTTCTTGCCACTGCTATATGCATCAACTTTCCTTAACTTCCAAGCCACATCACTCCCCTTGCCATTGAATTTTTCTTCCGAGGGGTCTCTATTCCCCTGCCTTGGAGCTGTCATTTTGAGAGGGCCAATCGGGCCAGAGGCAATCCCTTTGCCTTTCCCTTTGGATTAGCGATGAGCCGCTGAGCTAGAACCAACCATATCTTGAGCTTTCGAAGCTTGCTTCTTGGCTGCATCCTTCCGCCGTACCCTAGGTGGAGTAGGAAAAGGCTCTACAGCATGATCTTGCCTTTTGTTGGAGCGAGACTTCGAGGCTCAAGGCAACACATCTTGATCCATCTCGTCCTCAAAGTCGGCGATGTTTTCATCCGACATTGTCCTGACAAGGAGGTTATACATGACATAAATAAGGATTGATGGCAAGGGAATGCATTGAGTAGAAGGAAATTAGGGTTGTGTCCAGTCAAAAATCGGTTTTGTCCAGTGCTCAAGTGCTGACTAGTCTAGAGTTGAACCCTAACTAGCAAAGTAACAGTGTTTCTCAATGCAAAAGTGGCTCAGTAGTTGTAATACAAAAAGGAATCATGTATTAATAGGAGAAACTGAGCTATTTGAGCAAAAACAAGAGAAGTCGAAGGTTCTAGGGTTTGGAGAGAGACTTTACCAAATCCTTCGATTCGAGGAGTTGGAGGAGTTTTTCATGCGGACAAGTTCAGGGTCCTCGATCCCCTTGAGATGAAGATTGTTAACCACAGAGATTTGAGAAGATTTTTGGGGAACTCGCCAAATCACCTTGGGGCACTTGGGTGAGGAGAGAGAATGTGAGGTGTGTTGTGAGGATGAAGAAGATTTGGTTTTGGCGGCCCTAGGGTTATAGAGTCTAAAAATTGGACTAGTCCATGGTTGATCGGACTAGTCCGGACTACTAGAACTCCGCGGACTAGTCTGCATTGTGCGGACTAGTCCGGGTAACCACGAACTAGTCTGTGGTTACCAGAACAGAAATAGTTAGACCATTCGTATATATTCGAAGGTGCTCACAAAGAAAATAGGGGGCAAAACACACAAATAATCTTGATGAATATGATCAGTAAACATACAACAATCAAGCTATGACCATAATTCACCAAGATCAAGTAATTAACATAATTTTTCGGAGAAAATAGAGAGAGATGATTTTTATAAGACAATCAATATATTTTGAAGATGACATACAGGTATGCAAGTTTTCAAGCCACGTTCCGAGCATCAAGGATATTTAGTTCATCTCGGAGCTCACAAAAACTTTTTTAATCAAGCGGCTTGGTAAAGATATCGGCTAGTTGTTTTTGAGTGTTGACATGGAAAATGGCTATGTCTCCTTTCATTGAGTGATCTCTCAAAAAGTGATGTCGGTTGTCTATGTGTTTGGCTCTATAGTGCCAACGGGATTATGGGCAATTTTAATTGCACTATCATTGCGACAAAGGAGTGGAATACGGCTCATATTGTAACTGTAATCCCTTTGAGTTTGTCGCATCCAAAGGAGTTGTGCAGAACAACTCCCGGCTGCAACATACTATGCTTCGGCTGTGGATAAGGCAATGGAGTTTTGTTTCTTTGAGGACCAAGAAACTAGGGATCTACCTAGGAATTGGCAAGTACCGGGGGTACTTTTTCTATCTACTTTGCATCCAACATAATCTGCATCGGAGTATCCAATGAGATTGAACATTGAACCTTGAGGATACCAAAGGCCTAGGTTAGGTGTATGAACTAAGTATCGCAAGATCCTCCTTACGGCTGTCAAATGACATTCCTTAGGATTGGCTTGAAATCTTGCACACAAACATACACTCAACATAATATCAGGCCTAGACGCACATAAAGAAAGTAGGGAGCCAATCATGGAGCAATATACCTTTTGATCCATGTTTAGTCCGTCTTCATTAAGATCCAAGTGTCCATTTGTCGCCATGGGAGTCTTTATAGGCTTTGCTTTGTCCATTCCATACTTCTTAAGTATGTCTTGAGTGTACATTGTTTAGCTTACGAACGTCCCTTCCTTTTATTTCCTCACTTGGAATCCCAAGAAATATCTCAATTCTCCCATCTTGGACATCTCAAATTTATCTGTCATGATCTTACTAAATTCTTGACAAAAAGATTTGTTAGTTGAACCAAATATAATATCATCAACGTAAATTTGATAGATAAATAGATCATTATCAAAATGCTTAGTAAACAAAGTGTAATAATCTTTACCAATCTTAAATCCATTTTCAATCAGAAAATCTCTATGGCACGCATACCAAGCTCTAGGAGCTTGTTTGAGGCCATAGAGACCCTTACGCAGTTTGAACACATGGTTGGGGAACTCTTGATCTTTGAACCCGGGGGGTTGCTCCACGTACACCTCCTCTTTGATTGGCCTGTTGGGGAAGGAGCTTTTCACATCCATTTGATAAAGCTTGAAATCATGGTGAGCAGCATCTGCAAGTAATATTTGAATCAATTCAAGCCTAGCTACGGGAGCAAAAGTCTCGTCGAAATCCAAACTTTCGACATGTGAATACCTTTTGGTCACAAGTCGTGCCTTGTTCCATGTCACCACCTCGTGTCCATCTTGCTTGTTGCAGAAGACCCATTTAGTACCGACGACGTTGAACTTGGGTCTTTCAACAAGTTCCTGCACCTCGTTCCTTTTGAAGTTGTTCAATTCTTCTTGCATCGTCACCACCCAATCTGGATCCTTTAATGCATCTTCAACCCTATGTGGTTCCAAAGAGGATACAAACGAGTAATGTTCACAAAAGTTAGCTATACAAGATCGAGTTGTTAATCCCTTTTGGATGTCACCGATTATGTTGTCGATGGGGTGATCTCTTTGGATGCATTGATGTACTCTTGGGTGTGGCACTTGTGGTCTTGAGTCTTCACGATCATCTTCTTCTCCCCCTAGATAGTTGCCCTCATTGACGTGTTGATCACCTTGATTTTCATGAGGTTGATCTCGTGTAGAAGCTCCCCCTTGATCATTTTCCTTCACTTGTGCTTCATCTTTATTATTTGCATTTGGAGGTGGCGCTTGTGGTCGAACATCGCCCAACGCTGCTCTTCTCAATGCTTGACATGGAGCTTCTTCTCTATCTAGCACACATTGATCAACTTGCTCTCCTTGAGAGCCGTTAGTTTCATCAAACATCACATAACGTGCCACCTCAACAAGTCCAGAGGCCTTGTTGAATACACAATAGGCGTAGGAGTTCGAATCATAGTCAAGTAAGAAACCTTCATCAGGCTTTGAAGCGAACTTTGAATTCCTAGGCTTCATGACCAAAATATACCATTTAGAACCAAAAACTCAGAAGTATGAAATATTCGGCTTGTTACCCGTGAGTTGTTCATACGATGTTTTCTTGAGTAGGCGATGAAGATATAGCCGGTTTATGGCATGACAAGCGGTGTTAACCACTTCAGCCTAAAACTGGTCCGAAGTCTTGTATTCATCGAGCATTGTCCTCACCACTCAATGAGTGTTTGATTCTTCCTTTCTGCTACTCCATTTTGTTGAGGAGAATAAGGTGCTGAAAACTCATGCTTTATCCCTTCTTTGTCTAGATACGCCTCAACATGGGTATTCTTGAACTCTGTTCCGTTGTCACTTTGTATGTTCGTGATCATCAATGAAAATTCATTTTGAGCTCGCTTGAGGAACTTCCTGAGGGTTCCTTGAGTTTCTGTCTTATCATGCAAAAAGAAAACCCACGTCAAGCGCGAAAAATCATCAACAATTACTAAACCGTATTTGTTTATGCCGATGCTTTTGTAAGCAATTGGACCAAATAGGTCCATGTGAAGGAGATCGAGAGGTCTTGTCGTAGTGATAACATTCTTCGCAGGATGGGGTGCTCCTACTTGCTTCCCAGCTTGGCATGCGCTACAAGGCCTGTCTTTCTCAAACACAACATCGTTTAAACCTTGGATGTGATCGCCTTTAAGGAGTTTTTGAATATTCCTCATACCAACATGTGCTAGCCGTCTATGCCACAGCCAACCCATGTTGGTTTCTGCAATCAAGCATGTGTCAAGTTCGGCTTTTTCTTTGTTGAAGTCATCTAGATAAAGCTTTCCCTTTAACACACCCTTGAATGCAACCGAGTTATCACTCCTTCTAGAGACGGTCACATCTCTAGAAAAGGTTATAATCCAAGGAACCAACGTGTAAATCATGAGAAAGAGTATGTTGTGATGAAATTCCTATTTTACCCGTACGGAGCACCCTTCCTTGTCTGTTATCGCCAAAATAAATGCCTTCACTTGGATCTTCATTTTCTTCATATTCAACGAACATCCTTCTTTCTCCAGTCATGTGATTGGTGCATCCACTATCTAGCACCCATTTTGCTCCACCGGAGAAATAGGCCTGCAAAACACAAATTATGCCTTGGTCTTAGGTACCCAAGCTTGCTTGGGTCCTTTGAGGTTAGTCACAAGTGATTTGGGCACCCACACATGAGATTTGGTGTTCCCATGGCGTGGCCCAACATGTTTAGCATAAACTCTACCAAGATTAATTTTCATACGAACATATGATCCATCGAATGCTCTAAACAAGAGTTGTTGTTCATATGTGTTAACAATGTTACTTTTATCAACATTGTTAAGTTGTCTAACTTGAGAGGTGTTTCCCTTGACAAAAGCAATGCGTTCCTTGTTATTCTTGTGGCTTCTAGCATTTTGCTTTTCACCATAAGAATACCAAATGCCATATTTGACATTAGGAGGACTTGAGATCAAGTAGGCACTACGTGCATATTTGACCTTCTCCTTGTCAAATATGCCACCGTGGGAAGGTTGCTTGTCCTTCGTCAAGGTTGACTTTTCTTTCAAGTTAGTGTCAATTTTAGTGCATGTACAAGCAATAGTAGTTTCAGATTTTGGATGTTGAGAAGATGAGCATGAAGAGGATGAAGAGCCACATTGCTTTAGTGAGTCAACTTGTACCTCAAGGATCTTGTTAACTTTGGTTAAGTTAGCAAGTTCATCATTGATGATTACATTTGAGTGGCTTAACTTCAGGCAAGCTTCCTTGCTTAAAGCTAACTCAAGTTTTAGTGACTTGCTTCGCTCCTTTTCAAGTTCAAGGAGCTTTTTGATCTTAAGATATTCTTCCTTTTGGAGGATGATCATATATTCTTGACCTTAAACTAGCTCCTCCTTATCAACAAGCTTATCCATTAAAAATTTCATCTTAGCAGCTGTTTTCTTATCTAAACCACTAAGAAAGTATTCATTTTCATCACAACTATCATCCTCACTAGAATTATAACTATAACTTGCAAAGGAATATGAGGAGGATGATTTAGTTTTTACCTTTGAAATGTGGGCCTAGAGGGGGGGGGGTGAATAGGCCTTCTAGAAAATTGTCGGATCCTGCAACACTCAACAACAAGCTCAATACCAGAGATATCGGACTAGTCCAATAAAGTGCGGACTAGTCCGATGTTCACGGACTAAGTTGATTAAACTAGATCAATTAGACTGATTCTTTTATGTGTGCAGCGGAAAAATAGAACCAAATAAAGGTTTCACAGTTATATTCTAGATTATATCACAATTAAATCTTATGTTTAACAATCCAACGTAAGATGAGTAATGATTATGAAACCCTAGATTATATTGATGAATTGGAATGATGAACACCAAAAACAAGACACAAGGTTTTATCCCGTGGTTCGGCTACCACAAAGGCAACCTACGTCCACGTTGAGGAGTCCACAAAAGGACCGGGTCTTCTCCAACCCTACCCTCGTCGGATCGCCACGAAGGCCAATCCTCTTCCACTAATCACAAAGGGGTGAATAACCGAATTCAAGGGGCCTTCTCACACGTTGAGAGCTCCCTTAGATTACAACACAAATTTCCACTGAAAACACACTCAAAGGATTACAATTAACACGCAGGAGTGTGTTAGAGAATCAAACCAAGAGCTCAATGTGATGTTCCAAGTGTCTCTCCAATGATCTAGAGTGAATCTTCAAAGGATTGATCGTTTTTGCACTTAATTTCATGGAGAGATGTAGTTTTTGAGGCTCTTGGGAGGTGTGACGGCGCTAGGGTTCGAGAGTGGTCATAATTGGGCCGTGCACCTCTATTTATATAGGGTTTCTAAAAGTGAACGTTAGGGTTCAGAAAGTTCGGACTAGTCCATGGTGGTCACTGGACTAGTCCGGTGTGTTGTGTGTAGCAAATCCTAAGTACCCCGAAATATCAGACTAGTCCGGCTGAAAACGGACTTGTCCAATTTTGCTACTGGAAATCTTTGGACTAGTCCGATATCCATCGGACCTGTCCAGACATGTGAAACCCAAAGTGAGTTAGATGACAAGTCCGCACTTGGAGGACTTGTCCAATGTAGATCAGAGGGTTTTTCGGACTAGTCTGTGCAAATATCGGACTTGACCTGAGAATGAGTTTCAAGAATGATAATGAATGATACAAGGCATAGGTATGAAAGGATAGCAAGGAATTGCTTTGAGGAATTGAAGAGTTAGGTTTTGAGTTCAGAAACATCGGACTTGTCCGGTGCACAGGCACGGACTAGTCCGGGGGGACCGGACTTGTCCGTTCATGGACTGGACTAGTCCGGTGTTCATCCTCAAAAACCTAAGATATTTGACAAAAGATGATTCCTAATGCACAATATGTCTAGCATACACGTGATACATAAAGGAGGTATGTATATAGTGAAAGATGCGAGGCTATTCGACCAATAATGAAGAAAAACGAGATTTCTAGGGTTTGGGTGAAAATTACCGAAGAAATCGATTGAAGCTTGGAGATGAGGGTGTTGAAGACCGGACAAGTCCGCTAGCTTCAATCCTCAAGAGGGCAAGCTTGATTTCCACCCAAATGCGGAGATTTTTGATGGAGGGAGCAAGAAATCGCCTTGGGAGCTCGAGCGGAGGAGAGAGAACATGTGAGCAAGAGTGGAGGATGAAGGGATTAGGGTTTGGTGGTGGCTAGGGTTATGGACATGAAAAGTCGTACAAGTTCGGAGATGACCGGATTAGTCCGAACTCATATAGAGAGCAACATCAGACTAGTCCGTGGTGTTATAGGACTAGTCCGTGGTGTTATCGGACTAGTCCGGCCTAACCGGCACTCTGCGGACTAGTCTGCATGGCGGACTAGTCTGGGTAACCACAGACTAGTCCGTGGTCACCAGGAGAAATTTGCATAGCCCATTCATATATATTTGAAGGTTCATAAATAGAGAATAGAGAGGCAAATTAAATCAAATGATCTTGATGAATATGACCAATAAGCATACAATAATCAAGCAATGATCATAATTCACCAAGATCTAGTAATTGACATAGTCTTTGGGAAAAATTGAGAGAGAGTTGATTTTCACAATTCAATCAATATATTTTGAAGAATTCATACAGGTATGCAACTTTTCAAGCCACACTCCGAGCATTGAGGATATTTAGTTCATTTCGGAGTGCGCAAAAGTGCTTTTCATCAAGTGGCTTGGTGAATATTTCGGCCAATTGTTTTTGGGTATTGACATGTGAGATGGCTATATCTCCTTTCATGGAATGGTCTCTCAAAAAATGATGTCTTATGTCTATGTATTTAGTTCTAGAGTGTTCAACTGGATTGTGGGCAATTTTAATGGCACTCTCGTTGTCACAAAGGAGAGGAATACGGTACATATTGTAACCGTAATCCCTTAGAGTTTGTCGTATCCAAAGGAGTTGTGCACAACAGCTCCCGGATGCAACATACTCCGCTTCGGCTGTGGATAAGGCAATGGAATTTTGTTTCTTGGAGGACCAAGAAACTAAGGATATCCCTAGGAATTGGCATGTGCCGGAGGTGCTTTTTCTATCTACTTTGCACCCGGCATAATCTGCATCGGAGTAACCAATGAGATTGAATTTTGAGACTTTTGGGTACCAAATACCAAGGTTGGGTGTATGAACTAAATATATCAAGATCCTTTTTACAGTTGTCAAGTGACATTCCTTAGGGTTGGCTTGAAATCTTGCACACAAACATACACTCAACATAATGCCTGGCCTAGATGCACATAAATAGAGTAGAGATCCAATTCATGGAGCGGTATACCTTTTGGTCGATGCTAGGTCCATCTTCATTGAGATCCAAGTGGCCATTTGTTGCCATGGGGGTCTTTATGGGCTTTGCCTTGTCCATGCCAAACTTCTTAAGTATGTCCTGTGTGTACTTGGTTTGGCTTATGAATGTCCCTTCCTTTTGTTGCCGCACTTGGAATCCCAAGAAGTACTTTAATTCTCCCATCATTGACATTTCAAACCTGTCTGTCATGATTTTGCTAAATTCCTCACAAAACGATTGATTACTTGACCCAAAGATTATATCATCAACATAAATTTGACAAATAAAAAGATCATTGTCTAAATTATTTGTAAATAGAGTATAATCTACTTTGCCAATTTGAAAACCATTCTCAATTAAGAAATCTCTAAGACACTCATACCAAGCTCTAGGAGCTTGTTTGAGGCCGTAGAGAGCCTTATGCAATTTGAATACGTGGTTGGGGAACTCTTTGTCTTCAATCCCGGGTGGTTGCTCCATGTACACCTCTTCCTTGATGGGTCCGTTGAGGAAGGCGCTTTTCACATCCATTTGATACAGCTTGAAATCATGGTGAGTAGCATATGCAAGTAATATTCTAATGGATTCAAGCCTAGCTACTGGAGCAAAAGTCTCATCAAAATCCAAACCTTCGACTTGTGAATAACCTTTGCCCACAAGTCATGCCTTGTTCCTTGTCACCACCCCGTGTTCATCTTGTTTGTTGCGGAAGACCCATTTGGTGCCGACGATGTTTGCATTGGGTCTTGCCACAAGTTCACATACTTTGTTCCGCTTGAAGTTGTTCAATTCTTCTTGCATTGCCACCACCCAGTCCGGATCTTTCAATGCATCTTCAACCCTGCGTGGTTCCAAAAAGGATACAAACGAATAGTGTTCACAAAAGTTAGCTAAGCGAGATCTAGTGGTTACTTCCTTTTGGATGTCACCGATGATGTTGTCGATTGGGTGATCCCTTTGGACACATTGGTGTACTCTTGGGTGTGGCACTTGAGGAGTTGTATCTTCATGATTATCTGCTTCTCCCCCTAAGTTATTGCCTTCGTTGACTTGTTGATCATATTGGTATCTTTGTGGTTGATCTTGTGTTGAATCTCCCCCTTGATCGTTGATCTCCTCCTGTGATTCATCTTCCTCATGTACGTGTGAAGGTGGCTCTTGTGGTCGAACCTCACCTAGAGCCATTCTCTTCAACGCTTGACAGGGATCTTATTCTTTAGGAACTATTTGAATCAAACCACTTCCTAATGACATTACAATTTTAGGTGGATGTGCCTTAGTATGAGCATGAGAATCAAAACCTAAACCAGTTTTATCATTGCAAGACTTGGAAGAATTCAGCAGCAAGTTTAGATTCTTATTCCCATTACAAAATCGCTCTAGTGTCCTATTCATGTCATCAAGTTCCTTTGACAAGTCTAGCCAGTTTTCACATGTAGTTTTTCCTTTTAGTTTGCAATTAGAACAATATTTAACTTCATGAGAACATAAAGCATTGTTCAATATAGAAATCTCGTTCATAGCATCTTGTAGTTTCTTACCAAGATCATTACAAGTAGAACAATGCAAATCAATTGTAGAACAGCTAGCATCTTTCAAGTTTTTATCATAAAGTGCATCAAGCTCTCTATTCTTTTCAATTTCTAACTCAAGTTTATTAAGTGTTGAGGTGTGTGCACCTCTTTAGAGACGACAATTGTTCATATATTAAATCACATGCGGAACAAGAATCATCACTAGGAATCAAAGATTTTAAACAATTAATTTCAGATTCTAGTGACTCATTTTTAATAGCATTGTTCCTAAGCTTTTTGTCCTTTTTCTTAACTATACAAGTGGCACGAGAAATAGCATCACACATTTCTTCACAAGTAGGACATACCTCTTCATTGTCGCAGTTGTGTTCTGCCTCCTCCATACTTGATCTTGACTTGTCTGCCATGAAGCACAAGTTTGCCAAATCATCTTCATCTTCATCACTTCCGATGTCCACATCGCTCGAGCCAAGTTCTTGAAGTGCGGAGATAAAGCTATTCACCAATTGGTATCCTGTAAAACCCATCTTTTTCTTGTTTTTGTTTACAAAGGAGTGTTTCATCCTTGTTTGCATTTCGTCACGGGAAGTAGTACCTGAAAGGTTAGGACAATCCATGCAAAAATGTCCTGTCTTACCACATTCGAAGCATCATTGAGGTCCGACACTCCCCCTCCTTCTAGTTCTCACTTTTGCAATGCTTTTGAGAACAGAGTAGAGATGAGTGCAAGTTCTTCCTCTAGAAACTCTTCAATCTGTTCAAGCATTAGAGAGGATAGCAAGGCAAGTGTTCCACAAGATGAAGATTGGCCAGAGCTAGGCATGTCACGTTGAGAAACAAATGCAAGAGACTTGTTGGGGTTCTTACCTGAGATTATGTCAATTTCATGAGTTTTCAATTTAGAATATAGAACATCTAAAGTAAGTGTACTCATGACAGTAGATTCACGAATAGATGTGACTTTCATCTTCAAAATTGACATGTCTAATGGACTTAGTAATTGCCTAGCATTCTCAGCATCTGAAAAATTAACATGGATGCTACGCAAGTTGCTGAGAATTTTATTAAAGTGAGCAAAGAGGTCGTCGATGGACTCAACTGGTTGCATCTCAAAGCGCATGTACTCATTTTTGAACATGTCTTGCCTTACCTCCTTGATAATTTTGAATCCTTCGTGGTAATCATATAGATCTTTCTAAACATCGTACGCTGACCAGAGGTGAGCAACACGGTCGAAGTCGCTTTTAGTTAGTCCTTGTGTGATCAAGTTCATAGCCTTGTTGTTGTTGTTGATATCTCTCAGATTTGTAGTTGTAACTTGATCGTTTCGCAACACTTCGTAAGGGTTGTACATATTTTCCCATATTGCAAAGCTTTGCTCCTGGATGAAAGCCTCCATGCGTGCCTTCCAAACCTGAAAATCAATACCACTAAACGCACAAGGTTTGGCAGAGTATTTCTCCATGATGATTATTCAAAAAACATGCAAATCTCAAATATTAGAGCATTGTGGCTCAGATACCAATTGTAGGATCATAGAGCACGTTAAAAGCTACCAGGGGGAGGGTGAATGGTAGATTACAACTTTTTTCAGCGGAAGCAACAAAAACCTCTTAGCAGAAAATTGATATGTTAAAGAAATCATGTGTGCGACTAATCTAAACGTGATCAATTGTAACAAAACCAGCATATATTGTGTATAATCAAGTCACGAAGACGTCACAACAAGAACCACAAAAATCCATTGAGAAAAACTCATGTTACGATCGAAAGATAAAACAAATGTCAATCTTTCCTACCCAAGAAAAAACAGATCTGCAACACTACAAAGAAACTCATGTAGATCAGAAACCACAAATCCAGAGACCATAAAATTTTCACAGATGATAGACAATCAAGTTATTAAGACAACCCAAAAAATAATCATGTCAATTGGATCTGTAAAACTCGAGTTATTATAAAACCACCAAAGCAAGGTAGTATTGTGTAGAAACTCGACGAGAAAAACTTGTCTGAAACAAGTCGAGTGAAAAAAGGAACAAAATTTCCTTTAAACTATGATCTTTATTCAATAGAAAAAAGAGTAACAGCCCAAAATCCGTGCACCACAAGCTATGGCCTCCCTTGCTTATATAACCAGCCTTTAGTCCAGCACAATCCTAACTAGGACTCGTATCCTACTCAGTTTCCACCGAAGCTTTCCATAACTGCTCAAGACTCTTCTATACGTAGATAGAAGCAATCTTAAGACTTCCAAACACCTTAGGAATGTATCCCACATTCCTAAAAACAACTCAACTTTGTGCTCACCGCGAAATCCTGTCATAACCAACTCAAATCTTACCATATTTGAGTCAAACCCGACTCAACCGCGGCCTGAGTCTATAACCTAGTCAGTTGGACCTTTCCGACCAATTCTTTATGTCCACATCTCTTCATCATGCCTTGGAACCATGCAGACCCATTCATGAACTCTATGCACATGTGCGAACATCTTCCAACGACGTCCACGATACCTTCATATGCATTGTTTTTGATTCAAACATATTGCACAACCTCCTGATAAACTTAACCACAATTCCTCCCGAACTTGGTTGTTGAACCTCATCTTCTCCCTAAGACTAGTTCAGTGGATCCCATCATCAGCCATGTCATGAACTTGGTCACCCGGCGTTGTACCAAGGAGTCAACACCACCAAGAGATTTGATGCGTCACTGCGAGATCCATGGGGAAAGAATTGTAAAAACCGTGGGAAATGAAAACACGGGAATTTGTAAGAAATACAAGTATGGAACACATAACATAGAGACAACACAATTGGAGTACTGCGAGATCACCGGAAGGGCAGGGCAGCGGTGTCTCAGGAACGAGGCCAGTGTTTCCATTTATACTCATCGTGGATGAAATAGGATTACAATAGGCGAGACTGAAATTGGAGGCGCAGGCAGTGAAAATTGAACTGTCAAAATCTCATTTGTGGCGCGCTAAGAAGAACGAAAAAAAATTCGCGGGCGTGGGAATTTGACGCTAGTCGTGCCCTTGTGCACGCATGCAATCGTGATTAATTATATATCATGTCGCGTTGATTCCTGCACATGGTGCGTGTAACTAGAGGGGTATATTTCTTCGGACAACTTGCTCGCTTCTTAGTTCATCTTTATTGCCATGCAAGGTGATCAAAATATAAAAGCAGTCATCTGCTAGCTAGTGGGACATTCCAAAAAAATATGAACAAAAATATGAATCGCCAAATATATATGTGCTGATGCAAACGATGTGCAAATACAGAACACCCAAGTCCACGAAAGGACGATGGCAAACAATCAGCATTCTGTAACATTAATCACAATGAAATGATAATATGTAGTATATACTACTACTAAATGTACATTTTCACATGCGCCGACTACAAATGAAAAAATTAAGTGAAAGAACCCAAAGGAGAGAAACACAGCCTCAACCACGATCTCAATGGAGTTTCAACCAAGAGTCGTCGATTGCAGCAACACAACGAATTCTTGGCTAGACATTGAACAACAGTTATCTCGCCCCTTTTTCAAAACGGAGTTATTTTTCGATACTGCATAGGATGCATTGTTCATGAACAGAAAAGACATTTATCATTAAAATAAAAACAACACATATATTACAAACAAGAACTACAAAAGCACATAGAAAACAAGAAAAAGAAAAACTACAAATACTACTCTACTAAGAGTCGGAGGAGATCTCCTCCACCTCTTTCTCTGCCGCCGCCACCTCCTCCTCCATCGTCGCTGCCGCTGCCGCCTCCTCCGCTGCCACCTCCTCCGACAATTGAGTCCGAAGCTTACAGGCGACGTCTATAGAAGATGCTGGCGGCCATCCACCCCAGCCACCTCCCCGATCATCTCATAGACGATGTTGAGATGACTGCCCACAAACCCTAACATGAAGCAGTAGTGGTCGGCGGTGTCCATGCTGGTGCAGACAGGAAGTTTCCCAAGACCCAGACGGTCACACGAGCGATATGTATCGGAAAATACATCCCGTGCCAATTTGTCGAGCTTTTTTGCGCGCCCGACGGTGGCGGAAAGGTGCTCGGTGTCCTCCTTCAGGCGCTGATCGAGTTCTTTGAAGCGGTGCTCGACGAGGCAGACAGTCTTCTGAACCCAAACAAGATGAGGAGGTGCGGGCGCCGTGGGCAGAGAAGGGGACGGAGGAGGTGCGGGCGCCACCTCCAGTTCCACCGGCATTGGCTGTGACAGAAACAAAAAAAAAGGAGGTTTGGAGGACGTCGACGGCCTGGAGCGCTTCGGTGTGGGGCTACCCCATTTTTGCGGCGACGGAGGTGCGGAGAAATAGCGAGAGGTGGTCGGCGATGGTGTGGCGGTGAAGCAAGAGAAGTTTGGAGGCTACGATCGATGGAGTGGTGCAGTGGAGACGCAAGAGGACGGGTGTGCTTTATAGCGGGTCGTTGTCTAAGCGCACGAGTGGAGACGATCGGACACTTCAAAAACTGTGCTTTTGAACTGGTGGGTGGGTTGGAGTTAATCCAAACCACAGTTTGCCTCCTCTAAGTTATTCCAACGGCTCGACGCGTCCCATCTTAGCTTCACACGCAATTTTTTAATTTGTCACACAAAGGGTCCAGGGTATGCAGTGGCCCACCTGGCATACTTTGTAGGTCCGTCCGGCGGTGTTTCGGTTATTCAGTTTCAGTTTTGAAGTTTTTACACGCAAAGGGCCCACTGGCCCAAGGTATATGCAATGTTCCAGTTTTTTTTTCAGTTTGTCACGCAAAAGTCCTCGATCATGTTTCATGACATTACGTGTTTTCTCTTTTTATTGAAAGATCGTCGTATATAGTTGAAAGATCATCACAAAACCCATGAAAAAAGTACAAGACGATGAACACACACGCACATTCATTCATTAACACACACACACACACAAACCCTCGTTCATGTTTTTCTCAGTTTGACACGCAAAAGACCTCGATCATGCATGTTTGATGACGTTAGGTGTTTTCTAATTTTGTTAAAAGATCGTCATATTTGAGGCTCGTTGATCATGTATGGGGTGTAGCAAGCATGGACAAGTAACATGCACTTGAAATCCTCGTGATCATGTTTGATGACAATATTATTACGTGTTTGCTCTGTTTTTTGTTGAAACATCATAATATATAGTTTGAGGCTCGTTGATCATGTTTGGGGCATGACAACTAACATGTTATATATATATATAGTTTTCTCTTTTTGTTGAAAGATCATCATATATATATAGTTTGGGGCGTAGCATAGCATGCATGGACAACTATAACATGCATGTGAGAGAGACGTTAATGATCATATATGATGACACGTTACGTGTGGTTTTTCTCTTTTTGTTGAAAGATCGTCATATATATATATATATATATATATATATATATATATATATATATATATATATATATATATATATATATATATATATATATATATATATATATATATATATATATATAGGCTTTGACTGCTGTGCAATGTCATCCAAGGGTTGCTGCACTTTTGGCATATAAATCCCTCCACCTGGTTATGACAATATTCAAAAAGCACCGTGTGAAACCAGTATAGCGCCCCCGCTGTCCCTTTCCTTCTCTTTCCCTATCGTTTCCCTAGTCACCTACATTTTTTCCTCCCACGATCGCGGCGCCGACACCCGAGCCACGATTGCCGCGCATGCCGTCACCTGTGTGTGACTCCTGCTGCTCTCGCCCATGCATGGTCGCCCTCGGTAGTGTGCAGCCGCACCTTGCCCGTGCGCGGCCGCCGTCGTCGGTCTGTGGCACACCTCACCCTCCGACCGGCCGCATCAGGTGGTCTGCATCGAGCAATCGTGAGCTGGAGCCGTGTTGTAGACAAGCGTAAGTTGTTCAGTGTTATGCCGCATTGGAACCCAACATGAGTGCCGACGTATTTCAAAGCTGCAAGATTGACCACTCAGTTGCGCATGCGTTCCACAGTAAAATTCAAAATCCACAAAATATTGTGAAACATGGAGAAAGAAAAGCTAATCAACTTTGTTGGCACGTACGGAACTAGGGGAACTATCGGGGAAGAAAAGGAAAGAGATGGCGGGGCGCTGAATTTCTTTTCACAGGGTGTTTTTTTTTTTTTGCATATTGTTGCAATCTGGTGGAGGGATTTATATGCTAAAAGTGCAGCAACCTTTGGATGACGATCTAATGGCTGAGACTCGCAAATTGCAGGATTGCAGGAAAGACCAGATTGCATAGTAGTCGGACCCACACACACAAACACACACACACGCACACAGATATATATATATATATATATATATATATATATATATATATATATATATTCCCCCGTCTCCATGAATTTGTCGCTTTGTAGTTCATTTTTTAACTACAAAGCGACAAGTTTGAGGCTCGTTGATCATATGTTCGGGGTGTACCATATATATATATATATATATATATATATGCATGGACAACTATAACATTAGTGTGAGAGAGACATCGACGATCATGTAAGATATGACATTACGCGTGTTTCTCTTTTTTTGTTAAAAGACTGTCATATATATATATATATATATATATATATATATATATATATATATAGTTTGAGGCTCGTTAATCATGTGTTGATTATTAGTTCCCGCATCTGAAGAGCTTGTTTATTGGCTCATGGACAAGGAAAATTCTTTCTACGTAGTACAAAAAGTATAAGTTGGTCGGTATCACCGTTCGTATGCGAAGGATGCAGCCAGGTAGTTGCTCTTGTAGCTGTATGCTAATTACGTGAGTGTTTGGGGCGGGTCATGTGGTTAGTCCACGATACACCCTAAACCCGGTGTTGAGGCCGTGTATTTCTGCGTACACTCTAGTGACATGTGACAAAGTGCTCAGACATCAATTGCATTTGGTTTGACGTTGAAGTTCGATTGGAGATATAGGTCATCCATTTCTTTATGTATTGGATCATCCAAATTAAAGTTTCGTTGGATGGACTGGACGATCCATTTTTTTGTTTGGTAGGTTGGATGAAACTTGGATGGAGTATTGAATCATCTAAGTTGTTAATTTCATAATATTAATTATTTATATACTAATTATCATATTACTAGCAAATATTAATGCTAATATTATAATTGTAATTATTATTCAAGAATAAACAAGTTAATTATCACTAATTACATTACTAAGAAGCATTATTAGATAAGGTGGATGGACTCACATCGAACCAGATATCCTGGACCATCTCATCCAGCATGTGCGAGAAATATTTTATATTGCTCGAACCTGGATCACCCTGTCTCTCTGACTGCAAAACAAATAACACATGACTGGACCATCTAATTAATCCAAGTCAATTTAATCCAAGACAAGCAACCAAACACGAATCTTTTTGGTCGCGTCGTGCTTGTGCGCATGATAATGGATCGTGCACACCAAGCGCCGAGTTATTCGGATCGCTTAGCAAATTTCAGATGTGGAGTTCGTGCGCCCGTGAGCGCTGCAAGATTCGATGCGTTCGTGTACATGGCAATCATCAGGGCAGGGTGGCACAGTCGCGGGAACCGTGCAGTGCGCCCTTGGTTGTATGGCTGTAAGATTTGGAGCGTGAATGTACGTGACAACCATTTAGACAGGGTCGCACAAAGACGGCTGTGTGGCAGGGCCGCAGAGGATTTGATTTCCGCACCATGGGGTTAAGAGATAAGACCATCTGATCCGCAGGCCGTAGTCCAGTAAGCTTTAGGCTATGTTTGCGAACACAGTATTTTTGAAGTTTTAGAGCAATACCGTGGTATTTGAGATTACTGTTGTATTTTTTACAGAATGGTGTTTGGCAACCAACTCAAAAACTCTATATTTAAAATCACATTTTTATCTATACTATGGTATTTTTGGGGTATAAAAGCCTTTGGTCCGAACTATAGTTTTTCTCTGCTTGCTTGCTCTTGATGCTTGCTACTTTGCTCTCAAACAATTCTATATATTGCGAAACTGTGATATTACAAAACTGTGGTATTGAAATACTTTGGTATTGCCATGTCGTTGTAAAAACTGTAGTTTCCAAAACTTTAGTATTGAAATACCGTTCTCCCAAACAAAACCGTGAACCACTGCGGATGGACTTAAAGGCAGGCCCGACTCTGGGTCTAGGAGGGAGGGGCTACTACCTAGGGTCAGGCCGGTGGGGGGGGGGGGGCACAATGACAGCTAGTAAAGAGAAAAGAAATAAAATTAATTAGTATTTGCATCATCCGGATGCGATGTACAGTTACACGATCTAGCTTTTCATTTTCACAATTTTTTGAAATATAACTGTACTACGTATTTCCTAATGTGTTTAATATTTATTAGATATAATATTACTGATGTGTTAATTTTCAATATGCGATGTTTTTCGATAAAGGAGGAGTTTTTCGTTAGTGCATGTACTGTAGAACACATTGTTCATGAACATAAAATAAAAAAATTAATTAACATAAAAACAACACATATATTACAAACAAGAAAAAATCACATAGAAAAAAAAAAGAAAAAACTAATACTAATCCTACTGTACTCGGAGGACTTGTCCACCTCCTCCGCCGCCGCCTCTGCATCCACCAGCGGCGCCTCCGCCCCAACCGCCGGCGGAGCATCCTCCAACACCAGATCGAACATCTTCTGGTCGACGGCATTCACCAGTTGCTCGCGAAACTCCACTCCAGCCTCCTTACCGGTCGTATCGTAGAAGTATTCGAGACGAGCAGCCACAATACTAACCCAAAGATGTAGTTGCCAACGGAGTCAATGCCGGTGTCGTGGGAAAGGATCCCAAGTCCCAGTCGGCGACACGAGTGAGATGTATTGTCAAATACATCCTGTGCCATTTTGTCGAGCGCTTTTGCTTGCACGTCGGAGGTGAACAGGTTGCCGGTGACCTCCTTAAGCTTGGCGTCGAGTTTTTTGATGTGTTTCTCAATGATGCGGACAGTCTCATCATAGTCGGACGGAACAAGTGCGGGGGCCGCAGCGGAGTCGGGGGTGGAGGAGGTGCGGGCGCCACCTCAGATTTTACCGGCATTGGCGGCGACGGTAACAGAGAAGGAGGTTCGGGGGACGTCGATGACCTGGAGTGCTTCGGTGTGGGGCAACCCATTTGTGCGGCGATGGAGGTGCGAACAAAGAGAGAGAGGTGGTCGACGGTGGTGCAGCGGAGAAGCAACAGGAGAAGTTTGGAGGCCAAAATCGATCGAGAGGTGTGGCGGAGAAGAAGAGGACAGCGTGCCTTTATAGTGGGCCGTCGTCTAAGCGCGTGAGTGGAGATGATCAGACGCTTCAAAAATTGTGCTTTTGAATCGACGGTCAGAGTTACTCCAAACCGCGGTTTGCCTCCTCTCGGCTATTGCAACGGCTCGACACGTCCCATCGGCCAGTTTTTTAATTTGACACACAAAGGGCCCAGGATATGCAATGGCCCACTCGGCATACTTTGTAGGTCCATCCCGCGGTGTTAGTAACATTTCATGCGAATGATTTCAATGAGGTGCGGAGATTGACGTGAATGCGCGTGGCAATCGACCGATAGTCCATATCTTTTTTTTTAAGGATCCGACTGTTGCCGACCGAGAGTCCATATCGAACCAATGATAATTGTCGTGATCATGTATGATGGTGTACATGAATATTATGCATGTGAAAGAGACTCACGATCAAGCATGTCTGGTCACGTGTTGAGGATTTTTGTGCCCCCTTGTTGAGGAATATGTTAATTTGATGACGTGGAGGATCAGATGTGGCGTACGTGTTTTCACAAGTGTGTTCATTTGTTCCTAAAATCAGAACTCGTAGCGGCTAGTACCTACGCTTGTCGTTTCTTCAAAAGACGAGTACAACGATACATAATGCAGCATGCGATCGATTAATTTGATGAACCACGTACGTACGTAGTGAGAGCTGTGTGCTTATTAGACGACGGTAGTCCACATTCTATCCTCGTACTGTTGAGGGAACATCCATGTGTCAAATTTGTTATCTCTATTGATGATAGGATAATATTCTTCATTAATGTGGTAGATAAACTGCCATATAGGTTGAGAGCATACACATGCATGGTACAAAATATGATAAATATAGAAACATATATACATGGTAGTAAATATTATATTCTTGGAATACATGTTTGGGGCGTAGCATGCATATGTACGTCTAACATCCAGGTGAAAGACCTTGATCATGTTTGATGATGTTACGTGTTTTCTCTTTTTGTTGAGAGATCATCATGTTTGAGGCTCGTTGATCATGTTTGGGGCGTAGCTTGCATGGACAACTAACATGCAAGTGAAAGACCTCGATGCATGTGAAATAACATGCATGTTTTTTAAAGCATGATATAGCATTTCCTAAAGAAAAAATAATTTTATGAGAGATTGGGCGCACAAGCAGAAAAGCTAGAACCTGAGCAATGCACCTGCAAATTCCATAACGGGATTGAAAGTTCATCTAGGCATTCCTTGTGGGTTTTGGTTGATTTATGACAAACCAATGAGATCCTAACCAAATCGTTGAGATGAGCGCAGGTTTTAATGAAATTATGGAGAAAGCACAAAAAGAAAGGAGAATAGGGATCTATATTGAAAAGAGCTCAAGAGTTGAATGGATTAGATCATTCTATATGGAGTGTGTTGGATAAATACACCCCAAGAGGTCAATCACAAGAAAACTCACTCACTGCACTAATTTATATAGGTCCGGACAAGTCCGATAATATCCAGACTCGTTTGATAACCCCTCTGTTCAAAATCGGACATGTCCTCCCAGTGTGGACTTGTCTGCACAGTTCGAGTCTGCACATACTGAACTAGTATGATATCACCACGGACTAGTCCGATATCTTTCTGACTAAGATCGCACTAGTCCTGCCCAGTGCAGACTAGTCCTCAACACTTCACATCTTTGCACAAACATCAAACAAGTCTGATAATATCCGGACTAGTCCAATAACCTCTCTGACTAAAATCGGACAAGTCCTCTAAATGACTTGTCCCAATTCACTAAGGAGATAACCACAACTGGACTTGTCTGAAAATAACCGGACTAGTCCGAACTTTTCTAGAGCCAAAATCGGACTAGTTTGCCCTAAGTCGGACAAGTCCGATCTTCTTGAGAACTTGGGTTTCCTGCACACCGTACACCGGACTAGTCCGGACTCCACCACGGACTAGTTCGGGCCCTCGAAACCCTAATGGTAACCTTTGGAAACACCATATAAATAGATGTGCATGGCCCTACTTTAACCTCTCTCGACTCCATGCGCCGTCACACCCTCCAAGAACTTAGAAAATACATCTCTCCACGCAATCCAACGCAAGAAAGATCAAATCTTTGAGGGTTCATCTTGGATCAAAGGAGAGACACGATTCACACGTTAGATCTCTTCGGTTTGATCTCTAACACACTCCTGTTGTTTCATTGTTGATATCAAGAGTGTGTTCTTGGTGGTGTTCGATTTGTAATCTTGGGGAGCCCTCAACTTGTGAGAAGGCCCCATGAACTTGGTGATTTACCCTTGTGATAGTGAAAGAGAATTGGCCTTCGTGGCGATTCGACGAGGTTAGGGTTAGTGAAGACCCGGTTCTTTCGTGGGCTCCTCAACATGGATGTAGGTTGCCTTTGTGGGAACCGAACCACGGGATAAAAGATCTTGTGTCTTCACTTTGTGCATTTTGTTCTTATTTTTCATTGATATCTAGGGTTTTACTTCATCTTGATCATATTACGTTAAAACATTGAATATAAGGTTAACTTGTGCAACATACAGTTTCATAGAAGTATTACACTCTAACTACAAGTATATTTCCGTTGCATAGAGTCTAGGATCGAGATAATCGACCAAACTTGATCGATCTAGTCCGCACGCATCGGACTAGTCCGCACTCGACCGGACTAGTCCGATTTCCTTGTATTTGATCAAGTTGCTAAGTGTTGCAGGTGCCGACTAAAATTCAAAAAGGCCTATTCACCCCCCCCCTCTCTAGGCCACATTCAATTGGTATCAGAGTAGGACTCTTTGCAAGAGACTAATCGCTCGAAAAGAACATGTCGGACCTGAAGGACATGCACAAGGGTCTAAACAAAAAGAAGGTTGAAGATGAAAAAGCTCAAAAATTGGAAAAGCTCCTCGATGCCATTGAGGACTTTCGAGGGTTACGATGAGGAGACGCTTGAACTTAATGTGCTCCTAAGGAAGAAAGCCCCTTCCAAAGGGAAAGTGAAGATCGAAGACAATAAGAAGGGGAGTAGTCACACCGACTACTCCCGATATCCTTTCAACTACGATCGCTTAAATTCTAACAATAGCCATTATCTGTTCATTCCTTTAGGAAAAGCCCCACACTTTGACGGGAATGATTACTTAATCCCAGCTTGTGGCATATTGTGTGTACAGGAATAGATGGATGACGATGAAGAGCTTACACCAAGCCAAGAGCAAGCATTTCATCAGAATGCTCAAGCTGCAGCAGTCATCACATCTTCACTAAGTCGGGATGAATTCACAAAGGTGGATGGACTCGAGATTGCAAAGGAAATATGGGACACATTGCAAACTGCACATGAAGACGGTCATCATGTGCTAGAGGCGAAGATTGAAATGATTGTAGGAGAATTGGGAAGATTTGCCATAGAAGAAAATGAGTCGCCACAGGACATGTACAACCGGTTAAAGATTCTCATCAACAAGGTTCGAGCATATGGAAGTAAGAAGTGGTATGATCACGAGGTAGTGAAGCTCATCCTTAGATCTTTCATGCCTCGAAATGTTACCCTATGCTCAATGATTAGAGAAAGCCCCGGGTACAAGAAAATGACCCCGTACGAGCTACATGGAAAGCTCATCAACTTCCAGATGATGTAGAAGCAAGCTAAACATGTAAAGGACATTGCCGGCCTCACTTCGGCAAAGAAGAAAGGGGTCGCCCTAAAATCTACTTGCAAGCTCTTGTCAAAGGAAGCTCGAGAAGCTCAACAAGATGAGGAAAGCGATGACAAGAGCAGCGATATTGGCAAAGAGAACATGATCCTCTATATGAAGAGATTCAATAAAATGATAAAGAAAAGACAAGGGGGAAAATCAAGTGAAGGAAAATACAAAGAGAAGTCAAGACTAAAGTTGAGGCGGGCATGCTATAACTGTGGTGAATATGACCACTTTATAGTTGATTGCCCGTATGAAGAAAACAAGAAGAAGACCAAGGAAACAAAGCCTCAACCCATGAAATTCTTCAAGAAGAAGAAGCAAGTTGGACAAGCGCACCTAGGAAAGGATTGGGACTCAAATGATGAGTCCTCATCCAAAGAGGAAGAGGAGATGGCTAGCATAGCCATCAAGAAGACGACTAAGAAGTCCACCCTCTTCCCAATTCTTGGCGCATGGAAGGGCAACGACACTTGCCTCATGGCGAAGGAAGGTAAATAAAAGGTAACAACTAGATCTACCTCTTCGCGTTCTTTTGATAGTGATAGTGACAACTATAGTGATGATGAGGACATGCTAGCTGGCTTAGACAAGAAAATTGCTGCCAAAATAAACTTGTTGATAGGGAGGGGCTAATTGATCGTCAAGAAGATATGATCATCCTCCAAAAGGAGGAGTATCTCAAGATCAATGAGCTCCTTGAACTTGAAAAGAAGCGAAGCAAATCACTTGAACTTGAGTTAGTTTCAAGCAAGGAAGCTTGTTTGAAGTTAAGCGACTCAAATGCAATCATCAAGGAAGAACTTGTTAACTTAACCAAAGTTAACAAGATCCTTGAAGTGCATGTTGAGTCACTCAAAAAAAGTGACCCTTCATCCTCTTCAAGCTCGCCCTCTCAACCCCTTAAAACTGACACTAGCTTGAAAGACAAGTCAACCTCTACCAACGACAAGCATGCTTCCCAGAGTGGCATGTTTGACAAGGAGGAGGTCAAATATGCACGTTTTGCATACTTGGTCACAAGACCTCCTAATGTAAAATATGGCATTTGGTATTCCTATGGTGAAAAACAAAATGCTAGAAATCATAAGAATAACAAGGAGCACATTTCCTTTGTGAGGGGAAACTCCTCTCAAGCTAGAAAGACTAATGATACTAATAAATCCAAGATAGTTAACACATATGAAAATCGGACTAGTCCGGTCCTTACACGGACAAGTCCAGTTTCCCGAACTAGTTTTGTTCATGAACAACAACAACTATTGTTTAGAACTTTTGATGCATCATATGTTCTTATGAAAAGTTTTGGTAAAGTTTATGATCATTATGTAGGTCCACGCCATGGGAACACCAAGTCTCATGTGTGGGTGCCCAAATCTCTTGTAACTAACCTCAAAGGACCCAAGCAAGCTTGGGTACCTAAAACCAAGGCATGAATTTTGTAGGCCTATTCCTCTGGTGGATCGAAATGGGTGCTAGACAGTGGATGCACCAACCATATGACCGGAGAAAGAATGATATTCGTTGAGTACAAAGAGAATGAGGATCCAAGAGAGGGCATCTATTTTGGAGACAATAGTCAAGGAAGGATGCTCGGTACCGGTAAAATTGCAATATCATCTCAACATACTCTTTCTCACGTTTTCATTGTTGATTCCTTAGGTTATAACCTGCTGTCCATATCTCAATTATGTGAAAAAGGTAATAATTGCTTGTTTACTAATGAGGGTGTGACCGTCTCTAGAAGGAGTAATGACTCGGTTGCATTCAAGGGTGTGTTGAAGGGAAAGATTTATCTTGTTGACTTCAACAAAGATAAAGTCAAACTTGACACATGCTTGATTGCAAAGACCAACATGGGTTGGCTGTGGCATAGACGGATAGCACATGTTGGCATGAGAAATCTTCAAAAACTCCTTAAGGGCGATCACATCCGAGGTTTAAAGGATGTTGTTTTTGAGAAAGACAGGCCTTGTAGCGCGTCCCAAGCCAGGAAGCAAGTAGGATCACCTCATCCCGCGAAGAACGTCATGGCTACAACAAGACCGCTCGAGCTACTTCACATGGACCTATTTGGTCCAATTGCTTACATAAGCATCGGCGGTAACAAATATGGCTTAGTAATTGTTGATGACTTTTCGCACTTCACTTGGGTTTTCTTTTTGCATGATTATTCAGAAACTCAAGGAACCCTCAAGAAGTTTCTCAAGCACGCCCAAAATAAGTTCTCATTGAGGATCAAGAACATACGAAGCGACAACGACACGGAGTTCAAGAACACTCAAGTTGAGGAGTACCTAGATGAAGAAGGGATAAAGCATGAGTTTTCAGCACCTTATTCCCCTCAATGAAACGGAGTTGCCAAAAGGAAGAACCGAACCCTCATAGAGATGGCGAGAACAATGCTCGATGAATACAAGACCTCAGATCACTTTTGGCCCGAAGCGGTTAACACCGCTTGCCACGCCATAAACCAACTCTACCTTCATCGACTACTCAAGAATACATCATATGATCTACTCACGGGTAAGAAATAAAATATTTCCTATTTTCGAGTTTTCGGTTCTAGGTGCCATATTTTGAATAAGAAGCCTAGGACTTCAAAGTTCGCCTCGAAGTCCGATGAAGGTTTCTTGCTTTGTTATGATTCGAACTCTTACGCCTATCGTGTCTTCAACAAGACTGTCGGACTTGTTGAAGTAGCACGTGACGTAGTGTTCAATGAAACAAATGGCTCTCAAGAAGAGCAAGTTGATCCATGTGTGCTAGATAGAGAAGAAGCTCCATGTCAAACATTGAGAAGAATGGTGTTGGGTGATATTCGACCACAAGCGCCATCTCCAAATGCAAATGAAAAAGATGAACCACAAGTGGAGGTAAACGATCAAGGGGGAGCTTCCACACAAGATCAACATCAAGAAGACGAAGATGATCAACAAGTCAATGAGGGCAACCATCTAGGGGGAGTAGCAGATGATCATGAAGACTCAAGACCACAAGTGCCACACCCAAGAGTACACCAATGCATCCAAAGAGATCACCTCATCCACAACATAATTGGGGACATCCAAAAGGGAGTAACTACTAAATCCCTAATTGCTAATTTTTGTGAACATTATTCTTTTGTATCCTTTTTGGAACCGCGCGGGATTGAGGATGCATTGAAGGATCTGGATTGGGTGGTGGCGATGCAAGAAGAACTTAACAACATCAAACGGAACGAAGTGTGGGAACTCGTCGAAAGACCCAAATTCAACGTCGTCGGCACCAAATGGGTCTTCCACAACAAACAAGACGAACACGGGGTGGTGACAAGGAACAAGGTGCGACTTGTGGCCAAAGGGTATTCACAAGTCGAAGGTTTTGATTTCGGTGAAACCTTTGCTCCCATAGCTAGGCTTGAATCTATTAGAATATTACATGCATATGCTACTCACCATGATTTCATGCTCTATCAAATGGATGTGAAAAGCGCCTTCCTCAACGGACCAATCAAGGAGGAGGTGTATGTGGAGCAACCCCCGGATTTGAACATGAAGAGTTCCCCGACCACGTCATTAAATTGCGTAAGGCTCTCTACGGCCTCAAGAAGCTCCAAGATCTTGGTATGAGTGTCTTAGAGATTTCTTAATTGAAAATGGATTTAAAATTGGCAAAGCCGATTATACACTATTCACGAAGCATTTTGACAATGATCTCTTTGTTTGACAAATTTATGTTGATGATATCATTTTTGGTTCAACTAATAAATCTTTCTATGAAGAATTTAGTAAAATTATGACAGATAGGTTTGAAAATTCTATGACAAGAGAGTTGAAATACTTCTTGGGATTCCAAGTGAGGAAACAAAAGGAGGGGACGTTCATAAGCCAAACTAAGTATACTCAAGACATACTCAAGAAGTTTGGAATGGACAGGGCGAAGCCTATAAATACGCCCATGGCAACAAATGGACACTTGGATATCAATGAAGACGCACCTAGCATCGATCAAAAGGTATATCGCTCCATGATTGGATCACTACTTTACTTATGTGCATCTAGGCCAGACATTATGATGAGTGTATGTCTGTGTGCAAGGTTTCAAGCCAACACAAAAGAGTGTCATTTGACAGCTGTAAAAAGAATCTTGCGGTATTTAGCTCATACACCCAACCTAGGCCTTTGGTATCCTAAAGGTTCCAAATTCAATCTCATTGGATTCTCCGATGCAGATTATGCCGGATGCAAAGTAGATAGAAAAGGTACCTCCAGTACATGCCAATTTCTAGATAGATCCCTAATTTTTTAGTCCTCCAAGAAACAAAACTCCATTGTCTTATCCACAGCCGAAGCAGAGTATGTTGCAGCCGGGAGTTGTTGTGCAAAACTCCTCTGGATGCGACAAACTCTATGGGATTACGGTTACAATATGAGCCGTATTCCACTCCTTTGTGATAATAAGAGTGCTATTAAGACTGCCCATAACCCTGTTGAGCACTCTAGGACCAAACATATAGACATTCGGCACCACTTTTTGAAAGAGCACTCAATGAAAGGAGACATAGCTATTTCCCATGTCAACACCGAAAAACAACAAGCGAACATATTCACCAAGCCACTTGATGAAAAGCGTTTTTGCAAGCTCCGGAATGAACTAAACATCATTGATGCTCAGAATGTGGCTTGAAAAATTGCATACCTGTATGGATTCTTCAAAATATGTTGATCGTGTTGTGAAAATCATCTCTCTCAATTTTTCTCTGAAAAACTAGTTCAACTACTTGATCTTGATGAATTATGGTCATTGCTTGATTGTTGTACGCTTACTGATCATATTCATCAAGATTATTTGATTGTTTTGGCCCCCATGTTCTCTTTATAGGAACCTTCGAATATATGCGAATGGGCTAATCTAATCTGTTACGGTGACCATAGACTAGTCCGTGGTTATCCGGACTAGTCCGTACACTGCAGACTAGTCCGCAGGTGTCCGGTAGTCCGGACTAGTCCGACTTTTCAACTCCATAACCCTAGCCATCGCCAAGACCTAATCTTCTTCATCCTCACAACTTGCCCCACGCTCTCTCTCCTCACTTGAGTGCTCCCAAGGCAATTTCCTCCGTTCTCCATCGAATCCCTCCAAGTTTGGGTGGAAAATGATCTCCATTGCATAGGGATTGAATACCACGGACTTGTCCCCACCTTCAACATCTCCATCTCCAAGAATCAAGGTTCTTCGGTAAAATTTCCTCCCAAACCCTAGAAATCGTGATTTTATTCATTGTTGACTAAATAGCCTAGTTCCTCTCGGTTAATACATGCCTCCATGTTGTATTACATTTATCTTGAACTAGGTTTGCATTGGGAATCACCATTTGTCATCTAGTTAGGGTTTGAGGTGATGAATACCGGACTAGTCTGGTCCATGTACGGACAAGTCTGGTCCCCCGGACTAGTCCGTACCTGTACACCGGACATGTTTGATTTTACTGAACTCAACCCTAATTTCTCATTCCTCAATGCACCTCCTTGCCATCAATTCTTATCCATACATTGTGCAAGCTCTCTCAGGACAATGTCGAACGAGAACATCTCCGACTTTTAAGATGAGATGGAACAAGACTTGTTGCCGCGAGCTTCAGAGTCTCGCGCTCAAAAGAGGCAGGAGCGTCCCTCTGAGCCTGCACCTTCTCCACCTCAGGTGCAATGCAAGGTGCTCGCCAAGAAGCCTGCCTCCAAGGCCAAGGACGCAGCTGGCTCTAGCTCAGCGGCTCTGCGCCAAGTGAAGGGCAAAGGAAAGGGAATTGCTTCGGGCCCCGTTGGCCCACTCGAGATGCATGCTCCGAGGCAGGGAAATAGAGATCCCTCTAATGAGAAGTTCAACGGCAAGGGAAGTGACACAGCTTCCAAACTCAGATTTGTTGATTGCTACAGCCTTTCCAAGAAGGCTTCTGATGCTAGGTTTTGAAGCAACTTTCATGCAGATTTCTACAGCTCGGTTTACCTCACCATGAAAACTCCGGTGGTCTGCAGCCAATGGATCGACTGGAATCACTTTGAGAGGAAGAGCTGTTCAGCATTTGATGAGGTTATTAATGCAGTGGAGAGGCATGTACTGAAGGTGTTGTTTGCTTTCAGATTTAACTGGAATGATGAGATCATCGATCAGTTCTATGCCACTTGTTTCTTTGCCAGTGATGAGGAGGAAAGGTTGACTTTGATGACTCATGGATCCAGGTACCCTATCACTTATGATGATTTTGCAAGACACTCCTTCACCTAGAAGACACCGGGGACAATGAGTTGACTATCCACAACATCGGTGTCTTGGGAAAGGATAAAATGGACTTCCTCTATGACACTACCCTGAAGTACAACCCCCCCTCAACCAAGAACATAAAGCCCTTCTTCATGGTTCTCAACAAGGTGATGAGGAAGACAATATCATCAAAAGATGGGGATGCAGGAAGTGTCCAAGGTTACTTGAGAACCTTGATGAAAGTAATAAGCAAGAACAGGAAGTTTGACATCTTTGACTATATCTAGAATGATATTGTCAACATCTCCCGCACGCCGAACAGATCCTGTGGCTATGCCCCCTACTTGATGTTCATGATTGAGACGGTCATAGAGATCGAGTTCGTGAAGGATGTGGAGCACAACCCTTTCAGACCCCAGAAGCCTCCCCAAGCCACTGTCCAAGCTGCTCCATCCCCTGCATCCAGTGAAGAAGCTCCGAGGAGAGCTATAGGAGATGAGAGGACTGCTCTCTCCACTAGGGCCCCTCCCCAAAAAGGGTCTCCTAGTAGAATCCCGAAGTACTTGGCAGCAATTTTTGCCTCATGCAAGAAGGCCGAAGTGAATACTCACAAGCTGAACAAGGCAAGGAAGGCAGATATGAGATATGTCAAAGAAAATGTCAAGTATATTTGCCAGAAGCTGGAGATTGAGCCTATTGGATCCCCAGTCATCTCTGAAGATTCAGCCTCTGATTTCACTTAGCTCGGACCTTTGACTCTCTCCAATCTTGCTTACTTTGGCATTGGGGGCATATCGAGTGGCTTTGCTCCTCCTCCTACCCAGCCGGAAGATGAAGATGAAGATTAGGAGAGAACCGACAATGAGGAATGAGCCACTAGATCCCTCTTCTCCTTCTTTTCGGTGTCTTGATGCCAAAGGGGGGGGGGGAGATTGAGAGGGAGTCACGAGTCCTAGCTGTAGGTTGACAGATGAGAGCTTCATTTGTGTACATTTTTGTGTCTCCCTTGGGTTGTAAAACTTTAATACTGTTATCTCTATCTTTGGTATTGTGGTGTGATGGAATGACTTTGCTTATGTTATGAAATTTGTGTTTTGCCTTGAAATTGACATATATCCTTGATATTGGTACTTTAATGTCAATCACTTCATTCTCATCACAATTATTGCTCACACTCACGTAGTTTTACACCCCACCATAAAGAGTGCACATATGACCTATGTTTTCACTGCTTAACTTGTACCTAACCCATATGTGCACACTTTATGAAAATTCTGTCCTTTTATCATATTTTGTGAAATCTCAATTGGTTGTCATCAATCACCAAAAAGGGGGAGATTGAAAGTGCATCTAAGCATACCTTGTGGGTTTTGGTTGATTTATGACAAACAAATGAGATCCTAACCAAATTGTTGAGATGAACGCAGGTTTTAATAAAATTATGGAGAAAGCGCAAAAAGAAAGGAGAATGAGGATCTATATGGAAAAGAGCTCAAGAGCTGAATATATTAGATCATTGTGTATGGAGTGTGTTGGAGAAACACACCCCAAGAGCTCAATCACAATAAAAATCACTCACTGCACTAATTTATATAGGCCCAGACTAGTTTGATAATATCCGGACTAGTCCCATAACATCTTTGTTAAAATCGGACAAGTCCTCCCAGTGCGGACTTGTCTGCACAGTTCGAGTCTGCACAGACCGGACTAGTCCGATATCACCACGGACTAGTCCGATATCTTTCTGACTAAGATCGGACTAGTCCTTGAAAGTGCATCTAGGAATCCCTTGTGGGTTTTATATGATTTATGACAAGCAAATGAGATCCTAACCACTTTGTTGAGATGAGCACATGTTTTAATGTGAAAATAAGCAAATTGCCAAAAAGAAGGGAGAATGAGGAGCAATGTGGAAATGAGATCAAAGAAGAAGAATAGTAGATCATTGTGTGTGGAGTGTGTTGAGGAAACACACCTCAAGAGCTCAATCACAAATAAACACACACATTGCACAAAGTTATACAGGACCGAACTAGTCCGACTGACACCGGACTAGTCCGATATCCTTTCTGCACAAGATTGGACAAGTCCGATATCCATTGGACTAGTCCGATATCTCTCTGACTAGAATTGAACTATTCCTCCCCAGTGCGGACTAGTCCTCAAAACACTTCACAAGTTACACAAAATTGGACAATTCCGAGAACACACCGGACTAGTCCATTATCTTTCTGATGTCAATCGAACAAGTCTGATATTAGCACGAGCTAGTCCGAAAAACTCTCTGACCTAAATCGGACAAGTCCTCAAAGTGCGGACTTGTCCTCATAACCACTTAGGGTTTCACATGTCTGGACAAGTCCGATGACTATCGGTCTAGTCCGAAGATTTCCAGAAGTGAAATTTGACAAGTCTGCTCCTAGCCGGACTAGTCTGATATTTCGGGACACATAGGGTTTGCTACACACAGCACACCGGACTAGTCTGGTGTCCACCACGGACTAGTCCGATCTTTCTAAACTCTAACGTTCACTTTTAGAAACCCCATATAAATAGAGGTGCACGGCCCAACTTCAACCTCTCTCGAACCCTAGCGCCGTCACACCTCCCAAGAGCCTCAAAAACACATCTCTCCACGAAATTAAGTGCAATAAAGACCAATCCTTTGAGGATACACTCTAGATCATTGGAGAGACATGTTCAACACTCATTGAGCTATTGGTATGATTCTCTAATACACTCCTGTGATTTTCATTGTAATCTTTTGAGTGTGTTCTTGGTGGATTTTTCATTGTAATCTAGGGCAGCCCTCAACGTGTGAGAAGGCCCCTTGAATTCGGTTATTCACCCCTTTGTGATAAGTGGAAGAGGATTGGCCTTCATGGCGATCCGACGAGGGTAGGGTTGGAGAAGACCCAATCCTTTTGTGGACTCCTCAACGTGGATGTAGGTTGCCTCTGTGGGAGCCGAACCACGAGATAAATCGTTTATGTTCTTGCTTTGTGTTCACCGTTCTTATTCATCACACAATCTAGGGTTTGAATCAATATTGTTACTTTACATTGAATCATTAAGTATAAGATTGAATTGTGATATATCCTAGTACATCATCTTGCAACACTTCAGTTAACTGTATATTTCTGTAAGACCTGTGTGTGCTGAATACATTGGCTTGTAGTGAATACACTTGCTTTGACGATAAAAGTTTTGAATATCACCAAAAAACCTTTTTATTAAGATCCGACTAGTTTTGGTTAGTTCCAGTGAGTTTTGTCTTTAGCTCTGACATGTTTTTGTTAGCTCCGGCTCAAGGTCCAGTTTGCTCTGGCAAGGTCCGGAACTTGACCGCAATGCTTCTGTTTTTCATTTGCAATGTTTCGTACTTGCTTTACATCTCTGGAAAGATTGCTTAGTATTCATTTGCTAAGTTTTTAGTGCGTTTTGGTTGACATGAATGATATCGTGTTACTGTAGTTTTGCAACATGCTTATGTGAGGTTCTCACGTAAGGTGTTGTGTTTGGAACTAACTTGAGTCAAGTCGAGGACTTGGGCTCGTATGGATTGGTTGTTTATTCATATGCAGGTGTTGCTTGGGTTCAAGACATGGCTGGTGATGGGATCCATTGGACTAGTCTCAAGGAGGAGATGAGGTTCCAACAACCAAATTCAGGAGGAATTGTGGTTGAGCTGATCAGGAGGTTGCACAACATGATTGAATCAAGAACAATGCATGTGAAGGTATCATGGACGTCATTGGAAGATGTTTGCACGTGTGCAAGGAGTTCATGGACGTGGCTACATGGTTCCGAGATGTGATGAAGAGATGTGGATGTAAAGAGTTGGTCAGAAAGGTCCAACCGACTAGGTTATGGACTCAGGCTGTAGCTGAGTCGGGTTTGACTCAAATATTGAAAAATTTGAGTTGGTTATGATATGATTTCGTGTGGGTCACGAATTTGAGTTGTTTAGGGATGTGGGATACGTTCCTAAGGTGTTTGGAAGTCTTAAGATTGCTTCTATCTGCGTATAGAAGAATCCTATGAAGTTATAGAAAGTTACGATTCGTGAACAGAGTAGGATTAGGTTCCTCATTTGAGTTGAGTTGGCTTTCGAGCTGGTTATATAAGCAAGGGAGCCCAGAGCTAGTGGTGCACGACTTTAGGGCTGTTCCTCTTGTGTTCTATTGAATAAAATTCATAGTTTGAAAGAACTTTTGTGCCTTGTTCGTCCGACTTGTTCCAGACAAGTTTTACTCATCGAGTTTCTGAACAGCACTACCTTTCGTCGGTGGTTTTATCATAACTCGAGTTTTACAGATCCAATTGACGTGATTATTTTCTAGTTGTCTTTAAAACTTGATTATATATCATCTTTCAAAATTTCATGGTCATTGGATTTGTGGTTTTTGATCTACACGAGTTTCTTTGCAGCATTCCAGAAACTGTTTTTCTTGGGTAGGTCAGATTGACCTTTGTTTGATCTTTCGATCATAAATTGAGTTTCTCTCGACGGAATTGAGTGATTCTTCTTGTGTTTTCTTTGTGACTTGATTCTCTCTGATATGTATCACTTTTTTCATGGTGAAACACGTTTATATTAATCTCACACATGATTTCTTTAACACATCGTTTTTCTGCCAAAGGGGTTGGGGTTGAATTATTACGCTGCGTAAGATTTTTAAATCTACCATTCACCCCCCTCTAGTAGCTTTTCACAAGATCTTCGATACTACAGTTGGTATCAGAGCCACGGTGCTCTAATCTTTGTGTTTTGCGCGTGTTTTTGACTAATCATCATGGAGAAGTACTCTGCCAAACCTTGTGTGTTCACTGATATTGATTTTCAGGTTTGGAAGGCACGCATGGAGGCTTTCATCCAGGCACAAGGCTTTGCAATATGGGAGAAAGTATACAAGTCGTACGAAGTGCCATCAAATGATCAAGTTACAGCTACAAATCTGAGAGATGTCGACAACAACAACAAGGCTCGGAACTTGATCATACAAGGATTAACACAAAGCGACTTCGACCGTGTTGCACACCTCCGATCTGCATACGATGTGTGGAAAGCACTTTGTGACTACCACGAAGGATCCAACACGATCGAAGAGGTAAGGCAAGACATGTTCAAGAAAGAATACATGTGCTTTGAGATGCAACACGGTGAGTCTATTGATGACCTTTTTGCTCGCTTTAATAAGATTCTTAGCAACTTGTGTAGTGTCAATGTTAATTTTTCAGATGCTGAAAATGCTAGGCAATTGCTAAGTGCATTAGATATGTCAATTTGGGAGATGAAAGTCACATCTATTCGTGAATCTACTGTCATGAGTTCACTTACTTTAGATGTGCTATATTCCAAGTTAAAAACTCATGAAATTGACATAATCTCACGTAAGAACCCCAACAAGTCTATTGCTTTTGTTTCTCAACATGACATGCCTAGTTCTGGTCAAACATCATCTTGTGGTACACTTGCTTTGCTGTCCTCTCTAACCCTTGAACAGATTGAGGAGTTTCCAAAGGAGGAGCTAGCACTCATCTCTACCTGGTTCTCAAAAGCATTGCAAAATGTGAGAACTAGAAGGAGAGGAAGCTCCGGACCTCAACGATGCTTTGAATGTGGTAAGACAGGTCATTTTCGTTCAGATTGCCCTAACCTTTCAGGTCCTACTTCCCGGGATGAAAAGAAAACAAGAACGAAGCACTCCTCTGCAAAAGATACAAAGAAAAAGAAGGGTTTTACAGGACGTCAATTGGTGAGCAGTTTTATCTCAGCACTCCAGGAACTTGGCTCAAGCAACGTGGACATTGGAAGTGATGGAGATGAAGATGATTTGACAAACTTGTGCTTCATGGCGGGCAAGTCAAGATCAAGTATGGAGGAGGCAGAACACAACAGAGACAATGAAGAGGTATGTCCTACTTGCGAAGAAATATGTGATGCTATTTCTCGTGCCACTGTTATTGTTAAGAAAAAGGACAAAATGCTCAGGGACAATGCGTTAAAATTGAGTCACTAGAATCTGAATTTAATCGTTTGAAATCCTTGATTCTTAGTGATGATTCTTATTCCTCATGTGACTTAATATATGAACAATTATCCTCCCTAAGAAGTGCACATAACTCCACACTTGATAAACTTGAACTTGAAATTGAAAAGAACAAAAAGCTTGCTGCAATTAATATTGGAAACTTAAAAGATGCTTCTTGTTCTACAATTGATTTGCATAGTTCTAGTTGTGATGATCTTGATAAGAAACTGCAAGGTGCTATGAATGAAATCTCTATATTGAACAATGCTTTACGTTGTCATGAAGTTAAATATTGTTCCAATTGCAAATTAAAAGGAAAAACTTCATGTGAAAATTGTCTTGATCTGTCCAATAAACATGATAACATGCATAAGACATTTGATCAGTTTTGTAATGGGAATAAGAACCTAAACTTGCTGTTGAATTCATCCAAGTCTTGCAATGATAAAACTGGTTTAGGTTTTGATTCTCATGCTCATGCTAAGGCACATCCACCTAAAATTGTAAATTCATTAGGAAGTGGTTTGATTCAAACAGTTCCTAAACAAAAAGAAGTGGTTTTCAAATGTGCAGGAGTATTGTCTCATTCAGTTTCAAATAAAAATGTTGTTTGCTTATCTAGACATGAACACAAAGTACAATTTCATTGTAACTACTGTGGTAGAGATGGTCATGTCACAGATTTTTTGTTATAGACTAGCTAAACAACAGAAAAGGGAAAGAATAGTTGCTAGATCTCATAACTTTCATGCAAAATTTGCTGCACATATTGAACCGAATGTACAACCTGCTGTTTTGAGTCAAAAACATTCAAAGTTTACCTCCGGACCTTCTATTTTTTCCTTCGGAGCTACTGATTTTTGTGCTACACAAGTAACACCTTATAGGTCAGTAGTTAAGAATAAAAAATCTCAAACTTTGACTCATAAACCTGCTGTTTTGTCTCAGCTTTCGCGTGTTTTTCCTGCTGCACATCGCGTGGCTCAGTACTGGATTCCTAAATGCCTTTTGACTAACACCAGCATTGAGTCATCGACGTATTGTGCTTCTATGTAGGTTACACGTTTGAGGAAGGAGAACATTTGGATTGTGGATTCAGGTTGCTCAGGCCACATGACCGGTAACAAAGATTGGTTCTCCTCCCTCTCTTTTGTGTCATGTGTAGAGAATGTTACTTTTGCCAATAATTCTTCAACTCCTATAATTGATAATGGTTCGGTTATAGTAAATGATCACTACACTTTGAAGGATGTGGCACTTGTCAAAAATTTGAAATACAACTTGCTTTCTGTTTCACAATTGCTAGATGAAAATCTGGAAATTATTTTCAATAATAACTGCTGCAAAGTTGTAGGTTCAAATAGTGAGCTTATTTTTAACATGTCTCGGTTTGGAAGAGTTTTTAAAGCTGATTTTCATATGTCTTTCTCTAAGCATAGGTGTCTAGTTGCTAATGATTCAAAGGACTTATATTTTTGGCATCGTAGACTTGGTCACGTAGGCTTTGATCACCTAACGCGTGTTAGTGCTCTTGATCGCATACGTGGGCTGCCTAAGTTTAAAGAGGACAAAGAAATTGTGTGCTCTTCTTGTAGACATGCTAAGATGGTTGTATGTTCACATACTCCTCTCACAATGATCATGTCAACTGAACCATGTCAACTTTTGCATCTTGACACCGTAGGACCTTCACATATTCAATCCTTCAGAGGTGAATGGTATGTACTTGTGATTGTTGATGATTATTCTAGATACTCTTGGGTTTACTTTATGGCGTCTAAGAATGAAGTTTTTAGTCACTTTAGAACTTTATTTCTTAGATTATCAATTGATTACCTAGGATCTTTAAAAGCAATTAGAAGTGATAATGGAACTGAATATAAAAATCAATTATTTGATCACTTTTGTGCTGAAAATAGAATAGATCATCAATTTTCTTCACCATATGTACCTCAACAAAACGGTATTGTAGAAAGAAAGAACAGAACCTTAGTTGAGATGGCTAGGACTATGCTTGATGAATATCAAACTCCTAGAAAATTTTGGGCTGATGCGATTGCAACTGCTTGTTATGTCTCAAATAGTGTTTTCTTGCGTGCTAAGCTAGGTAAAACACCATATGAGCTCCGGTTTGGACATAGGCCTAGTGTTACACACTTTCGGGTCTTTGGTTGCAAATGCTTTGTTAAGAAACATGGTAATCTTGATAAATTTGAACCTAGATCCATTGATGGCATGTTTCTTGGTTATCCATCTCATACTAGAGGCTATCGTGTGCTTTTACTTGTCACTAACAAAATTGTGGAGACTTGTGAAGTGTCTTTTGATGAAGCTAGCCCATGTACTAGCTCAAATATTGCAGGTCCAGATCCATATCTGCAGGGGGGGCATTTTCGTTGAAGATGAGGAAGAATTGGAGCTGCTGCCCGAAAATTCAGCAGCTAAAGACTTTGGTTCAGCTCCGGATGTTAATTCTCACCCAGCACCGACAACCATCAATGCTGATTCAAATCATCCTCAAGTCACAAGCTCATCGATTTGTGATGAACATGAATAAGAAGAAGCTTGTGAGACATCTGTTCCCCTATGGTTTTACAAAGATCATCCCCCACAATAGATGATTGGAAGCTTGCACGAACAAGTCACACGGTCCAGGTTTTGCGATCCAAACTTTTATGCTCATTCTGCTTTTGTTGCTTCTTTTGAACCCAAAGATATGTCACACGCACTCACTAATGAATCTTGGATTATTGCCATGCAAGAAGAGTTAGAAAATTTTGAAAGAAATAATGTTTGGAAACTTGTACCTCCACCTCAAGGTCACACTTTAATTGGAACTAAATGGGTATTTAAAAATAAACAAAGTGAGGATGGGGTTGTGGTTAGGAATAAGGCTAGGTTGGTTGCTCAAGGTTTCACTCAAGTTGAAGGTCTAGATTTTGATGAAATATTGTGCTTCACCATGTAGATACCGAACAACAATTGGCTGACATTTTTACAGAACCTTTTGATTTCACTCATTTTTGTTACATTCGTAGTGAAATAGGGGTTATACATCCTCATGGCTTACATTGACGGGGGGGGGGGGGGGGGGTTGAAACTTGGGAAGTCTATGTGTGAATCTGAAATTAAAATAATATGAGCATAGTATTTCGTACATATATGACTTTGTGATTCCTTTTACATGCTGAAAGTTCTTACTACATTACTCATGTTATACATTTTTTAGTTTTTGCCATG
Source organism: Tuctoria greenei (assembly GCA_036927565.1). Taxonomy (NCBI): domain Eukaryota; kingdom Viridiplantae; phylum Streptophyta; class Magnoliopsida; order Poales; family Poaceae; genus Tuctoria; species Tuctoria greenei. The sequence goes on from JAYESD010000009.1 coordinate 8,775,381, forward strand.
TCTAGTAATTGGAATAATTACTTACACTAAAACTGGTCATGGTCGAACTTTCTTGCTGTTTTGAACTTGTTACATGTTCACAAGTGCTTTTAATCATTAAGAATTAATCAAGTAATCAACTCACATGTTGAGTTTTTATGAACAAATATAAATTGAGAAAAGATCAAGAGAATATGCATGCATCGCACTTCTTCTTTTGAGATTGCTTATCATTGCACTTAGATATGAACTTGGAAGAAGTTGTGTATGACTAAAACCATGTCATTAAGCTTCTGATTGTCAAATGACATAGGCTTGGCTTGGTTGGTTAGAATAAGGCAGATGCACATATAATCTCTTGCAAATATCATATGATCTAAATTTATGCTTTGAAAAATAGTAAAATGCAGCAACTAGTGTCATGATTTCAGGTTTTGAAATAGTTGAGTTTTGAGATCATGACTTACTTAAATTAAAAATTACATTTGATCTCTAGCATGGCTTACACTACTTTATGTTTTCAATGATGTGATAATGTAAGGTACTTGATAGTATGACTTGGATGAGCTTTGTTTATATGTATATGTTATAATATTCTCATAACGACTAAAGGGGGAGAGATAATTTGTTTATATGCTCATGACTTGCTAAATACATTGTCAAAGGGGGAGAGATAAGCATGAAGAGAAAGAGAATATGTGCATAAGGAGAGATAATAAAGGTGGAGAGATAATATGGGATAATTTTTGGATTTTCTTCTCTTTTTACTTTTTATTTACAAAGGGGGAGAAATTGCCTTCAAAACTTTTATATGAATAAGCCAATGTTCGTATTTTAAATGGTGTTGGCAATGCATTCATCAAGGGGGAGATTGTTATACCTATATGTGCTGAATACATTGGCTTGTAGTAAATACACTTGCTTTGACGATAAAAGTTTTGAATATCACCAAAACACCTTTTTATTAAGATGTGACTAGTTTTGGTTAGTCCCGGGGAGTTTTGTCTTTAGCTCCGACATGTTTTTGTTAGCTCCGGCTCAAGGTCTAGGTTGCTCTGGCAAGGTCCGGAACTTGACCACAATGCTTCTGTTTTTCATTTGCAATGTTTCGTACTTGCTTTACATCTATGGAAAGATTGCTTAGTATTCATTTGCTAATCCTTTGGTGCGTTTTTGGTTGACATGAATGATATCGTGTTATTGTGGTTTTGCAACATGCTTATGTGAGGTTCTCACGTAAGGTGTTGTGTTCGGAACTAACTTGAGTCAAGTCGAGGACTTGGGCTCATATGTATTGGTTGTTTATTCATGTGCAGGTGTAGCTTGAGTTCAAGGCATGGCTGGTGATGGGATCCATTGGACTAGTCTCAGGGAGGAGATGAGGTTCCAGCAACCAAATTCAGGAGGAATTGTGGTTGAGCTGATTAGGAGGTTGCGCAGCATGATTGAATCAAGAACAAAGCATTTGAAGGTATCATGGACGTCATTGGAAGATGTTTGCACATGTGCAAGGAGCTCATGGACGTGGCTACATGGTTCCTAGATGTGATGAAGAGGTGTGGACTTATAGAGTTGGTCGGAAAGGTCCAATCGACTAGGTTATGGACTCAGGTTGCGGCTGAGTCGGGTTTGACTCAAATATGGAAAGATTTGAGTTGGTTATGATAGGATTTCGTGTGGGTCACGAATTTGAGTTGTTTAGGAATGTGGGATAGTTTCCTAAGGAGTTTGGAAGTCTTATGATTTCTTCGATCTGCGTATAGAAGAATCCTAAGCAGTTATGGAAAGTTACGATTCGTGAACAGAGTAGGATTAGGTTCCTGATTTGAGCTGAGTTGGCTTTGGAGCTGGTTATATAATCAAGGGAGCCTAGAGCTCGTGGTGCACGACTTTGGGGCTGTTCCTCTCGTGTTCTATTGAATAAAATTCGTAGTTTGAAGGAAAATTTGTGCTTTGTTCGTCTTACTTGTTCCAGACAAGTTTTACTCGTCTAGTTTCTGAACAGCACTACCTTTTGTTGGTGGGTTTATCATAACTCGAGTTTTACAGATCCAATTGACGTGATTCTTTTTGGATTGTCTTCAAAACGTGATTATCTATCATCTATCAAAATTTCACGGTCATTGGATTTGTGGTTTTTTATCTACACGAGTTTCTTTGCAGCATTCCAGAAACTGTTTTTCTCGGGTAGGTCAGATTGACCTTTGTTCGATCTTTCTATCATAACTTGAGTTTCTCTCGATGGAATTGAGTGATTATTCTTGTTTTTTCTTCATGAATTGATTCTATCTGATATATATCACTTTTGTCATGGTGAAACATGTTTAGATTAGTCTCACACACGATTTCTTTAACAGATCGTTTTTCTGCCGAATGGGTTGGGGTTTAATTGTTTCCGCTGCGTAAGATTTTTAAATCTACCATTCACCCCCCCCCCCTCTGGTAGCTTTTCACGTGCTCTTCGATACTACAATTTCTGTTGCATACATTGTAGAATCAAATTAATCGATCAAACTTAATCAACCTAGTCAGTACACATCAGACTAGTCTGCACTTTACCGGACTAGTCTGATATCTCAAGTTTTGATCTGGTGATTAAGTGTTGCAGGTTCCGAAAAATTTCAAAAAGGCCTATTCACCCCCCTCTAGGCCACATTCAATTGGTATCAGAGCAGGTTATTCAAGAAAGATACTAATCTCAAAGAAGATCATGTCGGACATGAAGGACATCCACAAGAGCAACAACCAAGAAAAGGTTGATGATGACAAGAACCAAAAGGTGGAGAAGCTCCTCGAAGCCATTCAAGACTTCGAGGACAACGATGAGGAGACGTTGGAACTAAAGGCGCTCCTAAGAAATAAGACACTTTCCAAAGGGAAAGTAAAGATTAAAGAGAAGAAGAAGGGGAGTAGTCACACCGACTACTCCCAATATCCTTTCAACTATGATTGTCTCAATTCCAACAATAATCATTATTTGTATATCCCACTTGGAAAATCCCCACATTTTGATGGAAGTGATTACTCAATGTGCAGGCAAAATATGAAAATGCATCTAATCTCTCTCAATCCAAGTCTATGGCATATTCTATGCACAGGAATAGATATCCCGGACGACGATAAAGAACTCACACCAAGCCAAGAGCAGGCAATTCACCGAAATGCTCAAGCCGCGACAGTAATTACCTCTTCGCTCAATCGGGATGAGTTCGCCAAAGTGGATGGACTAGAGATTGCTAAGAAGATATGGGACACACTGCAAACTGCACATGAATGTGACCGACATGTGTGTGAAGCAAAGATCGAAATGATCGAAGGCGAATTAGGAAGATTCGCAATCGAAGAAGACGAGTCACCCCAAGATATGTACAACCGATTAAAGACACTCATCAACAAGGTTCGATCATACGGAAGCAAGAAGTGGAATGACCACGAGGTGGTGAAGCTCATCCTTAGAGCTTTCATGCCTCGCAACGTCACCTTATGCTCCATGATTAGAGAAAGCCTCAGATACAAGAAAATGACTCCGCATGAATTACTTGGAAAAATCATCAATTTCAAGATGATGGAAATACAAGCAAAGCATGTCAAGGAAATTGTCGACCTCACCTCGAAAAAGAAGAAAGGGGTTGCTTTGAAGTCCACCCTCAAGCCCCTATCTAAAGAAGCTCGAGAAACTCAGCTAGAAGAAGACGGTGATGATGAGAGCAGTGAATTAGATGAAGAAGACATGATACTGTTCATGAAAAAATTCAAGAGAATAATGAAGAAGATACATGGTACTAAATCAAGCAAAGGAAAGTACAAGGAAAGAACAAATTCAAAGTTGAGGCGGGCATGCTATAATTGTGGTGAGTATAGCCACTTTATAGTTGATTGCCCATATGAAGAGAACAAGAAGAAGCCCAAAGAATCCAAGCCTCAACCCAAGAAATTCTTCAAGAAGAAGAAACAAGCCGAACAAGCGCACATAGGGAAGGAGTGGGACTCAAATGATGTGTCCTCATCATCCAAAGAAGAAGAGTTGGCTAGCATAGCCATCGAGAAGACATCCAAGAAGTCTACTCTCTTCCCTACACTCGGCGCATGGAAGGGAAATGGCACTTGCCTCATGGCAAAGGAAGGTAAACGCAAGGTAAACACCAAACCCCCTTCCATACATTCTTATTCTAGCGATGATGAAATCAATAGTGATTATGAGGACATGCTTATTGGATTAGATAGGAAAACTGCCACAAAAATGGAATTTTTACTTGATCAACTTGTTGAGAAGGAGAGGTTGATACATCGTCAAGAGGACATGATTATCTCCCAAAAGGAGGAACATGTCGAACTTGACAAACTTCTAGATCTTGAAAAGGAGCGAAGCAAGTCACTAGAGGTTGAGTTAGCTTCAAGCAAGGAAGCTTGCTTGGAGTTAAATGACTCAAATGTTGCATTCAAGGAAGAACTTGCTAACCTAATCAAGGTTAACAAGATCAATGAAGTGCAAGTTGAGCCACTCAAGCAAGGTGACCCTTCATCCTCCTCAAGTTCACCTTCTCAACCCATTAAACTGAAGTTGCTTCTACTTGTACATGTAATAAAGTTGACACCAGTTTGAAAGACAAGCCAACCTCTACAAAAGATAATCATCCTGCCCAAAGTGGCATATTTGAAAAGGAGGAGATCAAATATGCACGTGGTGCATACTTGGTCACAAGACCTCCAAATGTCAAATATGACATTGGTTACTCTCATGGTGAAAAGCAACAAGCTAGAAGCCATAAGAATAACAGGGATAGCAATGTCTTTGTAAAGGGAGGAACCTTCCAAACTAGAAAATCAAAAATTAATAAGTACAAAATGCATGACCGTCGGACTAGTCCTGTGAGGGTCCGGACAAGTCCAGTACTCTGGACAAGTCCGACCTCCCAGACTAGTCGTGTATATAAACAACAATAGTTACTTTTCAGTACTTTCGATGCATCGTATGTCCTAATGAGAAATAATTTTGGAAAGGTTTATGCTCATTATGTTGGGCCACGCCATGAGAACACCAAGTCTCATGTGTGGCTGCCCAAATCTCTTGTGACTAACCTCCGAGGACCCAAGCAAGCTTGGGTACCTAAAACAAAGGCATAAATTGTTTTTGCAGGCCTATTCCTCCGGTGGATCTAAATGGGTGTTAGACAATGGCTGCACCAACCATATGACCGGAGAAAGAAGAATTTTTGTTGAATATGAAGAGAATGAGGATCCAAATGAGGGCATCTATTTTGGAGATAATTGTCAATGGAAGGTGCTCGGTACCGGTAAAATTGTCATATCATCTAAGCACACACTTTCTCATGTATTCCATATTGATTCCTTAGATTATAACCTATCATCCATATCTCAATTATGTGACAAGGGTTATAATTGCTTGTTCACTAACAAGGGTGTGACAGTTTCTAGGAGGAGTGATGGTTCCATTGCATTCAAGGGTATGTTAAAGGGAAAGATCTATCTTGTTGACTTCAACAAGGATAAAGTTGAACATGACACATGCTTGATTGCAAAAACCAACATGGGTTGGCAGTGGCATAGACGGTTAGTGCATGTTGGTATGAGGAACCTTCAAAAACTCCTCAAGGGCAATCACATCCAAGGTTTAAAGGATGTTGTGTTTGAGAAAGACGGGCCTTGTAGCGCGTGCCAAGCTGGGAAGCAAGTTGGAGCACCTCACCCCGCCAAGAACGTCACGACTACAACAAGACCGCCCGAGCTACTTCACATGGACTTATTTGGTCCAATTGCCTACATAAGCATCAACAGTAACAAATATGGTTTAGTAGTTGTTGATGATTTTTCTCGCTTCACTTGGGTTTTCTTTTTGCATGACAAGTTAGAAACACAAGGAATAATCAAGAAGTTCTTCAAGCGAGCTCAAAATAAATTCTCATTGAATATCAAGAACATTCGAAGCGATAATGGCATGATGTTCAAGAACACACAAGTGGAGGAGTACCTAGATGAAGAAGGCATAAAGCACGAGTTCTCGGCTCCGTACTCCCCTCAAAAGAATGGAGTTTCCGAAAGAAAGAACCGAACACTCAAAGAGATGGCAAGAACAATGCTCGATGAGTACAAGACCTCAGATCGATTTTGGGCGGAAGCGATTAACACCGCTTGCCATGCCATAAATCGACTTTATCTTCATGGATTACTCAAGAAGACATCGTATGAGCTACTTACCGTAACAAGCCTAATATTTCATATTTTTGAGTTTTCGGTTCTCCATGCTATATTTTAAACAAGAAGCCTAGGACTTCAAAGTTCGCTTCGAAGTCCGATGAAGGTTTCTTGCTTGGTTATGATTCGAACACTTACGCCTATCGTGTGTTCAACAAGACCTCTGAACTTGTTGAAGTAGCACGTGACATAGTGTTCGATGAAACTAATGGGTCCCAAAAGGAGCAAGTTGATCCATGTGTGCTAGATAAAGAAGAAGCTCCCTGCCAAGCATTGAGAAGAATGGCGTTAGGCGAAGTTCGATCACAAGAGCCACCTCTACATATCCATGAGGAAAACAAGTCGGAGCCTCCATACAAGATCAACCTCAAGAAAGTGAAGATAATCAACAAGTCAACGAAGGCAATCATTTAGGGGGAGAAGAAGATGATCTTTAAGATTCAAGACAGCAAGTGCCACACCCCAAGAGTACACCAATGCGTCCAAAGGGATCACCCAATCGACAATATCATCGGTGACATCCAAAAAGGAGTAACCACTAGATCTCGCATAGCTAACTTTTGTGAGCACTATTCGTTTGTATCCTTCTCGGAACCACACAGGGTTGAGGATGCATTGAATGATATGGATTGGATGGTGGCAATGCAAGAAGAATTGAACAACTTCAAGCGGAATGAGGTGTGGGAACTCGTGGCAAGACCCAATGCGAACATTGTTGGCACCAAGTGGGTCTTCCGCAACAAACAAGATGAACACGGGGTGGTGACAAGGAACAAGGCACAACTTGTGGCCAAAGGGTATTCACAAGTCGAAGGTTTGGATTTCGATGAGACCTTTGCTCCCATAGCTAGACTTGAATCTATTAGAATATTACTTGCATATGCTACTCACCATGATTTCACGCTCTATCAAATGGATGTGAAAAGTGCCTTCCTCAATGGACCAATCAAGGAGGAGGTGTATGTGGAGCAACCCCCCAGGTTCGAAGATGAAGAGTTCCCCGACAACGTGTTTAAATAGCGTAAGGCTCTCTACGGCCTCAAACAAGCTCCTAGAGCTTGGTATGAGTGTCTTAGAGATTTCCTAATTGAAAATGGTTTTAAGATTGTCAAAGTAGATTATACACTATTTACAAAGAATTTTGACGATGATCTTTTTGTTTGTCAAATCTGTGTTGATGATATAATCTTTGGCTCAACTAACAAATCCTTTTGTGAGGAGTTTAGTAAAATTATGACAGACAGGTTTCAGATGTCCATGATGGGAGAGCTAAAGTACTTCTTAGGATTCCAAGTGCGACAACAAAGGGAAGGAACGTTCATAAGCCAAACGAAGTACACTCAAGACATACTCAAGATGTTTGGAATGGACAAGGCGAAGCCTATAAAGACTTCCATGGCAACAAATGGCCACTTTGATCTCAATGAAGATGGACCTAGCGTCGACCAAAAGGTATATCACTCCATGATTGGATCTCTACTCTATTTATGTCCATCTAGGCCAGATATTATGTTGAGTGTATGTTTGTGTGCAAGATTTCAAGCCAATCCTAAGGAGTGTCACTTGACAGCCGTAAAAAGGATCTTGAGATATTTAGTTCATACACCCAACCTTGGTCTTTGGTGTCCAAAAGGTTCCAAATTCAATCCCATTGGTTACTCCAGTGCAGATTATGCCGGATGCAAAGTAGATAGAAAAAGTACCTCCGGTACATTCCAATTCCTAGGTAGATCCCTAGTTTCTTGGTCCTCCAAGAAACAAAATTCCATTGCCTTATCCACAGCCGAAGCGGAGCACGTTGCAGCCAGGAGTTGTTCTGCACAACTCCTTTGGATGCGACAAACTCTAAGGGATTACGGTTACAATATGAACCGTATTCCACTCCTTTGTGACAATGAGAGTGCCATTAAAATTGCCCACAATCCAGTTGAGCACTCTAGAACAAAACATATAGACATAAGGCATCACTTTTTGAGAGACCATTCCATGAAAGGAGATATAGCCATTTCCCATGTCAACACCCAAAAGCATTTGGTCAACATATTCACCAAGCCACTTGATGAAAAGCGCTTTTGTGAACTCCGAAATGAACTAAATATCCTTGATGCTCGGAGTGTGGCTTGAAAATTTGCATACCTATATGAATTCTTCAAAATATGTTGATTGGATTGTGAAAATCATCTCTCTCAATTTTCTCCAAAAAACTATGTCAATTTCTAGATCTTGGTGAATTATGGTCATTGTTTGATTGTTGTATGCCTACTGATCATATTCATTAAGATTATTTGATTTGATTTGCCTCCCTATTTTCTAAAATTGTACCTTCAAATATATATGAATGGGCTAAGGAGTTCTTGCCAGGTGACCACAGAATAGTCTGTGGTTACCCATACTAGTCCGCCCATGCAGACTAGTCCATAGAGTGCCGGTAAGGCCGAACTAGTCCGATAGACCCCGGACTAGTCCGATATAACCTCTTGAAAAGTTCAGACTAGTCCGGTCATTTCTGGACTTGTACGATTTTTCGTGCCCATAATCCTAGCCGCCGCCAAAACCCTAATTTCTTCACCTCCACTCTTGCCTCACGCGTTCTCTCTCTTCACGCTCGAACTCCCAAGGCGATTTTGTATCCCCTCCACCATAAAGCTCTGCATTTGGGTGGAAATCAAGCTTCCTTGCTCGAAGATTGAAGTTCCGGACAAGTTCGGACTTCAACACCTCCTTCTTCGAGAATCAATCGATTTCTTCGGTAATTTTCACCCAAACCGTAGAAATCTCGATTTTCTTCATTGTTGATCGAATAGCCTAGCATCTTTCACTATATACATGCCTCCTTGATGTATTACGTTTATGCTAAGCTAGCTGTGCATTAGGAATCAACATTTTTCTAGTTGCTTAGGTTTTTGAGGATGAATACCGGACTAGTCCGGTCCATGCACAGACAAGTCCGGTCCCCCGGACTAGTCCGTGCCTGTACACTGGACAAGTCCGATTTTTGATCTACTTTAGAAGTAATTGTTGAAAACTGTGTTGTTGCTCCTAGAATGACATATATGCTTGGTTTTGGTTGATGTAATGTCAATTATGTCATTCTCATTGTTTCAATGTACTTAGTTATGCATCCCACCATAAAGAATGCACATATGGATTATGCTTTCATTGCTTGATGTATTTTAAACTCATATGTGCATACTTTATGAAAATCTCAATTTTTATCATATTTAGTGAAATCTCAATTGGTTGTCATCAATCACCAAAAAGGGAGAGATTGAAAGTGCATCTAGGAATCCCTTGTGGGTTTTGGATGATTTATGACAAGCAAATGAGATCCTAACCACTTTGTTGAGATGAGCACAGGTTTTAATGTGAAAATAAGCAAGGTGGCAAAAAGAAGGGAGAATGAGGAGCAATGTGGAAATGAGCTCAAGGAAGCAGAATAGTAGATCATTGTGTATGGAGTGTGTTAAGGAAACACACCTCAAGAGCTCAATCACAAATAAACACACACATTGCAGAAAGTTATACAGGACCGGACTAGTCCGACTGTCATAGGACTAGTCCAATATCCTTTCTGCACAAGATCAGACAAATCTGATATCCATCGGACTAGTCTGATATCTCTCTGACTAGAATCAGACTAGTCCTCCCCAGTGCGGACTAGTCCTCAAAACACTTTACAAGTCACACAAAATCGAACAAGTCCGAGAACACATCGGACTAGTCCGATATCTTTCTGATGTCAATCGGACAAGTCCGATATTAGCACGGACTAGTCCGAAAAACTCTCTGACCTGAATCGAACAAGTCCTCAAAGTGCAGACTTGTCCTCATAACCACTTAGGGTTTCACATGTCCGAACAAGTCCGATGACTATCGGCCTAGTCCAAAGATTTCCAGAAGTGAAATCGGACAAGTCCGCTCCTAGCCGGACTAGTCCGATATTTCAGGACACTTAGGGTTTGCTACACACAGCACACTGGACTAGTCCGGTGTCCACCATGGACTAGTCCGATCTTTCTAAACCCTAACGGTCACTTTTAGAAACCCCATATAAATAGAGGTGCACAACCCAACTTTAACCTCTCTCGAACCCGAGCGCCGTCACACCTCCCAAGAGCCTCAAAAACACATCTCTCCACGAAATTAAGTGCAACAAAGATCAATCCTTTGAGGATACACTCTAGATCATTGGAGAGACACGTTCAACACTCATTGAGATCTTGGTTTGATTCTCTAATACAACCCTGTGATTTTCAATGTAATATTTTGAGTGTGTTCTTGTGGATTTGTCATTGTAATCTAGGGAAGCCCTCAACGTGTGAGAAGGCCCCTTGAATTCAGTTATTCACCCCTTTGTGATAAGTGGAAGAGGATTGGCCTTCGTGGTGATCTGACGAGTGTAGGGCTGGAGAAGACCCTATCCTTTTGTGGACTCCTCAACGTGGATGTAGGTTGCCTCTGTGGGAGCCAAACCAGGGGATAAATCGTTTGTGTTCTTGCTTTGTGTTCATCGTTCTTATTCATCACACAATCTAGGGTTTGAATGAATATTGTTATTTTACATTGAATCATTAAGTATAAGATTGAATTGTGATATATCCTAGTACATCATCTTGCAACACTTCAATTAACTGTATATTTCCGCTGCATACATCGTAGAATCAAATTAATCGATCAAACTTAATCAACCAAGTCAGTACACACCGGACTAGTCTGCACTTTACTAGACTATTCCGATATCTCAAGTTTTGATCTGCTGATTAAGTTTTGCAGGTTCCGACAAATTTCAAAAAGGCCTATTCACCCCCCCCCCCTCTAGGCCACATTCAGTCCTCCCCTGTGCGGACTAATCCTCATCACTTCACATCTTTGCACAAACATCAGACAAGTTCGATAATATCCAAACTAGTCTAATAACCTTTCTGACTAAAATTGGACAAGACCTCTAAATGTGGACTTGTCCCAACTCACTAAGGAGATCACCACAGCCGGACTTGTCCGAAAATAACCGGACTAGTCCGAACTTTTCCGGTGCCAAAATCGGACTAGTCTGCCCTAAGTCGAACAAGTCCGGTCTTCCTAAGAACTTAGGGTTTCTTGCACGCCGCACACCGGACTAGTTTGGACTCCACAACGGACTAGTACGGACCCTCGAAACTCTAATGGTAACCTTTGGAAACACCATATAAATAGATGTGCACGGCCCTATTTTAACCTCTCTCGACTCTCTGCACCGTCACACCCTCCAAGAGCTTAGAAAACACATCTCGCCATGCAATCCAACGCAAGAAAGATCAAAGCCTTGAGGATTCATCTTCGATCAAAGAAGAGACACGATTCACATGTTTGAGCTCTTGGGTTTGATCTCTAACACACTCCTGTTGTTTCATTGTTGATATTAAGAGTGTGTTCTTGGTGGTGTTCGATTTGTAATCTTGGGGAGCCCTCAACTTGTAAGAAGGCCCCTTGAACTTGGTGATTTACCCTTGTGATAGTGAAAGAGAATTGACCTCCGTGGTGATTCGACAAGGTTAGGGTTGGTGAAGACCCGATCCTTTCGTGGGCTCCTCAACATGGATGTAGGTTGCCTTTGTGGGAACCGAACCACGGGATAAAAAATCTTGTGTCTTCACTTTGTGCATTTTGTTCTTATTTTTCATTGATATCTAGGGTTTTACTTGATCTTGATCATATTATGTTGAAACATTGAATATAAGGTTAACTTGTGCAACATCCATTTTCATAGAAGTATTACACACTAACTACAAGTATATTTCCGCTGCATAGAGTCTAGGATTGAGATAATTCATCAATCTTGATGTATCTAGTCCACACGCACCGGGCTAGTCCGCACTCGACCAGACTAGTCCGATTTCCTGGTATTTGATCAAGTTGCTAAGTGTTGCAGGTTTCGACTAAAATTCAAAATGACCTATTCACCCCCCTCTAGGCCACATTTAGGGATGATATCGATGTTAGCCGATCCTAAAACTCGGTGGTTAGATCAGTAGTCACCAGAGAGCATCTTGCGTCCGACCTCGAAGTAGATGAAGGCGTCAATGCATGCATAGATGATCTGCTCGGTGGAGAGATTGTACAAATCCCAGTTGCTCGTCCTCACCCAGTAAGGCTTCTCCATGTCCTTTAGCCCCACGCGGCAGAGGCTCGGGCGATCCATCTCCTCCGCCACGAGCTTGGGCAGGTCCACCATTTTGGCCACCTTCAGCTGCCAGTCCTTCCAAAGTCTTTCGGCGTCACCCTCCACGCCCACACCGATGAAGCGGTAGTCGGAATCACCGAGGGAATCTTCCAGCTCATCAGGGAAGTAGTCAGCTTGGATGACCTGGGAGATGAGGCAGCGGCAGCCAACGCAGAGCTGCAGATCGGTGACGGGGTTCTGGTCGGCGGAGTAGCTCGGGCACCACTCGACGTCGAGCCCGAAGACGAGCTTGTGAAGGCGCCGACGGTGGACGGAGAGGACCTCGTCGAGCCAGTCCTCCACAGACTCAGTGAAGGATGTCACGGTGGTGGTGATCACGTCTTCCTCGAACATCACGTTGTACACCTGGGTCCCCGCTATTGGGTCCTCTCTCCTTGTCTTCCCTACGGTTTCCGTCTGCGGCGGCGCGGCGAAAATTCTCTCTTGTGCAAACCTTCGTCTACACCTTTAGTTTGGATTTTAATTGGAAACAAGCCTAGATATATAACTCATGCAGTTACGATATAAGCGGAGGAGTTTTCGAATTTGACGAGCCCGAGCCCGGCGTAAAGAGAGTAATGAATATTTTTGAATCTGATATACTCTTTCTAATTTTTAATTTTTATCGTTATGACCACAAGTTCCATTGTCTCAATCACACACAACGTACAACAACATCAAAATTTCTCAGGGGCCCACCCACTGGATATGTTGGGTGGGCCACAGGATACCCTGGGTCCATCCACCAGAGAGTAGCTGGTGTGAATGCATGCTGGAGAGATCAGTAGAATCGGGAATTGTCCAATGAAGATGGAAGTCAGCAGTCTCACGGTTCATGTATCAAAACGCACGCCATCCTTTTTCTTCTTCCCTTTTTCTTATACGTGTTATTTTTCCACCAATCTTATAGCCCTCCTTTATTAGAAGTTGTACGGTTGGATTAGGATACGTGGCCGGTGTGAGGTGACAGCAGTGTGTGCAACACCAGGTGGAACGTCGTCGAGAGATGTTGCCCCCCTTGTTGAATTTGATGGCGTTGAGGATCGGATGTGGCGTACGTGTTTTCACAAGTATGTTCATTTGTTCCTAAAATATGAACACATAGCGGGTAGCACCTACAGCTGTTATTTCTTCGAAAGGACGAGTACTGCATGGTTGGAAATTATATTGTACTATGCAAGGCATGCAATTAATTTGATGAACCGCTTACGTAGTGAGCTGTTCCTAGATGGTATTCTATCCTTGAACCCTCGAGGGAACATTATTCATGTCAAACATGCACGACGAGAGTGAGGACGACGCTGGGTGGGCGGCGCTTTGTTAATCTGGGCTAAAGTTTTTTTAGATAATGAAAATAATTAAATCAGGCAACAACTGTTGTGCAATCTGGACTCTTGTGCAAGCATGCAATCCGCAAATCTCAGCCATTTGACGGACATCCAAGGGTGGCTGACATTTTACACATAAATCCTTCCACCTGCCTGTGTAAAAGGAAGGATCTATATGTAAAATGGTAGCCATCTTTAGATGTCTATCCAATGGCTGAGATTTGCACAAGAGTCTAGATTGCATAGAAGTCGTTGTCATTAAACTGACCTTTTCCTCAATACAGAGTACGGTCACACTGATACACCAAGTTATGAAGATCAACAACAAAAGACTCAACCCAACACACTAGTGAAAGTAAAAACCCGATACATTTTATTATTATAGAAGTCTATAACTAAGACTCAAGCCAAATCGGGCAAAAACATCGATGACCCTGACTTCTAGTATGTCTTTGCAAGCCATAGAAATCAAGTCTTTTTTGTCTTCACCCTTTTGCAATGACGCCCACGAGCATTTAATCTGGGCTAAAGTAGATACTCCAGAAACTGTTGTAGTGTTTTTTGTGATTTACTACGTACTTTACTGTTTGATTACTCGTTATGTTGGATTCATGTTGGGTTTGAACATAGAGAGTGGGAAAAGGGTGAGGGGGGAGTTTCTCCCTGCTGGTGCTGTCAAATAAACTAGGTGGTAGTCACTTTCTAGATCTCCAGCTCAGTAGAGTTGGAAGTGGAAATATATTCCATTCTAAAAAATAAAAGAGATAAATAGTCCACTATTTTATCGTTAGAACAGCAACATTAGAACTATTTTTGCGCACCAATGAACGGCAAAATAAAGTTCATTACCTTAAGACGATACATTACAAACAAGAAAAAAGAAAAACACAAACTACAAACAAGAAATGAAAAACAACACAACTAGGAACAAGAAAAAAACTACTTCTCCTCCAACTCCACCTACTTCTCCTTCTCCTCCTTCTCCTCCTCCTCCTCCTTGGGCTCATGGCAGGGCGGGGGCGCCTCCACGGCGGAGATGGGAAGCCCAATTTCCTGGACATCGCCGCCACCAGGTTGTCGCGGCCAGTGACGTCAAGCTTGTCCGCCAGCGCCTCCCAGAGGACATCGAGGCGACCGACGAAGTGCGTAATGCCGAAGACGTAGTGGCCCATGGTCCCCATGGCAGTATACACTGGAAGGGGACCAAGCCCAAGGTGACACATGGAGCACGATGTATTGTCCAATACATCACGCGCCATCATCCAGAGAGCCCACTCCTTGTCCCGGTGGAGGGGGGGGAGTCTGGTCGGGGATGCTTCCCCTTGGCGTCCTTCGGCGGGCTTGGCGACGGTGTTTTCTTGTCAGCCATGGTGTTCTTGGTGCGGTTTTGGGAAGAGAGGAAGAGTGTCTATGCGGAGAATACGATGGTATGCCCGGATGTTCTTATAGCGTAGTAGCAGCCTGGCTGTTCGTCTCTCGACGTGCGCAGTAGTGGTGATGGGATGCAAAGTGGTTCCAATTGAATTCAAAGATGCGCATGCACTGCACGCGTTTAAGGCGACTCGATAACTGGCGCGCACGTAAGCTCGCTGCGCCATGTCACATCAGCCGCTTGTACAAATGGCTACGCCTTCAAGGACCAAACCTTATGCGGCAAACAGCAACATATAATACTTCCTCCACCCCAACTCAACTCTATTTCTGTTTTGGTCAAACTTACCTTTGACCAATGATTTATATGGACTTTATTAACTTCAATAACGTGTACTAGATTGTATATTATGGAAATATTTTCACGATGAATCTAAAAGTACAATTCTTGTATTGTTAAAACAGATCAAAATTACGTAAATCATTGGTCAAAGATAGATTTGATGAAACCTAAGGCTCCCTTTGGATAAGGAATTGAGAAACACAGGAATAGGAAAAACATAGGAATTAAAATTGTATAATTTTGCAATCCTATAGGAATTAAAAATATAGGAATTGATGAGATGAGAAGTCCTTTGGCAGCATCATAAGAAAAACAAAGGAATCTGCAACATGAGCCGGGAAAGAAAAAAGAGGTCCAAGCTCATGTTATGTTTCGTACAAAATTTAAGCAAAGAAATCCAATCTTATATAAACTAATCTTTGTTTTCCCTGTGAGCCAAATGTTCATGTAGGAAAAAATCCTTTACAAATCCTATCCCTCAAAATTCCTTTGCCATTCCTTCAATCCAAAGGGAGCCTAAAAATAGAGTTGACATGGGACGCACGACCGAGGTTATGGTGCACCAGCACACCCGGGCCGTACGTGTACTCGGTCAGCCGTGTAGCTTCGTTTTATATTTTATTCCCTAGGCTTAAAAGTTTCCTCATCCTCCATGTTTGCTCTGTTTGCTCTTCCATAGGCTTAAATGTTTTATATTTTACAATATTTTTACATATGTAATATGCACATAGGATATATCACTTGATAGTTTTGCAAAAAAAATATGGAGGAGAAATATGTATATCCCATTCAACTATGTAAATCCACTTGAATTAATTAGCTAGTTACTTTTTAAGATAATAAAAAATTATTATATTTTTCTAAGTGGGGTGGCCGGGGTAGATGATGTGGCATAATGGCATGCCAATGTGGATGTCCAACTTAGACTATGGATGAAAGTGAAACAGTTGTGTGAAGTCGAGGGACTAAATAATTGACCCATTTGAAAGTTCAAGGACCAAAAACTGAGTTTTGATTGAAAGTTTCAGGATGAAGTTGGGTATTGTGCCAATTCTAAACGAGCCAAGGGCTTGCGAGCTTGATGAGCATTGTCATTGTTTTGAGCAGCGATTAGTTTATGGCATCATCAAATCTGGAGTAATTTTTCTAGATCATTTGGGGCCGAAAAATTAGTTAACACACTATATATAAGGAGAAAGATTAGAATATGATACCTTTTTCTTGTTTTGAATAACCCTGCGCCATGGACAACATATCGGACACTTCATTCTGGTCGCCAGGATCATTCTGCCCCAAGTCATCTGGGGCATCACGCGGAGGACCTTGATCATCAGGATAAGCACCAGGAAAGAAATCATTGGTCAAAGGTATCTTCGACAAAAGCTAAAAAAAGAGTTGATTTGGGACGGAGGGAGTACTTTACAGACCGCTTTGCAGGCCCCGCTACAGGCGATCTCCTTCCTCCTGGCAACTCCAGCGGCTAAAGTAGCGTACAGCTGCACTTTAGAAGTCATAACTCCAGTGCTCGTCTTTTGTTTAGCCCAGTTTGCATCAAAGGAAACTCACCGGACAGTTTAAAGGAATGGAATCCTCCGGAAGGGAAAGACATTCATACGTAGTTTAGAAGCCATAACCATCACTGCGCGTCTGTGCACATCTCATCATCTTCTCTGCGCGTACTAAAGACACACTATCCTCTTCTTTGAAACAACACCGACCATCCTCTTCTCCACGCGTACTCTTCTTCTTCGTCTCCATCTTGCGCCCCTCATTGGTTCCTTTCGAAGCCCATGAAGTTCCCCTTGCTGCACGATATCACAGTCCTGATCGTGGGGTGGGTCGCCGCAACCTCCCTGCAGCCCATGGACGACCTCTCCAGTTTGCGCGCCACCTACAGGGCCATGCGTGCGGCGTGTCGGGATCGCACCATGAGCAGGTGCGTGGCGTCAGAGTAGGAGAGCATCTGCAAGGGGAGCTACAACACCCTCGTGGAGCACCTGGCAATCGTCGGCAGCCCTCTTGTGTGCTACATCATCGGGTTCGACCTCATCTTCAAGTACGGTCGCGCTCAGCTGGGCACCCAGTTCCTTGCCAGGGCGGCCGCGAACAGCCACATGGTGGCGGCCTACGTCCTGGCCATGCTCTGCTACGACGTTGACCACAGGGCCCACGACACCTTCGAATATATCTGACAGGTCGAAGGTGAGAACCAAACTAAAACTTTTCAAGTTAGTGGAATTCCTAGTAAAAAAATCCTGGCACGTCGGCTACAACGCGGTCGGATCCATCTCGATGAAGTGGATCAACACGGAGTGCTGCCGGTGTGAGCATGAAGACATGGATAGTGTCTATGGTGTCGCCTGGAGGTTCTTGGGCAGGCCTCCTTTGGGACAGCCGCCGATGGCGGTGCCCAACATTGACGATGATGCTTGGCACTGAGAAACAGGGGGGAACTAGGGAACTGCCCCCTGCGGTAGGAAGGGGTGGGAGGAGTGGAGAGTCTTCTGTACTGAGAACTGTAGGATTAAGCACGAGCATGACCGGTTCTGCCGTGAGGCATTGTACTATTTGGGTTATATTCCCTCCATTCCCTTTTGGATATGATGCACCCCTAGTTCTCCCAACGCCAATTAAAAGAGAACAAAGGGAGTATATAAAATAGACTAAGGCATGTTGATGTGTTTCCCCTATGCACGCTCGTCTCTGATGAATGTTGCACTTGTTGTGTTTCCCCTATGTGTGTTCGTCTTTTGTTTAGCCTCGTTTGCATCAAAGAAAACTCACAGGACAGTTTAAAGAAATGGATTTCTCCGGAAGTGAAATACATTCAGTAGTTTGGAACAAAGAAAATCAGTGTTCCTTTCCAGAGGAAATACATTCAGCATATTCCTCATTTTCCTTCGCGATTTCACCAGATATGTGGCATAGTGGACCACCATCTTCGGGGATCATCAGCTGTGGACAAAACCGACGGGGGTCGATGGAGAAGTTTGCCATTAATGAGCAACAAGCCACGAAGAAACAAATCTGTCTGAGTGGACCAAAGGGTTATTTGGAGGTTGCGGTTTCTTGGGAGTCTCTGGAGTATTATATTATAAAGAGACACAACATGGATACGGGATGCACCAGGGGGCAAGTGCACACCGTTCTCAGATGGTGCCACCTGTTTCTGGCAGTTCGATCTACCATCCATGGTCCTCAATAGCGCGCTTCTGAGCTAAAACGGAAGCTAAAATATCTCAACTGCCACGATCAGGGAACGACGATTGAAGACATGAAGGAAGTACGTGGCACCATCTTAGAATGGTATGCACTTGCTCTCCGGTGCATACCTTATCCATATAATTTTTTTCTCCCACAGCATGAGTAGTGGTAGCTAGAGGTGACACCTTATGGAACCACTGTGTATAGAAGTAGTGGTAATGATGATACCACGTATAGGGGCATAGGGCCAATGGTAAAACTACATGCATGTTCTAGTCCTTGCAATAATAACATTGCGACTGTTCAGATTTTGGCAGGAAAACAACATGACAAAACATGAAAAGAAAAAACATCAAAAAACAAGAACAGAAACATAGCATCACGACTTGGATTAATCTGCTTCAGTCGATTTCCTATTTTACAGTTTCGTTCTCCATGCTCTTTCACCTTAAATCTCGTACGTAGTGCCTATTTTTTCTAACATTTTTCTCTTCCTATCTTTTCTTTTCTGGAGTTCATTGTCTCCACTTTTCTTTTCTTTTATGCAGTTCATTGTCTCCGCTCTAGAGGCCCCCGGTGTGGAGGGTCAATCAATTTGACTCATGCACAAAGTGGGTTAAAGAGGAAAATTTGGCGTCGTTAAAGGATATGTTTTTCGATAAAAGGAGAAATTTTTAATTTCACACGCAAAGGGCCCATTGTATGTGGGGAAAAACAATTTATGCTTATAAAAAAAGCGGTTTGCATCCCTCTCGGTTATCGCAACGGCTCGACGCGTCCCATCGTCTTCACTGGCAGTTTTTTAATTTGACAGAGAAAGGGTCCAGGGCTTATATATAAAACATCCGCCCCGTACACGCCTCATCCACGTTCCGTTCGACAGCGTCCGCATGCTGTCGAATAGAGCGGGGCCGAGTCTTGTATGACATCTTTTTCAATCGGATGTGTAACTACAATAGTGTGTGTTGCCTTATATTCTCGTTGCGATGAGCTCAACTTTCAAAGGTGGGACAAATCGTTCACACCATGTCAAAATCGCTCGCACAAATTCGTTACTGACACCACACGTGGAGGTTGACGTAGGCAATATGCCAGGTGACCAGTGCACATCCTGAGCCCAGGTACCAGCATGAAAGTGACGAGGATATGATTCCTGGAATTAATCCTGGCGTTATCCCAGTCATGTCCGGCCATCATACGACCTCATTCGGTTAGGAGTGGATCCACATCAATCTAAGTGGATTTGACAGTATTGAGATAAAAAATAGTTCATTTTCCACTTCAATCCACTGCAATACAAGTGGATTGAAGTTACCCAAACAAAGCCTACATGATCATCATGACAAATAATGCAATTATGCTCGGATATTGTGTCGTACACGTCTTAATTTTCTCTTATATATTATTGTTTGAGGCTCGATGATCATGTTTTGGGGCGTATAGCATGTGCATGGACGACTAGCAGAGTATGCAGGACCTCGACCATGTATGTTTCATGTCGATGTGAATTATATACTTCATGTAATTTCTCTTTTTTATGTTCGATATCATCTAGAGTTATTGGCTCGTTGATCATGCATTGTTGGGGCGTATCATGCGTGGACAAGGCCTCAAACTCTGACGATATCCATCATCAAAAAGAAAAAACACTTACGTATTGGTTGATCATGTTTCGGGTGCATGCATGTTAGACATAGAAAAGCACTCGGTCATGTTGTACAAAACTAACATGCATACCTCATCCATGATATGTATGTACGTGTATGATTAACTAACATGCATACCTCATCTATGATATACCGGGGTAGATGATATAGCTTATGTGGCATGCCAATGTGGATGTCCAACTCAGACTAAGGATGAAAGTGAAATGGTTGTTTGAAGTTGATGGACTAAATAATTGACCCATTTGAAAGTTCAAGGACCAAACTGAGTTTTGATTGAATGTTTAAGGATGAAGCTGAGTATTGTGCCAATTCTAAACAAGCCAAGCTTGAGCTTCCCAGCTTGATGAGCTCAAGCTCGAAAAGATCGAGTAAGCTCATTTATTGTTGTCATCTATGATATGTGTACCTATTTTTTCTAACATTTTTCTCTTCCTTTCTTTTCTTTTCTGGAGTTCATTGTCTCCACTTTTCTTTTCTTTTCTTTTCTGGAGTTCCTTGTCTCCACTCAAGAGTCCCCCGATGTGGAGGGTCACACAATTCGATTCACGCACGAAGTGGGTTAAAGTGGAAAATTTGGCATCATTAAAAGGAGATGTTTTTCGATAAAAGGGGAAATTTTTAATTTCACACGCAAAGGGCCCAGCGTATGCGGGAAAAACCAATTTATGCTTATAAAAAACCACATTTTGCATCCCTCTCGGTTCTCACAACGACTTGACGCATCCCATCGACTTCACTGGCAGTTTTTTAATTTGACAGGAAAGGGCCCAGGGCTTATATAAAAAAAATATGCCCCGTACACGCCTCCTACACGTTCCATTCGACAGCGTACGCTTGCTGTCGAATGGAGCAGGGACGAGTCGACATCTTTGTTCAATCTGATGTGTAACAATGATAGCGTGTGTTGCCTTATATTCTTGTTGCAATGAGCTCAATTTTCTGAGCTGGGACAAATCATTCACACTTTGTCAAAATTGCTTGCAAGAATTCACTTTGGACACCGTGCGCAGGGGCAGATGTAGGGAATATACCAGGTATGACACTACTATTTGGTTCCATCGATGTTTATATCTATTGTAGTATTTAATCCTTGTTGATATCACTGTGTTGTTGCGGTTCAAGAGACTTTATGTTTATGCTTTATTTTGATCGGAATACCACCCCCATTACTACATTAACTTATTGAGATAACAAATTTTAGATGGGCTCACGCATCATGGGGACGAACACCAAGCGTCCTAGTGTAGTTTCGGCCCACGAATACAAAGTGACTCAACGCAGTTTCAGCCCATGAATAACAAGCGGCCTAGCGCAGTGTTGGGCCTACTTTGATAGCTTCATGTACGCCTTGTCCTGGCTGCCTGCCCGCGGGACCCTTCGATCCACAATGGCCCCTGAAAGTGCATCTAGGACTCCCTTGTGGGTTTTGGATGATTTATGACAAGCAATTGGGATCCTAACCTCTTTGTTGAGATGAGTGCATGCTTATGACAGAAAAATGAACAAAGTACCAAAATGAAGGAAGAATAAGGAGCAAAGTGGAAATGAGCTCAAGGAAGAAGAGTAGTAGATTATTGTGTATGGAGTGTGTTAAGGAAACACATCCCAAGAGCTCAACCACATTTAAACACACACATTGCACAAAGTTACACAAGACCGGACTACGGACTAGTCCGATATCCTTTCTGACCGGAATCGGACTAGTCCTCCCTAGTGCGGACTAGTACTCAAAACACTTCACAAGTCACACAAAACCGTACAAATCTGATCACATCCGGACTAGTCCGATATTCTTTCTGATCCAGATTGGACAAGTCCGATGTGTGCACGGACTAGTCCGAAATACCCTCTGATATGAATCGGACAAGTCCCCCAAGTGCGGACTTGTCATCCTATACACTTAGGGTTTCACATAACCGGACAAGTCCGATGGTTATCGGACTAGTCTGAAGATTTCCAGTAGCAAAATCGGACAAGTCCGCTCCTAGCCGGACTAGTCCGATATTTCGGGACACTTAGAGTTTGCTACACACAGCACACCGGACTAGTCCGGTGACAACCACGGACTAGTCCAAACTTTCTGAACCCTAACGGTCACTTTTAGAAACCCATATAAATAGAGTTGTACGGCCATATTTTTACCTCTCTCGAACCCTAGCGCCGTCACACCTCCCAAGAGCCTCAGAAACCACATCTCTCCACGAAATTAAGTGCAACAACGATCAACCCTTTGAGGATTCACTCTAGATCATTGGAGAGACACGTTCAACACCATTGAGCTCTTGGTTTGATTCTCTAACACACTCCTATGTTTTAATTGTAATCTTTTGAGTGTGTTTTGGTGGTATTTCGTGTTGTAATCCAAGGGAGCTCTCAACGTGTGAGAAGGCCCCTTTGAATTCGGTTATTCACCCCTTTGTGATTAGTGGAAGAGGATTGGCCTTCGTGGCGATCCGACGAGGGTAGGGTTGGAGAAGACCCGGTCCTTTTGTGGACTCCTCAAGGTGGATGTAGGTTGCCTTTGTGGGAGCCGAACCACGGGATAAATCCTTGTGTCTTGTGTTTTTGGTGTTTATTGTTCTAATTCATCAATATAACCTAGGGTTTCATAATCATTGCTTATCTCACGTTGGATTGTTATACATAAGATTTAATTGTGATATAATCTAGCTTATAACATTAAAACCTTTATTTGATTCTATATTTCCGCTGCATACAAAAAGAATCAATCTAATTGATCAAGCTCAATCCACATAGTCCGTGAACACCGGACTAGTCCGCGCTTTACCGGACTAGTCCGATATCTCTGGTATTGAACTAGTTGTTAAGTGTTGCAGGATCCGACAATTTGCAAAAAGACCTACTCGCCCCCCCTCTAGGCCACATTCAATTGGTATCAGAGTGAGTTCTTCAAAAAAGAGTCTAACCACTCGAAGAGATCATGTCAGAGATGAAGGACATCCACAAAACCAACAACCAAGAGGAGGTTAACAACGACAAGACCCAAAAGATGGAGAAGTACCTTGAAGCCATTCAAGACTTCGAGGACGATGATGAGGAGACGCTGGAGCTAAAGGCGCTGCTCAGAAAGAAGGCACTTTCCAAAGGGAAAGTGAAAGTTGAATAGAAGAAGAAGGGGAGTAGTCACACCGACTACTCCCGATATCCTTTTAACTATGATCGTCTAAATTCCAATAATAGTCATTACTTATCTATCCCACTTGGAAAAGCCCCACACTTCGATGGAAGTGATTACTCAATGTGGAGGCAGAATATGAAAATGCATTTGATTTCCCTCAATCCAATTCTATGGCATGTTGTATACACAGGGACAGATATTCCGGACGACGACGAAGAGCTCACCCCAAGCCAAGAGTAGGCTATTCATAGAAACGCTCAAGCCGCAACAGTAATCACCTCCTCACTCAGTCGGTACGAGTTCACCAAGGTTGATAGACTCGAAATTGCTAAGGAGAAATGGGATACACTGCAAACTGCACATGAAGGTGACCGACATGTTCGTGAAGCAAAGATTGAGATGATCGAAGGCAAACTAGGAAGATTCGCAATTGAGGAAGATGAGTCACCTCAAGATATGTACAACCGATTGAAGACACTCGTCAACAAGGTCCGATCATATGGGAGCAAGAAGTGGAATGACCACGAGGTGGTAAAGCTCATCCTTAGAGCTTTTATGCCTCACAATGTCACACTATGCTCCATGATTAGAGAAACCCCCGGATACAAAAGGATGACTCCGGATGAATTGCTTGGAAAGATCATCAACTTTGAGATGATGGAAAAACAAGCAAAGCACGTCAAGGAAATTGCCGACCTCACCTCGGCAAAGAAGAAAGGGGTTGCCTTGAAGTCCACCCCTCAAGCCCCTATCCAAAAAAGCTAGAGAAGCACAACTAGAGGAAGACAGTGACGACGAGAGCAGTGAACTAGATGAAGATGACATGATATTATTCATGAAAAAGTTCAAGAGAATAATGAAGAAAAGACAAGGTACAAAATCAAGTGAAGGAAAGTACAAGGACAGAACAAAGGTCAAGTTGAGGCGGGCATGCTATAATTGTGGTGAGTACAACCACTTTATTGTTGATTGCCTGTACGAAGAGAACAAGAAGAAGACAAAAGAAGCCAAGCCTCAACCCAAGAAATTCTTCAAGAAGAAGAAACAAGCCGAACAAGCTCACATAGGGAAGGATTGGGACTCAAATGATGAGTCCTCATCATCCGAAGAAGAAGAGATGGCTAGCATAGCTGTCGAGAGCACGTCCAAGAAGTCTACCCTCTTCCCTACACTCAGCACAAGGAAGGGAAATGGTACTTGCCTCATGGCAAAGGAAGGTAAACACAAGGTAACCATCAAAGCCCCTTCCGTGCATTCCTACTCTAGTGATGACGAAATAAATAGTGATAATGAGGATATGCTTATTGGACTAGATAGAAAAGCTGCAACAAAAATGAAATTTTTACTTGATCAACTTGTTGAGAAGGAGAGGTTAATTCATTGTCAAGAGGACATGATTATCTCCCAAAAGGAGAAGTATGTCGAACTTGACTAACTTCTAGAACTTGAAAAGGAGAAAAGCAATTCACTAGAGCTTGAGTTAGCTTCAAGCATGGAAGCTTGCCTGGAGTTAACCAACTCAAATGTTGCAATCAAGGACCAACTTGCTGACCTGATCAAGGTTAACAAGATCCTTGAAGTGCAAGTTGAGTCACTCAAGCTGAGTGAACCTTCCTACTCTTCAGGTTCACCTTCTCAACCCACTAAAACTGATTTAGCTCATGCTTGTACATGTAAGAAAGGTGACACCAGTTTGAAGGAGAAGTCAACCTCCACAAAGGATAAACATCCTTCCCAATGTGGCATATTTGACAAGGAGAAGATCAACTATGCACGTAGTGCATACTTGGTCCCAAGACCTCCAAACGTCAAATATGGCATTGGTTACTCTTATGGTGAAAAGCAGCATGCTAGAAGTCATAAGAATAACAAGGAGAGGATTACCTTTGTAAAAGGAAGACCCTCTCAAACTGGAAAGTCACAGATTAAGACTGTACCTGCACAGGAACATCGGACTAGTCCAGTCAGTGTCAGGACAAGTCCGGGCCCCCAAACTAGTCCGGTACATAAATAGCTATTGTTTAAAACCTTTGATGCCTCTTATGTGTTAATGAGAAATAACTTTGGCAAGGTTTATGCTCATTATGTTGGGCCACGCCATGGGAACACTAAATCTCATGTGTGGGTGCCCAAATGTATTGTAACTAACCTCCAAGGACCCAAGCAAGCTTGGGTACCTAAAACCAAAGCATAATCTGTTTTTGCAGGCCTATTCCTCCGGTGGATCTAAATGGGTGCTAGACAGCGGGTGCACCAACCATATGACCGGAGAAAGAAGAATGTTCATGGAATATGAAGAGAATGAGGACCAAAATGAGGGCATCTACTGTGGAGATAACAGTCAATGAAGATTGCTCGGTACCGGTAAAATTGCTATCATCTAAACACACACTTTCTCATGTTTTACATGTTGAATCCTTAGATTATAACCTTCTGTCCATATCTCAACTATGTGAAAAAGGTCATAATTGCTTGTTCACTAACGATGGTGTGACCGTCTCTAGAAGGAGTGATGATTCCATTGCATTCAAGGGTATGTTGAAGGGAAAGCTTTACCTTGTTGACTTCAACAAGGATAAAGCCGAACTTGACACATGCTTGATTGCAAAAACCAACATGGGTTGGCTGTGGCATAGACGGCTAGCGCATGTTGGTATGAGGAATCTTCAAAAACTCCTCAAGGGCGATCACATCCGCAGTTTGAAGGATGTTGTTTTTGAGAAAGACAGGCCTTGTAGCGTGTGCCAAGCCGGGATGCAAGTTGGAGCACCTCATCCCGCAAAGAACATCATGACTACAACAAGACCGCTCGAACTGCTTCACATGGACTTATTTGGTCCAATTGCTTACATAAGCATCGGCGGTAACAAATATGGTTTAGTAGTTGTTGATGACATTTCTCGCTTCACTTGGGTTTTCTTTTTGCATGATAAGTCAGAGACACAAGGAACACTCAAGAAGTTCTTCAAGCGAGCTCAAAACGAATTCTCATTGATAATCCAGAATATTCGAAGCGACAACGGCATGGAGTTCAAGAACACACAAGTAGAGGAGTACCTTGATGAAGAGGGCATCAAGCACAAATTTTCAGCGCCATATTACCCACAACAAAACGGAGTTTCCGAAAGGAAGAATCAAACACTCATAGAGATGGCAAGAACAATGCTCGATGAGTACTAGACATCAGATCGATTTTGAGCAGAAGCGATTAACACCGCTTGCCACGCTGTAAATCAACTTTATCTTCATCGACTACTCAAGAAGACATCCTATGAGCTACTCACTGGTAACAAACCAAATATTTCATATTTTCGAGTTTTTGGCTCTCCATGCTTAAACAAGAAGCCTAGGACTTCAAAGTTTGCTTCAAAGTCCGATGAAGGTTTATTGCTTGGTTATGATTTGAACACTTACGCCTATCGTGTTTTCAACAAGACCTCCAGACTTGTTGAAATTGCACGTGATGTAGTGTTCGATGAGACTAATGGCTCCCAAAAGTAGCAAGTTGATCCATGTGAACTAGGTAAAGAAGAAGCTCCTAGTCAAGCATTGAAGAGAATGGCTCTAGGTGAGGTTCGACCACAAGAGCCACCTCCACACGTACATGAGGGAGATGAACCACAAGAGGAGATCAACGATCAAGGGGGAGCTTCAACACAAGATCAACCACAAAGATACCAAGAAAATCAAAAAGTCAACGAAGGCAAAGACTCATGGGGAGAAGCAGATAATCATGAAGATACAACTCCTGAAGTGCCACACCCAAGAGTACACCAATGCGTCCAAAGGGATCACCCAATCGACAACATCATCGTTGACATCCAAAAGGGAGTAACCACTACATCTCGCATAGCTAACTTTTGTGAACACTATTTGTTTGCATCCTTTTGGAACCACTCAGGGTTGAAGATGCATTGAAAGATCCAGACTGGGTGGTGGCAATGCAAGAAGAATTGAACAACTTCAAGCAGAACAAAGTGTGGGAACTTGTGGCAAGACCCAATGCAAACATTGTCGGCACCAAGTGGATCTTCCGCAACAAACAAGATGAACACGGGGTGGTGACAAGGAACAAGGCACGACTTGTGGCCAAAGTGTACTCACAAGTCGAAGGTTTGGATTTCGATGAAACTTTTGCTCCAGTAGCTAGGCTTGAATCTATTAGAATATTACTTGCATATGCTACTCACCATGATTTCAAGCTGTATCAAATGGATGTGAAAAGCGCCTTCCTCAACAGACCAATCAAGGTAGAGGTGTACGTGGAGCAACCACCCAGATTTGAAGATGAAGAGTTCCCCGACCACGTGTTTAAATTGTGTAAGGCTCTCTATGGCCTCAAACAAGCTCCTAGAGCTTGGTATGAGTGTCTTAGAGATTTCTTAATTGAAAATGGCTTTAAGATTGGCAAAGTAGACTATACACTGTCTACAAAGAATTTTGATGATGATCTTTTTATTTGTCAAATTTATGTTGACGATATAATCTTTGGGTCAACTAACCAATCTTTTTGTGAAGAATTTAGTAAAATCATGACGGAGAGGTTTGAAATGTCAATGATGGGAGAGTTAAAGTACTTTTTGGGGTTCCAAGTGCAGCAACAAAAGGAAGGGAAGTTCACAAGCCAAACCAAGTACACGTAGGACATACTTAAGAAGTTTGGTATGGATAAGGCGAAGCCCATAAAGACCCCCATGGCAACAAATGGGCACTTGGATCTTAATGAAGATGGACCTAACATTGACCAAAAGGTATATCGCTCCATGATTGGATCTCTACTCTATTTATGTGCATCTAGGCCAGACATTATGTTGAGTGTATGTTTGTGTGCAAGATTTCAATTCAACCCTAAAGAATGTCACTTGACAGCCGTAAAAAGGATCTTGAGATATTTAGTTCATACACCCAACCTTGGTCTTTGGTACCCAAAAAGGCTCAAAATTCAATCTCCTCGGTTACTCCGATGCAGATTATGCTGGGTGCAAAGTAGATAGAAAAAGCACTTCCGGCACATTCCAATTCCTAGGGAGATCCTTAGTTTCTTGGTCCTCAAGAAACAAAATTCCATTGCTTTATCCACAGCCGAAGCGGAGTATGTTGCAGCCGGGAGATGTTGTGCTCAACTCCTTTGGATGCGACAAACTCTAAGGGATTATAGTTACATTATGAACCATATTCCACTCCTTTGTGACAATGAGAGTGCCATCAAAATTGCCCACAACCCAGTTGAGCACTCCAGAACTAAACACATAGATAAGAGACATCACTTCTTGAGAGATCATGCCATGAAAGGAGACATAGCTATTTCCCATGTCAATACCCAAAAGCAATTGGCCAACATATTCACCAAGCCACTTGATGAAAAACGCTTTTGCGAAATCCAAAATGAACTAAATATCCTTGATGCTTGGAGTGTGGCTTGAAATGTTGCATACCTGTATGAATTCTTCAAATATGTTTTTTTGGATTGTGAAAATCATCTCTCTCATTTTTCTCCGAAAAACTATGTCAATTACTAGATCTTGGTGAATTATGATCATTACTTGATTGTTGTATGCTTGATGATCATATTCATCAAGATTATCTGATGTGTTTTGCCTCTCTTTTCTCTAAATATGTACCTTCAAATATATATGAATGGGCTACAAATTCTTGCCTGGTGACCACGGACTAGTCCGTGGTTGCCCGGACTAGTCCGCCCATGCAGACCAGTCTGTAGAGTGCCGGTTAGGCCGAACTAGTCCGGTAGACAACGGACTAGTCCGATATAGCCTCTGGAAAAGTTCGGACTAGCCCGGTCATCTCTGGACTTGTCCGATTTTTCGTGTCTATAACCCTAGCCGCCGCTAAACCCTAAATCCCTCACCTCCACTCTTGCCTCACGCACTCTCTCTCTCTCTTCATGCTCGAGCCACCAAGGCGATTTCTTGATTTCTCCATTAAAACTTCGCAAGTTTGGGTGGGATTTGATCGACATTGCATCAGGACTGAAGCTCTCGGACTAGTCCGGCCTTCAACGTCCTCTTCTTCCAGCTCCATTCTATTTCTTCGGTAACCTTTCACCCTAACCCTAGAAATCCCAAATTCCTTCATTGTTGATCAAATAGCCTCGCATATTTCACTATATTCAGGCCTCCTTGATGTATCACGTTTATGCTACACATGTTGTACATTAGGAATCACCATTTATCTAGTTTCCTAGGTTTTTGAGTTTGAATACCGGACTAGTCCGGTCCATGCACGGACAAGTCCGATATCCCGGACTAGTCCGTGCCTGGACACCCGACAAGTCTGACTTTTCTGAACTCAAAACCTATCTTTTCAATTCCTCATTGCAAGTCCTTAATATACTTTCACACCTATGCCTTGTACCATTCATTCTCAATCAAGCCTCTCATTCTCAGGTCATCTCGAGCTCAAACGATGAAGTTTGCGATTTTGAGGCCGAGATGGACCATGAGATGGTAACTCGAACCTCAACGAGTCTCAGCAAGAAGCGCCAAGAGAGACCTACCGAGCTAGCTCCGTCTCCTCCACAGGTTCGGAGGAAAGTGTTGGCGAAGAAGCTGGCCTCCAAGGTGCCAGCTTCTAGGACTACCACCGGAGGTGGTCCTAGCTCGACAAGTGCCCGCCAAGCAAAGGAGAAGGGCAAAGGTATTGCTACGGGTCCAGTTGGCCCGTTGAAGCTACATGCTCCAAGGGAAGGGGTCCGGGACCCCACGGAAGAGAAGTTCAATGGAAAGGGCAGCGACTCAGCTGCAAAGCTCAGGAGCATTGATTGCTATATTCATTCAAAGCAGGCTGTAGATGGTAGATTCTGGAGCAATTTTAATGCTAACTATTACAGGGCTGTATACCTGCAAATGAAGACACCGGTGGTGCGCAGTCAGTGGATTGACTGGGCACATCTTTAGAAGAAAAGATACTCTGCATTCGGTGAAGTAATTGCAGCAGCTGAAAGACATGGCTTGAAGGATCTCTTTGCCTTAAAGTACAATTTGAATGATGAAGTGGTGGCTCAGTTATATGCCACTTGTTACTTTGCAAGCGATGAAGAGGAGAGAGTGACTTGGATGACTCATGGATCCAAGTACACTATCACATATGAAGAATTTGCAAGGATGTTACATCTTGACACCTCAAGCAATGACTATGTGATTATTCACAATGTTGGTGTCATCGAGAAGGAAAAGATGAAGTTTCTCTATGAGCCCAACTCAAAGTTCATCCCTCCTTCCACGAAGAACATGAAGCCATTCTTTGTGATGCTAAACAGAGTCTTGAGGAAGACAATAGCTCCTAAGGATGGGTATGCAGGGAGTGTTCAAGGATACCTCCGAACTCTGATGAGGGTCATAAGCAAAAACCGCACATTTGATGTGGCGGAATACATTTGGAATGACATGGTGAACATATCATGCACTCCTAACAGATCATGTGGCTATGCCCCTTATCTCATGTACATGATTGAGAAAGTCACAGGGATCGAGTTTGTCAAAGATGTGGAGCACACACCTCTGAGGCCTCAGAAGCCTCAACAAGTAAATGTCCAGGCTCCTCCCTCGCCAGCCTCCAGCCTTGAGGCACCGGCAAAAACAAGAGAAGATGCAAGTGCTGCCTCTGCTGGTAGGGCAGCCCCTCAAAAAGGATCACCTAGTGGGATCCTTAAATATCTAGCTGCAATATTTGCCTCCTGCAAGAAGGCCCAAGTGAAGGCCCACAAGCTCAATCAGAAAAGAAAGGAGGACATGAGGTACATCAAGGCAAATGTGAAGCAAATTTGCCAGAAGCTGGAGATCGACCCCATTGGAACTCCAGTGATTTGTGAAGACTCTGACCCGGACTTCACTAAGCTCGGGCCCTTGACCCCCTCTGAGCTTGCCTACATTGGCGTTGGGGACTCGAGTACCTCCGCACCTCCTCCTCCTCCTCCTCCTCGTCAAGCTGAAGATGAAGATGATGAAGAAGACGATGAGAGGACCAACAGCGAAGAGTGAAGACCCTAGGACCCTCCTCCCCTTCTTTTTGGTGTCTTGATGCCAAAGGGGGAGAGATTGAGGGGGAGTCTTAGTCTTAGCCGTAGTTTGCGAGGAGAGAGCTCTATGCTTTTCTTTTTACCTCTTTTGTGGCTTGTAATGTTTCCACAATGATCTTATGTCAATTATGGTTTTGTGATGCAATGAGTTAATCCTTTGAGTAGTATTTATGAAAACTGTGATTTTTCTCTAGAATGTCATATATGCTTGTTATTTAGTTATTAATGTCAATTATATGATTATCAATGTTTCAGTATACTTAGTCATGCATCCCACCATAAAGAATGCACATATGGATAATACTTTTCACTGCTTGATGTATTTTTGATTCATATGTGCATACTTTATGAAAATCTCAATTTTTATCACATTTTGTGAAATCTCAATTGGTTGTCATCAATCACCAAAAAGGGGGAGATTGAAAGTGCATCTAGGACTCCCTTGTGGGTTTTGGATGATTTATGACAAGCAATTGGGATCCTAACCTCTTTGTTGAGATGAGTGCAGGCTTATGACAGAAAAATGAACAAAGTGCCAAAAAGAAGGAAGAATGAGGAGCAAAGTGGAAATGAGCTCAAGGAAGAAGAGTAGTAGAATATTGTGTATGGAGTGTGTTAAGGAAACACATCCCAAGAGCTCAACTACATTTAAACACACACATTGCACAAAGTTACACAGGACCGGACTACGGACTAGTCCGATATCCTTTCTGACCAGAATCGGACTTGTCCTCCCCAGTGCGAACTAGTCCTCAAAACACTTCACAAGTCACACAAAACCAGACAAATCCGATCACATCTGGACTAGTCCAATATTCTTTCTGATCCAAATCGGACAAGTCCGATGTGTGCACAGACTAGTCCAAAATACCCTCTGATATGAATCGGACAAGTCCCCCAAGTGTGGACTTGTCATCCTATACACTTAGGGTTTCACATAACCGGACAAGTCCCATGGCTACCGGACTAGTCCGAAGATTTCCAGTAGCGAAATCGGACAAGTCCGCTCCTAGCCGGACTAGTCCGATATTTCGGGACACTTAGGGTTTGCTACACACAGCACACTGGACTAGTCCGGTGACCACCACGGACTAGTCCGAACTTTCTGAACCCTAACGGTCACTTTTAGAAACCCACATAAATAGAGTTGTACGACCATATTTGTACCTCTCTCGAACCCTAGCGCCGTCACACCTCCCAAGAGCCTCAGAAACCACATCTCTCCACGAAATTAAGTGCAACAACGATCAATCCTTTGAGGATTCACTCTAGATCATTGGAGAGACACGTTCAACACCATTGAGCTCTTGGTTTGATTCTCTGACACACTCCTACATTTTAATTGTAATATTTTGAGTGTGTTTTGGTGGTATTTCGTGTTGTAATCCAATGGAGCTCTCAACGTGTGAGAAGGCCCCTTTGAATTCGGTTATTCACCCCTTTGTGATTAGTGGAAGAGGATTGGCCTTTGTGGCGATCCGACGAGGGTACGGTTGGAGAAGACCCGATCCTTTTGTGGACTCCTCAATGTGGATGTAGGTTGCCTTTGTGGGAGCCGAACCACGGGATAAATCTGTGTGTCTTGTGTTTTTGGTGTTCATCGTTCTAATTCATCAATATAACCTAGGGTTTCATAATCATTGCTTATCTCACGTTGGATTGTTAAACATAAGATTTAATTGTGATATAATCTAGCTTATAACATTAAAACCTTTATTTGATTCTATATTTTTGCTACATAAAAGAATCAATCTAATTGATCAAGTTCAATCCACTTAGTCTGTGAACACCGGACTAGTCCGCACTTTACCGGACTAGTCCGATATCTCTGGTATTGAACTAGTTGTTAAGTGTTGCAGGATCCAACAATTTGCAAAAAGGCCTATTCACCCCCCTCTAGGCCACATTCATCCCCTCTCCCGATTGTACAAAACACACTTGGAGGAGCATCCTTCGGCTGTCATGTTCTTGGAGGAGCATTCGTCTGCCGCCATGCTCTTGGAGGAGCATCCGCCGGCCGCCACGCTCTTGGAAGAGCATCCGCCAGCCGCCACGCTCTTCGAAGAGCATCCCCCGGCCGCTGCACGTGGAGGAGCAATAGTGCTAGGTACAATTTCTCACATAATGTTATTGTAGTTCTATCCTCTTACGAATATGCTGATTGAATTGTAGGAAGTGATGTCAGAAGATAAGACATGGATGGGAAAAGACAGGCGTACGAAGGAGTGCCAGGATGGAATGAAGTCATTTTTAAATTAGCATTGCAGGGCACTCGTGAGGAAGAAACTAAGCCTTGTCCTTGCACAATATGTCGTAATATTTGCCACGGGACACGCAAGGATGTTCATCTTCACTTGCTTCGTAATGGAATGTCATTTGATTATACTTGTTGGGTACACCATGGAGAAAAATGAGTTGAGAAAAATATTGCTTAGCAATCAGCAAATAATGAGGAGATAATTTCTGATGATGGTTCTATGGAAAATATGTTGTCCAGTCTACTTAGAGGCACTGATCATGGTGGTACTTCAGTAGATGTTGATGATCCAGAAAATCCTATAAACTAGCAGGAGCCAACTGGGTGTGCAAAGGCATTCTATGACTTATTAAATGATGCCAAAAAGGAGTTGTATCCAGGTTGTGAGAAGGTGACCCAATTATCCTTCATTGTCAGGTTGTACCAAATAAATTGTTTAACTGGTTTGAGCAAAAAAGCGTGCGAGTTGATCCTTTAACTATTCTCGTATGTGCTTCCATAGGGCCATTGCATTCCTAATACACTTGATAATGTTCAGAAGGTTGTTTGTGACCTTGGGTTGAGCTACGAAAAGCTCGATGCATGTGTCAATGACTGTGTGTTATTTTGAAAGGACTATTCTCTGTTGGATCGATGCTCAAAATATGGTGAATTAAGTGGTGGGGATGCAAGAGAGGCTTTACCTTGTGGAAAAGCCAAGAAGCTTGTAGCACGGAAGATTTTACGATACTTCCCTCTTATTCCCCATCTTCAAAGGTTTTATATGGCAGAATCAACGGCATCAAACATGCGTTGGCACAAAGAAGAACGTATTGATCATGGAATATTACGCCATCCTGAAGATTCAAAAGCACGGAAGCATTTTGATAGCATTCACCAAAATTTCTCATCTGATCCTTGCAACATAAGACCTGGGCTAGCATCTGATGGTTTCAATCATTTTGGGGTAATGAATGTTTCTTACAGTACATGGCTTGTTATTTTAATCCCTTATAATCTACCACCTTGGTTGTGTATGAAGCAACCTTTAAATGATTTTCCAGCATATGCAATGCTATGTCGATGGAGCACAAAAGGTAAGCTAGCATGTCCATACTACCATGTAAACACTGATGCCTTGTGGTTGAAACATGGACGAAAGTATTGCTACATGGGTCATCATCGTTTCCTACCTCAGAATCACAGGTGGCGTCGAGACAAAGCTTCTTTCAACAACAAGATAGAGAATAGAGAGGCTCCAACATCACTCTCTGGTCAGGGAGTACTCGAACAATACAAGACTTTTGATCAAGTGAGTTTTGGATAGACGAATAATAAGAGAAAGCGCACTGAGGAAGATAGGTGGCATAGTTGGAAGAAGAAAAGTATATTTTTTCTGCTCCCGTATTGTAAGACATTGGTAATAAAGCATAACTTGGATGTCATCACATTGAGAAAAACATTTGTGATAGCATATTGGGGACATTGCTTAATATGGATGGTAAAACGAAAGATAGTCTACAAGCTCGTCTTGATATGCAGGAAGTGGGTATATGGCCAAAGCAACATCCGGTGGGTATGAAAGGGAAGTATGATCCATCAGCATCATATACTTTGCATAAAGATCAGAAGACCACCTTGTGCAAGTTTTTGGGGGATGTGAAGATGCCCGATGGTTATGCCTCAAACATCAAGAGATGTGTGGACATAACAGCACATAAGGTATCAGGTCTAAAAACTCATGACTATCATATTATATTTCAGAAGCTCCTTCCTATTACAATACGTGACATATTGCATGAAAAGGTTGTTGCACCTTTAATTGAGTTTAGTAGATTCTTTTCTAGAGTTTGTTCTAAAGAATTGGCGGAACCGGATTTGGATAAGACGATCAAACAATTTCCTGAAACAATTTGTAACAATTGTGTTCCGTGGCGATAGATCCTAACGCCACAAACCGGTAATTTGTGGCAAAAGATCCTAATGCAACGATTGTGTTTCGTGGTGATAGATCCTATCACCACGAACTGGTGAATCGTGGAAAAAGTTTCTAACACAACGATTGTGTTTTTGTGGCTATAGATCCTAACGCCACAAACAAGTGAATCATGGCAACAGATCATAATGCAACAATTCTGTTCCATAGCGATAGATCCTAACACCACATACTGGTGAAGCGTGGCGAAAGTTCCTAATGCAACGATCGTGTTTCGTGGCAAAAGGTCCTAGCGCCACAAACTGGTGAATCGTGGAAAAATTTCCTAATGCAACGGTTCTATTCCGCGGTGGTAGATCCTAATGCCACGAATCAGTAATTCGTGGCAACTGATCCTAATGAAACGATTGTGTTTCATGGCGGTAGATCCTATCGCCACGAAGTGGTGAATCGTGGCAAAAGTTCCTAATGCAATGTTTGTGTTTCATGACGATAGATCCCAACGCCACGAACTGGTGAATCGTGGCAACAGATCCTAATGCAACGATTCTGTTTTGTGGCAATGGATCCTAACGCCACGAAATGGTGAAGCGTGGCAAAAGTTCCTAATGCAACGATCGTGTTTCGTGGCGATGGATCCTAACGCCATGAACTAGTGAATTGTGGCAAAAGTTCGTAATGCAATTCTATTCCGTGGTGATAGATCCCAATGCCACGAACTGGTATTTTGTGGCAACATATCCTAATGCAACAATTGTGTTTCGTGGTGATAGATCATATCGCCACGAACTGGTGAAGCATGGCAAAAGTTCCAAATGCAACGATTATGTTCCGTGGCGATAGAATCTAACGCCACGAACTAGTGAATCATTGCAACAGATCCTAATGCGACGATCGTGTTCCGTGGCGATAGATGCTAACACCACGAACTAGTGAATCATGGCAACAGATCCTAATGCAACGATCGTGTTTCATGGCAATAGATGACAATGCCACGAACTAGTGAATCATGGCAACAGATTCGTGGAGATAGATCGTAATGCCATGAACTATTGAATCATAGCAACAGATCCTAATGCAACGATCGTGTTCTGTGGCGATAGATGCTAATGCCACGAACTAGTGAATCATGGCAATAGATTCATGGTGATAGATCCTACTACCATGAACTAGTGAATCATGACAATAGATCCTAATGCAATGATCGTGTTCTATGGCGGTAGACGCTAATGCCACGAACTAGTTAATCATGGCAAAAGACCAAGCTGACCGCAACGATTTAGTATTTTTTTGCAGTATAATCGTTGCAACAGGGTGGAATCTTTGTAGTGTTACCAAAGCTAGTCGGACCTAGCATTGGAGCTTACCAAAGCTAGTCGGACCTAGCACCGGAGCTTACCAAATCTAGTTGGACCAAGCCAAAGCAAGTCGGACCTAGCAAGAACATGTCGGACCTAGACAAAGTAAGTCAGACCTTACGTCGGATCTTGCTGGAGCTACTCAAAACAAGTCGGACCTATCGTCGAACCTTGCAGCAGCTTGGACCTAGATTCGGACCTTGTCAAAAGGGTGTTTTGCAGTAATCAAAACTTTTATCATCATAGCCAATGTATTCATCACACATAGGTCTCACATCTGGTCGTGCATCCTAAGCGTGTAAACTTTGCTTCCCCGATGCTACCGCTGTAAGTATTACTCTTGGCACGGTGGGAGGTCCAGAGTGTGCAGCCTGCTTAGTCTAGTGTTACACCTTAAGCGTGTACACTTTGCCTCCCTAGCACCACTTTGGTAAGCTTCACCCTTGGCACAGCACCAGGTAGGACAGTTTTTTTTTCTTAAAAGGGTGTCATAGCATCTAGGACCAGCACTTAAAGCAACTAAGCTCCAGGGAGTCTGGTCCAAAGTGTTCAGCCTGCTTAGCCTGGTTCCGTACCCTAAGCATGTACACTTTGCCTCCTTTGTCATCCGGAGCGGGTCGTTGCCTTCTTGTAAAGCATCCAGCTTCGACACCTCCCAGGGGTCCCGCCATTGATGTTCCGCACATTGAGGGTGGACACCGCCAGATCATCCAGCTTCATCACCTCCCACTGGGCTCGCCATCGATGTTACGCATGATCAGGGTGGGCACCACCAGAGCATCCAGCTCCAGCACCTCCTAGGGGGTCCGCCGTCGACGTTCTGCACGTTGAGGGTGGCCGCCGGAGCATCCAGCTCCGTAACCTCCCAGGGAGCCTGCCATCAATGTTATGCACGATGAGCTTGGGTGCTGTCGGAGCATCCAGCTCCGGCACCTCACAGTGGGCCGCCGTTGATGTTCTGGACGTTGAGGGTGGGCACTGCTGGAGCATCCCGCTCTGTCACCCACCAAGGGGACCGGCATCGATGTTCTGCACATTGAGGGTGGGCGCCGTTGGATCATCCAGCTCCGTCACCTCCTAGGGCGCCCACCGTTGATGTTCCACAAGTTTAGGGTGGGCGCCGTCAGAGCATCGAACTCCGGCACCTCCCAGGAGGCCCATCGTCGATGTTCCGCACATTGAGGGTGGGCGCCCCAAGCATCCAGCTCTAGCGACTCCCAAGAGGTCCGCCGTTGATGTTCTGCATGTTGAGGGTGTATGCCGCCTCAGTTCGGCGGCTATCATGTCGCCATCACCGCCGGAGACTTCTTCAACGATGACCACACATCTCAATTCAAGTCTAGTGCTCCCGAGGGGGCCCACTGCATCAACTTCCCAAGCTCTCGTGCTCTGCCGGGGGCCCATCGACGACATCGTGCGACTAAGCGGTAGGCTTTACCAACTAGGTGGTCACACCTACCAGGGGGCCTCTAAGGGGTCCCATGGGCACGACGTCAAGCGGCTTCCAGTTGCCATGGCAACAACAGCGTCGTCTGCTACGAGAATGTGTAGCATGCGAGCCTTCTTAAGGTACCTGTGGTGTATCCGAGATCTTTCGATCATCCTCTTGTTTTGGGTCTTGTGAGGCTAGATGATCTACCCGGGAATGGCCTACGCCAAGCGAGAGGCCCAAGGTTTGCAGCCTGCTTAGCCTGGTTCCATACCCTAAGCGTGCACCCTCTTCTTCTCAAGTGCTACGGTTGAGTACTGGGGGCCAGACGGTATACACCCTGAACAAGACGGGAGTCAAGGAATCTGAGGTCTTTTGGTTAATTTCTTGCTCGGGGCCTCTTGGTGTTGAACGGTCCCTCCCTGAAATCCTAGCGCTAGTGGGAGGTCTAGAGTGTACAGCCTGCTTAGCCAGGTCCTGCTCCCTAAGCTTGTATACTTTGCCTCCCCAGCGCAGCAGCTAAGTACAAGGGGCTAGTCGGCTCATACTTCTGCTAATGCCAGTGGGGGGTCCAGAGTGTGCAGCCTGCTTGGCCTGGTTCTGCATCCTAAGCATGTACACTTTGCCTCCTCAGTGTTGCGGCTAAATACTAGGAGTCGGACGACCCATACTCCTGAGCAAGACAATAACCAAAACATGGATAATGTTGCTCTGTATTACCATGTTCATTAGATTATGCTTTAATTTTTTGCTTACTTTTGCATATCATACACCATATGCCCGGTTACATTTCTCCTGTCTCGTCCCTTATTGGAGTTGTGCTATCCCACTGCAGGCGGGTCTGCTTGAGGTACCTGCAACGTGTTTGGGGTCCCTCGACCACCCCCTTGCTTGGGGTCTTGTGGCGCCAAATGGTCTCCCCCATGAAAGGCTTACTGAATGTAGCCTAGAGGGGGGCGAATAGGCTTTTTGAATTTTTCGTCGGAACCTGAAACACTTAGCAACCTGATCAAACACAGAGAAATCGGACTAGTCCGGTAGGGTGTGAACTAGTCTGGTGTATGCGGACTAGATTGGTCAAGTTTGATCAATGATTTCAATCAAAGTACTCTATGAAGCGGAAATTGAGTTACAAATAGAGTGTATTGCTTCAATGAAACTAGATGTGGCACAAGTTAACTTTAGTTCTGAAGTTTTAACATAGTTGAACAAGATTGAGCAAACCCTAGATTACAATGTATAGTAAGAACAAAAACAAGGACACAATGATGTTTTATCCCGTGGTTCGATTCCACATAGGAAATCTACATCCACGTTGAGGAGCCCACGGAGGACCACGTCTTCACCAACCCTACCCTCGTTGAATTGCCGCGGAGGCCGATTCTCTTTCACTAATCACAAAGGGTTAAATAACCGTGTTCAAGGGCCTTCTCACAAGTTGAGGGCTCCCCAAGGTTTACAATTCGAAACACCACCAGACACACTTGAAAAGTATGCAATGAAACAGCGAGAGTGTGTGAGAGAATCAAACCCCAGAGCTCAAGACGTGAAGAACGTGTCTCTCCTATGATCTATGGTTAATCCTTAAGGATTTGATCTTTCTTGCATTGGATTGTGTGGAGAGACGTGTTTTCTGCGCTCTTGGAAGGTGTGACGACGCAGGGGGTCGAGAGAGTTTGATTAGGGGCCCTGCACCTCTATTTATACCAGGGTTTCCAAAGGTTACCATTAGGGTTTACAAGGTCTGGACTAGTCCGGTGTGCGGCGTGTGGGAAACCCTAAGTGTCCTGAATTATCGGACTTGTCTGACAAATGTCGGACTAGTCTGCTTTTGTATCTGGAGATGTTCGGACTAGTCCAACGTGGTGAATCTTTGTGAATTTTAGGACAAGTCCGCACTTGAAGGACTTGTCCGATCTTAGTCAAAGAGGATATTGGACTAGTCCGGATAAGATCGGACTAGTCTGGTGTCGTGGAATTTTGAGGGACTAAGGACAAGTCTGAAATTGGGGGAACTTGTCTGATGTTGGTCAGTGGGGATTTCAGACTAGTCTGTGGAATATCGGACTTGTCCAATATTGATCAGAAGGATTATCGAACTA
This sequence comes from Tuctoria greenei, assembly GCA_036927565.1. NCBI lineage: Eukaryota > Viridiplantae > Streptophyta > Magnoliopsida > Poales > Poaceae > Tuctoria > Tuctoria greenei. The sequence continues at coordinate 8,815,920 of JAYESD010000009.1, forward strand.
GTTTGCACTTTACCGGACTAGTCTGCTGTGGACTAGTCTGCACTGGGAGGGCTTGTCTGATTCTGGACAGAGAGCGTATCAGACTAGTTCAGAACTGTGTGAATTTGTGCAGTGAGAGTGTTTTCCTTTGCTTGAGCTCTTGGGGTGTGTTTCTCCAACACACTCCATACACAAAGAGTATTATATTCATCTCTTGTGCTCTTTTCAACTTGATTCATCAGTCTCCTTTCTTTTTGCGCTTACTTCATAATTTCATCAAAACTTGCACTCATCTCAACAATTTGGTTAGGATCTCATTTGTTCGTCATAAATTAACCAAAACCCACAAGGGATGCCTAGATGCACTTTCAATCTCCCCGTTTTTGGTGATTGATGACAACCTATTGAGATTTCACAAATATGATTAAAATTCAGATTTTCATAAAGTGTGCACATATGAGCTTGAAACAAATTAAGCAATGAAAACATAATACATATGTGCACTCTTTATGGTGGGATGCAAGACTAAGTGTGTGTAAGCAATAATCGTGATGAGAATTAGATAAATGACATAATCATATCAACATCAAGCATATATGTCAATTTCAGACAAAGAGATAGATTACATCAAAGCACCATCACACACTTCAAAACCATGAATAGAACCATAATGAAAGCATAATGAAAAAGATGCAAAAGAGCTCTCATCTCTCAAACTACTGCTACACCTAGTGACTCCCCCTCAATATCTCCCCCTTTGGCATCAAGGCACCAAAAAGAAGGAGAGGAGAGATCTAGCAATAGCCGTCTACTCACTCCTCGCCGTCGGTCCTCTCATCGTCTTCATCTTCAGACTGCGGAGGAGGAGGAGGAGCGGGTCCACTCAAAGTGCCCCCAACACCAAAATAGGCGAGTTGGAAGGGAGAAAGAGGTGGAAACTCTGAGAAGTCAGAGGGAGAGTCCTCGGAGATGACAAGAGACCCAATAGGCTCAATCTCCAGCTTCTGGCATATGGCTTTGACATTTTGCTTTATGTATCTCATATCCTCATTCCTTGCCATGTTCAACTTGTGTACTTTCACTTCAACCTTTTTGCAGGAGCCAAAGATGCTGGCCAAGTACTTCAAGATGCCACTAGGTGTGGGGACCGGAATCCCGACCTCCAAGGATTTCATTTGGTGGTGTCGTGCAAAGCGACACCCAACAGTATACAAGAAAGGAACGAGAACAATTTACAATACCAATTCTTTATTTAAAAGCACAACGGAAGTTTTAAAATACTAACGAAAGGAAGAGAACTATACATCATAGCTACGCTCTCAGCAGTAGCTATGCAAAAGAAAAGTCATCCATGCCCTGGATACTTCGCACTAGCAACACACAATTCACGGCGGTGTGCAGGGTTCCCACTCGGCTATAAACCCTGGAGGGGGTGCAGCCTCGTCATCAAACCCTTCATCAGTCGTATAAGCTGCAAAAACTTGTTAACTGTAAACGTGAGCATAAGGCTCAGCAAGACTAACCCGTCTCACTAGACATATGCAAGGGTGAATACTAAGCATAGGTAAGGTAAAGCATAAAGGACTCGCCTACAATTGGATCTTTATATTCATATTTTTAAGTAGCACATGACATTCTCCAGGCACGGCACATCATAGACTCCACAATCAAACAAGAAATGCCTTTCCGATGATATGACGTGCACAAAGAACATAATGCTATTACAGGTAAAGTATGGGGAAACTGTAAACTTTTAATTGTACTATATCTAAGCCAAACAAGGTTCTCCAAACAATTTGTAAACCAATATATCATATTCTCCTGACTTCTTTAGTATTTACTATGTCACAGCGCAGTGAACGAGTGGTACTCTATTATCGCAAGGGACGGTGATTGCAATCAGGACATACCCGGAACAACACGACACATACGCACTTTCGGAAATGTCAGCGAGTACTTACAGCAGTACCTACATAACAATTCAGTACTAGTCGTATATGGCCACCTTTCACTAAACACTCGAATGTCGAACCGGTCAATCTGTCACGAGCAGGAGGTCACTGCGTGGGGCGTACTCTGACGTGTCCACCAGCTGATTTACACCTTGCTGCCCTCAACCCATGCCTATAAATAGAATAGAATGCCTCGACAAACCAGTATCAAGCTACGTCAGTTTACTAGAGCCCATTTCTCTAGTATGTCGCCGGTACAATTCAAGCTTGGCTAACAGGACCGCACACGAAACGGTCCTCAATCGACACAAGCAGAGCTACGCACGTGAGACCACATCTCGCTGCATCCTACCTACTGCTCGGTCTCAATTTCATATTCATAAACCATTTTCTTATTCCAGATTCTCTCGTGTGACAAAATTCCTATCTCACGAGTAGATTCCAACTACTCGACTTCTACCGAATTCCTATGAGCATAAGCATAGCAGTGTCTACTCAACGGGCCATAGACCTATCAAAGACTCCATAGGATTTGTGGCCATGCAAGTGGATGTCAAACACCTTCAACGTAATGCACAATCATCTGAAGACGTAAGGTGAAATAAAACTGCAAAACACTGTAAAGAACTTAAATGCAAATTGGGGCTTTCCTGAATGCAAGTCTGAGCCTAGGTTAGTTTCTGGCAGCTGGACCTCCAAAGCTTCCGGCTGCTCCTCGATTTCAGCTACTACACGATATGCATATACCAGGTATGAATGACTTTGGAAATAATTAATATGTTTGAGGTGGTGTGAATATCCTAGGATGAAAATAAGATGATTGTCTTAATTGGCTTTTGGACTTTTATGGTAGATACTAGTGACTATAGAGAAGACTCTTGCAAAGAACAGGAGATGATCAAGGAAGTTTGTTGTGCTTAAAAATTATGGTAAGCAATAACCTTCTCGAAATTTTGCTTGAAATTTTGGAGTCCTGTCATGGCTACCAGGGGTTGTATCATGTAGATGAGGTCTCATTGGTTCTAGGAAAATTTGTTTCACTATTTTCTATGCTTCCTACGGGGAGAAACTAATTTTTCAAGTTTGGGGAATTTTTTGGAATTTTATTTTTCCATTTTTCTCAATTTATAACTACATCGAGATTTGGAATATTGATCAACCCAGTATTTTAAGTCCAAAGAACTTGAAACTTTTACTGGAGATCAAGGGGATTAACAATAGGGTTTTGACCAAAATTGGAAATTTTCCAATTAACAGAACTGTAGGAATGAATTCTTTAAGCATTTTGCTTATCTGAATTATAGAGAAATATCTATAGCTTTTCATACAAATCAAAGTGCTCCACTGGACAATATTCTTCATGCTGGTTCTAAAAATAATTGTTTTGGAATTTTTGGATAATTTTACCGGAAGTTATGGATTTTCCAAGTTTGAATTGAATCTGGATTTATTTTCCTATTGGAAATTTCAAATAAAGGGGTCGGTCCAACTTCATTTGAATTGGACCAATCGGAACGTAACCACAACGGGAGCCACGGGGTTAACCTGTGCAGCCGCACCGGAGCCGTGGTTACAGCTGATCCCACACGAGCGGTGTTGTTGACAAGTGGGACCCGCACCTTCGTCAACCTCCCGACGCGGCGGCGTCTCATTCCGGAAACGCAGCGGCGCTTCACCAGACTTAGTGCATCGACCTCCTTCTGGCCTCGCCTTGACCGCTCAACCATAAAATCGACCGCGCAAGCCGATAGTGGTGTCCAATCTCATCGGCGATGACCGGAGACGGCGATGCGACGGTGACGGCGGAGCTAGGGTTTCGGCGTTCGTCGGAAATGCTCGGCAATGGCGTAATAGGCTCGGTAAAAGGTCGGGAAGGTTCCTGGGAGCACCAGGAGGATGATTTGGGGGTTAGAACGGAGTGATATCGCCGGCAAAGTTGAGTTCGACGGCGAGGTACGGTTTTTCAACTGGCGGCCATGAAAACTCAAAATCCGACCTCGTCTCTTGACGTATTCTTTTAAATTTTGGTGAGGTGATGTGCCGGGAGATCTAGGAGATAATACCTTATTGGATTGACAAATCATTGCACGCAGAGACGGAATTTAACCGGTAATCTAGTGATCCCTGTATGAACTGTATTCGGGGAAACTTGAGATAAGGGAGCTAGGAAGCACGATAGTGGCTGAAACTTCACAAGAAGCATCTAGGTACCTTTGCGCGCCTTATTGCTTCAATGAAGGAGATGGAAACGTGCTTGAAGTGGTCTGTCCTTGTGGAACAGAAGGTTCCCTAACGGCTTCACCCGCGAGCTCCGAGGAAACTTCAAAATACCGCCCATATAAGCAGGGAATCAATCAAAGGACTGGATGGGAAGGAAGAGCAACTAGTGAAGACACCTTTTGCTGTTGGAAGCACCGCGAATCCTTGCGTTGTTCGGCTGGCGCGTCAAGAACGGCGGCGGCAATGCGGTGTAGTGGCGGAAAAGGAAAAACAGAGGCGAGAGCATGGGTGTGTGTCCACTTCGACCGGGGAAGGGTTTATATAGCTCGGGAAGGAGTAGAAGGCACGCCATGAAGCAGCCAGACGAGCAGCTCGGTGGTGGTTTGCATGCGGCACGGTGTCAAGCAGGGAAGCGCCGAAAAGACGGCGTGCAGAGCAGCACCGAGGTTGTCCCACTGACTGGTGGGTCCCACTACCCTTATCCCTGCCCCTTCTCTGCAACATCAATTCCCTTACCAAACTTGATCCAAAAATTCTAGATTTTTGTGGGGAGGCTCAAATAAATATCTGGAATTTGATTCTGCAATTGGATTTTGAATTGGAGCAAGTTTCAATTGAATTTCAAATCTGAATTTGAATTTGGATGAAATTCAATGGTGTCACTGATTTAAATAGCAAATGAGTTCCAAAAATTTTGAAACTATGAGGATAAGTCAAGCATGTCATGCTGACCATGATGGTGTGTTCAAATCTTGATTTTCAATTAAGTTGAACAGAATTCAAAAATTGAATTCCTACTATGGTGTGAATTTGCTAAGCGTCTCAAATAAAATAGCCAATGGAGTCCATAAATTATGAAACTTTACAGGAAGTCTAGTTGTAATATTAGTAAACCATTGAAAAATTTATGTCCTCTGAATTGAATAATTTTGACTGGGCCAAATATACAGTAGCATATTCAATTTGAATATATATATATATATATATATATTGGGTACTGCATATTAATTTGACCTAGGATCCTTCATTCAAATAATTCCAAACTTTGGAGAGAGGTTAAAAGAATTTATCTAAGATTATTGGTGAAGTCCATTCCTCATGTTAATAAAATTTAAGCATGAGTTGAAGAACTTATTTGATGAGATCAAATTCATAATCATAGCTATAATTGGTCTCCATTAGAGTTGATAACCAACTTACAACTGAACCTAATATGATGGAAAATGTGGGATTTTACACTAGGAGACCCTTTTTGAGTAGGGGACCTAGTAGTTGGAGCAGTCCTTGCATCTCCTTGAGCCCTCCTTGGAGCCTCTTCACTTGACACTAGAGATGGAGTAGCTGGGAGAGTGGCTTGGGAGGGCTTCTGGGGCCTTAGAAGAGTGTGCTCAACATCCTTCACAAACTTGATTCCTATGACCTTTTCTATCATAAACATGATATAGGACGCATAGCCACAGGAACGGTTAGGGGTGCAAGAGAAGTTCACCATGTTGTTCCAGATATAGTCGAAGACATCAAACTTCCTGTTCTTGCTTATCACCTTCATTAGTGACCTCAGGTAACCTTGAACACTTCCTGCATCTCCATCTTTTGGAGCTATTGTCTTCCTTAGCACCCTATTTAGAACCATGAAGAATGGCTTCATGTTCTTGGTGGAAGGGGGAGTGAATTTCAAGCGAGTGTTATAGAGGAACTCCATCTTGTCCTTCTCCACGACGCCAATATTGTGGATGATGAGCTCATTGTTTTCAGTGTCTTCCAGGTGAAGCAATCTTGCAAACTCATACGTCAAGGTGTGCTTGGATCCGTGAGTCATCCAAGTCACCCTTTCCTCTTCATCACTGGCAAAATAGCAGGTAGCATAGAACTGAGCAATAACTTCATCATTCCTGTTGTATCTGAAGGCAAACAAATCCTTTAGACAATGCCTCGCCACAGCTACAATCACATCATCATAGGCTGGGCAACTCTTCCTCTCAAAGTGGCTCCAGTCAATCCACTGGTTGCGGACCACCAGAGTCTTCATCGTGACATACACAGAACTATAGTAGTCCGCGTGGAAGTTGCTCCAGAACCTTACATCAGTTGCCTTTCTACAACTTCTATAACAGACAATTGTCCTGAGCTTAGAAGCCACATCGCTTCCTTTGCCATTGAATCTTTCTTCAAAGGGGTCCCTGTTCTCCCGTCTATAAGCACTCATCTGGAGAGGTCCAATCGGGCCGGAGGCGATCCCTTTCCCTTTGCCCTTAGCTTGGCGAGAAGCGGTCGAGCTAGGGCCAGCTGCATCCTTTCCTTTGGATGCAGGCTTCTTGGCCACGACCTTTCACCGCACCTGAGGTGGAGTGTGCGACAGGTCAGCGGTACGGTGTTGCCGCTTCTTGCCTTGGCCCATCGAGGACCGAAGCAACGACTCATGGTCCAACTTGGCTTCATAGTCGGAGATCTCATCATTGGAACTCGACATGGTCCTGACAAGAGAATTAGACAATATGTGGATGAGGATTGATGGCAAGGAAATGCATTGAGTAGTTGGAATTTATGGATGGGTTTAGTAAAAAAAATCGGACTTGTCCGGTGCTCAAGTGTGGACTAGTCCGGAGAATCAGACTTGTCCGTACCGAGATCGGACTAGTCCGGTGTTCAACTGTTCAAACCCTAACTAGCAATTCAATGATGTTTCTCAATGCAAAAATGGCTCTAGGTAGATGTAATACAACAAGGAGTCATGTATTAACAAGTGGAACTAAGCTGTTTGGCCCATAGCACGAAATCAAAGGTTCTAGGGTTTTGGAGAAAATTTACCAAAATCATTTGATTCTTGAGGTTGGAGGTGTTGTTGGTGTGTACTAGTCTGTGGTCCTCGATCCCCTTGCGATGAAGATCGTTTTCCACGAAAAGTTGAAGAGGTTTGGTGGATGAATCACCAAATCACCTTGGGGGTGCTGGAGCGAGGAGAGAGAAGGTGAGGAGTGTTGTGGGGATGAAGGAGATTAGGTTTTGGTGGTCCTAGGATTATCGAGTCGAAAAATCGAACTAGTCCGTGGTCAACCGAACTAGTCCGGACTACCGGACCTCCCCAGACTAGTCTGCAGTGTGCGGACTAATCCGGGCAACCACGGACTTGTCTGTGGTCACCAGAACAGAATCATTTAGCCCATTCGTATATATTTGCAGGTGCTTACAAAGAAAATAGGGGTCAAACCCTACAAATAATCTTGATGAATATAAACAATAAACATCCAACAATCAAGCTATGACCATAATTCACCAAGATCAAGTAATTGAAATAGTTTTTCAAAAAAAATAGAGAGAGGTGATTTTCATAAGACAATCAATAGATTTTGAATATGGCATACAGGTATGCAAGTTTTCAAGCCACATTCCGAGCATCAAGGATATTTAGTTCATTTCGGAGTTCGCAAAAATGTTTTTCATCAAGTGGCTTGGTGAATATATTAGCTAGTTGTTTTTCTGTGTTGATATGGGAAATGGCTATGTCTCCTTTTATTGAGTGGTCTCTCAAAAAGTTATATCGGATATCTATGTGTTTTGTCCTAGAGTGCCCAACATGGTTATGGGCAATTTTAATAGCACTCTCATTATCACAAAGGAGTGGAATTCGACTCATATTGTAACCGTAATCCCTTAGAGTCTATCGCATCCAAAGGAGTTGTGCACAACAACTCCCGACTGCAACATACTCCGCTTTGGCTATGGATAAGGCAATGGAGTTTTATTTCTTGGAAGACCAAGAAACTAGGGATCTACCTATAAATTGGCATGTACCGGTGGTACTTTTTCTATCTACTTCGCATCTGGCATAATCTGCATCGGAGTATCCAATGAGATTGAACTTGGAGCCTTTAGGATACCAAAGGCCTAAGTTGGGTGTATCAACTAAATATCACAAGATTCTTTTTACGACTGTCAAATGACACTCCTTAGGATTTACAATTCTAGTCACAAAGGGGTAAATAACTGTGTTCAAGGGGCCTTCTCACAAGTTGAGGGCTCCCCAAGATTTACAATTCGAAACACTACTAGACACACTCGAAAAGTATCCAATGAAACAGCGAGAGTGTGCGAGAGAATCAAACCCAAGAGCTCAAGACGTGAAGAACGTGTCTGTCCTTTGATCTATGGTTAATATCAAGGATTTGATATTTCTTGTGTTGGATTGTGTGGAGAGATGTGTTTTCTGGGCTCTTAGAAGGTGTGACGGCGCAGGGGGTCGATAGAGTTTGATTAGGGGCCGTGCACCTCTATTTATACTAGGGTTTTCAAAGGTTACCATTAGGGTTTACAATGTCTGGACTAGTCCATGGTGGATTCCGGACTAGTCTGGTGTGCGGCGTGTGGGAAACCCTAAGTGTCCTGAGTTATCGGACTTGTTCAGCAAATGTCGGACTAGTCCGTTTTTGTCTCTGGAGATGTTCGAACTAGTCCGGCACATATCGAACTAGTCTGGCGTGGTGAATCCCTTAGTGAATTGAGGACAAGTCCGCACTTGGAGGACTTGTCCTAGTCATAGAGGATATCGGACTAGTCCGGATAAGATCGGACTAGCTCGGTGTCGTGGAATTTTGAGGGACCAAGGAGAAGTCTGAAATTGGGGGGACTTGTCCAATGTTGGTCAGTGGGGATTTCGGACTAGTCTTTGAAATACCGGATTTGTTTGATATTTATCAAAAGGATTATCGGACTAGTCCGTACTTTATCGAACTAGTCCATTGCAGACAAGTTCGCACTAGGAGGACTTGTCCGATTCTTGATAGAGAGCATATCGGACTAGTCCGGGGAACATCGGACTAGTCCAGAAATGTGTGAATTTGTGCAGTGAGAGTCTTTTCTTTTGCTTGAGCTCTTGGAGTGTGTTTCTCCAACACACTCCATACATAAAGAGTATTATATTCATCTCTTGAGCTCTTTTCAACTTGATTCATCACTCTCCTATCTTCTTTGTGCTTACTTCATAATTTCATCAAAACCTGTGCTCATCTCAACAATTTGGTTAGGATCTCATTTGTTTGTCCTAAATCAACCAAAACCCACAAGCGATTCCTAGATGCACTTTCACCTACGCCGAGCCGGAGGTCTAGTGTGTGTAGCCTGCTTAGTCTGGTTCATTCCCAATAAGTGCACACCCTGCCTCCCAACGCTACGCCCAGTACTGGGGCCAGACGGCTCACCCTAGGTAAGACGGGGTCGGGCCTCAGATACCTCAAACTGAATTATCCATGCACCGTAAGCCCAACTCAGGACCGTATGAGATAACGCAACTAGGAGCGAGGGGGATGTCACTGGTGAGTGCAGTTACTTTCTTGTCTATCATGCCTATGCAGGTACCAACCAGGTGCAGGTTTGGGACATCCACGCGGGATGGTATGATGGTGGCACGACCTGCGGGATCGTCACTTCTCCTGAGGTGGGCACGGGGGCCACTGTTGGTACCCTGCAGACCGGGTGCCCTGCGTATAAGGAAGAAGAAGCTCCAGACTGACCTCCCTGCTGAGGCAGGTCCCAGGGCTGCCACGCGTCCTTTGGCTCCGAACCCTTGCTCCCACCAAGGAGCGCTCCAAAGGTTCCACGAGTCCTTCGGCTCCGGGACTTTGCTCCAACCGAGGAGGGTTTCGGAGCTGTCACGCGTCCTCTAGCTCCAGACCCTTGCTCCCACTGAGGAGGGCTCCAGAGCAGCCATGCATCCTGCAACTTGCCCTAGGCGGTAGGTTGCGGGAGTAAAGGGCGGCTTGCCCTGTCCAAGTCGCGCATTGAGGTCACGCGCCTTCCCCATGTGCACGACGCAGCTAGCGCCCCTGTCAGTTACCGTTACGTTCAATCACATCTCAGTGACGGCACCGCAGGGATAGCCCACGCTGCCATGTGGGTAGTTTTTTGTGACAAAACGGATGGGACGTTCGCTGTCATCATCAATGATTATGCATACCCACTAGCGTCCAACGCGACAAGATGGGGGTCTTCTAGACACAATTAGAGGCAGCGTACGCAAGAAGTCTTAGATCTTGTACAGGACAAGATCACCCCGGGGCCATATGTATGACCTTACTATAAAAGGGTCGGGCACCCACCGTTATAAGGGACCAAGTTTAGACACACGCACCCAAGCAAATCTTTTGACACTCACACAGACTGAGACACTCAAGCAATACAAACCTCACAGTGAAGTAGGGTATTACGCTCTGACGGGTGAACTACGTAAAACCACCTACTCACCATAGTACCTCAAACGCGCGACCTCATCGGAGACTAAGCCCCCGCCTAAAAGATAACCTTTGCGGGCTGCTCTCAAAGCGGGTCCGGGAGAAGTGTCATTCGCACACTTCGACACAGGAGTCATATGGAATGAAGCTCCAGAATCAAGAATCCATATACAAGTACCTAAACGAGAAGTGGAAGGTGATCTCTCAGAGGAAGACTAAGAAGTAGCAGCAGAACTTGAAGGTGCAGAAGACGGAGTCACAGAATCAGCAACTCCTTGTGATATAGAGGCAGCAACGCGATGAAGAAGCACAAGCAACTGGACATCTGTATTAGCAGAACTCTCTTGAGATCCTCCAATACTAGCACCACCAGCACTCTGTGAAGAATGACGAGCCTGAGCACCAGCAGTGTGTGGAGTGGCCTGAAAACGAGGAGCCAAAACCGAAGAGTCAGCAAAAAGTCAGCATCATGAAGACGAGTCTCCTCATTATGAACACTAGCAAGAGCGTCCATAAGAAAGACACAAGGATGACAAGCGAGCAGCTGAGCACGAAGGGGCTCAAACTCGTCACGAAGCCACATCAAGAAGTCGTAGGTGCGTCGAAGTTCGAGTGCATCCTTCTAACTCTAACAAGATGAACATGTATCCAGTGATAACTGAGTACCAAGAATATCAAGCTGACGAAAAATAGTAGAAATCTGAGCAAATAACTCATCCACTATTGCATCTTCTTGTCGTAATAGCTGGTCCTGACGAATAGCAGCAAGATAGGTTGACTGCCTAGTAGGCTCGTAGTGGTGACGTAGAAAAGAGCACATCTGATGTGCAAACTCAAACTCCACTGTATCAGCAGCAAGACAATTGTAACACCCAAATGTTTGAAGAAAAAATGAGTAAAAAGAAATTGTGAAGAGTTACAAAAAAAAATTTCTTTGGAAATAAAATTCATATAAGGCAATTGCATCATGTTTGGTTGATTCTGTGAAAATTTTGAAATTCTAATTCAACAGAAATTCAGTTTAAAAATTCAAATCATAAAAGAGAAGAGAAAGCAAATAGAAAAGAAAAAGAAAAAATAAAAGGAAAAAGGAAAACTTCCCCTGGGCTGAATCCCCCGCCCCGGCCCAACTCCCCTCCTTTCCCCGCGCCGGCCCGCTCCACCCGCGCCCGCACCTCCTCTGCCCTTTCGCTGACGAGCTGGCCCTACCCGTCAGTCCTTTCTTCCCCGCGGCGCTGCGCGCCGTAACGCTCGTGCGCGATTACACCGTGCCGCCCACTCAACCCCCTCTTCATTGTCGTCTGTTTCACCCTAATCAAGCACCCCGTCGTGCCCATGATGATCGTTGCCCGTTACTCGTCTGATCCTCTATAAAAACCCGGCCAGCCCCCCCCCCCCCCCCCCAATTTCACCATTCTCGACGCCCAAACCCTAGCCACCATTGAGCTCGGTAATGTTGGTCGTGTTCCCGTTGTTCCACCCGATTCCTCGCCTCGAAAACTAGCCTAACACCTTCGCCGTGTTCTCAGGTTCGCGCCAGACATATTTGTCGGGGGAGAACGCCTCTGCGTCGCTGACTTCGTTGGGCGCCGACGAGCTCCATAGCGCCCCATCGTCGCCGACCGGCCTCCGTCCAATATCCTGCCTCACGACCCCCACTGGTGAGACCCCCTCGCTTCCCCCTTCCTTATTCACCATTTAGATGTGCCCCATAGCCTCTGCAGCACATGTTTTGGTCGCCACCGGCGAGTCCGCCTCCGAGCGCGCGCCGCCCTGCGTCGTTGCTTCCATCATTCGGGGCAACGTGGCCCTTTGTCGTCCGTTCATTTTGAATGGGCGGCCGAGATTAGAACCCCTTCGGTTAATAAAATTTGGGCCCTCCATTTTAAATCTGACGGCCCAAGTTCAATTCCCTTTAGCCGTTGGTGATTTTTCAAAGAACCCCCTAGACAGTTTCGGTAACCCCCTAGATAGATCTAGATATTTACAGAATTGTCGAAAAATTCATAAAATTGACCCTGGACTTTATGGAAATTAGGAAATTACTGGATAATTAAATAAAAAGTGTTTAAAAGCCCCTGGAATATTATAAAATAGCAAATAAATTCTGGAAAATTGTAGAATACCCCTGGACTTTGTATAAATATATTATTAGCCACTAGAACAATTCTGTTTTTACAGAAAAGCCCCTGATAGTTCTAGAAATTAAATAAAAGTCCTTAATTTATATAATACAATTATAAAACCAGATTTAAATATGTTTTTAATTTATTTCCATTTCTGTAATATTTTTATTAATTCATTTAAATTGCTGAATTGGTCATAAAATACTTTTTAAGTGTATTTCATTCATAAAATTGATTTGCACCTAGAAATAATTATTAAAAATTGTATAAAAAATTGTAAAATCTGCATTTTATGTTATAAATCTATTTTAAGAATATTTTGAAGGAGAAAAATTTCTAGAAAATATTAATAGGTTTCTAATAAATATAAAATGGTATAAAAATTGTTAAAAATATGTTTTACTCAATATATTTCATTTAACTCTAAATTCTCAATAATTGGTATTATGCCTATAATTTAAATTAATCAGAAAATCACTTTTGCGTAGGAATTATGTTTATTTGAATTGTTTGCATTCTATGAGATCTTGTTGTACTTTATTATTTTGTGCATCATCGTAAAACTAGAGTTGGGGCCAGAACCGACATTTAATCTTTAAGAGCAGCAATTTCCCGTCGACCACCAAGCTCAATTTGGAGGCAAGTTCCTTGACCATCTTGCACCCTTTTTGTTAAGTTTTAGTTAGATGCATGCTAAATTAATTCCTTGTCGCTTGGTCTGGGTGTTTTACTATTTATTAGTTCAGGCTTAGCCACTCTTAATTAAATATGATCAAGTTATCTACACGATGTTTATTTTACAATGCTTCAGGAAATGCTGGCAAATATGAATTTGGTAGATAGGAATCTAATAGGGGGTTTTGTATGGATTGGTGCATGCATGCACAAGACCATATATGGGGCTTGACACCTATCGGATTCTAAGGACTGGTTTATGGAGGAAGTTGCTAAGCCTTTTAGTATCACCACAGAATTGTATATGGGACAACTTGGTTTAGTAATTTAGTCTCTCCCTATATAGCATAGGTAATTGAACGGGTAGGGAGTGGGTTCAGAATTCTGCCTTGGGATCCGCATGTCTCAAGAAGGGGCTTCTTCTGGCGGAGGGAAAATAGACTCCAGGTGCTGGAGCGGTGAAACATTAGAGTACCCATTGCAAGTTGGGAGAACCATCGGAAAAACCTCGTAGTGATCTGTAACACCCTCATTTTCATGCATCATGCCCTGCATACACTCATATACATGTTTAACATTAACCCGCATAAAGAGGAACGAGTTTAAAATTGATTCGGAGCATTTAAAATTGATTTGGAACAAAACCCCACTTAAAATGCAGGAAAGTGCGGACTAGTCTGATTTTGCTGAGGACTAGTCCGATTTCTCTCTGGCTGAAAATGGACTTGTCCATTTTTACTGCAGACTAGTCTGATTTTGGCTCTGAAAACTTTTGGACTTGTCCGATTTTGTGCGGACTAGTCCGATATTCCATGAATCCTTGAAAAATTTCTAAGTCCTTGGACTTTTCCGGACTAGTCCAGTGTTCCAACGGACTTGTACATTTTCCTCTCTGTTTAAAATCGGACTTGTCCGATGTTTGGCCAGACTTCTCCGATTTTCTCTCTGGACGACTTCGGACTAGTCCGGTCCTTTTTGGACTTGTCCGATATTTCGTGACTCCGAGTTGATCTTTTGTTTTACAACTTGTTTCTTGGGTTTCACATTAAGTGGGCCTAGGGGCGTCGTGCCTAACTCTGTTAGAGGCCATGTGGGACTCTAAACCGTCCTCTACTCATCCCAAAAACGAAATCTATCTAACCCTAGCCTCCACCTCTATATAAATAGCCCCACCCCTTCGATTGACATCTATTTGTCACTTTTCCACCCACCCAAACCCTAGTTCGTGGGGAGCCACCATCAAGGAGGGAGGAGAAGATCCCAAGCAAGAAGAAGAAGAGGAGGAAACGAAAGAGGATCAAGATCTCCACCAAGTTTTGTTCTTCAACACCAATTCATCCCCAAGTTCATCACCAACCCTAGATCACCAAGATCCAAGTGTTACCTCCAAGTTTCTTTATTCATTGGAGTTCTAAAAACCTGGTATACCTTATATTCTCTTTTCCTTACGAGAATTCAACCCCTAATCTCTGAATTTACGTCGATCTAGAAAACCCAAATCTTCTGATCTCGCAGAGGGCGGACTTGTCCGGTCCCTAGCGGACTACTCCGATCTTCCTGGTTAAATTGGGGTGAATTAATTCTAAAATTTGATCTAATCGAATCCAATCCTGTATAAACTTGTTAAAAACTATTAGAACTAGTTAGTGATCATTAAAAACAATCTAGTAACAAGTTCTACCTTGCATTTGCATCAATCATGCATGTCATGTCATATTGAGTAATATTGTGCACTCTTTGATTGTGTTCTTATCTCGTATGTTTATTGTGTGGATTAGATAGATTTGCGCTAGAGAGTGCCGCGGAGGACATACAGCACCAAGAGTCTGAAGGCTTTGACCCTAATCAACAGCAAGAGCAAGGCAAGTGTCCTTAAAGCATATTGATCATGTTTTAAAATAAATGTTTTGTTTGCAAAACTGCATGCTTGTGTCAATTTGATGGGAATCCTATGGTAGGAAGTTTACTAGATTTGCTAAACCACCCTTGTCACCTGGAATATATGGTAGAGAGTCGGGAAGGGCTTTTTACCTTTTTGCCTCGCTTAATCAACTGGGATGGGAAACAACTATACCACTCAATTTAATTATGCATTAATGATATTCTGGTTAATGTGTCAATATGATATGGTTATGGGTGATCTAAGAAAGCCTGGTATGTGGATGGGTTGGATGTTATGGTGGTTTTGCTTGCTTTAGATCTATGGACCGGTTCATGCAAGAATAAGCCAGGACTACAGTGCCACCACGAGGCCAAGTATGGGTGCGGCGTAGCTGATTAATTAGGGCTTTGCTAGTGATGTTTGGAACATTGTGGATGCTCGGGGAAGGGGTAGTCGGATTGGGTTTGTTGATGATTGGTGGGACTACTCTGGGATCCGAATGGCTCAAGAGGGGGCCCTTGGTTGAAGATGTGCTCAGTTGGAGGAATCGCCACCGGTGAGGTCTAAATAGGTTAGTAATCTCTTTGTAAATGCTATTTTGTGATCTCTTGGCTACACACCGATGGAAGCGTGAGACGGCATAATAGAGGTTCTAGTCATCGAAAGGTGATGAAATCACAAACACGTGGGTAAAGAGGTACAAACTCTGCAGAGTTAAATAAAACTATCATGATAGCCGTGCTCCCGGTTATGAGCACCTGGACAACTTCTATGATTAGAGGGAACTCGGTATTGGGATGATTTGGGATGGTTATGGTTGGTATTATGGTTTTGAATTTATTTCTGGTATTGAAAATGGTTATTGGCAAATGGTGAAATCTGGAATTATTGATGAGGATGGTGAATTGTGGACTGGTATTATGGTATTACTTATGATTATGATGGGTTTACTTCACATAAATGTAATATATTGCTTTTTAAATGTTTCAATGTACTTTTCAGCACTTAGCCATTAATATTGTCATCATTTGAATTAGCCACATGTCATACTTTCCACACTTGCTGAGTACGACATGTACTCACTCTTGCAATCCTCCAACCAATAGTTGCAGGTCAGGATTGGGAGTTTAATGGCGATAATGCGGAGTTCTAGGCCGTGTCTACCGTCAGCTTTGCCTGTGGTGTTGATTGGAGCTGCACTATACCCTATTGCTTATGCTGCCTAGCTGTTTAGTTTGCTTATTTAGTCTATTTCCGATGCATTAGTTGGACTTGTCACAAATATTCATTAGAGTTTGTATTCGAGGATAATCTGGTTTGTGTAATAAAATTTGGTTAATTAATCTTGTTCTGTGGTAATTTTCTGTATACTCTTTTGTGATTGCACTCGTGTATGTGTGTTGAACATCCTGGGCAAACATATGTGTTAGCTTGGTTCATTTTTTGGAACCGGGCATCACAAATTGGTATCAGAGCCACAGGTTTGACCGTAGGATGCAGCATAGATAGAATGGACACTTTAGAGCACATAGGAGCACTCAGGAATCAATGTGTTTTTGCTTGGAGTGTTGTTTGCTATATATATTGCTTGCTTGTGTGCTTAATAGAGGATTTTGGGATGCCTTAGCATTGCCATGTCCACCTAGGCTAGTGTAGCTAGCTGTTTAGTTTATATCCCTTGATGCATATAGTTGGGGACGTTTTCTAATTCTTACCTATTGCTTTTCTTCAGATGGTGAGGACTCACAACCAGAGGGATGGCAATGATGAGGAGGAGAACAATGGAGTGCCTCAGAACAACATCGGACAAGGATCTACTCAAGGAGCTATCAACATTGAGTAGCTATTGGCTAGGCAAAACCAGCTCATGCAGACCATGATACAAATAATGGGACAGCTGCAGGCTGGTAATATCAACAATCAGCCACACATGCCTCCACCGCCACCCCCGCCTCCTCATAACCGATTGGGAGAGTTTATGAGGACTAGGCCACCAACCTTTGCTCAAGCTGCCGGCCCTATGGATGCGAATGATTGGCTCAAGTCCGTGGAGAAGAAGCTAGCTATTGTCCAATGCAGTGATCGGGAGAAGGTCTTGTTTGCTTCTCATCAACTAGTTGGAGCAGCTGCGGATTGGTGGGATGCTTATTGCAATGCTCATGAGAACCAAGAGAGAATTACTTGGGCCGAATTCAAAGAGAATTTTCGTTCTCATTATGTGCCTGAGGGTGTTATGATCTTGAAGAGGCAAGAATTTGAGAATTTAAGGCAAGGAAGATCAAGCGTGAGTGAATATCTCAATAAATTCACTCAACTCTCAAGGTATGCGCCTGAGGATGTTAGTCAGGACAGCCGGAAGTAATACTTGTTCATGAGGGGCTTGAACAATGAGATCCAAGTGCAACTACTCAACTGCGATTATGCCAATTTTCATAAGCTTGTGGACAAAGCAATTGTGGTTGAGAGCAAGATCCGTGAGATGGAGCAAGAAATCAAGAGGAAGGCGCCATATCAAGGACAGCAACAAGGAAGTAATGTGCGCCCTCGCTTTGCACCACCCAATGCGCCTCATTTCAGCTCTTCTATTCCTGCTCAGCGCCCTAGTCATGCACCACGCCCAACTCAGTTTGTGCAGCAGCACCCTGTCATGCAAGCACCTAGGCCTCCAATGCCTTATGCACCTCGCTCTAATTTTCCTGGTGCAAATGTTCAAAACCAAGCTCGTCCCAATAATTCTAGTGGAGTTAAGAAGGGATATACTTGTGCAGAAGCTGGACACTTTGCGCATCAATGTCCTAAGTTAGGCCTTGGTCAATGAAGCAATTCGTCGAGGCAAAACCCAAGACCCAATGGAGGACAACCACAAGGGAACCGTGGATAGCAGAATTTTGCTCGTGGCAATGTGAACCATGTCTCTACGGAGGATGCTCAACAAGCAGATGACGTGGTCATTGGTATGTTTCTCACCAACTCCAACCCCGCGACTATGTTATTTGATTCTGGAGCATCGCGTTCATTCATTGCATCAAAGTATGTTGCCAAGTATAGTTTTCCTATCTCTCATATGAAGTTTACTCTATTGGTTAAGTCTCCTGGAGGAGAGATGAGGAAAAATATAGTATGTCCAAAAGTAAGCCTTAGAATAAGGGGGGTAGACTTCTCCGCCAACCTCATTGTTTTGAATTCTCAAGGATTGGACATTATACTTGGTATGGACTGGTTGAGGAAGCACAATGGAGTTATTGAGTGTGCCACGAAGAGGGTGAAGTTGACCAACGAAGAAGGGATCACCGTAGAATTTGAAGCATCTCAAAGCGCACTGAAGCAATTGGAGTTGAATCATATGGATGGTGCCGCAATTGAGGAGATTCCGGTGGTGTGTGAATTTTTGGATGTTTTTCTGGACGAGTTGCCAGGTATGCCACCTGATCGAGACATTGAGTTTGTTATTGATCTAATACCTGGAACTGCACCTATAGCTAAGAGGCCGTATAGGATGCCTCCTATGGAATTAGCGGAGCTCAAGAAGCAGATTCAAGAGCAACTAGAGAAAGGTTTTATTCGCCCTAGCTCTTCGCCTTGGGGAGCGCCCGTTCTATTTGTGGACAAGAAGGATGGATCCCAAAGGATGTGCGTGGATTACCGAGCTCTCAACGAGGTAACAATCAAGAACAAGTACACCTTGCCACGCATAGAAGACTTGTTTGATCAGATGAAGGGTGCTTGTGTCTTCTATAAGATTGATTTGAGGTTGGGATACTTTCAAATGAAGATTAGACCATCGGACATACCCAAGACAGCTTTTAGGACACGATATGGATCTTATGAGTACACCGTGATGTCTTTTGGATTGACAAATGTGCCTGCCTACTTTATGTACCTCAAGAATAAGGTCTTCATGGAGTACTTGGATAGATTTCTCGTGGTGTTCATTGATGATATTATGATCTACTCGAAGGATGAGAAAGAACATGAGGAACACTTGAGGCTTACATTACAGAAATTGAGGGAGCATCGATTGTATGCCAAGTTCAACAAGTGTCAGTTTTGGTTGAGAGAGGTGTCGTTTTTGGGTCATATAATCTCAGGAGGAGGAGTATCGGTTGACCTCGGAAAAGTGAGAGACGTGTTGAAGTGGGAACCACCGCAAAATGTAAAGGAAATAAGGAGTTTTCCTGGGATTACTGGATATTACCGTAGATTCATCAAGGACTTTTCCAAGATAGCCAAGCCTATGACGGAGTTGCTAATGAAGGGCAAGGATTTCCGATGGACTGAAGCTTGTCAAAACAGTTTTGAGGAGTTAAAGAAGAGGTTGACAACAGCCCCAGTTTTGGTATTGCCGGATGTAAGCAAGAGTTTTGACATTTATTGCGATGCATCAAGACAAGGACTTGGATGTGTATTGATGCAAGAAGGTCAAGTGGTCGCCTATGCATCAAGACAATTGAAGAAACATGAGCAGAATTACCCAACACATGATTTAGAACTTGCAACCATGGTACATGCATTGAAGATTTGGAGGCACTATATTCTTGGACATAGGTGTGAAATTTATACGAATCATAAGAGTTTGAAGTATATTTTCACACAAACGGATCTGAACTTGAGGCAACGGAGATGGTTGGAGGTCATCAAAGATTATGATTTGGGGATCAACTATCATCCGGGAAAGGCCAATGTAGTGGCCGATGCTTTGAGTAGAAAGGGAGTAAGTCATCAACTCACAGTTTGAGAGTTACCATTCGAGTTATGTAAGGAGTTTGAAAGGTTGAACCTCGGATTTGTAAATGAGATGGAGATGATGGAGTTAAATCCAACCTTGGAGAAAGAAATTCGAGAAGCACAAACCACAGATGAGGAGATCAAGGAAATCAAGGAAAGGATCGAGGAAGGGAGAGAATTCATATTTGATGAAGATGAACATGGTACCTTATGGCTTGGAAAAAGAATCGTTGTGCCTAATGTAAAGCATATTCGGGAGACAATATTAAAAGAGGCACATGACTCACCTTACTCAACTCACCCTGGTTGTACAAAGATGTACAAAGACTTGAAGACTTGCTATTGGGTGGATAGCATGAAGAAGGACATAGCTGAATACGTAGCATTGTGTGATGTGTGCCAACGCGTCAAGGCGGAACATCAAAGGCCAACCGGATTATTGCAACCGTTTAAGATTCCGAAATGGAAGTGGAAAGAAATTGGAATAGACTTCATAGTTGGGTTACCACGTACTCAGTCCGGGTATGACTCAATTTGGGTAATTGTGGATCACTTAACCAAGTCAGCTCATTTTGTCCCTGTGAAGACCAAATATACAGATGCACAATTGGCCGAAATATACATGGAGCATATTGTGTGTCGACATGAAGTACCTAAGAAGATAGTCTCAGATAGAGGTTATCAGTTCACTTCCAGGTTTTGGCAAAAGTTGCATGAAGCCTTGGGAACGAGGTTGAATTTTAGTTCAGCATATCATCCTCAAACGGATGGACAAACCGAGAGGACCAATCAGATTTTGGAGGACATGTTAAGAGATTGTGCTTTGAAGCATGGGAAGAGTTGGGAAAAAGCTTGCCATACGCAGAATTTTCATACAATAATAGTTACCAAGCAAGCTTGAAAATGTCACCGTATGAAGCGCTTTATGGGAGGAAGTGTAGGACACCTTTGTTCTGGAATGAGGCAGGAGAAACTCAAGTATTAGGTCCGGATGTGTTGCAAGAAGCCGAAAAGAAAGTCCAAATAATTCTTGAAAACTTGAGGGCTGCCCAATCAAGGCAAAAAGGCTATGCGGACAATAGGAGAAGGAAACTAGCCTTTGAAGTGGGATATTTTGTTTACCTCAAGGTGTCACCAATGAGGGGTCATAAGAGGTTTAACATAAGAGGAAAGCTAGCACCTCGTTATATTGGACCATTCAAGATTTTGGACAAAAGAGGAGAAGTAGCGTATAAGTTGGAGATGCCAGCTCATCTTTCAGACGTACATGATGTCTTTCATGTTTCCCAGCTCGAGAAGTGCTTGAGAGTAGTAGAAGAACAAGTGCCAATGGAAGAATTGGAACTAGAGGAAGATTTGACTTATGCTAAACAACCGATCAAAATCTTGGAAACTAAGGAGAGGGTCACAAGGAACAAGGTTATTAGATGGTGTAAGGTTCAATGGAAACACCACACAGAAAAAGAAGCGACGTGGGAATTGGAGGATGATCTCAAGAAGGAATTTCCCTATCTCTTCTCTTCCGCATCGAATCTCGAGGGCGAGATTCATTTTAAGGTGGGTAGGTTTGTAACACCCTCATTTTCATGCATCATGCCCTGCATACACTCATATACATGTTTAAAATTAAACCGCATAAAGAGGAACGAGTTTAAAATTGATTTGGAGCATTTAAAATTGATTTGGAACAAAACTGCACTTAAAATGCAGGAAAGTGCGGACTAGTCCGATTTTGTTGAGGACTAGTCCGATTTCTCTCAGGCTGAAAATGGACTTGTCCGTTTTTGCTGCGGACTAGTCCGATTTTGGCTCTAGAAACTTTCGGACTTGTCCGATTATGTGCGGACTTGTCCGATATTCCATGAATCCTTGAAAAATTGCTAAGTCCTTGGACTTTTTGGGACTAGTCTGGTGTTCCAGCGGACTTGTCCGCTTTCCTCTCTGTTTAAAGTCGGACTTGTCTGATGTTTGGCCAGACTTGTCCGATTTTCTCTCTGGACGACTTCGGACTAGTCCAGTCCTTTTCGGACTTGTTCGATATTTCGTGACTCTGAGTTGATCTTTTGTTTTACGACTTGTTTCTTGGGTTTCACATTAAGTGGGCCTAAGGGTGTCATGCCTAACTCTTTTAGAGCCCATGTGGCACTCTAAACCAGCCTCTACTCATCCCAAACTCGAAATCCATCTAACCCTAGCCTCCACCTCTATATAAACAGCCCCACCCCTTGGATTGACATCCATTTGTCACTTTTCCACCCACCCAAACCCTAGTTCGTGGGGAGCCACCATCAAGGAGGGAGGAGAAGATCCCAAGCCAGAAGAAGAAGAGGAGGAAACGAAAGAGGATCAACATCTCCACCAAGTTTTGTTCTTCACCACCTCATCCCCAAGTTCATCACCAACCCTAGATCACCAAGATCCAAGTGTTACCTCCAAGTTTCTTGATTCATTGGAGTTCTAAACACCTTGTATACCTTATATTCTCTTTTCCTTACAATAATTCAACCCCTAATCTCCAAATTTACGTCGATCTAGAAAACCCTAATCTTCTGATCTCGCAGAGGGCGGACATGTCCGGTCCCTAGCGGGCTAGTCTGATCTTCCTGGTTAAATTGGGGTGAATTAATTCTAAAATTTGATCTAATCGAATCCAAACCTGTATAAACTTGTTAAAAGCTATTAGAACTAGTTAGTGATCATTAAAAGCAATCTAGTAACAAATTCTACCTTACATTTGCATCAATCATGCATGTCATGTCATATTGAGTAATATTGTGCACTCTTTGATTGTGTTCTTGTCTTGTATGTTTATTGTGTTGATTAGATGGATTTGCGCTAGAGAGTGCCGCGGAGGATCTACAGCACCAAGAGTTTGAAGGCTTTGACCCTAATCAACAGCAAGAGCAAGGCAAGTGTCCTTGAAGCATATTGATCCTGTTTTAAAATAAATGTTTTGTTTGCAAAACTGCATGCTTGTGTCAATTTGATGGGAATCCAATGGTAGGAAGTTTACTAGATTTGCTAAACCACCCTTGTCACCTGGAATCTATGGTAGAAAGTCGGGAAGGGCTTTATACCTTTTTGCCTCGCTTAATCAACTGGGACGGGAAACAACTATACCACTCAATTTAATTATGCATTAATGATATTCTGGTTAATGTGTCAATATGATATGGTTATGGGTGATCTAAGAAAGCCTGGTATGTGGATGGGTTGGATGTTATGGTGGTTTTGCTTGCTTTAGATCTAAGGACCGGTTCATGCGAGAATAAGCTAGGACTACAGTGCCACCACGAGGCCAAGTATGGGTGCGGCGTAGCTGATTAATCAGGGCCTTGCTAGTGCTGTTTGGAACATTGTGGATGCTCGGGGAAGGGGTAGTCGGATTGGGTTTGTTGATGATTGGTGGGACTACCCTGGGATTCGAATGGCTCAAGAGGGGGCCCTTGGTTGAAGATGTGCTCAGTTGGAGGCATCGCCACCGGTGAAACCTCCGTGGGGTCTAAATAGGCTAGTAATCCATTTGTAAAGGCTATTTTGTGATCTCTTGGTCACACACCGATGGAAGTGTGAGACGGCATAATAGAGGTTCTAGTCATCGAAAGGTGATGAAATCACGAACACGTGGGTAAAGAGGTACAAACTCTGCAGAGTTAAATAAAACTATCATGATAGCCGTGCTCCCGGTTATGAGCACCTGGACAACTTCCATGGTTAGAGGGAACTCGGTATTGGAATGGTATTTGGGATGGTTATGGTTGGTATTATAGTTATGGATTTATTTCTGGTATTGAATATGGTTATTGGCAAATGGTGAAATCTGGAATTATTGACGAGGATGGTGAATTGTGGACTAGTATTATGGTATTACTTATGATTATGATGGGTTTACTTCACATACATGTAATATATTGCTTTTCAAATGTTTTAATGTAATTTTCAGCACTTAGCCATTAATATTGTCGTCATTTGAATCAGCCACATGTCATACTTTCCACACTTGCTGAGTATGACATGTACTCACTCTTGCAATCCCCCACCCAATAGTTGCAGGTCAGGATTGGGAGTTTAATGGCGATAATGCGGAGTTCTAAGCCATGTCTACCGTCAGCTTTGCCCGTGG
Source organism: Tuctoria greenei (assembly GCA_036927565.1). Lineage (NCBI taxonomy): Eukaryota > Viridiplantae > Streptophyta > Magnoliopsida > Poales > Poaceae > Tuctoria > Tuctoria greenei. The sequence continues at coordinate 8,839,826 of JAYESD010000009.1, forward strand.
TGTTGATTGGAGCTGCGCTATACCCTATTGCTTATGCTGCCTAGCTGTTTAGTTTGCTTATTTAGTCTATTTCTGCTGCATTAGTTGGACTTGTCACAAATATTCATTAGAGTTCGTATTCGAGGATAATCTGGTTTGTGTAATAAAATTCGGTTAATTAATCTTGTTCTGTGGTAATTTTCTGTATACTCTTTTGTGATTGCACTCGTGTATGTGTGTTGAACATCCTGGGCACACATATGCGTTAGCTTGGTTCATTTTTCGGAACCGGGCGTCCCATGATCTACCGGCCACACACCTACGGAAGTGTGTAACGTGGTTAGCTACCACGGGCATCAGGGAGGTTTACCTTAGTCCACCTGGCAACAGGGGATGAAATCACGAACTGTGGTAAAGAATACACACTCTGCAGAATCTTGTCAAACTGTCTAGACAGCCGTGCTCACGGACACGAGCGGCTTGGAACCAAATTCATAATTAGCACATGATTACATAATGGATGGGTTGGGCTTGTTCTTACCTGGTTATTTTGGGATATTGGTTGGGAATTTCACATAGATGTAGGTGCTTAACCACAATTAGAGTAAGTTATAATTGCTTTAGTGCTTTAACTATTATTTGCCATCCTTGTTATGAGCCTCATGCCATAGCTTCCCACTTGCGAGTTCCGTTGGTACTCAACTTGTTAGTTGCATATTTTCTCCCCCAGTCTACGAAGACGAAGAGGTGGAGAACCAGGACTTCTATGGAGATCCCGATGAGATGTTCTCGGCTTGCGCTCCCCCGTGCAATGTCTGTGCTTGGAGCCCCTTTTATTTGTTTATCTGCTGCTTATGTACTTCTATTTTAGACCTGTAAGGTCATTTATGTAATAAGGTGATGTACTCGAACATGGCATTTTCACTGGTATTTCACTTTCGTCTACACATGTATGAGTTGAACTGATCCTGGCATACATGCAGAAAGCATCTGGTTGTCTTCTTATTACCAGGTGTGACAAAGTGGTATCAGAGCCAGGTTGCCCGTAGGACGCAAGACTAGATAGAAAAGGACGATTTAAGGACTTTACTATTTTCAATTATTATTAATTGTGAAAATTTCTTTGTATGCTTTACCTTGTACTTGTTTCACTTACTCCTTAATTTGTTTTACTACTGACACTCTTCTATTTTAAAATTGTAGATGCCCAATGTTAGGGAAACCGCTCGCATGTCCACTGGAGGATACGTACCCCACCGTAGGATTGCTGCCCGTCGCTCCCCACTCAATGACCCCCGCTGTGCCGTGGTGATTCGTACTGATGGAAGAGCTGCAGGATGACTTAGACTTCGACTTCGAGCTATACTACGTGATGCCGGCTAAAGGCACGAGAGACTGTCACTCACCTACCACTCAATCGGGATGCAGTGCCCTTACAGGATAGAGTTGTCATGCAAGCTGTTCGTCTACTATGGAGATGAGCTACCCAAGGTGCACCGTACACCTGCCTTGAGGAGCTACCGTCGTCATGCTGAACAATGTTAGTTGGGAGGCAATCACTTTCTGGAGTCACTCCTATCGGTACCAGCTGAGGAACACCGTGCACGCCTACACACCCCAGCATCCAAGTGGTACTGGCAACTTCGTCACCAGGTTCGTGGAGGGACCCCTGGACCATCCACAGACTCACCAGGAGGTAGATGATGTGGAGCGCCTCGGCATCCGACTCCACAAGGCTCAGCAAGAGATACATGATGTTCGTGACCTCGCCGCGCACTATGAGAGGTTGGTGAGGAGGAATCGACGGATCACCGATGAGGACCTAGATGGCTATGCTTCTGACACCTCCACGTGGATCCCGAACTCCCCAAACCGCCGTGTCGGTCGTGGCGATACTAATTCACTGGACCGGACTTCAGATGAGGAGCCATCTTCAGGGGAGCCTTCTGTGCCGCGGCAGCCCGCCAACTCTCCTCCACATGGCAATGAGTACAGTGGAAGTAACTCGTGGTATGATGGAGATGATGATGAAGACCTGGATGAGGACGCTGAGGAGGAGGATCCCAAGGAGCGAGAGTAGACTTTGACCTATCCTTACGACTCAATATTAAGACATTTACCCATCATTTGTAATGAGAGCGATGTACTGACGTATCTATGTAATCTTGAGTTGTATGATTTGCTTTGAGAACTTGATTATCCATGTTTGAGTTTGTTTAATGAAATGACTTTTATTGCTCATATTCCTTATTGATGCATATAGTGGGAAGGTCGTATAGAATACTTTCTCCCTCATCTTCTTATTCTAAAACAACACCCCAACCTCAGATGGCAGGAAGAGGAAGAGGACGTGGACATGGTGCACCACCCAATCAAAACAATGAAGTTTCGTTACCTCAATGGAATGGAAGAGGTGCCCGTGGAGCACCAGCTGCAAACCAAATGCAACAGATGATGGCAATGCAGCTGCAGATGATGCAAAATTTGACACAAATTGTGAACAACATGCAACAGGCTCAGCAAGCACCACCACCCCCTCCACCACCACCACCCCCACCTCCGAGATCTTGCTTAAGAGACTTCATGAACACTCAACTTCCATGCTTTTCCAACGATGTGGATCCTATGGATGCTGACAAATGGATCAAGACAATTGAAAATAAACTGAGGATTGTTCAATGCGAAGGAAGAGAAAGGATACTACTAGAATTGCACCAACTTACTGGACCCGCAGCTGACTAGTGGACTGCTTTTACAGCAGCCCATGATAATCTAGACAACATAACATGGGATGAATTCAGAGATAATTTTTGCAATCATCATGTACCTGAAGGAGAAATACAAGCTAAGCATCTGGAATTGCTAGCACTGAAACAAGGGAACATGAACACACGGGGATATTTAAACAAGTTTACACAGTTGTCTTGGTACGCCCCTGGAGATGTCGACACTGATGCCAAGAAGCAATTTTGTTTCAAGGAGGGACTAGACAAGGAAATACAGTTGATGATGTCTTCCAGTGACTATGCTAGCTTTCAACATTTGGTGGATAAAGCTTTTACTATGGAAAGAAAGAAGAAGGAATGTGAGGGAGAGGACCGCAAGCGGAAGATGATGATGGGATAATCTTCTAGCAACAACCGTCCTTGTTTTAACCCACAATAGTCTGGACACCTGAGTCGTCCCATGGGTAATAATCAAGGGCAGCGATATTCCAACAACTCTTCATTCAGACCTCAAGCGCAGTATGCTCGCCCACAGTACCAGTAGATGCAACCACAACGCCCTCAAATGTATCAACAGCGCCCTATGTCTTCGAATCCTCGACCAATTGGGCAGTCGCAGCAGAATCAACAAAGAAACAAAGCTCAAAACACCAGTGCTCGGGGAGCTTGCTAGATATGTGGTGACAAGGGACACTACTCCAACAACTGACCGAAGAAGCTATCGCAGCAGAATCAATCCAGAGGTCGGGTCAATCATGTCGTTTTGGAGGAAGCCCAAGACGCATCATATGTGGTGACCGGTATGTTCTCTGCTGATTCCCATCCTTCTATAGTATTATTTGACTCTGGTGCAACACATTCATTCATAGCAAAAGAATTCATAAGAAGACATGGAATGACTGTTACATTAATGACTCAAGTATTAGTGTCAACTCTCCTGGAGGAGAGATGCTGACAAGGCAAGTATGCCCTAATGTAACCATAAACATTAGGGGGGTAGCATTCTTAGAAAACCTTATAGTGATGGAGTCACAAGGAATAGACATTATTCTGGGAATGGATTGGTTAAGAAAGTACAAAGGAGTGATCCACTATGCCACAAGAACAGCATGCTTAACTCATACAGATGGCACAAACATGGAGTTTCATCCTAATCAATCACCAGTTCAGAAAATACGACTCAATCAAGTTGAGGGAGTACAAGAGATTAAAGTTGTCTGTGACTTTCCGGATGTGTTTCCTGAGGAATTACCAAGTATGGCCCCTGACAGAGAAATTGAATTCATCATTGAAATAGTGTCTGGAACAGCTCCAATTTACAAGCGACCATACAGGATGGATGCTAAATAGTTGGTAGAATTGAATGATCATATCAATGAGTTGTTGGAAAAAGGATACATTCATCATAGTTCCTCACCCTGGGGAGCTCCAGTGATATTTGTGCCCAAGAAGGATGGCACACAGAGGTTGTGCGTGGATTATCGTGCTCTCAACGCAGTAACTATCAAGAACAAGTATCCTCTACCAAGGATTGAGGATTTGTTTGACTAGTTGAGAGGCGCTTGTGTGTTCTCAAAGATTGATCTGCGATCAGGATATCATCAATTGAAGATACGACCCTCAGACATACCCAAGACAACATTTGTCTCAAGATACGGACTATATGAGTATACAATCATGTCCTTCGGTTTGACTAATTCCCCTTCTTATTTCATGTATCTTTTGAATAAGGTGTTTATGGAATATTTGGACAAGTTTGTCGTGGTGTTTATTGATGATATCTTGATATTCTCCAAAAGTGAAGAGGAACATGAGGGACACCTAAGATTGGCCTTACAAAAGCTTCGTGAACATCAGTTGTATGCAAAGCTAAGTAAATGCGAGTTCTGGTTGAAGGAAGTGTCATTTTTGGGACATGTTATATCACAAGGAGGAATAGCAGTAGACCCTAGTAAAGTGAAAAATGTTATGAATTGGAAAACACCATAAAATGTTGGGGAAATCTGGAGTTTCTTGGGAATGGCTGGCTATTATCGCCAGTTCATCAAAGGATTCTCAAAAATATCTCGTCCGTTAACCAAGTTACTTGAGAAGGGAGTTGTATACATGTGGACACCGGAATGTGAAGGTAGTTTCGCGGAACTAAAGAAAAGGTTGACCACTGCACCTGTCTTGGTTATGCCACATATGCAAAAAGAATTTGCATTTTGTTGTGATGCATCTGGACAAGGGCTAGGATGTGTATTGATGCAAGATGGACATGTAGTGGCTTATGCTTCACGTCAACTCAGAAAGCATGAAAAAAATTACCCTACTTATGATTTGGAGTTAGCAGCAGTAGTTCATGCGTTGAAGCTTTGGAGACATTATTTAATAGGAAAAAGAACTGAAATTTATACGGACCACAAGAGTTTGAAATATATTTTTACTCAACCAGATTTGAACCTCAGACAACGCAGATGGTTGGAGCTTATCAATGATTTTGATGTCGGAATCAATTACCATCCTAGAAAAGCTAATGTGGTCGCAAATGCTTTAAGTAGATCAGCTCAATGCAACAACTTGGCACTACAGGGTCACCAACCGCGGTTATGTGAAGAATTTGCGAAGCTAAACCTCAGTATTGTGACTAACACTGAGGTAGTGTCCATGGAAGTAGACTCTACTTTGGAGAAGGATATTCGGGAAGGGCAAAAGAATGATAAGTGAATTCAAAAGATTAAGCAACTAATGAAAGAAGGAAAAGCACCCGACTTTAAAGAAGATGAACAAGGAACCCTATGGCTGGGAAAGAAAATATGTGTGCCTGACATCAAGGAGATTTGGGAGTTGATACTGAGAGAAGCCCACGATTCGTCGTATTCTATCCATCCGGGAAGCACAAAGATGTATCAAGATCGTAAGGATCGATATTGGTGACATTGAATGAAACGCAATGTAGCAGAATATGTAGCTCTGTGTGACACATGTCAGAAGGTGAATGCAGAACATCAAAGACCAGCAGGGTTACTTCAACCAATTAAAATTCCTGAATGGAAATGGGAAGAAATAAGTATGGACTTTATTGTAGGGTTACCAAGAACTCAGTCAGGATATGACTCCATCTGGGTTATAGTGGACCGCTTGACTAAAGTGTCTCACTGTATTCCAGTTAAAGAAAGCTATATTGGTTCACGATTGGCCGAGTTGTACATGGCAAGAATTATGTTCCTGCATGGAGTTCCAAAGAAGATAATATCAGATAGAGGCACTCAGTTCACCTCCAGATTTTGGCAGAAATTGCATGAGTCTATGGATACTCGACTGAATTTCGGCTCAGCCTACCATCCGCAAACAGACGGATAAACAGAACGCACTAATCAAAATCTTGAAGACATGTTGAGAGCGTGTGCTTTGAAAAATAGTAGAAGCTGGGATAAGAACCTACCATTTGCTGAGTTTTCCTATAACAATAGTTATCAAGCAAGTTTGAAGATGTCTTTGTTTGAAGCTTTGTATGGATAGAAGTGCAAAACACCGTTGTTTTGGAATCAAACTGGGGAAAGACAAGTATTCGGGCCTGAAGTGTTAAGAGAAGCTGAGAGACAGGTGCAAGAAATTCGAAAGAATTTGAAGACGGCTCAATCGAGGCAGAAGAGTTATGCAGATACTCGATGTCGGGATTTGTCATTTGAGATTGGTGATTTTGTGTATCTTAAGGTGTCACCCGTGAGAGGGTTGAGACGATTCAAGGTGAAGGGCAAATTATCACCCTGTTACATTGGTCCTTTCAAGGTGTTGGAGAAAAGAGGAGAGGTAGCCTATCGGCTCGAGTTACCATCTCACTTGTCAGATGTGCATGACGTATTCCACGTGTCGCAATTGAAGAAATGCTTAGGAGTGCCTGAAGAACAGTTGCCATTGGAAGCAGTAGACATGCAAGAGGACCTGACCTATGCAGAACATCCTGTTAAGATTTTGAAGACAACACAACGAGTCACGAGGAATAAAGTTACTCGTATGTGCAAAGTCCAATGGAAACATCACTCGGAAGAAGAGGCAACATGGGAAAGAGAAGAAGACCTCAAGGCGGAGTTTCCCAGTCTATTCTCTTAGGACGTTCAAATCTCGAGGGCAAGATTTCTTTTTAGGGGGGTAGAATTGTAACACCAAAATTTTTGGAGAAAAAAAAAGTAAAAAGAAATTGTGAGGAGTTACAAAAATAATTTTCTTTGGAAATAAAATTCATTTAAGGCTATTGCATCATGTTTGATTGATTGTGTGAAAATTTTAAAATTCTAATTCAATAGAAATTCAGTTTAAAAATTCAAATCATAAAAGAGAAGAGAAAGAAAACAGAAAAGAAAAATAAAAAAAGGAAAAAAAGGAAAACTGCCCCTGGGTCGAATCCTCCGCCCCAGCCCAACTCCCCTCCTTTCCCCGCGCCGGCCAGCTCCACCCACGCCTGCACCTCCTCTCCCCTTCCGCTGACGAGCCGGCACTACCGATGAGTCCTTTCTTCCCCACCTCGCCGCTCGCCGTAACGCTCGCGCGCAATTACACCGCGCCGCCCACTCAACCCCTTCTCCATTGTCGTCCGTTTCACCCTAATCAAGCACCCCGTCATGCCAATGATGATCACCGCCCGTTACTCATCCGATCCCCTATAAAAACCAGGCCAATCCCCCCCCCACCCCCCAATTTCACCATTCCCGACCCCCAAACCCTAGCCGCCGTTGAGCTCGGTAATGTCGGTCGTGTTCTCGTCGTTCCACCCGATTCCTCGCCTCGAAAACTAGCCTAACAGCTTCGTTGTGTTCTCAGGTTCGCACTGGACATTTTCATCGGGGGAGAACACATCTGCGTCACCGACTTCATCAGGCGCCGACGAGCTCCGCCACGCCCCATCGTTGCCGACCGATCTCCGTCCAATTTCCGGCCTTGCGACCCCCACTGGTGAGACCCCCTCACTCCCCCCCCCCCTCCTTATTCACCATTTAAATGTGCCCCATAGCCTCTCTAGCGTGTGTTTTGGTGGCCGCCGGCGGGCCCGCCTCCGCGCGCCGCCCTGCGCTGTCGCTCCCGTCATTCAGGGCGACTTGGCCCTTTATCGGCTGTTCATTTTGAATGGGCGGTCGAGATTGGATCAGACCGTACCCCGTCGGTTAATAAAATTTGGGCCCCCTCCATTTTAAATCCGACGGCCCAAGTTCAATTCCTTTTAGCCGTTGGTGATTTTTCAAAGAACCCCTGGACAGTTTAGTTAACCCCTGGATTATTTAGATAATTACAGCTTGGTCCAAAAATTCATAAAATTGACCCTGGACTTTCTAGAAATTAGGAAATTACTGGATAATTAAATAAAAGTGTTTTAAAGCCCCTGGAATATTATAAAATAGCAAATAAATTCTGGAAAATTGTATAATGACCCCTGGACTTTTTATAAATATAGTTTTAGCCTCTGGAACAGTTCTGTTTTTACAGAAAAGCCCCTGATAGTTCTAGAAATTAAATAAAAGTCCTTAATTTATATAAAATAATTATAAAAACAGATTTAAATATGTTTTTAATTTATTTTAATTTCTGTAATATTTTATTAATTCATTTAAATTGCTGAATTAGTAATAAAATACTTTTTAAGTGTATTTAATTCATAAAAATTGATTTGCACATAGAAATAATTATTAAAAATAGTGTAAAAATTGTAAAATGTACATTTTATGTTATAAATCTATTTTAAGCATATTTTGAAGGATAAAAATTTCTAGAAAATATTAATAGTTTTCTAATCAATATAAAAATGGTATAAAATTTGTTAAAAATATGTTTTACTCAATATATTTCATTTAACTCTAAATTCTCAATAATTGGTATTATGCCTATAATTTAAATTAACTATAAAATCACTTTTGTGTAGGAATTTATGTTTATTTGAATTGTTTGCATTTTATGAGATCTTATTGTATTTTATTATTTTGTGCATCATCATAAAACTAGAGTCGGGGCCAGAACCGACATTTAATCTTCAAGAGCAGAAATTTCCCGTCAACCACCAAGCTCAATTTGGAGGCAAGTTCCTTGACCATCTTGCACCCTTTTTGTTAAGTTTTAGTTAGATGCATGCTAAATTAAAATATGAATCCTATGCTATGTTTCCCTAGTTTTTCCCAATAATTCCTTGTCGCTTGATTTGGGTGTCTTACTATTTATTAGTTCACGCTTAGCCACGCTTAATTAAATATGATCAACTTATCTACACGATGTTTATTTTACTATGCTTCATGAAATGCTAGCAAATATGAATTTGGTAGATAGGAATCTGATAGGGGTTTTGTATGGATTGGTGCATGCGTGCACAAGACCTTGATATGGGGCTTGACACCTATCGGATTTTAAGGACCAGTTTACGGAGGAAGTTGCTAAGCCTTTTAGTATCACCATAGAATTGTATATGAGACGGGTTGGTTTAGTAATTTAGTCTCTCACGATGTAGCCTAGGTGATTGAACGGGCGGGGAATGGGTTCAGAATTCTGCCTTGGGATCAGCATGGCTCAAGAGGGAGCTTCTTCTGGCGGAGAGAAAATAGACTCTAGGTGCCGGAGCGATGAAACATTAGAGTACCCATTGCATGTCGAGAGAACCATCGGAAACACCTCGTAGTGATCTCCTGGCCACACACCTACAGATGTGTGTAACGTGGTTAGCTACCACAGACATCAGGGAGGTTTACCTTAGTCCACCTGGCAACAGGGGATGAAATCACGAACTGTGGGTAAAGGATACACACTCTGCAGAGTCTTGTCAAACTGTCTAGACAGGCGTGCTCACGGACACGAGCGGCTTGGAACCAAATTCATAATTAGCATATGATTACATAATGGATGGGTTGGTCTTGTTCTTACCTGGTTATTTTGGGATATTGGTTGGGAATTTTACCTAGATGTAGGTGCTTAACCACAATTAGAGTAAGTTATAATTGATTTAGTGCTTTAACTATTATTTGCCATCCTTCTTGTGAGCCTCATGTCATAGCTTCCCACTTGCGAGTATCGTTGGTACTCAAACTTGTTAGTTGCATATTTTCTCCCCCAGTCTACGAAGACAAAGAGGTGGAGAACCAAGACTTCTATAGAGACCCCGATGATATGTTCTAGGCTAGCGCTCCCCCGTGCAATGTCTGTGCTTAGAGCCCCTTTTTTTTGTTTATCCGCTGCTTGTGTACTTCTATTTTAGACCTGGAAGGTCATTTATGTAATAAGGTGATGTACTCGAACATGGCATTTTTAATGGTATTTCACTTTCGTATACACATGTATGAGTTGAACTGATCGTGACATACATGTGGAAAGCATCTGGTTGTCTTCTTATTACCAGGTATGATAACAATTCTTCATACTAGCAGAAAGAATAGCAGCGACCCGAGCATCATCATCCAACCAAGTCTTGTACACGTTGAAGTAGACTTGTAAAAAGGCGGACGAGTCTAAAAATCTGCAAGTAATTTCTTCTCATCATCAGTGGTCTGATGTGGAAACAAGGACCGTGAAGGAGTAGAAGGACAAGATGGGCATTTGAGACCACCTATAAAAAACTCGCAAAGACGAAAACCACACATATGCAGACGCATGCGGAGAATCCAGTCGAGATAATTAATGCCGTTGAAAAGCATCGGACATCCCACGACTAGAACACCGTCTGACAAAGAAGTTATCGTGACGAGATGACAAGCGACAGCTAGAACGCAAAATAAGCAGCGGCGGACGAGAATAAGCAGTGCAAGCTGTTCTTTTTTCTTTTTACTGAGGGGTTAACCCTAACCACGTGACGTCGCGTCCTCAGATTGAGGACAGAAGAGATCACCGCACGTGGGCACCATTCTCCCTGTTGCTTCACGTGGGAACAGATCCAGTTTGCTTCTTGCTTCACGTGGGCATGTGAGTGTTCCTCAGGAGCATTGAGCGCTCCTGCACAGGGCACACAAAAGCATAACGGAAGCTCCTGCGCCGCCTGAATCGATGCTGGGCATTCACGTGGGCACGGGACCACTCCCGCTTTACTGCGGCAGGACCCTGGGGTAGAAGCGCGGGCACGGCAGCACGCGCAGCCTAGATGGAAAACGTCGGCAGGACGAAGCCGACTAAAAAGAAATCGGTGATAAGAACCGACAGGGCGCAAGAGAAACATTCAGACCGATCTTTAGAATAGCAGAGAAAAACTAACCTGAGGTCTAGCTCTGTACCAGGAGGTTCAAATATATAAAGTACACGAATATGATAATTATAAATACGCAGAAAACTCCTACACAAAGAGGAAATACAAAAGAACTTTTATATCCCTAACAGGTACGAATACAATGGGACCTTCAAGAGAATTTCTCTTAAATGGTTGAAAAGGTCAGATCATGCTTTAACAAAAGCTTCTTTGTGGATGTTGTAATGATAGCCTGCTGGGGAATCTAGAATTTACGGAACAAGAAATCATTGACGAAGTTACCCCTCATTTAATAGATTTCAAATCTTTTTTCATGAAGGAATGTAGATTACAAAAGCATAAATTTAGAGAGGACAAAAATACATCTGTATGCTGTTTAGATTCCTTAGATTAATTCTTCCAATATGTTGCTTCAGACAATTTGATGTACATATGTTCATAATTATTAATACATATATACCAGTAGGGCCCTCCCCTGCTGTTCCATGTTTTTTAAAAAAGAAACCGGTTGGCCCAAGCAGAGCAGAATGCAGAGTCGTAGGTTTCTTGCTTAGGAGTACCTATCCGGACAACAACAAGAAGAAAACAAAGTCACCAACTACTACTATAGTTTTTTTCGAAACATGGCCAGGAGATATGGCGTTGTATTATAAGTAGATAGAGATGTTTACAAGTACAATTGTGGTTTGTCGTGGCCTACGCTCACACAAGAGACTGGCCCTGGTCCGACTGATTTAGGAGCAAAGCTAGTTGTTTACAACCCGCCATCATCCATAGACGGACATCATTCGATAACGTAGCTATTATGCTGTCGACTGTTTGAAATTGGGATTGGAAGATCCTTGAATTTCGTTCTCGCCAGATGTGCCAAATGATGTTGATGATGATGGACCGTAATGCCTTGACTTTCGTTGAGTTGGAGGACGATGTCAATCTGTCGAACCACGTGCCTATACAGTCCGATTGCAACCAGTTGATAGGTTGAAGATGAGGTGCTCGCAGCCAGCAGCCCATTCTTGACCAGATGTCCCGTGCATTCACCAAATAGGTGGTATGCTGTCTCAAGATTTCGAACGCAGAGAGAACAAAAATAGTTATTTGGCCACTGGCGTCGTTGAATCCTATCTGCCGTCCATATCTTGTTTTGAACAGCAGCCAGATGAAGGACTTGAGTTGTGCGGGAGCCCAAACCTTCCATACCTTGGTGGAGAGTGGAGTTCTGATGCCGCCTTCGAATTGTAGAAGGTAAGCTGATTTTGCCGTGTAGTCACAATTAGCGGTGTAGATATATCGAATTTCATCTGGTCCAGTCTCATTAACAGTGAGGTGCAGCTCATCAAAAAGTTTCCATAACCTCAACATCTCAACTGCTACTATATTCAGTAGTAAACTAGCCGGTGACAAGTAAAAAGAAATGGAGGGAGTATATTAGATGTTGGCCCAAACAAAGAAGAGAAAACATAAGGAATGCCCTTACTGTTATACTCCCTCCGTCCCAAAAACCTTGTCGCTTTGCAGTTCAAAAATGAACTACAAAGCGACAAAGTTTTTGAGACGGAGGGAGTATTAATTAAATTTGGTTTCTTCGTCAGATGTTCCATTAGATTCTTCCTCCCTACCGAGTTTATTATTCATACAAATTCCAACGCGTTGCTGAGCATAGCAAACATTATATACAATAGATAAATAATGTCTTCCCTTTCCGCATTACTAAATGCATACACCAACGCGACAATAAAGGCTGGACCGGATCATTGCGAAGTCCCACAGCATGGAGAGAGGGAGAGAGATTCAATAACCTGAGCAAAGTATTTCTCCGTCTCATTCAAACTCTGTTTTTAGGTTTAATCAACTCTTATTTTGATCAATGATTTTAATGACTTTAATTAACTTTAATAATAGAAGACTTGTATTTTTAGATTTATTATGAAAATATTTTCATAATATGTAATTTACATATTATTAAAATTGATCGAATCTATAAATATCATTGGTCAAAAGTAAATTTAAACAAAACCAGAAATAAAGTTCTATTGGAACAGCGCGAGTATATTCCAAGTTCCTAGCTGTGCGGAGCTATCGTTGACGCAAAGACAAGCGGCAAAAGAAAACTTCTCCGAACTTGTCATAACTACTGTTATTTGCAGCAGATATTTTTATCTTCCCCGAAAACAGCCTGCAGAAAGATCCTTTTGTTTACCAGAAGCATGAGATCATACGAGTAGATCCTCAAGTTCACACCATATTCACCATACAGTCACTGTATTTTGTCACTTAAGTCCCTCCATCTGACAATATAAATTGAAGAAAATGAAGTATGTAGATTACACCAGATGAAGGGACATAACTGAGAAATATCAACACAACTTGCGAGAAATGCGCAGCCAAAGTGCGTGTTCCTTCGTGATAGTAAGATGAATCCAAACGCCAGGCTGAGAAAAGCATATGCATGGAACCATACATTGGAGACACACAGATTTTCTTTTAGATAATGGGAAAAAAGATCTCGACCTTTCACTCTTGAGAGGTTATGGCCGAATTATTACAACTGCTTCTGAAAATTCAAAATAAACAAAATAAACGCACAATGCAACCACTGTTTTGGTACAGGCACTAAGCAAATTTATTGATCTATGATTCTATTTTTCACAGCCCAGCCATGGTTGGAGAAAATGTTCATCACGATTGCTTGTATTGTCCTCGTGTGTCGTGCAACAGCTTGAATTGTTCTTCAGACTTGAGCAAATGAGCTCATGTCCTGCACCAGTGGAGACCTTTGAAAAGAACATGCACCGAATTGTTTGTTAAGCATTTATCAAATACAATATCGTTTCTAGATGTCCAGATAGTCCAGCAACATGCTATTCACCTGTTAAAACAACATTTCCTATTTTCTTATTGAAACTGGGTAACCAAATATTTAGCAAATGATTTATGTCCAGGGGGATATTTATTCCAAAAGCAATAGCAATGACCCTCCATAAATACTGTGCATGATGACAATCAAAAAACAAATGTTGAATTGTTTCCACCTGTGAACAATATACTCATTTGGTGTCTCCATGCCAGTTTCGTTTTTCCAAATTATCATTTGTTAAAACTACCCCTCTAGATAAATAATATAAGAAAATTTTAATTTTCAATGGTATTTTTGATTTCCATATTATTATGTTATGTCTGACCTGACCATTTGATATCATGAAGTTATACATTAATCGTACAGAAAATTCTCCACTCTGATGTAAACTCCATCTAAACATGTCCTCATTGTTGTTTAGATTAGTACTTGCTATTGTTGCCACTAATCTATTCCACCTATTCAGGTTGGCTTTCGACAAACCTCTTCGAAATGATATATTTATAGGTATCGAGCTAAAAACCTCAGCCACAGTCGAACTTTTTTGTCTCACAATGTTGTATAATGATGGAAATTTACTCTTAAGTGTATACTCTCCTAACCACTTATCCTCCCAAAACCTTGTATTTTTACCATTATTTATTTAAAACCTTCCTAATTGCATAAACATGTCCTTGACTTTCATTAAGCTTGCCCAAAAGTGTGAATCCCCTGGTCGCTTTGTAACGTATCCAATACTGTGGTTTAATAAGTATCTCTTCCTTAGTAACTTTTGCCATATACCATCTTCATTTATTAACTTAAGCAGCCATTTAGCAAGCAAGCACTGGTTCTGAACATCAATATTTAGGATTCCAAGACCACCTTGTTCTTTTGGTTGACACACTATATCCAACTTAGTAAGTCTATATTTTTTCTTTTGTCCATCTGCCCGCCAATAAAACCTAGACCGATAGTAGTCCAATTTTTCAAGGACACCCCTAGGTATTTCAGAAAAAAAGATATCATAAACATAGTCAAACTTGTTAATACCGAGTTTATCAACACCAACCTACCTCCAACCGACAAGTATTTTCCTTTCCAATTACTCGGTTTTTTCAAAAAGTGTTGTTCGACCATATGCCAATCACTATTTTGTAATTTCCTATAATGCATCGGTATTCCCAAATACTTACTAGGTAGATCCCCTTTTGATAGCCAAATAATCGAGCATATTGCCCTTCATACTGTGTTGCTTCCCCAAAAAAAATACATTGCTCTTATAGAAATTTATTTTTAACCCCGATAATTGTTCAAATGCACAAAGTAATATTTTCAATTTTTTGGTCTGTTCTAAATTATGTTCCATAAAAATTACGGTGTCATCCACATAATGTAATATGGATAGCCCATTGTCGACCAAGTGTGTTATGACTCCCGCTATCATACCCCTCTCCTTTGCTATGTTTATCAGTACGGCCAACATATCTACCACTATATTAAACAATACTGGGGATAAGGGGTCACCTTTCCTTAACCCTTTCTTTGTCATACAATTCTCAGTGTACTGTTCATTCACTTTAATATTTACATGTCCCCCTTGTGTAAATTTCTCAATCCAATTACACCACTTCAGTGAAAAACATTTCATTTTTAGCGTCTACCTGATAAAATCCATTTGACATTGTCATATGCCTTTTCAAAGTCAAGTTCAGTATTGCCCCATTTTTTTTCTTTCTATGCAACTGATGTACTTTCTCGTATAGTATTACCACCCCCTCCATAATATTGCGGCCAAGTAAGAACGCGGTCTGTGTCGGGTTGATAACTTTTTGAGCAATATTTACGATCCTGTTAGTGGCCACTTTTGTAAAAAAATTGAAGCTCACATTTAACAAACATATGGGTCTATATTGTTGTATTTTAATCGCCACTGCACATTTTGGTAACAAAATGATTGTACCAAAATTTAATTTGAATAACTGTAGATCACCTCTAAAATTCACTAAACATGACCATTAAATCTTTTTTTATTACTTCCAAAAAATATTGATAGAACTCAACAGGGAACCCGTTGGGCCCTGGAGCCTTATTATGTTCCATTTGAAATATCACTTTTCTTATTTCCTCTTCTGTAAAATCGGAGGTTAAGAATTCATTTTCAACCTGAGATACTTGTGGTATGTCACTGGTCCTTGACTCATCCAAAAGGAAAAAAATTTCCAACGGCGGACCAAATAGTTTCTTATAGTATTTAGTTATATGCCTTAATAATTCGCTATCATCTGTAATCAGCCTCTCCTTCTTTTGTAACTGATATATCCTCATTTTCCTGTATTTTCCATTGGCCGCTAAATGAAAGTCTTTTGTATTTGCATCCCTCTAATAAATCCTTTGTTTTGGCCCGTTGATACCATTTTACTTCCTCCTCTTTTAATATATAAGCTAACCATTCATGTAGTTGTTGCTTACGTTGTACTTCCTGCGCATTAAGTGTTATACTCTCAGCCTTTTTATCTAACTCATCCACTGCTTCTATTATTTCTTTTTTCTTTTTCTTATAAGCTTCACTAATGTTTTTTGCCCATCCTCTCAAGTATTGTCTTAATCTCCTAATTTTCTCCTGCCACCTATCTATCGGACCTTTACTAAGACATCCACCGTTCCAAATTTCCTTGACCAAATCCCCAAATCCTTCTTGGAGCAGCCAGCCTAATTCAAATTTGAACATAGGCAAATTTGTGCCCCAAGATGTTCCTCCCGTGTTTAAAAGTAGCGGTGTATGGTTAGATAATTCTCGTGTCAATGCCACTATCGTAGCTAAAGGAAACTGATTCCCCCATTCGGTAGACATTAGAATTATATCCAATTTCTCATACGTTGGATTTGGTAGCGAGTTTGCCTATGTATATTTCCTTCCTGTTAGTTCTAGTTCTCTCAGATTAAGACTATGAATCACTGAGTTAAGTAAGAACGACCATCTAGTATTATAGTTCCCATTGTATTTCTCTTCTGGTCTTCTTAAAATATTGAAGTCGCCACCAATTAATATTGGAAGGCTTTCTTTTCTGCCTATGTTTACAAGTTCGGCTAAAAATTCTTCCTTAAACTGTGACTGTGTTGGACCATACACTATTACCAATGCCCACTTGAAGCTATTCGATTTATTACACAAATGAAACTTTACATAATATTCTCCCTCGTCTATTGCCGCAACATTGAATATATTTGTGTCAACACCTAATAAAATTCCTCCAGATCTACCCCTCGGCTCCTTCGAATGCCATAAAAAATCCCTTTCGGCTCCTAAGTTTTTCAGAAACTGGTACGTAAATTGTCTTACACCCGTTTCAGATATGCCAATAAATCCTAGATTTTGTTCTTTCGTGAGATCTAATATGAACCTATGCTTTTTTGAGTTTCTAAACCCATCGCTGTTCAAAAAAATCTCTTCCATTATTTAACTTTCTTTTTATTACTAAATCTACTGTTACTCCCGACGATATAATCGATATGATCATCGATCGGTTCCATAACTTCATTCATTATATCTCTATACAAATGATTAATTATAAACTGATCCATCTCCTCCTCTTCCCTATACTGTTGCTCATCCCTCTCTAATATCACCATTTTTTATCTAAACTATTTTCATTGTTTAGTCCAACTATCTCAGCTTTTTTTTTAATCTAGCAAGTGACTTTAAAACCTGCTCTTCCCTGTTCCCTGTTTTTGCATCGCCTAATAGTATACCGACTTCATCTAAATCATGCGCAATAACATCATCTGGAACGTCTAAAAAAGATAGAATCTGGTTACCTTCATTCCGCTTTGCTTTTATTTTTTCCGCTCTTTCCATGGAGTTTTCATCCACCGAGTTTGATCTTCTCTTGCTCTGCTTTGATGCAGCCATTGCTGGCGAAGCCTCCTTGATTGCCGCTAGTTGTTGCACCACATCAGTCATGCTTTCGCCCTCTGGTTCGTTCATATGTGAAACACATATTTTATTACCAGAACCTGTAATTCTATTGGAAACAGGAACATTATCATTTAATACCTCCACATTCACAATCATTTCCTCTGGATTTTGAGCTTGTTGCTCCAGATCTCCTTTCTGTGCCTCATCCATCCCCACAGCACTTTGAGTCTCTTGCTCAATAGCAAGTGGCGGCATGTCATGATCTGCAATTGTATCCTGTGCCTCTTTCCCACTCACCACTTCCTTTTGTGCATTCATAATATCCTCCAGATACTTGTCAATGTTCGGCATAGCTAAATGATAGATCAGTTTTTGTTGAGTCCGATCATGCAGCACTTGTCTGGACCCATTATTCGCCCCTCCCTCTGCATCTCCTCCTTGCGAAGTATTATGATCATACCCATTCTCCTGCTGCTCCTCTCCCTCATGCAGATCATGTTCATTTTCTTCATCCACCTCCATCGGAATTGGATTGTTCTCATCTTTGGCATTCTCCACCTTAAATTTCAGCTCATATAGACATTCTCCAATTATAACATCCACGTACTCAGGAATAATATTTGGATTAATCACCAATACATGTAGTTTGCATATGGCATGTTCTCTTGTAAAGAGCATGTCCACATCTTTAGTCACCCTGTAGGATTGAAGAGCACGTGTAAAGCTACCAGAGGAGGGTGAATGGTAGATTAAAACTTTTCAGCGAAAGCAATGAAAACACCACTCGGTAGAAAACAGATCTGCTAAATAAACCATGTGTACGACTAATCTAAACATGTTCAACTGTGACAAATCTAGTATATATTGTAGAGAATCAAGTCACGAAGACGACACAACAAGAGTCACAAAAATCCGTTGAGCGAAACTCAAGTTACGATCGAAAGATAGAATAGAGGTCAATCTATCCTACCCGAGAAAAACAGTTCTGGAACACTGCAAAGAAACTCGTGTAGATCAGAAACCACAAATCTAATGACCGTGAAATTTTGACATAT
The DNA here is from genome assembly GCA_036927565.1 of Tuctoria greenei. NCBI lineage: Eukaryota > Viridiplantae > Streptophyta > Magnoliopsida > Poales > Poaceae > Tuctoria > Tuctoria greenei. The sequence continues at coordinate 8,858,532 of JAYESD010000009.1, forward strand.
GATAGAAAATTAAGTTGTGAAGATAACCCAAAAAGAATCACGTCAAACAGATATGTAAAACTCGAGTTATGATAAAACCACCGAACCAAGGTAGTGCTATGCAGAAACTCAATAAGAAGGATTTGACAGAAACAAGTCGGACGAACAAGGTGAATGTAGGCCTAGAGGGGGGGTGAATAGGCCTTCTTAAATTTTCTCCATTCCTGTAGCACTTCAACAACAAGGTCAAAACCAGATATATCGGACTAGTCCGGTAAAGTGCGGACTAGTCCGGATTTCCCGGACTAGGTTGATCAAGTTAGGTCAATTTGATTGTTTCGTTGACGTTTGCAGCGGAAATATAAACTTCAATAACAGTTCAATGATTGTATGTCAAGTTCTATTGCAAGTATGATTCTTGTTCAACTATTTAACCTAAATTCAACAAGATGAATCAAACCCTAGATAATGTTGATCAACTAGAATGATGAATACAAACGAACAAGACACAAGATTTATCCCGTGGTTCGGTTACCACGAAGGCAACCTACGTCCACGTTGAGGAGCCCACAAAAGGACCGGGTCTTCACCAACCCTTCCCTCGTCGGATCGCCACGAAGGCCAATCCTCTTCCACTAAACACACAGGGGTAAATCACCAAGTTGAAGGGGCGATCTCACAAGTTGAGAGCTCCCTTGATTACAAGTTTCAAGACCACCAATAACACACTTCGAAATATACAAATTGAGATGCAAGAGTGTGTTAGAGATTCAAACCAAGAGCTCAATCGTGTGCCAAGTGCCTCTCCAATGATCTACAAGTGATCTTCAATGGATTGATTGATTTTGCACTTAATTCCGTGGAGAGAGATGGTTTTTGAGTCTCTTGGGAGGTGTGACGGCGCTAGGGTTCGAGAGAGGGTGAAAGTGGGCCGTGCACCTCTATTTATATGGGGTTTCTAGAAGTTACCGTTAGGGTTCAGAAAGATCGGACTAGTCCGTGGTGGTGACCGGACTAGTCCGGTGTGCTGTGTGAAGCAAACCCTAAGGTTCCAGGAATCTCGGACTAGTCCGGTTCAAAACGGACTTGTCCGATTTCGTCACTGGAAAGCTTCGGACTAGTCCGATTGACATCGGACTTGTCTGGACACATGAAACCCTATGTGTTTAGGATGACAAGTCCGCACTTGGAGGACTTGTCCGATTTAGATCAGGGTGTATATCGGACTAGTCCGTGTAAACACCGGATTTGTCCGAAGTGGATCAGAAAGTATATCGGACTAGTCCGGATCACAACGGACTTGTCCGATTTTGTGAGACTTGTGCATTGTTTTGAGGACTAGTCCGCACCGGGGAGGACTAGTCCGAAGTGGAACAGAAAGATATCGGACTAGTCCGGTGATGACCGGACTTGTCCGATCTGGTGCAGAGTGGGATATCGGACTAGTCCGGCTGATATCGGACTAGTCCGGTCCTGTATAGCTTTGTGCATTGTGTGTGTGTGATTAAATGAGATTGAGCTCTTGGGTGTGTTTCCTTAACACACTCCATGCATACTAAACTACTAATTTCTTCTCCTTGAGCTCAAATTCATTTTCCTTCTCAATTTCCCTCTTTTTGGTACTTTGCTCATTTTTCATCATTTTCCTGCATTCATCTCAACAAAAGGATTAGGATCCCAATTTCTTGTCATAAATCATCCAAAACCCACAAGGGAGTCCTAGATGCACTTTCAATCTCCCCCTTTTTGGTGATTGATGACAACCAATTGAGATTTCACAAAATGAGGTATAAAATGAGATTCTCATAAAGTATGCACATATGACTCAAAAATTCATCAAGCAACAAGATAATTATTCATATGTGCATTCTTTATGGTGGGATGCATACTAACAGTATGAATGCATTAAGAGTGACAGAATTTGCATTGATCAACTAATATCAAGTGAATATGGCATTTCAGGGACAAAAATTCAGATTTCAACACACACTTGCAAATTATTTGAGCAATTCATAACAGGACCAAACATGATATGAAAACAGAGTTAAGCAAATGCAATTACAATTAAAAAAAAGAGAGATCTCTCCTCGCATCCTATGCAGCTAAAGCTATGACTAGAGACTCCCCCTCAATCTCTCCCCCTTTGGCATCAAGACACCAAGAAGAGAGAGAGGAAGGTCCTAGGGCTTCACTCTTCGCTGTCAGTCCTCTCGTCGTCTTCATCGTCTTCCTCACTTTCCGCTTGACGAGGTTGAGAGGTAGGAGGAGGAGCGGAGCTGCTCGAGCCCCCAATGCCAAAATAGGCAAGCTCGGAGGGAGTCAAGGGGCTGAGCTCGGTGATGTCCGGATCAGAATCTTCAGAAAGTACTGGAGATCCAATTGGGTTGATCTCCAGCTTCTCACTCAGCTGCTTCACATTGGCTTTGATATATCTCATGTTCTCCTTCCTCTTCTGATTTAGCTTGTGAAGCTTCACTTCAGTTTTCTTGCATGAGGAGAAAATTGCAGCCAAGTACTTGAGGATCCCACTGGCGGATCCTTTTTGAGGGGCTTCCCTGGAGGGGGGAGTAGCCCTAGCAGCTTCGTCTTGCCTTGCCGGTGCCTCGGGGCTTGAGACCGGCGATGGAGCAGCCTGGACACTCACTGACTGAGGCTTCTGAGGCCTCAGTGGAGTGTGCTCCACGTCCTTCACAAACTCGATTCCTGTGACTTTCTCAATCATGAACATCAAGTAAGGGGCATAGCCACAGGATCGGTTGGGGGTACTTGAGATATTGACCATATCATTCCAAATATAGTCTGCAACATCGAATTGCCTTTTCTTGCTAATGACCCTCATCAGGGTCCGGAGGTAGCCTTGCACACTCCCTGCATCCCCATCCTTGGGGGCAATCGTCTTCCTAAGAACTCTGTTGAGGACCACAAAGAAAGGCTTCATATTCTTTGTGGAGGGAGGGACATACTTGGAGGTGGGCTCATACATGAACTTCATCCCATCCCTCTCAATGACCCCAATGTTGTGGATAATGAGTTGGTCATGTCCTTCAGAGTCAAGGTGCAGCAGGCGGGCAAACTCTTCTTAAGTAATAGAATACTTGGATCCATGAGTCATCCAAGTCACACTTTCTTCGTCTTCACTTGAGAAGTGGCACGTTGCATAGAATTGTGCAACCACTTCATCATTCCAATTATATCTGAAGGCAAACAGATCCTTCAGCCCATGTCTCTCTGCAGCTGCTATCACTTCATCAAAAGCTGCACATTTCCTCTTCTCAAGGTGAGCCCAGTCAATCCATTGACTGCGTACTACCGAGGTCTTCATCGGCAAATAGACCGGCTTGTAGAAATCAGCATGGAAATTTGACCAAAACCTGCCATCAGCTGCTTGCTTGGGCCTTGCATAGCAATCAACACTTCTCAGCTTCACAGCCACATCGCTGCCCTTGCCATTGAATCTTTCCTCATTGGGGTCCCAGACCCCTTCTCTGGGAGTATGCAGCTTTAGGGGCCCAACAGGCCCTGTGGCAACCCCCTTGCCCTTCCCTTTAGCTTGGCGAGGGCCACTTGAAGGAGGAGCAGCCTTTGAGGCGGCCTTCTTGACACACACCTTCCTCCGAACCTGGGGAGGTGAGGGAGCAGGCTCGGAGGGTCTCTCTTGGCGTTTCTTGCCAAGACCCGCCGAGGATCGAGGTGCCACCTCGTGGTCCAACTCGGCCTCGAAATCGGAGATTTCGTTGTCGGAGCTAGACATGATCTGAGAATGAGTGTTCAAGAGAAAGGACAAGTTATACAAGGTATTGGTGAGGTAAGATGGCAATGGAATGCATTAGGGAATTAAAGAATTAGGTTTTGGTTCAGAAACAACGGACTTGTCCATACCTGGACCGGACTAGTCCGGTGTTCATCCGCAAAAACCTAACAAACTGGACAAAAATTGATCCCTAAGGTAAAACTAGTCTAGCATACACATAGTACATCAACTAGACATGTAACTAGTGAAGAATGCTAGACTAAACGATAAGCAATAGAGAAATTTGTGATTTCTTAGGGTTTTGAAGAGTATTTACCATGAAATCAAAGGAAGCTTGAGATTTTGGGAGTTGGAGGCCGGACTTGTCCGCCAACTTCAATCCCCGAGCCTTCAAGCTTGATCTCCGCCCAAGATTGAGGCTTTTCGACGGAGGAATCAAGGATTCGCCTTGGGAGCTCGAGCGCAAGAGAGAGAAAGCTTGGGGGCGAGTGTGGGGTGAAGAGATTAGGGTTTAGTGGCGGCTAGGGTTATGGACACGAAAAATCGGACAAGTCCGGACATGACCGGACTAGTCCGAAGTCCTCCAGAGACCTAAGTCAGACTAGTCCGTGGTATGTCGGACTAGTCCGGCCTAACCGACACACTGCGGACTAGTCTGCAATGGCGAACTAGTCCGGGTAACCACGGACTTGTCCGTGGTCACCAGGAAAGAATTGCATAGCCCATTCATATATATTTGAAGGTCCAATAATTGAGAGTAGAGAGGCAAAACAATTCAAATAATCTTGATGAATTTGACCAGGAAGCAAACAACAATCATACTATGATCAAAAATTCATCAAGATCTAATAATTGACATAGTTTTTCGAGAGAAAAATGGGGAGGGTTAATTTTCACAGTTCAATCAATATTTTGAAGCAATCATACAGGTATGCAACTTTTCAAGCCACACTCCGAGAATCAAGAATGTTTAGCTCATTTCGGAGTTCGCAAAAACGTTTTTCATCAAGTGGCTTGGTGAATATGTCGGCCAATTGTTTTTGGGTGTTGACATGAGAGATGGATATGTCTCCTTTCATGGAATGGTCTCTCAAGAAATGGTGTCTTATGTCAATGTGTTTAGTTCTAGAGTGCTCAACTGGATTGTGGGCTATTTTAATGGCACTCTCATTATCACAAAGAAGAGGAATACGGTTCATATTGTAACCGTAATCCCTTAGAGTTTGTCGCATCCAAAGGAGTTGTGCACAACAACTCCCGGCTGCAACATACTCCGCTTCGGCTGTGGACAATGCAATGGAATTCTGTTTCTTGGATGACCAAGAAACTAAGGATCTTCCTAGGAATTGGCAAGTGCCGGAAGTGCTTTTTCTATCAACTTTGCACCCGGCATTATCTGCATCGGAATACCCAATGAGATTGAATTTTGAGCCTTTTGGGTACCAAAGACCAAGATTGGGTGTATGAACTAAATATCTTAGGATTCTCTTTACGGCTGTCAAATGACATTCCTTAGGGTTGGCTTGAAATCTTGCACACAAACATACACTCAACATAATATCTGGCCTAGATGCACATAAGTAAAGTAAAGATACAATCATGGAGCGATATACCTTTTGGTCGATGCTCGGTCCATCTTCATTGAGATCCAAGTGACCATTCGTTGCCATGGGAGTCTTTATGGGCTTTGCCTTGTCCATGCCAAACTTCTTGAGGATGTCCTGTGTGTACTTGGTTTGGCTTATGAACGTTCCTTCCCTTTGTTGCCGCACTTGGAATCCCAAGAAGTACTTCAATTCTCCCATCATTGACATTTCAAATCTGTCTGTCATAATTTTACTAAACTCTTCACAGAAAGATTGGTTAGTTGATCCAAAAATTATATCATCAACATAGATTTGGCAAATAAAAAGATCATTATCCAGATTTTTCATGAATAGTGTATAATCTACTTTGCCAATTTGAAAGCCATTATCAATTAAAAAATCTCTAAGACACTCATACCAAGCTCTAGGAGCTTGTTTGAGGCCATAGAGAGCCTTACGCAGTTTATACACGTGGTCGGAGAACTCTTCGTCTTCAAATCCGGGTGGTTGCTCCACATACACCTCTTCCTTGATCGGTCCATTGAGGAAGGCGCTTTTCACGTCCATTTGATACAGCTTGAAATCATGGTTAGTAGCATATGCAAGTAATATTCTAATTGATTCAAGCCTAGCTACTGGAGCAAAGGTTTCATCGAAATCCAAACCTTCGACTTGTGAGTAACCTTTGGCCACAAGTCGTGCCTTGTTTCTTGTCACCACTCCGTGTTCGTCTTGCTTGTTACGGAAGACCCACTTGGTGCCCACAATATTTGCATTGGGTCTTTCCACAAGTTCCCAAACCTCGTTTCTCTTGAAATTGTTCAACTCTTCTTGCATTGCCACCACCCAGTCCGGATCCTTTAATGCATCCTCAGTCCTGCGGGGTTCCAAAAAGGAGACAAACGAGTAATGTTCACAAAAATTTGCTATACGAGATCTAGTGGTTACTCCCTTTTGGATGTCGCCGATGATGTTGTCGATTGGATGATCCCTTTGAATGCATTGGTGTACTCTTGGATGTGGCACTTGGGGGGTCGTATGTTGGTGATCATCTTTTTCTCCCCCTGAGTTGTTGTCCTCGTTGATTTGTTGATCATGTTCATATTCCTGTGATTTGTCTTGTATCGAGGCTCCCCCTGAATTGTTGATTTCCTCTTGTGGTTCACTTTCCTCTTGTATTTTTGACGATGACTCTTGTGGTCGTACTTCGCCTAGAGCCATTCTCTTCAATGCTTTATAGGGAGCTTCCTCTTTTCCTAATTCACATTGATCAACTTGCTCCTTTTGGGAGCCATTAGTTTCATCAAACACTACGTCACGTGCCACTTCAACAAGTCCGGAGGCCTTGTTGAAAACACGATAAGCGTAAGTGTTCGAATCATAACCAAGTAAGAAACCTTCATCGGACTTCGAAGCGAACTTTGAAGTCCTGGGCTTCTTGTTCAAAATATAGCAAGGAGAACCGAAAACTCGAAAATATGAAATGTTCGGTTTGTTACCGGTGAGTAGCTCATAGGGAGTCTTCTTTAGTAGTCGATGAAGGTAGAGTCGATTTGCGGCATGGCAAGCGGTGTTGATTGCTTCTGCCCAAAATCGATCCGAAGTCTTGTATTCATCGAGCATTGTTCTTGCCATCTCTATGAGCGTTCAGTTCTTCCTTTCGGCAACTCCGTTTTGTTGTGGAGAGTATGGTTCTGAGAATTCATGCTTGATTCCTTCCTCATCAAGGTATTCCTCCACTTGTATGTTCTTGAACTCCGTGCCGTTGTCGCTCCGAATACTCTTGATTGATAGTGAGAACTCGTTTTGCGCTCGCTTGAAGAATTTCTTGAGTGTTCCTTGTGTTTCTGACTTGTCATGCAAAAAGAACACCCAAGTGAACCGGGAAAAATCATCAATAATAACTAAACCGTATTTGTTACCGCCGATGCTTATGTAAGCAATTGGACCAAACAAGTCCATATGAAGTAGTTCGAGCGGTCTTGTCGTGGTCATGATGTTCTTCGCAGGATGTTGTGCTCCAACTTGCTTTCCTGCTTGGCACGCGCTACAAGGCCTGTCTTTCTCAAACACAACATCTTTCAAACCTCGGATGTGATCGCCCTTGAGGAGTTTTTGAAGGTTCCTCATACCAACATGTGCTAGCCGTCTATGCCACAGCCAACCCATGTTGGTTTTTGCAATCAAGCATGTGTCGAGTTCAGCTTTATCCTTGTTGAAGTCAACAAGGTAAAGCTTTCCCTTTAACATATCCTTGAATGCAACGGAACCATCACTTCTCCTTGAGACGGTCACACCCTCGTTAGTAAACAGGCAATTATAACCCTTGTCACATAACTGAGATATGGACAGCAGGTTATAATCTAAAGATTCAACGTGTAGAACATGCGAAAGAGTATGTTCAGAGGATATTGCTATTTTACCGGTACCGAGGACCCTTCCTTGACTGTTATCCCCAAAGTAGATGCCTTCGTTTGGGTCCTGGTTCACTTCATACTCCACAAACATCCTCCGTTCTCCGGTCATGTGGTTGGTGCATCCACTGTCTAGCACCCATTTGGATCCACCGGAGGAGTAGGCCTGCAAAAACAAATTACGCCTTGGTTTTAGGTACCCAAGCTTGCTTGGGTCCTTGGAGGTTAGTAACAATACATTTGGGCACCCACACATGGGTTTTTGTGTTCCCATGGCGTGGCCCAGCATAATACGCATACACTTTACCAACATTATTTTTCATTAATACATAAGAAGCATCAAAGGTTTTAAACAAGAGTTGCTGTTGATTATGGGTCGGACTAGTCTGTGTGACCGGACTTGTCCGGATGACCGGACTTGTCCGGACCACAACCGGACTAGTCCGGTTTTCATGGGAGTTCAGATTTTTAGTTTTCGAGTTACCAGGTTGTGAGGGTCCTCCCTTCACAAAGGTAATCCTTCCCTTGTTATCTTTATGATTTCCAGCTCTTTGCTTTCCATCATGAGAGTAACCAATGCCGTACTTGACATTTGGAGGTCTTTGGACCAAATATGCACTACGTGCATAGTTGATCCTCTCCTTGTCAAATATCACACACTGGGTAGGATTTTTGTCCTTTGTGGAGGTAGAATTTTCTTTCAATCTGGTGTTAATTTTATCACATTTGCAAACATGAGTGATATTAGTTGAAGTGGGTTGAGAAGGTAGGGTTGAAGAGGAGGAAGGTTCACTAAGCTTGAGTGACTCAACCTGCACTTCAAGGATCTTGTTGACCTTGATTAAGTCATCAAGTTGATCCTTGATTGCAACGTTTGAGTTGGTTAACTCCAAGCAAGTTTTCTTGCTTGAAGCTAGCTTAAGCTCTAGTGAGTGGTTTCTCTCCTTTTCAAGAGCTAGTAGATTGTCAAGTTCGACATGCTTCTCCTTTTGGGAGATAATCATGTCTTCTTGACGATCAATTAGCTCTTCCTTCTCAACAAGTTGGTTAAGTAAGAATTTCATTTTAGCAGCAGTTTTTCTATCTAAACCAATTAGCATATCTTCATTATCACTATCTAGATCATCATCACTCGAGTAAGAATGTAAGGAAGTAGTTTTGATGTTTACCTTGCGTTTACCTTCCTTAGCCATGAGGCAAGTTCCACTTGCTTTCTTTGCAACGAGCGTGGGGAAGAGTGTGGGTTTCTTGGACATGCTTTCAATGGCTATGCTAGCCATTTCTTCTTCATCGGACGATGAGGACTCATCGTTTGAGTCCCACTCCTTTCCGATATGTGCTTGTTCAGCTTGTTTCTTCTTCTTGAAGAATTTCTTCGGTTGAGACTTGGACTCTTTACTCTTCTTCTTGTTGTCCTCATATGGGCAATCAACTATAAAGTGATTGTACTCACCACAATTATAGCATGCCCGCCTCATCTTCGGCTTTGTCTTCTCCTTGTATTTTCCTTCACTCGATTTTGTTCCTTGTCTTTTCTTCATAATTCTTTTGAACTTCTTCATGAACAAAATCATATCTTCTTCGTCCAGCTCGCTGCTTTCATCATCGCTGTCCTCCTCAAGCTGTGCTTCTTTTGCTTCTTTGGATAGAGGCTTGAGTGAGGACTTTAAGGCAACTCCCTTCTTCTTGGCCGATGTGAGATCGGCTATTTCTTTGACGTGCTTGGCTTGCTTCTCCATCATCTCAAAGTTGATGATTTTGCCAAGCAGTTCATCCGGAGTCATTTTCTTGTACCCGGGACTTTCTCGGATCATGGAGCAAAGTGTGACGTTCCGAGGCATAAAGGCTCTAAGGATGAGCTTTACAACCTCGTGGTCATTCCACTTTTTGCTACCATATGATCGAACCTTGTTCACAAGAGTCTTCAGTCTGTTGTACATGTCCTGGGGAGACTCATCTTCCTCAATCGCGAACCTTCCCAGTTCGCCTTCAATCATCTCAATCTTTGCCTCCCGCACATGCCTGTCACCTTCATGTGCTGTCTGTAGTGTGTCCCAGATTTCTTTGGCAATCTCCAATCCGTCCACCTTTGTGAATTCATCTCTACTTAGAGATGAGGTGATAACGGCTGCGGCTTGGGCATTCCTGTGGATGGCTTGCTCTTGACTTGGTGTGAGTTCTTCATCGTCATCAGGGATGTTTATTCCTGTGCACACAATATGCCATAAACTTGGGTTAAGGGAAATCAAGTGCATCTTCATATTTTGCCTCCACATGGAGTAATCACTCCCATCGAAGTGTGGGGCTTTTCCAAGAGGAATAGATAGATAATGACTGCTGTTAGAATTTAAACGGTCATAATTAAAAGGATATCGGGAGTAGTCGGTGTGACTACTCCCCTTCTTCTTTTCTTCAACTTTAGCTTTCCCTTTGGAAAGTGCTTTCTTTCGGAGCAGTGCTTTCAGCTCCAATGTCTCCTCATCATCATCATCGAAGTCTTGAATGGCTTCGAGATACTTTTCAAGCTTTTGGTGCTTGTCATTGTTCATTTCTTCCTGGTTGTTGATTTTCTGGACTTCCTTCATGTCCGACATGATCTCTTCGAGTGGTTGCACTCTTTCCTGAAGAACCTGCTCTGATACCAATTGAATGTAGGCCTAGAGGGGGGGTGAATAGGCCTTCTTGAATTTTCTCCGTTCCTGTAGCACTTCAACAACAAGGTCAAAACCAGATATATCAGACTAGTCCGGTAAAGTGCGGACTAGTCCGGATTTCCCGGACTAGGTTGATCAAGTTAGGTCAATTTGATTGTTTCGTTGACGTTTGCAGCGGAAATATAAACTTCAATAACAGTTCAATGATTGTATGTCAAGTTCTATTGCAAGTATGATTCTTGTTCAACTATTTAACCTAAATTCAACAAGATGAATCAAACCCTAGATAATGTTGATCAACTAGAATGATGAATACAAACGAACAAGACACAAGATTTATCCCGTGGTTCGGTTACCACGAAGGCAACCTACGTCCACGTTGAGGAGCCCACAAAAGGACCGGGTCTTCACCAACCCTTCCCTCGTCGGATCACCACGAAGGCCAATCCTCTTCCACTAAACACACAGGGGTAAATCACCAAGTTGAAGGGGCGATCTCACAAGTTGAGAGCTCCCTTGATTACAAGTTTCAAGACCACCAATAACACACTTCGAAATATACAAATTGATATGCAAGAGTGTGTTAGAGATTCAAACCAAGAGCTCAATCGTGTGCCAAGTGCCTCTCCAATGATCTACAAGTGATCTTCAATGGATTGATTGATTTTGCACTTAATTCCGTGGAGAGAGATGGTTTTTGAGTCTCTTGGGAGGTGTGACGGCGCTAGGGTTCGAGAGAGTGTGAAAGTGGACCGTGCACCTCTATTTATATGGGGTTTCTAGAAGTTACCGTTAGGGTTCAGAAAGATCGGACTAGTCCGTGGTGGTGACCGGACTAGTCCGGTGTGCTGTGTGAAGCAAACCCTAAGTGTCCAGGAATCTCGGACTAGTCCGGTTCAAAACGGACTTGTCCGATTTCGTCACTGGAAAGCTTCGGACTAGTCCGATTGACATCGGACTTGTCCGAACACATGAAACCCTAAGTGTTTAGGATGACAAGTCCGCACTTGGAGGACTTGTCCGATTTAGATCAGGGTGTATATCGGACTAGTCCGTGTAAACACCGGACTTGTCCGAAGTGGATCAGAAAGTATATCGGACTAGTCCGGATCACAACGGACTTGTCCGATTTTGTGAGACTTGTGCATTGTTTTGAGGACTAGTCCGCACTGGGGAGGACTAGTCCGAAGTGGAACAGAAAGATATCGGACTAGTCCGGTGATGACCGGACTTGTCCGATCTGGTGCAGAGTGGGATATCGGACTAGTCCGGCTGATATCGGACTAGTCCGGTCCTGTATAGCTTTGTGCATTGTGTGTGTGTGATTAAATGAGATTGAGCTCTTGGGTGTGTTTCCTTAACACACTCCATGCATACTAAACTACTAATTTCTTCTCCTTGAGCTCAAATTCATTTTCCTTCTCAATTTCCCTCTTTTTGGTACTTTGCTCATTTTTCATCATTTTCCTGCATTCATCTCAACAAAAGGATTAGGATCCCAATTGCTTGTCATAAATCATCCAAAACCCACAAGGGAGTCCTAGATGCACTTTCACAAGGCATAAAAGTTCCTTTAAACTACAATCTTTATTCAATAGAACAGAAGAGGAACAGCCCCAAAGTCGTGCACCACGAGCTCTGTCCTACCTTTCTTATATAACCAGCCCTTAGGCCAATCCAAACCTAACTAGGACTCTAATCCTACTCAGATCATGAATCAAAACTTTTCATAACTGCTCAAGACTCTTCTATACGCAGATAGAAGCAATCTGAAGACTTCTAAACACCTTAAGAACGTATCCCACATTCCTAAAACATCTCAAATTCGTGACCCACACGAAATCCTAACATAACTAGCTCAAGTCTTTCCATATTTGAGTCAAACCCGACTCAACCGCAGCCTGAGTCCATAACCTAGTCGGTTAGACCTTTCCGACCAATTCTTTATGTCCATATCTCTTCATCACGCCTCAGAACCATGTAGCCATGTCCATGCACTCCTTGCACACGTGTAAAAAACTTCCAATGACATCCACAATACCTTCATATGCATTGTTCTTGATTCAAACATGCTGCGCAACCTCCTGATCAACTCAACCACAATTCCTCCCGAACTTGGTTGTTGAACCTCATCTTCTCCCTAAGACTAGTTCAATGTATCCCGTCACCATCCATGTCTTGAACTCAAGAAACACCTACACATGAATAAACAACCAATACTTCCGAGCACAAGTCATCGACTTGACTCTCGTTAGTTCCGATAACCATAACACCTTACGTGAGCACCTCACATAAGCATGTTGCAACCCATAAAAAGAATCAACCATAACCACCAAAACACACCAAAAACTTAGTAAAAGATTACTAAGCAAACTTTCCATCTATGTAAAGCAAGTATGAATCATTGCAAGTTAAAAGCAGAACCACTGCGATCAAGCTCCGAACCTTGCCAAAGCTAACCGGACGTTGAACCGGAGCTTACCAAAGCTAGCAGGACCTAGCGCCGGAGCTTACCAAAGCTAGCAGGACCTAGCACCTGAGCTTGCCAAAGCTAGTCAGACCTAGCGCGGGAGCTTACCAAAGCTACTCGGACATTGAGCCGGAGCTAACCAAAGCTAGTCACACCTAGACAAAGAAGTCGGACCTAGCCAAAACAAGTCGGACCTTACGTCTGACCTTGTCGGAGCTACCCAAAACAAGTCGGACCTATCGTCGGACCTTGTTGGAGCTCGGACCTAGAGTCGGACCTTGATTATAAAGGTGTTTTGGTAGTATTCAAAACTTATATCGCCATAGCCAATGTACTCAACACACATAGGTCTCACAATCTCCCCCTTGATGAATGCATTGGCAACACCACTTAAAATCCGAACATTGGAATGAAAAGTTTTAAAAATAATTTTTTTTGAAAATCAAATGAGATGGAAATAAGTTTCTCCCCCTATACATATTTCTCCCCCAGAGAAGAATCGCGCAATCGTGCTAAAAACACTTGTGAATATGTGCAACGTGTGATCAATTTCTCCCACTTTGACAATGTATTCGGCAAGGTACAAAAGAGAAATTTTAATTGTTATGAGCATATAATAACATATACATATAAAACAAAGCTCATCCAAGTCATACTATCAAGTAACTTACACTATCACAATAATGAGATACATAGAGTAGTGTAAGCCATGCTAGAGATCAAATGTAATTTTTAATTTAAGCAAGTCATGATCTCACAAACTTAACTATTTCAATACCTAAAAGCATGACACTTGTCATTGCAAATTTTTTTTCTTTAAAGCACAAATTTTTAACATATGACATTTGCAAGAGATTATATGCCGCATCTTCCTTATTCATACCAACCAAGCTAAGTCTATGTAATTTGACAATCAGAAGCTTAAGGACATGATTTTAGTCATACACAACTTCTTCCATGTTCATATCTAAGTCCAATGATAAGCTATCTCAAAATAAGAAGGGTGATGCATGCATGTTCTCTTGATCTTTTCTCATTTCTATTTGTTCATAAAAAACTCAACATGTAAGTTGAATACTTGATTAATTCTTTATGATGAAAAGCACTTGTGAGCATGCAACAAGTTCAAAACAGCAAGAAAGTTCGACCATGACCAGATTTAGTATAATTAATTATTCCAATTACTAGACTTGACAAAAACTACTAAATGTATAACCGAGTAATGTCGTAAGAACTTTCAGCTGGTAAAAGGAATCACAAAGTCATATATGTATGAAATACTATGCTCATATTATTTTAATTTCAGATTCACACATAGACTTCCCAAATTTCAAAACTCCCCCTCAATATAACCATGAGGATGCATAACCCCCATTTCACTACGAATGAAACAAAAACGAGTGAAAACCAAAGGTTTTGTAAAAATGTCAGTCAATTGTTGTTCGGTATCTACATGGTGAAGCACAATATTTCCTTTTTCAACATTATCACGGAGAACGTGATACCTGATGTCAATGTGCTTAGTTCTAGAATGTTGCACGGGGTTTTTAGAAATGCAAATGGCACTAGTGTTATCACAAAATAGTGGAACACTATCTAGATCAACCCGTAATCCTTAAGTGTTTGAACAATCCAAAGAATTTGTGAGCAAGTACTAGCAGCAGCTACATATCCATATTCAGCTGTGAATTGTGCAACTGAGTTTTGTTTTCTAGAGGACCAAGCAACAAGTGAATTACCAAGAAAATGACAAGCACCGGAAGTACTTTTCCTATCAATCTTACAACCCCAAAAATCAGCATCCAAAAAAGCTTTCAAAGTTACGGTTGAGGATGAAGGAATAAAAATGCCAAATTCTTGAGTTCCATGTAAGTACCTGAGAATCCTTTTAACGTCTTGACGATGCGAAGCACGTGGGGAGGCTTGGAACCGTGCACAAAGACATACGCTAAATTGTATGTCCGGTCTTGATGTCGTGAACTACAAATGTGATCCGATCATCCTTCTATATTCTTTTTGATCCACAGATTCACCATATTCATCAACTTCAAGTGTTGTTGCTGTTCCCATTGGTGTCCAAAGAGGCTTTCTTTTGTCCATGTTGAAGCGCCTTAGGAGGTCTTTTGTATACTTCGTTTGATGCACAAAGGTACCCTCCTTGGTTTGCTTGATTTGTAGCCCCAAAAAGTATGTGAGCCCTCCCATCATACTTATCTCAAATTCTGAACTCATCATAGCTAAAAACTTGGACACAAGATCATGAGAAGCACAACCAAAGATGATATCATCCACATACACTTGAACGAATAATGAGTCATTGCCATGCTTAAGCACAAAAAGAGTTTTATCAACCTTGCCCATGGTAAACCCCTTTTCAAGTAAGAATGTTTTTAACCTATCATACCGTGCTCTAGGGGATTGTTTGAGACCATACGAGGCTTTGGACAGTTTGTAAACATGATTAGGAAAATCTGGATTTTCAAAACCCGGTGGTTGTTTGACATAAACCTCCTCATCTATGTAACCATTAAGAAATGCACTTTTAACATCCATTTGATGTAGCTTGAAACCTTTAGATGCAGCAAAAGCTAACAAAATTCTTATGGCTTCTAATCTAGCAACAGGAGCAAAAGTTTCATCAAAATCTAGACCTTCAACTTGAGTGAAACCTTGAGCAATTAACCTAGCCTTATTCCTAACCACAACCCCATCCTCACTTTGTTTATTTTTAAACACCCATTTAGTTCCAATTAAAGTGTGACCTTGAGGTGGAGGTACAAGTTTCCAAACGTTATTTCTTTCAAAATTTTCTAACTCTTCTTACATGGCAATAATCCAGGATTCATTAGTGAGTGCGTGTGATATATCTTTGGGTTCAAAAGAAGCAACAAAAGCAGAATGAGCATGAGAGTTTGGATCACAAAACTTAGATCGAGTGACTTGTTTGTGCAAGCTTCCAATAATTTGTTGTGGAGGATGACTTTTGAGAACCCGGAGGGCAGTGGACACTTCACAAGCTTCTTCTTCTTCATGTTCATCACAAATCGATGATCTTGTGGCTTGAGGAGGATCTGGACCAGCAATGGTGGTCGTCGGTGCTGGCTGTGAATCAAAATTAGGAGCTATAACAATGTCATTAGCTGCTGAATTTTCGGGCAGCAGCGCCACTTCTTCCTCATCTGCAACGAAAATGCTCTCCTCCTGCGGATATGGATCTGGACCTGCAATGTTCGAGCTAGTACCTGTGCTAGCTTCATCAAAGGACACCTCACAAGTCTGCACAATTCTGTTAGCGTCAAGTAAAAACACACGGTAGCCTCTAGTATGAGATGGATAACTAAGAAACATGCCATCAATGGATCTAGGTTCAAATTTATCAAGATTGTCATGTTTCTTAACAAAGCATTTGCAACCAAAGACCCGAAAGTGTGTAACACTAGGCCTATGTCCAAACCAAAGCTCATATGATGTTTTACCTAGCTTAGCGCGCAAGAAAACGCGATTTGAGACATAACAAGCAGTTGCAATCGCATCAGCCCAAAATTTCCTGGGAGTTTGATATTCATCAAGCATAGTCCTAGCCATTTCAACTAAGGTTCTACTCTTGCTTTCTACAACACCATTTTGTTGAGGTACATATGGTGAAGAAAATGGATGATCTATTCCATTTTCAACACAAAAGTGATCAAAAGATTGATTTTTAAATTCGGTTCTGTTATCACTTCTAATTGCTTTTAAAGATCCTAGATGATCAATTGATAATCTAAGAAATAAAGTTCTAAAGTGACTAAAAGCTTCATTCTTATATGCCATAAAGTAAACCCAAGAGTATCTAGAATAATCATCAACAATCACAAGAACATACCATTTACCTCCGAAGGATTGAACACGTGAAGGTCCTATGGTGTGAAGGTGCAAAAGTTGACCCAGTTCAGTCGTCATGATCATTGTGAGAGGAGTATGTGAAAGTGCAACCATCTTAGCATGTCTACAAGAAGAGCACAAAATTTCTTTGTCCCCTTTAAGCTTAGGCAGCCCATGTATGCGATCAAGAGCACTAACACGCGTGAGATGATCAAAGCCTACGTGACCAAGTCTACGATGCCAAAAATATAAGTCTTTAAAATCATTAGCAACTAGACACCTATGCTTAGAGGAAGACATATCAAAATCAGCTTTAAAAACTCTTCCAAACCATGACATGTTAAAAATAAGCTCACGGTTTGAATTTACAACTTTGCAGCAATTTTTAGTGAAAATAGTTTCTAGATTTTCATCTAGCAGTTGTGAAACAGAAACCAAGTTGTATTTCAAAATTTTAACAAGTGCCACATCCTTCAAAGTGTAGTGATCATTTACTCTAACCGAATCCTTAGCAATTATAGGAGTTGAAGAATTATCGGCAAAAGTAACATTCTCTACACGTGACACAAAAGAGAGGGAGGAGAACCATTCTTTGCTACCGGTCATGTGGCGTGAGCAACCTGAATCCACAATCCAAATGTTCTCCTTCCTCAAGCA
Organism: Tuctoria greenei; assembly: GCA_036927565.1. Classification (NCBI taxonomy): domain Eukaryota; kingdom Viridiplantae; phylum Streptophyta; class Magnoliopsida; order Poales; family Poaceae; genus Tuctoria; species Tuctoria greenei. The sequence goes on from JAYESD010000009.1 coordinate 8,875,907, forward strand.
TGTAACCTACATAGAAGCACAATACGTTGATGACTCAATACTGGGGTTAGTCAAAAGGCATTTAGGAATCTAGTACTGAGTCACACAATGTGCAGTAGGAAAAACACGTGATAGCTGAGATAATACAATAGGTTTATGAGTCAAAGTTTGAGGAGTTTTGTACCCAACTACTGTCCTACGAGATGTTATATGTGTAGCACAAAAAACAGTAGGTTTGGGAGAAAACTTTGCATGTTTTTGACTCATTACAGCAGATTACATGTTCTTATCATTTTTGTTTAGCAATTGCAACAAATTTTGCATGAAAGTTATGAGATCTAGCAATCATTCTTTCCTGTTTCTGTTGTTTAGCTAGTTTATAACAAAAATCTATGACATGACCATCTCTACCACAGTAGGTACAATGAAATTTAACTTTGTGTTTATGTCTAGATGAGCAAGCAACATTTTTATTTGAAACTGAATGAGACAACACTCCAGCAGAATTGAAAACCACTTCTTCTTGTTTAGGAACTGTTTGAATCAGACCACTTCCAAATGACTTTACAATTTTAGGTGGATGTGCCTTAGCATGAGCATGAGAATCAAAACCTAAACTTGTTTTATAATTGCAAGACTTGGAAGAATTCAGCAGCAAGTTTAGGTTCTTATTCCCATTCCAAAACCAATCTAATGTCCTATTGTGACGCCCGGTTCCGAAAATGAACCAAGCTAACACATATGTGTGCCCAGGATGTTCAACACACATACACGAGTGCATTCACAAAAGAGTATACAGAAAATTACCACAAAACAAGATTAATTAACCAAATTTTATTACACAAACCATGTTATCCTCGAATACAGGCACTAACGAATATTAATGACAAGTTCAACTAATGCAGCAGAAATAAACTAAATAAGCAAACTAAACAGCTAGGCAACATAAACAATAGGGTAGCGCAGCTCCAATCAACACCACAGGCAAGCTGACGGTAGACACGGCCTAGAACTCCGCATTATCGCCATTAAACTCCCTATCCTAACCTGCAATTGTTTGGGGGGATTGCAAGAGTGAGTACATGTTGTACTCAGCAAGTGTGGAAAGTATAACATGTGGCTAATTCAAATGACGACAATAATAATGACTGAGTGCTGAAAAGTACATTAAAACATTTGAAAAGCAATATACATCATGTATGTGAAATAAACCCATCATAAGCCATATAGTAATCATAATAACAGTCCATATTCCATATTCATCATCCATATACCAATATCCATATTCAATACCAGAATTCAATTCATAACCATCCATAACCATAATACCAACCATACCCATCCCAAATACCATCCCAATACCGAGTTCCCTCTAATCATGGAAGTTGTCCAGGTGCTCATAACCGGGAGCATGGCTATCATGATAGTTTTATTAGACTCTGCAGAGTTTGTACCACTTTACTCACGCGTTTGTGATTTCATCACCCGTCGGCGACTAAAGAACCTCCCTTATGCCAATTAGACTAACTGAGCACATTTTCAAACCAAGGGCCCCCTCTTGAGCCATTCGGATCCCAGGGTAGTCCCACCAATCATCAACAAAACCAATCCGACTACCCCTTCCCCGAGCATCTTTAATGGTCCAGACAGTACTAGCAAAGCCCTAATTAATCAGCTACATCGCACCCATACTTGGCCTCGTGGTGGCACTGTAGTCCTAGCTTATTCTCGCATGAACCGGTCCTTAGATCTAAAGCAAGCAACCACCATATCATCCAGCCCATCCACATACCAGGCTTGCTTAGATCACCCATCACCATATCATATTAACCAATTCATGTTCATCAAAATCTCATTAATGCATAATTAAGTGTGTAGTATTGTCTTCCCATCCCAGTTGATTAAGCGAAGCAAAAGGTAAAAACCCTTCCCGACTATCTACCGTAAATTCCAGGTGAAAAGGGTGGTTTAACAATTCTAGTAAACATCCTACCATAGGATTTCCCATCAAATTGACACAAGCATGCAGTTTGCAAATAAAACATTTATTTTAAAACAGGATCAATATGCTTCAAGGACACTTGCCTTGCTCTTGCGGTTGATTAGGGTCAACTTCTTCAAACTCTTGGTGTTGTAGATCCTCCGCGGCACTCTCTAGCGCAAACCCGTCTAATCCACACAATAAACATACAAGACAAGAAACACAATCAAAGGTTGCACAAATATTACTCAATATGACATGACATGCATGATTAATGCAAATGCAAGGTAGAACTTATTAATAGATTGCTTTTAATGATCACTAACTAGTTCTAATAGATTTTAACAAGTGTATACAATTTTGGAGTTGATTATATCAAATTTTAGAATCAATTCAACACAATTTAGTCAGCAAAATTGGACTAGTCTGCAGAAGGCTGGACTAGTCCGCACTTCGCAGAACTAGCGAACTAGGGTTTTCTAGATCGACGTGAATTTGGAGATTAGGGGTTGAATTCACGTAAGAAAAAGAGAATATAAAGCATACCATGTGTTTAGACCTCCAATGAATCAAGGAACTTGGAGGTAACACTTGGATCTTGATGATCTAGGGTTGGGGATAAACTTGGAGATGAATTGGTGATGAAGAACGAAAGCTTGATGGAGATCTTGATCCTCCTTCGTTTCCTCCTCTCCTTCTTGCTTGGGATCTTCTCCTCCCTCCTTGATGGTGGCTCTCCACGAACTAGGGTTTGGGTGGGCTGGAAAAGTGGCAAATAGATGTCAAGCCAAGGGGTGGGGTTGTTTATATAGAGGTGGAGGCTAGGGTTAGATGGATTTTGAGTTTGAGAGGAGTAGGGGCCGGTTTAGAGTCCCTCATGGGCTCTAAAAGAGTTAGACACGACATCCCTAGGCCCACTTAACGTGAAACCCAAGAAACAAGTCGTAAAACAAAAGATCAACTCGGAGTCGTGAAATAAAGGACAAGTCCAAAAAGGACCGGACTAGTCCGAAAATGTCTAGAGAGAAAATCGGACAAGTCTGGCCTAAAATCGGACAAGTCCGACTTTAGTCAGAGAGGAAAACGGACAAGTCCGCTAGAACACTGGACTAGTCCGGAAAAGTCCAGGGACTTAGCGAATTTTCAAGGATTCTTGGAATATCAGACTAGTCCGCACAAAATCGGACAAGCCCAAAAGTTTCCAGAGGCAAAATCGGACTAGTCCGCAGCAAAAACGGACAAGTCCATTTTTAGTCAGAGAGAAGTCGGACTAGTCCTCACTAAAATCAGACTAGTCCGCACTTTCATGCATTTTAAGTGCGTTTTTGTTCCAAATAATTTTAAACTCGTGCCTCTTGTTGTGGGTTAATGTTAAACATGTATATGAATGTATGCAAGGCATGATGCATGAAAATGAGGGTGTTACAAACCTACCCCCCTTAAAATGAATCTCTCCCTCGAGATTTGACGCGGAAGAGAAGAGATAGGGAAATTCCTTCTTGAAATCATCCTCCAATTCCCATGTTGCTTCTTTTTCAGTGTGGTGCTTCCATTGAACTTTACACCATTGAATCACCTTGTTCCTTGTGGTTCTCTCCTTGGTTTCCAAGATCTTGATCAGTTGCTCGGCATAAGTCAAATCTTCCTCTAGCTCCAAATCTTCCATTGGCACTTGTTCTTCCGGCACTCTCAAACACTTCTTGAGTTGGGAAACGTGAAAGACATCATGGACATCCGATAGATGAGCTGGCATCTCCAACTTATACGCTACTTCTCCTCTTTCGTGCAAAATCTTGAATGGTCCAATATAACGAGGTGCTAGCTTGCCTCTTATGTTAAACCTCTTATGACCTCTCATTGGTGACACCTTGAGGTAAACAAAATCTCCCACTTCAAAGGCTAATTTCCTTTTCCTATTGTCCGCATAGCCTTTTTGTCTTGATTGGGCTGCCCTCAAGACGAATTATTTGGACTTGCTTTTTGGCTTCTTGCAACACATTCGGACCAAATACTTGAGTTTCTCCTGCCTCATTCCAGAATAAAGGTGTCCTACACTTCCTTCCATAAAGCGCTTCATATGGTGACATTTTCAAGCTTGCTTGGTAACTATTGTTGTATGAGAATTCCGCGTATGGCAAGCTCTTGTCCCAACTTTTCCCATGCTTTAAAGCACAAGATCTTAACATGTCCTCTAAAATCTGATTGGTTCTCTTGGTTTGTCCATCCGTTTGAGGGTGATATGCCGAACTGAAATTCAACCCCGTTCCCAAAGCTTCATGCAATTTCTGCTAAAATCTAGAGGTAAATTGAGAACCTCTATCCGAGATTGTCTTCTTCGGTGCTCCGTGTCTGAAAGTGCATCTAAGACTCTCTTGTGGGTTTTGGATGATTTATGACAAGCAATTGGGATCCTAACCTATTTGTTGAGATGAGTGCAGGCCTATGATAGGAAAATGAGTAAAATACCAAAAAGAAGGAAGGATGAGGAGCCAAAATGGAGATGAGCTCAAGGAAGAAGAGTAATAGATCATTGTGTATGGAGTGTGTTAAGGGAACTCACCCCAAGAGCTCAATCACAATTAAACACACACATTGCACAAAGTTACACAGGATCGGACTAGTCTGATCTCAACCGGACTAGTCCGATAACCTTTCTGCACTAGATTGGACAAGTCCGATATCTGTCGGACTAGTCCAATATTCTTCTGACTAGAATCGGACTAGTCCTCCCCAGTAAGGACTAGTCCTCAAAACACTTCACAAGTAACACAAAATCGGACAAGTTTGATTGAAAGCATCTAGGCCCCCATGAGGTATGGTTTCAGTGATTAATGATAATCATTGGATTTTACTAATGAATTTGTGGATGCAAGGTCTCCCATATCACTCAATAAAATGAAATCTATATGAATATGAACATCAACTACTGATCATTGTAGACCCCTAAACAATCACTTTATGAGATCAATCAATGTTATGAAGATTAGAAGTAAAAGCTCATATGTCAAAGTTATTCAACCATAATTGACAACACTCATTGCTTGACAATCATCAGAAGAATATTTCCATCAAATGTCTAAGAGGTCAATCGAGCAAAATACAAAAGAAGCACTTAGAACAACACGAAGCAAACAAAATCAACTCACCGGATCAACCGATGTTTCCAGAGAACAACACATCGGTCGAGTTGGTTCAGCAGAAGAAGAAGACCTCAGAACCAAGTACTCATCGGATCATCCGATGATAAAAGACAATGTTACATCGGTCCATCAGTACAGTAAGCTATATCCCTGGACCAAGTGTAACACCGGATCATCCGATGTACAATAATGAACACATCGGTCGATCACTCCAGTAAGCATCAAGTTTGAACCAATTCTGGAGGAAGTGCCACCGGATCATCCGATGAGAAGACAAGTGCAACATCGGTCTAACAACGGTCATATCTGACACAATGACATCCGCTAATTTGGATTTGACCGATGATAACTGAAGGGGGAGCATCGGATCATCCGGTGTTCGCAGAACAGTGATGTCAGCCTACTTTTCCGACGGCTATTTCGTGGAGGCTGACTATTTATACCCCTTCAACCAGTCTATTCGACAAGTCTTGACTACCAGACATACTCTACACATTCTCAAGCATTCAATACATTATGCTACCACTTCTACATCATATACACCACTTACACACCAAGAGATAGGCTAGAACTAGCTAGAGATAGTGCTTGTGTGCCTCCATTCTTGGTGATTGGAATCTCTAGTGTAGTGAGAGCTGTAAGGGAGTGTCCCTTGGTGATTGTAATTGAGAGAGACTTCCGGTGCTTGCCAAGATGGTTGTGGAAGCCCGGAGGAACCAAGTTGTACAAGGCTTGAGCTCCACCTTCCCGAGGTTGGCAAACAGAGAAGAATAGTGAAGATCCCTAGTCTCGGTGACTTGGGTGTGGCTATACCCTTCGGTGGGTGCCACAACGTGGATGTAGGAAGATCTTGACGATCTTGTCGAACCACGGGATAAATCTTCGTGTCTCCTCGGGAGTTTGCATTCTCTTACTCTCACTTTACACTTATACATTTCATATACTGCAAAGTTACTAGTCACTTGAATGCATTGGTTGTTTGCGTAGGGAATTGGGCTTTTAAATAATTAAGTTTTATTTCTTTAAATTTTTGAAAAGAAGCCCAATTCACCCCCCTCTTTGGCATTCGATCCTTACAATTGGTATCAGAGCAAGGTTGCTCATTGGATCATTCTATCTTCACCGCTAGAGAGCTAAAATGGCCAAGATTGGGGGTTCGGTTCCTATCTTCGAGGGCAAGAACTTTGCCTATTGGAAAGCATGCATGCGCGCTTATCTAGAGGCTATTGCTTCTGAAGTATGGGAAGCGACCCACGTGGGGTTTGGTGAGAACACTTATGTTGGTGATCAAATCAAGTGGGATGCTAAAGCTAGGAATGCAATTTATGAATGCATTAGTCAAGATGTGTTTGCTAGAATTGTTAGCAAAGAAAAGGCATGTGAAATTTGGGCTTGCTTGATAGAAATTCATGAGGGTTTTTCTCGTGTCAATGAACTAAAATATCACATGCTTAAAGCCAAATATGATGAATTTAAAATGCTACCTCATGAAAATGAAATGTTCTCTCGCTTGAATGTGCTTATTGAAGAAATTAATGCTCTTGACATTACTTCTCTTGGCAAGGGGCTCATCAAACGCAAGATTCTTATGCTCCTTCCCAAGCCAAAGTACAACATCATCAAATCCATGCTTCAAAAGGAATCTCTTGACCACATTGAAGTTTCGGAACTCATTGGAGAGATTCACGCTCATGAGATGAGTGTACTTGGGATGATAGAGCAATCATCTTCAAATACAATTGCTCTAAAGGCCTCCACCAAGAGAACAAATCTCAACAAAAAGAAAGTGGTTGAGCCTAGCCCAAGTGAAGAAGAGCAAGCATCAAGTGAAGATGACGATGATTAGCTTGCATCAATGATGAGAAAGTTCTATCGCTTGAACTCCAAGATTGCCAAGAAGGGATACACCTTTGATCCCAAAAAGAAAGCATTTCTACAAAAGAGAGATGACAACAAGACTTGTTATAATTTTGGTGATCAAGGTCATATTTCCTATGATTGTCCAAAACCGGACAAAAGAAGAGAGAACCACAAGAGCAAGCATCGCAAGATTGAAGATAGTGAGGACGATGAAGAGGACAAGCCCAAACAAAGATCCTTTGGGAAGAAGAAACATGACAAGGGAAAGAAGGCAAAACTCTTCCCAAAGAAGAGGAAAGGTACACAAAAGGTGTTCATGTGTGAGGCAAATGAATGGATCAACGACAAAGAATCAAGTGATGAAGAGAGTGAAGCGGAAGAAGAAAGTTTGGCCGGCCTTGCCATTGCCAACAATGATGACTCACCTCTACATCCACCTCCCATGTGCCTCATGGCTAAAGGTAACACCAAGGTATATGATGACTCTAGCGATGATGAGCTTCCCCCCGATGATTTAACTTCATTAATAAATGAATACCACACTATCATTAAGAGGGAAAAGAGTAAGGTCAAGGCTCTTGAAGAAACTCGTGCTAAGCTTGAGAGTGCTTATCTCGATTTGCTTGACAATTATGAAAGCATACTTAAAGAGCATGACACGCTCAAATCTCATGTCAAGCAAATTGAGGAGGATAAGGCTCAAATCATGCTAGATCATTATGAGCTTGACTTAGCCCACCAAGCACTCTTGGGAAAGCACATTGAGTTAATCCAAGAGCATCAAGTACTTAACCTTGCTTATGAAGTTCTTGATCAAGAATTAAAAACTATAAAGAAACAAACTCTTAATGATAAGGTATCCATTAATTCTCATGCCACTAATGTCTTGCACAAGTCTTTGCCTTTGAAAGAGAATGCTAGGGAGAAGGACTTGTTGGAAGAAATTGAAAGTCTCCGCACTAGTGTGGCAAGACTATCAAAAGGAGAAGTCAAGCACAAGGAAATCCTCTTCCAACAAGCAAATTCCTTCAACAAGAGAGGACTTGGATCCTTCCCGGTGCCTAACAAAGGAAAGGTGCCCTCACCGGAGCTTAGAACAAGCTTCATCAAGGAAGTTGGTTCCTATTGCCAACATTGTGAGGTCACCAGTCACCATACAAGGGTGTGTCCTCTTCCTAACCGTCCTTCTCCAAAATTGCCCATTAACTACAAATCTACTTTCAATGACCATTATTATCTTTTGAGTAAAGTAGATGGCAAGGTGAAGGCAAGATTCATTGGCAAGGATATGAAGGGCATGAAGGGGAAGCTCCCCAAGCAACTTTGGGTCCCAAAAAAACTTGTATCACACATACAAGGACCTAAGTTGGCTTGGGTGCCTAAAGTTAAAAATTGAATTCATGTGTGTAGGTGAACTACAAAACCGGAGGAAAGCATTGGGTACTCGATAGCGGGTGCACTCAACATATGACCGTCAATGATGGTATGTTCACCACCATAGAAAACCCCGGCAATCATGAACAAGTCACCTTCGGTGATAACTCTAAGGGCAAGGTAATTGGGTTAGGTAAAATTGCTATTTCAAATGATTTATCTATTTCCAATGTATTGTACGTTAAGTCACATAGTTTTAATTTACTTTCTATTGCACAATTATGTGATCTTGGACTAACGTGCACCTTTAGAAAAAATGATGTTGTTGTGAGTAGTGAAACAAGCCAAGAACTAATCTTCAAAGGATTTCGGCATGGACATCTCTACCTAGTAGACTTCTCCAACAAGGATGCTAGCTTGACCACTTGTCTTTTCACTAAGACGAGTTTAGGTTGGCTATGGCATCGACGCATAGCGCACATTGGGATGAGCAAGCTCAAGAAGTCATTCAAGCTTGGGATGGTGACCGGCGTGAAGGATGTCACATTTGAGAAGAACAAGCTTTGTAGCGCTTGTCAAGCTGGGAAGCAAGTTGCTTAACACCACCCAATGAAGACAATGGTGTCAACCTCCAAGCCACTTGAGCTACTTCACATGGACCTATTCGGACCGTCCACATATCAATGTCTTGGCGGTAACCTCTATTGTCTTGTTATAGTTGATGACTACTCTCGCTATGCTTGGACTTTGTTTCTAGGTGACAAGAGTGAAACTCCGAAAGTGTTCAAGACCTTCGCCAATCGTGCTCAAAGGGAATTTCAACTTCCCATCATCAAGGTTCGGAGTGACAACAGCGCCGAATTCAATAACTACAACATTGGGGAGTGGTGTGATCGTGAAGGTGTGAAGCATGAGTTTTCGGCCACGTACACTCCTCAACAAAATGGTGTCGTTGAAAGGAAGAACAAGACTCTCATCACTCTTGCACAAGCAATGATTGATGAGTATGGCACGTCCGAGAAGTTTTGGGCCGAAGCAATCAACATGGCGTGCCATGCCGCAAATAGGGTCTACCTTCATCGACTACTTCAAAAGACTCCATACGAACTTCTCATTGGGAGAAATCCCAACATCTCCTATTTCTGAGTCTTCGGGTGCAAGTGCTACATATACCGCAAGAAAAGGCTTGGTAAGTTTGAAAGAAGATGTGATGTTGGTATATTTCTTGGTTATGCATCAAACTCAAAAGCATATCGAGTATTCAACCAAACCTTCGGTTTAGTTGAGGAAAGTTGTGATGTTGAGTTTGATGAAACTAATGGCTCCCAAGAGGAGAGTTTTGGTCATGATGAAATAGATGATGAGCCTCTACGAGAAGCTATGAAGAACATGACCATTGGAGACATCAAGCCTAATGTTGATGAGAGCCATGATCAAGGGGGAGCTTCAAGTTCCAACATAAACACATCTATGGCGCCTCAAGTTGATGAAGAAGAGAAGGATGATCCATTGCCGACTCAAGATTCACAAGCCACACAACATCAAGAAGAAGAAGAAGTCCATGATCAAGTCCAACCATAAGAAGAGAAACACGCATCACCACCGCCAAGTGCTTCACAACCACTTATGAGGCATGGACGCATCTCCAAGGCGCATCCGATGGACCAAATTATTGGAAGTCCATCAAGGGGAGTAAGTACACGTTCTCGCCATTTTGCTTCGTTTTGTGAGCACTACTCGTTTGTTTCATGTGTAGAACCCACTCACATTGAGGAAGCACTCCAAGATCCAAATTGGGTGATGGCCATGCAAGAAGAACTTAACAACTTCATCCACAATGAAGTTTGGGTGTTGGAGGAGCGACCCAAGGACAAGAACGTCATCGAAACAAAGTGGGTGTACCACAACAAACAAGACAAGAATGGCGTTGTGGTCCGCAACAAGGCAAGACTTGTGGCCAAGGGTTTCTTGCAAGTTGAAGGACTAGACTTTGGGGAAACATTTGCTCCGGTAGCCCGGTTAGAAGCCATTCGTATACTTCTTGCCTTTGCATCACATCATAACATAAAGCTTTATCAAACGGATGTGAAAAGTGCATTTCTTAATGTTTATATTAACGAGCTAGTTTATGTTGAACAACCTCCCGGGTTTGAAGATCTGAGGAATCCTAATCATGTGTATAGGTTGCACAAGGCGCTCTACGGGCTCAAGCAAGCACCTAGGGCGTGGTATGAACGACTACGGGATTTCTTGATCATGCAAGGATTCAAGATTGGGAGGGTGGACACTACACTCTTCACCAAAGACATCAACGGAGAATTATTTATTTGTCAAATTTATGATGATGATATTATTTTTGGTTCAACTAACATAGCTCTTAGCCATGAGTTTGGCAAAATGATGTATAGGGAATTCGAGATGTCGATGATTGGAGAGCTCAACTTCTTCCTTGGATTCCAAATCAAGCAACTTCAAGAGGGGACCTTCGTCTATCAAGAAAAGTATACCAAGGACCTCTTGAAGAAATTTGAGATGGGAGATTGTAGCTCAAGAAGCACTCCAATGGCAACAAATTGTCATCTCGACGCGGATAAGGACGGTAAACCTATTGATCAATCTAACTACCATTCTATGATTGGTTCATTGCTTTATCTTACCGCATCTAGGCCCGATATCATGTTTAGTGTATGCTTGTGTGCTCGCTTTCAAGCGGCACCTAAAGACGCATCGGAAGGCGATCTTTAGGATACTTAGGTATCTTAAGCATACCCCTAGTGTGGCCCTGTGGTACCCTAAAGGTGCAAAATTCCATCTCTTAGGTTACTCGGATTTGGACTTTGCCGGATGTTGTGTGGACCACAAGAGTACCTCCGGTGGGTGCCACTTGCTTGGGCGTTCCCTAGTATCTTGGTCTAGCAAGAAGCAAAATTCCGTCGCCTTGTCCATGGTGGAAGCGGATTATATCGCGGCCGGTGCATGTTGTGCCCAAATTCTTTATATGAAGCAAACCCTTTTGGACTTTGGTATTAAACTTGGTTGTGTGCCTCTCCTTTGTGACAATGAAAGTGCGGTTAAGATAGCTAAAAACCCCGTTCAACACTCCGCACTAAGCACATTGATATTCGCCATCATTTCTTGAGGGACCATGAAGCTAAGGGAGACATCTCATTGCGAGGTGTTAGGTCCGAAGAACAATTGGCGGATATCTTCACTAAACCACTTGATGAGAAAACTTTTTATAGGCTAAGAAGTGAGTCAAATATGCTAGATGCATCGAACGTCATGCAAGTTGCCATGTAAGAATGCATCTCATATAGGTCTTGTCTAACTTTCAAAGGATAGGGGTGAGCAAGGGTCATCTTGGGATGGAGGTTCTTTTGGGTTTCCCCAAGGCTTGGAGAGTGGATCTCCCTGAAGAAGCCTTTGAAAGGTTCAAATATGGCAAGATAGATTTACTTTATGTCTTGCATGATGCTTGCCATATAGACTCGCACTCATATTTAAATTTCTTGCATTATAAATTGTTTGGCATTACATACGGTAGATTGTCACAAAGGGGAACCCACCTCATGAGAAAGAGACTTGTTTGAAATGCAATATCTCAACTCATATGATGTGGAAAGAACAAAATGTTAGGTGCGTTAAAGCCTAAAGGAACATGCTTTAAAGAGATAGAAGTCTTCATCCTCTAGCTCACAAAGCATGGGCCTTACATTTTATTTGGATTTATTCCTTACTTTCTTCGGTGTTCTATTTGCTTTAGGGCTTAGCCAAGTTATTGGCAATTAGCATTTTTGAGGGGTAAGGGGTTGCCCAAAAAGTTCTGAGACATGTGTTTCTCATTGTTTGTTTGTTTGGTCAAAGGACATATATGGGATGTTGCTGTTTTGTAGTCATCGGATTACCCAATGCTTAGGCCAGACCATCATCGGATAAGTTGGTGTTCAAATGCCAAGAGTCAGTTCAGACAGTAACACAAATCTACCGACGAGTTAATTCTCAGAAACATCGGTCCATCCGATGTTCACATTTCTGGAACTGTGCCGAATTCCACCGATGCAAATCAGTTCAACGTTGGACCATCCGGTGTCAACGGTACCTTTTTGAATACCTTTACTGTGCCATTCGACCGATGCTCCTATCATTTGATGTCGGTTCATCCAATGATAAATATTGAGCTAGGGTTCGGGCCCCACTTTTTAAACGCCACTTTGCCTCCTTCATTTCTCTCTCCCCGACCCCGACGCCAGCGCCTGATGCCTCCCCTGCCTCACGCCGCCGCCCTCCAGTCACCGCCCTCCGACCAAAGCTGCCTCCGGCCGCCGCCGCCGCCCTCCGGCCTCAGCGCCGCCGCCACTGCACCACCGCAGCAGCGCCGCAGCTGCCTCTGCTCCACCCTAGCACCACCGCCGTGGCCTTCCATGCACCACCGCCACCGCCCCAAGCTCTGCCGCCGTCCACACCACCGCACCGCCACCCTCTGCGCCGTTGTGGTGCCTCCCTCTATAGTCGCCGTTTCTTCGCTGCTAGGGTTTCCAGCCGCGTCCGTGCGCCCGACACAACCTCATTCTCGTGTATCGTCACTTGTCCCATCGCAATGGCTCGTGACAAGAAGGGAAACGGCAAGGCCATTGCGGAGCCGGCCGCAAAGAAGAAAAAACTATCGAAGGAAGAAAAGAAGGCTTTGATGGCCGCTCGCGCCGCCGAGGAGCAAGAGCGTGGCCGAGGAGGATCATTGAGGATCCGCGAGGCTCGTCAGAGGCAGCCTCCCGTGCCGGATGAGTCCGAGGAAGAAGAAGAGCCGGAAGTGCCGCTTGTTTGCCGGCGCTCAGCCAGAACCCGTGCGGGTCATTCTGCGGTAGTACCACATTCGAGACCATCAGCTGCCGATCTTCGAGAGGACAGGGCGGCACAGAGAGCCGTCTACGAGATGGACACCAACGTCTGTGTTGGTGAGGGTGTCCGGTTGATGGATTACAAAAAATTGAAGACCAAGCAGCTGAGAAGACTCAGATGGAGCATCTTGCTTGAGGAGTGGTTCCCGCAGCCCAGAGAGGCACTTGTGGACAGCCGGTTTTGGACCTTGACTCAGGAGTCATTGTACAAGACGTACAGACATCGGGGCCATAAGATCTTCCCGCACAACTTTCTGGACTGGGATCAGCTTGCACTGGCAGCCGAGACGGAGATACGCCCCTACTTTGAGAGATATAGAGGACTGGTGGAGATGATGTCCTACAAGAGGAGTGCATATGTGGAGGACTGGGTCCGTGTTTTCTATGCCACACTCTACGTCTCTGAGGGCCACAGATCCATAGACTTCATGTTCATGGGCTAGCACCATCACTTGACAAGACAGACTTTGGGACAGCTGCTAGGAGTGGATCTCCATGACACTTATTTACACGAGAGGGTGTATGGACAGGCTGACCCACCGAGGAGGCCGCTCATTGGAGGAGTGGCACCACCACTGGAGGAGATACGCTCACTGTTCGCTCAGCCCTTCTCTCCAGACCAGCCAAAGGTACCGGCACTGCTCACTCCATCTGCGCGCACTGTGCACCTCGCCTTGCACCGCACACTTCTGTTGAGGTCCGGATATCTTGAGGGGTTCACCAGCTTGCAGCAGACTCTCCTGTTCTACATCATGAACGGGATGGAGTTCGATATTGTGGACATTCTCCTATGTGAGATGGAGGACGGGATCACTGATTGAGTTGGGATGATGAGACAGCTCGTATTTGGTCACTGGATCAGCTACTTGCTCTACATGGTTGCTCCAGAGGCGTCCGCTGTGTGTGATAGCTTTACTGACGAGAGTGTCACACGGTTCAGCCACTACGGTGCTCCAGCTCCTGGAGACCGCCGCCTTGGCTGTCCCGTTGAGCGTCAGGTCCGTGCTCGTCTATCCGAGGAGGATTGGTCAGACCTTGAGAAGGAAGACGAGAGACTGGCTCAGGCAGAGGCTCAGGGTGAGGACCTTCAGCACATTTGGTCCGAGAGTGACACAGATGACAGCGTTGAGGAGTACTTCCCACCTCCTCCCTCACCCAGGCAGCACGACGCGGAGGCTGGAGGCTCGACTGTGCCCCCTCCTACTCCACCTCCCGTCTCAGAGGCACATGTCTCTCAGCCATCCAAGCTTACTTCACTACTACAGCAGATGGTTGAGCAGCAGCGCCTGTACCGACTTGTAGCTTAGCAGGCAGCACGTCTCCTGGAGCTCCAGCAGCCGCAGCAGGCGATGATGGGCATCCTGGGGTTGATCACCAACCTATACACGCAGACTGGGATTGCCCTACTGTTGCAGCTTCTGGGCTTTGCTCGAGCCCCACCTGTTCTGGCTCTAGCTGCAGCACCAGTGCCGACCACGCCGATCCCGACGATCAGCATGTACCCACTGCTAGCTCCAGGCGCCCCTATCCACTCTCTGCTGCAGGCCACGACGCTTTTCCAGCAGACGTCGGTGTCCGTTGTCAGTGCCCCTCTTCCTGCAGTCCAGACTCAACATGCACCGACAGCAGCTCCTACAGCTTCATCCACCTCTACTCCAGCCTCGACCGCGGCAGCAGGCAGCAGCTCTGATGACAGCTCCCCCGACGGTGACCAGTTCGTCATCGCTCCGAGCACTCAGGGTTCTTAGGCACTCGAATTCCTTTTTGGTGTCTTGATGCCAAAGGGGGAGAAGAGTTAGAGGAGAGTCAGGGGGAGGATAGCTCAGTCTCAGGGGGAGTCCTAGCTTTAGGGGGAGTTAGATTCTCTATCTATATCTTTTGTAATTTGGTGTTTTTTGCTACTCATTTGCTATTCATTGAGTATTCATGTGCCACTTATTCCCTTGAGTTATTGATCGATTGAGCTTTCGCTTTATTAATCTCTTTTGAGTCTTCAAGTTTAACGTGCCATATCTTATACTCATTGCATATCTTCTTAAGTATCGTACTATCAAATTCATTACTATTATGCTTCACTTGTTGTGTTGTCATCAAACACCAAAAAGGGGGAGATTGAAAGCATCTAGGCCCCCATGAGGTATGGTTTCGATGATTAATGACAACCATTGGATTTTACTAATGAATTTGTGGATGCAAGGTCTCCCATATCACTCAATCAAATGAAATCTATATGAATATGAACATCAACTATTGATCATTGGAGACCCCTAAACAATCACTTTATGAGATCAATCAATGTTATGAAGATTAGAAGTAAAAGCTCATATGTCAAAGTTATTCAACCATAATTGACAACACTCAATGCTTGACAATCATCAGAAGAATATTTCCATCAAATGTCTAAGAGGTCAATCGAGCAAAATACAAAAGAATCATTTAGAACAACTCGAAGCAAATAAAATCAACTCACCGGATCAACCGATGTTTCCAGAGAACAACACATTAGTCGAGTTGGTTCAGCAGAAGAAGAAGACTCAGAACCAAGTACTCACCGGATCATCCGATGATAAAAGACAATGTTACATCGGTCCATCAGTACAGTAAGCTATATCCCTGGACCAAGTGTAACACCGGATCATCCGATGTACAACAATGAACACATCGGTCGATCACTCCAGTAAGCATCAAGTTTGAACCAATTCTGGAGGAAGTGCCACCGGATCATCCGATGAGAAGACAAGTGCAACGTCGGTCTAACAACGGTCATATCTGACACAATGACATCAGCTAATTTGGATTTGATCGATGATAACTGAAGGGGGAGCATCGGATCTTCCGGTGTTCGCAGAACAGTGATGTCAGCCTACTTTTCCAACGGCTATTTCATGGAGGATGGCTATTTATACCCCTTCAACCAGTCTATTCGACATGTCTTGACTACCAGACATACTCTACACATTCTCAAGCATTCAATACATTGTGCTACCACTTCTACATCATATACACCACTTACACTCCAAGAGATAGGCTAGAACTAGCTAGAGATAGTGCTTGTGTGCCTCCATTCTTGGTGATTGGAATCTCTAGTGTAGTGAGAGCTGTAAGGGAGTGTCCCTTGGTGATTGTAATTGAGAGAGACTTCCGGAGCTTGCCAAGATGGTTATGGAAGCCCGGAAGAACCAAGTTGTACATGGCTTGAGCTCCACCTTGCCGAGGTTGGCAAACGGAGAAGAATAGTGAAGATCCCTAGTCTTGGTGACTTGGGTGTGGCTATACCCTTCGGTGGGTGCCACAACGTGGATGTAGGAAGATCTTGACGATCTTGCCGAACCATGGGATAAATCTTCGTGTCTCCTCGGGAGTTTACATTCTCTTGCTCTCACTTTACACTAATGCATTTCATATACCACAAAGTTACTAGTCACTTGAATGCATAGGTTGTTTGCGTAGGGAATTGGGCTTTTAAGTAATTAAGTTTTATTGCTTTAAATTTTTGAAAAGAAGCCCAATTCACCCCCCCTATTGGGCATTCGATCCTTACACGGATCACAACCGGACTAGTCCGATATTCTTTCTGATCCAAATCAGACAAGTCCGATGTCTACACGGACTAGTCCGAAAAAACCCTCTGGTCTACATTGGACAAGTCCTCCAAGTGCGGACTTCTCATCTAACTCACTTAGGGTTTCACATGTCCGGACAGGTCCGATGGATATCGGACTAGTCCGAAGATTTCCAGTAGCGAAATCGGACAAGTCCGTTTTCAACCGGACTAGCCCGATATTTCGGGGTACTTAGGGTTTGCTACACACAGCACACTGGACTAGTCCGGTGACCACCACGTACTAGTCCGAACTTTCTGAACCCTAACGGTCACTTTTAGAAACCCCATATAAATAGAGGTGCACGGCCTTCTTTTGACTTCACTTGAACCCTAGCGCCGTCAGACCTCCCAAGAGCCTCAAAAACTACATCCCTCAAAAACCCTAGCGCCGTCACATTAAGTGCAACAACGATCAATCCTTTGAGGATTCACTCTAGATCATTGGAGAGACACTTGGAACATGTGACGCCCGATTCCGAAAAATGAACCAAGCTAACGCATATGTGTGCCCAGGATGTTCATCACACATACACGAGTGCAATCACAAAAGAGTATACAGAAAATTACCACAAGACAAGATTAATTAACCAAATTTTATTACACAAACTAGATTATCCTCGAATACAAGCTCTAATGAATATTAATGACAAGTTCAACTAATGCACCGGAAATAAACTAATTAAGAAAACTAAACAGCTAGGCAACATAAGCAATAGGGTATAACACAGCTCCAATAACAGCACAGGCAAAGCTGACGGTAGACACGGCCTAGAACTCCGCATTATCGCCATTAAACTCTCAATCCTGACCTGCAACTGTTGGGGGGATTGCAAGAGTGAGTACATGTCGTACTCAGCAAGTGTCGAAAGTATGACATGTGGCTTATTCAAATGTCAACAATAATAATGGTAAAGTGCTGAAAAGTACATTAAAACATTTGAAAAGCAATATATTATATGTATGTGAAGTAAACCCATCATAATCATAAGTAATACCATAATACCAAATCTCAATTCATTACCATCATCAAAATTTCCAGATTTCACCATTGCCAATAACCAGATTCAATACCAGAAATAAATTTATAACCAGCCATAACCATTACCAAACCATAACCATTCCAATACCATCCCAATACCGAGTTCCCTCTAATCATGGAAGTTGTTCAGGTGCTCATAACCGGGAGCATAGCTATCATGATAGTTTTATTTAACTCTGCAGAGTTTGTACCTCTTTACCCACGTGTTTGTCATTTCATCACCCGTCGGCGACTAAAGAACCTCCCTTATGCCAATTACACTTCCTTTGGTGTATGGCCAAGAGATCACAAAATAGCCTTTACAAAGGGATTACTAGCCTATTTAGACCCCACTGAGGTTTCACCAGTGGCGATATCTCCCGTAGAGCACATCTTCAACCAAGGGCCCCCTCTTGAGCCATTCGGATCCCAGGGTAGTCCCGCCAATCATCAACAAACCCAATCCGAATACCTCTTCCCCGAGCATCCACAATGGTCCAAACAGCACTAGCAAAACCCTAATTAATCAGCTACGCCGCACCCATACTTGGCCTCGTGGTGGAATGTAGTCCTGGCTTATTCTCGCATGAACCGATCCTTAGATCTAAAGCAAGCAAACCACCGTACATCCAACCCATCCACATACCAGGCTTGCTTAGATCACCCATTACCATATCATATTTAACCAGTTCACATTAACCATAATCTCATCCATACATAATTAAATTGAGTGGTATAATTGTTTTTCCATCCCAGTTGATTAAGCGAAGCAAAAGGTAAAAAGCCCTTCCCGACTCTCTACCATAAATTCCAGGTGACAAGGGTGGTTTAACAAATCTAGTAAACTTCCTACCATAGGATTTCCCATCAAATTGACACAAGCATGCAATTTTGCAAACAAAACATTTATTTAAAAATAACAGGATCAATATGCTTCAAGGACACTTGCCTTGCTCTTGCTGTTGATTAGGGTCAAAGCCTTCAATCTCTTGATGCTGTAGATCTTCTGCGGCACTCTCTAGCGCAAATCCGTCTAATCCACACAATAAAAATACAAGACAAGAAACACAATCAAAGAGTGCACAAATATTACTCAAGATGATATGACATGCATGATTGATGCAAATGCAAGGTAGAACTTGTTAATTGATTGCTTTTAATGATAACTAACTAGTTCTAATAGCTTTTAACAAGTTTATACAGGTTTGGATTCGATTAGATCAAATTTTAGAACCAATTCAACACAATTTAACCAGAAAGATCGGACTAGTCCGCTACGGACCGGACAAGTCCGCCCTCTGCGAGATCAGCAGATTAGGGTTTTCTAGATCGACGTGAATTTGGAGATTAGGGGTTGAATTCACGTAAGGACAAGAGAATAGAAGGTATACCAGGTGTTTAGAACTCCAATGAATCAAGAAAATTGGAGGTAACACTTGGATCTTGATGATCTAGGGCTGGTGATGAACTTGGGGATGAATTGGTGATGAAGAACGAAAACTTGGTGGAGATCCTGATCCTCTTTCGTTTCCTCCTCTTCTTCTCCTTGCTTGGGATCTTCTCCTCCCTCCTTGGTGGTGGCTCTCCACGAACTAGGGTTTGGGTGGGGTGGAAAAGTGGCAAATAGATGTCAAACCAAGGGGTGGGGTTGTTTATATAGAGGTGGAGGCTAGGGTTAGATGGATTTCGAGTTTGAGAGGAGTAGAGGCCGGTTTAGAGTCCCGCATGGGCTCTAAAAGAGTTAGGCACAATGTCCCTAGGCCCACTTAATGTGAAACCCAAGAAACAAGTCGTAAAACAAAAGTTCAACTCGAAGTCACGAAATATCGGACAAGTCCGGAAAGGACCGGACTAGTCCGAAGTTGTCCAGAGAGAAAATCGGACAAGTCTGGCCTAAAATCGGACAAGTCCGACTTTAAACAGAGAGGAAATCGGACAAGTCCGCTGGAACACCGGACTAATCCGGAAAAGTCCAAGGACTTAGCCATTTTTTTAAGGATTCTTGGAATATCGGACTAGTCCGCACAAAATCGGACAAGTCCGAAAGTTTCCAGAACCAAAATCGGACTAGTCCGCAGCAAAAACGGACAAGTCCATTTTTAGCCAGAGAGAAATCGGACTAGTCCTCAGCAAAATCTGACTAGTCCGCACTTTCCTGCGTTTTAAGTGCGGTTTTGTTCCAAATCAATTTTAAATGCTCCGAATCAATTTTAAACTTGTTCCTCTTTATGTGGATCAATGTTAAACATGTATATGTATGCAAGGCATGATGCATGAAAATGAGGGTGTTACAAACCTACCCCCCTTAAAATGAATCTCGCCCTCGAGATTCGACGCGGAAGAGAAGAGATAGGGAAATTCCTTCTTGATATCATCCTCTAGCTCCCAAGTTGCTTCTTTTTCTGTGTGGTGCTTCCATTGAACCTTACACCATCTAATAACCTTGTTCGTTGTGACCCTCTCCTTAGTTTCCAAGATTTTGACCGGTTGTTCGGCATAAGTCAAATCTTCCTCTAGTTCCAATTCTTCAATTGGCACTTGTTCTTTCGGTACCCTCAAGCACTTCTTGAGCTGGGAAACATGAAAGACATCATGCACGTCTGAAAGATGTGCTGGCATCCCCAACTTATACGCTACTTCTCCCCTTTTGTCCAAAATCTTGAATGGTCCAATATAACGAGGTGCTAGCTTTCCTTTTATGTTAAACCTCTTATGACCCCTCATTGGTGACACCTTGAGGTAAACAAAATCTCCCACTTCAAAGGCTAGTTTCCTTCTCCTATTGTCCGCATAGCCTTTTTGCCTTGATTGGGCAGCCCTCAAGTTTTCACGAATTATTTGGACTTGCTTTTCGGCTTCTTGCAACACATCTAGACCAAATACTTGAGTTTCTCCTGCCTCATTCCAGAATAAAGGTGTCCTACACTTCCTCCCATAAAGCGCTTCATATGGTGACATCTTCAAACTTGCTTGGTAACTATTATTGTATAAAAATTCCGCGTATGGCGAGCTTTTGTCCCAACTTTTCCCATGCTTTAAAGCACAAGATCTTAACATGTCCTCTAAAATCTGATTGGTGCTCTCGGTTTGCCCATCCGTTTGAGGATGATATGCTGAACTAAAATTCAATCTCGTTCCCAAGGCTTCATGCAATTTTTGCCAAAATCTGGAGGTAAATTGAGAACATCTATCCGAAACTATCTTCTTAGGGACTCCATGTCGACACACAATATGCTCCATGTATATTTCGGCCAATCGTGCAGCTGTATATTTGGTCTTCACACGGACAAAATGAGCTGACTTGGTTAAGCGATCCACAATTACCCAAATCGAGTCATACCCGGACTGAGTACGTGGTAACCCAACTATGAAGTCCATTCCAATTTCTTCCCACTTCCATTCAGAAATCTTCAATGGTTGCAATAATTCGGCTGGCCTTTGATGTTCTGCCTTGACTCGTTGGCACACATCACACAATGCTACGTATTCAGCTATGTCCTTTTTCATGCTATCCCACCAATAGCAAGTCTTCAAGTCTTTGTACATCTTCGTACAACCGGGATGAATTGAGTAAGGTGAGTCATGTGCCTCCTTTAATATTGTCTCCCGTATGTGCTTCACATTAGGCACAACGATCCTCTTTCCAAGCCATAAGGTACCATGTTCATCCTCGTCAAATCTGAATTCTCTCCCTTCTTCGGTTCCTTCCTTGATTTCCTTGATCTCCTCATCTGTGGTTTGTGCCTCTCGAATTTCTTGCTCCAAGGTTGGGTTTAACTCCATCATCTCCATCTTGTTTACAAACCCAAGGTTCAACCGTTCAAACTCCTTGCGTAGCTCAGATGGTATCTCTCGAACTGTGAGTTGGTGACTTACTCCCTTTCTACTCAAAGCATCGGCCACTACATAGGCCTTCCCCGGATGATAGTTGATCCCCAAATCATAATCTTTGATAAGCTCCAACCATCTTCGTTGCCTCAAGTTCAGATCCGTTTGTGTGAAAATATACTTCAAACTCTTATTATCCGTATAAATTTCACACCTATGTCCAAGAATATAGTGTCTCCAAATCTTCAATGCATGTACCACAGCTGCAAGTTCTAAATCATGTGTTGGGTAATTCTGCTCATGTTTCTTCAATTGTCTTGATGCATAGGCGACCACTTGACCTTCTTGCATAAGCACGCATCCGAGTCCTTGTCTTGACGCGTCACAATAAATATCAAAACTCTTGCTTACATCCGGCAATACCAAAACTGGGGCTGTTGTTAACCTCTTCTTCAACTCCTCAAAACTCTCTTGACAAGCTTGAGTCCATTGGAATTCCTTTCCCTTCATTAGCAACTCCGTCATAGGCTTGTCTATCTTGGAAAAGTCCTTGATGAATCTACGGTAATATCCAGCCATCCCAAGAAAACTCCTTACTTCCTTGACATTTTGCGGCGGTTCCCACTTCAACACGTCTCTCAATTTTCCGGGGTCAACCGATACTCCTCCTCCTGAGATTATATGACCCAAAAACGACACCTCTCTCAACCAAAACTGAAACTTGTTGAACTTGGCATACAATTGATGCTCCCTCAATTTCTGCAATGTAAGCCTCAAGTGTTCCTCATGTTCTTTCTCATCCTTCGAGTAGATCATAATATCATCAATAAACACCACAACGAACTTATCCAAGTACTCCATGAAGACCTTATTCATGAGGTACATAAAGTACGCAGGTGCATTTGTCAATCCAAAAGACATCACGGTGTACTCGTACGGTCCATACCGTGTCCTAAAAGCTGTGTTGGGTATGTTCAAATGTCTAATCTTCATTTGAAAGTATCCCGGCCTCAAGTCAATCTTAGAGAAGACACAAGCACCCTTCATCTGATCAAACAAGTCTTCTATGCGTGGCAAGGTGTACTTGTTCTTGATTGTTACCTCGTTGAGAGCTCGGTAATCCACGCACATCCTTTGGTATCCGTCCTTCTTGTCCACAAATAGAATGGGCGCTCCCCAAGGTGAAGAGCTAGGGAGAATGAAACCCTTCTCTAATTGCTCTTGAATCTACTTCTTGAGCTCCGCTAATTCCATAGGAGGCATCCTATACGGCCTCTTAGCTATAGGTGCAGTTCCAGGTATTAAATCAATAACAAACTCAATGTCTCGATCGGGTGGCATACCTGGCAACTCGTCCGAAAAAACATCCAAAAATTCACACACCACCGGAATCTCCTCAATTGTGGCACCGTCCATATGATTCAACTCCAATTGCTTCGGTGCGGTTTGAGATGCTTCAAATTCTACGGTGATCCCTTCCTCATTGGTCAACTTCACCGTCTTCATGGCACACTCAATAACTCCATTGTGCTTCCTCAACCAGTCCATACCAAGTATAATGTCCAACCCTTAAGAATCCAAAACAATGAGGTTGGCGGAGAAGTCTACCCCCCTTATTCTAAGGCCTACTTTTGGACATACTATATTTGTCCTCATCTCTCCTCCGGGAGACTTAACCAATAGAGTAAACTTCATATGAGAGATAGGCAAACTATACTTGGCAACATACTTTGATGCAATGAATGAATGCGATGCTCCGGAATCAAATAACATAGTCGCGGGGTCAGAGTTTGCGAGAAACATACCAATGACCACATCATCCGCTTGTTGAGCATCCTCCGTTGAGACATGGTTCACGTTGCCACGAGCAAAATTCTGCTGTCCACGGTTCCCTTGTGGTTGTCCTCCATTGGGTCTTGGGTTTTGCCTCGGTGCATTGCTTCCTTGACCAAGACCTGACTTAGGACATTGATGCGCAAAGTGTCCAGCTTCTCCACAAGTGTAGCACTTCTTAACCCCACCAGAATTATTGGGACGAGCTTGGTTTTGAACATTAGCACCAGGAAAATTAGCACGAGGCGCATAAGGCAATTGAGGCCTAGGTGCTTGCATGACAGGGCGCTGCTGCACAAACTGAGTTGGGCGTGGTGCATAACCAGGGCGCTGAGCAGGAATAGAAGAGCTGAAATGAGGCGCATTGGGTGGCGCAAAGCGAGGGCGCACATTACTTCCTTGTTGCGATCCTTGATATGGCGCCTTCCTCTTGATTTCTTGCTCCATCTCACGGATCTTGTTCTCAACCACAATTGCTTTGTCCACAAGCTTCTAGAAATTTGCATAGTCACAATTGAGCAATTGTACTTGGATCTCATTGTTCAAGCCCCTCATGAACAAGTATTGCTTCCGGCTGTCCCGACTAACATCCCCATGCCCGTACCTTGAGAGTTGAGTGAATTTATTGAGATATTCACTCACACTTGATCTTCCTTGCCTTAAATTCTCAAATTCTTCCCTCTTCAATATCATAACACCCTCGGGCACATAATGAGAACGAAAATTTTCCTCGAATTCGGCCCAAGTAATTCTCTCTTGGTTCTCATGAGCATTGCAATAAGAATCCCACCAATCCGCAGCTGCTCCAACTAGTTGATGAGAAGCAAACAAGACCTTCTCCCAGTCACTACATTGGACAATAGCTAGCTTCTTCTCCACGGACTTGAGCCAATCGTCCGCATCCATAGGGTCAGCAGCTTGAGCAAAGGTCGGCGGCCTAGTCCTCATAAACTCTCCCAATCGGTTATGAGGAGGCGGGGGTGGCGGTGGAGGCATGTGGGGCTGATTGTTGATATTGCCAGCCTGCAGCTGTCCCATTGTTTGTATCATGGTCTGCATGAGCTGGTTTTGCATAGCCAATAGCTGCTCAATGTTGATAGCACCCTGAGTAGATCCTTGTTCGATATTGT
This sequence comes from Tuctoria greenei, assembly GCA_036927565.1. Taxonomy (NCBI): domain Eukaryota; kingdom Viridiplantae; phylum Streptophyta; class Magnoliopsida; order Poales; family Poaceae; genus Tuctoria; species Tuctoria greenei. The sequence goes on from JAYESD010000009.1 coordinate 8,900,549, forward strand.
TCTGAGGCACTCCATCGTTCTCCTCCTCATCATTGCCATCCCTCTGGTTGCGAGTCCTCACCATCTGAAGAAAAGCAATAGATAAGAATTAGAAAACGTCCCCAACTATATGCATCAAGGGGTATAAACTAAACAGCTAGCTACACTAGCCTAGGTGGACATGGCAATGCTAAGGCATCCCAAAATCCTCTATTAAGCACACAAGCAAGCAATATATATAGCAAACAGCACTCCAAGCAAAAACACATCGATTCCTGAGTGCTCCTATGTGCTCTAAAGTGTCCATTCTATCTAGGCTGCATCCTACGGTCAACCTATGGCTCTGATACCAATCTGTGATGCCCGGTTCCGAAAAATGAACCAAGCTAACGCATATGTGTGCCCAGGATGTTCATGACACATACACGAGTGCAATCACAAAAGAGTATACAGAAAATTACCACAAGACAAGATTAATTAACCAAATTTTATTACACAAACCAGATTATCCTCGAATACAAGCTCTAATGAATATTAATGACAAGTTCAACTAATGCAGCGGAAATAAACTAATTAAGCAAACTAAACAGCTAGGCAACATAAGCAATAGGGTGTAATGCAGCTCCAATAACACCACAGGCAAAGCTGACGGTAGACACGGCCTAGAACTCCGCATTATCACCATTAAACTCCCAATCCTGACCTGCAACTGTTGGGGGGGGGGGATTGCAAGAGTGAGTACATGTTGTACTCAGCAAGTGTGGAAAGTATGACATGTGGCTTATTCAAATGTCGATAATAATAATGGTAAAGTTGTGAAAAGTACATTAAAACGTTCGAAAAGCAATATATTATATGTATGTGAAGTAAACCCATCATAATCATAAGTAATACCATAATACCAAATCTGAATTCATTACCATCATCAAAATTTCCAGATTTCACCATTGCCAATAACCAGATTCAATACCAGAAATAAATTCATAACCAGACATAACCATTACCAAACCATAACCATCCCAATACCATCCCAATACCGAGTTCCCTCTAATCATGGAAGTTGTCCAGGTGCTCATAACCGGGAGCACGGCTATCATGATAGTTTTATTTAACTCTGCAGAGTTTGTACCTCTTTACCCACGTGTTTGTGATTTCATCACCCGTCGGCGACTAAAGAACCTGCCTTATGCCAATTACACTTCCTTTGGTGTATGGCCAAGAGATCACAAAATAGCCTTTACAAAGGGATTACTAGCCTCTTTAGACCCTACTGAGGTTTCACTAGTGGCGATGTCTCCCGCAGAGCACATCTTCAACCAAGGGCCCCCCTCTTGAGCCATTCGGATCCCAGGGTAGTCCCGCCAATCATCAACAAACCCAATTCGACTACCCCTTCCCCGAGCATCCACAATGGTCCAAACAGCACTAGCAAAGCCCTAATTAATCAGCTACACCGCACCCATACTTGGCCTCGTGGTGGCACCGTAGTCCTGGCTTATTCTCGCATGAACCGGTCCTTAGATCTAAAGCAAGCAAACCACCGTACATCCAACCCATCCACATACCAGGCTTTCTTAGATCACCCATTACCATATCATATTTAACCAGTTCACATTAACCATAATCTCATCCATACATAATTAAATTGAGTGGTATAATTGTTTTTCCATCCTAGTTGATTAAGCGAAGCAAAAGGTAAAAAGCCCTTCCCGACTCTCTACCATAAATTCCAGGTGACAAGGGTGGTTTAACAAATCTAGTAAACTTCCTACCATAGGATTTCCCATCAAATTGAAAAAGCATGCAATTTTGCAAACAAAACATTTATTTAAAAATAACAGGATCAATGTGCTTCAAGGACACTTGCCTTGCTCTTGCTGTTGATTAGGGTCAAAGCCTTCAAACTCTTGATGTTGTAGATCCTCCGCGGCACTCTCTAGCGCAAATCCGTCTAATCCACACAATAAACATACAAGACAAGAAACACAATCAAAGAGTGCACAAATATTACTCAATATGATATGACATGCATGATTGATGCAAATGCAAGGTAGAACTTGTTAATTGGTTGCTTTTAATGATAACTAACTAGTTCTAATAGCTTTTAACAAGTTTATACAGGTTTGGATTTGATTAGATCAAATTTTAGAACCAATTCAACACAATGTAACCAGAAAGATCAGACTAGTCCGCTAGGGACCGGACAAGTCCGCCATCTGCGAGATCAGCAGATTAGGGTTTTCTAGATCGACGTGAATTTTGAGATTAGGGGTTGAATTCACGTAAGGACAAGAGAATATAAGGTATACCAGGTGTTTAGGACTCCAATGAATCAAGAAACTTGGAGGTAACACTTGGATGTTGATGATCTAGGGTTGGTGATGAACTTGGGGGTGAATTGGTGATGAAGAACGAAAACTTGGTGGAGATCTTGATCCTCCTTCGTTTCCTCCTCTTCTTCTCCTTGCTTGTGATCTTCTCCTCCCTCCTTGGTGGTGGCTCTCCACGAACTAGGGTTTGGGTGGGGTGGAAAAGTGGCAAATAGATGTCAAACCAAGGGGTGGGGTTGTTTATATAGAGGTGGAGGCTAGGGTTAGATGGATTTCGAGTTTGAGAGGAGTAGAGGCCGGTTTAGAGTCCCACATGGGCTCTAAAAGAGTTAGGCACGATGTCCCTAGGCCCACTTAACGTGAAACCCGAGAAACAAGTCGTAAAACAAAAGATCAACTCAAAGTCACGAAATATCGGGCAAGTCCGGAAAGGACCGGACTAGTCTGAAGTTGTCCAGAGAGAAAATCGGACAAGTCTGGCCTAAAATCGGACAAGTCCGACTTTATACAGAGAGGAAATCGGACAAGTCCGCTGGAACACCGGACTAGTCCGGAAAAGTCCAAGGACTTAGCAATTTTTTTTAAGGATTCTTGGAATATCGGACTAGTCCGCAAAAAATCGGACAAGTCCGAAAGTTTCCAGAGCCAAAGTCGGACTAGTCCGCAACAAAAACAGACAAGTCCGTTTTTAGCCAGAGAGAAATCGGACTAGTCCTCAGCAAAATCTGACTAGTCTGCACTTTCCTGCGTTTTAAGTGCAGTTTTGTTCCAAATCAATTTTAAATGCCCCGAATCAATTTTAAACTTGTTCCTCTTTATGTGGATCAATGTTAAACATGTATATGTATGCAAGGCATGATGCATGAAAATGAGGGTGTTACAAAACATCACATTGAGCTCTTGGTTTGATTCTCTAACACACTCCCGCATTTTAATTGTAATCTTTTGAGTGTGTTTTCGGTGGAAATTTGTGTTGTAATCTAAGGGAGCTCTCAACGTCTGAGAAGGCCCCTTGAATTCGGTTATTCACCCCTTTGTGATTAGTGGAAGAGGATTGGCCTTCGTGGTGATCCAACGAGAGTAGGGTTGGAGAAGACCCGGTCCTTTGTGGACTCCTCAACGTGGATGTAGGTTGCCTTTTGTGGTAGCCGAACCACGAGATAAATCCTTGTGTTTTGCTTTTTGGTGTTCATCATTCTAATTCATCAATATAATCTAGGGTTTCATAATCATTACTCACCTTACGTTGGATTGTTAAACATAAGATTTAATTGTGATATAATCTAAAATATAACTGTGAAACCTTTATTTGGTTCTATTTTTCCGTTGCACACATAAAAGAATCAACCTAATCGATCTTGCTTAATCAACTTAGTCCGTGAACTCCGGACTAGTCCGCACATTACTGGACTAGTCCGATATCTCTGGTATTGAGCTTGTTGTTGAGTGTTGCAGGATCCGACAACTTTCAAAAAGGCCTATTCACTCCCTCCCTAGGCCCACATTCAATTGGTATCAGAGCAAGGTTCTTCAAGAAAGAGTCTAACCACTCGAAGAGATCATGTCGGACATGAAGGACGCCCACAAAATCAACAACCAAGAGGAGGTTAACAACGACAAGACCCAAAAAGTGGAGAAGTACCTCGAAGCCATTCAAGACTTCGAGGACGACGATGAGGAGATGCTGGAGCTAAAGGCGCTCCTCAGAAAGAAGGCACTTTCCAAAGGGAAAATGAAAGTTGAAGAGAAGAAGAAGGGGAGTAGTCACACCGACTACTCCCGATATCCTTTTAACTATGATCGTCTAAATTCCAATAACAATCATTACTTATCTATCCCACTTGGAAAAGCCCTACACTTTGATGGAAGTGATTACTCAATGTGGAGGCAGAATATGAAAATGCATTTGATTTCCCTCAACCCAAGTCTATGGCATGTTGTATGCACAGGGATAGATATTCCAGACGACGACGAAGAGCTCACCCCAAGCCAATAGCAGGCCATTCATAGAAATGCACAAGCCGAAGCTGTAATCACCTCCTCACTCAGTCGGGACGAGTTCACCAAGGTGGATAGACTCGAAATTGCTAAGGAGATATGGGATACACTACAAATCGCACATGAAGGTGACCGACATGTGCGTGAAGCAAAGATTGAGATGATCGAAGGCGAACTAGGAAGATTCGCAATTGAGGAAGACGAGTCACCCCAAGATATGTACAATCGATTGAAGACACTTGTCAACAAAGTTCGATCATACGGGAGCAGGAAGTGGAATGACCACGAGGTGGTAAAGCTCATCCCTATAGCTTTTATGCCTCGCAATGTCACGCTATGCTCCATGATTGGAGAAAGCCCCGGATACAAAAAGAAGACTCCAGACAAATTGCTTGGAAAAATCATCAACTTTGAGATTATGGAAAGACAAGCAAAGCATGTAAAGGAAATTGCCGATCTCACCTCGGCTAAGAAGAAAGGGGTTGCTCTAAAGTCCACCCTCAAGCCTCTATCCAAAGAGGCAAGGGAAGAACAACTAGAGGGAGACAGTGACAACGAAAGCAGTGAGCTAGATGAAGAGGACATGATATTGTTCATGAAAAAGTTCAAGAGAATAATGAAGAAAAGACAAGGAACAAAATCAAGTGAGGGAAAGTACAAGGAAAGAACGAAACCAAAGTTGAGGCGGGCATGCTATAATTGTGGTGAGTATAACCACTTTATAGTTGATTGTCCATATGAGGAGAACAAGAGGAAGACCAAATAATCCAAGCCTCAACCTAAGAAATTCTTCAAGAAGAAGAAGCAAGCTGAACAAGCGCACATTGGGAAGGAGTGGGACTCAAACGATGAGTCCTCATCATCCGAAGAAGAAGAGATGGCTAGCGTGGCCATCGAGAGCACGTCCAAGAAATCTACACTCTTCCCCACACTCGGTGCAAGGAAGGGAAATGGCACTTGCCTTATGGCAAAGGAAGCTAAACGCAAGGTAATCATCAAAACCCCTTCCGTGCATTCCTACTCTAGTGATGATGAAATAATTAGTGATGATGAAGACATTCTTAGTGGACTAGATAGGAAAGCTGCAACAAAAATGAAATTTTTACTTGATCAACTTGTTGAGAAGGAGAGGTTGATTCATCGTCAAGAGGACATGATTATCTCCCAAAAGGAGGAGTATGTCGAACTTGACAAACTTCTAGAACTTGAAAAGGAGAAAAAAAATTCACTAGAGCTTGAGTTAGCTTCAAGCAAGAAAGCTTGCTTGGAGTTAACTGACTCAAATGTTGCAATCAAGGACCAACTTGCTGAATTGATCAAGGTTAACAAGATCCTTGGAGTGCAAGTTGAGTCAATCAAGCTGAGTGAACCTTCCTCCTCTTCAAGTTCACCTTCTCAATCCACTAAAACTGATTTTTCTCATATGTGCACATGTAGTAAAATAGACACCAGTTTGAAGGAGAAGTCAACCTCCACAAAGGATAAAAATCCTACCCAATGTGGCATATTTGACAAGGAGAAGATCAACTGTGCACGTAGTGCATACTTGGTCCAAAGACCTCCAAATGTCAAGTATGGCATTGCTTACTCTTATGATGAAAAACAGCATGCTGGAAGTCATAAGAATAACAAGGGGAGGATTTCCTTTGTGAAGGAAAGACCCTCTAAAACTCATAAGTCGAAGGGTAAAAACCTGAACTCACACAAACACCGGACTAGTCCGGTGAGTGTCCAGACAAGTCCGGTCCTCCGGACAAGTCCAACCTTCCAGACTAGCCCTGTATACAAACAACAACAATTACTCTTTAGAACCTTTGATGCCTCCTATGTGTTAATGAGAAATAATGTTGGCAAGGTTTATGCTAATTACGTTGGGCCACGCCATGGGAACACCAAATCTTATGTGTGGGTGCCCAAATGCATTGTAACTAACCTTCAAGGACCCAAGCTTGGGTACCTAAAACCAAAGCATAATTTGTTTTTGCAGGCCTATTCTTCCGGTGGATCCAAATGGGTGCTAGATAGTGGCTGCACCAACCACATGACCGGAGAAAGAAGAATGTTCGTGGAATATGAAGAGAATGAGGACCCAAACGAAGGCATCTACTTTGGAGATAATAGTCAAGGAAGGGTGCTCGGTACCAGTAAAATTGCAATATCTTCTACACACGCACTTTCTCATGTTTTACATGTTGAATCCTTAGATTATAACGTGCTGTCCATATCTCAGCTATGTGACAAAGGTTATAATTGCTTGTTCACTAACGAGGGTGTGACCATCTCTAGGAGGAGTGATGGTTCCATTGCATTCAAGGGTATGTTGAAGGGAAAGCTTTACTTCGTTGACTTCAACAAGGATAAAGCCGAACTTGACACATGCTTGATTGCAAAGACCAACATGGGTTGGTTGTGGTATAGACGGCTAGCGCATGTTGGTATGAGGAATCTTCAAAAACTCCTCAAGGGCGATCACATCCGCGGTTTGAAGGATGTTGTTTTTGAGAAAGACAAGCATTGTAGCGCGTGCCAAGCCGGGAAGCAAGTTGGAGCACCTCATCCCGCAAAGAACGTCATGACTACAACAAGACCGCTCGAAGTACTTCACATGGACTTGTTTGGTCCAATTGCTTACATAAGCATCAGCGGTAACAAATATGGTTTAGTTATTATTGATGACTTTTCTCGCTTCACTTGGGTTTTCTTTTTGCACGATAAGTCAGAAACACAAGGAACACTCAAGAAGTTCTTCAAGCGAGCTCAAAACGAATTCTCATTGACAATCAAGAGTATTTGATGCGACAACAGCACGGAGTTCAAGAACACACAAGTGGAGGAGTACCTTGATGAAGAGGGTATCAAGCACGAATTTTCAGCGCCATACTCGCCACAACAAAATGGAGTTGCCGAAAGAAAGAACTGAACACTCATAGAGATGGCAAGAACAATGCTCGATGAGTACAAGAACTCAGATCGATTTTGGGCGGAAGCGATTAACACCGCTTGCCACGCAGTAAATTGACTTTATCTTCATCGACTACTCAAGAAGACATCCTATGAGCTACTCATCGGTAACAAACCAAACATCTCATATTTTCGCGTTTTCGGTTCTCCATGTTATATCCTGAACAAGAAGCCTAGGACTTCAAAGTTCGCTTCAAAGTCTGATGAAGGTTTCTTGCTTGGTTATGATTCAAACACTTACGCCTATCGTGTTTTCAACAAGGCCTTCAGACTCGTTGAAATAACACGTGACGTAGTGTTCGATGAGACTAATGGCTCCCAAAAGGAGAAACTTGATCCATGTGAATTAGGTAGAGAAGAAGCTCCTTGTCAAGCATTGAAAAGAATGGCTCTAGGTGAAGTTCGACCACAAGAGCCACCTCCACACGTACATGAGGTAGATGAACCACAGGAGGAGATCAAAGATCAAGGGGGAGCTTCAGCACAAGATCAACCACAAGAATACAAAGATGATCAACAAGTCAATGAAGGCAACTACTTAGGGGGAGAAGCAGATAATCATGAAGACACAACTCCTCAAGTGCCACACCCAAGAGTACACCAATGCGTCCAAAGGGATCACCCAATCAACAATATCATCGGTGACATCCAAAAGGGAGTAACCACTAGATCTCGCATAGCTAACTTTTGTGAGCATTATTCGTTTGTATCCTTTTTGGAACCACGCAGGGTTGAAGATGCATTGAAAGATCTGGACTGGGTGGTGGCAATGCAAGAAGAATTGAACAACTTCAAGCGGAATGAAGTATGGGAACTTGTGGCAAGACCCAATGCAAACATCGTCAACACCAAGTGGGTCTTCCGCAACAAACAAGACGAACACGGGGTGGTGACAAGGAACAAGGCACAACTTGTGGCCAAAGGTTATTCACAAGTCGAAGGTTTGGATTTTGATGAGACTTTTGCTCCAGTAGCTTGGCTTGAATCTATTAGAATATTACTTGCATATGCTACTCACCATGATTTCAAGTTGTATCAAATGGATGTAAAAAGTGCCTTCCTCAACAGACCAATCAAGAAAGAGGTGTACGTGGAGCAACCACCCGGGTTTGAAGACGAAGAGTTCCCCAACCATGTATTCAAATTGCGTAAGGCTCTCTATGGCCTCAAACAAGCTCCTAGAGCTCGGTATGAGTGTCTTAGAGATTTCTTAATTGAGAATGGTTTTCAGATTGGCAAAGTAGATTATACTCTATTTACAAAGAATTTAGACAATGATCTTTTTTTTGTCAAATTTATGTTGATGATATAATTTTTGGGTACACTAATCCATCGTTTTGTGAGGAATTTAGCAAAATCATGACTGACAGGTTTGAAATGTCAATGATGGGAGAATTAGCGTACTTCTTGGGATTCCAAGTGCGGCAACAAAAGGAAGGGACATTCATAAGCCAAACCAAGTACACGCAGGACATAATTAAGAAGTTTGGTATGGACAAGGCAAAGCCCATAAAGACCCCCATGGCAACAAATGGCCACTTGGATCTCAATGAAGATGGACCTAGCGTCAACCAAAAGGTATATCGCTCCATGATTGGATCTCTACTATATTTATGTGCATCTAGGCCATACATTATGTTGAGTGTATGTTTGTGTGCAAGATTTCAAGCCAACCCTAAGGAATGTCACTTGACAGCCGTAAAAAGGATCCTGATATATTTAGTTCATACACCCAACCTTGGTCTTTGGTACCCAAAAGGCTCAAAATTCAATCTCATTGGATACTTCGATGCAGATTATGCTGGGTGCAAAGTAGATAGAAAAAGCACCTCCGGCACATGCCAATTCCTAGGGAGATCCTTAGTTTCTTGGTCCTCCAAGAAACAAAATTCCATTGCCTTATCCACAGCCGAAGCGGAGTATGTTGCAGCCAGGAGCTGTTGTGCACAACTCCTTTGAATGCGACAAACTCTAAGGGATTACGGTTACAATATGAACCATATTCCTCTCCTTTGTGACAACGAGAGTGCCATTAAAATTGCCCACAATCCAGTTGAGCACTCTAGAACTAAACACATAGACATAAGACATCATTTTTTGAGAGACCATTCCATGAAAGGAGATATAGCCATCTCACATGTCAATACCCAAAAACAATTGGCCGACATATTCACCAAGCCACTTGATGAAAAGCGGTTTTGCGAACTCCGAAATGAACTAAATATCCTCGATGCTCGGAGTGTGGCTTGAAAAGTTCATGCCTGTATGAATTCTTCAAGATATCTTGATTGAATTGTGAAAATCACTCTCTCTCAATTTTTCCCGAAAAACTATGTCAATTACTAGATCTTGGTGAATTATGATCATTGCTTGGTTGTTGTATGCTTACTGGTCATATTCATCAAGATCATTTAATTTAATTTGCCTCTCTATTCTCTATTTATGAACCTTCAAATATATATGAATGGGCTATGCAAATTTCTCCTGGTGACCATGAACTAGTCCGTGGTTACCCGGACTAGTCTGCACGTGTAGACCAATCCGCTGAGTGCTGGTTAGGCCGGACTAGTCCGATAATACCACGGACTAGTCCGATGTTGCTCTCTGGATGAGTTCGGACTAGTCCGGTCATCTCCGGACTTGTCCGATTTTTCGTGTCCATAACCCTAGCCGCCACGAAACCCTAATCCCTTCATCCTCCACTCTTGCTCACGCGTTCTCTCTCCTCCGCTCGAGCTCCCAAGGCGATTTCTTGCTCCCTCCATCAAAAATCACTGCATTTGGGCGGAAATCAAGCTTGCCCTCTTGAGGATTGAAGCTAGCGGACTTGTCCGGCCTTCAACACCCTCATCTCCAAGCTTCAATCGATTTCTTCGGTAATTTTCTCCCAAACCCTAGAAATCTCGTTTTTCTTCATTATTGATCGAATAGCCTAGCATCCTTCACTATATACATGCCTCCTTTATGTATCACGTGTATGCTAGACTTATTGTGCATTAGGAATCAGCTTTTGTCAAATCTCTTAGGTTTTTGAGGATGAACACCGGACAAGTCCGGTCCCCCCGGACTAGTCCATGCTTGTGCACTGGACAAGTCCGATGTTTCTGAACTCAAAACCTAAATCTTCAATTCCTCAATGCAATTCCTCGCTATCCTTTCATACCTATGCCTTGTATCATTCATTTTCATTCTTGAAACTCATTCTCAGGTCATGTCGAGCTCAAACGATGAGATTTCCGATTTTGAGGCTGAGATGGACCACGAGGTGGCACCTCGGACCTCAACGAGTCTTGGCAAGAAGCGCCAAGAGCGACCTATCGAGCCAGATCCGTCTCCTCCTCAAGTTTGGAGGAAAGTGCTGGCAAAGAAGCCAGTCTCCAAGGCAGCCGCATCATCCAGTGTCCCTTGCCTAGCAAAGGGCAAGGGCAAGGGGATAGTGACGGGTCCAGTTGGACCATTGAAGCTGCATGCTCCCGGGGAAGGGGTCCGGGACCCCACTGAAGAAAGGTTCAACGGGAAGGGCAGTTACTCGATGGCTAAATTCAGAAGCATCGATTGGTATGGCCGACCAAGGCAAGCAGCTGATGGAAGATTCTGGTGCAACTTCCATGCTGATTTCTACAGATCGGTGTATCTACTGATGAAGAAACCAGTGGTGCGCAGTCAGTGGATTGACTGGGCACATCTTGAGAAGAAGAGATGCTCTGCATTTGATGAAGTGATTGCAGCAGCTGAAAGACATGGCTTGAAGGACCTCTTTGCCTTCAAGTACAATTGGAATGATAAAGTGGTGGCTCAGTTCTATGCCAAATGCCACTTTGCAAGCGATGAAGAGGAAAGAGTGACTTGGATGACTCATGGATCCAAGTACACTATCACTTATGAAGAATTTGCAAGGATGTTGCATCTTGACACCTCCAGCAATGATAATGTGGTCATCCACAATGTTGGTGTCATTGACAAGGAGAGGATGAAGTTTCTCTATGAGCCCAATTCAAAGTTCATCCCTCCTTCCACAAAGAACATGAAGCCATTCTTTGTGGTGCTAAACAGAGTCTTGAGGAAGACTGTTGCCCCTAAGGATGGGGATGCAGGGAGTGTACAAGGGTACCTTCGGACCCTAATGAGGATCATAAGCAAGAACAAACAGTTTGATGTGTTTGACTACATATGGAACGATATGGTCAACATCTCCAGCACCCCCAACAGGTCCTATGGCTATGCTCCCTATCTAATGTTTATGATTGAGAAAGTCACAGGGATTGAGTTTGTCAAGGATGTGGAGCACACACCTCTGAGGCCTCAGAAGCCTCAACAAGTAAATGTCCAGGCTGCTCCCTCGCCGGCCTCCAGTCCCGGGGCACCGACAAGAACAAGCGAAGATGTCAGAGCTACTCCAACTTCAAGGGCAGCCCCTCAGAGAGGATAAGCTAGTGGAATCCTCAAATACCTGGCTGCCATCTTCACCTCCTGCAAGAAGGCCGAAGTGAAGGCTCACAAGCTCAACATGAAAAGAAAGGAGGATATGAAGTACATCAAGGCAAATGTGAAGAAAATTTGCCAGAAGCTGGAGATTGACCCCATTGGATCTCCAGTGATCTCTGAGGAATCCGACCCGGACTACACTGAGCTCGGACCCTTGACCCCATCCGAGCTTGCCTACTTTGGCGTTGGGGGCTCGAGCGTCTCCACCCCTCCTCCTTCTCCTCCTCATCAAGCTGAAGATGAAGAAGACGAAGACGACGATGAGAGGACCGACAGTGAAGAGTGAAGACCCTAGGACACTCCTCTCCTTCTTTTTGGTGTCTTGATGCCAAAGGGGGAGAGATTGATGGGGAGTCTTAGCTTTAGCTGCAGGATGCTATGAGAGAGCTCTTTTTATGCTTCTTGTCTATTTTTGAGTTTTGCTGTGTTTTAACTTTGTTCCTAAGTTAGTTATGGTTCTGTGATGCAATGCTTAATTAATTTGAGAAGTATTTGTTGAAATCTGTAATCTTGCTCCTGGAATGACATATATGCTTGGCTTTGGTTGATTAATGTAAATTATGTCATTCTAAATGTCTCAATATACTTAGTTATGCATCCCACCATAAAGAATGCACATATGGATGATTCTTTCACTGCTTCATGTATTTTTGACTCATATGTGCATACTTTATGAAAATCTCAATTTTTATCATATTTTGTGAAATCTCAATTGGTTTTCATCAATCACCAAAAAGGGGGAGATTGAAAGTGCATCTAGGACTCTCTGGTGGGTTTTGGATGATTTATGACAAGCAATTGGGATCCTAACCTATTTGTTGAGATGAGTGCAGGCCTATGATAGGAAAATGAGTAAAATACCAAAAAGAAGGAAGGAGGAGGGGCCAAAATGGAGATGAGCTCAAGGAAGAAGAGTAATAGATCATTATGTATGGAGTGTGTTAAGGGAACTCTCCCCAAGAGCTCAATCACAATTAAACACACACATTGCACAAAGTTACACAAGACCGGACTAGTTCGATCTCAACTGGACTAGTCCGATAACCATTCTGCACCAGATCAGACAAGTCCGATATCTGTCAGACTAGTCCGATATTCTTCTGACTAGAATCAGACTAGTCCTCCCCAGTCAGGACTAGTCCTCAAAACACTTCACATGTCACACAAAATCGGACAAGTCTGATCACAACCGGACTAGTCCAATATTCTTTCTGATCCAAATCGGACAAGTCCGATGTCTAAACGGACTAGTCCGAAAAACCCTCTAATCTACATCTGACAAGTCCTCCAATTGCGGACTTTTCATCTAACTCACTTAGGGTTTCACATGTCCGGACAGGTCCGATGGATATCGGACTAGTACAAAGATTTCCAGTAGCGAAATCGGACAAGTCCGTTTTCAACTGGACTAGCCCGATATTTCGGGGTACTTAGGGTTTGCTACACACAGCACATCGGACTAGTCCGATGACCACCACAGACTAGTCCGAACTTTTTGAACCCTAACAGTCACTTTTAGAAACCCCATATAAATAGAGGTGCACGGCCTTCTTTTGACTTCTCTCGAACCCTAGCGCCGTCACACCTCCCAAGAGCCTCAAAAACTACATCTCTCCACGAAATTAAGTGCAACAACGATCAATCCTTTGAGGATTCACTCTAGATCATTGGAGAGACACTTGGAACATCACATTGAGCTCTTCGTTTGATTCTCTAACACACTCCTGCGTTTTAATTGTAATCTTTTGAGTGTGTTTTCGGTGGAAATTGGTGTTGTAATCTAAGGGAGCTCTCAACGTGTGAGAGGGCCCCTTGAATTCGGTTATTCACCCCTTTGTGATTAGTGGAAGAGGATTGGCCTTCGTGGTGATTCGACGAGGGTAGGGTTGGAGAAGACCCGGTCCTTTGTGGACTCCTCAATGTGGATGTAGGTTGCCCTTTGTGGTAGCCGAACCACGGGATAAATCCTTGTGTTTTGCTTTTTGGTGTTCATCATTCTAATTCATCAATATAATCTAGGGTTTCATAATCATTACTCATCTTGCGTTGGATTGTTAAACATAAGATTTAATTGTGATATAATCTAAAATATAACTGTGAAACCTTTATTTGGTTCTATTTTTCCGCTGCACACATAAAAGAATCAACCTAATCGATCTAGCTTAATCAACTTAGTCCGTGAACTCTGGACTAGTCCGCACTTTATCGCACTAGTCCGATATCGCTGGTATTGATCTTGTTGTTGAGTGTTAAAGGATCCGACAACTTTCAAAAAGGCCTATTCACCCCCCCTCTAGGCCCACATTCAGTGTCGACATACAATATGCTCCATTTATATTTCGGCCAATTGTGCAGCTGTATATTTGGTATTCACAGGGACAAAATGAGCTGACTTGGTTAAACAATCCACAATTACCCAAATTGAGTCATACCCGAACTAAGTACGTGGTAACCCAACTATGAAGTCCATTCCAATTTCCTCCCACTTCCATTCCGGGATCTTTAATGGTTGCAATAATCCAGCTGGCCTTTGATGTTCCGCCTTTACTCGTTGGCACACATAACACAATGCGACATATTCGGCTATGTCCTTTATCATGCTATCCCACCAATAGCAAGTCTTCAAGTCTTTGTACATTTTCGTGCAACCGGAGTGAATCGAGTATGGCGAGTCATGTGCCTCCTTTAATATTGTCTCCCGAATATGCTTCACATTGGGCACGACAATCCTTTTTCTGAGCCATAGGGTACCATGTTAATCCTCATCAAATCTGATTCTTTCCCTTCTTCCGTCCTTTCCTTGATTTCCTTGATCTCTTCATCTGCGGTTTGTGCTTCTCGAATTTCTTGCTCCAATGTTGGGTTTAACTCCATCATATCCATCTCATTTACAAACCTGAGGTTCAACCGTTCAAACTCCATACATAACTCGGATGGTAATTCTCGAACTGTGAGTTGATGACTTACAACTTTTCTACTCAAAGCATCGGCCACTACATTGGCTTTTCCCGCATGATAGTTGATCCCCAAATCATAATCTTTGATGAGCTCTAACCATATTCCTTGCCTCAAGTTTAGATCCGTTTGTGTGAAAATATACTTCAAACTCTTATGATCCGTATAAATTTCACACCTATATCCAAGGATGTCGTGTCTCCAAATTTTCAATGCATGTACCACGGCTGCAAGTTCTAAATCATGTGTTGGGTAATTCTGCTCATGTTTCTTCAGTTGTCTTGATGCGTAGGCGACCACTTGACCTTCTTGCATCAATACACATCCAAGTCCTTGCCTTGATAAGTCGCAATAAATATCAAAGCTCTTGCTCACATCCGGCACTACCAAAACTGGGGCTGTTGTCAACCTTTTCTTCAACTCCTCAAAACTATTTTGACAAGCTTGAGTCCATTGGAAAGCCTTTCCCTTCATTAGCAACTCCATCATTGGCTTGGCTATCATGGAAAAGTCCTTGATGAATCTACGGTAATATCCAGCCATCCCAAGAAAACTCCTTATTTCCTTTACGTCTTGCGGTGGTTCCCACTTCAACATGTCTCTCACTTTTCTGGGGTCAACCGATACTCCTCCTCCTGAGATGATATGACCCAAAAACGACACCTCTCTCAACCAAAACTGACACTTGTTGAACTTGTCATACAATTGATGCTCCCTCAATTTCTACAACGTGAGCCTCGAGTGTTCCTCATGTTCTTTCTCATCCTTCGAGTAGATCATAATGTCATCAATAAACACCACAACAAACCTATCCAAGTACTCCATGAAGACTTTATTCGTGAGGTACATAAAATATGCAGGCGCATTTGTCAATCCAAAACACATCACGATGTACTCATAAGATCCATACCGCATCCTAAAAGCAGTCTTGGGTATGTCCGATGGTCTAATCTTCATTTGAATGTATCCCGACCTCAAATCAATCATGGAGAAGACACAAGCACCCTTCATTTGATCAAACAAGTCTTCTATGCGTGGCAAGGTGTACTTGTTCTTGATGGTCACCTCGTTGAGAGCTCTGTAATCTACACACATCCTTTGCGTTCCATCCTTCTTGTCCACAAATAGAACGGGCGCTCCCCAAGGTGATGAACTAGGGCGAATAAAACATTTATCTAGTTGCTCTTGAATTTGTTTCTTGAGCTCCGCTAATTCCATAGGAGGCATCCTATACGGCCTCTTAACTATAGGTGCAGTTCCAGGTATTAATTCAATAATAAACTCAATGTCTCGATCAGGTGGCATACCTGGCAACTCATCTGGAAAAACATCCAAAAATTCACACACCACCGGAATCTCCTCAATTGCGGCACCGTCCATATGATTCAGCTCCAATTGCTTCGGTGCGGTTTGAGATGCTTCAAATTCTACGGTGATTCCTTCCTCATTGGTTAACTTCACCGTCTTCGTGGCACACTCAATAACTCCATTGTGCTTCCTCAACCAGTCCATACCAAGTATAATGTCCAATCCTTGGGAATCCAAGACTATAAGGTTGGCAAAGAAGTCTACCCCCCTTATTCTAAGGTTTACTTTTGGACGTACTATAATTGTCCTCATCTCTCCTCCAGGAGACTTAACCAATAGAGTCAACTTCATATGAGAGATAGGCAAACTATACTTGGCAACATACTTCGATGCAATGAATGAATGCAATGCTCCAGAATCAAACAACATATTCGCGAGGTTGGAGTTGGCAAGAAACATACCAATGACCACGTCATCCACTTGTTGAGCATCCTCCGTAGAGACATGGTTCACGTTGCCACGAGCAAAATTCTGCTGTCCATGGTTCCCTTGTGGCTGTCCTCCATCAGGTCTTGGGTTTTGCCTCGGTGCATTACTTCCTTGACCAAGGCATGACTTAGGACATTGATGCACAAAGTGTCCAGCTTCTCCACAAGTATATCACTTCTTAACTCCACCAGAATTATTGGGACAAGCTTGGTTTTGAGCATTGGCACCAGGAAAGTTAGCACGAGGTGCAAAAGGCATTGGAGGCCTAGGTGCTTGCATGACAGGGCGCTGCTGCACAAAATGAGTTGGGCGCGGTGCAAATCCAGGGCGTTGAGCAGGAATAGAAGAGCTGTAATATGGCGCATTAGGATGCGCAAAGCGAGGGCGCACATTACTTCCTTGTTGTTGTCCTTGATACGGCGCCTTCCTCTTGCTGTCTTGCTCCATCTCACATATCTTGTTCTAAATGACAATTGCTTTGTCCACAAGCTTCTGAAAATTTGCATAGTCACAATTGAGCAATTGCTCTTGAATTTCATTGTTGAGGCCTCTCATGAACAAATATTGCTTCCGGCTGTCCCGGCTCACGTCCTCAGGCGCATACCTTGAGAGTTGAGTGAACTTGTTGAGATATTCACTTACGCTTGATCTTCCTTGCCTTAAATTCTCAAATTCTTGCCTCTTCAAAATCATAACACCTTACGGCACATAATGGGAACGGAAACACTCATTGAATTCTGCCCAGGTGATTCTCTCTTGGTTCTCATGAGCATTGCCTAGTGAATCCCACCAATCTGCAGCGGCTCCAACTAGTTGATGAGAAGCAAAAAGCACCTTCTCTCGGTCATTGCATTGGACAATAGCTAGCTTCTTCTCCATGGACTTGAGCCAATCATCGGTGTCCATAGGGTCAACAGCTTGAGCAAAGGTCGGTGGCCTAGTCCTCATGAACTCTCCCAACCGGTTATGAGGAGGCGGGGGTGGCGATGGAGGCATGTGGGGCTGATTGTTGATATTGCCAGCCTGCAGCTGTCCCATAGTTTGTATCATGGTCTGCATGAGCTGGTTTTGCATGGCCAATAGCTGCTCAATATTAATAGTTCCTTGGGCAGGTCATTGTCCATTGTTGTTCTTAGGTACTCCATGGTTCTCCTGATCATTGACGTCCCTCTGGTTGCGAGTCCTCACCATCTGAAGAAAAGCAATATGTAAGAATTAGAAAACGTCCCCAACTATATGCATCAAGGGATATGAAACTAGACAACTAACTAGCCTACGTGGACATGGCAATGCTAAAGCACCCCAAAATCCTCTATTAAGCACACAAGCAACCAATTTATATAGCAAACAACACACCAAGCAAAAACACATCGATTCCTGAGTGCTCCTATGTGCTCTAAAGTGTCCATTCTATCTAGGCTGCATCCTACGGTCAACCTGTGGCTCTGATACCAATCTGTGACTCCCGGTTCCGAAAATGAACCAAGCTAACGCATATGTGTGCCCAGGATGTTCAACACACATACACGAGTGCATTCACAAAAGAGTATACAGAAAATTACCACAGAACAAGATTAATTAACCAATTTTTATTACACAAACCATGTTATCCTCGAATACAGACACTAACAAATATTAATGACAAGTTCAACTAATGCAGCAGAAATAAACTAAATAAGCAAACTAAACAGCTAGGCAGCATAAACGATAGGGTAGCGCAGCTCCAATCAACACCACAGGCAAGCTGACGGTAGACACAGCCTAGAACTCCGCATTATTGCCATTAAACTCCCGATCCTGACCATCAACTGTCTGGGGGGATTGCAAGAGTGAGTACATGTCGTACTCAGCAAGTGTGGAAAGTATGACATGTGGCTGATTCAAATGACGACAATAATAATGGCTTAGTACTGAAAAGTACATTAAAACATTTGAAAAGCAATATACATCATGTATGTGAAATAAACCATCATAAGCCATATAGTAATCATAATACCAGTCCATATTCCATATCCATCATCCATATACCAATATCCATATTCAATACCAGAATTCAATTCATAACCATCCATAACCATAATACCAACCATACACATCCCAAATATCATCCCAATACCAAGTTCTCTCTAATCAAGGAAGTTGTCCAGGTGCTCATAACCGGGAGCACGGCTATCATGATAGTTTTATTAGACTCTGCAGAGTTTGTACCACTTTACCCACGTGTTTGTGATTTCATCACCCGTCGGCGACTAAAGAACCTCCCTTATGCCAATTACACTTTCTTTGGTGTATGGCCAAGAGATCACAAAATAGCCTTTACAAAGGGATTACTAGCCCATTTAGACCCCACTGATGTTTCACCGGTGGTGATGTCTCCAACTGAGCACATTTTCAACCAAGGGCCCCCTCTCGAACCATTCGGATCCCAGGGTAGTCCCACCAATCATCAACAAACCCAATCCGACTACCCGTTCCCCGAGCATCATTAATGGTCCAGACAGTATTAGCAAAGCCCTAATTAATTAGCTACGTTGCACCCGTACTTGGCCTCATGGTGGCACTGTAGTCCTGGCTTATTCTCGCATGAACCGGTCCTTAGATCTAAATCAAGCAACCACCATATCATCCAGCCCATCCACATACCAGGCTTGCTTAGATCAACCATCACCATATCATACTAACCAGTTCATGTTAATCAAAATATCATAAATGCATAATTAAGTGTGTAGTATTGTCTTCCCATCCCAGTTGATTAAGCGAAGCAAAAGGTAAAAACCCTTCCCGACTCTCTACCATAAATTCCAGGTGAAAAGGGTGGTTTAACAATTCTAGTAAACTTCCTACCATAGGATTTCCCATCAAATTGACACAAGCATGCAGTTTGCAAATAAAACATTTATTTTAAAACAGGATCAATATGCTTCAAGGACACTTGCCTTGCTCTTGCGATTGATTAGGGTCAACTTATTCAAACTCTTGGTGTTGTAGATCCTCTGCGGCACTCTCTAGCGCAAATCTATCTAATTCACAGAATAAACATACAAGACAAGAAACACAATCAAAGGTTCCACAAATATTACTCAATATGTCATGACATGCATGATTAATGCAAATGCAAGGTAGAACTTCTTAATACATTGCTTTTAATGATCACTAACTAGTTCTAATAGATTTTAACAAGTGTATACAGGTTTGGAGTTGATTAGATCAAATTTTAGAATCAATTCAACACAATTTAGTCAGCAAAATCGGACTAGTCTGCAGAAGGCCGGACTAGTCCGCACTTCGCAGAACTAGCGAACTAGGGCTTTCTAGATCGACGTGAATTTGGAGATTAGGGGTTGAATTGACGTAAGAAAAAAAGAGAATAGAAAGCATACCAAGTGTTTAGGACTCAAATGAATCAAGGAACTTGGAGGTAACACTTGGATCTTGATGATCTAGGGTTGGGGATGAACTTGGAGATGAATTGGTGATGAAGAACGAAAGCTTGATGGAGATCTTGATCCTCCTTCGTTTCCTCCTCTCCTTCTTGCTTGGGATCTTCTCCTCCCTCCTTGATGGTGGCTCTCCACGAACTAGGGTTTGGGTGGGGTGGAAAAGTGGCAAATAGATGTCAAGCCAAGGGGTGGGGTTGTTTATATAGAGGTGGAGGCTAGGGTTAGATGGATTTCGAGTTTGAGAGGAGTAGGGGTCGGTTTAGAGTCCCTCATGGGCTCTAAAAGAGTTACGCACGACATCCCTAGGACCACTTAACGTGAAACCCAAGAAAGAAGTCGTAAAACAAAAGATGAACTCGGAGTCGCAAAATATCGGATAAGTCCGAAAAGGACCGGACTAGTCCAAAAATGTCTAGAGAGAAAATTGGACAAGTCTGGCCTAAAATCGGACAAGTCCGACTTTAGTCAGAGAGGAAAATGGACAAGTCCGCTGGAACACCGGACTAGTCCAGAAAAGTCCAGGGACTTAGCAAATTTTCAAGGATTCTTGGAATATCAGACTAGTCCGCACAAAATCGGACAAGTCCGAAAGTTTCCAGAGGCAAAATCGGACTAGTCCGCAGCAAAAACGGACAAGTCTGTTTTTAGTCAGAGAGAAATCGGACTAGTCCTCACTAAAATTGGACTAGTCCGCACTTTCCTGCATTTTAAGTGCAGTTTTGTTCCAAATAAATTTTAAACTCGTTCCTCTTGTTATGGGTTAATGTTAAACATGTATATGAATGTATGCAGGGAATGATGCATGAAAATGAGAGTGTTACACCTATGCATGTCATCAAGTTTATTGGACAGATCAAGGCAATTTTCACATGAAGTTTTTCCTTTTAATTTGGAATTGGATCAATATTTAACTTCATGAGAACGTAAAACATTGTTCAATATAGAAATTTCATTCATAACATCTTGTAGTTTCTTATCAAGATCATCACAAGTAGAACAATGCAAATCAATTGTAGAACAGCTAGCATCTTTCAAGTTTTTGTCATTAAGTGCAGCAAGCTCTCTGTTCTTTTCAATTTCTAACTCAAGTTTAGCAAGTGTGGAGGTGTGCGCACTTCTTAATGTGGACAATTGTTCATATATTAAATCACATGAGGAACAAGAATTATCACTAGGAATCAAGGATTTCAAACGATTAATTTTAGATTCCAATGACTTAATTTTAACAGCATTGTCCCTAAGCTTTTTTTACTTTTTCTTAACTATAACAGTGGCACGAGAAATAGCATCACACATTTCTTCGCAAGTAGGACATACCTCATCATTGTCGTTGTTGTGTTCAACCTCCTCCATACTTGATCTTGACTTGCCCGCCATGAAGCACAAGTTTGCCAAATCATCTTCATCTTTGTCACTCCAATGTCAACATCGCTTGAGCCAAGTTCTTGAAGTGTGGAGATAAAACTGCTTACAAATTGACATCCTATAAAACCCTTCTTTTTCTTCATATCTTTTGCAGAGGAGTGCTTCGTCCTTGTTTGCTTTTTATCCCGAGAAGTAGGACCTGAAAGGTTAGGGCAATCTAAACAAAATGTCCTGTCTTACCACATTCGAAACATCGTTGAGGTCCGGAGCTTCCTCTCCTCCTAGTTCTCACATTTTGCAATGCTTTCGAGAACCTAGTAGAGAGAAGTACTAGCTCCTCCTCTGGAAACTCTTCAATCAGTTCAAGGGTTAGAGAGGAAAACAAAGCAAGTGTACCACAAGCTGCACATTGGCCGGAGCTAGGCATATCACGTTGAGAAACAAATGCAACAGACTTGTTGGGGTTCTTACGTGAGATTATGTCAATTTCATGAGTTTTCAATTTAGAATAAAGAACATCTAATGTAAGTGTACTCATGACAGTAGATTCACGAATGGATGTGACTTTCATCTCCCAAATTGACATGTCTAATGCACTTAGTAATTGCCTAGCATTTTCAGCATCTGAAAAATTTACATTAACGCTATGCAAGTTGCTGAGAATTTTATTAAAGCGAGCAAAGAGGTCATCAATGGACTCACCGAGTTGCATCTCAAAGTTGAAAGTGCATCTAGGCATCCCTTGTGGGTTTTGGTTGATTTATGACAAACAAATGAGATCCTAACCACACTATTGAGATGAGCGCAAGTTTTAATGAAAGAATGAAGAAAGCGCCAAAAAGATAGGAGAATGAGGATTAATTCGGGAAAGAGCTCAAGAGCTGGATAGAATATATCATTGTGTGTGGAGTGTGTTGGTGTAACACATCCCAAGAGCTCAAGCACCAAAAATCCTCACACACTTAACATTTCAAAGGGAAAATAGACTAGTCTGATAGACACCGGACTAGTCCGATATCCTCTCTGTATAGGTTCAGACAAGTCCTGCCAGTGCGGACTTGTCCGCACCGGACTAGTCCGATAATGTCCGTACTAGTCTGATAATGCCTCTGACTAAAAACGGACTAGTCCTCCCTTGTGCGAACTAATCCTTAATTATTCACATTTGCACGAAATCAGACAAGTCCGAAATCACCACGGACTAGTCCGATAACCTCTCTGAGTAAAATCAGACAAGTCCTCTAAATGTGGACTTGTCCCAATTCACTAAGGAGATCACCACAGCCGGACTTGTCCAAAAATATTTGGACTAGTCCGAACTTTTCTAGAGGCAAAATCGGACTAGTCCGCCCTAAGTCGGACAAGTCCGATCTTCCTGAGAACTTAGGGTTTCCTGCACGCCACACACCGGACTAGTCCGGACTCCACCACGAACTATTCCGGACCCTTGAAACCCTAACAGTAACTTTTGGAAACACCATATAAATAGATGCGCACGACCCTACTTTCAACTCTCTCGACTCCGTGCGCTGTCACACCCTCCAAGAGCTTAGAAAACACATCTCTCCACGTAATCCAATGCAAGAAAGAACATTCCCTTGAGGATTCACTTTGGATCAAAGGAGAGACATGATTCCACACATTTGAGCTCTTTGGTTTGATCTCTAACACACTCCTGTTGTTTTATTGTTGATCTTACGAGTGTGTTCTTGGTGGTGTTCGATTTGTAATCTTAGGGAGCCCTCAACTTGTTAGAAGGCCCCTTGAACTTGGTAATTTACCCTTTGTGATAGTGGAAGAAGAATTGGCCTTCGTGGCGATTCGACGAAGTTAGGGTCAGTGAAGACCCGATCCTTTTGTGGGCTCCTCAGCATGCACATAGGTTGCCTCTGTGGGAACCGGACCACGGGATAAAATCTTGTGTCTTCAGTTTGTGCACATTGTTCTTACTTTTCATTGCTATCTAGGGTTTCACTTGATCTTGTCCACATTACATTAAAACATTGAATATAAGATTAAATTCTGAAACACTCTGTTTCATAGAATTATAACCTCTATTTACAAGTATATTTTCGCTGCATAGAGTCTAAGATTGAGATAATTGATCAAACTTGATCGATCTAGTCCGCACGCACCGGACTAGTCTGCACTCTACCGGACTAGTTTTATATCTTGGTATTTGATCAGTTTGTTAAGCATTGAAGGTTCCGAATTAAATTCAAAAAGACATATTCACCCCCCCCCCTCTAGGACACATTCAATTGGTATCAGAGCAGGACTCTTCGCAAGAGACTAATCGCTCGAAGAGAACATGTCAGACATGAAGGATGTGCACAAGAATCTCAACCAAGAGAACGTTGAAGACGAAAAAGCTCAAAAATTGGAGAAGCTCCTCGACGCCATCTAGAACTTCAAGGATGACGATGAGGAGACATTTGAACTCAAGGCGCTCCTAAGGAAGAAAGCCCTCTCGAAAGGGAAAGTGAAGGTCGAGGACGAGAAGAAGAAGAAGAAGGGGAGTAGTCACACCGACTACTCCCAATATCCTTTTAACTACGATCATCTTAATTCTAACAATAACCATTACTTATCTATTCCTCTAGGAAAAGCCCCACACTTCGACGGTAATGACTACTCAATGTGGAGGCAGAACATGAGAATGCACTTAATCTCACTCAATCCCAGTTTATGGCATATTGTGTGTCAGGAATAGATATCCCGGACGACGATGAAGAGCTTACACCAAGTCAAGAGCAAGCAATTCATCATAATGCTCAAGCTGCAGCAGTCATTACAACCTCTCTAAGTCGGGACGAGTTCACCAATGTGGATGGGCTTGTGATTGCGAACGAAATCTGGGATACATTGCAAACTGCACGTGAAGGCGATCGTCATGTGAGAGAAGCAAAGATCGAAATGATCGAAGGCGAATTGGTAAATTCGCCATAGAAAAGATAAGTCACCACAAGACATGTACAATCGGTTAAAGACGCTCATCAACAAGGTTCGAGCATACGGAAGTAAGAAGTGGAATGATCACGAGGTGGTGAAGCTCATTCTTAGAGCTTTCATGCCTCGCAACGTCACCTTGTGCTCGATGATTAGAGAAAGCCCCGAGTACAAGAAAATGACCCCGGATGAGCTGCTTGGGAAAATCATCAATTTCGAGATGATGGAAAAGCAAGCAAAGAATGTCAAGGAGAGTGCCGACCTCACCTCAGCAAAGAAGAAAGGGGTCGCTTTGAAGTCCACATGCAAACCCTTGTCAATAGAAACTCGAGAAGGTCAACAAGAAGAGGACAACGATGATGAGAGCAGCAACATAGGTGAGGAAGACATGATCCTATTTATGAAGAGATTCAAAAGAATGATGAAAAGAAGACAAGAGGGTAAATCGAGTGAAGGAAAACTCAAAGAAAAATCAAGACCGAAGTTGAGGCGGGCGTGCTATAACTGTAATGAATATGACCACTTTATAGTTGATTGCCCGTATGAAGAAAACAAGAAGAAAACCAAGGGAACTAAGCCTCAACCCAAGAAATTCTTCAAGAAGAAGAAGCAAGCTGGATAAGCGCATCTAGGAAATGAGTGGGACTCAAATGATGAGTCCTCATCTGAAGAGAAAGAGGAGATGGCTAGCATAGCCATTGAGAAGACATCCATGAAGTCCACCCTCTTCCCAACTCTCGGAGCATGGAAGGGGAACGACACTTTCCTCATGGCAAAGGAAAGTAAACGAAAGGTAACAACCAAATCTTCTTCCTTGCATTCCTGTTCTAGTGATAGTGAAGTCACTAGTGATAATGAAGACATGCTCATTGGCTTAGATAAGAAAACAGCTGCGAAATGAAATTTCTACTTGATAAGCTTGTTGAGAAGGAGAAGTTGATCAACCGTCAAGAAGATATGATTATCTCCCAAAAGGAGGAATATCTTGAACTTGACAAGCTTCTCAAACTTGAATAGGAGTGAGACAAGTCACTAGAGCTTGAGTTAGCCTCAAGCAAGGAAGCTTGCTTGAAGTTAAGAGACTCAAATACTACCATCAAGGACGAACTTGCTAACCTATCCAAGGTTAACAAGATCCTTGAGGTACAAGTTGAGTCACTCAAACAAAGTGACCCCTCATCCTCTTCAAGCTCACCTTCTCAACCCCTTAAAACTGAAGCAACTATTACGTGTTCATGTGCTAAAATTGACACTAGCTTGAAAGACAAGTCAACCTCTACCAAGTACAAGCATCCTTCCCAAAGTGGCATAGTTCACAAGGAGAAGATCAAATATGCAAGTAGTGCATACTTGGCCACAAGACCTCCTAATGTCAAATATGGCATTGGGTATTCTTATGGTGAAAAGCAATATGCTAGAAGCCATAAAAATAACAAGGAGAGCATTGCCTTTGTAAAGGGAAACTCCTCTCAAGCTAGAAAGCCTAAAGTCAACACATATGAGTACCGGACTAGTCCGGTATCAGCACAGACAAGTCCGGTCCTCCGGACAAGTCCGGTTTCCCAAACCAGTTCTGTTCATAAACAATAACTATTATTCAAGACTTTTGATGCATCCTATATTCTAATGAGAAGTAATTTTGGTAAAGTTTATACTCATTATGTTGGGCCACGCCATGGGAACACCAAGTCTCATGTGTGGGTGCCCAAATCTCTAGTAACTAACTTCAAAGGACCCAAGCAAGCTTGGGTACCTAAAACCAAGGCATGATTTGTTTTTGTATACCTATTCCTCCGGTGGATCGAAATGAGTGCTAGACAGTGGATGCACCAACCATATGACCGGAGAAAGAATGATGTTCGTTGAGTACAAAGAGAATGAGGATCCAAGCGAGGGCATCTATTTTGGAGACAATAGTCAAGGAAGGGTGCTTGGTACTGGTAAAATTGCAATATAGTCTCAACACACTCTTTCTCATGTTTTACATGTCGATTCCTTAGATTATAACCTACTTTACATATCTCAATTATGTGACAAAGGTTATAATTGGTTGTTTACTAATGAGAGTGTGACTGTCTCTAGAAGGAGTGATGACTCGGTTGCATTCAAGGGTGTGTTGAAGGGAAAGATTTATCTTGTTGACTTCAACAAAGATAAAGCCGAACTTGACACATGCTTGATTACAAAGACCAACATGGGTTGGTTGTGGCATAGACGGCTAGCACATGTTGGTATGAGGAATCTTCAAAAACTCCTTAAGGGCGATCACATCCGAGGTTTAAAGGATGTTGTTTTTGAGAAAGACAGGCCTTGTAGCGCGTGGCAAGCCGGGAAGCAAGTAGGAGCACCTCATCCCATGAACGACATCATGACTACAACAAGACCGCTCGAGCTACTTCGTATGGACTTATTCGGTCCAATTGCTTACATAAGCATCAGCGGTAACAAATATGGCTTAATAATTGTTGATGACTTTTCACACTTCACTTGGGTCTTCTTTTTGCATGATAAGACTGAAACTCAAGGAACCCTCAAGAAGTTTCTCAAGTGTGCCCAAAATGAGTTCTCATTGAAGGTCAAGAACATACGAAGCGACAAAAGCACGGAGTTCAAGAACACTCAAGTTGAGGAGTACCTAGACGAAAAAAGGAATAAAACACGAGTTTTCAGCACCTTAATCCCCTCAACAAAACAGAGTTGCCAAAAGGAAGAACCTAACCCTCATAGAGATGGCAAGAACAATGATTAATGAATACAAGACCTCAGATCGGTTTTGGGCGGAAGCGGTTAACACCGCTTGCCATGCCATAAACCGACTCTACCTTCATCGACTACTCAAGAAGACATCATATGAGCTACTCATGGGTAACAAGCCAAATATTTCTTATTTTCAAGTTTTCGGTTCTAAATGCTATATTTTGAACAAGAAGCCGAGGACTTCAAAGTTTGCCTCGAAGTCCGATGAAGGTTTCTTGCTTGGTTATGATTCGAACTTTTACGCCTATTGTGTCTTCAACAAGACCTCTGGACTTGTTGAAGTAGCACGTGACGTAGTGTTCGATGAAACTAACAGCTCTCGAGAAGAGCAAGTTGATCCATGTGTGCTAGATAGAGAAGAAGCTCCATGTCAAGCATTGAGAAGAATGGTGTTGGGCGATATTCGACCACAGGCACCACCTCCACATGTGCATGAGGAAGATGAACCACAAGTGGAGGCCAATGATCAAGGGGGAGCTTCCACACAAGATCAACCTCAAGAAGACGAAGATGATCAACAAGTCAATCAGGGCAACCATCTAGGGGGAGAAGAAGAAGAAGATCATTAAAATACAAGACCGCAAGTGCCACACCCAAGAGTACATTAATGTGTCCAAAGGGATCACCCAATCGAAAACATCATCGGTGACATCCAAAAGGGAGTAACAACTAGATCCCGCATAGCTAATTTCTATGAGCATTACTCTTTTGTGTCCTTTTTGGAACCACACAGGATTGAGGATGCTTTAAAAGATCCGGACTAGGTGGTGGCGATGCAAGAAGAACTAAACAACTTCAAATGGAACAAGGTGTGGGAACTCGTCGAAAGACCCAATGCGAGCGTCGTCAGCACCAAATGGGTCTTCCGCAACAAACAAGACGAACACAGGGTGGAGACAAGGAACAAGGCATGACTTGTGGCCAAAGGGTATTCACAAGTTGAAGGTTTGGATTTCGATGAAACCTTTGCTCCCGTAGCTATACTTGAATCAATTAGAATATTGCTTGCATATGCTACTCACCATGATTTCAAGCTCTACCAAATGGATGTGAAAAGCGCCTTCTTCAACGGTACAATCAAGGAGGAGGTGTACGTGGAGCAACCTCCCGGATTTGAAGATAAAGAGTTCCCCGACCACGTCTTTAAACTGCGTAAGGCTCTCTACAGCCTCAAACAAGCTCCTAGAGCTTGGTATGAGTGTCTTAGAGATTTCTTAATTGAAAATGGTTTTAAAATTGGTAAAGCAGATTATACATTATTTACAAAAGACTTCAACAATGATCTTTTTATCTGTCAAATCTATGTTGATGACATTATCTTTGGTTCAACTAACAAATCCTTTTGTGAAGAATTTAGTAAGATTATGACAAATAGGTTTGAGATGTCTATGATGGGAGAGCTGGAGTACTTCTTGGGATTCCAAGTGAGACAACAAAAGGAAGGGACATTCATAAGACAAACCAAGTACACTCAAGACATACTCAAGAAGTTTGGGATGGACAAGGCAAAGCCTATCAAGACTTCCATGGCAACTAATGGACACTTGGATCTCAATGAAGATGGACCAAACATGGATCAAAAGGAATATCGCTCCATGATTGGATCCTTACTTTACTTATGTGAATCTAGGCCTGACATTATGTTTAGTGTACATTTGTGTGCGAGATTTCAAGCCAATCCTAAGGAGTGTCATTTGGCAGCCGTTAAAAGGATCTTGGGATATTTGGTTCATACACCCAACCTAGGCCTTTGGTATGCCAAAGGTTACAAGTTCAATCTCATTGGATACTGCGATGCAGATTATGCCGGATGCAAAGTAGATAGAAAAAGTACCTCCAGCACCTGCCAATTCCTAGGTAGATCCCTAGTTTTTTGGTCCTCCAAGAATCAAAATTCCATTGCCTTATCCATGGCCGAAACGGAGTATGTTGCAGCCGGGAGTTGTTGTGCACAACTCCTTTGGATGTGACAAACTCTAAGGGATTATGGTTACAATATGAGTCGTATTCCACTCCTTTGTGATAATGAGAGTGCTATTAAGATTGCCCATAACCCTGTTGAACACTCTAGGACCAAACATATAGACATGCGGCACCACTTTTTGGGAGACCACTCAATGAAAGGAGACATAGCTATTTCCCATGTCAACACCGAAAAACAACTAGCCGATATATTTACCAATTCACTTGATGAAAAAAGTTTTTGCGAGCTTCGAAATGAACTCGATATACTTGATGCTCGGAATGTGGCTTGAAAACTTGCATACCTGTATGGACTCTTCAAAATATATTGTTTGAGTTGCAAAAATCATCTTTCTCAATTTCTCTCTGAAAAACTATTGCAATTACTTGATCTTGATGAATTATGGTCATTGCTTGATTGTTGTATGCTTACTGATCATATTCATCAAGATTACTTGATTGTTTTGGCCCCCATATTTTTCTTAATAATTACCTTCAAATATATACGAATGGGCTAAGCATTTCTGTTCTGGTGACCACGGACTAGTACGTGGTTACCCAGACTAGTCCGACCGTGCAGACTAGTTTGCAGAGTGTCCGGTAGTCCGGACTAGTCTGCCAGACCACAGACTAGTCCGATTTTTTGACTTCATAACCCTAGCCTCCACCCAAACCTAATCTTCTTCATCCTCACAACATGCCCCACACTCTCTCTCTCCTCGCTCGAGTGCTCCCAAGGTGATTTCCTTCTTTCTCCATCAAATCCCTCCAAGTTTGGGTGGAAAAAAACCTCCATTACATAGGCATTGAAGACCACGGACTTGTCCGCTCCTTCAACCCCTCCATCTCCAAGAATCGAGGAATTTCAATAAAATTTCCTCCCAAACCCTAGAAATCTTGATTTCCTTTGTTGTTGATCAAATAGCTTAGCTCCTTTCACCTAATACATGTTTCCTTGATGTATTACATTGATGTTGAGCTATTTTTGCATTGAGCAACACCATTGATCATCTAGTTAGGGCTTGAGGTGATGAACACCAGACTAGTCCGGTCCATGTACGGACAAGTCCGGTTACCCGGACTAGTCCATACTTGTACACCAGAGAAGTCCAATTTTTGACTGAACTCAACCCTAGTTTCCCATTTCTCAATGCAATTCCTTGCCATCAATTCTCATCCATACCTTGTGTAATCCATTCTTAGGACAATGTCCAACTCCAACGATGAGATATCTGATTTCGAGGCCTAGATGGACCAAGAAGCCTTGCTTTGGCCCTCGACGGGCCAAGGCAAGAAGCGCCAAGAGTGCCCATTCGAGCCGACACCTTCTCCACCTCAGGCTCGGCGCAAGGTTCTTGCCAAGAAGCCTGTCTCCAAGGCTTCAGTAGGTGCTGGCCCTAGCTCGGCGGTTGTTCGCCAAGCTAAGGGCAAGGGCAAAGGGATTGCCACGGGCCCAATCGGCCCTCTCAAGATGACAACTCCAAAGCAAGGGACCCGGGACCCCTCCGATGAGAGGTTCAATGGCAGGGGAAGCGACACGTCTTCCAAATTCAGAAATGTGGACTGCTACATCCGGTCCAAGAAGGCAACCGATGGAAGATTCTGGAGCAACTTCCATGCGGACTTCTATAAGTCTGTGTACCTCACAATAAAGACTCCAGTGGTGCGCAACCAATGGATTGATTGGGCACAAATTGAAAGGAAGAGTTGCTCAGCCATTGATTAGGTAGTTCAGGCAGTGAAGAAGCATGGATTGAAGGATCTATTTGCCTTCAGGTGCAATTGGAACGACGAAGTCATTGCTCAGTTCTATGCTACATGCTACTTTGCAAGTGATGAGGAAGAGCTGGTGACCTGGATGACTCAAGGATCCAAGTACACCATTACCTGCAACAAGTTTGCAAGGTTGCTACATCTTGAGAGCTTCAGCAGCGACAACTTGATCATTCAACATAGATGTCCCTGTGAAGGACAAAGTGAAGTTCCTTTATGAAACACACTCAACTTTCAACCCTCCTTCCACCAAGAATATGAAGCCATTCTTTGTTTTCCTCAATAGGGTCCTGAGGAAGACTATTGCCCCAAAGGACGGGGATGCAGGAAGTGTCCAGGGCTATCTTAGGACACTGATGAAGGTGATAAGCAAAGACAAGAAGTTTGATGTCTTTGACTACATGTGGAATGACATGGTCAACATCTCCTGCACTCCGAACAGATCATGTGGCTATGCACCTTACTTGATGTTCATGATTGAGAAGGTCACAGGGATCGAGTTTGTGAAGGATGTGGAGCACACTCCATTGAGGCCCCAGAAGCCTCCCCAAGTCTCTATCCAAGTTGCCCCTTCTCCTGCATCCAGTGAAGAAGCTCCGAGGAGAGCTAGAGGAGATGCAGGGACTGCTCGCACCACTAGGGCCCCTCCTCAAAAAGGGTCTCCTAGTGAAATCCTGAAGTACTTGACAGCAATCTTTGCCTCATGCAAGAAGGCCGAAGTGAATACTAACAAGCTGAACAAGTCAAGGAAGGCTGATATGCGGTACGTCAAAGAAAATGTCAAACACATTTGCCAGAAGCTGGGGATCGAGCCTATTGGGTCCCCAGTCATATCTAAAGATTCAACCTCTGATTTCACTGAGCTCTGGTCTTTGACTCTCTCTGAGCTTGCCTACTTTGGCGTTGGGGGTCCCTCGAGTTGATCCGTTCCTCCTCCTCCTCCTCCTTAGCCCGAGAATGAAGATGAAGATGATGAGAGGACCGACGGTGAGGATTGAAGATCTTAGATCCCTCCTCTCCTTTTTGGTGTCTTGATGCGAAAGGGGGAGAGATTGAGGGAGAGTCACTAGGTCTTAGCGGTAGGTTGAGAGACGAGAGATTCATTTATGCATCTTTTTTTGTTTCTTTTGGGTTGTAAGACTTCATATTATGCTCTTTTCATACTTTTGGTCGTGTGATGCAATCCTATGAACTAGCTCATATTTATGAAATCTGTGATTTTGCTTTGAAATTGACATATATAGTTGTTGTTGATATATTGATGTCAATTATTTCAATGTCATCATGATTACTGCTCACACTCATTTACTTTTGCATCTCACCATAAAGAGTGCACATATGACCTATGTTTTCATTGCTTAACTTGTACCTAACTCATATGTGCACACTTTATGAAAATTTTGTATTTTTATCATATTTTTTGAAATCTCAATTGGTTGTCATCAATCACCAAAAAGGGGGGGATTGAAAGTGCATCTAGGCATCCCTTGTGGGTTTTGGTTGATTTATGACAAACAAATGAGATCCTAACAACACTATTGAGATGAGCGCAGGTTTTAATGAAAGAATGAAGAAAGCGCCAAAAAAGAAAGGAGAATGAGAATCAATTTGGAAAAGAGCTCAAGAGCTGAATAGAATATATCATTGTGTATGGAGTGTGTTGGTGTAACACATCCCAAGAGCTCAAAAACAAAAAATCCTCACACACTTCACATTTCACAAGGCAAACGGACTAGTCCAATAGACACCGGACTAGTCTGATATCCTCTCTGTATAGGTTCGGACAAGTCCAGCTAGTGCAGACTTGTCCGCACCGGACTAGTTCGATAATGTCCGGACTAGTCTGATAATGCCTCTGACTAAATATGGACTAGTTCTCCCTTGTGCGGACTGATCCTTAATTATTCACATTTGCACGAAATCGGACAAGTCCGAAATCACCACGGACTAGTCCTATAAGCTCTCTAACTAAAATCGGACAAGTACTCAAAATGCGGACTTGTCCCAATTCACTAAGGAGATCACCACAGCCGGACTTGTCCAAAAATAATTGGACTAGTCCGAACTTTTCCAGAGCCAAAATCGGACTAGTCCGCACTAAGTCGGACAAGTCCGATCTTCCTGAGAACTTCGGGTTTCCTGCATGCCACACACCGGACTAGTCCGGAATCCACCACGGACTAGTTTGGACCCTCGAAACCCTAACAGTAACTTATGGAAACACCCTATAAATAGATGTGCACGGCCCTACTTTCAACTCTCTCGACTCCTTGCGCCGTCACACCCTCCAAGAGCTTAGAAAACACATCTCTCCATGCAATCCAATGCAAGAAAGAACAATCCCTTGAGGATTCACTTTGTATCAAAGGAGAGACACGATTCCACACGTTGGAGCTCTTGAGTTTGATCTCTAACACACTCCTGTTGTTTCATTGTTGATCTTACGAGTGTGTTCTTGGTGGTGTTCGATTTGTAATCTTGGGGAGCCCTCAACTTGTGAGAAGGCCCCTTGAACTTGGTAATTTACCCTTTGTGATAGTGGAAGAAAAATTGGCCTTCGTGGCAATTTGACGAAGTTAGGGTCTGTGAAGACCCGATCCTTTCGTGGGCTCCTCAACATGGACGTAGGTTCCCTTTGTGGGAACCGAACCAGGGATAAAATCTTGTGTCTTCACTTTGTGCGCATTGTTCTTACTTTTCATTGCAATCTAGGGTTTCACTTGATCTTGTCCACATTACGTTAAAACATTGAGTATAAGATTAACTTGTACAACACTCTGTTTCATAGAAGTATAACCTCTATTTACAAGTATATTTCCGCTGCATAGAGTCTAGGATTGAGATAATTGATCAAACTTGATCGATCTAGTCCACACGCACCAGACTAGTCCGCACTCTACCGGACTAGTCCGATATCTCGATATTTGATCAGTTTGTTAACTGTTGCAGGTTCCGACTAAAATTCAAAAAGGCCTATTCACCCCACCCCCTCTAGGTCACATTCAAAAACGCATGTATTCTTTTTGAACATATCTTGTTTTACCTCTTTGATCGTGTTAGATCCTTCGTGGTAGTGGCAAAATGTTTTCCACACATCGTATGCAGATCGTAGGTGTGCAACACGGTCGAAGTCGCTTTGAGTTAATCCTTGTATGATCATGTTTCGAGCGTTGTTGTTGTTGTCGACATCTCTCAGATTTGTAGCTGTAACTTGATCATTTGATGGAACTTCGTAAGTCTTGTACACCTTCTCCCATATTGTGAAGCCTCGTGCCTGGATGAAGGCTTCCATACGTGCCTTCCAAACGTGAAAATCAATATCACTAAAGACACAAGGTTTTGCAGACATTTTCTCCATGATTATTAGTCAAAAACACGTGCAAATCACAAATATTAGAGCAACGTGGCTCTGATACCAATTGTAGTATCGAAGAACACGTGTAAAGCTACCAGAGGGGGGTGAATGGTAGATTAAAACGTTTCAGTAGAAGCAATGAAAACACCACTCGGTAGAAAACAAATCTGTTAATGAAACCGTGTGTACGACTAATCTAAACATGTTCAGCTATGAAAAATCTGTTATAGATTGTAGAGAATCAAGTCACGAAGATGTCACAACAAGAATCACAAAAATCCATCGAGAGAAACTAAAGTTAAGATCAAAAGATCAAACAGAGGTCAATCTGTCCTACCCAAGAAAAATAGTTCTGGAACATTGCAAAGAAACTCGTGTAGATCAGAAACCACAAATCCAATGATAGAAAATTAAGTTTTGAAGACAACACAAAAAAGAATCACGTCAAACGGATCTGTAAAACTCAAATTATAATTAAACCACCGAACCCAGGTAGTGCTATGCAGAAACTCGACGAGAAGGACTTGACAGAAACAAGTCGGACGAACAAGGCACAAAAGTTCCTTTAAACTACGATCTTCATCAGTTAGAACACAATAGGAACAACCCCAAAGTCGTGCACCACGAGCTCTGGCCTCCCTTGCTTATATAACCAGCCCTTAGGCCAATCCAAACCTAACTAGGATTCTAATCCTACTCAGTTCACGAATTGAAACTTTCCATAACTGCTCAAGACTCTTCTATACACAGATAGAAGCAATCTTAAGACTTCTAAACACCTTAGGAACGTATCCCACATTACTAAAACAACTCAAATTCGTGACCCACACGAAATCCTAACATAACTACCTCAAATTTTTCCATATTTGAGTCAAACCCGACTCAACCGCACCCTGAGTCCATAACCTAGTTGGTTGGACCTTTTCGACCAATTCTTTATGTCTACATCTCTTCATCACGCCCCGGAACCATGTAGCCATGTCTATGCACTCCTTGCACACGTGCAAACATCTTCCAACGACGTCCACAATACCTTCATATGCATTGTTCTTGATTCAAACATGTTGCGCAACCTGCTGATCAACTCAATCACAATTCCTCCCAAACTTGGTTGTTGAACCTCATCTTCTCCCTAAGACTAGTTCAATGGATCCCGTCACCATCCATGTCTTGAACTCAAGCAACACCTGCACATGAATAAACAATCAATACTTCCGAGCACAAGTCCTCGACTTGACTCTCGTTAGTTCCGATAACCACAACACCTTACGTGAGCACCTCACATAAGCATGTTGCAACCCATAAAAAGAATCAACCATAACCACCAAAACACACCAAAAACATAGTAAAAGATTACTAAGCAAACTTTTCATCAATGTAAAGCAAGTACGAATCATTGCAAGTTAAAAGCAGAACCATGCGATCAAGCTCCGAACCTTGCCAAAGCTAACCGGACGTTGAACCGGAGCTTACCAAAGCTAGCAGGACCTAGCGCTGGAGCTTATCAAAGCTAGCAGGACCTAGCGCCGGAGCTTACCAAATCTAGTCCGACCTAGCGCCTGTAAAATCCCAAATTTCCAAAAATTCAAAGTTCAGTTAGGACAAAAAAAAATTTGAATGACAAAAAGCATTAAAAAGGAATTGAGAAAAACAAATTAATTCAAACTTCAAATGAGGAAATTCAATATAATAAACTTAGCTACTGTTTAAATAAATTTAACATGAATATTTGAGTTGACCAATGGATACCAAATATTCCAAATAGCATCCCTGCAAAGTTTCATAATTGTTGAAGCAAGTTTGCTATTTAATTCAATAGCTTCATTGAATTCAACTCAAATTCAAATTCATATTTGAATTTAAATGAAAATTTTTCAAATCAACTATGGGAATTCAAAATCAAATTCTATATGATTAATACAGCCATCCCACAAATATCTAGCAAATTTTGGAATGAATTAGGTGGCAGAATTGATGGGGCAAGGATGAGGATAAGGTGGGACCCACTTGTCATCCAAAGCAAAGTGTGTTTTGGCTCTCCAGGTGACACCACATTGCATGCAAAGTCCAGGCAGCTGCTTGCACTGTTGTGGCCGACTCCAGCTGCCTCCAGCTCGCCCTGGCTTCCTACTTATACCCCCTTCATGCCCTTGGCTTGCTCTTTCTTCACCTTGATGTCTCCAGCACCATTTTCACTTCTCTCCCGATTCCTTCTCTGTCCAGCCGATTTTCAACAAAGGTACTCCATGTTAAGCACTTTTCTTTGCCTCACCTTACTCCCCAACCTCTTGCGCAGCTTTGTGATCCATTTCTTGCACAGTTAGGCCATCCCCGAAGCTGTTAACTTCGAAACCGAGACCGCCAGAAATCTCCCCTGTTTTGCCGCGCCTCTGCTCATCGTCGACCCGACAATACGGCCATCATCTCGCCTCGGTCCTAGAAGGAAAAAGGTTCGCCTACTCATGTTCTAGCTGCTCGTAAAGTTTCAGCCCATGCCATGCCTCCTAGCCCCCGTATTTGTTTTTCTCCCGGCGAACTTCGGTTATGAGTGGAGTTGCTTCGCGTGTGAAATTCCTTCTATACAGTTAATTATTCCTTGTGCACCTGTGCTATGTTGTTCTATATGGCTAGGCGCATCACCTCGAACAGGAGTCGTCGAGTTTCATCAGGTATTCACACCGGAATCCCATTTTTCCCCAACCGCGGATTTTTCCCTCCTCGGTCCATAGTCGCCACCAGTTTCCAAGCCTTTTGTCTCCCTCTTATGGCCAGATTCTTGTTCCCCATGTTTCCATGAATCCTCCCAAGGACTTCCCAATCAGTTTCACCCACTGTAGGGCTCGGCCGACATGGCCGAAACCCTAATCGCCGCCGCCGCCGTCGTGCAAGCCTTTTCGGCCATCGTCGGCGTGCACTGACCCCACCGGCGTGCTCAGCACCTCGAAATAGGGTTAGGCGGCGAGTTTGGCGAGGAGACGTGCCGTGGATCGACAGGCGGCGAGAGCTCTAGTGAGGCGCCGCCGCGGTCGCGCGCCTGGCGGGAGGTAGACGACGACCCCGTGGGGCCCCGTCGTCAGTGGAAGCACAGCGCACGCCCCGGGTCAGCTGCGGCCAAGGATCCCATGTGGCTACGTATGTTTTTTCTGTGGCCCGGTGTTGCTTAATCCCGATTGGTCCATTTTAAACCCGTGGGCTCCCCTGGATTATTCAAACAATTCCCATTTGAAATTTATTCCAGATTTTGCCCCAACTTGGAAAATCTATAACTCCTAGGATACTTGTCCAACAATTTCCAAATAATTTTTTTAGAACCAGCATGAAGAGTACTTTCCAATGGAGCACTTGGATTTGTGTGAAAGTCCATATGAATTTCTCCATAATTAAAATAAGCAAAATGCTTATATAATTAATTCCTATAGTTCTGCTCTTTGGAAAAACACCAGATCTTTCCAAACCTTCATTTTAATATCCTTGAACTCCAGTAAACATTTCAGGGTCATTAGACTTCATTTACATGGTATTATCACCTCTGTATTCTTTATGCACATAAAAATAGCCAAATTCATTTAGAAATTGTACAGAAACTTGTGCAAACATCTAAATTGAATATATCTCAGTATAAAGCTTCAAAATTTGTCAAACCAACATTGTTGGTTTTGTCTTTATCCACACTAACCATAACTACAACCCAATCTTCAAGTCCCTAGATTTTCCTGTGGAGCCCTTTAAAGCACAATCATGTTTGATTTTTATCTGATAATTCACTTCATAGAAAACTATGAAATTTTGCCAAAATGTTCTTTAGTAAGTTTCTGAATTCCTGCAAAAATGTCAGTGTCATTGGACTTTAATAACCTAGTTCAATCTGGAGATTTTTCTAACAGGTCATAGAATGCCCAAAAACATCAGAACTATTTTAGAATTTTTTCCAAACTTCTAAATTCAATATGTCCCAATAGGAAGCTTAGAAATTAATGAAACAAATTTTCCTGGAACCAGTGAGAACCCCTCTGTATGGTACAACCACTGGTAGACATGATAAACCTCCAAAATTACAACCAAAATTCAGAGAAGGCTTTTACTTGTTGGAGTTTTATAGATAACAAGCTTCCTTGAACATCTCCTATTTTTGGTCCAGATCTTCCGCATAGTACCTAGTCTCCCCTGTAAAATTTCCAAAACCATTAGGCTTAAATTAATATACTTA
Organism: Tuctoria greenei; assembly: GCA_036927565.1. NCBI lineage: Eukaryota > Viridiplantae > Streptophyta > Magnoliopsida > Poales > Poaceae > Tuctoria > Tuctoria greenei. The sequence continues at coordinate 8,938,862 of JAYESD010000009.1, forward strand.
ACTATCTTTCCTTTGATCTATAACATAATACCGATATTGATTAACTTGCGTAAATCTTTGCATATCGATTAGTTGCCGAGCTCAAGATGATCCCGGAACTACTTGAAGTCATACCTCTGGAGATTAACTTTGATACCGTCTTGCAACCAGGCAAGCCCCGGTTTGCATTCAAGTGCTATTAAAAAATTTTGATTTGTATCACCTGTGTCTAGGGTGAGTATTGTGCATTAGGGCTAAGGTGATTGAAAACCCACTTGCATTACCAGATCAACCTATGGAATATTTGGATAGTTGTCAAGTCATCGTGTAGACTATGCTATGCTAAATGTCATATAGGATTCGGTAGAAGTCGAGTAGTTGGAATCTACTCGCATGGCTAGGACTTTTTCACACGGGATTGGTTCAAAGAAAATGGAGTAGTAATCTGAAAATGAGACCGGGCAGGGGTGAGGATGCAGCAAGACGTGGTCTTGGGTGCGTAGCCCTGCCTGTGTCGGTTAAGGACCGATCCGTATGCCACCCTGCTGAGCAAGTTTGAACTGTACCGGAGTCATAGTGGATATATGGGGTCCAGGAAACCAATGTACCTTGGGAAGCTTTTGTTGAGACTTTTTTGATCGCCTCAAGCTTTTGGCCGCAGCACAGTAGACGGAAACTCGCTCACGACATCTTCACTGTGGAAGGGTTCACCATGAGTGGGGATACTGTCCTAGATGATTGAATCGATTCAACTTGGGTGGAACTTGAGAAAGGTGGCTGCGTACGACATCCGTGGAGTGCACCGATGTGACTTCCAGGACGGGCGTACGAATCGTGTTTTCTGGATATCATTGATTCAAATCACCGTCCCTCGCGGTTATGAGTACTACTTGTTCACTGAGTTGTGACGTAGTTAAATACTTGCACTTGAGATGAGAATTAATTGTTGCTGTTATGAACATTATATTATCATGGTATTGCTATTTTGTATGTATTAGTATAGGGCTCACTAAATTTAATTTCCACCTTGGGCATGCAACATCGTGATGAAGCGTTTCTCGTTTGATTGTGGAGTCATGATGTTGCCCCGCACGAGGTTTAAGCTGCTGCTATAAATCTGAAAATAAGGACCCACATTTAGGCGAGTCCATTATGCAAATATGCCATCCTATGTTTATGTCTTTACCCTCATGTAGAGTTTCATGTTTAGATGAGACGGTTAAGTCTTGCTGAGCCTTCGTGCTCACGGTTGCTATATAAGTTGTTTTGCAGGTACTAACCTCTATGCTTATGATTATGGTTGTCCGGTGATACTCGGGACTCTCCGAGTAATATACTCATGTGGGAACCATACCGCTGCTATTTGGTTTTTCATGGCTAGTGAGGAGCGTCTGTGGGCTGGACGGCTTCTCTTTTGCTTATTACACTGGAGTACGAGAGTTGTAATCTTATCTTCTGCTGTAGTTTATTTTTATAAACTATTTGTAAACTGAATATCTTTGTAAATTTCAGCAAATGATTTATGTAATACGCATTCCTTTACATGTGTGTTGTTGGGTGTCACATTGCACGACACCACCCAATGTGATTCCTGGAATGTGTGGACTCTAGTCCCCACAGCGCTGGAGCTTACCAAAGCTAGTCAGACCTAGAGCCAGAGCTAACCAAAGCTAGTCAGACCTAGACAAAGAAGTCGGACCTAGCCAAAACAAGTCGGACCTTGTCGGAGCTACCCAAAACTTGTCAGACGTATCGTCGGACCTTGCTGGAGCTTGGACCTAGAGTCGGACCTTGATGATAAAGGTGTTTTGGTAGTATTCAAAACTTTTATCACCATAGCCAATGTATTCAAGACACATAGGTCTCACACACCCCCGACAAAGCTCCAATCGCCCATATCACTAAGAACTCTGTGTATATACTTGGTAAGCCATAAAATTTAATACAAATCTTTTGTAATATAGCCTTTGCTTCTTCTCCACCTATCTTCACTTCTATCTTGATCTTGGTTGTTCGAAAATTTGTCTGTACCGCTCCCCATTCCGCCGTCCTCAGTAATTCTCCTTTGGAGGGAAATAGTGTTCTATATAAGTTGTTACCCATATCTTGTACCTTCCAAACCCATCTTCCTGGAATAAGCCTTTCTATCTCTAACACTATATTAGGTACAGAAAGCTCTCCATCAAGAACACGAATTGATGTTGTCTTTTCATCACTCCTTAATTTCGTAGACATAACATAAGGAATATGAAAAAAAACCAAGGCCATCTACTGCATATCCACTAATCTCCGTCCCATATTTCACTCCCCTTAAATCAGACATCTCTCTTTTTCATGCTCTCTACTCTCACAAACTTCACAGTACAAACATCTTGGGCACTCATCCTTGTTATGACCTTTTGTCAGACATTTGTAACAGTAGGGACCCCTGCCACTGTTTTTCTTTGGATTACAGGATGAATCCAGTATGCCTTGCATTGTGGGTTTGGAAAAACTTTTGACATGTTCAATCTTAAATGGTGATCTGACCTTGTCTCTTTTTGCCTTGCTTTGTTCTTCTTCATGTGAGTTCCCAGTCATGCCCGCAAATGCTTGTTGTAAAAGTGTTGCTGCCTGCAGCACCTTCTCTCGACCTCCTTGAGACAAACCTTGCAACATGTTTGATTCCATTGGGGACTTTCACTTTTCATTGATGAGTCTGTTGCTTGGATTATTTCAATTGCCGTGAAGCATTGTAGAGTTACCTCCTATATGTATTCCTTCTTGCACCAATCCTCCTCCCTGGTACCCCCTGCCTCCTTGGTTTGTGCCAAATTTTCCTTGCATCCTCGCTCCACTGAAGTTTTCACGTCTATCCATCCCCGCCCCACTTCCTCTGAACATACCCTATCCCATCATCCATTACCTCCCATACCAGGTCCATAGCTTCTGTGATCTCCTCCCCTCGCACCTCCTCTTCCACCACCGGAGAAGTTGTTTGATTCAAAGTGAAAGGGCGTGTTGAAGTTACCTCTGCCTTGTCCAGACGTAAGATGGCTTCCACACCCTGCCCACGATGGTTGAAACCCGTGGCCAGCACCTTGCAGATCCATGTACCAACGTCCAGCACCATCTCCCCTTCCTCCTTGGAAATCCCCTCTATTGAAGGTGCATCTCCATCCTCCTCTGTTACCTCCTCTCTCCATGGAAGACCTTACAACGTCAGCGTATGATCTGGCTGCACGAGGGTGACAAATTTTGGGAGCGGAAGTGAAATGTTGGAATTTGGCCCATTTGAGTATGGCCCATTCAGCTGAAATTCCAAAGCAATGTGGATGTTGGTTATAGTCTCATACTGCTAGTGCAAGGTGGTGCAAACCAACATATATAGTAGTCCTCATACCTATGGCTGAATAGAGAAAGCAATAATGAGGGGTCTGGCTATATGTACTCACACACACGCACGCGCGCACGCGTTTCCGTGATTTTTTGCTTGTTAGTCCGCATGACTTGTGACTTGCGACGCGCGTCCGTGGCGTGGCTATATTGAGTAATTTTGCCACTTGTATCCTTTACGAAATTTGAACCGTTCTGCACTAATAGAGGATTAGTGCGCAATTAATTGCCATAAATATCATTAATTTGACGAGCAATTAGTGGATGCCATTAATATAGAAACGGCTCCTAGAGGGCAGCCGTGCCTATATCAGGCCCTAAAGACATTCAGGTTTCTAAGACACACAATATTCTCTTCTATACATTCGTCTTCCTTTTGGAAAGCTGTGTTGTGGTGTTTGAGCTGTCAAACCTTCACCAACCGTCTTCCTTGGCGTGCACCCAGGAGAAGGGTGAGCGGTATCTCCGAACCTTTGTCGTCGTGAAGCCTGCACGAGGGACAACAATAAGGTTTCCTGGCAGCGCACCTGCGCGACCGCTCGAAGCTATTTTTGATTTCGGTCTACGCTGCTACATCGTCGAACCCAAGTGAGTTCATATGTTTTCGCTAGTTTTTATTGTGTTGATCTATCTACTGCTCTGTAGAGTACACGTTGCAGTATTGAATATCTGTAAAATTTGCCTCTATGTTAAATCTGGATTTAGAATAATTTGCAATTTTCCAACATTGCAGAAACCTTATTATTGCGATTATTCTATTATTCTAGCAATGACTCGTGTTTCGGATGCAATGAAACCTGAGAGGTTCGGAGATGGCAAAAATTTCTGTAGATGGCAGACTAAAGTCAAATTTTGGCTTATGTCGATGGGACTGTGGTGGGTGATTCACCCAGTAATGCCATTCATGGTTGACCAGACCACCACTTATCCAACAGCGCGTGACTTCGCTCTTGGCTGCATCTTAACGCTTTTGGCTGATAATCTCTATGATGTGTATATGAATTACACAGACCCCACAGAGTTGTAAGATGCACTAGAGCGCAAATATGCCATCTCTGAAGCTGGTCGCTTGCTGTATACTTGTGAGCAATTCTTTGATTTCAGCATTGATGCTGCAAAATCTGTTGTTGGCCAAGCTCACGAGATACAACTGCTGGCTGGAGAGATTGCAAGTTTGTGATGTGCCTTGCCTGACAGATTTGTGGCAGCGGGCATTATTGCTAAACTCCCTGCTTCATGGAGGGATTTTGCCACAAGCCTGAAACACAAGAGGGAAGATATCTCTACTGAGAGTCGGATTATAGCCCTCGATGTGAGGAAAAAGCAAGGGCAAAAGATGCTCCTCACACATCTGCTGCTGCAGAGAATGGTGCTAGTGCAAACATGGTGCAGAAAAAGGCTAACCATAAAAATAACAACAAGGGTAAGATGCAAACTAAAGCCAAGAAAACTACTAACTTCAAAAAGAAGAAAAATGAGAAAGATAACAGGGCATGTTTTGTGTGTGCCAAAGAAGGGCATATTGCAAAAGACCGCCGCTACCGCAAAATCAAAGATGATGAATAGCAAAGAAGGTTGTGAATGTGACCATTGGCAAAAACAATGGCAGTGAAGCCGATCCTTCTGGGTATGTTAATTTACCATTTGTTTTTTCAGTTGTACAATCCACAGATTGGTGGGTTGACACAGGTGCCAATTTTCATGTGTGTCCTGATTTGTCTTTATTTTCTTTTTACCCGGGAACGCGGTCTTCCACCATCTTGATGGGAAACGGATCAGCTGCTTCTATTCTTGGTGTTGGTACGGTCGAACTGAAGCTCACTTCAGGAAAGACTGTCCATTTGAAGAACGTGCAGCATGCTCCAACAATAAACAGGAATCTGATTAGTGTTTCCTTGTTATGTCAAGATGGTTATAAGTTAGTAGTTGAGTCAAATAAAGTTGTAATTTCCAAGTTTGGAAATTTTATTGGCAAAGGCTATGTGAGCGGAGGCTTGTTTCGCCTAAGTACTCTTGATATGAATTATCATTTGAATTTTGCATCTGGGATTAATAAATCTTGTGAAGCTGATGTATGGCACTCACGTTTTTGTCATATTGGTTTTGACACCATTGCTAGAATGTCCAGATTAGATATTATTTCTAAGTTTAATATTGTTAAAAGATCAAAGTGCCAATCTTGTGTGCAAGCAAAACAACCTCGAAAACCATTTAAAAGTTTAGAGGAAAAGAGAGATTTGGCACCATTAGATATTATTCATTCTAATTTGTGTAAAATGAATGGAATATTGACTAGAGGAGGCAAGAGATATTTTATGACTTTTATAGATGATGCTACTCGTTTTTGTTATATTTATCTTCTAAAAACTAAAGATGAAGCTCTACATTACTTTAAAATTTATAAGGTCGAGGTTGAGAACCAACTTGAGAGAAAAATTAAACGGTTGCGCAATGACCATGGAGGAGAGTATACCTCAAATGATTTCTCTCAATTTTGTACTGAAAATGGTATTATCCATGAAGTGACACCACCGTATTCACCTCAATCTAATGGGGTAGTTGAAAGAAAAAACTGAAATCTAACAGATTTAGTTAACACTATGTTAGAGAGCGCCAGTATGTCCTATGAATGGTGGGGGGAAGCTATTTTGACAGCAATTTTTTTCCTGAATAGGGTAGTGACTAAAAACAGAGAAGTCACTCCATATGAGGGATGGAATGGGAGGAAACCAAATGTCAAATTTTTTAGGACTTGGAACACGAGAAGTTGGAGCTGCTCGAAGGCCCAAGTCGAGCAAGAGCCTGCCATTGCAAAATATAAGAAGATATATGTTATTGAAATGCTATGAAATTTAACTACATTACATTAAATTATTTACCGCCACCGATGCTTGCATGTGAGCCATCATTAAGGATGTCCTCCACTGCACCTCTCTCGACCTCTGTAGCTTTGTCTGGGTCTGCATTAGCGTCTCTTCATAGCGAGGAGCTCCAGCTGGGCTTGCGAGAGACAACCACTGGTGGTCCCAACATACGAGGCCTACGACGATGAAGCACCTCTCAAAGGTCGCGTCGACAACTCCATCAAAAATGGCAAACCTGCAAAAGAATGAAAACACTAAGTAGAAGAAGATAAATTGAAAAAGAAATGAAACACATGAAGAACTCACCGTCCATGGGCCTTCCCGCCTCTGCTCGTGTACGCGGCTTGGGGGTCGATCGGCGCGCTTTCCCAATTGTAATCCGCACCGTGTATCTTCGTGACCTCCTGCGCCTACTTTTCCTACAAAACAAAGAAATCTTGTAAGCATGTCAATAATAGTATTAGTTATAATAAAATTGATAAATTTTGAAAACTTACCAGTCGGTCGGCTGCGACCTGACTACACCGCCATGGCTGAGAAGGGTCACTTCCCTTGTGACCTCTCTTCCAAACTTGGGTCAGGGTCGGCTCATGACCCATCTCTCGCTCTGTATAGCCGTGTTATTGAGATAAATATATTAGGAACACATAAATAAATTGAAAAATTACTTACCATGCATTTAGCCAAATGCAAGTAGTCGTTGCTGCCATAGTTGTGCTTGTTGTCGGACCCCATGTGACACTGTCTAGCCTTTGTGGACTTATTGATGAAAGTGTCGCTAGCCCAATACCGATAGAGAGCTAAGTGCGCCTCGGTGTTACCCTGTAACCAGGAAATAGTAACCTGCACATATTTCATTTTTCATCAATGCAGTTAACATACATAGATATTGTAAATATTTAATATTATTAAAAAACTACCTTCGCGTACTACTCCTCTGTCAAGTACGCGTCGGAGTCCTTTCTAAATGGACCCCTTTGCTGCTCTTGCTCCTGCTCTCGGGGGTGCCGCTTGTAGTAAGCGTTGACGGCCTGAATCCAGGCTTTCGACAACGTCGCCGTCGTGAGCTTCCGAGTGTTGTAATGGAACACGCGTCTCGCGTGGTCCTCCATGCCCAGTTCCTCTACTTGGTACCTCAGCTTTAAGCAAACAAACATTTAAGTGATATGCATTAACAATTCAAACAAGTTGAAAAAATAAAACAGTTAAACTTACCATAAAATTGTGCCACACGGCTCCTTGAGTCGTGCCGTGGACCGGGTGAGAGACACGAGCGTAGTGGTCCCACGACAGGGCAGGGAAATCGTCATTGACACCGGGGTAGTGCAACTTCACAACAGCACCTAGGACACCGTTAACCTGTCTGTGATGTTTCTCGGCCCCGTGAACAAAAAGTCATACCAACATCTGCAAAATATATTAAATCATTAAGTAAAGGAAAACAACATCTAATATTTGATATACTATATACAGTTTTTACCTGTCACCGACAGGATGGATCGTGGTCCGCTGAGAAGTAACCGGAGGAGGAGCCGCAAAGTGGCTCCTCCTCATCTGTCACCTCTCCTGCGACGCCGCCGCGTCCTGTGACCCTGAAGGCTCTGCACAACTATTGACGGCTGTTATATACCAATTTCAGCCATCAATATAACTCAATTATGTGAAGGATTGATCATTTCTTGCACACATCACCTTTCTAATTGACCTATTTCAACTTGTACTTGGAGAAATATGTGTATGCAAATATTTATACAGGAATTGAGGAAAAGTATGGGGAGCAATCCTATAAAATATCATCTCAGCCAATCAGGCGATGACACGTGGCACCACATGGATCAAATGGCCCACAAACAAAAGTATCTGAGGCCATCCAATGGTGTAGCACAAATATCAGTCAATGGGACCCACCTGGCAGCCACTTGGAGGAAGTATGGGCCGTTTGGAGCCCTGACCAGGTCGGCCGAACCAGGGGGTCGGCCGACCTGGTCCTGGCGCCAAACGCGCTCAACTTCCACATGTTGGCTCCTCCCGGCTCCCTGAAGTCAATGACGACTAATTCGCGCGGTTTTGGTGGCGGGAACCGACCTCAACACTAGTATAAATAGGACCCTATACCCCTCACTTCAACGCACACCACTTGGGCATCATTCTATTGTATACACTATCTTCCATAGTCCTTAGAGGAGTTAGGATCTAGAGAGGAGAGCCTCTAGTCCCAAGTCCAAATTGGGAAAGGAGTAGAAGGAGTCTCTCTTCCCAATTCCACATTGGGAAAGGTATGTCTCATGTATTCCTTCTTGTATTTGTGACTTTGTGCTCAATAAAGATATTATCTTTAGTCTTCTTTTATACGTATACTTGGACAAAGCGTTTCTTGTTTGATTGTGGAGTCCATGTAAGTGGAAGGTATAGTCTTTATGATTGTACTCTCATAATCACATCTTATGGTCATAAACACTATAGACCCCCACTATAGTCTATGTAGTTATGATATGATTATGTTAATATGAATAACTATGCTATGCAATCAACATGGGTTCAACAATGATTTAGTTCATTGCCTTAGGATGGCTTGTGCTGCAGCTCTTAACGTATTTGCTTAGTATGCTAGCATGGTGCTAGGGTATTTAAGTAGCGTTGGATGTCTCGTAGACCCACGGATCGAAGAGGTAGGCTGTAGGTGGTGACAACCCTATCTGTCCTTTGTAATCCTCCATGTTCGGCTATGCCACAGGCTCTTGGCGGGAGTCGCCCTAGTATTGCTAGGAGTAAGCCGGTGCCCGATGTGTTGAATAGCATTGCATAGGAATTCATCATTGACATGAGCATTAGTATCTACCTTAGGCTATGTATATGTATTAGGAGCATTGTAGGAGCAACTCTCTAACTCTTAATCCAATCTCCCTCTAGGACCCATTTACCCTTTAGAATAGATTGCCTAGGTGTGTTTCACACTACCCCTATTATCAACTTACCCCCTGTCCGGATAATTGATTAGTATCCAATAGCTTGACCAAAAGAGTAGTATATACTTTACTCCATTTCCTTCCTTTGGGATAAATACGATACCCTTGGGAATACTCATGGGTGAAATGCTACAACGGTATCTCCCGTGCGCTTGCGGATCTCATCTCTTTACCAGAGATGATCTGTGGTGTTAAGAAATACCAACAAGCATTTCTGGCGCCATTGTCGGGGATGATTTGTTAGTATACCTTAGGAGACGTCAACAAGCATTTCTGGCACCGTTGCTGGGGAAGGCAAAGGAAGTGAAGGATAGCTATCACTTATGATAAGCTATAGGTACTAATAGTTATTAGACAGGAATACTCTTGTTTGTTTTCTCCTTTGTGTGAAAATAGGGTAGTGTTGGCCAACCCATTTTATGGGATGGCCAACGAGGACGCAAGTGCTAAACTACAAGATGATTCAAGGCGTGCCTCAACAAATGACCGCTACAACACCATTGCCTTTTGTGGGAGAATTTCAGCTTTCAATAGGAGCCAAAGTCATCCATACCCAAGCTTGGGGAAGGCTCCAAGAAGTTCTTCTTGGTTTGCCTCCACCATGGGGTGGATAGTTGGCTCTTCATCCAACACTCGTGTCATGGGTTGGCTCCACCAATCCATGGCCACATTCATGCTGGAGCTGAAGGAGTCCTATTCTCATTCATCATGGATGAAAAGAAGGTCTCCACTCAAGGGGTGGATTGAAGAATGCTCGAGTTCCCATAGCTTGTCATGTACAACACTTCACAAGGTGGATATGCTAGTTATGGAACTACACCTCCCATTGAATTGTCATGAATATCCAAGTCATTGGAGATTTGTTTGGATAATCCATGTCGTGGATATTCACATGATTTGTGAAAATCCATGTCATCATGGGACGCGTGGGAATTATTTCCCTAAGACCCATGAGGACCTTTTTCACACAACAACTCCAATGGCTACCATTCACAAGGAGGTCAAGGGTGGAATTAACATCACCCTTTTATTCAAGGAGGCTATGGCTTTCCAAGGGATTTAAGTTCAACTAGCCTACCTTGAAGTATCTCGGCCAAGCAAAAATCAAGACAACATTCACATGAAGATCTTGGCCAAGGACAAGAACTTAAGGAGCATTCAAAGTCCAAGATATCCCACATCACTTGTTGGGATTCCCACACTTCGACCAAACCCACTCAACCTAGGGCAAGTGACATTGTGGATGAAGCGTTTCTTGTTTGATTGTGGAGTCCACATGTCATCATGCCCAAGGAATCCTTTGATCCATGATCAAGGTATGGGTTGATTCAACGGAATATCAATATGGTCAGAGTGGCATGCCTAGAAGGACAAAGCCTCATCATGCTCATGAAGGAATACATTCAATAGGGAGAACCCGTCGCTACAACAACATGTCTATATCAATACAACGAGGAGAGGCTAGGGCCACCATGTGGCCCACATGTCCAAATGACAGCCAAATTAGTTTGGCATGTCAAAACAGAAGAAATCGTCCACATCTTCAACTCCGGGATTGGACAACAAATCATCGCACTGAATAGAACGGAGGTAAGTCCTACTCATCGGACTTCAAAAATTCGGTGAGTCCTCACCAATAGGTTAATTGGTAGTTATATCATATTTGTTTTCCAAATTGCATCAACCCTTGCATTTGCATGTTTGAAATTCCACACATTCATGTTGGAAAGTAAAATTTCCAACCATCATAAAACTAAAAATTTGAATTAGGGTAGAAATTTAAATGGATATGAACTACGTGCATGACCACTTGAATTTATCTTCCTAGTTCAATCCAAAAAGATTTGCTTTGACCCTCATTGCATTTACAAGTTATTTCAAGCTGGGCAAGACAATTTGAAAATTGGGTTCAATTTGCTTTTGGCTAACGTAACCCGTTTTCGAGTTGTTTTGTGTGTTCTTGATTAATGTGCAGCTAGGTCAAAATTGTGAGGAGGTGGTATGGCAAGAAAGTGGAAGGTTTCATCAAGCTCAAGTCACCATTGGGAGGATTTGAGAACACTTCTCTCCTTCAAACTCATTTTGAGTTTGAGGAAGAGAAATGTTCAAGATGATGACCCAATGGAGGAGCTAGAACCAAATTCATTGCCAAATCCAATCTCAACTTGGCATTTGACATCAACCATCAAGCCTACGCCAAAAATCAATGTTGTGAGTTTCTCACACAAAGACCTTCGTCACCAACTGCTCTTTAAATGAGGTATGAGTTTAGAATTTTTCATTGTTTGGTTTGCCATAGAATTGAATGTATTTGCTTGTATTTGTGAGGAAGGTTGACACTTCCTCATCATTTAATTCTCATGCATCCTCACAAGAGTTAAGTGTGGGTATTGACTTTTGGTTCTCCAAAAGGAAATCCCACCTTACTTGGAAAAATCTAAAACAAGTACCTAGAATCCTTTAAGCATTGTTTTGTAGACTTAGTCATTTTTGTCTAGGTTTAGAAAATAAAACTTTTGGGCATGACTTAATTGGTGAATTGGCATATAGAAACTTGGGCATAGTGACAGCCATAATTTTTAATTGAGCTTCATGCATAGATGGTGTCACTAGATTTCAAACTCCTAGGAATAAGTGATATCCTTGCTCTAAAATTGAATTGCATTTTTTGGAGGAGTCACTAAATTTTATATTCCTAGTGAAGTTTAGGAGGATAAAATTGAGAATCTTGTTTGTCATGGTCTAAATGATAAAATTTGCTCTTGAAAGCTAAGATGGTTAGAAACTTTAAAAGATGTAGGGATCCATATAGTATATTTCTATCACATGCATTGCTATGAGTAGGAGCTTTAGAAAATATGCAACATGAATTATCCATAAAGCTCCACTCTTATCAATGAATAACACATTGATCACAGATACACTTGACATTGGAACCAATGCATCTTTGATTTTGTTCTTCCCCATATGTACAAATGAAAGTTCGGTTACCTAACCCGAACGTTCATTTGTACAAGTATCAGGAGCTAACCATCCCTCTCTATTCAAGAGAGGAAGTTTGCAGGAGTAATATTTCTATGCAGGCATTCAGAAGCTGATTGTTGGGATCCCTAGAGGATCCCATTTCAACATCTCTTGGCCAAGGAGTAAATGAGGATGGTTGCTACCTATCGTAAATTATGCATGAAGGTCAATCATAACTATACGAGGCTAGAGATTTGAAATGGGAACCCTCCATGAGCAACCAATGGGCTGCCACGAATGGGTGAGAGCATTATGCTCTCAACTATTCTAAGCACTCATTCAAGCTCAAGGGATTTTCCACCATCATTGGGTGCAAGTTGTTCCCAGGTGGCTAGAAGGTATGTTGTACCTTACCCAAGGAACAACTGATCATACCCAATGCATGTTGGGCACATGTCACTCCCTTATGGCAAAAAGATATGATACACCTTAGCCAATGAATGACGAAACATACTCAATGTATGTTGAGTGCACGTCATTCCTTTGGATCTAAAGGTTATCATTATCCTAGCCAAGGAATGAAAAATCACACCCAACACATGGAGACCTTGATGTGCGGATGATCAACATCGAAAACACTCTATTCAACCACACTCATGGTGTCCATGGGAGGCAACACAACAATCAACACTCAACCCTCCATTGTCAAAGCCACACTGCAACAAGGATAGGCCAACTCATGGCCTACCTCCGTCGTTAGGGTTTCAACCCCTATCACGGATCTTGATCAAGAATAAGCTTGGGAGAGGACCCCCAGTTGAGGTAACGTGTATCACACCCATTGCATTTTTATTTCAAATCATCCATTGCATACTTACTTTCCATTCATATACCATGCATCTAAAAAAACATAAAAATAGGAACTTAAATTTGCTTTGCTTATCAAATAAAGATGTGCGGTAAGAATGATTTAGAATTCACATAGATGAAATGATGAATAGTTGCTCTGTTTTATTTTTCCTAAGTCCCTAGTTTAAAACTTGCTACTCTCTGAATATTGCTTAAATTGGCTAAAATTAACTTTGCCTTAATTTAGAAATTGTGGGTAGCAAAAGCTTAATCTACTTCTAGGTTGTTGGGAGATTTGAATTAGTAATAGGGCTGCTATTCCTATTTTGAAAGTGAAACATAGATTTTCGGAGAAATTCTATCAAGATTTAAGTTTCCCTCATTTGATTGGAAATACCTACCAAAGCAATATGATATTCATACATAGAAAACACTTTGTGCATATGCTATTTGCTTTCACATTGAGCCTAGTCAAACTAGTATAGACCTATGTGAGAAATCATTCAATTCTTTTTGAATTCAAGACTTCACTTGCACATGCTATACTTCTACACTAGAAGGAAGTAAATTCCAGCATATCCACCATTACACAATAAAAAGAGAAACTCCATGCTATTCATAGTTAGCACTCTCTTCAAGTTATTGCATAAAAAGGAGTAGAAGACATGGCTACAACAAAAAGAAAAAGAAAATGCATGCTTATATCATAAGCATGGGAAAAAATAAGAAATAATATGCTTACTCCATAAGCATCAAAAAAAGAAAAGGGGGTAGCCATGTTCCATCCTTGCAATATAGAGAGTCCACATCAAAAGGAGTCATCTCAATGTTTCCACATCCACCTCCATTCCATCACACATGCATAAGTCTTGATTCAAAAGTTTGAATTGATTTCTCCTAAGGCTTGCTCTTTTGACTTAGCAATATTATGTGTTGCAAATATGCCTACTTACTTTCCCTACCAAGCTCCACGTACAAGCCATATTCAAAGAGTAGGAATAGTATAGGCATAATACCTTGGTGAGGACATATTTCCACTATACACAGAGGAGTGATTGAGAGAATCAATTGAGGTACTTAAAATCTAATTTGAATCTCTCCGGAATTTAAGTGGAACTTGATATCTAGGCTATTCTTACTCCATTTGCTGTTCTATCTTTCAATTACCCATGAATAGGAGAAGGCATAACTCCCATAATAACTTAAGAAGGGTGAAGTACCATAGCCACTTTTTGCAAGACTAGGTAGAGTATTTTGTTGTGCACTTGGTACTTTCGAAAGGTAGAACATTGTAGCAACTTTTGATCATCAACCTAAAGTCTTGACTTTGCTCGGGACGAGCAAAGGATAAGCTTGGGGGAGTTTGTTGGTGGTTGTTATATACCAATTTCAGTTGTCAATATAACTCAATTATGTGAAGGATTGATCATTTCATGCAGACATCACCTTTCTAATTGACCAATTTCCACTTGTACTTGGAGAAATATGTGTATGCAGATATTTATTCAGGAATTGAGGAAAAGTATGGGGAGCAATCCTATAAAATATCATCCCAGCCAATCAGGCGACGACACGTGGCACCACATGGATCAAATGGCCCACAAACAGAAGTATCCGAGACCATCCAACAGTTTAGCACAAATATAAGTCAATAGGACCCACCTGGCAGCCACCTGGAGGAAGTAAGGGACGTTTGGAGCCCTGACCAGGTCGGCCGAACCAGGGGGTCGGCCGACCTGGTCCTGGTGCCCAACGTGGTCAACTTCCACGTGTTGGCTCCTCTCGGCTCCCTGAAGTCAATGACGACTGATTCACGCGCTTTTGGTGGCGGGAACCGACCTCAACACTAGTATAAATAGGACCCCATACCCCTCACTTCAACACACACCACTTGGGCATCATTCTATTGTATACACTATCTTCCATAGTCCTTAGAGGAGTTAGGATGTAGAGAGGAGAGCCTCTAGTCCCAAGTCCAAATTGGGAAAGGAGTAGAAGGAGTCTCTCTTCCCAATTCCACATTGGGAAAGGTATGTCTCATGTATTCCTTCTTGTATTTGTGACTCTGTGCTCAATAAAGCTATTATCTTTAGTCTTCTTTTATACGTATACTTGGACAAAGCGTTTCTTGTTTGATTGTGGAGTCCATGTAAGTGGAAGGTATAGTCTTTATGATTGTACTCTCATAATCACATCTTATGGTCATCAACACTATAGACCCCACTATCGTCTATGTAGTTATGACATGATTATGTTAATATGAATAACTATGCTATGCAATCAACATTGGTTCAATGATGATTTAGTTCATTGCCTTAGGATTGCTTGTGCTGCAGCTCTTAAGGTATTTGCTTAGTATGCTAGCATGGTGCTAGGGTATTTAAGTAGCGTTGGATGTCTCGTAGACCCACGGATCGAAGAGGTAGGCAGTAGGTGGTGACAGCCCTATCTGTCCTTTGTAATCCTCCACGTTCGGCTATGCCACAAGCTCTTGGCGGGAGTCGCCCTAGTATTGCTAGGGGTAAGCCTGTGTCTGATGTGTTGAATAGCATTGCATAGGAATTCATCATTGACATGAGCATTAGTATCCACCTTAGGCTATGTTTATGTAATAGGAGCATTGTAGGAGCAACTCTCTAACTCCTAATCCAATCTCCCTCTTGGACCCATTTACTCTTTAGAACAGATTGCCTAGTTGTGTGTCACACTACCCCTATTATTAACTTACCCCCTGTCCAGATAATTGATTAGTATCCCATTGCTTGACCATAAGAGTAGTATATACTTTAGTCCATTTCCTTCCTTTGGGATAAATACGATGCCCTTGGGAATACTCATGGGTGAAATGCTACAACAGTATCTTCCGTGCACTTGCAGATCTCATCTCTTTACTGGAGATGATTTGTGGTGTTAAGAAATACCAACAAGCATTTCTGGTGCTGTTGCCGGGGATGATTTGTTAGTATAACTTAGGAGCCGTCAACAACAACCACCGGAGTCCAAAGGAAGGCTAGCGGTAGCCGGCTGCAGAGGAAGGCTAGCGCTAGCCGGCTCCAAAGGGTGGCTAGCGCTAGAGGGCTCCTATAGCGGCCCCGCCTCTGACTCTGGATCCTGTAGCAGCCCCCTAGCCTCTGAATCGGACTTAGAAGACTCTAAGTCAGATTGCACAAAAGAAAAAGATTGACAATAAATAATTATTAACAACTGCAATTTATAAAATAACTTTATTGTAAACTAAAATTTACTTCCGTCCGCTAAAAGCACACGACAGCTGAGGGTGGAGCATACACCAGAAAGAGGGCATGTCGGCTCAAAGGTAACGAGGTCCCTGAGTAAGAATCTCATGGTGGCTCAAACCCTCTCACTGGCTTCCCCTTCCCCTTCCCCTTCCCCTTCCCCTTCCCCTTTGATGACATCCTGTTGCAATGAATAAATGATTAATATGCAAAGATAATATACAAAATTAATGTTAAGTTAGTGAATAAAATGCTACTTCTAAATTCATCAACATCACGGTCATGCACCCTACTCCTTAAACAAGCCCATCGATCTTCTTCTTCCACATATCATTTTCGTTTGCGCAAATCAGCAGGTTCGACTAAGTCATCGATATCTTCAGCTTCCGATTCTGATTCTGTTTCCACTTCCGTGTCAGTCTCGATATCTTGAGCGTCTCCAACTAAGTCATCGAGTCCTACACTGGGCTCGACTGAGAAGGAGTATGGCAACTCTTCCTCTTAGTAGACCACTTCAGCCTCAGCTTCCTCATGGTAATCATCATCTCCTGGAGCGTATAACCGCTCACGAGGATTCACCCTATGTACCACCCAACAAGCTTTGAATTTATTGCATGGATAAGGTAGATAGTACACTTTCTCTACTTGGTGTGCAAGAACTAATGAATTGAATCCTTTCAACCGTTCCTTGTGTTTTACTACAACCATGCCAAATTCGTTTACTTGAATTCCATGAATGGAATCAAACCATTCGCAGTCAAAGAATACTGCTCGAATTGTCTTGTTTCTGACAAAAAGGGAATTCAAGGATTTTTTTAATAATTCTGTAGTACTGAGTTTCATTTTCTTGCGAATCGATTGCCCTCATCACAACTCCGATATTACATGTTGCCGCGAGAGGACGAAGAGATTCAAATTGACTTGTACAGAATCGAAAGCCGTTGACATCATATCAACCATAACTTCTAACATTAACCACTCCACATGATAGTTGTCGCAAATCTTCATGGGCGTTGGCATCTTTTTTACACTGTCCAAGATATTGAGTTATTAGAAAACGTAAGCATTCTTAAGTGATAAGAAAACATTATTAACATTCATAAGTTAACGAGAAAACGTTACATGATCTCGAAACCAGGAAAGAAAAATTAGATCCCCCGTTTATTCCTTCCTGTCGAATCTGTTCTATTTGCTTGCTCGTGGGTTGATGTCTATGTCTCCAATTTTGCTTGTCAAACATACTACACGAAAAGAGAACCTTTTATAATACGTGTGTTTGAAAAGATGGTGAAAAGCATAAGTGTAGGAGAAACACTTACTTGAAATATTCATTCATTTCTTCCATATTAGCGTACATGTAAAAGAAAGCAGCACGCCTTTCTTTTTCGCTAACATCGTAGGAAGTGTAACTACCAACAGTAGTGCCTCTTGTTGCAAAAATGGATAGATCGCTACAAGGAGGTTGCTCATACATATTATACTGCATTACCAAAGTATTAACATTGTGTTCCTCTGCAAAGTAAACGCTTCGGTGAAGTATCCTGCTTCCTTAAGAGTAAAAGCTTCGGTGATGCAACCTTCAACCCTTGTCCTGTTACAAACCATTGGTTTCAGATATCTGAGTGCTCTTTCAATATGATACATCCACCTATATTGCAAGGGACCGCCCACTTTCGCTTCAAATGGAAGATGAATTAAGAGATGTTGCATTGGATTGAAAAATCCTGGAGGAAAATTTTTTTCCATCTTACACAAAAGTACCGGAACCTCCTTCTCCAATTGAGTCATCATCTCTGGCATGATTTCTTTAGCACGGAGTTTCCTGTAGAAATGGCTAAGCTCGGCTAACACCTTCCATACCGCATTGTCAAAGTAGCCTCGAAACATAACAGGCAGAAGTCTTTCCATGATTATGTGATAATCATGACTCTTCAACCCAATGAGCTTTCCTGTTTTCACATTCACAGCTCGTCTCAGACTAGCTGCATAACCATCTGGGTATTTCAACCAGTCGAAGTGTAGCAACGACACTTCCCCTGGTACTACTAAAGTGTAGCCCACGGAGGTTCTTGTTTCGGTTGGGGCGCATAAAGATCGGGAACGAGATGGTGACACAGGAGATTTACGTGGTTTGGGTCGCCTGGGCATAATACCCTACCCCACGGGGTTGGTGTTGTTGTATTGTATGAGTCTGTTCTCTAGTATGCGGGTTCGCTTGGATCAGCTCAGATGTCTTTGGGTTCGAGTGGTGCAGCCCTTTTATAGTTCTAAGGGCTGACTGTTACATCATTCACCTGGCCCGACATGTGGCCCTAGTGTATTAAATTGCCTAATACACTGTCTACAGGTATTAAGCAAGGTTAACAGTGTACTAATGTGCCTTAATGGCTGCATTACCCTTATTAAATGTGCTCTAATCGCGTGTCATTAATACAGCATTAACGACACATAATCAAATCTTGTAACGATCACTTTGATTGTCACCTGAATGAACGTGCTGAAGGAGATCTGGCAGTGTATATGTTGATGAAGGTCCGGAGGCTCCACACGTGGTAGCTCCGGAGCTTTCCCTTGCGGGAGGGTAGGTCCAGAGCTGTTGTACACGTGTCGGCACCAGAGCTCCTCTCTGCTGGGTTTTAGGTCCAGTGGTCGTTGTACATGTGTTGTCACCGAAGCTTTCCTTCATTGGGAGCTTATTTCCGGTTTTCCTTTACACGTGTTTACCCAGGAGCTACCCATATGAGGAGAGTGGATCCGATGCAATGTGACATGTGGGACCTGACGAGACCTTCAATTCTGACAGGTAGAACTCCCTTGTACTCTTCGCGGTACTGAGGGGTGCTCGATACGCAGGCTATCGACAGTGGCCCCCAGGCCCACATTTGGGAGAAACCCTTTGGGTTAAGTTATTCTACCGGAGGTGGGGCCATTCTCTATTCCTGCACTTCAGTCTCAAGAGTCTTCTGATGTGCTGTTGGAGCGATGGTCCGGTAGTGAACCATCGACGCGTGGCTTGTTATGAATGCAGCAGATAAGATCTTTGAGTGAGGATCTCAGGCAATTGAAGGTCGCCAGTTCCCAATACGAAAACCGTATCGGTTCAGCGCGCCCTGTCAGGGTGTCGCCATTGAGTTTCCTACCGCTCATCATGACAACGGTTCGCCTAGGGTAAGAACCTCGATCTCTTCGTCGGGGTGGCCCCAGGCCCACTCGTCATTGACGGGGTAGACTTTTGAAAAGTGCCTTCGTTCTCACTGCGGTTTCAATCCAAGCGTCATGGAGGCTTACTTAAGAGGGAAAGTGTGCACGATTTGAGGACTCTTTATGCCTTCGATCAAATTTGCGCTCAGAGCCTCCAAAACTCCGCCTAACTTCCCTTCCTTTGCTCCACTTTGCCGCGATGGAGTTGGGTCTTCCCAAGAGCCGCCTCAAAAGTGACGATGATCTGAAGAAGGTCCGGACCTATATGGGGTGGTCCAGCGACTCCTTCAACCATTTGATTCACACCGGTGAGCTCCCGTTCAAAAAGGAGCGCAGTGCCGACATGGTGTACTTCTCGGCGTACGCCATGGTGGGATTCATTCCACCTTTCTCTACTTTTCTTTTGATGTTGCTGGACTTTTACAATCTGTAGCTTTATCACCTTGGCCCCCATTCTCTTCTTCTCGTGGCGACGTTTTTCCACTTTTGCGAGATGTGGGTGGGTATTCCACCTCGCGTCGAGCTATTCTGCTCCTTCTTCACCATCCACACCACCGGCAAGGGGACTAAGCTTCTTGGCTTCTACTATTTCGTGAAGAGCAAGAACTGACCCTTCAAATACTTGAAGTTGTTTCCTTCCGGCAAATGGGATGACTGGAAGAAAGATTGGGTCATCATTCCAGTGGAGGAACACGAGAAGTTGGAGGTGCTCGAAGGTCATCATTCACGTTGACACTGACGCTTGGAGTGTAGTTCTGCTGTCGGATGCCTTCAACCCCGTCTTGACCAGGATTCGCAAATGCATGGAAGGTGGAGTGACTCCTCAGATGGTCTTCTGCAACTTCCTGGTCAACAGATGGCCTCCGCTGAGGAAGAGGGAGAAGCTCGCGTGGGCCCTCAACGGTGTGATGGATGATGACCGGATTGAAACTGGTTTGAAATACAACTTAGATACGAAGCTTTGAGGATTCATCTCAAGAAATTCCAGCATGGAATAAACATCGACGGTGACAACCTAGTTCCACCAGCAGCTTTCCTTCCTCTGAACATGGAGGCACAGTTCAGCAGAGAGCTCTGGAGGAAGATGTCGGCGCTTGACGACCTTGGTGAGGTGGAAAGGTGTCCGACCACCAGGGTGGTGATCCCCAGAGCTTCTGAAGGAGGGCCTACCTCCACCCCAACCCGGAGGGTTGAAGACACCGGCAAGGGCAAGGTAAAAGAGCTGAGCCCTCCAGCCGGAAGAGAAAGTTGAAGCACGCTGACGGGAGGTCTGTCAGATCTTCTTCTTCTACCATGGCTCCTCCCCGGCGAGGGAGGTCTTCTGCAGGTACCCCTGCTCTAGCACAAGGGTCCTCAAGGGGCGTCACCTCCGGACAGTCGACCCCGACCTCAATCCCGGCTAAGAGTTCCAAGTCTGGGAGTTCTTCCCGGCTAAGAGAAGCTCCGGTCGAGAAGACTTCGACTGCTGCTAGTGGCCCTCAACTGAGGTCTGAAGCAATTGTCTCACCAGACTTGGTGGGCTCTAGCTCCGGACCTCAGAAGAAGAGTTTCTGTGGCGACTGGGTGGTAGCATCCCTAGGTAAGCATTGATTGTTCACCTTCAAATGCTAGTCTTATTTTTGATGTTTCTTTAACCTTCTCTTCCCTTTATTTTTAGGGTGTCAAAGAAGGGGTCAGGAACTTCAGCGCCTGTCGCAGCGGCCAGGGTTGCACATGCCGAAGCTCTGGCTTCAAGCACCAAGCCTCGTCCTCAAGTGGAGGCATAAGTCGCAATAGCTCTGGCACCATCTGTAGTGGACTTGGATGTGGAGTCCTTGCCTGAAGCTCCCATGGTAGCGCCAGACCACGGGAAAGAAGTTGAGGATGCACCTCTGGCGACAGTGGCGGAGGCTGATGCTCCAGCACTGGCGGTGCCGGAAGTTTCGACCTTTGAGACGGAAGTCGTCAAAGCCCTGGCCACGGAGCCAGAGGTAATTGAAGCCCCGACCACTGGGACGGAAATCACAGAAGCTCTGGCCCTTGTGCCAGAAGCAATTGATGGTCCGGTGGTTAAATCGGAGATGCCTGAAGAGCCAGTTGTTGAACTGGAAGATGCTGACGTGCCGGTGTCTGAGCCAGCGGTGGTAGAGGCCCTAGATGAAGCCCCTTCCATTGCCCCGAAGGTAGCCGAACCAGAACCGGAGCTGTCTGAAGAGGTGTCAACATGTTCTTCACCTTCGGAGCTAGTGATCGAAGACCTTGAAGCAGCGCCTTTAACTTCTGTTCCAGAGGTGGAAGTTCCCCCAGGGGATTCTTCCTCTGCTGCTGCAGAAGGGCTTCTGGAGAGCGGCCCCAGTGCCGCAGAAGCTCAAGGGTCCTCTCTTGTAGAGTGGGACCCTATTTTTGTAATGGAGAATCCTCTGGAGGCTATAGAGATGGTCCCAGCAGGTCTGGAGCCTATCCCTCTGGCGTTGTCCATAGACAATGTCTGCTCCAGTCTCTCATAAGTTCAACTCGCCTTCGATCATGAGAGCAAAGCCCTGGAGGAGGAGCGCAACACCTTGAGGCATAGGCGCAACAGACTCCATTTTGAGATCAGGCCTGCCCAGACGAGGCTAGCTGACCAGAAGGAGTGGATAAAGAGGGAGAAGGCCCGGTTAGAGTACTGGGATAAGCTGCTTGAGGAGAAGGAAGCCGCCATCCGGGTGCTAGACGCTAACTCCAGGGAATTCCTTGAGCAAGCCAAGGATAGGCGTGATGCTGCTGATGAGAGTCACAAAATCCTCAATGAATTGAACGAGATTCTCCTAAAGCGTCGGGCGGACCTGGAGGCAAGGGAAGAAAAGCTCCTGGGGCAGCAGTAGGATATTGTGAAAAGAGAGGCGGAGGTCACCCAAAAGTTGACTTTGGGTGAACAAAATTTGGCGGATCGCTCAAATAAGTTTGAGTAGTTGAGTGAAGATGACAGGAAGAAGTACTGGAAGATGGGGCAGGAGCTATGGAAAAGAGAAGCTGACGTTGCCACCACGGAAGGGAAGGTGAGAGGCATGGAGAAGGACCTGGCTGAACGGCGAAACCGCATCCGCCTTCGGGAGATGGAGCTAACCAACTGCGAGGAGCAGGTTGCTGAAAGTATGCAACAACATGACAAAGTGGTGGAACGCCTTGCTCGGGAGAGTTCGGAGCTAGCGGCCGCTGGAAGAGCTGCAAAGCTTGAAGGCAACCGAGTCCCTGATGGTAAGGAACTTCCTGGGATGTGCGTACAGGGCCCTTGTGCCTCTTGGTTTTAGTCCAGTACGCCCGAAGGACCCGGTGCAGGAGCTGGACCAGACGATGGTGGCACTTGGCTCTGCTGGCAGCAAACTCGACGCGATGGGTAATGTCATCGCTGATCAGCTAGAGACAGAGGGTAAATCTTTGGCCAAGAACGTCGCCAAGTATGTCTTGTCATGTTACTAAAGCCAAGACCCCCAGTTCTCTCTTGATCCAGTCTTTGAAGGAGTCATTACCGAAGAAGAGGATGCCGCTAGAGCTAGTGTCTAAGAAGTTGCTGAGGAGGTTACTTTGTTTTTCCACAGGACATAGATTGTCCAGTGGCTAGGACTTTTTTCCTTTTGTCCCTTGTAACCCCAATTTTGTAATCCAGTACTTTTGATTAATGAAATCCTCCTTTCTACCACGAATTTCAGTTTGTCTCCAATATACTGTGCTGTGTCTTGTTGGCCCCCTGGTACATGTCTACAATTGAAGTGTGTACATGTACCAAAGGTTTTGACAAAGACTAGAACGCTTCGCACTTCTAGATTTTAGGTCTGAAGTCGCTGAGGCATCGACGGCAGCCCCCCCCCCCCCCCCCCCCCGGGATTGGCGGTGTTTGGTAGGTCCGACAGTACCCAGTATCAACATATAAACGTTGATGGTCGGAGCTTGGTAGCTCCTGATGTCGTCACACAAATAGTTGAATTTAGGCCCCCAGGAGTTGTCAGATCTTTGTAGCTCCGATGTCACCCACTGTCAACATATTAAACATTGACGGCGGGCCCCCTTGGAGGATGTCGGGGCTTAGTAGCTCCGGCGTCGTCCACGATTGCTATGAATTTTTGTTTTTTCTGCACATTAAATACAAGAAAAGAGTAAAATCCGTCCTCTTGTCTATAAATAATTTGTGTCTTATCATTCTTATTTGAGTTTTAAATCCGAAGAAACTTGATATGGTAACAAGCATATTGATGTAATCTTTATGGACCCATATGCTTTTCTAGTACTCACCCTACTGAGGCCTGCCGGAGTGTAGGTAGAGAGGCGTACTTAGGGTGCAGCACCAGGCGAAGTCGATAGCATGCTCTGGACGTATGTTGGCTTGGCGTTCAGGCAAGTAGACTATACAGCATGTTAAGATTCAGAGAGACCAACAATATAACTTGTAATGCATATGAATAACTTGGTAAAAACTCAAGAAGAATTGCACAACTTCATTATAGACAAGAAGATTAAAAACAATTAATTCATAGGTCAAGCCTTGTACAAAAATAAATGCACGTGAAGTCTGTTTTTACACAACAATGTCTTTCGTTATAGGTCTGGATTACAGGAGAGACAAGGACACACTTAGGGTGCGGGTCCAAGTTAAGTGCGCTATACATCTTGTACTAACCCAGGGTAGGTAGTTACACTTTTAGTGCAGTGACTGTATGAAGTGTACTTGAACTTCCCAGACCCTCTCGGAGGGGTCCGGATGTTCTCCTGGAGGACCTACTCCTGTCTGTTTATCGACCCTATAACATACATCATGTGTAATTATAGGCTCACCTTCGTGATTCTAAGCATAAAACTTACGAAGGTGCTCAATATTCCAAGGATTGGGAAGCGGGGTCCCATCCTCTGTTGCCAAGCGAACGCATCCGGGTCTGGATATTTTGATCACTCGGAATGGACCTTTCCAGCTGGGGGAAAGTTTGTTCATTCCTTCACGAGTTAGTATCTTCCGAAGCACCAGATCACCTTCCTCGAGCTGCTGGTTGCGCACATGCCTTTGATGATAGCACCGGAGCTCTTGGCGATAACGTGCATTTCGAACAGCTGCTTGGCACCTTCCCCCGTTGAAAAGGTCAAGGTCTTCACGCCAGAGCTGGTCCTTTGTGGCTTTCGTCGAAGGTCCGGACCCGGAGGGACCCCAAGGTGATCTTAGGAGGAAGTACTGCTTTAGCTCCATACACCGGGAAGAATGGAGTCTCCTTAGTTGACCGGTTAGGTGTTGTCCTGTTCGCCCATAGTGTGGACGAAAGCTCTTCAATCTAGTTGGATCCATGCTTTTTTAGGTGCTCATACGCGCGCGTCTTGAGTCCCTTTAATATTTCTGCATTTGCACTCTCGGCTTGGCCATTGCTTGTTGGATGAGCTACTGAGGCATAGCTTAGTTGAATACTGAGGTCTTCGCAATATTCTTGAAATGCAGCACTTGTAAATTGAGTTTCGTTGTTAGTTATGACTTTGTTCAGAACTCCAAATCTGCATATAATGGACTTCGAGAACTTGATTGTTGATTGCTTCTTGATTTTCACAACTGGAGTTGCTTCCGGCCACTTAGTGAACTTGTCGATGGCGACATACAGGAACCTGTAACCTTCGACAACTTTTGGGAAAGGTCCCAAGATGTCCATGCCCCACACAGCGAATGGCCATGTAGGTGGTATCATTTATAGTGATTGAGCTGGTGTGTTAATCTGTTTTACATGGAACTGACACGCTTCATATTTTTTCACTAGCACAACCGTATCCTGAAGTGTTGTAGGCCAGTAAAAGCCATGCTGAAAGGATTTACTAACCAGCGTGCGGGAAGAAGCATGGTTCACACACTCGCCTCCATGGATTTCCATGAGGAGCTCGCGGCCTTCTTCCCTTGCAATGCACCACATTAGGATGCCATTGGCACTGCGTCGGTAGAGATCCCCTTGTACCAACGTGTATCTTTTAGCCAATCTGACAATCCGGTCAGCGGATACATTGTCTTCAGGAAGGATATTGTCTTTCAAGTAGCTCCGGATCTCCGAGATCCATGCATCAAAGCTTATTTGAGCTTCTGCGTCTTGCGTGCTGGGTTGCTCGGAGCTTCCAACAGCGCCTACGACCCTTGGTGGACACCATGGTAACAGGGCCACCGGGACTTCCAGCATTGTGGTGCTGTTCTCGCCCCCTTCACCCAGTTCGGTAGGCTGAGCTGTTGGTTTTGACAACCTTCGAACGAAGATTCCGTCAGGGGCCAGAGCTCGGTAGAGGCTTTCGTTGAGAGTTCGTCGGCTTTAGCGTTATAAAGATGCTGAACATGATCGAGATCCATGACATCGAATTCCTTCAGAAGCCTCTGGACTTCAAGGAGATAATCAGCTAGTAGGGGATTGCTGTAGGAACATTCACCTTTGACTTGTTTGATGATGAGTTGTGAATCTCCCTTTACCAACAGCTGTTTGACACCATAAGATAGTGCCATCTTGAGTCCATAGGTGAGCGCTTCATACTCCACCATGTTGTTGGTTGCCTTGAAATCAAGGTGTACCATGTACTTGACCTTCTCCCCAATCGGAGCCAGGAGAAGGATTCCAGCTCCGGCTCCCTGCTTTTGCACGGAGCCGTCAAAGTAGAGGGTCCAGTGAGGCTCGGTGAATACCGAAACTTTGGGTTCTGGTTTGTGTCCACCTTGGCCCCCAGGGTTTGATGGAGAGGGGGTCCATTCCGCCATGAAGTCGGCCAAGGCATGACTTTTGATTGCTTGTCTTGACACGAATTCTAGATCGAATTCGGCCAGTTCTGCTACCCACTTTGCAATGCTCCCAGTAGAATTAGGGTTATGCAAAATAGCAAGCAGTGGAAAAGAGTTACCACTGATATTTTGTGAGCTTGGAAGTTGTGATGAAGCTTCCTTGAGGCAATAAGAACTACGTAAAGCAGTTTATGCACCTCAATGTATCTTGTCTAGGCGTCATGGAGGACTTCGTTGATGAAGTAGACGAGGCGTTGGATAGTTCGTACCCTTTCAGAAGGACCCGTAGCTTCTTCTTCATCGACTCGGACCCTGTTGGGGGTGAAAGTGCATCTCGGCATCCCTGTGGGTTTTGGATGATTGATGACGACAATTAAGAGGCTAATGAGCTCAGTTCATCTTAAGCACAGGTACAAGGATTGAAATGAGATAAAAACCCTCAAAAAGGAAAAGGAGAAAACGGGCGTCAAAGACTCAAGCGTAGAAATTAGGGTTTCTATGGTATTGAGCTTATGTGAGCCGTATCATGTGAGAGGGTGGTTGTATCATGTGCATTGAGACAAACCAAGGGGCTCAAAGTGGTGGTTTAGAGAAAAACCTAAGTGAGAAGCCTAAAATGAGAAAAACCCTAGGAGGCCGAACTAGTCTGGGCCGGCCATGGCAGACAAGTCCGTTTTGAGACGGACCAAACGTCTCTGGAGTGAACATGAGTGAATTTGAAGCTAATTCCGAGAATTCCGGACTTGTCCGTTTTTGGACGGACCAAAGCTCTATGTAGTAGTTCGGACTTGTTCGTTTGGGTATGGACTTGTCCGTTTGAGACTTAGTGTGACAGACCGAGACAAAACCTAGGGGGCCAGACTAGTCCACCCCTGTGGCCGGACTAGTCCGGGCCGACCCAGAAAAGTCTGTTTTGGAACGGACCAAGTGGTTCTGTTCCACTTCGGACTAGTCCGTTGTTGACCGGACTAATCCGTTGTCTAGTGACCATTCGAATTTGGAAATTTGGCGGGTAGTGTGACGATCGTTGCTCAGTATGGCAGTTGTCAGGAACTGACCAGGGGTCACTAGTCCCATAGGGCCGCACTAGTCCGGGGTGTGAGGCCGGAATAGTCCGCCCCTTTGCCCATGTAAGCAAAAGGGGCTCGGGACCTCTATAAAAAGGGGACTCCCGGGCTCATTTGAACAAGTCTTGAACCCTAGCGCCGCCACAAGCATCCTAGAGCCTTCCAAAGCCTTCTACTCATCCTACTAACCCCCTAAGAGCAAATCTTGAAGAGATTAGGGTTTGGGGGGGAGAGTAAAGGAAGACATCGCGCTTTTGTGGCTTGTGTGAGTTGAGCTTCGTGTTCTCCTCATTGTATTGATTTGTGGGAGCCTCAAGTTGTGAGCAGCCCCATCAAACTTGGTGATTACCCATTGATATAGTGGAAATCAAGCGGGCCATCGTGGTGGCTTGGTGAGAGAAGGGTCAAGTGAGACCTGGTCCTTGTGTGGACTTCTCAACATGGAGGTAGGCTTCTTCGTGGAGCTGAACAACGGGATAAATCTCATTTCACTTGTCTCTCGCTTTTCGTGATCACTAGTATTGTTATTAGGGTTCGCTTTCCTCTTATTGCCTTACACTTTGATCATTATTGTAAACTTGCAATCTAAGTGTTTGAACCTCCCAATATGAGCTTCACAAGTTTACTACATATTTCTCATATCTTTGGTGAACTTTATTTCCGCAAATAACCTGTAGAAAACAAGTTTTAGGGTTTTCACCCTGTGCTGAGCGCACTAGTCTGGTCCTGAGCAGACTAGTCCGGCCATAGGAATTTAATCTTTTTTGATCAAGTGATTTCAGGTATTATTGCCTATTCACCTCCCCCTCTAGGTGACTTTCAATTGGTATCAAAGTCGGCTTCTCCCCAGGAGTCTAACAACTTGGAGAAGTAATGTCCGAAAGGGCTTACAAAGAGGTTCCGGTGGTCGTCGATGACACCAAGACGAAGAACGTCGATGTTTTCAAGATGATCCAAATGACGACGAAGAAGTTCGGATGCTAAAGGCACGGCTTCGTGAGAAGCTCAACGTGCCGAAAAAGGAGATCAAGCCAATTGCTCCAGTTAACATCGACAATGGGAGTAGTTCACAAGACTACTCTCGGTATCCTTAAAATTATGAGCAACTTACCGCTAGCAATCATTACTTGTCTATTCCCATGGGCAAACCTCCTCAATTTCATGGAAATGATTATTCTATGTGGAAGCATAATATGAATATGCACCTCATTTCCTTAAACCCTGGCTTGTGGCAAATTGTGATGACAGGTGTTCATCTTCCCAAGAATGAGGAAGACATCACTCCAGAGCAAGCCGTTCTTCTACATCGAAATGCTCAAGCCGTTGGAGTGATTACCTCCTCATTGACTCGTGAGGAGTGTTCAACCGCATTGAAGGGTTGCTGGTTGCCAAGGAGATTTGGGATACCCTCTAGACGGCACACGAAGGAAACCGCGTCATTAGGGAGGCCAAGATTGAGATGATCGAAGGAGAGCTTGGAAGATTCACCATCATGGAGGGTGAATCTCCCCAAGATATGTATGACCACCTCAAGACTCTCATCAACAAGAGTCGGTCATATGGAAGCACCCGGTGGACGGACCACGAAGTAGAAAGAGGATGATTCGAGCATTCATGCCTCGAAACGTCACTCTTTGCTCACTAATTCGTGAAAGTCCGGGCTTCCACAAAATGACTCCCGAGGAAGTGCTAGGGAGAATCATCAACCATGAGATGATGGAGCAAGAAGCGATGTTCTATAATGATCTACAAAAGCTTTCCTCCTCCAAGAAAAGGGATGTTGCATTCAAAGCAATGTCTTCAAGATCACAAGAAAAGGAAGAAAGTGATGAAGAGAGTCCCGACACCGATGAGGAAGAAGCTCTCTTTATCAACAACTTTAAGAGGATGTTTAGAAGAAGGAGGGGGAGCTACCAAAATGAAAGGAGAAGCAAAGACAAGCCCAAGGCAAGATCAAAGAGGGCTTGCTACAATTGTGGAGAATATGGCCACTTCATTGTGGATTGTCCACATGAAGAAAACAAGAAGAAGAAGGAGGGCAAGTCCAAAGAGAAAAAGTACTTCAAGAAGAAGAAGCAATCTGGACATGCCAATCTTGGAAAGGAGTGGGATTCAAATGAGGAATCCTTCTCCGATGAAGATGAGAAGGTAACAACTGTGGGGACCGGAGTCCACACTTTCAAGGAATCGCATTGGGCGGTGTCGTACGATGCGACACCCAATGGCACACATGTAAAGGAACACGCATTACATAAATCATTTGCTAAAATTTACAAAGATATTCAGTTTAAAAATAGTTTATAAAAATAAACTACAGCGGAAGATAAGATTACAACTCTCGTACTCCAGTCTAATAAGCAAAAGAGAAGCCGTCCAGCCCACGGACGCTCCTCACTAGCCACAAAAAGCAAACAGCAGCGGCATAGTTTCCACATGAGTATATCACTCGGGGAGTCCCGAGCCTCACCAGACAACCAATAAGCATAAGCACAGAGGTTAGTACCTACAAAACAACTTATATAGCAACCGTGAGCACGAAGGCTCAGCAAGACTTAACCGTCTCACTAAACATGAAACTCTACATGAGGGTAAGACATAAACATAGGATGGCAGATTTGCATAATGGACTCGCCTAAATGTGGGTCCTTATTTTCAGATTTATAGCAGCAGCTTAATCCTTGTGCGGGGCAACATCGTAACTCCACAATCAAACAAGAAACGCTTCATCACGATGCTGCATGCCCAAGGTGGAAATTAAATTTAGTGAGCTCTATACTAATACATCCAAAATAGCAATAACATGATAATATAATGTTCATAACAGCAGTAATTAACTCTCATCTCAAGTGCAAATATTTAACTACATCACAACTAAGTGAACAAGTGGTACTCATAACCGCGAGGGACGGTGATTCGAATCAATGATACCCGGAAAACATGACACGTACGCCCGTACTGGAAGTCACATCGGTGCACTCCACGGACGTCGTACGCAGCCACCTTTCTCAAGTTCCACCCAAGTTGAATTGATTCAATCGTCTAGGACAATATCCCCACTCACGGTGCACCCTTCCGCTATGAAGATGTCGTGAGCGAGTTTCCGTCTACTGTGCTGCGGCCGAAAGCCTGAGGCGATCGGAAAAGTCTAAACAAAAGCTTCCCAAGGTACATCGGTTTCCTGGACCCCATATATCCAGTATGACTCCGGTACAGTTCAAACTTTTGCTCAGCATGGGGGCATACGGATCGGTCCTTAACCGACACAGGCAGGGATACGCACCCAAGATCACGTCTTGCTGCATCCTACGCCCCTGCCCGGTCTCATTTTTAGATTACTATTTCATTCTCTTTGAACCAATCCCGTGTGAAAAAGTCCTAGCCATTCGAGTAGATTCCAACTACTCGACTTCTACCAAATCCTATACAACATTTAGCATAGCATAGTCTACACGATGACTTGACAACTATCCAAATACTCCATGGGTTGATCTGGTCATGCAAGTGGATTTTCAATCACCTTAGCCCTAATGCACATAACTCACCCTAGACATAGGTGATACAAATCAAAATTTTGTAATAGCGCTTAAATGCAAACCGGGGCTTGCCTGGTTGTGATGGTATCAAAGTTAATATCCAGAGGGATGACTTCAAGTAGCTTCAGGGTCCCCTTGAGCTCGGCAACTAATCGATATGCAAATAATTATGCAAGTTAATCAATATCGGTATTATATTATAGCTCAAAGGAAAGACAGTTAAGTATATTAATTTAAGCCCAATGGTTCTGGAAATTTTACAGGGGAGACTAGGTACTATGAGGAAGATCTGGACTAAAAAATGGAGATGTTCAAGGAAGCTTGTTGTCTATAAAATTCCAACAAGTAAAAGCCTTCTCTGAATTTTGGTTGTAATTTTGGAGGTCTATCATGGATACCAGTGGTAGTATCATACAGAGGGGGTCTTACTGGTTCTATGAAAATTTGTTTCATAAATTTCTAACCTTCCTATTGGGAGATATTGAATTTAGAATTTTGGATAAATTTCTGAAATAGTTCTGATGTTTTTGGGCATTCTATGACCTGTTAGGAAAATCTCCAGATTGACCTAGGTTATTAAAGTCCAATGAATCTGAAATTTTTACAGGAATTCAGAAACTTACTAAGGAACATTTGGGTAAAATTTCATAGTTTTCTATTAAGGGAATTATCAGATAAAAATCAAACATGATTTGACCTTAAAGGGCTCTACAGGAAAATTTAAGGATTTTCATGAGGATTGGGTTGTAGTTCTGGTTAGTATGGATAAAGACAAAACCAACAGAGTTGGTTTGACAAATTTTGAAGCTTTATACTGAGGGATATTCAATTTAGAAGTTTGCACAAGTTTTTGTACAATTTCTAAATGAATTTGGCTATTTTTATGTGCATAAAGAATACACAGGTGATCAGACCATGTAAATGAAGTCTAATAACCCTGAGATTTTTACTGGAGTTCAAGGATATTCAAGTGAAGGTTCTGGAGAAATTTGTTATTTTTTTCAAAGAGCAGGGCTATAGGAATTAATTCTATAAGCATTTTGCTTATTTGAATTATGGAGAAATTCATATGGACTTTCATACAAATACAAATGCACCAATGGAAATTACTCTTCATGCTGGTTCTAACAAAATTTATTTGGGAATTGTTGGACAAGTATCCTAGGAGATATATATTTTCCAAGTTGAGGCAAAATCTGGAATTAAGTTTAAATGGGAAAGTTTAATCCAGAGGGACCAGGCATAGGTGATACAAATCAAAATTTTGTAATAGCGCTTAAATGCGAACCGGGGCTTGCGTGGTTGTGATGGTATCAAAGTTAATATCCAGAGGGATGACTTCAAGTAGCTTCAGGGTCCTCTTGAGCTCGGCAACTAATCGATATGCAAATAATTATGCAAGTTAGGTCAAAGCAACACCGGGACACAGAGAAAATGAACGTAGCCACATGGGATCCACAGCTCCACCAGATCCGAGCGCGCGCGTTACACTCACTGACGGTTGGGCCCTACGGGGTCGTTGTCTACCTCCCGCCAGGCGCGCGACCACGGCGGCGCCTCGCCGGAGCTCTCGCCGCCTGTCGATACATGGCACGTATCCTCGCCAAACTCACCGCCTAACCCTATTTCGAGATGCTGAGCACGTCGGTGGGGTCAGCGCACGCCGGCGATGGCCGGAAAGGCTTGCGCGACGGCGGCGGCGGCGATTAGGGTTTCGGCCATGTTGGCTGAGCCCTATGGTGGATAAAACTGATCGGGAAGACCTCGGGAAGATTCATGGGAGTATGGGGAACAAGAATCTGGCCCTAGGAAGGAGAGAAATGGCTTGGAGAATGGTAGCACCGATGGACCGATGAAGGATAGATCGGCGGTTGGGGAAAAAATGTATTCCGGCGTGAATACTCGATGAAACTCGATGGATTATCTTCGAGGTGATGCGCCTGGCTATATAGAACAACATAGCACAAGTGCACAAGGAATAATTAACTGTATAACAGGAATTTCATGCGCAAAGCAACTCCACTCATAACCGAAGTTCGCCGGGAGAAAAGCAAATACGGGGGCTAGGAGGCATGGCATGGGCTGAAACTTTACGAGCAGCTAGAACATGAGTAGGCGAACCTTTTTCCTTCTAGGATCGAGGCGAGATGATGGCCGTCGTCGGGTCGACGATGAGCAGGGGTGCGGCAAAACAGGGGAGATACCCGGCGGCCTCGGTTTCGAACTTAACGGCTTCGAGGATGGCCTAGCTGTGAAAGAACTTGATCAAAAAGCTGTGCAAGAGGTGGGGGAGTGAGGAGAGGAGATGAAAAATGCTTAACATGGAGTACCTTTGCTGCAAATTGGCTGGACAGAGAAGAAATCGGGAGAGGAGTGAAAATGGTGCTCGAGGCTTCAAGGTGAAGAAAGAGCAAGCTAGGGGCATGGAGGGGGGTTAAATAGGAGGCCAGGGCGAGCTGGGGGCAGCTGGAGTCGGCCACCACAGTGCAAGCAGCTGCCTGGACTTTGCATGCAGTGTGGGGTGTCACTTGGAGAGTCAAAACAGCACTTTGCTTTGGATGACAAGTGGGTCCCACCTCATCCTCATCCTTTTCCAATCAATTCTACCACCTAATTCATTCCAAAATTTGATAGATATTTGTGGGATGGCTGCATTAATCATATAGAATTTGATTTTGACTTCCCATAGTTGATTTGCCAAAGTTTCATTTAAATTCAAACTTGAATTTGAATTTGAGTTGAATTCAATGTAGCTAGTGAATTAAATAGCAAACTTGCTTCAAAAATTATGAAACTTTGCAGGGATGCTATTTCGAATATTTGGAATCCATTGTTCAACTCAAATCTTCATGTTAAATTTATTTAAACAGTAGCTAAGTTTATTATTTTGAATTTCCTCATTTGGAGTTTGAATTAATTTGTTTTTCTCAATTCCTTTTTGATGCTTTTTGTCATTCAAAAGTTTTTGTCCTAACTGAACTTTGAATTATGGAAATTAGGGATTTTACATTCCTCCCTCCTTAAAAGAATCTTGTTCCGAGATTACAATGAAGAGACAGAAGTAGGAGAGAAATTACCGGATATGAGACGATAAGAAATCCGGATAGTTGGAACGGAGATATTCTTCGGATTCTCATGTTGCTTCTTCAACAGTATGGTTTCTCCACAATGCTTTATAGAACCACAGCGTGCGGTTCCGCGTTGTTCGAGTCTTCTCGTCGAGAATCTGAACCGGATGTTCGGAGTACGTCAAATCCGGTTGCAATTTGCCAATGTCGTCGGTGTGGACTGCAGTTGTGAACTTCAGACATTTCCGGAGCTGAGATACATGGAAAATGTCGTGTATACCAGCGAGAGATGCCGGTAATTCCAATCGATAAGCCACAGGTCCGCACTTCTCCGTGATAGCAAACGGGCCAATAAATCGGGGAGCTAGCTTTCCTTTTACTCCGAGCCGGTGAATTCCTTTCATGGATGACACGCGGAGGTATACATGATCCCCGACATTAACATGCAGCGGTCGACGCCGCTTGTCTGCATAAGCCTTCTGTTGAGATTGAGCCACTCTTAGATTTGCTTGTATGATCCTTACTTGATCCTCGGCTTCGTTGACTAGATCAATCCCGAACGTCACTCTTTCGCCGGACTCGCACCAATTCAGTGGGGTGCGACATTTCCGGCCATAAAGAGCTTCATATGGTGCCATCTCGATACTCGCTTAATAACCATTGTTGTACGAGAATTTCACCAACGGCAAATGATCGTCTCAATTTTTACCGTGGTGGATGGCACATGCACGCACCATGTCTTCAAGGACCTGGTTCACCCTCTCGGTTTGTGTATCGGTCTGGGGGTGATATGCGGAGCTTCTAATCAGTTTAGTCCCCAACAAGGCATGCAGTTGCTCCCAGAAACGAGCAATGAACAGCGAGCCTCGATATGAAATAATCGTGCGAGGAATGCCGTGTAGGCACACAATTCTTGATATGTACAACTCTGCATATTTCTTGGCATTGAATCCGACATTTACTGGAATGAAGTGTGCTGATTTGGTTAGTCGGTCGA
The DNA here is from genome assembly GCA_036927565.1 of Tuctoria greenei. NCBI lineage: Eukaryota > Viridiplantae > Streptophyta > Magnoliopsida > Poales > Poaceae > Tuctoria > Tuctoria greenei. The sequence continues at coordinate 8,973,697 of JAYESD010000009.1, forward strand.
CTATCACCCAAATCGAATCATGCTTCCGGAATGTGAGTGGCAATCCGACTATGAAATCCATACTCACATCCTCCCATTTCCATGCCAGAATATTCAGCAGTTGCAGCTGTCCCACTTTCTTCATATGGTCGGCCTTGACTCACCGACATGTATCACACTCGGATACGTACTTTGCTATTTCCCGCTTCATCCGTGTCCACTAAAACTTGGTCCTTAAATCTTGATACATTTTATTGCTGCCGGATGAATAGAAAATTTTGACATGTGAGCTTCATCCAATATTTTCTTCCGGAGCTTAACATCTCGGGGTACAACTATACGTTCCTTGAACTATAATGTACCGTGATCATCTTTCCGGAAACATTTTACTTTCCCGCTGTCCACTCTTTCTCGTATGTGTGACATGCCCTTGTCCTTCTTCTGGGCTTTAATAATTTCCTCTCGGATGGTGGGAATGAGAGCAAGATTATTGAGAGCCCCATATGGAATCACATACAGACTTGGTTCCTCATCTTCCGTTTCAGCCATGGTGATATTGTGGACATGGGCTTTCCGACTAAGCGCGTCGGCAACCACATTCGCTTTACCTGGGTGGTAGTGAATTTCAATCTCATAATCCTTGATCAACTCAAGCCACCTTCGTTGCCTCATGTTCAATTCCTTCTGAGTGAAGATATACTTCAATTTTTTGTGGTCGGTGTAGAGCTGTACAAGATTTCGAAGCTAGTAATGCCTCCACATTTTTAATGCCAATACCACAGCAGCGAGTTCAAGGTCGTGAGTCGGGTAGTGCTGCTCATGGTTTTGGAGTTGGCGAGATCCATACGCGACCACACGTCCTTCTTGTATAAGAACACAACCAAGTCTGATGCCAGATGCATCGCAATAAATGTCAAACGGTTTTGTCGTGTCCGGCTGAGCAAGAACCGGGGCTGTTGTAAGGTGATGTACTAATGTCTTGAACGCTTCTTCATAAGCTGAACTCCAAATATATTTGGTTCCCTTTTTCAGCAGCTCCGACATCGGTTTCGCGATCTTTGAGAAGCTCGGGATGAACCTCCGATAATATCCCGCTAAACCGAGGAAACTTCGGACTTCATGTACTGACATTGGAGATTGCCATTTCAGTACTTGAACAATTTTACTTGAGTCCACAGCGATGCCCTCCGCTGAAATTATGTGTCCCAAGAATGGCACTTGGCTGATCCAAAATTCACACTTTCTGAATTTTGCGTATAACTTGTGATCTCTCAACTGCTACAACACAATATGCAAATGTTCAGCATGCTCTTCCTCTGACTTGGAATAAACCAATATGTCATCGATGAAGACCACGACGAACTTGTCCAACTCCGGCATAAATACTGAGTTCATGAGATACATGAAGTGAGCCGGAGCGTTGGTGAGACCAAAAGACATGACGAGATACTCGTATAATCCATATCTCGTTGAGAATGCCGTCTTCGGTATATCCTCCGGTCGGATTTTGATTTGATGATATCCGGACCGAAGATCCATCTTTGAGAACACCGTCGCACCAACAAGTTGATCGAATAAAATGTCGATGTGGGGCAGGGGGTACTTGTTCTTTATAGTCACGGCATTGAGCGGTCGATAATCCACACATAACCGCAATGTTTCATCCTTCTTCTTGACAAACAGCGCCGAGCAGCCCCAAGGTGATGAGCTTGGGCGAATAAAACCCTTGTCCAAAAGGTCTTTCAAATGTTCCTTTAATTCAGCTAGCTCATTAGGCACCATTCGATACGGTCTTTGAGAGATCGGTGTGGTTCCCGGTACAAGTTCAATCTTGAACTCAACGTCACGTTCGGGCGGCATGCCCGGTAAATCATCGGGAAACACATTGAGATACTCACGGACCACCGGAATATCTTCAAGTTTAATTGCTTCCGTGTTATATGCAGCTGCACTGTCCTGCTCCAAACTGTCCAAAAACAGCTTGTGTTGTCCGTGCATCGGAGAGTCAATTTGGATAGTCCGGGTACCGATATTAAGAACGGCACCTGATGGTTCAACCATGACATCCCCAATATTACATCAATCTTCTGTCCATCCAATATAATCAGCAACGTTGGATATATTTTGCCCCCCAAACATAAAGCTGCTCGGGGAACAATCTGACTAGCCGAGATACTTCCACCCAGTGAGCTTATAAGATAACTTTTCTTGGGAGTATTGGTGGACAATTGGTGCTGATCCACACATGATTTACTGATAAAATTGTGGGTAACACCAGAATCAAAGAGTATGAGGACAGGTATGTCTTTGCTAGCAAACATGCCTGCTAACACCGGTGCTCCCTTCGGAACACCCTCGATCGATATATGTTGAACACTTCCGGTTTGCAGTGTTGTCTTCCGTGGTCGAATACGGGGCTGAATACACCGTTGTACTGGTAATTGCCCGCTACTCAACACTTTCTCCGGGCAATCCCTGGTATAGTGCCCAACACGGTCACATGTGGAATGCCAATACTGATTCAACGCCCCACTGACTTGAGGCCCGAATTGTCCTGCATCTCGCTGCGAGATAAATGCCCATGTAACAATTTGGGTCGGTTCTTGCTTTTGATGTACTGCTGGTTGGAAATCTGATACTTCAAACGGCCGACTCCGATACGAACTCGGTTGTTCAGCCGGCTGCCATATCTGACCGGACGGTGATCCGTACACCATACGGTATTTCTGAGGAACATTATGTGTGCTGTCCTGCACAGCAAGTCTCTTCTTTGACTCCTCTGTGATACGCTCACGTGTGGCATCCTCTTGCTTAATCGCGGCATTAAGCATAGCGTTGAACGAGCCATGATTGAACAATGCAAGCTTGTCTTTCAACATGGGGCTTAGACCCCGATAGAAATACTCTCGTTTCTGATCCTCCATACTCACATACTCCGACGCATATTGCGCTAGATTAACAAATACTTTGGAGTATTCTTGAGCACTCCTTTCTCCTTGCTTCAAATCAAGAAATTCCTGCAGCTTCCTTCTCACAATGGCAGGAGGAATATGATAGGCATGAAATGCCTTCCAGAACTCTGTCCAAGTGACTTGCTGTCCAGCAGCCAAGGAGGCGATGTGGTTCGCCCACCAAGCACCAGCGATGCCATGCAGTTGTTGTGCTGCATATAAAACCTTCATAGGGTCACTGCACTGCAGCAGTCCAAACTTAGCTTCAATGGTGCGGAGCCAATGGACCGCATCTAGAGGTTCACCATCACCACTGAATACGGGGGGTGCAGTCGCCAAGAATTCTTGATATGTTGCTTGCTGAGGTTGATGATTGCCTTCGGCTTGACGTCCCCCTTGATTGGACGTAATCTGCACGAGGGTTCACAGCAGTTCGGTCCGCTCGTCACGCGAACTCAGCATGGCTGCGATATCATATGCCAATGTAAGAGAGGATGGAGGTGGCGGTTGCGCCGGTTGTTCTGGCTCTCGGGAGCCATCCCCTCCCTGACTTGAACCACCGACCTCGTATGTTGTGCGAGTGTGCACCATTCTGCAGTTACAGTCATTAATCCAACATGAGATGTGATATTGCAAGATCACACTAGGATGAAAACAATAGTGTGTGTATTGATAGCCGAATTTGCATAACGGTCATATATTGATAAAGTATGAACTTTATACCCAATACATCATCCCAGGACCAAGGTTACAATAGTGAGTTCCAAAATAATGAACTCCATGGATCAAAGTTCATTTCAACTAGTGTTGGTCACGACGGGACGTTATGTGCGTTATCGTGCAAAAACACACCTTTATCTTTAATATGACACAAACATGGCCATAAAAGAAAAGAGGTTTGAGTGAGTCAAACCATCAATTCTACTGGTAAATAGTTGAGTATTGACAACTGGTCTGTTACGACACTTCTCAAAGTGAATTCGAGGACCAGATTCATAACGAGACCAAATTATGTCAAACCGATAAAGTTTCTGTTGAAACCTGACCAGTTTGTACTCAAACATAAATTTAACCCAGTAAATGGCAGAATCAGATCTTGAGGTGAACTACAAAGTTGAAGTAACTTCAAGACCTTTTTAAAAAAGTATTGGTTTGACTCCAGATAGTTTCTGGTTGAGATGATGTGGTATTGTAAACTTGACAGTCTTTCTAGAAAATAATGGACAGCATCTCCTTTGTTTATGCTGAATTTGGACCACAGTTTCCAGATATAAAACAGCAGAATTTACAAAAACCACAATATACAAATGTGTAATAAATATTACAAGGATTCCAGAAATGTCTTGCACGATCCGGTTCGAATTTTCTAGAGTGAGATATGGTGAAAACAATCGGAGTCCAGAAAGGGTTCCAGTTCCTGTCCAGTTTTGGCAGAGTTTGGAACTTTGAATTTTTGAACAGGTTAGAGGGAAATTCAGTTCTGGACTTGAACATAAAAGTTTTAAAGGACTTCCTAAAATTTACATCCATGTATTATAAACCTTCATTGGAATTTCCTACTGGGAGATATGGTTTCTCAAAATCAGGTCTTCTTACGGCAGAAAACAGAACACTCTGTTTCTGAGTTGGTGACTTCAAAACCTACTCCAAATTTGAAAACTTAGTTCAAACCCAGAGCCCGATAGCTCATATAAGTAGTTTTACATCTTCTTGGTTCCGTTTTACAGAAAAGTGGTTAATGCATCAATGGAGTATATGTCAGTACTACGTGCCTCTCAAAGTAAAAATTCTAAGCCGGTATTCCGGCATACGTCTCAATGGTGGCCTTAATGACGTTCACTCGCAAACGATTTCTAAACGCAATACGATCACGTGGTCAGTGTACCTGTCACTACACACAAACTATTGATCAATCATATGGTGTCGTACGACACAGCCCGCACGGGCGAACAGTTCACAATAATGTATATGAAAGTAAAAACATTCGTCCCATATCGTTCCATACGGGCCGCCTCGAGTTACGCCACGTCTCGAGGTACATGACCGGGTTTTCTACCACCCTACGGGGTCCCACGTCTTTGCATAGTGCTGCACCAGTAGGAGGCGCATCGGGTTATGCCCCACCCGACGGGGGCTCCCACTAACTTTGAAGCACGCTGGGGAACTGCGTGTCATATGTTCTCAGAAACATAGAAAGTTTCAAAGACTCATATTGACTCTTCCGTGCAAAGCCACGGAAAGTTTTTCATGCTACCTCTCGCATGGTGAGCTTACCGCAATTGATCCGCTTGCGGTGGCGTACCTTACCTCTTACCTGACGTCGGAGCGTCGTTACAGAATATAATAACACATAAGTTAGTTTTTGCCACCTTAATAATTTATGCTAATATAGTCCTTATGTGGACCTAGTATCGTATCCTCACTGTATCCTGTGTTTTCCTTGTAATACGATCCTTTATAAGCGTGCTATTCCCAATGTAGCTCTGATATCATGTCTGTTGGGACCGGAGTCCACACTTTCCAGGAATCGCATTGGGTGGTGTCGTGCGATGCGACACCCAATGGCACACATGTAAAGGAATGCATATTACATAAATCATTTGCTGAAATTTACAAAGATATTCAGTTTATAAATAGTTTATAAAAATAAACTATAGTGGAAGATAAGATTACAACTCTCGTACTCCAGTCTAATAAGCAAAAGAGAAGCCGTCCAGCTCACGGACGCTCCTCACTAGCCACGAAAAGCAAACAGCAGTGGCATAGTTTCCACATGAGTATATAACTGAGGGAGTCCCGAGCCTCATCGGACAACCAATAAGCATAAGCACAAAGGTTAGTACCTGCAAAACAACTTATATAGCAACCGTGAGCATGAAGGCTCAGCAAGACTTAACCGTCTCACCTAAACATGAAACTCTACATGAGGGTAAGACATAAACATAAGATGGCAGATTTGCATAATGGACTCGCCTAAATGTGGGTCCTTATTTTCAGATTTATAGCAGCAGCTTAATCCTTGTGCGGGGCAACATCGTAACTCCACAATCAAACAAGAAACGCTTCATCAAGATGTTGCATGCCCAAGGTGGAAATTAAATTTAGTGATCTCTATACTAATACATCCAACATAGCAATAACATGATAATATAATGTTCATAACAGCAGTAATTAATTCTCATCTCAAGTGCAAATATTTAACTACGGCACAACTCAGTGAACAAGTGGTACTCATAACCGCGAGGGACGGTGATTTGAATCAATGATACCCAGAAAACACGACACGTACGTTCGTACTGGAAGTCACATCGGTGCACTCCACAAACGTCGTACGCAGCCACCTTTCTCAAGTTCCGCCCAAGTTGAATCGATTCAATCGTCTAGGACAGTATCCCCACTCATGGTGCACCCTTCCGCTGTGAAGATGTCGTGAGCGAGTTTCCGTCTACTGTGTTGCGGCCGAAAGCCTGAGGCGATCGAAAAAGTCTCAACAAAAGCTTCCCAAGGTACATCGGTTTCCTGGACCCCATATATCCAGTATGACTCCGGTACAGTTCAAACTTGCTCAGCAGGGCGGCATACGGATTGGTCCTTCACTGACACAGGCAGGGCTACGCACCCAAGACCACGTCTTGCTACATCCTACGCCCCTGCCCGGTCTCATTTTCAGATTACTATTTCATTCTCTTTGAACCAATCCCGTGTGAAAGAGTCCTAGCCATGCGAGTAGATTCTAACTACTCGACTTCTACCGAATCCTATACAACATTTAGCATAGCATAGTCTACACGATGACTTGACAACTATCCAAATACTCCATGGGTTGATCTGGTCATGCAAGTGGATTTTCAATCACCTTAGCCCTAATGCACATAACTCACCCTAGACATAGGTGATACAAATCAAAATTTTGTAATAGCGCTTAAATGCAAAACAGGGCTTGCCTAGTTGCGATGGTATCAAAGTTAATATCCAGAGGGATGACTTCAAGTAGCTTCAGGGTCCTCTTGAGCTCGGCAACTAATCGATATGCAAATAATTATGCAAGTTAATCAATATCAGTATTATGTTATAGCTCAAAGGAAAGACAATTAAGTATATTAATATAAGCCCAATGGATCTGGAAATTTTACAGGGGAGACTAGGTACTATGAGGAAGATCTGGACCAAAAATTGGAGATGTTCAAGGAAGCTTGTTGTCTATAAAATTCCAACAAGTAAAAGCCTTCTCTGAATTTTGGTTGTCATTTTGGAGGTCTATAATGGATAGCACTGGTTGTATCATACAGAGGGGGTCTTACTGGTTCTAGAAAATTTTGTTTCATAAATTTCTAAGCTTCCTATTGGGAGATATTGAATTTAGAATTTTGGATAAATTTCTGAAATAGTTCTGATGTTTTTGGGCATTCTATGACCTGTTAGGAAAATCACCAGATTGAACTAGGTTATTTAAGTCCAATGAATCTGAAATTTTTACAGGAATGCATAAACTTACTAAGAAACATTTGGGTAAAATTTCATTGTTTTCTACGAAGGGAATTATCAGATAAAAATCAAACATGATTTTACCTTAAAGGGCTCCACAGGAAAATTTAAGGATTTTCATGAGTATTGGGTTGTATTTCTTGTTAGTCTGGATAAATACAAAACCAACAGATTTGGTTTGACAAATTTTGAAGCTTTATATTGAGAGATATTCAATTTAGAAGTTTGCACAAGTTTCTGTACAATTTCTAAATGAATTTGGCTATTTTTATGTGCATAAAGAATACACAGGTGATCAGACCATGTAAATGAAGTCTAATGACCCTGAGATTTTTACTGGAGTTCAAGGATATTCAATTGAAGGTTCTGGAGAAATTTGGTATTTTTCCAAAGAGCAGAGCTATAGGAATTAATTCGATAAGCATTTTGCTTATTTGAATTATGGAGAAATTCTTATGAGCTTTCATACAAATCCAAATGCACCAATGCAAGTAAATTTATTTGGGAATTTTTGGACAAGTATCCTAGGAGATATATATTTTCCAAGTTGGGGCAAAATCTGGAATTAAGTTTAAATGGGAAAGTTTAAATAATCCAGAGGGCCCACGGGTTTAAAATGGACCAATCGTGTTGAAGCAACACCGGGACACAGAGAAAACGTACGTAGCCACATGGGATCCACAGCTGCACCAGATCCGAGCGCACGCGTTACACTCACTAACGGCTGGGCCCTACGGGGTCGTCATCTACCTCCCGCCAGGCGCGCGACAGCGGCGGCGCCTCGCCGGAGCTCTCACCGCCCGTCGATCCATGGCATGTATCCTCGCCAAACGCGCCGCCTAACCCTATTTCGAGGTGCTGAGCACGTCGGTGGGGTCAGCGCACGCCGGCGATGGCCGGAAAGGCTTGCACGACGGCGGCGGCGGCGATTAGGGTTTTGGCCATGTTGGCCGAGCCCTATGGTGGATAAAACTGATTGGGAAGACCTCGGGAAGATTCATGGGAGTATGGGGTACAAGAATCTGGCCCTACGAAGGAGAGAAATGGCTTGGAGAATTGTAGCACCGATGGACCGCGGAAGGATGGACCTGGGGTTGGGGAAAATTGTATTCCGGTGTGAATACTCGATGAAACTCGATGGATTTTCATCGAGGTGATGCGCCTGGCCATATAGAACAACATAGCACAAGTGCACAAGGAATAATTACTGTATAACAGGAATTTCATGCGCGAAGCAACTCCACTCATAACTGAAGTTCGCCGGGAGAAAAGCAAATACGGGGGCTAGGAGGCATGGCATGGGCTGAAACTTTACGAGCAGCTAGAACATGAGTAGGCGAACCTTTTTCCTTCTAGGATCGAGGCGAGATGATGGCCGTATCGTCGGGTCGATGATGAGCAGGGGCGCAGCAAAACAGAGGAGATTTCCGGCGGCCTCGGTTTTGAACTTAACGGCTTCGGGGATGGCCTAGCTGTGAAAGAACTTGATCAAAAATCTGTGCAAGAGGTGGGGGAGTGAGGAGAGGAGATGAAAAATGCTTAACATGGAGTACCCTTGCTGCAAATCGGCTGGACAGAGATGAAATCGGGAGAGGAGTGAAAATGGTGCTGGAGGCTTCAAGGTGAAGAAAGAGCAAGCTAGGGGCATGGAGGGGGGTTAAATAGGAGGCCAGGGCGAGCTGGGGGCAGCTGGAGTCGGCCACCACAGTGCAAGCAGCTGCCTGGACTTTGCATGCAGTGTGGGGTGTCACTTGGAGAGTCAAAACAGCACTTTGCTTTGGATGACAAGTGGGTCCCACCTCATCCTCATCCTTTTCCCATCAATTGTACCACCTAATTCATTCCAAAATTTGGTAGATATCTGTGGGATGGCTGGATTAATCATATAAAATTTGGTTTTGAATTCCCATAGTTTATTTGACAAAGTTTCATTTAAATTCAAACTTGAATTTGAATTTGAGTTGAATTCAATGTAGCTAGTGAATTAAATAGTAAACTTGCTTCAAAAATTATGAAACTTTGCAGGGATGCTATTTGGAATATTTGGAATCCATTGGTCAACTCAAATCTTCATGTTAAATTTATTTAAACAGTAGCTAAGTTTATTATTTTGAATTTCCTCATCTGGAGTTTGAATTAATTTGTTTTTCTCAATTCCCTTTTAATGCTTTTTGTCATTCAAAAGTTTTTGTCCTAACTGAACTTTGAATTATGGAAATTAGGGCTTTTACAGCAACTATTGCTATGTAGAAGACGACAACGGAGAACAAGCTCTTCCCCAACTTGGAGATTTGAAGGCCAACATGTCTCATGGCCAGGGAGGGAAGAAAGAATGTTAAATCTAAATCCTCCTCTTCAATTTCTTCTCATGATGACTTTGATAGTAGTAGTGAAAATGAACATATGCTTAAAGACATGAGCAAAATCACCTTGAAGAGATTGAGATTGCTAACAGAAGAGATATTTGAGAAGGAAGAACTCATCAACCGTCAAGAGGACATGCTCATCCAACAAAAGGAGAGATGTCAAGAGGTTGAGGAGCTCTTGGAGCTTGAAAGAGAAAGAAGCAAGGAACTTGAGTGTGAACTTGCTTTGAGCAAGGAAACTTGCTCAAACCTTGAGAACACTACAATTGTGCTCAAGGATGAACTTGTTAGTTTGACACAAGCTAACAAGATCCTTGAGACGCAAGTGAAGTCTCTCAAGGTCAATGCACCTTCTTCCTCTACAAGCTCACCTTCCACAAATATTAAATCCGAAGCATCTCAACCTTGTAAATACTCAAACTTAATCATAAAGCTTAAAGATGAGCTAAAGTTGGCACAAACCAATCAAGCACCCAAGGGTGACATCTTTGACAAGGAGAAGGTGGCATATGCACGTAGTGCATATACCAACACAAGACATCCCCTTGTCAAGGATGGTCTTGGTTATTCTAGGGGGATGAGGCAAAATGCCAAAACTTCCAAGAATGGCAAAGACTTGAGACTTTTTATCAAAGGAGGCTCATACAACAATAAAGGAAAGAACATTGCTACTACACCTAAAATGCCTAAGAAAGAGCCTCATCCAATGTTCCATGATTTTGATGCTTCATATGTTTTATTGAGGAACAAGTTTGGAAGGGCATATGCTAGGTATGTTGGGCCACACTGCAAGAGTCCCAAACCTTGTGTGTGGGTGCCCAAGTGCCTCTTGACTAACATCAAAGGACCCAACACCGCTTGGGTACCTAAAGCCAAGGCTTAAATCTTTCTTGTAGGCATACTCCTCTGGTGGAACCAAGTGGGTTCTTGATAGTGGATGCACAAATCATATGACTGGAGAGAGGAAGATGTTTGTGGAGTATGAGCTAAATGAAGATCCAAGTGAAGGAATCTATTTTGGGGACAAAAGCCAAGGAAAATCCTTGGCACCGGTAAAATTGCTATATCCCCCAATCATACTCTTTCAAATGTTTTACATGTTCATTCACTTGATTATAACCTCTCGTCCATATCAAAACTATGTGACAAAGGTTATAATTGTTTATTCACTAATGAGGGTTTGATCATCACAAGGAGAAGCAATGGCTCAATTGCTTTTAAAGGTGTACTCAAGGGAAATCTCTATCTTGTGGATTTCTCCGCGGATAAAGCCCAACTTGATACATGCTTAATTGCAAAAACTAACATGGGATGGCTTTGGCATAGAAGGCTAGCCCATGTTGGGATGAGGAATTTGCAAAAATGCCTTAAGGGCGAGCACATCTGTAGGATCGAATAGCACGTGAAAAGCTACCAGAGGGAGGTGAATGGTAGATTTAAAAATCTTATGCAGCGGAAACAATTAAACCCCAAACCCTTCGGCAGAAAAACGATCTATTGAATAAATCGTGTGTGAGACTAATATAAACGTGTTTCACCATGAAAAAAGTGACAGATATCATAGAGAATCAAGTCACGAAGACAACACAAAAAGAATTACTCAAATCCGTCGAGAAAAACTCAAGTTATGATCGAAAGATCAAACAATGGTCAATCTGCCCTACCCGAGAAAAAAACAGTTCTAGAATGCTGCAAAGAAACTCGTGTAGATCATAGACCACAAATCCAATGACCGTGAAATTTTTACAGATGATAGACAATCAAGTTGTGAAGACAACACAAAAAGAATCACGTCAATTGGATCTGTAAAACTCGAGTTATGATAAAACCACCGACGAAAGGTAGTGCTGTCCAGAAACTCGACGAGTAAAACTTGTCTGGAACAAGTAGGACGAACAAGGCACAAAAGTTCCTTCAAACTAAGAATTTTATTCAATAGAACACAAGAGGAACAGCCCCAAAGTCGTGCACCACGAGCTCTACGCTTCCTTGCTTATATAACCAGCCCTTAGGCCAACCCAATACCAACTAGGACTCCAATCCTACTCAGATCACGAATCGTAACTTTCCATAACTGCTCAAGATTCTTCTATACGCAGATAGAAACAATCTTAAGACTTCCAAACACCTTAGGAACGTATCCCACATTCCTAAACAACTCAAATTCGTGACCCACACGAAATCCTATTATAACCAACTCAAATCTTTCCATATTTGAGTCAAACTCGACTCAGCCGCAGCCTGAGTCCGTAACCTAGTCGGTTGGACCTTTCCGACCAACTCTTTACGTCCACATCTCTTCATCACGTCTCGGAACCATGTAGCCACGTCCATGGACTCCTTGCACACGTGCAAACATCTTCCAATGACGTCCACGATACCTTCATATGCATTGTTCTTGATTCAATCATGCTGCGCAACCTCCTGATCAGCTCAACCACAATTTCTCCTGAATTTGGTTGTTGGAACCTCATCTCCTCCCTGAGACTAGTCCAATGGATCCCGCACCAGCCATGTCTTGAACTCAAGTAACACCTGCACATGAATAAACAACCAATCCATACGAGCCCAAGTCCTCGACTTGACTCAAGTTAGTTCCGAACACAACACCCTACATGAGAACATCACGTAAGCATGTTGCAAAACCACAGTAACACTATATCATCCATATCATCCAAAACGCACCAAAAACATACAAATGAATACTAAGCAATCTTTCCAATCATGTAAAGCAAGTACGAAACATTGAAAAAGAAAAGCAGAAGCACTTCAGTCAAGTTCCGGACCTTGCCCGAGCAACCCGGAGCTTGAGCCGGAGCTAACAAGAGCTAGTAGAACCTAGCGCCGGAGCTTACCAAAACTATTAGATCCTAGCACCGGAGCTTACCAAAAACTAGTCAAAACTTGTCAACCCAAAACTAGAGCTAGACAAAGTCGGAGCTTAGCAAAAGCATGCTGGAGCTATGAAATATATGCCGGAGCTATCAAAGACATGCCGGAGCTAACAAGGACATGCCGAAGCTAAAGATAAAGCTCATCGGAGCTTACCAAAGCTGGTCGGACCTTACCAAGAAGTCGGACCTAGCATCGAACATAACCGGAGCTACCCAAAACAAGCCGGACCTACCGTCGGACCTTGCTATAGCTCGGAACTAGAGTCGGACCTTGATAAAAAGGTGATTTGGTGATATTCAAAACTTTTATCATCAAAGCCAAGTGTATTCACTACAAGCCAATGTATTCAGCACACATAGGTCTTACGATCTCCCCCTTGATGAATGCATCGGCAACACCACTTAAAATCTGAACATTGTCTTATTCAAATAAAAGTTTTGATAAACAATTTCTCCCCCTTTTTAAATCAAAAAATAAAATGAGAAGAAAATCCAAAAAAATTTATCTCTCCCCCTTTATTATTTCTCCTTATGCACATATTCTCTTTCTCTTCATGCTTATCTCTCCCCCTTTGACAATGTATTCAGCAAGTCATGAGCATATAAACAATTTATCTCTCCTCCTTTAGTTGTTATGAGCATATTATAACATATACATATAACCAAAGCTCATCCAAGTCATACTATCAAGTACCTTACATTATCATATCAATGAAATACATAAAGTAGTGTAAGCCATGCTAGAGATCAAATGTAATTTTCAATTTAATCAAGTCATGATCTCACGAACTTAACTACCTGAAAAAATGACACTAGTTGCTGCATTTTATTATTTTTCAAAGCATAAATTTGGATCATATGATATTTGCAAGAGATTATATGCGCATCTGCCTTATTCTAACCAACCAAGCCAAGCCTATGTCATTTGACAATCAGAAGCTTAAGGACATGGTTTTAGTCATACACAACTTCTTCCAAGTTCATATCTAAGTGCAATGACAAGCCATCTCAAAAGAAGAAGTGCGATGCATGCATATTCTCTTGATCTTTTCTCAATTTATATTTGTTTATAAAAACTCAACATGTGAGTTGATTACTTGATAAATTCTTAATGATTAAAAGCACTTGTGAACATGTAACAAGTTCAAAACAGCAAGAAAGTTCGACCATGACCAGTTTTAGTGTAAGTAATTATTCCAATTACTAGACATGGCAAAAACTACAAAATCTATAACACGAGTAATGTAGTAAGAACTTTCAGCATGTAAAAGGAATCACAAAGTCATATATGTATGAAATACTATGCTCATATTATTTTAATTTCAGATTCACACATAGACTTCCCAAGTTTCAAAAACTCCCCCTCAATTTAAGCCATGAGGATGCATAACCCCTATTTCACTATGAATGTAACAAAAACGAGTGAAATCCAAAGGTTTTGTAAAAATGTCAGCCAATTGATATTCGGTATCTACATGGTGAAGCACAATGTTTCCTTTTTCAACATTATCTCGGAGAAAGTGATACCTAATGTCAATGTGCTTAGTTCTAGAATGTTGCACGGGGTTTTTAGCAATGCAAATGGCACTAGTGTTATCACAAAACAGTGGAACACTATCTAGATCAACCCCATAGTCCTTAAGTGTTTGAACAATCCAAAGAATTTGTGAGCAAGTACTAGCAGCAGCTACATATTAAGATTCGGCTGTGGATTGTGCAACTGAGTTTTGTTTTCTAGAGGACCAAGCAACAAGAGAATTACCAAGAAAATGACAAGCACCGGAAGTACTTTTCCTATCAATCCTACAACCCCCAAAATCAGCATCCGAAAAAGCTTTCAAAGTAACGGTTGAGGAAGAAGGAAGAAAAATGCCAAATTCTTGAGTTCCATGTAAGTACCTGAGAATCCTTTTGACGGCTTGACGATGTGAAACACGTGGGGAAGCTTGAAACCGTGCACAAAGACATACGCTGAATTATATGTCCGGTTTTGATGCCGTGAGGTACAAAAGTGATCCGATCATGCTTCTATATTCTTTTTGATTCACGGATTCACCATCTTCATCAAGTTCAAGTGTTGTTGCTGTTCCCATTGGTGTCTGAAGAGGCTTGCTTTTGTCCATGTTGAAGCGCCTTAGGAGGTCTTTGGTATACTTCGTTTGATGCACAAAGGTACCCTCCTTGGTTTGCTTGATTTGCAGCCCCAAAAAGTGAGTTCACCCATCATACTGATTTCAAATTCGGAACTCATCATTGCTGAAAACTTGGACACAAGATCATGAGAAGCACAACCAAAGATAATATCATCCACATAAACTTGAACGAATAATGAGTCATTGCCATGCTTAAGCACAAAAAGAGTTTTATCAACCTTGCCCATGGTAAACCCCTTTTCAAGTAAGAATGTTTTTAACCTATCATACCATGCTCTAGGGGCTTGTTTGAGACCGTATAAGGCTTTGGACAGTTTGTAAACATGATTAGGAAAATCTGGATTTTCAAAACCCGGTGGTTGTTTGACATAAACCTCCTCATCTATGTATCCATTAAGAAAAGCACTTTTAACATCCATTTGATATAGCTTAAAACCTTTAGATGCTGCAAAAGCTAACAAAATTCTTATGGCTTCTAATCTAGTGACAGGAGCAAAAGTTTCATCAAAATCTAGACCTTCAACTTGAGTGAAACCTTGAGCAACCAACCTAGCCTTATTCCTAACCACAACCCCATCCTCACTTTGTTTATTTTTATATACCCATTTAGTTCCAATTAAAGTGTGACCTAGAGGTGGAGGTACAAGTTTCCAAACATTATTTTTTTCAAAATTTTCTAACTCTTCTTGCATGGCAATAATCCAAGATTTATTAGTGAGTGCGTGTGATATATCTTTGGGTTCAAAAGAAGCAACAAAAACAGAATGAGCACGAGAGTTTGGATCGCAAAACCTGGACCGTGTGACTCGTTCGTGCAAGCTTCCAATCATTTGTTGTGGGGGATGATCTTTGTAAAAACGTAGGGGAATAGATGTCTCACAAGCTTCTTTTTCATTAGGTTCATCGTAGATTGATGAGCTTGTGACTTGTGGACAATCAGGATCAGCATAGGTGATAGCCGGAGCTTGTTCAATGTCCGGAGCTGGACACGTGTCAACTTCGGAACTACCAGGCAGTATCACCGGCTCTTCTTCATCTTCGAAAATACCCTCCCTCTGAGGATACGGATCTGGTCCTGCAACACCGGAGCTAGTACCTGGGCTAGCTTCATCAAAAGACACATTTACCTCCGAAGGATTGAACACGTGAAGGTCCTACGGTGTCAAGATGCAAAAGTTGACATGGTTCTATTTTCATGATCATTGTGAGGGGAGTATGTGAACCTGCAACCATCTTAGCATGTCTACAATAAGAGCACACAATTTCTTTGTCCCCTTTAAGCTTAGGCAGCCCACGTATGCAATCAAGAGCACTAACACGCGTTAGGTGATCAAAGCCTACGTGACCAAGTCTACGATGCCAAAAATATAAGTCCTTTGTATCATTAGAAACTAGACACCTATGCTTAGAGAAAGAATATCAAAATCAGCTTTAAAAACTCTTCCAAAACGAGACATGTTAAAAATAAGCTCACTATTTGAACCTACAACTTTGCAGCAGTTTTTATTGAAAATAATTTCCAGATTTTCATCTAGCAATTGTGAAACAAAAAGCAAGTTGTATTTCAAATTTTTGACAAGTGCTACATCCTTCAAAGTGTAGTGATCATTTACTCTAACTGAACCCTTAGCAATTATAGGAGTTGAAGAATTATCGGAAAAAGTAACATTCTCTATACGTGACACAAAAGAGAGGGACGAGAACCAATCTTTGTTACCGGTCATGTGGCGTGAGCAACCTGAATCCACAATCCAAATGTTCTCCTTCCTCAAACGTGTAACCTATATAAAAGCACAATACGTCGACGACTCAATACTGGGGTTAGTCAAAAGGCATTTAGGAATCCAGTACTTAGTCACGCAACATGCAGCAGGAAAAACACGTGAAAGCTGAGACAAAACAGCAGACTTATGAGTCAAAGTTTGAGATTTTATATTCTTGACTACTGAACTATAAGGTGTTACTTGTGTAGCACAAAAATCTGTAGCTCCGGAGGCAAAAACAGAAGGTCCGGAGGTAAACTTTGAATGTTTTTGACTCAAAACAGCAGGTTGTACATTCGGTTCAATGTGTGCAGCAAATTTTCCATGAAAGTTATCAGATCTAGCAACCATTCTTTCCCTTTTCTTTTGTTTAGCTAGTCTATAACAAAAATCTATGACATGACCATCTCTACCACAGAAGGTACAATGAAATTTAACTTTGTGTTCATGTCTAGATGAGCAAGCAATATTTTTATTTGAAACCGAATGAGGCAACACTCCTGCAGATTTGCAAACCACTCCTTTTTGTTTAGGAACTGTTTGAATCAAACCACTTCATAATGTCTATACAATTTTAGGTGGATGTGCCTTAGCATGAGCATGAGAATCAAAACCTAAACCAGTTTTATCATTGCAAGACTTGGAAGAATTCAGCAGTAAGTTTAGGTTCTTATTCCCATTACAAAACCGATCTAATGTCCTATGCATGTCATCAAGTTTATTGGAAAGATCAAGGCAATTTTCACATGAAGTTTTTCCTTTTAGTTTGCAATTTGAACAAAATTTAACTTCATGAGAACGTAAAGCATTGTTCAATATAGAAATTTCATTCATAGCATCTTGTAGTTTCTTATCAAGATCATCACAAGTAGAACAATGCAAATCAATTGTAGAACAGCTAGCATCTTTCAAGTTTTTATCATTAAGTGCAGCAAGCTCTCTGTTCTTTTCAATTTCTTCATCAAGTCTGTCTAGAGTGGAGGAGTGTGCACTTCTTAATGTGGACAATTGTTCATAGATTAAGTCACACGAGGGACATGCCTCATCACTAGGAATCAAAGTTTTTCAATGGTTAATTTCAGATTCTAGTGATTCAATTTTAGCAGCATTATCCCTAAGCTTTTTGTCCTTTTTCTTGACAATAATAGTAGCACGAGAAATAGCATCACACATTTCATTGCAGGTAGAACATACCTCATCGTCTTCACTATTGTGTTCTGCATCCTCCTGACTTGATCTTGATCTTGTTTTGCCTGCCATGAAGCATAAGTTGGCCAAATCGTCATCATCTTCATCACTTTCAAAGTCTACATCACTTGAACTAAGTTCTTGAAGTGCGGTGATGAAGTTGTTAATCATCTTGCGTCCTATGGTACCCTTCTTTTTCTTCGTATCTTTTGTAGAGGAGTGCTTCATTCTTGTTTTCTTTTCATCCCGGGAAGTAGGACCTGAAAGGTTAGGGCAATCTGAACGAAAATGTCCTGTCTTACCACATTTGAAGCATCGTTGAGGTTCGGAGCTTCCTCTCCTTCTAGTTCTCACATTTTGCAATGCTTTTGAGAACCTCGTAGAGAGAAGTGCTATCTCCTCCTCTGGAAACTCCTCAATCTGTTCAAGGGTTAGAGAGGACA
This sequence comes from Tuctoria greenei, assembly GCA_036927565.1. Lineage (NCBI taxonomy): Eukaryota > Viridiplantae > Streptophyta > Magnoliopsida > Poales > Poaceae > Tuctoria > Tuctoria greenei. Next base: position 8,991,919 of record JAYESD010000009.1, read on the forward strand.
ACAAAGCAAGTGTACTATAAGATGAAGATTGGCCAGAGCTAGGCATATCACAATGAGAAACAAAAGCAATAGACTTGTTGGGGTTCTTACGTGATATTATATCAATTTCATGAGTTTTTAGCTTGGAATATAGCACATCTAAAGTAAGTGTACTCATGACAGTAGATTCACGAATAGATGTAACTTTCATCTCCCAAATTGACATGTCTAATGCACTTAACAATTGCCTAGCATTTTCAGCATCTAAAAAATTAACATTGACGCTTCGCAAGTTGCTGAGAATATTATTAAAGCGAGCAAAGAGATCATCAATTGACTCACCAGGTTGCATCTCGAAGCGCATGTATTCTTTCTTGAACATGTCTTGCCTTACCTCCTTGATCGTGTTGGATCCTTCGTGGTAGTCACAAAGTGCATTCCACACATCGTATGCAGATCGGAGGTGTGCAACACGGTCGAAGACGCTTTGTGTTAATCCTTGTATGATCGAGTTCCGAGCCTTGTTGTTGTTGTCGACATCTCTCAGATTTGTAGCTGTAACTTGATCGTTTAATGGCACTTTGTAAGGCTTGTATACCTTCTCCCATATTGCAAAGCTTGTTCATGGATGAAAGCCTCCATGCGTGCCTTCCAAACCTGAAAATCAATACCAGCGAACACACAAGGTTTGGCAGAGTACTTCTCCATGATGATTAGTCATAAACACGCGCAAATCACAAAGATTAGAGCACCGTGGCTCTGATACAAATTGTAGGATCGAATAGCACGTGAAAATCTACCATAGGGGGGTGAATGGTAGATTTAAAAATTTTATGCAGCGGAAACAATTAAACCCCAAACCCTTCGGCAGAAAAACGATCTGTTGAAGAAATCGTGTGTGAGACTAATCTAAACGTGTTTAACCATGACAAAAGTTATAGATATCAGAGAGAATCAAGTCACGAAGACAACACAAAAAGAATCACTCAAATCCGTTGAGAAAAACTCAAGTTATGATCGAAAGATCAAACAATGATCGAAAGAAAAAAAACAGTTCTGGAACGCTGCAAAGAAACTCTTGTAGATCATAGATCACAAATCCAATGACCGTGAAGTTTTGATAGATGATAGAAAATCAAGTTGTGAAGACAACCCAAAAAGAATCACGTCAATTGGATCTGTAAAACTCGAGTTATGATAAAACCACCAACGAAAGGTAGTGCTGTCCAGAAACTCGACGAGTAAAACTTGTCTGGAACAAGTAGGACGAACAAGGCACAAAAGTTCCTTCAAACTAAGAATTTTATTCAATAGAACACAAGAGGAACAGCTCCAAAGTCGTGCACCACGAGCTCTGGGCTCCCTTGCTTATATAACCAGCCCTTAGGCCAACCCAATACCAACTAGGACTCCAATCCTACTCAGATCACGAATCGTAACTTTCCATAACTGCTCAAGATTCTTCTATACGCAGATAGAAACAATCTTAAGACTTCAAACACCTTAGGAACGTATCCCACATTCCTAAACAACTCAAATTCGTGACCCACACGAAATCCTATCATAATCAACTCAAATCTTTCCATATTTGAGTCAAACCCAACTCAGCCACAGCCTGAGTCCATAACCTAGTCGGTTGGACCTTTCCGACCAACTCTTTACGTCCACATCTCTTCATCACGTCTCGGAACCATGTAGCCACGTCCATGCACTCCTTGCACACGTGCAAAAATCTTCCAATGACATCCACGATACCTTCATATGCATTGTTCTTGATTCAATCATGCTGCGCAACCTCCTGATCAGCTCAACCACAATTCCTCCTGAATTTGGTTATTGGAACCTCATCTCCTCCCTGAGACTAGTCCAATGGATCCCGTCACCAGCCATGTCTTGAACTCAAGAAATACCTGCACATGAATAAACAACCAATCCATACGAGCCCAAGTCCTCGACTTGACTCAAGTTAGTTCCGAACACAACACCCTACGTGAGAACCTCACGTAAGCATGTTGCAAAACCACAGTAACACTATATCATCCATATCATCCAAAACGCACCAAAAACTTAGCAAATGAATACTAAGCAATGTTTCCAATCATGTAAAGCAGTTACGAAACATTGCAAAAGAAAAGCAGAAGCACTTCGGTCAAGTTCCGGACCTTGCCCGAGCAACCCGGAGCTTGAGCCGGAGCTAACAAGAGCTAGTAGAACCTAGCGCCGGAGCTTACCAAAACTATTATATCCTAGCATCGGAGCTTAACAAAAACTAGTCAAAACTAGTCAACCCAAAACCGGAGCTAGACAAAGTACGTCGGAGCTTAGCAAAAGCATGCCGGAGCAATCAAATATATGCTGGAGCTATCAAAGACATGCCGGAGCTAACAAAGACATGCCGGAGCTAAAGATAAAGCTCACCGGAGCTTACCAAAGCTGGTCGGACCTTACTAAGAAGTCAGACCTAGCATCGAACATAACCGGAGCTACCCAAAACAAGTCGGACCTACCGTTGGACCTTGCTGTAGCTCGGAACTAGAGTCGGACCTTGATAAAAAGGTGTTTTGGTGATATTCAAAACTTTTATCATCAAAGCCAAGTGTATTCACTACAAGCGAATGTATTCAGCACACATAGGTCTTACAACATCCGTGGTTTAAAGAATGTTGTGTTTGAAAAGGATAGGCCATGTAGCGCATGCCAAGCCAGAAATCAAGTTGGAGCACCACATCCATCCAAGAACATTATGACAACATCAAGACCATTGGAGCTTCTATACATGGATCTCTTCGGTCCAATCGCCTACATTAGTACTGGTGATAATAAATATGGTCTTGTTATTGTTGATGACTTTTCACGTTTCACTTGGGTATTCTTTTTGCATGACAAGAGTGAGACTCAAGGTGTTCTCAAGAGATACTTGAAGAGAGCTCAAAATGAGTTCTCCTTGAGTATCAAGACCATAAGGACTAACAATGGCACCAAATTCAAGAATACTCAAGTTGAAGAATTTTTGGATGAAGAAGGCATCAAGCATGAGTTCTCGGCCCCCTACTCCCCTCAACAAAATGGGGTGGCCGAGAGGAAGAATAGGACTCTAATTGAGATGTCAAGAACCATGCTAGATGAGTACAAGACGTCGGATCGGTTTTGGGTGGAAGCGGTCAACACCGCTTGCCATGCCATAAACCGGTTGTATCTTCACCGCATACTTAAGAAGACATCATATGAGCTCCTAACCGGCAAAAAGTCCAAAATTTCTTACTTTCATGTTTTTGGGAGTAAATGCTACATTCTTAACAAGAAGCCTAGGACTTCAAAGTTTGGTTCTAAGTCCGATGAGGGTTTCTTGCTTGGCTATGACTCAAACACTTACGCCTATCGTGTCTTTAACAAATCCTCTATAATTGTTGAAGTAGCACGTGACGTAGTGTTTGATGAGACTAATGGCTCCCAAGTGGAGCAAGTTGATCGTCATGTGCTAGATCAAGAAGAAGCTCCACATGTGGTGATAGGAAGGATGACACTTGGAGACATACGACCACAAGAACAACCTCAAGATGCAAGTGACCATCCTACACATCAAGCAAGCTCTTCCTCAAATGATGAAGATCTAATTCCCCAAGATGCACTCCAAGAAGATGAAAATGGAGGCATCAATCAAGGGGGAGACAATGAGGATGAGGAAGATCAAGATGATGAATCAACACCTCAAGCGCCACACCCAAGACTTCATCAAAGCATCCAACGGGACCATCCCGTTGACAATATACTTGGAGAAATCTCCAAGGGGGTAACTACTCGATCTCGTGTTGCAAACTTTTGTGAACATTACTCTTTTGGTTCCTCCTTGGAGCCCCACAAGGTTGAAGAAGCACTACGAGATCTGGATTGGGTGATGGCCATGCAAGAAGAGCTCAACAACTTCGAGAGAAATCAAGTATGGGAGCTTGTGAAGAGGCCCAATGCGAATGTTGTAGGCACCAAATGGGTGTTTCGCAACAAACAGGATGAACACGGGGTGGTTACAAGGAACAAGGCACGACTTGTGGCCAAAGGGTACTCACAAGTCGAAGGTTTGGATTTCGAAGAAACCTTTGCTCCCGTAGCTAGGCTTGAATCAATTCGTATATTACTTGCCTTTGCTACTCACCATGATTTTAAGCTATATCAAATGGGCGTCAAGAGCGCATTCCTCAATGGTCCAATCAAGGAAGAAGTGTATGTTTAGCAACCCCTCGGATTTGAAGATGAAGAATTCCCAAACCATGTGTACAAATTGCATAAGGCTCTCTATGGACTTAATCAAGCTCCTAGAGCATGGTGTAAGTGCCTTAGAGACTTTCTAACTCAAAATGTTTTCAAAATTGGGAAGGCGGACTATACTCTATTCACTAAGCACTTTGATGATGATTTGTTTGTTTGCCAAATATATGTCGATGACATTATATTTGGTTCTACCAACAAAGCTTTTTGTGATGAGTTTTCCAAGATAATGACAGAAAGATTTGAGATGTCCATGATGGGGGAGTTGAAGTTCTTTCTAGGTTTTCAAGTGAAGCAACTCAAGGAAGGCACGTTCATTAGTCAAACCAAATACACACAAGATATACTCAAGAAGTTTGACATAGACAAGGACAAACCCATCAAGACTCCTATGGCAACCAACAGGCATCTCGATCTTAATGAAGATGGTCCAAGTGTGGACCAAAAGGTATATCGTTCCATGATAGGCTCATTGCTATACTTATGTACATCTAGGAATGATATCATGCTTAGTGTGTGTATGTGTGCTAGATTTCAAGCCGCCCCTAAGGTGTGTCATTTGACCGCCGTTAAGAGAATTCTTAGATATTTGGTTCCCACACCAAGCCTAGGACTTTGGTACCCCAAAGGTTCTAAGCTTAACCTCATTGGATATTCTGATGCGGACTATGCGGGGTGCAAAGTTGATAGAAAGAGTACATCGGGAACTTGCCAATTCCTTGGTAGATCTCTAGTGTCTTGGTCCTCAAAGAAACAAAACTCCATTGCTCTTTCCACAGCCGAAGCGGAGTATGTCGCCGCCCGAAGTTGTTGTGCAAAACTTCTTTGGATGCGACAAACTCTTAGGGACTATGGCATAAACTTGCGTCATATCCCTCTCCTATGTGACAATGAGAGTGCTATCAAAATAGCCCATGATCCAGTTGAACACTCAAGGACCAAGCACATCGATATTCGCCACCATTTCTTGAGAGATCATTCTATCAAAGGAGGCATTGCAATTTCCCATGTGAGAACCAATAAACAATTGGTCGATAACTTTACCAAGCCCCTAGATGAGAAAAGGTTTTGTGAACATAGGAGTGAGCTAAATATCTTAGATTCTCGAAATGTGGCTTAAGTCTTGCACATCTAATTGTAATATTCAAAATTTACACATGCTTGCGAAATAGTCATCCTCCTCAATTTTCCTACAAATTATTTTGAAATTATTGAATCCTTGTGAATCATGGTCATAGTTTGATTGTTGATTGCTTACTGACCATATTTACAAAGATCTTTTGTGAAAAATAGTCCAAAAGGATCAATCTCCACTAAAAACTCAATATATAGGAGTTTTACGTCCTAGGACCGGACTAGTCCGCACCATGAACCGGACTAGTCCGGTGTCTGAGGTTGTCCGGAACCAGTCTGGAGGCCGGACAAGTCCGGGTCTCTGACCGGACTAGTCCGGCCCTTGGGGACTTAACTTTCTCAGGGTGCCCTCGACCTCTCCACTTCCATTCAAACACTCTCTCTCAAAAATGCTCGAAAAACCGTCTCCCAAACGGCGATTTTCGACTCCCTCCACAAAATCTTGATTCCAATCGGTGGATTGAAGCCCTAAGGTGCTTAGGAACCTTTCCCCAAGCATCGAAGGCTGATTCCTCTTCTACGTTTCAACAAATCGAAGACTTGAAGAGGTATTCTTGACCTAACTCCAAAATCCTTGAAATTCAATTCTTTTGGGTCCATTGATCAAAACATCTTTACAAATGTTGTTGTACACATCAATGTGATCATGTAGCTCCATTTTTGTGGTAGGATATGTAGTTTTTGCAAAATTTCCCTTGATTAGGGTTCTTACCGTGTGAACCGGACTAGTCCGGCCCAAGGGCGGACAAGTCTGACCTAGTGCGGACTAGTCCGGCCCTTGGGCGGACAAGTCTGGGTTACACAGTAAAAACCTTAACCTAGGTTGATCTTGTGAATTCTACCATTTTACCTTAACCTCCTTGACTCATACACATTCCTTTGCTTCTCTTGTACCAGCAACCATGTCGAACAATGAGTATGTTCCACCTTCCGACTCTGAGACCGAAGCGGAGAAGCAAGCTCTCGTTTGCCGGAAGCAACGAGAGGATCAAGAGATGGCGGCTGCGTACTTTGCCTATCAGAGGGCAATGAAGACGCAGCGTGAGGACCACAACTTTGCTGCTGCCGAGGCTGCCCCGAAAAGAAAGAGGCTTGTGACCTTGGGTGAGCAAGCAAAGTCTCAGGGGGAAGGAACCTCCAAAGATAAGGGCAAGGCCCCTGTTGATGTTGCACCCAAGAAGAGGGTGATTGTGGCCAAGAAAGCTGCAAGCAAAGTAATGAAGGGTGCCCACAACCCATTGACCCCTTGAGGATGTCCTCTCCTGCACGGAACCCATGAGGCACAGCTTGATCCGGAGGCCGCGGAGAGCGACAAGGAGCGCCAAGGCAGAGATGACGACTCCGAGTCCGACGATGAGTAGTCCTAAGGGCCCTTCCTCTCTTCTTTTCCTTTTTGGTGTCTTGATGCCAAAGTGGGAGAGATAGAGATAGCTTGTATCGGCACTTAGATCTAGGGGGAGTGATATAGGGAGTGAGATGTAGGGGGAGAGATAAGATGTAGAGGGAGAGATAAGACAGATAAACTATCTTGTGAGAGTATTGATCCATGTTGTACTAATGTTTTAAACCTCATTTCAAGTTGTATTGTAAGACTTAATCTATGTATTCATGTATCTTGCCTAAATTTATGATGTGTTGCCTCATTTAATTGTCTGTTTTGCATAATCATTGTCTTATCACACTTGATGAACACATCACTTAGGCACCCCACCGTAACATGTATGTGTATGAAAACTCTCTCAATCTCTCTCATTCAGGATGCATACATTGAGGGGGAGTCACTCATACGAATACATGTTATGAAAACAAATTATTAACCTTATTGTTGAAGTCTTAATGTGTTGTCATCAATTCACCAAAAAGGGGGAGATTGAAAGTGCATCTAGGCATCCCCGTGGGTTTTGGATGATGATGACGACAATTAAGAGGCTAATGAGCTCAGTAGATCTTAAGCACGGGTACAAGGATTGAAATGAGATAAAAACCCTCAAAAAGGAAAAGAAGAAAACGGGCGTCAAAGACTCAAGCGTAGAAATTAGGGTTTCTATGGTATTGAGCTTATATGAGTCGTATCTTGTGAGAGGGTGGTTATATCATGTGCATTGAGATCAAACCAAGGGGCTCAAAGTGGTGGTTTAGAGAAAAACCTAAGTGAGAAGCCTAAAATGAGAAAACCCCTAGGAGGTCGGACTAGTTTGGCCATGGCAGACAAGTCCGTATTGAGACGGACCAAACGTCTCTGGAGTGAACACGAGTGAATTTGGAGCTAAGTACGAGAAGTCCAGACTTGTCTGTTTTTGGACGGACCAAAGCTCTCTGGAGTAGTTCGGACTTGTCCGTTTGGGTACGGACTTGTCCGGTTGAGACTTAGTGTGATAGACCAAGAGAAACCCTAGGGGGCCGGACTTCGTGTGCTCCTCATTGTATTTATTTGTGGGAGTCTCAAGTTGTGAGCAGCTCCATCAAACTTGGTGATTACCCATTGATATAGTGGAAACCAAGTCGTCCATCATGGTGGCTTGGTGAGAGAAGGGTCAAGTGAGACCCGGTCCTTGTGTGGACTTCTCAACGTGGATGTAGGTATCTTCGTGGAGCTGAACCACGGGACAAATCTCGTTTCACTTGTCTCTCGCTTTTCGTGATCACTAGTATTGCTATTAGGGTTCGCTTTGCTCTTATTGCCTTACACTTTGATCATTATTGTAAACTTGCAATATAAGTGTTTGAACCTCCCAATCTGAGCTTCACAAGTTTACTACATATTGCTCATATATTTGGTGAACTTTATTTCCGCAAATAACCTGTAGAAAACAAGTTTTAGAGTTTTCACCCTGTGCTGAGCGGACTAGTCCGATCCTGAGAAGACTAGTCCTGCCACATGAATATAATCTTGTTTGATCAAGTGATTTCAAGTATTATTGCCTATTCACCCCCCCCCTCTAGGCGACTTTCAGGGGGTCCCGGACCTTCAGGCTGTGTTTCTTGGACCCTCCGGGGGGGGGGGGTCCAAAACTCCTTCTTGTTCGACCCGGATCTCACTGGAAGGACCCAGATCATCTTGGTCAGCCAGGTGAACCTCCTTAGACGAATGAGGTTGATCTCCTAGCATTTCGTTTTGAAGTTTCGTATCTGGGAGCTGGGACCCATTCATGCCTTCAGGTGATTTCGGACCCTCCCGGAGGGGTCTGGACTTCTGGATTGGAAGTGGCTATGGTCTTTCCGCAACCAGGACCATGTCTGACAACTTCGGTGGTTGCTGAAATGTAAAGCAGTAAAGACTCACCAGGATTAGGAGCTACCAATATCGGTAGTGTGGTGAGGAGTTGTTTCAGCTCTTGAAACGCCTTTTCTGCTTCTTCAGACCAATGAAATTGTCCGGGCTTCCTCAAGAGTTTGAAGAAGGGTAGCGCTCGTTCTTCTAGTCTTGAGATAAACCAGCTGAGCACAGCTAGGCATCCAGTTAGCTTCTGGACATCTTTAACATGGGCTGGGGGCTGCATATCTTCTATGGCCTTGATCTTCGCCGGATTTGCTTCAATTCCTCGGTGAGTCACCAAGATACCCAGAAGCTTCCCATAGCTAACCCCGAAGACACACTTGTCCGGATTCATCTTGGTGCGCGTAGTGCACAGCTTGTCGAAGACGGCTTGTAAATTGTCAAGGAGTGACTCCTTGTTTTTGATCTTCACAAAGATGTCATCGACATACACCTCCACCAAGTCTCTAATTAGATCTCCAAATGTTTTGTACATAGCTCGCACAAATGTTAAAGCAGCGTTTTTAAGACCGAATGCATGGCAGTATAACAGTACAATCCATCTACTGTTATGAAGGCAATATGCTCTTCATCTTCCTTAGACATTTGGATTTGATGATATCCCGAATATGCATCTATGAAACACAATAGCTCACACCCGGAGGTGGACTCCACTATCTGATCTATTCTAGGTAGTGGAAATGGATCCTTTGGACATGCCTTATTTAAGGTGGTGTAGTCGATACACATCCGAAGCTTCCCACTAGACTTGGGTACAACAACTGGGTTTGCCAGCCATTTTGGATGGAAGACTTCCCGGATGAATCCAGCTTTGAGCAACTTCTTGATTTCCTGTCGGATGAAGTTTTGTCGCTCGACTGATTGCTTCCGGGGCTTCTGGTGTACAGGCCGTGCATCTGGGTAAATCTTCAGGTTGTGCTCAATCACCTCCCTAGGTATCCCAGGCATTTGTGACAATGGCCAAGCAAACATGTCAACATTAGCCCGGAGGAAAGTGATGAGCGTGAGTTCCTATTTGTTGTTCAGACCCCCCGATATACGGGTAGTCTGAGCAGCATCAAAATCAATTTGGACGACCTTGACGGAACATCAGTGTCGCCCTTGGTTGCACACGTGGTGCGGAGGAAGAGCCTTTATGACAAATGCTCAGAGGGTTCGGAGCTAGCTCCTTACCGGATGCTTCCTCTTGCGTTGTGTTAAGCGCATAGAGTTATTCTAGAGCAGTAACTCATGCGGTGCGATCTCACGGATCCAGAGAACACCTGTGGGTGTTGGCATCTTCAACACTAAGTAACCATAATGAGCTGCGGCCATGAACTTGTACAAGGCTGGCCTGCCCAGAATGGCATTGAATGGCAGACTGATCAGCGCGATGTCGAAGACAAATTTCTCATTTTTGTAGTTCTCCCGAGTCCCGAAGGTCACTGGGAGTGTGATGGAACCAAGAGGAGTAATGTTTACCGGACCTACCCCAGAGAAAGGTCGAGATGGGCGAAGGTCCGAAGGTCGGAGCTAAAGCTTAACAAAAGCTTCAAAGCTTATGAGGTTTAGCCCTGAACCTCCATCCACCATTACATGGTGAATTTGAATATTGATAATGGTGGGTGACACCATCAACGGGAGTTGACCAGCCCCGATCATGTTTCGAGGGCAGTCTGAAGCATCGAAAATTATAGGAGTATACATTCACTTCCGATGTGGCTCTGCCTTAGCAGTGGGAGCTGCCATGGCCATGTCCCACCGCATTGTCTTGAGGATGCGGTGAGAGGTGATGTCCCAAGAACCGCCATAGATGGTGTTCAGGATCTTCTAGCGCTCGTTGTCAAAGACGACGGAGTTGTCATCGACAGTGTTGTAGACAACTTTTAGGACCTTTTTGGGGTCATTAAAACCTAGCTCCTCTTCAGCCGGAGCTTCGTTGACTTTTTGCTTTCCTTCCCGTTGATGAATAGGAGCTTCTTCCTGGCGCTTGTTATAGCGCTCGGCAAGGTTCTGGACCTCCCGACATTCTTCCAAATTGTGTCTGTCCGTCTTGTGAATCGGACACCACGCCTTTGAACCGTTACTATCTTCTGACGAAGGACGAGGTCGCTTCCCGGGACATGGCCTCCGACCACCCGGAGCTGCAGCAGCTGCAACAATCGGTGCGCCGGTTGACGGTTTCTATTTGCTGTCGGGCTTCTTTTTCTTCTTGCCACTACTGGAGGTAGTGGCTTCAGTTTTGGAGGACTTCTTGTTGGCCTCCAGAGCTGGTTTGGAGTGCATTTCACGGCCCTCCGCAGCTCTAGCACATTTGTCTGCTAGACTTAAGAGTTTTGTGACGCTGGTGACTTCTTTGATGGCCAGCTTTTCCAGCATCTTCTTATCTTGAACACCCTGTCTGAATGCAACGATAACAGAAGAGCTCAAGATTGAAGGAATAGTATTCCGAACCTGAGAAAACCGTTGGATAAAGGATCGTAGCGATTCCCCCGGTGTTTGCATTACAACAAACAGATCCAATTCAGTGCCATGCCGGGTGTAAGAACCCCCGTAGTTGGCAGTGAACTGCTGGCATAGCTCCGCCCAACTATTAATGGAGTCGGGTGGAAGACTCATGAACCAGGACCTTGCAGTCCCAGTTAAAGCCACCGAGAAGTAATTGGCCATCACACCCTCATCACCCCCTGCTGCTAGTATGGAAGTAGAGTAGATTTGAAGAAATTTGGTGGGTTGACAGTCCCATCGAATTTTTCTGACAATTTGGTCTGGAACTTCCGTGGCCATCTAACCATGCGTAAATGCACGGCCAGGGCAGAACAACCTCCTCCTACTCCATGGGGAGCTGGGTTGTCCCAAGCCTCTCGCCTTTCACGAGCGTGCTCGATATGGACACAACCATCCTGCTGTCGATTACGGCGATCTAGTTCTGACCGCAGGTCACGAGCTGGAATCCTGGTAATGGTGTTGGTGCGTCATGCCCCGGGAGGCAACGAAGTCACCTGCTGGGATGCAGCACGTATCCCTTGTTGCTAGACTTGTGGACCAAGTCGGATGGACAAGGTCCATTGTTGTGATGGTGCTCGCCCTGAAGGGGGAGGACCTTGATTGTTGATGCCTACAGCTGCAGCTGCAACCAGATGGTCAACATCAGCCCTCCACTGCTCCATAGCACCCTGGGGTGCACCTCGAGGCGGTGGGTGTCGTAGGAGAGCTCGCGCAGCAATGAGCGTGTGTTCAGGGTTGTTGTTCGTCGATGCAGTGATCGACGCAGATGCACCATCTTGTTGCCTAACATTGTTGGCCAGAACAGATGGTGGCTGTGGTGCCATAGTGCCTGTTGGAACAATGGCACCTGCTGGCTGGTGAGCCTTGGAGGGATTGCCTCCAGCAGGTTGTTCAGCACGGTTGCAATTAGATGATCCTGCGGCAGAATTCACCATCTTGAGATCTTGTGAAGCCTTGCCCCCCCTTCCTGGCGCGCCAAATGTCGAAGTGTAGCAACAACACTTCCCCCGGTACTACTAAAGTGTAGCCCGCGGGGTATCTTGTTTTGGTTGGGGTGCTTAAAGATCGGGAACGAGATGGTGACACAGGAGATTTACGTGGTTCAGGCCGCCTAAGCGTGATACCCTACTCCACGGGGTCGGTGTTGTTGTATTGTATGAGTCTGTTCTCTAATATGCGGTTCGCCTGGATCAGCTCAGATGTCTTTGGATTTGTGCGGCGAAGCTCTTTTATAGTTCTAAGGGCTGACTGTTACATCATTCACCTGGCCCAACATGTGGCCCTGGTGTATTAAATTGCCTAATACACTATCTACGGTTATTAAGCATGGTTAATAGTGTAGTAATGTGCCTCAATGGCTGCATTACCCCTATTAACAGTGCTTAGATCGCATGTTGTCAATACAACATTAAAGGCACATAATCAATTCTTATAACGGTCGCTTTGATTGTCACCTGAATGAACATGCTGAAGGAGATCTGCCAGTGTATACGTTGATGAAGGTCCGGAGGCTCCACACGTGGTAGCTCCGGAGCTTTCCCTTGCGGGAGGGTAGGTCAGGAGCTGCTGTACACGTGTTGGCACCCGAGCTCCTCTCTGCTGGGGGTTAGGTCCGGTGGTCGTTGTACACGAGTTGTCACCGAAGCTTTCCTTCATTGGGAGATTATTTCCGGTTTTCCTTTACACGTGTTTACCCAGGAGCTACCCATGTGAGGGAAGCGGATCCGATGCAATGTGATATGTGGGACCTGAGGAGACCTTCAATTCTGACAGGTAGAACTCCCTTGTACTCTTCGCGGTACTGAGGGGTACCTGGTATGCAAGGTACCGACAAAACCTTTGCAACCATTCGAGAACTTCTTTCTTTTCTTTAGGTCGAAGACAAAAAGGAGCGTGTGGTTTACCACCATTTTTGAAGAACTCAAGAGTTTGACAGTTACAAAGCTCAGCGAGATCCTTTCGAGCCTTTAAATTGTCTTTTGTTTTGCCCGTCATGTCCATACATGTGCTTATGATACATTCGGCCATGTTATGCTCTTGATACATGACATCAATGTTGTGCCTTAGAATCAACGACTTCTCATACGGTAGCTCCCAAAGTCCACATATGTGAGTCCAATTGTGTTTGTCTTTGTAACCTTCAAAATATCCAGGACAACCTTCATCTGGCACCAATTTGGCCAACATATCAGATATTTCTGAGCCATTAAGACCTTTCAGTGGTCCTTTAGTGACAACGGTGTTCCTTCTAAAGACATTCCTCTGTTGTCTAAACAAGTGATTCGGAGGCAGCCAATGTCTATGAAAATTGAAGTAAGATATTTTGCATCCATGGGTAAGTCGAAAGTAATCGGTATCCGAGGCACATATCGGACAAGTCAACCGACCATGAGTGCTCCATCTAGAAAACATGCCGTATGCCGGAAAATCATGGACGGACCATAAATAAGCAGCTCGAAGGTTGAATTTATGCTTCTTATAACAATCGTACGCTTCGAATCCTGTCCACAACATTTTCAACTCTTCGATCAACGGTTTCAACATCACGTTGAGACATGACCTAGGATGATCCAGCCCAGGTACAATGAGGCTAAGAAACATGAACTCATTCTTCATGCAAAAAGTCAATGGAAGATTGTACGGAATGACAAAGACGGGCCAACAAGAGTATGGTGTGGTGTTTGTGTTGGACGGCGTGAACCCATGTGTCGCCAACCCGATGCGAACATTTCTCGCTTCACGACCGAATTCTGGGCCGAACCAATCCAGCGCATTCCATGCCTCACCATTGGACGGGTGCGTCATGACTCCATTGTTCTGACGCTCACCTTCTTTGTGCCATCTCATGTGTCTGACCGTTTTTTTTTTTGAAAGGAACAGCCGCTTCAACCTCGGTGTCACGGGTATCACCAGCCGCTTCAGCCACGCTTTAACCCCGCTTCAGCTGCTTCAACCTTTTTCTGAAACGAAGCTGCTTACGTGCGACTTCCGTCATCACAGTATCACCATCGTTATTAACAACTTTGACAAACCTTGGTTGACCACATTTCAAACATTTGTTCTCACTGGCACGCTCTCTCCAGAAAAGCATGCAGTTGTCCGGACACACATCAATCTTCTCATACTTCATACCGAGACCTGAAAGAATTTTTTTCGACTTATACATATCTTTAGGCACTTTTTTGGGATGTGGAAGAGCATCGTTGAACAAATTGATGAGCTCATTGTAACAGTTATTAGAAAATAAGAACATAGACTTAATTGCCATAAGTCTAGTCACAAAATTGAGGATTGTCATTTTAGTATGTCCATGCAGCGGCTCTTCTGAATCTTTGAGATGTTTGAAGAACTTTTTAACCTATGCTGTTTGAGGATCCTCTGTAAGCTCTGGTCATATAGCTTTCAGCATCTCATCCATCATATCAACCTCCGTGGCATCATCATTGTCTGCTTCCACTTCTTGTACAGCTTGAGAAGTTGTCTCGTCGTGGAAGTTCTACAACTCATAATGTGACACGTAACCGTTTCGACACAAGTGCATTGTAAGTTCCACTTTGTCCAAAATGTTCCGTTTCGGCATTTTGTACATGGGCACCGCGCCTTATCACTACTTGACAACAAAAAAACTCGTTCCACAAAAGCTTCTGTCTTGGCGTACCACTCATCTGAGTGACCACCAGTTCTGCTCTTCCAACCAGTATACATCCAACTACGGTCTTCGCCCATGTTTGACTCTGCAATTTAAAGCCAGACAAAATTAACGTTAGTTTCTCGTTAATTTATAAACGATAGAGAAAATAATGAGAGAGACAGTGAATAGGGTCCGTCGGGGTCCGCCATACACACGCGCGATGATTTAGTTGCATACTTTAAGTTCACACTAGATGGGCCACGACTATAGATGGACAAATGGGCACGTAGTTTCTCGTTTGGCCTGGCCTGAAGCACGATAAATAAAGCATGGCACGAGCACGACCCGTCATGAAAAAATCAAGACCGGGCCAGCTTGAAGCCCGACACGGGCCGAGCTTAGGCTTGACCTCAAGACCGTCAGGCTAGCCTGGCACGGCCCGATTAAGGGCGGCCCGGTCGTCCCGTCAATGTGGCTCGATGAGCCCGATTGACCCAGCCCGGCCCGACCATGACATGTTTAGCCCACTTAGCATATAAGTAGTAACCTAAAATTCCAAACCCTACAACACCTCCCACTCCTCCTGTTCGATCGTCGCCCCCACACCTAGCACCCCGTTCGACACTTCGAGTGCCACATCCCAAATCCTGTTCGTCCCCAGCCCTTCTCTCTCCTCCCCGACCGTTGAGTCCCCCGGACCCGCTCGGCCACCCTCAGCTCTCTCGCCTCATATTGAGTCGCCGGCTGCCGCCCACCATCTGCGATGCCCAGCCCGATTCTTTTCTGAATCTATGAGGATGCGAGGCAATCCTGACGAGCGACGACTCCTAGACTCCCATCCAGAGGAGGCGAGCCGACAAAACTGTTGGCGAAGAAGCTGCGGAGGAGGCGATGAGCCGTGAGGAGGTGACCATGGCTCGGCCAAGCTTCGGGCTGGCACGACACGCTCGACCCGCGAATGGGCCTAGCACGGCTTGACAAGGGAAAATGGGATCCGCAGTGGTTGGCTTTGGCTTATGGCCCGTCGTGCTGGCCTGGCCCGACACGACAAATTTGCGGGCCTTGCCGGGCCTAATGTTTTCAGGCATGAGCCTGGCTGGGCTCGAGCCGTGCTGGCCTGGCATGGCCCATTGGCCATATATAGCCACGACAGAACCTAAGTGCCCCGACGCCGCCCTCCTCATGGCGCCCAAGCTCGGTGCCCCAATCGCACCACCGGCGCCGCAGCGCCCCGATGGCCGACGGCCCGCGTCTCCGCCCTCTCCACAGCGGTCGAGCTCTGCGCATAATGAAACCAATTAAGCATAATCTACACTACACTAATTAAGCATAATCTACACTAAGCAAATTAAGCATAATTAAGCAACTTAACCACTTAATCATAATTAAATAAACATAATCTAATGTAAGCAAATTAACTAATTAAGCACAATTAAATAAACAATTAAGAAATTTAAGCATAATTCAAACAATTCAATTCAATTTCAAATTTGAATAATTCAATTTAATTCAATTCCAATTCAATTCAAATTTGAACAATGCAATTCAATTGAATTTCAAATTTTAGTGGGAGGGTTAGGGTGGGGTGGGGTGGGGGGTGTTTGGAGGGGGGGGGGGTCTGGGGAGTGGAGGGGGGCTCGAGGAGGGGAGGGGGATGGTGGGGGGATCTCTACAGGGAGGGTGAGGGGGGGCCGGGGAGGGGAGGTGGAGGGGGGGCCTGGGAGGGGAGGGGGTCGGGGAGGGGAGGGGGCTCGCGGAGGGGAGGGGGCGGCGCTCATGGAAGGCGCCGGGAGGGTCGGGCCGGCGGCGGTCGGGGAGGGGGGGCAACACTCTGGGAGAGGGGGGGGGCAGTCGGCGGCGGTCGAGGAGGGGAGGAGGGCGGCGCTCGGGGAGGAATCATACCTAGCGACGGCGGCGTCACACGGTGGCAGGCGGGCCGGCGGCAGCGTGCGCGGCGACGGCGTCGGGCGAGGCGGCGGGGAAAAGAGAGAAGTGACATGCGGGTAAGGAAAAGAGAGGCGCACACGGGTAGGTTAAATTTCGTAACATACATCGGCTAAATAATATAATGACGTCGGCCTGAGTTACTTATGTCGGCCATAATCAAGGCCGACATAAATATTGCTTAACTTACGTCGGCCTATTCATTCACGTCGGCTTGAGTTCTTGACTGACGTAAGTTTATGTTTTTTACTGTCGGTCTATTAACTTACGTCGGCCACTGACGAAAGTTAGTTAACTTACATCGGTTGCCGACGAAAGTTAGTTAACTTACATCGGTTTCTTCTGGCCGACGTAAGTTATTCTACTTTGTTAATACGGCTGACGTAAGTACACTGCTAGTCACACGGTTTTCAAGAAAGTGTTCCTCGATGGCCCGGAACTACTACAAAAAGCATTTTTACAAGCGCCTCAAATTTTCAAACACAGGCGGTCCTTAAAAATATGCGACTGTGATGACGAATGATATAATAACCGCCTGTGATGAAAGAACAACACAGGCGGATTTTAAAGAACAACCGTCTGGGTAAATACATAATCTTCACAGGCGGTTCTTAATTAAGAACCACCTATAATGCAATGAACTTCACAGAAGGATTTTAAGAAACAACCGCCTGGGTAAATACATGATCTTCATAGGCGGTTCTGAATTAATAACCGCCTGTAATGTAATGAACTTCACAGACGATTCTTAATTAACAACGGCCTGAGAAGATCATGTATTTTCAGTGGCGGTCATTGTTTAAGAACCGTATGTAGTTGTTCAATTATCACAAACGGTTTTCATTGAAATTACAGGGATGTAGTCGTTGCAATTATCACAACCGTATGTAGTCGTTGCAGGGAAAATTGTATCAGGAAAAAAAAACACAGATGAGCGGATACTAGTATAGTAATGCATTATAGGAAATGCTCGGTCACTAGTGAGGCTGACTTAATTTCTTTACACACTGAGAACAAAAATCATGCTACATTCATTGTAGATCGACGATGAAGCTCCCATCGATCAATCTAAATTGTACCGTCCTGCTTGCTCCCGAGCACGTCTCTTATATTCCGCTGGATCCTGAAAATATTGACATTATTTAAATTAACAAATGTCGAAGGAGGAATTAATAACCTACATTGGTCACTAAGTCAAAGTGTCATCTAACCTTGATAAGTAGATTATAGCAATCATTTTCAACATCAGGCACATTTGGCTGATGCAGCAAACGCTGAACTTCAAGTAGTATAGTTTTGATTGTAAAAGCACTGCACCACCCCTACGAAATATAATTTAAGCAATATAAGAAACAATTTCAAATAAGTTCGACAACAATTATAAGTAATAATTACATGAACAAAATAGGTCTATCTTACAGTCTCTTGATCAAGAATCCCGATGCAGAGTGCTCCCGAACGATGGACATTTGGGTGGAAGAACCCAATTGGAAAGGCGCATCTTGGAGGCACCAAGGGATAGTCCTCAGAGAAGGAGATTGTCAGGGGGTAGTAACCATCTTCCCATTCAGTCTGCAAAAGAAATTTATTAATAGGAGGACGATGGTTAAACTCATATTGTGCTTGTTCTTCATGACATACCCCGTCTTTACTGGGGACGATGCACTACCACTTCAATAAATCTCCCAATTCAGGCTTCGCAGAGAAACCCTACGCGGAGAAATTGAAAATACCAAAAACAAACAAGACGGAAAAACAAACTACAGTTAAGTTCATCAGTCCATTACAGATACATATGTATATACAACCATACGACCGGTGTGCCATATGGACATACATGGGGATGGTTCTTGCGCCACGCCATGAGCTCCTCCTTCAATCTGCTACACACCCGAGACATCATTATCTGAAAGATCAAACTTCCAAACTTCCAAATTATTGAGTCCAAACGCATATGTACACAAATGCAAAAGGACACAATCCATATACCAACATTGTTCTAAGTTGATTTCAAAAGATACAAATATATACAATATATATCATCTCGCATTGCTATATACATTTTTTCCAGCATTGACATCTTCGCGCATATAGGGTTTCAAATTCTTTTTAATGCTTCTCTCTACGCGCTTGATGTTTTCTGGTTCGATGAAAAGGTACATCTCTTCATACTGATTATATTCCTCTTCATTATCACCCACATTCTCAACCCCAACAATATTTTGCTTTCCAGAAACAACTATGTGCAACTTCTCAGTTTCTGGATCTTGAACATAAAAAACTTGTGCAACATTATCAGTGAGAACCCACAGGTCATCTTTGTAACCCACTTTATTCAAGTCTACCAGTGTCAACCCACAATTGTCCACTTTCAAACCATCAGGATGTTTGACCCATTGGCACTTAAATACAGGCATTACCATTCTTTCGCCATAATCGAGTTCCCATATTTCCTCTATGAACCCGAAGTATGTGGTCTTCTGCCCTTGTGAATCATAAGCCTCAATACGAACACCACTATTTTGTGCAACACTCTTACCGTCTTTTTATTTAGTGTACAATGTGTAACCATTGATGTCATATGCTTGCCATGATGTTACCAAAGTAGATGGGCCAGAAGCTAACTTCTTCATTGTTGCCTCTTCTATAGTGTTTCCGTATGATATATTTTTGTCCATTAACCATTCAGTGAAACATCTTCTGTGCTCTTTCATGATCCAATCCTCTGTGCGGTCTTGGTTTTTATCACGAAGCTCAATTTGGTGTTCCTCGATGTACGGCTCAGCTATTGCAAACTGTTGTAGTACACCAAAATGTGCACGGTGTACATTCTTGTAATCTTGAACAATAAAAGTTTTCTTACCTACTTTGCCTCTCCCACGCAGTCTACCCTCATGTACCGGTATAGGCACACCTATCAATTTTCCATCTTTGATGTAATCAGCGCAACCCTCAATCACTTCTTCAGTGGTGTATCCTTCCATAATTGAACCCTCTGGGCGAGCACGGTTCCGCACATAACATTTTAATACTCCTAAATATCTCTCCAACGAAAACATATGATGTAAATATAGTGGCCCCAATGCTTTTATCTGATCAACAAGATGTATGATTAGGTGTACTTGCATATCAAAAAAGGATGGTGGGAAACACATCTCAAGCTTGCACATTGTCTCGACGATGTATGTTTTCAGATAGTCTAAATCTTCATGTGCTATCACCTTTTGCGATACTTCATTGAAGAAGTAACACAAACGTGTGATGAAAACTTTTATATGCTCAGGTTTGATTACTCCTATTGCAATGGCAAGGAAAACTGTCATCATCATGTGACAGTCGTGAGAATTATAACCGAATAAAGACAAGTCTTTCATCGAGACTAGTTTGCGGATATTGGGTGAGAAACTCGTGGGCACTTTGATCCCATGCAAGCATTCGCAAATTGCTTTTTTCTCTTCTAGCGTCAAGTTGTAGCTGGCTGGGGGAAGGTAATGCTTCCCGTTTGCCTTTTCTACTGGATGAAGCTCTAGTCTCAAATCAAGATTTACTAGGTCCATACGTGAATTTAATCCGCCCTTTGTTTTCCCTGGCATGTCCAGCAAGGTCCCAATGATGTTGTCAAATACATTCTTTGTAACGTGCATCAAATCAATACTATGGCAAAATTCCAGATTCTTCCAATACGGAAGATACTTGAAAAAAATTGATTGTTTCTTGAAAGCCATGTCAGTTGTATCATCCGAAGATGTACTTTTCTTTCTCTTAATTCCTTTACTATTTTTTCCCTTACCGAAAGCAATACAAAGGTTCTTGACCATTTCAAACACAAGTTTTCCACTGTAAGTTTTCGGTGCAGTATCTTTTTCGGTTTTGTTATCAAATTGTTCTTTCATCTTCCTATACTTGTGTGTATCTGTCAAGAACCGTCGATGTCTCATGTACACCGTCTTTCTGGATGAAGTGAGGTATAGAAATCCAGTTCTATCCACGCACCTAACGCAACCTTTCTTCCCTTTCATTTGTCCCGATAATGTAAACAGTCTGGGATAATCATGCACGGTAATGAATATCATTGCTCTTAGCGTGAAATACACCCGCTTGTACTCATCCCATGTACGTACCCCTTCATTCCACAATTTCGCCATATCTTCCATTAAAGGTTCCAAGAACACATCAATTTCGATGTCGGGTTGTTTCGGACCCTGGATAAGAACAGATAATAAGATATATTTCCTTTTGTGACACAACCACGTTGGAAGGTTGTACATCGTTAAGACCACGGGCCATGTGTTGTGTATGCTTCTTTTTTCACCAAACGGATTCATTCCATCTTTACCCAAGGCAAACCTCACATTTCTGATTTCCTTCGCAAATTCTGGATACTGAATATCAAATTTTTTCCACTGCGTTGCATCACCAGGGTGTCGTATATGTTTTTCATTATTCTTGCGTTGCTCGGAATGCCAACGCATAAGTTTAGCCTCCCTAGGGTTTGAGAACAAACGCTTCAAGCGATCAATTACCGGAAGGTACCACATCATCAATGCAGGAATTTTTCTCTTATTCTTCCCGTCTGCATCGCCAGAAGTATCGTCATCGTCACCTTCAGGACCAATAATAAACTTCTTATTCTTCTGAGTCTTTTTCATGTTGGTAACATACTGGTGATTGTAGTCCTTCTTATATCTACTGACACCACAAATGGGGCATCTAGTTGCGAGCTCATGCTCTTTGTGATACAAAATGCAATGGTTCACACAAGCGTGTATTTTTGTCACACCTAGTGCCATCGGGCAAAGAAGTTTCTTTGCTTTATAAGTGCTACTGGGCAGTTTATTTGGATTTGGAAGAATTTCTGCCAGAAGATTCAAAAGATCAGAGAAACTACAATTGGACCATCCGTGCGTAGCTTTCAACTTTAGTAGTTCTAATACTGCACATAATGTAGTAAACTCTTTATCATAACCGTTTGATTCATCATATAAAAGCTCTGTCGCCGCATTCTACAATGTCTCTATTTTACTTAAACCTTTGCTTGCTCCCATAGAAGTCAGTACATATGGTTCAATGTGACGCAACATCTCCTCACAATCGAACTCATCATCATCATCACCAGCTTGATTGTCACTACCATCATCGATATGAACATTATCATCATTTGAGCCTCTCTCATCATCTTTATCCACATCATGTGTATCTAACTCACCATGCTCTGTCCATATTTTGAAACCTCTTTTCAGCAAATGAGATTGGATTACTATAGTATCCGTCCAAGCAATCTTATCTTCACGGTCGATACATGGACATAATATGTCATCTATCTTTTGCAACTTCACATGTCTCTTGGATGCTTCAATAAAATTTGCAACATTATGAATGTACATAGGATCGGGTCTTGGCATGTTATACATCCACGCTCGACGGTCCATGCTTCAATAATAGAATTTTTGTCAGATTTATAAAATTTGGCCACAAATATTCTCTAAAGGTCTTCTATAAAATGAATTTACAGAGACATAACAAGTATGATTAGGGCAACTAATGTAGGAGACGGACAACGTTTTGAGGCGGACGGAGTCAAAGGGGGAAACAGGCCCAATAGCATGGGCTAGGTCTGGGTGGGATCCGGTCCGTTATATCTTGACGTCGGATCCCATCCAACGATGGTAACTAAATGGGTGAGTTATAAAACCATCTCCTTAGAAAGCTAACCCTAATCACTCCTTCGAAATATATGCAAGCAGGAGGTACGCAATCCATATAGTGCTTACACATGCAAAAGGACAGAATCCATATACCAGAACACACAAAACTAACAGCTTATCAGCTAACGAAAATATACAAAGAAAAAATAAGGAAACTACATTTACCTTGCATCTGTTAATTAAACAATATCATCTTATATATATTACAATAGCATCTGTTAATTAAACATCATATTCATGTCACATAATAGGTACAAACTACAATAAGCTTATTACAATATAGTCCATACATCAATATATAAAAGACCAAACTAGCAGAACACACAAAAAGGAAACAATCCATATAGTCCATACATCAATATACCAGAACACAATCCATATAGTGCTTACACATGCAAAAGGACAGGATCCATATACCAAAACACACAAAACTAATAGCTTATCAGCTAATGAAAATATACAAAGAAAAAGTAAGGAAACTACATTTACCTTGCAGAGGCGTCAGCACGGTGGGGAGGCGTCAGCACGGTGGGCCGGCTGGGTGGAGAAGTGGCGGTGGGGGGTTCAGCAGCGGCGCGGCAGTATGGGCTAGGCGGCGGAGCGGCGGCGCAGTGCAGGGGAAATTCAATAGCCTTGCGGCGTCGATATAAATTCTCCAGGGTTGCGTTTTGACTGCGGTGAGGGGTCCTTATATAGACGTCGGTTTTTCACAGGCGGTTTTTAACTTTATCTCAGGCGGGTTTTACTTACCAACCGCCTGAAAAGATATTTAATCAAGAACATTAATTAAGAAGTAAATATCTTCACAGGCTGTTGGTACTTAATAACCGCCTGAGAAGATGTTTATCTCAGGCGGGTATTACTTACCAACCGTCTAAGATAATGCCCGATATTGTTCTTCAGTTTCCTTATCCCTTGCTTCTTTTTTATTTAGATTCCAATATAAATACTCAAATATATTTAGATTCTGCAAATTGTGTCCAAATTCAATGATTCTATCTTCTATATTTGTATAAAATTAACATCTACCACCTGGACAAAATATTTTGTTCATTGCGCATTGAACTCTTTGCAGACCTCGTGCGGCGCACAATTAAACCATTGTGGAAGACGATCTTCAGAGATCCTTCCATCTCTCTTGTATACATGTGGAACGTCGCGCACACATCCCTGCACCACGGCTTCTTAACTTCTCCGCAGACCTCGTGCGGCGCGTCAGTTAATTAACATCTTCTTAGGCCGTTAATTAACATCTTGTAGTTTCAAAAATGTTTATCTCAGGCGGGTATTACTTACCAACCGTCTGAGATAATGCCCGATACTGTTCTTCAGTTTCCTTATCCCTTGCTTCTTTTTTATTTAGATTCCAATATAAATACTCAAACATGTTTAGATTCTGCAAATTGTGTCCAAATTCGATGATTCTTTCTTCTACATTTGTATAAAATTAACATCTACCACCTGAACAAAATATTTTTAAAACTTGTATAGCTGACATTGTAATGTTTTGGTAAATATCAAATTAATTTCTACTCACATATTATTCATATTTGTGTATCTCATAAAAAAAAGTTCTTTCGATCAAAATTGTTGGTATGAACATATTTGTATAATTTATACATGTATGAATATTTTAAATTTTTTAAAAGCATTCCAACATGTCAAACTTCAAATTATCCACCATTCTAACTAAATGCTCATATACATATGAGGCATTCATCAAATTATGAACATACATTGATTCAAAAAAATTTAAAAAAATCTGAAAAAACTCATAGAGGTTGGTATGATGAGTAAAAATGTCCACTGAAAAAACAAAAGAAAAAAGCATTATATCCATCAATATAGAAAAATGAAAAATAGCATTTGTTGTATGTTTTTATGTTCTGACCAATTTTAAAGGATTTATGAAGTGCAATTTAATGGTAACCTTTACTTATCAATAATATTACAAGAAAGTGGATTTTTGCCTTTTTAAAGGACCACATTTAATCAAGAATATTAATTAAGAAGAAGTAAATATCTTCACACGCGGTTGGTACTTACCAACCGTCTGAGAAGATGTTTATCTCAGGCGGATATTACTTACCAACCATCTAAGATAATGTTTGATACTGTTCTTCAGTTTCCTTATCCCTTGCTTCTTTTTTATTTAGATTCCAATATAAATACTCAAACATGTTTAGATTCTGTAAATTGTGTCCAAATTCGATGATTCTTTCTTCTACATTTGTATAAAATTAACATCTACCACCTAAACAAAATATTTTTAAAACTTGTATAGCTGATATTGTAATGTTTTGGTAAATATCAAATTAATTTCTACTCACATATTATTCACATTTGTGTATCTCATAAAAAAAGGTTCCTTCACTCAAAATTGTTGGTATGAACATATATGTATAATTTATACATGTATGAATTTTTTTAATTTTTTTAAAAGCATTCCAACATGTCAAACTTCAAATTATCCACCATTTTAACCAAATGCTCATATACATATGAGGCATTCATCAAATTATGAACACACATTGATTCAAAAAAATTTAAAAAAAATCTGAATAAATTCATAGAGGTTGGTATGATGAGTAAAAATGTCCACTAAAAAAATAAATGAAAAAGCATTATATTCATGAAGATAGAAAAATGAAAAATAGCATTTGTTGTATGTTTTTTATATTCTGACCAATTTCAAAGGATTTATGAAGTGAAATTTAATGGTAACCTTTACTTATAAATAATATTACAAGAAAGTGGATTTTTGCCTTTTTAAAGGACCACATTTAATCAAGAATATCAATTAAGAAGAAGTAAATATCTTCACAGGTGGTTGGTACTTACCAACTGCCTGAGAAGATGTTTATCTTAGGCGGGTATTACTTACCAACCATCTGAGATAATCTTCTTCTCAGACGTGTTTTAATTAACGATGAACAAACTACACATTCATTCATTCACACAGTTGAAGAACACACAAGATACTCATTCATTAACAATATTCAATCACACATCTCACAAAAGAACACACAAGATGCACAATATTTACACAAGAACACACAAGATACATAAGTAATATTCAATCACATAGATGAACAAAGATAGATTTCATTCATTAAAAATATTTACAAAACAGAAGCAACTAAAAACAACAAAGAGAAAAACTAATTAAATCCTACTCCTACTCCTACTCCTACTCCTCTTCCTCCTCCTCCTCCTCCTCCTCCTCCTCCTCCTCCTCCTCGTCCTCCGGCGGCGACTCCGGCACCGGTGCAACAGGAGATAGGGCCGGCTGCACCGGCTGCACCGGCGGTGCAACCCCGAGGTTGCTAGCCGTCGCCTCCACCAGCGTTCTACGGCCCTCGGGGCCAAGAACCTGGGCCATTGTCGCGAACAGAATGTCGAGACGATCAGCCACCCCCGTGAGGGCGTAGAGGTAGTGGACGATGGTACCCATTCCAGGATACTCTGGAAGGGTACCCAGCCCCAAGGCACTCATGGCACGAGACGTATTGTTGTACGCCTCTCGCCCCATGAGGAGGTGCTGCTCGGTGTTGATCTTCTCGGGGGAGCTGCAACATAGTTTCTTGCAAGGTGGCTCCCTCAGAGGGCTTGGCGGCGGAAGGTCGGCCATAGTGGTGTTGGGTCGTCGGAACGGAGGAAGACGAAGAAAATAAGAGGATTCAAAGTGAGCGATGCGCTTGTGGAGAACTAACGGGTGATAGCGCGTCTTTAAGGCCCCGCGGAGTGGAAGATGGAGCAGTTGGTTTACCGCGTATTGAAAGGTCGCGCCTCGGGGAAAAGAAAGGTCGCACACGGTCGTCGACACACATTAATTAAGAACCTCACAGGCGGTTGGTGAGGGGTCTTTATGTAGGCGTTCATCAAATTATGAACACATATTAATTAAAAAGAAGTAAATATCTTCACAGGCGGTTGGTAATTAATAACCGTCTAAGAAGATGTTTATCTCAGACGGGTGTTACTAACCAACCGCCTGAGATAATTGTATCTTCTCAGGCGGTTGGTAAGTAAAACCCGCCTGAGGTAACAATCTTCTCAGGCGGTCGGTACTTAAAATCTGCCTGAGAATATGGGAGTCTATATATACCCCTTGGCAGTGTTGGAAAAACCTAACCCGGGCGAAACACTTAGACGCTGTTAGGCTGCCAAAATTTCGTTTGTCGCCAAGTGTTCGCCCTCGTCAGTTCCAGGTACACCGCCGAGCTTCGCTGTCGCCGCCGAGCTTCGCCCTCGTCACTTCCAGGTACGCCGAGCGAAGCCATTGTCGTCGCCACCGAGCTTCAAGGTAAACCCTTCGACCTTCCATCCTCCTTCGCTGTGCTACCTCCATCCCCGACCTCACTGCCGCCTTGCATATCTTTGGTTAGGGTTCGGGAATTGGAAAATGGTAGGCATCCTTGGTTAGGGTTCGGTGGAATTCGAAAAACTGTCAAGTTCGGTGGCATCTTTGGTTAGGGTTCAGTGGGTAGGCATCCTTGGGTTGTCGGTGTACTTCCATCAATTCTACGCAGCAGCAGTTCCAGCAACCCAATATCCTCACCTGACCGGAAATCGAATACGTAATGAACTGGAATATTCATGGTGACTCACACTCGATACACAAAATGAGTTAGGTTGAGGGGGTAACTGCAATGAGAACTCTATTGGAAGTAGGTGTGTCCATCTTCTAGCGGTGCTGGATGCCAAACATATGATGTGTCACTCAAATACGTAGGATTGTGATGATAATGGCCATATTGGCACAATTGATTGAAATTAGTGGCTACGATTTGCATTTTTTAGTACAATGGTCAAATTGAAATACATGAACACGTACAATAAACATATATGTATATTATCCTTTGGAGAATGATATATTACTATGTTGAATAATTCTTGCTGATAGTGTAGCTGTTATATGACTATGAGTTTGTTTATTGAATAGCTTATTCAATCATGATGATGTGAAGAATTACAGGAGGATTGCATGCGTTAAAACAATTATGTATCCCATTATTGAACTCAGCTTAATATTAAGGCATTTCACAGGAAAAAAGTTTATGTACCCATTTATGATTTGTTAGCACCATTTGTATCAAACTAGATATATTGGGACTTCATTTTTGTTGGATGATGTGGGTATCTGGTGCACCCAGTAGAGGAGTCGAACATGGACTTTGGACAAAGTTGCAGAAACACCAGTCTAGGGGTATATGATTGTTCTAGATAAAGCAGATTTCGTCCTTAACGATACTAGTAGAGTCCTACTCTGAATAGAGTTAGGAGTCATATTCAGTTTAGGAACCAGTCCTAGTCCTAGTATGAATTGAGTTACAATCCATATAGGATTTGGAGTCACATGAAGGGGGATTTCAAAAATAAGCCCCCAACCCCTCAACCTGGTTAATCTCATCCTATCAGAAATATTCCACCAAAGGATTCATATGCCCAGACTTGATCAAGTCACCTAAACCTCGTGAATCTCTAGAACTCACCAAGTTTATCACTATAGGAGGCGCCGACTTCCCTGTCCTGTTTTCTAAACAGTCAGGACAATTGACCATCCCAGAAATCCTTGGTGTCATCATATGTGGGGCACGTAATGCCTTTCATGATGGCTGAACCTACTACCATGATGAGCCCATTTGGTGCGGCCGGGCACACCGGGATTAGATTTTGGCGAATGTTTCTGGATTCCTGATTCATTTGAGAATGTGGGTCTTTTATCTTTTTTTACCGTGCAAATACCATGGTTGTAGAGATGATCGCTAAAAAAGAGTGTCTCTTCTCGCCTGCAGCTACTCTGAATGAAGCTAGCCTATTTAGAAAAAAAATAAAATTGCCATTGCTGGTGATCAACTTTAACATGCTTGTCACCCTCGCAATGTATAGGAACATATTGGTCAGTCGGCTTAAACCCTAGAATGCCTTATCAAATCCTAGAATGCTTCCATCTTTTTCTTCATGCAACACTTCATGTATAGTTAATATGCCATTTATTAGATTTTTTGTCTTATTAGATCTATCATGGAAAGCCCTAAGAAGACTGGTCCTGGTAGTAACAACAAAGAAGACAATATGGAGTTTACTGACTCCAGCAGCTCAGGCTCCTATCATAGTCCATCGGATCCTTTTCCGAATATAAAAACTTAAAAGACTTCGGTGGATCTAGACCCAGAATATGATCCTGCCGACGAGGTATGGATCACGAATCTTAACTTCAGCAGTTCAAGTTAATGTTGGTTGTCAAGTATACAAAGTCTTATAATTTTTTTCTACCTAGATTAATCGCGAAGACAATGAGGTGACATTGGCTCCTAAAACCGCAGAAGGTTCTCCAATAGATGAATCCTAAGCCTCACTCAAGCGGAAACGAGGGCAACGAGGTCCCAATAAGGGTCCACTGGACCGCATCATGTACATAACAAGGGTCGGTCCAGGTGGGCTTCCCCAAGAACCACTGGATTCAGTTACCAAGTACCGTAATGCATGCAGTTTTCTTGTTAGAGAGGTTGTGCCGATCACAACCGAGAATTGGAGGAAATTAGTCGAGCAGACCAAGAATGAGTTGTGGGAAAAGATAAAGAAACAATTCAAGTTTCCGGAAGGCACAGAAGAAGCTGTAAAGAAAGCAACATTGGTCTCTTGCGGCAAGAAGTTTCGATGCTGGAAGAGTGAAATGAATGCTTATGTTAAGGCCGATAAGGTCCCTAGCCTGAGAAAGATGGGAAAATCACACAAGCTCAGTGGCAAGAGTGTGTTCGTCAAAAGAGCACACCTGATGCTAAAGCTCTAAGTGCAACTAGGTCAGAGCTTGGAAAAAAGAACAAATACCATCATCGCTTGGGGTCTGCCGGATATGCCCCCAAAGTCCAGAAATTGAATAAGATATTAGACGAAATTACCAGTAAGGGCAATCCTCACCCATTAGAAGGGTGCGATGAGCGAACTCAACGCTGGGTCTTTGCTCGGTCAGGTTTGACCGGCGAGGGCAAACTTGAAAAGCCCGACTCCCTGAATGAAGTAGAGGATAAAATGAAAGAAGTAATTGAAAAGCAACAGAAGGGTCTCTTCAAGCCGAAGAGGGAGAATGACCAACTTACCGCTATCTTAGGAAACCCTGAACACAGCGGACGGGTTCGAGCGGTCTCTTCTCAAATGTCTTGGCTAGATGGTTTCCCTAAAGATAAAGACACATATAGAAGACGTGAGAAGTTTAAGAAAACACTTGATGAAACGATTGCTCAAAAGGTCAAAGAAAATATGTAAGAAATAATAGAACAACTTAGACAATCAGGACAATTAGTGGCACCGAGTACAGTGATGGTTCCGGTGCAAAAGGAGCAATTATTATCTCCAACAGCCTACCCTAGCAGCGTTGGTTCCGTGCCAGGCTCAGGGTCAACCCATAAGTTCCCTGTCGATGATATTGCTACGACAAATCTTGTCGTCTTCTTGTCCCGATAAATCGGGTCGTACTGTAAGACTATTTATGTATTCGAACATGGCAATGTAATGATATTTCACTTTCGTCGACGCATGTACGATTCAACTGATCCTGGCGTACATGTGATTAGCGTCTGTTCATCTTTACGATGACCGGGCGTGACATTAACTCGTGGCAGTCGCAGCATGGTGTCGACATCTTATAAACAAGACATGATTTATTATCACCATGTCTAAATTCAGGACAGCTCTTGCATTGAATGTAAAATACTAAGGATTGACCACAAATATTTCATGTACAGGAGGAGGCAAGTACAAAGTCAAAAGTTGCAGCCATTGTGCATCAACAGGCCATACCGTATTGCCACATCTCCATCTATAAAGAGTCTCTTGCTTGCACTAGGTATGAGGCCGCATCCCTGCAACATGAAGCCAATTATATACATCTGCTATTTCACCTCAAGCAATAGACCATTGTTATTGTGACTCATCATCATTTTTAGGGAAGCCAACCTGGATTCTTTAAAAACAGGCTCACCCAGAAGCAGCTCAGCAAGCAATCTTTCAGATGAAACAGAGTTACCAGCAAGATCAATGTCACTACAAACAGGGCATCCTGGTTACATGAGATCTCCTGATCAGAATGAGCTTCCTCGGCGGTCAATCTCTGTTATTTATACCTCCTCCGGATTTCTAGCAAATCATGTGGAGACAATGTCGCCTATGGCACAGCACTCCATTCATATGACACCAATAAATTTCTCTCCGAAGTCCATCCTCCCAACCAATGGATTCTCAAAATCAAGTCCAAAGAATTCGAACAGTATGGATGGATCGCCAGCACAGGCTTCAACTGTCAGCTCCAAGGAGCAGCAAATTTTAATGTTGACTCCTTGATGAAATGAAACTGGATACTAAGGAACTTGCTAAAGATCATTTGGAGCAGTTTTAAGCTGAAATCAACAGCTAAATGTTAAAAGAATCAACTAGCCAGATTGCCATGCGTCGTGACAGATATTAAAACAATTATAAGTTTCAAACTCTAAATCCAGGTGTACCTCCTAACTGATAATCACGTGCGGATGCATATGATCGCATCTTAAGCTACATCACTATAGGCAGATGAGTAATCCTCTACAAAGAATCTTCCATGGCACATGAACAGGCATACACTAGCAAGACGTGCATATCAGGAAAATGCACAAATCCAATGCAGTACTACTTCAATGATCATGGTCATCAACAAGTTTTAAGTTCAATATTTTTTTTCTTCATGTGCACTTGTAGGAACAAAGCCTCTCAAAGTTTTAGGAATGCAAACAGGGAATTCCGATTCCTGTAGCACCAATTTTGAAACAGTAATGTTGTGTCAAAACTGAGTTTGTTGAAAATTATACTGCGTCAATAAGGCTATCATCCTTTTATTAAGTTAACGAAAGTTAGGTTGACCAGTGAATATCTTTCGGTTCTTAGTTTCATAAAAGATGGGTAGTCTTTGGAATTTTGGACAATGCGCCGATATTTATCAGGCTCACAGCAGACCACAATCTTTTATAGGTGGAAATTGGCATGCATAATGAAGTCCACGAACAGCTGCACCAAGGGCACAATGAGCTGGAACGCTCAAGGGATGAAGCATTTGAGGGCCGGCAGAAAGCTGAGAGGGAGCTGTTCAAAGCATCCATAATGGTATTACTCCTGTTTTTGACAAAACTCTTTTGTTGTTTTCTTAATCATATTGTTAGTATAAACAATAAAAATAACAAAAAGGTTTGGTCAAAAACAAGAGTCATTGTTTATATTAATCATAAGGGCGGGACTCACGCGGTGGTAGGGTCTCTCCACTTGTGCTCTAGAGGCTAGAGGTCATGGGTTCAAATCAGCCTCCATGCACCACCTAGATATTCCCTTGCCCAGAACCCACAATGTATGGGAGCTTCCAGCACTAGGTACACCCTATTAATCATACTGTTAGTATTATATGGGGTCGGACCTGATAGATTCTAGGATTGTCTACCGCGAGGATTAAGTCGGAATAAATTGATCAGTGCATGAAAAAGGGAATGATTGGTATTGAACCTTCATGTGTTGTCACGCCCGGTCATCGTAAAGATGAACAGACGCTAATCACATGTACGCCAGGATCAGTTGAATCGTACATGCGTTGACGAAAGTGAAATACCATTACATTGCCATGTTCGAAATACATAAATAGTCTTACAGAACGACCCGAAGGTCTACAAATACACACCACAAATATTCACAACACTAAACAGTTCAACACTACAGAAAGCAAGATAGATAAGTGGGCTTCGTCTCCACAGGCAGCCGTTGCGCGTGAGGTCGCCAGCCTAGACCAAGTCCTCCGGGTTGACGTAGAAGTCCTCCGGTGCAGCTTCTTCTTCTTCATACTCTAAAGGAGAATTAAACGCTTGAGTACATAGAGTACTCAGCAAGTGCGGGAAGAGGATGACATGATTGGCTAGAGCGAGGAAAGGCCAAATATGGCTTAGCACTATGCTTAGAACCTATCCTTAGCTTTCAATTAACAATATTATAATTCAATAAATAATCAACACATGATTAATGATAATGAAAGTACTTGAACCATAATGACCCATCCATTCCCAACCATAGACTAATTATGAACTGGCCCCAAGCCGCTCTTGTCCGTGAGCACGGCTGTCATGACAGTTTTACCAAATCTCTGCAGAGAGTGTACCCTTTCCCCACAAGCAGTGATTTCATCCCCTGTTGCCAGGTGGACTAGCGAACCTCCCCGTATGCCCGTGGTAGCTAACCACATTTCACACTTCCTTTGGTGTGAGGCTAGGAGATCACTACATGGTCTTTACAAAGGTACTCCCGACTAGTGCTAGCCCTCTAAGGTTTCCACCACTGGGGATTCTCGGAGTAACCCTCCGCCCCAGAGCCCCCTCTTGAGCCTTGCGGTTCCAAGAGCAGATCACCCGCATCATTCCCCGCACCATCCAACCACTAGCAGTTCATCGGGAGAAACCTAATTAATTGACCAAGCTGCCCCATCTCAGTCTCGTGGTGGTACTATAGAGCTTAGTGGCTTCCTCCATAAACCGGTCCTTAGAATCCGGTGGTAACAAACCCCAATCCCGGGTCTCGTGCAAAATGCACCATACCAAAGCTAACCAACCACCAGATTCCTATCCACTAACATTAGGTTTATTCATCACCAAATTAAAGTCATCATAAAGTTGAGCATAGAACATTTGTATGGTATCCCAATCCCAACATCTAAGCATGGCTAAGCATAAATAGGACCTATCTACTTCCAAACCCATTTCAGGTAACAAGGAATTATATGGAACAGGGCATGTAAACATGAAGTAGGACATCAATTTAATTAGCATGCAACTAGCTAAATCCCTAAAATAGGTACAAGATGGTCAAGGGCACTTGCCTTCGTTGGAGACTTGAGAATTGACGAAGTCTTGGTCTTGGAAGTTGAGGTTAGGGTCGTAGAACGACTCTAGATATATGCCCAAGCAATGGCAAGAATAGAATAAAGCTAAATAAGTAAAGGCACGCAAAACAATACATTCACACATACACATAAGCACAAAATTCTACACTAATGCGTCCCTACGAGGTATTTATCATTTATCTTGGCCAAGGTATGCATTTTAGATTTATCCTACAATTTTGGGATTTTATTATAGCCTAAAACCATTTTTATTGAATTTTCTATAGCAAAATGTATTTTAAAACATTTATAATAATTAATCCAGGGACCAAATATATTTTCCATGAACTCTACAATTAATTCACAGCATAAAATAATTTATAAACATTTTTCATAGCATTTCTACACTTATTCATCATTTTTATCAAATTCCTATACCCTAAATACAATTAAAAACCCTATTCAGCAAATAAATAAAAGTCCAGGGGTTAGTTAAATAGTTTTCTACACTGCACAGGGCCTAAATACATTATTCTACCAAAATACAGGGGTTAGAATGCTTAAATAAATGTTTAAAACCAATTTTTAGGGTTCCAGGGGCTAGTCTGCAATTTCCAGGGGCTAGATCCGAATTGCAGAAGAGTCCAGGGGGTAGCTAATGAGATTCCAGGGGCCTGGGTGCAAACCGAAGGCGGGAAATGAGCTTTTGAATTCGGGCCGTTGGATTCCAATCGGGTGGCTCGGATTTAATGAAGCGAAGGGGTATGGACCCTTCTAATCGTGGCCGTTGGCCCCCAACCGAGGGCCACGATTGAGCCACGACGCCCTGGCCGGCGCCAGCGCGCTGCGCGGCGGCGCCCGACGGCGCACGGCGGCAGGCTCGCCGGAATAAGCGCAACCAAGTGAATTCTACCCCAATTCTTAGATCTAAGCATGGGAAAACGAAGAGGGGGGCACGGTGATCTCACCAGGGGCGTCGATCGGGCTCGGGGAAGAGGGGATGACGCCGGCGACGAAGAGAGGCGGCGGAGCTCGACGGTGAGCGGCGAAACTGCGATGCACTGATGATCTCCCTGAGCTACGATGTCCGGGATGCTCCTGGCGGTGCAGCAAACGCGTTAGGCCAAGAATGGAGGGAGGAAGAAGGTAGCACCGACGGGAACGCGGGGACAGAGGGACTCACCGGCGGTGAAGGCTCTAGGGCTCCGGGAAGCTCGGGGAAGGGGGGGAAAATGGGGCGTCGGGTGATTTATAGGGCGGGGGAGACTGCGGTTGCGGCCCTCGGCCGAAATTTGAACGAGGGGAGGGGATCCGAGGGGGGAAGGATCGTGGGCGCGGAGAGAGCGCGGGCAGTTGCGCAACGGCGCGGGGAAGAAGAGGGAGAGGGGGCAGACGCGCTGACAAGGGGGGCCCGGCTGACCAGAGAGAGGAGGGGGGAGGGAAGATGCGGCTGGGCCAGCGGGGGAGAATTGGGCTATGGCCAGAATTCGGCCCAAGTGGGGTTTTTCCTTTTATTTCTCTTTTTCTTTTCTTTTTCCTTTGATTTGATTTGAATTTCAATTTAATTCGAAGTCTACTCGTTTGAATTCAAACTTCCACACCAGAATGCAAATTCAAAAGTATGCTAAACATTTTTGAAAGGTTGGTTTACAATTTTGACATTTTTAGGGTGTTACAACTCTACCCCCCTTAAAAGGAATCTCGCCCTCGAGATTCGGACGTTCTAAGAGAATAGATGAGGGAAATCCGCCTTGAGAGCTTCTTCTCTTTCCCAGGTTGCTTCTGCCTCGGAATGATGTTTCCATGGCACTTTACACATGCGAATGACTTTGTTCCTCGTGACTTTTTCTAGTGTCTCAAGTATTTTGACAGGCTGCTCTACGTAAGACAAGTCCTCCTGTACATCCACGGCTTCCATGGGCAATTGCTCTTCAGGCACTCTTAAACACTTCTTAAGCTGTGACACATGGAACACATTGTGCACATCTGCCAGGTGTGGCGGAAGCTCAAGCTGATATGCCACTTCACCTCGTCTTTCGAGTATCTTGAACGGGCCAATGTATCGGGGTGACAGCTTGCCTCTTACTTTGAATCTTCTCAAGCCTCTCACAGGTGACACCTTCAAGTACACATAGTCACCAACTTCAAATGTGAGATCGCGTCTTCGAGTATCCGCATAACTCTTCTGTCTCGTTTGAGCCGCCTTTAGATTCTTCCGAATTTCTTGTACTTGTCTTTCAGCCTCTTGTAATACGTCAGGCCCAAAGACTTGACTTTCCCCAGTTTGATTCCAAAACAACGGTGTCCTACATTTTCGCCCATACAATGCTTCAAAAGGAGACATCTTCAAACTGGCTTGATAACTGTTGTTGTAAGAAAATTCGGCATATGGCAGATTCTTGTCCCAACTCTTGCTATTCTTTAAAGCACACGCTCTCAACATGTCTTCTAATATCTGGTTGGTGCGTTCTGTCTGACCATCAGTTTGAGGATGATACGCCGAACTGAAATTTAGACGGGTATCCATTGATTCATGTAACTTCTGCCAGAATCTTGAGGTGAATTGAGTGCCTCTGTCTGAGATGATCTTCTTAGGAACTCCATGTAAGCATACAATCCTGGAGATGTACAGTTCCGCCAACTTGGGGCCGTTGTAGGTCTCTTTCACAGGAATAAAGTGAGCCACTTTAGTTAGACGGTCCACAATAACCCATATAGAATCATATCCAGACTGTGTTCTTGGTAGTCCCACAATGAAGTCCATACTAATTTCTTCCCACTTCCATTCTGGCACTTTGATTGGTTGGAATAACCCTGCTGGTCTTTGATGTTCCGCCTTAATCAATTGACATGTATCACATATAGCCACATATTCGGCTACATCCCGCTTCATTCCATGCCACCAATATCGATCTTTAAGATCTTGATACATCTTTGTGCTTCCGGGATGAATGGAGTATGATGAGTCATGAGCTTCTCTTAATATCAACTCTTTAATCTCCTTGATATCTGGAACACAAATCCGCTTTCCAAGCCATAAGGTTCCTTGTTCATCCTCTCTAAAGTTCGGAGCTTTCCCTTTCTTCATCAACTGTTTGATCTCTTTGACCTTCTCATCATTCTTCTGCCCTTCTCGTATATCACGTTCGAGGGTTGAGTCCACTTCCATAGCAACTGCTTCAGTGCTAGACACTAGACATAGATTTAACCTTGCAAACTCTTCACATAGCTGGGGTTGAAGAGCTTGTACTGTCAAGTTATTGCTTTGTCCCTTCCGGCTTAGAGCGTCAGCGACCACATTAGCCTTGCCTGGATGGTAGTTGATTCCCACATCAAAATCATTGATTAACTCCAACCAACGACGTTGCCTAAGGTTAAGATCCGGCTGTGTAAATATGTACTTCAAACTTTTGTGATCTGTATATATCTCCGTCCTTTTTCCCATTAAGTAATGTCTCCATATCTTCAAAGCATGAACAACAGCTGCCAATTCTAAGTCATGTGTTGGATAGTTCCTCTCATGTTTCCGAAGCTGTCTTGAAGCGTAGGCCACAACATGTCCTCCTTGCATTAAGACACATCCTAAACCATGACCAGATGCGTCACAATAGACCACAAACTCCTTTTGCATATCGGGCATCACCAATACCGGTGCACTGGTTAACCTCTTCTTCAATTCGGCGAAGCTTACCTCACATTCGGGGGTCCACTTGAAAGCAACTCCTTTCTCAAGCAACTTGGTTAGTGGTCGAGAGATCTTTGAAAATCCCTCGATGAATCGACGGTAATAACCTGCCATACCTAAGAATCTTCTTATATCATGTACACTCTCAGGTGTTTCCCACTTAAGGACATCGGCCACTTTGCCTGGATCCACTGCTATACCTCCTTCAGATATGACATGTCCCAAAAATGATACCTCCTTTAGCCAAAACTCACACTTACTAAGTTTGGCATACAGTTGATGTTGGCGAAGCTGCTGTAAGGCCATCCTGAGGTGCTCCTCATGCTCTTCTTCAGTCTTGGAGTAGATAAGTATGTCATCGATGAATACCACTACGAACTTGTCCAAGTACTCCATGAAAACCTTGTTCATAAGATACATAAAATACGCCGGTGCATTGGTCAATCCGAACGACATGACTGTATACTCATACAATCCATACCGAGAGACAAATGCCGTCTTGGGAATATCCGACGGTCTAATCTTCAGTTGATGGTAGCCCGAACGGAGATCAATCTTGGAAAACACACATGCTCCTCTTAACTGATCAAATAAATCTTCAATCCTGGGTAGTGGGTATTTATTCTTGATTGTCACCTCATTTAAGGCACGATAATCCACACACAACCTTTGAGTTC
Source organism: Tuctoria greenei (assembly GCA_036927565.1). Classification (NCBI taxonomy): domain Eukaryota; kingdom Viridiplantae; phylum Streptophyta; class Magnoliopsida; order Poales; family Poaceae; genus Tuctoria; species Tuctoria greenei. The sequence continues at coordinate 9,029,586 of JAYESD010000009.1, forward strand.
CATCCTTCTTAGGTACAAATATGACTGGTGCTCCCCAAGGCGATGAGCTTGGACGAATATATCCTTTTGCCAATAATTCCTCAATATGATCCTTTAGTTCAGCTAGTTGTTTAGCATCCATTCTATATGGCCTCTTATATATTGGGGCCGTTCCAGGTACTAGTTCAATGATAAATTCAATCTCTCGATCAGGGGGCATACCTGGCAAGTCATCTGGGAATACATCCGGAAATTCTTTCACAACCCTGATGTCTTTGGTACTCTCAAGGTGATTGAGTTGTACTATTGCTTCTTGTGTCTGATCTGGCTTGAATTCCACTGTGGTGCCATCCGGGTGTGTTAAGCAGACTGTTCTAGTTGCACAATGAATTACTCCTTGATTCTTTGTCAACCAGTCCATTCCCAGAATGATATCTAATCCTTGTGAGTCCAACACTATTAGGTTGGCCCAAAAGACTACCCCCCTTATGTTTATACTCACTTTTCGGCATAGATGCCTTGCCACCATCTCTCCTCCAGGAGAGTTTATCAATAATGGCCCATTCAAGAATGTAACTACCATGTCATGCTTCTTTATGAAATCCTTGGATATGAATGAATGTGTAGCACCCGAATCAAACAATATGGTGGCGGGGTGGGAGTTGACAGAGAACGTACCGATCACCACATCAGGTGCTTCCTGTGCTTGCTCCAGAGTCACATGGTTGACACGGCCAGTTGGGTTCTGCTGCTTCTTTGGACAACTGCTGGCATAGTGTCCCCATTCTCCGCACTTGTAACATTGTACTCCTGCAGCATTATTTGGGCCCTTGTTGCCTCCTGACTGGTTTCTTGGGGGTTGGCCACTTGGACGGTTAGCTGGGGCTGAAGGGCGGGGTGGCTGCATCTGCTGGCGTGGGGGTTGCATTGGCTGGCGTGGTGGCTGCTGCTGCTGCTGCTGCTGCTGCTGCTGCTGGCGCATTGGCTGGTTGTAAGGAGTGGGTGGCCTGTAGTTGGAGTTGGGAAACCTCTGTCCCGAGTAATTCATGGGACGAGTTATATGAGTTGTAGGCGGAGGGTTGAGACGGGGGCGTACATTGCTGCTGGAGGCATGTGCTGCTAAAGTCAACTTCCTCTTTCTTTCGTCATCTTCCAGTTCCTTCTTAGTCCTTTCCACTTCAAAAGCTTTGTCCACTAACTTCTGGAAGTCGCCGTAGTCGCTGGAAGACATAGCAAACTTTAACTCTTTGTCCAGCCCATTCTTGAAGCGGAATTGTTTCTTGGCGTCGGTATCCACATCTGTTGGGGCATAGCGGGATAGCTGGGTGAAGGCATTCAGGTAGGCCCTCACAGTCATGCGGCCTTGCTTTAGCGTCAGGAATTCTTCACGCCTGGCTTGTATCTCTCCTTCAGGTACAAAGTGATTGCGGAAGTTGGTTCGGAATTCTTCCCATGTAATATTTTCCGGGTCCCGGTGGGCTTCGGTGAAGGCGGTCCACCAGTCAGCTGCTGGTCCTTGAAGTTGATGGGAGGCTAGTAGCACTTTCTCCCTTCCTTCACAGTGGACGAGCCTCAGCTTGCTATCAATGGTACGGAGCCAATCATCGGCGTCCATGGGTTCGGTAACGGTGGCAAAAGTGGGTGGATGGGTGTTCAGAAAGTCCCTAAGGAAGGACCTAGGTGGAAAAGGTGGTGGTGGCGGAAGGTTGTAGTTTGGTGGTGGTGGGGGTGGGGCTTGTTGCAGGTTGGTGACAATTTGGGTGAGGTTGTTAAGCAACTGGGTCTGAAGAGCCATCATCTGTTGCATTTGTTGAGATGCTGGGGCTCCTCGAGCACCCCTTGCATTCCATCCAGGGACACCTCCAAGTCCTTCATCCAGAGGTGGGTTACCACGACCACGACCTCTACCTCTACCTCGTCCAGCCATCTGTGATAGAGAAGTTCATTGAGGTCTTAGAATAATAGATGAGATGAGAAAGGATATGCTAGGGTAACACGGTCCCAACTATATGCATCAAGGGTAATAGACATAAAGCAAGTTCATTAACCAACTAGTGTGGAGGTGGACAAGATGCCTAAGCATTCCACCACTCACACGACACATAAACAAGACTAAAGACATGGATGTGGACAGGATGCCGAAGCATTCCACAACTCATGTCGCAACCAACACACACAACATAAAGCAAACTACTAGCTTGACAACATAAAAGGTACAACTCAAGACTAGGGAGGGCGTAGCTACACGCTCCTACAAACTAAGGATAACTGTCCTGAGTCGTCCAGCGGGGAAACGAGTCCACTCCTACTCGTCGGAGTCCTCCTCAACCTCCATCTCCGGGTCTTCTTCTTCTGAGTCTTCTCTTGAGTTCTCGGGGCAGTTCATGCGGCGATCCGGAGAGTTCGGGTCCCAAGGCTCCACGTCCGAAGCGTACTGCGGAGAGTTAGGATCAACTCCAGTGATCCTCGTGTAGCGTCGGCGAAGTCGCTCGTAGCGGTCGACCAGGTCCCTGCTGTCCTGCAGCTCCTGCTGACAACGCTGGAGTCGCGAAGACAACTCCACAACGTCGTCCACCAGCCTCTCGCACTGGGGGTGAGTCAAGCGTCCCTCGACGTCACGTCCAGTGAAGGCGGCTGTGCCACTAGGGCGCTGAGGGGTGTACGCGTGCTTCGTGCACCCAAGAAGGAACCTGTGGGCGTGGCTCCAGTAGGTGGTCGCCTCCCACGTGGCGTCCTCCTCAGCTGCACGCTGGGAGCTCCTCCAGGCCGGAGAGAAGTGCGAGTGCAGCAACTCCGAGTCGTAGTAGACGGCCAGCTGAGAAGTCCACTCCAGCTCACCAGTATAGGGTGCAAAGACCCTAGTGGTGTGGTAGACTAAGCGGACACGGTACTCACGGTACCCCGCAGCTCGAAGAAGAGAACGAAGACGGACACGCATCCTTGAAGCAGCACTCCCGTTGGAGAGCAGCGTCGTCTCCCTCCGGGGTGTGTAAGGTGCGGAGCGACTGGCTAGGGCGTGCTGAGGGACACGACCTCCAGTCGACTTACGGGCCGTCTGCTTGGTCCGCGCCATCTACAAACATTTGAAAAGAAGAGAGTGAGATTAATAATTAATAAATCAATTTAGAATAAAAACAATAAGCAAAGTAAGGTAAGAAGCACAAGGGTTGAGATGGAGAGTACAAAGTTTTGGAAATACTATTTCATATGAAAATAGTATAGTCCTTAATTTTCGGCCATTTCTAACTAGGCTTGCGTCCTACGGGCAACACGGCTCTGATACCACTTTGTCACGCCCGGTCATCGTAAAGATGAACAGACGCTAATCACATGTACGCCAGGATCAGTTGAATCGTACATGCGTTGACGAAAGTGAAATACCATTACATTGCCATGTTCGAAATACATAAATAGTCTTACAGAACGACCCGAAGGTCTACAAATACACACCACAAATATTCACAACACTAAACAGTTCAACACTACAGAAAGCAAGATAGATAAGTGGGCTTCGTCTCCACAGGCAGCCGTTGCGCGTGAGGTCGCCAGCCTAGACCAAGTCCTCCGGGTTGACGTAGAAGTCCTCCGGTGCAGCTTCTTCTTCTTCATACTCTAAAGGAGAATTAAACGCTTGAGTACATAGAGTACTCAGCAAGTGCGGGAAGAGGATGACATGATTGGCTAGAGCGAGGAAAGGCCAAATATGGCTTAGCACTATGCTTAGAACCTATCCTTAGCTTTCAATTAACAATATTATAATTCAATAAATAATCAACACATGATTAATGATAATGAAAGTACTTGAACCATAATGACCCATCCATTCCCTACCATAGACTAATTATGAACTGGCCCCAAGCCGCTCTTGTCCGTGAGCACGGCTGTCATGACAGTTTTACCAAATCTCTGCAGAGAGTGTACCCTTTCCCCACAAGCAGTGATTTCATCCCCTGTTGCCAGGTGGACTAGCGAACCTCCCCGTATGCCCGTGGTAGCTAACCACATTTCACACTTCCTTTGGTGTGAGGCTAGGAGATCACTACATGGTCTTTACAAAGGTACTCCCGACTAGTGCTAGCCCTCTAAGGTTTCCACCACTGGGGATTCTCGGAGTAACCCTCCGCCCCAGAGCCCCCTCTTGAGCCTTGCGGTTCCAAGAGCAGATCACCCGCATCATTCCCCGCACCATCCAACCACTAGCAGTTCATCGGGAGAAACCTAATTAATTGACCAAGCTGCCCCATCTCAGTCTCGTGGTGGTACTATAGAGCTTAGTGGCTTCCTCCATAAACCGGTCCTTAGAATCCGGTGGTAACAAACCCCAATCCCGGGTCTCGTGCAAAATGCACCATACCAAAGCTAACCAACCACCAGATTCCTATCCACTAACATTAGGTTTATTCATCACCAAATTAAAGTCATCATAAAGTTGAGCATAGAACATTTGTATGGTATCCCAATCCCAACATCTAAGCATGGCTAAGCATAAATAGGACCTATCTACTTCCCAACCCATTTCAGGTAACAAGGAATTATATGGAACAGGGCATGTAAACATGAAGTAGGACATCAATTTAATTAGCATGCAACTAGCTAAATCCCTAAAATAGGTACAAGATGGTCAAGGGCACTTGCCTTCGTTGGAGACTTGAGAATTGACGAAGTCTTGGTCTTGGAAGTTGAGGTTAGGGTCGTAGAACGACTCTAGATATATGCCCAAGCAATGGCAAGAATAGAATAAAGCTAAATAAGTAAAGGCACGCAAAACAATACATTCACACATACACATAAGCACAAAATTCTACACTAATGCGTCCCTACGAGGTATTTATCATTTATCTTGGCCAAGGTATGCATTTTAGATTTATCCTACAATTTTGGGATTTTATTATAGCCTAAAACCATTTTTATTGAATTTTCTATAGCAAAATGTATTTTAAAACATTTATAATAATTAATCCAGGGACCAAATATATTTTCCATGAACTCTACAATTAATTCACAGCATAAAATAATTTATAAACATTTTTCATAGCATTTCTACACTTATTCATCATTTTTATCAAATTCCTATACCCTAAATACAATTAAAAACCCTATTCAGCAAATAAATAAAAGTCCAGGGGTTAGTTAAATAGTTTTCTACACTGCACAGGGCCTAAATACATTATTCTACCAAAATACAGGGGTTAGAATGCTTAAATAAATGTTTAAAACCAATTTTTAGGGTTCCAGGGGCTAGTCTGCAATTTCCAGGGGCTAGATCCGAATTGCAGAAGAGTCCAGGGGGTAGCTAATGAGATTCCAGGGGCCTGGGTGCAAACCGAAGGCGGGAAATGAGCTTTTGAATTCGGGCCGTTGGATTCCAATCGGGTGGCTCGGATTTAATGAAGCGAAGGGGTATGGACCCTTCTAATCGTGGCCGTTGGCCCCCAACCGAGGGCCACGATTGAGCCACGACGCCCTGGCCGGCGCCAGCGCGCTGCGCGGCGGCGCCCGACGGCGCACGGCGGCAGGCTCGCCGGAATAAGCGCAACCAAGTGAATTCTACCCCAATTCTTAGATCTAAGCATGGGAAAACGAAGAGGGGGGCACGGTGATCTCACCAGGGGCGTCGATCGGGCTCGGGGAAGAGGGGATGACGCCGGCGACGAAGAGAGGCGGCGGAGCTCGACGGTGAGCGGCGAAACTGCGATGCACTGATGATCTCCCTGAGCTACGATGTCCGGGATGCTCCTGGCGGTGCAGCAAACGCGTTAGGCCAAGAATGGAGGGAGGAAGAAGGTAGCACCGACGGGAACGCGGGGACAGAGGGACTCACCGGCGGTGAAGGCTCTAGGGCTCCGGGAAGCTCGGGGAAGGGGGGGGAAATGGGGCGTCGGGTGATTTATAGGGCGGGGGAGACTGCGGTTGCGGCCCTCGGCCGAAATTTGAACGAGGGGAGGGGATCCGAGGGGGGAAGGATCGTGGGCGCGGAGAGAGCGCGGGCAGTTGCGCAACGGCGCGGGGAAGAAGAGGGAGAGGGGGCAGACGCGCTGACAAGGGGGGCCCGGCTGACCAGAGAGAGGAGGGGGGAGGGAAGATGCGGCTGGGCCAGCGGGGGAGAATTGGGCTATGGCCAGAATTCGGCCCAAGTGGGGTTTTTCCTTTTATTTCTCTTTTTCTTTTCTTTTTCCTTTGATTTGATTTGAATTTCAATTTAATTCGAAGTCTACTCGTTTGAATTCAAACTTCCACACCAGAATGCAAATTCAAAAGTATGCTAAACATTTTTGAAAGGTTGGTTTACAATTTTGACATTTTTAGGGTGTTACATGTGTGGGTGGCGCCGACGTGATCGATGGGGTAGCCATTGCAATGGTCAAGACCGACGATGCTCAGGGAGCAGTTCGGAGTGGGTAGTGGTGACCTTCGTGTCGCCACCGACACTGCCCGAGCACGGCGGCAACATAGGGGTTCGACGTGGTTGCGGTGGGTCTTCCTCCCGCAGCTGGTTGCGCTCCTACTCGATCGGACTAGGGTTTGTCGGCGGGGTTGTGGCGGCTGCGGTGAACCTCGTACCGTGTTCTGTCTGGTCCCCACCTCTATTTATTTGCGAAGTGCGACGGGGGCTCACCAGCTATAGTTGGACTGGGACGCCCCCGATCAGGGCGTTTGTGAGGGCAAAGCCCTCTTGGGTCTGTTGGGGCCCGAGAGAGTTAGGGAGATCAATCTAACAGTGTCCCCCTTGATCTCACTCTGTACTTTTCCTTTATCTTCTTTTCTCTTTTCTTTCTTCATCATAAATTTGTGTATAGAGCATGTTTCATCATCACTGTCAACTGTCGATAGACTTAACAACTACAATACATGCCTTCATTCAGAAAGAAACATACTATTTAATCTTTTGGGCCCTTGTAGTCCAGAGATTACAGGCTGTCCCTTAACCCCATGTCGGCTACGTGTTCCTTGAACACGGTGGGTGGTTAGCCTTTCATTAACAGATCCGCAAGCATTTTTGTTGTGCTTATGTGCTCGAGACTTATAGTCTGATCTCGGACTTTATCTTTCACAAAATAGTATTTTATGTCAATGTGTTTGACAGCACCACTTGACTTATTGTTGTGTGCGTACATTACTGCATGTTCATTATCGCGGTACAACTTTAGTGGTCTGGAGATGTTGTCAACCACTTTCAAACCAGGTATGATCTTTTTAAGCCAGTTCACCTGCCCTGTGACCTCATAGCATGCAACAAACTCGGCATACATTATGAACGATGTAGTGACGGTTTGTTTGCAACTCTTCCACGATATTGCTCCTCCGACGAGGGTGAACACATACCAAGACGTGGATTTCCTGTCATCCCCTACATAATCGGAGTCTGAGTCCCACGATATGTAGAGATCCTGTCTTCCATATGTTAACATGAGGCCTTTAGTTCCTTGCAAATAGCGCAAAACTTTCTTTACCAATTTCCAATGTTCTGGTCCTGAATTACTCTATAATCTGCCAAGCAACCCGGTGACAAAAGCTAGATCAGAGTGTGTGCATACTTGTGCATACTGTAAGCTTCTGACAGCTGAAGCATATGGTATCATTTTCATTTGAATAATCTTGTATTGATTCTTGGGACATTGAAATTCCCAATATCTGTCGCCCTTAACTATAGGTGCAAGTGACGCACTACATTTGTGCATACTGTATTTCTTCAGGACCTTTTCTATATACATCCTTTGTGATAGTCCTAATACCCTTTTGGTTCTGTATTGATGAATCCTGATTCCCAAAACGATCTTCGCTTCACCGATATCTTCATATCAAAATGCGAGGAAAAGAAACTTTTTGTTTCCAGCAGTAGACTGACATCACTACTAGCAAGTAAAATATCATCCACATATAGGATTAGGAAGATATACTTCCCATTCTTAAAATTTGCATAAATGCAATTATCCTCCACATTTTCTTTGAACCTGGACTCTTTAATCGTTTTATCAAACTTCAAGTACCACTGTCTTGAAGTTTGCTTTAATCCATAAATCAATTTCTTTAGACGGCATCTCAACCTTTCTTTTCCTTCCATGACAAAACCTTTTGGTTGTGCCATGTAGACAGTTTCCTCCAGATCCCCATTTAGGAATGCTGCCTTTACATCCATCTAATGTAATTCTAAATCCTAATGAGTTACAACAACCATTATATTCTGAAGGAATGTTTACATGAGACTGGAGGAAATGTCTCATTGTAATCAATCTCCTCTCTTTGCGTATAGTCCTTTACCACAAGTCGTGCTTTAAATTTATCTAAATTCCCTTGGGAATCATTTAATTTTGTAGACCCATTTGCAGCCTGCTGTTTTGGCACCTTTTGGAATTGTTTCTAAGTCCCAAACTTCGTTGGTACTCATTGATCTAATTTTATCTTCCATGGCCTCAAGCCATTTTAATGAATATTTACTTCTCATGGCTTCCACAAATGAGGTGGGATCACCCTCCATTTGAACTTCTTCACTACTATAGACTTCATAATAGTCAGGAATAGCGACCTTCCTTGTTCTTTGAGGTCTCCGTGCGGGCTCGGCCAGTAGGACCTCATCTATTTGGGGTTGTTGTTGCTCCCCTCATTTGTGGCAATAGGTTCACCCGGTTCCTGAAAAACACAGGTTCCACATTCTCATTCGTTGTTACCACAGGAGGAGCTACATCAAGTGCTGGTATCGCAATGACTTGCACTGCTGGTGCAGCTACAACTCGCAGTGAGAAGAAAAAATCTTGAATCATGGGGTTTGGTGTATACACCCGCTTCTCCTCAAGATCAATCTTCTGAACTGTCATGCTCTCCCTAAATCATTTCTTCTTCAAGGAAGATAGCATGCCTTGTTTCTACAAACTTTGTGAATCTATCTGGGCAGTAGAAATGATTACCCTTTGACTTTTCTGGATATTTTTTTTGATCTAATTTTCCAATGGTCGGGTTAAATAATTTTACCTCAGCAGGACTCCCCCACACCCTCAGGTGTTTTAATAAGGGTACTCTTCCTATCCACATCTCATATGGTGTTTTCGGTACTGATTTACTGGGAACTCTGTTGAGAATATGGATGACGGTTTTCAAAGCCTCAATCCATAAGCTCGCTGGTAATGTAGAGTAGCTGATCATACTTCGCACCATATCCATCAAGGTATGGTTGCATATTTATGCCATTTCGTTCTGCTAAGGTTCGCCTGACATTGAATACTGGGCAACAATGCCTTGTTCCATCAGAAATTTTGCAAAAGGTCCTGGAACTTGTCCATATGGGGTATGTCGACCGTAGTATTCCCCTCCGCGGTCTGATCTGACAACATTGGTCTTTGCATCATGTTGATTTTCTACCTCGACCTTGAATATTTTGATTTTATCCAAAGCATTTGATCTTTCTTTAATTGGATAAATGTATCCGTGTAGGGAATAATCATCTGTGAATGTTATAAACAAATCATAACCATCCACACTCCTTACTGAGAAGGGACCACATCTGTTTGTGTAAATTATCTCTAATACACCTGTGCTTCTCTTAGCATTTTTTTATTTTCTTTATACATTTTCCTTTTATGCACTCAATGCAGTGATCTAATTTTGAGAACTCTAAAGGAGGAAGAATCTCATTTTCACTAATCTTTCTATTTTCTCCCTTGAAATATGGCCTAAATGACAAAGCCATAATTTCGATGACGCATCATGAGTTCTTTTCTATTTTCTATGCGCGATTGCAGACGAGGATACATTCGCATCTTCATTGCATAAGGAATTAACACTTTTACGCATTGATAGTAAGTAAATATAATTTCTTTTGAATGCAATAGTAACTAATGTATTGTTACATTCTATCAAACATTTGCTATCTTTTAAAAGACAAACATATCCATCATGATACAAGCAAGATACAATAATCAAGTTTCTCTGTAAAGAAAGTACATAAAAGACATCTTTAAGAACTAAAATAAAGCTAGTGTCTAGCTCCAAATGAACATCGCCAACCGCTTCAACATCCGCCTAGACTCCATTTGCCTCGCTTCTTTAAGTGGCCCTCGTCGAATGGAATCCCTGCAATGAATTTGCAACATGGATAGTTACACCTGAGTCAATACACCAAGTAGATTTACAATAATCTGTATACAGGAATTCATCTATAGAATAAATAATGTTCTCACCTCTCTTTGCCATGATCATCTTTAAGTATTTGGGACAATTACTTTTGTAATGTCCCCTCTCTTTGTAGTGGAGACACTGGTCTTTATCTACTATGAACTGTCCTTCTTGAGGTTTGTGTTGCTGAAACTAAGCTAGAGCTTTTCCTTTTGAGGAGGAGGAAGCATTGACTATGTTAGGCGCATGCTTTTTCTTGTTGACGTAGTTGATAGAGCTTCCATTTGCAGACTTATTTCTCTCCTCCTTCTGAACACACATCGAAATGGTCTTATCTATATCTCATTTTTTTGGCTTAGAGTTATAGTTGACCACAAAGGTCTCAAACTCCTTGGGCAACGAGGCAAAAATCAAATGGACAATGTGATCCTCTTTAAAAGAAAGGTCCAAAGACTTAAGCTTGTTGTTCTGGTTGACCATTCGATGGATGTGCTCCCTAACCCCACCTCCATTGTACCTTTCTGAAACAAACTGTTTAATCAATAGGGTAGCATATGTCTTTAAAAACCAGTGTATTGATTCTTTATCTTTTCGAGGTACTCCGTCACAGTGGGGCAACATGAAATTGAGCCCGTAATAGAGGGCTCAATAGTGTTCTTCATTACTGCAAAACATTTTTTGTTGGCAGGAACCCATCTAGCATGAGCTTTCTCATAGTCATATTTGCTCCTCTTGCATAAAGTCTATTTTTGCTTCCAAGAAGCATATGTGTCCGTGGCATCCCTTTCGTGTGGCACAGGCTCTATGGGTTCTGGAATAGTCATAATCTAATCTAGCTCAACCATAATAAAAAACAGTTCCAGTTTCTTAAACCACTCATTGTAGTTGTCTCCTTCTAAAATAGGGATGTCCTTGATGGTAACCATCATGGATAACCCTCTTGAAAAATTTCCATACTAAGTGAGAATTTGAAGTAAAATTCAAACATATTACTGCATATTTATAATCAACGTTGGTCAGAAAATAAACATGCACTATCCTTTTGTATTAAAACTAAATCACCGTTGGGCAGAAAATTAGAATTAATACATTGGAAATATCTATTACAATTGCAATATTGCTATTATCAACGTTGGTCAGAAAATAACAATATTGTAATTCAAATTTTAATTTGTCTTGAAATTTAAATCTCTCGTTGGTTCGAATTTAAATAGCAAGACAAAAAATATAGAGAATTATTTATATACTTTGTAGCAGAAACATCAACAATTTAAATTTATCTTTTTATATTTTCTAGAGGCATTCTTTTCTGGTATAATCCCTGTCAATTAATTCACGTTGGTTCAAAAATTACATGGATGAACTCTGAGAAATTTGTTTGAAAACTATTCAAATTTGCTTCTGGAAAAAATAAAACAATAAGTTTTTCTTTTGGGGTTCTATAATCTCAGCCCACTTGGGCTTTCTGCGCACGCGCACTGGCAGCCCATCCGGGGCAAGGCCCCCCCCCCCCCCCGGATTGATCTTGACCATCGTTTCCATCGGACGATCGCACGGGCCGTCTGGAGGAACAAAACCGACAGCGTCTACCGAAACCCTATGCATTTCTCATCTCCCGTTCTCCCGAAATGGCGATGAGAGCGAGAGCAACAGCGATGGCGGCGAGCACCACAATGAGGCCCCTCACTAGTGTGCGCGTCCAACGTAGGGTGAGCGGGCCACCATCAAGTAGTTTCTCTGTGGTGCCAGGATCGGTCGCGGCGAGACAAGCGACGACATGGGCTCTGTTCTTTCGTTGTCACAGGCGAGCGGTCGCGCCTAGATCTGGTCGATGTGCTGGAGCACAACGACCTTGGACGGCGCGATGGGAAGAGGAGGTAAGTCCTCCTCCCCCCTGTTAGGGTTGGGGTGCTTTTTTTATTTTCTTTCCGATCTCTAATCAACGCGATTAGATTGGCAATCGGATACCATTGATAGATTCTAGGATCGTCTACCGCGAGGATTAAGTCAGAATAAATTGATCCGTGCATGAAAAAGGGGATGCCCGGGATCGAACCTTCAAGTGTCGGTGGCGCCGACGTGATCGGTGGGGTAGCTATTGCAATGGTCGAGACCGACGGTGTTTGGGGAGCAGTTTGAAGTGGGTAGCAGTGATCTTCGGGTCACCACTGACACTGACCGGGCACGACGGCGGCGTAGGGGTTTGACGTGGTTGCGGTTGGTCTTCCTCCAGCCGCTGGCTGCACTCCTACTCAATCGGACTAGGGTTTGTCCACTGGGTTGTGGCGGCTACGGTGAACCTCTTACCGTGTGCCGCCCGGCCCCCACCTCTATTTGGACCGGGACGCTCCTGATCAGAGCGTTTGTGAGGGCAAAGCCTTCTCGGGTCCGTTGGGGCCCGAGTGGGTTTGGGAGATCAATCTAACAGGACCTACTCCAAGTACCATGATGACTATACGATCAAAGCAGAGTGGGTCATCCTAGATACCATAACAAAACAATCCTAACAAGTTCAACTTACTGATGGCTTTGATTAAGTGGCATGCAATTATCCAGGAAGGACTACTCTGCTTTGGCCGTACTGTTCTCATGGCACTTGGAGTAGGTCCAGCTCCACATAACATTAGCTGTATGATTAGTAGGGTGTACCCAGTGCTAAAAACTCTCACATAATATAGGGTCTCGGAAAGGGAATTTCTACGAAGTCATCCCCTTCTTAATTTGCATGGAGAATGATTCGAACACATGACCTCCAAGACACAAATGGAAAGACTACCACTGCACTAGTCCCACCCTTCAAGCAACCTTCTTTTGAAATAATATTATATGCCAGAAAGTTAAATGTGTTCATTATCAATTAACTCTTATCTTGCAGTTCAAAGCATGGGAGAATTCATTCCGCAAAGAAAAGTTGAGTTAGAGGAAAGATTGAACAGAGAAAAGGCATGTTTTGAAAAAGATAATTTTACTATATACAATGAACTGCAGAAGGCAAAAGAGCAAAGGGCAGAACTGGAGAACAAGCTTCTCCAGACCAAATCCTTGCTGGAAGAGCTCCAACAGCTGCAAGGAGAGCTGCAACGTGAGAAAAAAGACACTCTAAGAGAAGTTGATGAGATGCACAAACTAAATGGCAATATCGCCACCACCTTAGTGGCGCGCTACATCATCACCCGGATGTAATGTTAAGTGAGCAAGGGTCTTTGCATCTTACTCGACGGATGCCAAGGGTAAGGAAGCTAGCCGAGGAAACTAGGTTTTGGGTGGGTAGTTGGAATATAGGATTCTTGACTGGAAATCTACGAGAGTTAGTGGACGTTGCGATTAGGAGGCGTGTAAATATCCTTTGTGTACAGGAGACTAGATGGGCAAGTCAGAAGGCGAGAGAGGTTGATAATACCGGTTTCAAGCTTTGGTATTCTAGCTCGACTGGGACAAGGAATGGTGTAGGCATCCTAATATATAAGACCCTCAAGGATGGAGTAGTGGATGTCCGTAGACAAGGAGATAGGATCATCCTAGTCAAGGTAGTTGTGGGGGATTATATCTTGAATGTCATTAGTTCTTATGCCCCACAAGTTGGGCTCGACACGAGCACTAAGATACAATTTTGGGAGGACTTTGAGGATATGGTTAGTAGTGTACCGATAGCCAAGAAGCTCTTCATAGGAGGAGACCTCAATGGCCATGTAGGTACAACTAACGTTGGTTTTGAGGGAGTACACAAAAGTTTTGGATGTGGCAATAGAAACCAGGAGGGTAAGGATATCCTGGACTTTGTCGTAGCCTATGAATTATTGGTAGCAACACTCTCTTTAAGAAGAGGCTATCTCACTTAGTGACCTTTACTAGTGCCCAACATTCTTGTCAAATCGACTATATCCTCACAAGGAGAAGGAAGAGGGGGGCATGTTTGGATTGTAAGGTGATTCCTGGGGAATGTGTTGTTCCACAACATAAACTTGTGGTAGCCGACTTTTGTTTTCACGTGCGTGTGTTATGAGACAAAGATGTTAAAATCGCAAGAACAAAGTGGTGGAAGTTGAAGGATGAAGCGCAACAATCATTCAAAAGGAGGATGATCGCAGAAGGACCTTGGAGCGAAGAGAAAGATGTGGATAGTATGTGGGTGAAGATGGCGACTTACATTAGGAAGGCGACTAGGGAGGTGCTTCGGTGGATAAAAGGTAAAAAACTTATAGATAAAGACACTTGGTGGTGGAATGAAGATGTACAAAAAACTATTAAGGAGAAGGAGTCTTATAAGGGCTGACATCATGAGACACGCGCAAGTAACATGGCGAAGTATAAAGAGGCTAAGAAAAATGCAAGGCGTTGTAAGAGCCCAAATTTCAATAATTCAAAGTTCAGCTGGGACAAAATTTTTTGAATAATAAAAAGGAATAAAAAGGAAATGAGAAAACAAATAAATACAAACTCCAAATTAGGGAATTCAAAAAAAAACTTAGCTACTGTTTAAATGAAGTTAACATGAAGATTTGATTTAACCAATGGTTTCCAAATATTTCAATTAGCCTCCCTACAAAATTTCATAATTTTTTATGCAAGTTTGCTATTTAATTCAATGGCTACATTGAATTCAACTCATTCGAATTCAAGTTTGAATTTAAATGAAACTTTGTCAAATCAACTATGGGAATTCAAAATCAAATTCTATATGATTAATACAGCCATCCCACAAATATATAGCAAAATTTGGAATGAATTAGGTGGTAGAATTGATGGAGCAAGAATGAAGATGAGGTGGGACCCACTTGTCATCCAAAGCAAAGTGTTGTTTTTGCTCTCCAAGTGACACCACATGGCATGCAATGTCCAGGCAGCTGCTTGCACTGTTGAAGTCGCCTCCAGCTGCCCCCAGCACGCCCTGACCTCCTCCTTATCCCCCTCCCTGTCCCTGACTCGACCATTTCTTTCACCTTCAAGTCTCCAGCGCCATTATTTCTTCTCACCCGAAATCCTCTATGTCCAGCCGAATAGGAGCAAAAGTACTCGGGTTTGTGCACTTTTGTTTGCTTCTCCTCACTCCCCAACGTCGTACGCACCTCCCTGACCATTTCCTTGTCCAGCCGGAGCCTCCCCGACACCAATCGAAGTGGAACCGTGGCTGTCGGAAAAAGTCCCCTGTCTGTCGCCTCTCTGCTCATTGTCGACACGACGATACAGCCATCAACTCGTCTCGATCCTTGAAGGAAAAAGGTGCACGATTACATATAAAACATGCTCGTAAAGTTTCAGCCCATGCCATGCCTCCTAGCCCCCATATTTCCATTTCTTCCGATGAGCTTCGAGTATGAGTAAAGTGTGAAATTCCTTTTATACGGTTGATTATTCATTGTGCACTTGTGCTATGTTATTCTATATGACCAGGCGCATCACCCCAAAGATGATCCATCGAGTTTCATCGTGTATTCACATTGGGATACCATTTTTCCCCAACTTACGAACCTTTTCTCTCCTTCTTATGGCAAGATTCTTGTTCCCCATGATTCCATGAAGCTTCTCGAAGTCTTTCCGATCGATTTAGCCCACCGTAGGGCTCGGCCGACATGGCCGAAACCCTAATTGTCGCCGCCGCCGACGCACTGCCATTTATGGCCACCTATCGCCGTCGATGGCTGCACCGCCGTGTTCCTCGTCTGATTTTAGGTGGGGGCAGCGAGAGTGGAGTGCCGCCGTGCCTTGGAATGGGCTGCGGTGAGTGGTCGCCGTCGGGCACCGCAGCGCGCCGTCGGAACCGACGGTGTTGCGAGGTAGAAGAATAGCCCTGTGGGGCCTGACCATTGGTGAAAGAAACATGTTGTCTGGATCTGGTGCGGCCCGTGGATCGCGTGTGGCTAAGTCCTTTATTCTGTGGTCCTCGTGTGGCTTAATCCGATTGGCCCATTTTAAACATGTGGGCCCATCCCTTTATTCAAATGTTTCCAATTGAAATTTTATTCCAGATTTGGTCCCAACTTTGAAAATACATAGCTCTTAGAATACTTGTCCAAAAATTCCCAATTAAATTTTTTGGAACCAGGATGTTCTATACTTTCAAGTGGTGCACTTGGATCTGTATGAAAGTCCATAGGAATTTCTCCATAATTCAAATAAGCAAAATGATTATAGAATTAATTCATATAGTTCTGCTCTTTGGAAAATTACCAAATTTTTCCAGAACCTTCATTTGAATATCCTTGAACTCCAGTAAGAATTTCAGGGTCATTAGACTTCATTTACATGGTTTGGTCACCTGTGTATCCTCTATGCACATAAAAATAGACAAATTCATTTAGAATTTGTACAGAAAGTTGTGCAAGTTTCTAAAGTGAATATCTCTCAGTAGAAAGCTTCAAAATTTGTCAAACTAACTATGTTGGTTTGATCTTTATCCACACAAACCAGAACTACAACCCAATATTCATGAAAATCCCTATATTTTCCTGTAGAGCCCTTTAAAGCAAAATCATGTTTGATTTTTATCTGATGATTCACTTCATAGAAAAATCTGAAATTTTGCCAAAATGTTTTTAGTAAGTTTCTGTATTCCTTTAAAAATTTTAGCTTCATTGGACTTTATTAACATAGTTCAATCTGGAGATTTCCCTAATTGGTCATAGAATGTCCAAAAACAACAGAAGCATTTCAGAAATTTATCTAAACTTATAAATTCAATATCTCATAGTAGAATGTTTAAAAATATTATGAAACCAATTTTTTTGAGTCAATCTTCACCTACTCTAAACAGAAAACTATCTTTTAGCCATGTTAAAGTCCCAGGTTGCCCAAGAAAATTCTTGGAAGAGTTTATATACATTGAATTTTATACAATAGAGACCTCCATGAACTTAGCCCAAATTTGGCCAGAACCTCACCTATAGTTTCTAGTGTCCACTGTAAAATTTACAGAATCAGTGGCCATAATTTATTATACTTAGTTCTCTTTCCTTTAAGCTATGCTATAATCCCAATATTGAATCACTTGCATTTTTCTTTGCATATCGAATAGTTGCCGAGCTCGAGGAAACCCCGGAGCCATTGGATGTAGTCAATCCGGAGACTAACTTTACTCCTGTCTTGCAGGAAGGCAAGCCCCGGTTTGCATTTAACAACATTTTAAATTTAATTTGTATCACACTATATGTGTTAGATTGTATTGTGCATTTGGTCTAGGTTTTATTGGAGTTTTCCACTTGCATGACCAGAGCACCCAAGAGAGCAGGGTAGATGTTTAAGTCCTTGATGTGTCCATGCTATGCTTAATGTTATAGTTGCTTCGGTAGAAGTCAAGTAGTTGGAATCTACTTGCGAGTTTAGGAATTGAGTTCACACGGGATTGGTCGAGTGAGAGATTCACCATTTGATTAAATATGAGACCGGGCATGGATTAAAAGCAGCAGGACATAGGGGCCTGTAAACTGTAGTTGTGCCTGTGTCGGTCAAGGACCGATCCGTGTGCAGCTCTGTTGAGCAAGTTTGAATGTACCGAAGACATACTGGATATATAGGACCCAATAAACCGATGTAACTTGTCCACCTTAGCATCGAGGCATACCCTACCACCTTATAGGTGTGGGTTGAGAGCAGTAAGGTGTAAACCTACCAGCGGGTACGTCGTACTCCGTGTGGGGGCCTCCTGCTCATAACGGTGGGACTGGTTCGGCGTGTAGGTAGCGAGTGAAAGGTTGCTGCATACAACATGAGTGGAGTGTGTCATCGCAGCTCCGAGTGTGGGTGTATGTGTCGTGTTATTCGGGTATCCCTGCAGGTGTATATCGATTCGAGTCGCCGTCCCTCGCGGTTATTAAGTACTCCCTCTGGTGTACAAAATATTGTCATTCTACACTAGAGCCAAGAGTGCACAAAAAATTGTCATTTTACACTGCATGCCATGGAAAATGGTGTAAGAAATGGGGTACCGTGTACCTAGGAATCGAACCTGCATCAGATTGGCTGGAAAAACGTGAAAAAGAGCACTCGGACCACTAAGGAGAGTTGTATTGTAAAAGAAAGAAATCTATTTAATGCTTCCTTGGTATGCAAGAACATGTCCAAAACGACAATTTTTTGTACACCGGAGGGAGTACCGCTTGTTCACTGAGTCATGACGTAGTTCATTATTTGGAGCTGAATATTATTGAATCATGCTTTATGGAATAATCATGTACTGATGCTTGTATGTTTAGATCAGATTGTTCACTAAATTCCAGATTCATGAAGCTTTAATTTGCTGCTAAAAGCTGAAAGTAAGGACTAACATTTAGGCGAGTCTTTTATTGCAAACTGTCGTCCTATATTACGTTTATCCTGCATATAGAGTTCCATGCTTAGTGGAGATGGTTAAATCTTGGTGAGTCTTCATGCTCACAGTTTCTATTTTAAGTTTTTGCTGCAGATGATGACATTGATGATGAAGGGTTCGCCAGTGAGGCGTTGCCCCCGTCGGGGTATACGGCCGAGTGAGAACCCTGCACGCAGCCATGATGGTTTCTATGTGCTCCCAGTGTGATTCCGTTCTAGGGCTGAACGGAATGACTTTTGCATAGCTTAGGCTTGAGTGTTGAGAGTTATGAACTTATCTTCCGCTGTAGTGTATTTAAATATATATTATTTGTAAAAGACAAAGATTGTATAATACTATATTGTTTTATGTAATACGATGTATCTTTTTTCTGTGTGTTGTTGGGTTTCGGATCGCACGACACCACCCAATTACGATTCCTGGAATGTGTGGATTCCGATCCCCACAAACGTGTTGTGAGTAAAGCAAGGGGGAAGGCGTATGGTGCGCTATATGAGAGACTGGGGACAAAAGAAGGCGAAAAGGATATATACAAGATGGCGAAACTTCGCGAGAGGAAGGTGAGGGATCTCAACCAAGTAAAATGCATTAAGGATGAGGCAGATCGAATTCTATTGAAGGGTGAAGTGATTAAGAACAAATGGCAGGACTACTTCAATGGACTATTCAATGAAGGGAATGAGAGCGTTAGGTTCGAGTTGGATGACTCATTTGATGACACCAACAGACAATTCGTGCGAAGGATACAAGAGTCTGAGGTTAGAGATGCCTTAAAAAGGACGAAAGGAGGAAAGGCCCGCAACCTCGATGATGTCACCATTGAGGTGTAGAGATGTCCGAGGGATGTAGCAATAGTATGGCTCACTAAACTATTCAACCGCATTTTTCAATCCAAAAAAATGCCTGAAGAGTGGCAGAAAAGTATTTTAGTACCCATCTTCAGAAATAAAGGAGATGTTCAAACTTGTACTAATTACTGAGGAATTAAGCTTATGAGTCATACTAATAAGCTCTGGAAGAGAGTGATTGGACACCGCTTGAGGAAAGTGATCAATGTCACTAAAAATCAGTTTGGTTTTATGCCTGAGAGGTCCACTATAGTGGCGATTTTCTTACTCTGTCAGCTTATGGAGAGGTATAGAGAGCAAAAGAAGGATCTACATATGGTGTTCATTGACTTGGAGAAGGCATACGATAAGGTACCAATGCCGGTCATGTGGTGGGCGCTAGAGAAACACAAAGTCCCAACTAAGTACATTAACCTTATAAGGATATGTACGATAATGTGGTGACAAGTCTACGCGTAAGAGATAGTGAGACTGATACTTTTCCTATCACAATAGGGCTACACCAAGGATCAGCCTTAAGTCCATACATCTTTTCCTTAGTGATGGATGAGGTGTCGAAGGATATACAAGGGGATATCCCTTGTTGTATGCTCTTTGTTGATGATGTAGTGTTGGTAGATGAAACTAGGGATGATGTTGATAGAAAATTGGAGTTATGGAGGCAGATCTTAGAGTCTAAGGTGTTTAGACTTAGTAGAACCAAGATCGAGTATATGAGATGCAACTTTAGTGATGTCGGATGCGACGATGGAAATGTTAGTTTACAAGGACAAGTAGTACCTAGGAGGGACACATTTCGACATTTAGGATCAATGTTACAAAGCAATGGTGATATTGACGAAGATGTTTGCCACAAGATCAAGATCGGGTGGATGAAGTGGAGACAAGCATCTGAAATTTTATGTGATAAGAAAGTTCCACAAAAATTAAAAGGAAAATTCTATAGCACAGTGATCAGACCTGCGATATTGTATGAAGCAGAATGTTGGCTAACTAAAAGGCAACATGTTCAACAAATGAGTTTTTGGAGATGCGCATGCTACGGTGGATGGGCGATCCCACAAGAAGAGAGAAAATTAGAAACGAGGTGATACATGATAGAGTAGGAGTGCTTCTCACCGATTGAGGAGAAGATAGTCCAACATCGTCTACGATGGTTTGGGCATATCCAGCGGAGACCTCCAGAAGCACCGGTTAACAGTGGAATTATAAAGAGTATAAAAAATTTTAGGAGGGGTAGAGGTCGACCAAGGTTGACATGGCAGGAGGAGGTGAAACGAGACTTAAAGGAGTGGGACATAACTAGAGATTTGGCTCATGATAGGACCGTATGGAAATTAGCAATTTATTTGTCAGAATCTTAGTTTATTCGTATTTTGTTACTCTTATCTTATTTCTTATTAATCCATTTCTAAAATAAATAAAATGTAGAATCGTATTTATTTGTATTTTTTTACTCTCATCTTATTTTGTATTACTTTTCTTCAAAAATTGTTAGGTTTCATTTCTAGTCGACCCTAACTTGTTTGGGACAAATGCTTGTTTGTTGTTGGTGGTGGTGGTGAAGTTGCAATGACAGAGTTTAGCTACAGTGAGATTAAAGAAGCAACCAACAGCTTTGATGCCTCCAAAGAGATTGGACATGGCGGATGTGCAAGTGTCTACAAGGGATTCCTCCGTCATACCAATGTGGCCATAAAGAAATTCAACCGACAAGGAGTAATAGGAGAGAGATAATTCAACGATGAGGTAATTTGCACCATTGTAAAGTGTACGAGGTTGTTTTGCATTGTAAAAAAATTGAATCTGAATCTGTGACTTGTGCAATATTACAGGTTGAAACTCTATGCAGGATGAGACATCCTAACCTTGTCACTCTCATAGGAGTGTGCAGAGATCCAAAAATGTTGGTTTATGAATTCTTGCCAAATGGGAGCCTCGAGGACCGTCTCCAATGCAAACACCACGCTGAGCCACTCCCGTGGAGAATGCGCATCGGTATTGCTGCCGACATATGCACAGCACTTATCTTCTTTCACTCCAATAAACCATAAGGCATCGCCCATGGTGATCTGAAGCCGGACAACATACTCCTTGATGCAAACTTTGTAAGCAAGCTCGGGGATTTTGGAATTTCTCGTTCCTTAAATTTGACAAATACCACGGTCACACCTTACCACATAGACAGAACGGACCAAATAAAAGGCACATTGGGGTACATGGATCCAGGGTACATTGTTTCAAGGGACCTCACCACACAGTATGACATCTACTCCTTCGGAGTCCTGCTGCGACGTTTACTAACTGTAAAGGGTCCCCTAGGCCTTCGTTATGGTTAGATTGTAGAATACTCTAACTCGCTCTCTCCTTAAGAGGCTCTGAGATTAAGAATACTTTTTGCTTACTTTATTCCTCAATGTGCCCAGCATTATATAGTCAGGGCAGCCCTAGTTACAAATCTACTAAGATTAGGACTCCTGGTCCGATTCCACTCTAAAAACTCCAATTCCTATTTATTAACTCCCACTCCTATTTGATTACAACTCAACTCTTAGCAAGCAATACTAATAAAGAATCTTACTCTTTTATTCCTAGCAACTTTGGGCTGTATTTTCCTTATTTCTTCTGCTGTAATGATTACCAAAGGATTCTACAACACTTCCTTCCCCTCGGCGAAACAGCTCGTCCGCGAGCTGAAATTCAGGGTAATCAGATTTGAAATTTTCCAAAGAAAACCATGTAGCATCAGCAGCACTTCTTCCTTTCCAGCGAACCAGCAAATCCCAAGAATCGTGTAGGACGAACACGCAAAATCTTTTCTGGTTTCAGTACTGGACGCCCATGAACAATGTGAGGCAACTGTGCAATTGTAGTTGGTGGATCACCATGAAATTTCTTCAGGGAAACCACAGGAAAGACCTCATGAATCCTGGCCTTTGGCGGAAGTTGAAGCCTATATAATACATTTCCAATATGTTCTACACCTTGAATGGTCCAAAATATTTTGGAGACAATTTTGTTTGAGCACCTTCCTTAATTGCTATTGCTATTCGTTGCTGTAATCTAACCCATACCCAATCTCCCACTGCAAATTCCAGCCAGCTCACGGTGGTGGCCATCATAGACTTCTTTCATTTGACCTTGTGCCAAGAGTAAATGTTCCCTGATTTCCTCTAGGAAAATATCTCGTTCCTGCAGCTGATGCTCCACAGCAAC
Organism: Tuctoria greenei; assembly: GCA_036927565.1. Lineage (NCBI taxonomy): Eukaryota > Viridiplantae > Streptophyta > Magnoliopsida > Poales > Poaceae > Tuctoria > Tuctoria greenei. The sequence goes on from JAYESD010000009.1 coordinate 9,052,041, forward strand.
CACTCTAGTTGCCGCGGGCTGGAATGTGATTAAAGGGGGTGGATCACGACCATAAACCATCCTGAATGGAGTCGTCTTAAGTGCTGACTGAAATGAAGTGTGGAAACAATATTCTGTCCAGGGCAGCCAACGCAACCAACTCTTGGGTCGATCACCGGCAAGACAACACAAATATCCGACCAAAATTCTGTTTGTTACCTCTGATTGACCATCCGTCTACGAATGAAAGGCCGAACTAAGGTGCAACTTTACTCCTGAGAGACGTAAAAGCTCCTGCCATACTTTGCTTGTGAATACAGTGTCTCGGTCACTCACAATCGAGCTAGGGAAACCATGTAATCGCACAATCTGATCAAAGAAAGCTTGAGCAACCGACATGGCTGTGTAAGGGTGGCTAAGCGCAATGAAATGTGCGTATTTAGAATCTGTCCACAACAGTTAGCACAACAGATTTTCCACCAATCTTTGGAAATCCTTCAATAAAGTCCATTGCAATGCCAGCCCAAACTATCGTTGGAATATCCAAAGGTTGTAGCAGGCCTGCTGGATGCATGTGCTCTATTTTATTGCGTTGACACACTGAACATCCACGAATATATTCCCGTACCAATTTGTTGTCATGTGGTGTGAAGAAACTTGCACGAAGTCGTAACAAAGTTTTCTGGACACCCTCATGTCCCATACCATGAGCTTGTTCCAAAAAAAAGTGGACCAAAGAGCACATGAAGCGGGCAAGAAGAAACGGCCATTAAACAGAACAATGTCATCGTTAGTATACTCCAACCTGGTTGTGCTGTTCCAGCCATAATAGCCTCCTTTTTGCTGATAATCTCAGGCAAAGTATTTGCCTCTGTCTTGAATTGATCAAATAATTCAAATTCAGGAATAGAAATAGACCGAACTGCTACCCTCTCATCATCATGCCTCGAGAGGGCATCTGCTACACCGTTCATGCTGCCCGGTTTAAATTCTACAGTGAACTGATATCCAAAGAGCTTACTGACCCACTGATGTTGAGGTATTGTGGATGGACGCTGATCCAACAAATACTTGAGGCTATAGTGATCTGTGAGCACTAAAAATGGTCTAACCCAAAGATATGCTCACCAGTGAAGAACTGCTTTAACCAGTCCAATGAGCTCCCTTTCATAAGCAGCTAGTTTGGCATGATGAGGAGAAATGGCCCGACTAAAGAATGTTATTTGTCCGGCTGCTTGTTGTAATACTGCACCAAACCAAGGCCCTGAGGCATCACAATCTACCATGAATGGGGCATCAAAGTCAGGTAATTGCAGAACAGGTGCTGTTGTTAGAGCTGTCTTAAGCCAATTAAAAGCATGCTCAGCTATGAGGGACCACCTGAATGATTCATGCTTGAGTAATTGCGTCAATGTTGCTGCAATCTCACCATAAGAACGAATGAATTTTCAATAATATCCTGTGAGGCCTAAGAATCCTCGAACAGCTCGGACTGATGTTGGAATTCGGCATGCTTGAACAGCCTCAATCTTATCAGCATCCATAGCGACTCCTTCGGCACTAATGATGTGGCCCAAGTATGCTACTGATGATTTGCCAAAGGAGCACTTGGAGCGTTTTAGTGACATATGTTCTCACAAGCGTTGGAATACCGTCCGAACATGATTCAAATGGCTGTTCCAAGAATTACTGAAAATCAAGATATCATCAAAGAATACTAGAACAAACCGACGAATGAATTCATGGAGCACACTGTTCATCAATGCTTGGAAGGTCTCCGGGGCATTGGTGAGACCAAAAGGCATCACCAAAAACTCAAAATGGCCGTGATGTGTCTAGAATGTTGTCTTCTCTATGTCATCAAGGTGCATGAGAACTTGATGATAGCCGCTGCGGAGATCGAGCTTGGTGAGGAATTTAGCACTGCGGAGTTCATCCAATAACTCGTCAACCACCGGAATTGGGAACATGTCATGAGTCGTCTTGGCATTGAGAGCACGATAGTCTACGCAGAAACAGCAAGTGCGGTCATGTTTGTTCACTAACAATACTGGAGATGATAATGCTGAATACTCTCCCGTATGATTCCTTGTTGCAACATTGTTGTGCATTGTCGTTCGATTTCATCCTTCAACAATTGTGGGTATCGATATGGCCGCACCGCCACTGGAGCAGTTTTGGGAAGGAGATGAATACGATGATTGAATGCCCGACTTGGAGGCAAACCCGACAGCTCGTTGAATATATCCTCAAATTCAGCCAATAGGAGCTCCAACAAATTTTTGGTTGTTGAATGCTTGAAGTTTGACCCCACTGGACAGTGTTGTTCCAATCCACTTTATGCGACAGTTATCACGCCAGAACGACATCGATAGATGTTCAAAGTCCCACATGATAACCCAGTGTACGCAGCCATTGGCACCTGAGGATGAGGTCAAATCCTGCTAGTGGAATGATGAATAGATCAATGATAAATTCCTCGTTGGCAATTAGGACCCGGATATTGTTGCAAATGCCCACGCAGGAAACACGCTCTCCGTTAGCCACTCCTATGTTGATGCCCGGTTTGGGAGAGATGCACAACCCAAGGACTTGTGCGACTGACTCCGCTATGAATGAGTGTGTGGATCCTGAATACACCAATGCACATAGCTTTGTTGTGGTGATGACCGCCTCTAGACTCATTGTGTTGCTTGTCTTAATGCCTGTCAGAGCATGTAGGGAAATTTCTGGGCCTTCAACAGCAGGGTCAGCATCATTCTCTGTAGATTCATCCAGTTCCAATAGATAAATGCCCTTCATCGGACAAACTTTTATGTGCTCTTGGGAGAATTTCTGCGGGCAGTTAAAGCAAAGCCTTTGCCGACGACAATCTGCCATCTCAGCTTGTGTCAGGCGTGTGAACCGAGGGCCTGCTGCCACCTGCACCTTGGCTGCTGTTGATATCGCGGGTTGCGCCGTCAATGATGCTTGAGGAGTTCTTTTGGGCGACAGACCACGCAGCAATGACTGCGGGCGTGTTGGTGCAGGGGGGCATACCGGAGGTTTGCTGTCTTCATCTTCCATGTCGAGATGACGTTCGAATGCTCTAGACAAAGCCATTGCATCCTCCAGTTTTTTTTTTTTTGAAAAGGGTAGGAGGGCTACCCATTCCATTAATTAAGAGTGAATAAAAGACAGATACAGCCTAATGGGAGATATCATCTAACTCGGGGGCCATACGCCTCCCCGAGCCTAGCAGGAGGCATACCTCGCAGCTAGTATACAATCACGGAAGCTAGACAGTTCTAACAGCACTCACTCACCAAAAAAGAGCCTGATTTTGTCGACGATGATTTGCGCCACACATCTGGTACTGGAGGATTTTAGTTGGAAGATCCGCTGGTTCCTTTCTTTCCAAATGTACCACCAAAAGAATAGCAGGATGCCAGTCTTTTGCCTTCTTTGCTTCCTTGTCCCTCGACTCGATACAATCTTGAGAGTCTGTTGAACATTATGGAGTAGGGAGGTGGGTAGTTCTGGGCTCCATCCGAGCTTATGCCTTACCATTGTCCAGACTTCCTTAGTGAAGACACAGTTTATGAGCAAATGCGTGATGTCCTCAGGGTTTTGTAAGCAGAGGGCGCATTCTGGATCAGCATCCCAGTTTTTCTTAAGGAGGTTGTCCGCCGTGGGGGCCTTATGTTGTACTGCCAGCCATGCAAAGAAGCGGATCTTGGGTTCAGTCGAAGCTTGCCAAATGATCCTGGAGAAGTTGCTGGTTACTGAACCTAGGAATTGGGCTTCGTATGCCGTCTTGGCTGAGTAAATTCCATTGCTTGTCCATCTCCATGTTATGTGGTCACTAGTGTCATTAAGGTGGATTTCTGCCAGTGCGTCATACAGTCTAAGATATTCGTGGATTTTGCCCTCGGAGTCGCAGTCTCCAATGTTCCGTATCCAGTTATCATTACGGAGTTCTTCTTGCACCGTGCGATACTTTCTGCGAGCCTGTTGATACAGCAGGGGAGCAAGGGTTCTTGGCGACTTACCATTCAACCACCTTGCCTCCCAGAACGGTGTGAGAGCACCGTTTCCAATCCGGACAGATGTTGAGTTGAAAAACAGCTCTCGGTCCGCTCTATTCCGAATTCTGAGAAGTGGCCTCCATGGTCGTTCCGGAGACGTCCAAGAAAACCACAACCATCTCATTCGCAGGGCCCTCCCAAATCGTTCCAGGTCTTTGATGCCTAGCCCTCCCCATTTTTCAGGCCTTGAGCACTTGGACCATTTCACTAGACAATGACCGTTGGCCACCTGGTTTGGACCTCTTCCTCTCCACAGGAAACTTCTTCTGAATCCATCTATCTTCCTGATGGCCCACTGAGGCAGTTTGAAAATTGTGATGAAGTAAGTGGGAATGGCCGACATTACTGATTTGATGAGCACCACACGCCCGGCATAGGATAACAGGTTCCTCTTCCATCCTGGTAGCTTGCTCGCTATACTCGTTATCAAAGGGTGGATGGAAGATCGTGGCAGTCTCTTATAGTGTAAAGGCAATCCCAGATAAGTGGTGGGGAATTGAGCCACTCCAGTTTGATTCCCAAGGACTGCCATCAGATCCTGATTTTGGCATTGAATCGGGAAGATTTGAGTCTTGTTCAGGTTTGTTTTTAGCCCTGTTGCTTGTCCGAAGATTTCCAACAGTTCCAGTGTGGTCTGCCATTCTTGCTCATTTGGCCTAATGAAAACGGCAGCATCATCGGCATAAAGAGATACCCGGAATTGTTGACAGTTCTTATGCAGAGGTGTGATGTATCCTTTTGATTGCACAAAGTTGAAGAGGCGGTGCAGGGGTTCCATTGCCAATAAGAACAGCATCGGTGATAGGGGATCCCCTTGTCTCACCCCTCTAGCGTGGGAGACGTAGTGTCCTGGTTCGCCATTCAGGAGGACTGAGGATGAGGCCGTACCCCAGATATTAGATATCCAATTACGCCATCTGCGGCCAAAACCCAAGTACTGCATGGTTTCGAGTAAGTACGGCCAGTTAACCGTGTCAAAAGCTTTGGAGATATCAATTTTGATTAGAAGAGCTGGGGTCTGCTGCTTGTGCAATTGTCTTACCATCTCTTGCACAAAGAGGAAATTATCATGGATGCATCTTGTTTTGATGAAAGCATTCTGGTTCATGGACACTAGCCCAGGAAGTTCAGGTGCCAACCTATTTGCCAACAATTTGGATATAAGCTTGGAGAAGCTGTGAGTGAGGCTGATCGGTCTATAATCTGATAATGTAGATGCATTTTCTTTCTTGGGAATGAGCACTACGTAGGATCGGTTGAGCCAGTGTAACTCCTGCTGGTTCATTGTGTAGAAAGAATGTACCGCCGCCATAATGTCACCAGAGATCACTTCCCAACAACTTTTGAAAAAGGTTCCTATGAATCCATCAGGACCAGGTGACTTCTCTTTGGGCCAGCTTGAAATGACTTTGTAAACTTCTTGCACTGAGAAGGGGGCCTCCAGGTGGTCTAAGGTTCTAGGCTGCCACCCCAGGGCAGCTAGGTCCAGTCGTAAAGCTCTAGGTGTCGGGGTTCCAAGGTGTTCTTGGAAGTACTGATGGATCAATCGGGCCTTGTCTCTCTGTTCTGTGAGCCATCCTTCTTCAGAACGCAAGGTATGAATATAGTTTCTATTTTTACGAGAGTTGGTTACAGTATGAAAGTATTTTGTGTTGAAGTCTCCCTTTCTCAACCATACCAATCTCGATTGTTGGCGGGCCCTTGATTTTTGGATGGCTGCCAATCCTAGCAGTCGGGTTTTTAATGTGCGTTTGAGGGTCACCTCAGCTTCCTCCAGTTGACGTGTCTCTTGTGCAGTGTCTAATTGATTGATCACTTCCCTGCAAATTTCAGCGGCTAACTGTCCATATGGGATAAGTGTTTTAGCCCATTTCGCTAGCGCTTTGGCTGTCCGATTCAGCTTCAGGTGGAGAGTGAGGAAGTTACTGTGTTGTGTCGTTGTTGGGGCGTCCCATGCCTGTTTCACGCAGTCAAGGAATCCTTCCATTTTAGGCCAGTGTGCCTCAAATCTGAAGGGAGCTTTGAAAAGGGGGAGTTCCAGGGGTCTAAGCAATAGCGGGCAGTGATCGGAGATGGATGAGGACAGCGGAAATAACGCCGGATTGGAGAAGAGATCTCCCCATGCTATGGTTGCGAACGCTCGGTCTATTCTTGTGAGGGTAGGGGCGCTGCGCCCGTTGGACCACGTGAATTGCCGGCCAACCAAATTCAATTCCTTCACTTCTAGGTGGTTTATAGTTCTTCGGAACCTGGTCATCATTCTTCGGTTGAGCTGGTTATTGTTTTTATCTTGGTCCTGAAGAATCATGTTGAAATCTCCTATGATAAGCCATGCCGGTCGAACAAGTTGTTTCAAGTCTTTTAGTTCTCTTGTGAACAATCGTTTCTCGAGATCTTGTTGGGGGCCATAGACAGCTGTGAGAGTCCATTTACAATTTGTTCGAGAGTCGGTCACTGTGGATGAGATTGAGTAGTCTCTTGTGAGTACTTCGTCTAAGGTGTAGTATCGAGCGTTGGCTGCGATCAGAATTCCGCCTCTACTCCCTTGTGCTGGAAGAAAACAGAACTGATCTTCATATTCCCTACCCGCTATGTTGATGATGTCGAACCTTGTTAGCCTCTCTAACTTTGTTTCCTGAAGACATAGCAGATGTGGCCTAGCATTGCCAATAACCTGTCGGATCTCTTGCCGACGGGCCACATTGTTTAGACCACGGACATTCCAAGAAAGCATAGAGTAATTGCAAGAGGGATTATCCATAATAAAACAAGTTCCACAACCATACAGAATCCGGCCATCCCCATACAAAGGTTCTAAAGAACACACAGGCCATTACAGGCACCACGGAAACGCAACATTGCTTCAAGCTAATACACCCAACCAGCTCTAGAGGGTCGGGCCAAAATACCAAAATAAAACATCCTACAATATTCATGGGGATAACAAGGTAGCTACTGGAAATCGGTCTGCTACCGATCATGCTTCCTTCACAGACGCTGCTTCACCTGGAGTCAAGTCTTCCTCATTCAGTTGTCCCTCCTCCAGCGTCTTCAAGACATTGGCCTTCCCCTCATCCACTTCCTTCTGCCGTAGACTCTTGGTCCTTCCCCCCTTTGTGTTCTTCTTTTCTTTCTTCCTGGCTATCGCCACTTTAGTGAGGGCATTGATTGCCTCAATTGCAGTCTTTGGGAGAGGTTTCTTGTACATCTTCAGGTACTTGTTCAGGGTAAGATCATCCATGATCTTGTCGTCTTCGAGCAGCCCCCACTTTTTGGCCAGCACCTCTTGCGCCTTTTTCACACTCCCCTTGGTTTTCCTGTTTTTTTCCTTGAGCCGAGGACTGGTCCTCTTGAGCACCATCGATTGCTGTTCCCCCAGCTTCCCTCGTGTGATCTTTTTGTTGCTCGGTTCAACAATGAGTGGTGTGTCCAGAGGCTTGGTGGTCTCCATAACTAACATCTGTCCAAGCTCTTGTCCCTGAGGTTTGCCTTGCAGGGTATGAATCTCCTGGGGAACCAGAGGGAGGGGGGTCTCTTTCTCTTTCTGAGTAATGTCTGTAGTAAGGTCGATCACCTTTGGCATCAATGCTTCCTCCCTGCTGATAGGCTGAACCTCCCTTTCCTCCCCCTGAGTTGCTGTGGTACTCAGTCCTTCTAGCATATCTTCCAACGTAGCTGTGAGGGGGAGCACAATCACATCCGGAGAGAAATCAGACCCCAGGATCTGGTATGTATCCTTCGTCGCCCCAATCTCAGTGATCTGGGTTCCCTGCATCAGCTCCTCAAACTGGATTGGAGTGATCAGGATTGCATCTGACCCCCTCGATTCTTCAGTCGGTGGCACCTCCAGCTGCTCAGCATGCTCAGTAGGTTGGATGTAAGGCAGCGTCTTGTTTTCGTTGCCCCCCTTCGCTGCCCACAGGCTGTGCAGGGCTCTGCGCTCTTCTGGTGGACTCCTGGATCTTGATGGTGGGGGGGAACGACTCTCCCAGGTTGCACGCTGCCTTGTTGAGGGTTCTCCTCTGAACCAGCCACTGTAGTTTCCCCTATCACCGTTAGGGTGTCTTCCTTTAGCTTTGTTGTCTATCCAGCGAGTGACTCTGCTCATGAATCGCCGCGGCCTTCTTGCCCTGTCCAATCTGTCATCGTCATCGTCATCCCCATCAAAAGGACAGCGACGCTGGATATTCCCTGGTCTGCAGTATCTTTCCTGTTGGTTGAGCAAGTCTTCCTCAAGATCACCATCCGGGTGACCAAACTGCCAGGTCAGGGGTCTGTATTGAACCTTGCCCCTATCCTCCAACTCCTCTGGTGGATGATGAAAGAAGGACAGGTCCTCCACAGAGTCAATGTGGACTATGACCTTAAAGGTCTGACCTTCCTGCATGGCTCTAGGCCTCATGAAGGCGATATCATCAGCTGTTGCAAGGGGCTCCACTCGGTCTGCCAAAGTGAGATAGACCACCTGTGGGATGCTCGAGGGGTCTTGGCTGAAGGCCCAACACACGTAGGCCCGATGGTCCTCCCTTCGGCGGGTGGTCACATCCACATGATGGATCACACAGTGGTTGCCTAGGATCCTTTCCACCACATCTTGGTTCCAAGCAAATTGCGGTAAACCTTCCAGGCTAATCTTGATATGGTAGGGGATTTTGACCTTCTGTCCCTCCTTGCTGGCCTCCCACGCATGGAAGTGGAAGAGATATGGCCCATCTGCGAGGCAACGCATGTCGTATACGAGGTCTCTGGTTGCTTTCTCTGTGAACAGGAGGGTAAAGGGTTCCGGGAAGGAGCGATAGACATGGAACTCATACCTCCTCAAACGGAACCTCTGGCATATGACCTCCGCCAGCTCCTCTTTGGACAGCACTCCCAGTGGTCCCTGCTCTGTGACCAGTAGGGCGTGGGTAGATAGCATCCGTTTTTTCAGCTGCATGTCCTCCGACATCCACACTATCGTCTCAGCAACCCGGGGCCTCTGTCTCGGGTTGCCCGGGTAGTCAATGATCCTTGCAGCCCTGGCACCTACTGGGACTCGCCGGGGGTCCAGCAGACGAGCCGAGCGCGCCAGAGCTTGGCCGGCCAGGAGCTGGCCGCGCCTCTCCCTGCCCGGAGAGTGAGTACAGTCCCGACCACACCCAGCTCCCTGAGCCCGCCCAGGGGAGGGGGGCCTAGCTGGAAAGGGGGGCTGCTGGTTACGGGTCTGGTCTGCGCCCTCCTCCCGGAGGGGGTGTTGAAACTCCTGCCGATGGCCATCCGACAGTCGGGGTTGCTCTTCCACTCGGCGATGCTTCCAGTTCGCCGATGAGCTTCCCAACGACAGCCTCCTCTCCATCTCCCTCCGTGCACTCGCTCTAGTTGAGTCTGCTTTCTCAAAGTTCCGCTTATGCGAGGGAGTGGGAAAAAAGGTGGGGCATCTATGAGATATATGCCCACTGCGCCTACATCTCCAGCAGCGGGGAGGGTCTCTGCATTGGGCACGTAAATGATCTTTTGCCAGACAGTTAAAGCATCTACCAGCCATTTCATCATACCAACGCCGCCCAGTCTTAACTGTGATATGACCTTGTCTCAGACTGTCGCGAGGTTTAAGTTTCCTCCACCATCTCTTAGCTCTTACTGTCTGCCATCTCTCCGTCCCATCATCTTGGGAAGCTAAGCAAGCAGGCGCCGAAAGTGAATTCTGGCCGGGGCATGCTTCCTTGGCTTTCAATGCTGAATTAACCACCTCCTCGTTTCGCCCGGGCGGAGAATGGTTGTTGGGCTGGGCTGATTTGCTTGTTTGTGACTGAGCGAATCTCCTGCTCTGGTCCATTAGCGAGGCTGGCGACTCGAAACGGTCAAAGAGGATAATCTTCGAGAAGCTCGCGAAGCTCACCTTACGCCGGCTCGTCGCCGATGAACTTGTCCACCGGGGGGCGTTTTCAGAAGGCAATCTTCCCCAAACGAGATCATCAGAAAACTTAGGGATGTCTTGGCTCCTACGAAGGATGCTCTTGGGCCACGGGAACTGACCCAAAGAGCTAACGACTGGAGTTGAAAGTTTTCCAGTTTCGACTTCTTGCCTAAGGAACGCAGATCCCGTTGCCGGGGAGGGGGGGGCGTTCCCAGGCTCTGGACGAGGGGGAGGGGGGCCATAGAAAGGGATCGGGGGAGGTGCCGGATGTACCTGCGGACGAGCTTTTTTAGTCGCCTCTCCATTGATTGACCGACCAGCCGCTCCAAACCGCCATGGCAAAGTCCGCTCCGCGAATCCAGTTGCATCCGTGCTAGCTTGAAGCAGTTCTGGAGTCAGATCTTGGTGTATTTTGCAAGGATTGAGGTGGGGAAAATGGTGCGGGGGGGTGGGGAGGGTAGTCGCCTCGGTTCCGCCCTTTTCGCCTCTCTCTTGACCGTTGGTCATTCTTCCCCCGCCGGCTGTTCTACTCTCTTTTGGTACAATGATTGCATCCTCCAGTGATTCTGGTTTTTGAAGCTCCACGTCAGTGCTTAGAGGGTTGCGCAATCCAGCAGTAAATATATCAATCTGCTGCTTCTCAGTAATGTCGTTGCAGCGAGCAAGGAGTGCCAAGAACTGGGACTGGTATTCTGCTACGGTTCCTTTGCGATAAAGGTGGATCAATTCCCCAAGAGGGTTGTTGCGTAAGGCAGGACCGAACCGATTGTTAGCTAGTTTCACAAACTCTTCCCAAGTTAGAATCCCACGGTTGCGTTCCAAACAATAGTACCACTGTTGTGCATCACCCGTCATATAAAACAAGGCCAGCCAGAACTTTCCATCTTCCGGTGTCTGCTGCGCACGAAAGAATTGCTCACATCTGTTCAACCATGGCAGAGGATCGTCCGAACAAACACAATAGAGAAACACGAGCTTGTGTACTCGTTGTGCAGCAAAGGGAATATTGTCAACAGATGCTTTCTCCTTGGGACCTTCGTCTCTAGTTTTGCCAAAGCTTGTTGAAGTCTCCATCTTGTCGGACTGCAGTCTGTTTAGAGCAATAGTTTGACGATTCTGTTCACCCTGGATCGTCATGATCTTATCTTCGAGGCTAGAGATGGTAGCTGCCTTTGATTCTAGCCTGCTAATGGAGGATCACATTGTTGTCATCTGGGTCAATATGGCTGTGGGGGTTGCTTCAATATCCATCTTGTTTTCCGCTGCCTTGGTCATGGATCGGGAGTCAGGACCAGCAGATCTGGTGAAGGCCGGTTGTCAGATCTCGCGGGGGGGGGGGGGGGGGGAGGTGCGGAGGCGGAACGCGGCCTTGGTAATTTGAGGCAGAAGGGAGAGACTACAGTGTGGGGAACGAAACTTGTGTCTCTGGTATGATGGCTAGATTGCAGAATACTCTAACTCGCCCTCTCCTTGAGAGGCTATGAGATTAAGAATGCTTTCTGCTTGCTTTATTCCTCAATGTGCCCAACATTATATAGCCAGGGCACCCTTTGTTACAAATCTACTAGGATCAGGACTCCTGATCCGATTCCACTCTAAAAATTCCAACTCCTATTTATTACCTCCCACTCCTATTTGATTACAACTCAACTCTTAGCAAGCAATACTAATAAAGAATCCTACTCTTTTATTCCTAGCCACTTTGGGCTGTATTTTCCTTCTTTCTTCTGCTGTGACGATTACCAAAGGAGTCTACAACAGCCTTCAGAGTGAGGTGGATACAGCCTTGAGCAGTGGAGCCTTGCATGATATACATGATGCCTCTGCAGGGGAATGGCCACCTGCTTATGCTGAAGACTTGGCACGTCTAGCCCTGAAATGTTGCTGGTTTGATAGAAAGGAACGCCCATATCTTGCAAAGGAGGCTTGGGGCGTCCTGCAGGCTATGGTGAATGAACCACCATTGTTATGCCCCAATAACAATTGTGAGGTGCCGTCATATTTTATCTGCCCAATGACACAGGCCAGCTATATTAATAAACAAAGAACTCTGTTTAAATCCTACATAATAACATCACTGACATATTAAAGATATGATAATCAACTTTTATAATTTAACTACTACAATAATCCATGCATATAAGTATGAAGATCACATCATAAATGCATTCACATTCACCATAGTTTGCAGTGCTAATTCTGATTCCAAATTAAAAATCTTGCATCTTGTGTTGTTCCAGGAGATAATGCAAGATCCACAAGTCGCTGCTGATGGATTCACATACGAAGGTGAGGCTATAAAAGATTGGATCCAAAGGGGACACAAAATGTCCCCCATGACCTACCTTAGTTTTGCGCACCATGAGCTAATTCCGAATAACGCCCTTCGTTTTGCAATACAAGAATGGCAAATAAGACAGCAGCAGTGCTTTTAGAACGTTCCAATTGGTTTGTACTGTCAAGTTCTGAACTGAGGCAGGTTCTAGTTGTTGGACTGTGTATAAGTGTATGTGGGGTGTCAGACCCATGTATCTAGTATATGTACCTTTGACACTCTATTGCAAAACCCTAATTCCATTTTCACTCCCTCCAATATGGTATCCGGCTAACCCTAATACTCCCCTCCCCTCTCTCTCTCTCTCCCCAAGTCCAGCCAGCAGTCGAGCGCCCGTGCGTAGGCGCCGCCACCCCTGGCGCTACTCCCGGCCACCGCCGCCGTCCCCCTCCAGCGCCAAACGCCGTCGCCGCCGATCTTGGGGGTGGGGGGGGGGGGGGCTGGATCCGCCGCCGCCGCCGGTTCGAAGGCGGCTGGATCCGCCGCCGGCACCGCCCTGGCGCATGGATCCATCGCCTCCCTGCTGCAAGAGGCCGCCACCCTCGCTCCTGCCTCCTGTACTGCTGCCGCCATAGCTCTGGGAGGCGTCGCTGCTGGCTGGACCTCCTCTGTCGCCGCCGGAGGCCTTGTGGTGGCCGGCTTTGTCCCTGGTGCGACGTTCCCATCCAACGTCCTGCAGCAACCATCGCTGTGGCCTGATACTCTGGACAGTCGGCCGCTGCTGGTCTAGCGCGTGCGCCGTTGATCACACTTGTCCTTGGGCAACCGCCTCCGTGGCACATCATGCTGCTGTCGAGTCAGGCTTTGCCTCCCTCTTCAACGATGTTGCCGCTTTGGCGTGCTGCATCACCATTGCCACTTCCGACCATGGTCTAGTTGGCTTCCCTCGTCACCACTACCGATGACCCTGGAGATCAGGCCAACTCGTCTTCTACGCCTACCTTCGGCATCACAGCGGCTCTCGCTGCCTCTCGTGAGCGTGAGTGGGCTCTCGCTCGTGCCTTGGAGCAGTAGCGTGCATCTGTGGCGGCTCTCACTCACCAGCTCGAGGGAGCCACACACCAACAATGGAGTGCCACCCGCGAGCCCTCCCAGGCGATGGAGCTGCTTACAGCACCTACACGGCCTCCCTCATCGTCACTCTCCACGCTCAGGCTACTGTTGTCCTGAACATCCGGGCGCTCGTCCCGATTGTCCTCAACACCGACTCCACTTCGTACGCCAGGTGGCATAACCTGCTTCTCCTCATGTTGAGGTGGTTTTGTCTTGACGACCACGTCCTCCGGGATGACTCTCCGCTGGACGAATCTTGGATCGGCATGGACAACTTGGTCCTTGCCTGGATCCTTGGCGCTCTCTCTCTCTCTCTGAGGCGCTGGAGGGCCTTGTCACGCATCGTGATGACAACACTGCTCATCAGGCGTGACTCATCCTCGAACAGCACTTCCAGGGAAACTGCACAACCCGAGCCCTTCACATCCGGACGCGGTTCAAAGCCACTGTCCAGGGTGACCTGTCGGTCTCTGCCTACTTTCGTCAGCTAAAGGGTACGGGGGATGCTCTTCACGACCTTAGTGAACCCATTCTGGATACTTCTCTCGTTCTTCAGGTCCTGCAGGGCCTGAATGAGTGCTACTCTCACCCCAGGACGGTGATTCTTCGTGAGGAGACACGTCCGACCTTTGAGAAGGTCTAGTCTGATCTCAAGCTTGAAGATATTACTTTTGGAGGCCCTGCCGTCTCCTCGGCTGCCACAACCTTCTATGGCCCTGAGTAGTCCTCCAGTCTTCCTCCACTTGCCACTCCTTCACGGGGACAACCAACGCGCCCGCCTACCACCCCAGGGGCCCTTACTAGCCCTGGTGGTAGTAATCTTTGCCGTGGTTGTCGTAAGCGCGGTGGCCGTGGCCGTACTGGCGATAGTGGTGGCACCGTTCAGGGTGGTGGCACTGGTCAGGGTGGCATACCTTGGCCCACACTCCGCAACCTGTGGACTGGCCAAATTTCCATGTGGCCTGGGCCATTCCCGGGTCTGACAGGAAGAGCAGACCCATTCCCAACAACTATAGATGAAGAATAAGAAGGGTCGGAAGAGTGGGTAGAACAGAGTATACAAGCATTAGGAGTGGTGTGGTACGAAGCACCTAAGTCAGCAACCCAGTCAGCACCGGGTGGAATGAGAGTCATCATGCTGAAGGAGGAAGCCAACGACTGGTGGTCCCACCCGTCAGGAGTGGCGTGCTGCACTGAAGACTCGGGCTGGCTACCTGGTCTGTCCTAGCCCTAGTGGGTGGATAGGCCAACAGGAGGGTAGCTCGGCCCACCAGAGGTCGGAATCCACTGTCCTCCAGCCGGGTACCCAAACCCGCCGTGTGTAGGAGTGACCACATAGGCCGTCTGAGGTCGCGACGGACGTGGTGGCATAGGTGACTTGGGTTCTTCGCGTTCTTTCCAGCTCAGAGATGTTCTCGTTGCTCCGAACATTATCCAGAGTCTTCTTTATGTTCGTCGTTTTACCACTGACAACCATGTTTCCATTGAGTTTGATCCTTTTGGTCCATATGTGAAGGATCTTACTACCCGACGTCTTCTTCTCCGCTATGCGAGTTCAGGGCCCCTGTACATGCTTCGTCTTCCAGCATCCGCTCCATCTTTGCCTTTTGCTCTGGCTAAGACAGATTCTTCCACGACTTGGCATCGCTAGCTCGGCCACCCTGGTGTTAATGTCATGTGTGAGACCTATGTGTGCTGAATACATTGGCTTGTACTTAATACATTGACTTTGATGATATAAGTTTTAAAATTCTGCCAAAACACCCTTTTAGCAAGGTCTGACTCTAGCTCTAAGCTTCTGCAAGGTCTGACAATAGGTCCAACTTTCTTTGTCTAGGTCCGACATATTTTTTGGTAGCTCCGGTGAGATTTGTCTTTAGCTCCGACATGTTTTTGATAGCTTCGGCATATCGTTGTTAAGCTCCGATATGTTTTGATAGGTCTGACTTATGTTGGTTAGCTCCGACATGTTTTTCTAGCACCGGCTTTTGGGTTGACTAGTTCCGACTAGCTTTGGCAAGCTCTGGTGCTAGGTAGTACTAGCTTTGGTAAGCTCCGGCTCAAGCTCCGGTTAGCTTGGGCAAGGTTCGGAGCTTGATCACAATGTTCCTACTTTCACTGTGAATTATCTCGAACTTGCTTTATATTGTTGGAAAAATTGCTTAGTATTCATTTGCTATGTTTTTGATACATTTTGGTTGATATGGCTGATATTGTTTTTTACTGTGGTTTGGCAACAAGCTTATGTGAGGTGTTCACGTGAGGTGTTGTGTTCGGAACTAATTTTAGCCAAGTCGCGGACTTGGGCTCATACGAATTGGTTGTTTGTTCATGTGCAGGTGTTGCTTGAGTTCAAGACATGGCTGGTGATAGGATCCATTGAACTAGTCTTAGGTAGAAGATGAGGTTCAACAACCAAGTTCAGGAGGAATTGTGGTTGAGTTGATCGGGAGGTTGCACAACATGTTTGAATCAAGAACAATGCATATGAAGGTATCATGGACGTTGTTGGAAGATATTTGCACGTATGCAAGGAGTGCATGGAAGTGGCTACATGGTTCCGAGGCGTGATGAAGAGATGTGGACGTAAAGAATTGGTCGGAAAGGTCCAACCGACTAGGTTATGGACTCAAGCTGCGGCTGAGTCGGGTTTGACTCAAATATGGAAAGATTTGAGTTGGTTATGATTGGATTTCGTGTGGGTAACGAATTCCAGTTGTTTTAGTAATGTGGGATACGTTCCTAAGGTGTTTGAAAGTCTTAATATTGCTTCTATCTGCGTATAGAAGAGTCCTAAGCAGTTATGGAAAGTTTTGATTCGTGAACTGAGTAGGATTAGAGTCCTGATTTGAGTTGAGTTGGCCTTCGGGCTGGTTATATAAGCAAGGGAGGCCATCATGGGAGACAACTTTGGGGCTGTTCCTCTTGTGTTCTATAGAATAAAATTCATAGTTGAAAGGAAATTTTGTGCCTTGTTCGTCCGACTTGTTCCAGACAAGTTTTTCTCGTCGAGTTTCTGCACAGCACTACCTTTCTTCGGTGGTTTTATCATAACTCGAGTTTTACAGATTCAATTGACGTGATTATTTTTGGGTTGTCTTCATAACTTGATTATATATCATATGTACAAATTTCACGGTCATTGGATTTGTTGTTTCTTATCTACATGAGTTTCTTTGCAGCGTTCCAGAACTGTTTTTTCTCGGATAGGACAGATTGACCTTTGTTCGATCTTTCAATCGTAACTTGAGTTTCTCTCAATGTATTTGAGTAATTATTGTTGTGTCATATTAGTGACTTGATTCTCTCTGATATCTATCACTTTTGTCACGGTGAAACAGATTTACATTAGTCTCACACACGATTTCTTTAACAGATCATTTTTCTGCCAAAGGGGTTGGGATTTAATTGTTTCCGCCGCGTAAGATTTTTTAATCTACCATTCACCCCCCTCTGGTAGCTTTTCACGTGCTCTTCGATCCTACATTTGGTATCAGAGCCACGATGCTCAAATCTTTATGATTAGCACGTGTTTTTCATTAATCATAATGGAGAAATACTCCGCCAAACCTTGTGTGTTTAGTGGTATTGATTTTCAGGTTTGGAAGGCACGTATGGAAGCTTTCATCCAGGCACAAGGCTTCGCAATATGGGAGAAGGTATATAAGCCTTACGAAATGCCGTCAAACGATCAAGTTACAACTACAAATCTGAGAGATGTCAACAACAACAAGGCTCAGAACTTGATCATACAAGGATTAACTCAAATCGACTTTGACCGTGTTGCACACTTTCGATCTGCATATGATGTGTGGAATGCACTTTGTGAATACCATGAAGGATCCAACACGATCAAGGAGGTAAGTCAAGACATGTTCAAAAAAGAATACACGTGCATCGAGATACAACCCAGTGAGTCCATCGATGATCTCTTTGCTCGCTTTAATAAAATTCTCAGCAACTTGCATAGCGTCAATGTTAATTTTTCAGATGCTGAAAATGCTAGGCAATTACTAAGTGCATTAGACATGTAAATTTGGGAGATGAAAGTTACATCTATTCGTGAACCCGCTGTCATGAATACACTTACTTTAGATGTACTATATTCTAAATTGAAAACTCATGAAATAAATATAATCTCACGTAAGAACCCCAACAAGTCTCTTGCATTTGTTTCTCCACATGATATGCCTAGCTCCGGCCAATCTTCATCCTGTGGTACACTTGCTTTGCTGTCCTCTCTAACCCTTGAACAGATTGAGGAGTTTCCAGACGAGGAGCTAGTACTTCTCTCTACTAGGTTCTCAAAAGCATTGCAAAATGTGAGAACTAGAAGGAGAGGAAGCTCCGGATCTCAACGATGTTTTGAATGTGGTAAGACAGGACATTTTCATTCAGATTGCCCTAACCTTTCAGGTCCTACTTCCCGGGATGAAAAGCAAACAAGGACAAAGCACCCCTCTGCAAAAGATACAAAGAAAAAAAAAAAGAGTTTTACAGGACGTCAATTGGTGAGCAGTTTTATCCCCGCACTTCAAGAACTTGGCTCAAGCGATGTGGACATTGGAAGTGACGAAGATGAAGATGATTTGACAAACTTGTGCTTCATGGCGAGCAAGTCAAGATCAAGTATGGAGGAGGCTAAACACAATAGCGACAATGAAGAGGTGTGTCCTACTTGCGAAGAGATGTGTGATGCTATTTCTCATGCCACTATTATAGTTAAGAAAAATGACAAAAGTATTAGGGACAATGCTATTAAAATTTAGTCACTAGAATCTGAAATTAATCGTTTGAAATCCTTGATTCCTAGTGATGATTCTTGTTCCTTATGTGATTTAATATATGAAGAATTGTTCTCATTAAGAAGTGCGCACACCTCTACACTTGATAAACTTGAGTTAGAAATTGAAAAGGACAGAGAGCTTTCTGCACTTAATGATAAAAACAAGAAAGATGCTAGTTGTTCTACAATTGATTTGCATTGTTCTACTTGTGATGAACTTGATAAGAAACTACAAGATGCTACTATATTGAATAATTCCTTACGTTCTCATGAAGTTAAATATTGTTCCAATTACAAATTAAAAGGAAAAACTTCATGTGAAAATTGCCTTGATCTATCCAATAAACTTGATGATATGCATAGGACATTAGATCGATTTTGTAATGGGAATAAGAACATAAACTTGCTGCTGAATTCTTCCAAGTCTAGCAATGATAAAACTGGTTTAGGTTTTGATTCTCATGCTCAGGCTAAGGCACATCCACATAAAATTGTGAAGTCATTAGGAAGTGGTTTGATTCAAATAGTTCCTAGACAAAAAGAAGTGGTTTTCAAATCTGCAGGAGTGTTGTCTCATTCAGTTTCAAATAAAACTGTTGCTTGCTCATCTAGACATGAACACAAAGTTAAATTTCATTGTACCTACTGTGGTAGAGATGGTCATGTCATAGATTTTTGTTATAGACTAACTAAACAACAGAAAAAGGAAAGAATGATTGCTAGATCTTATAACTTTCATGCAAAATTTGCTGCACTTGCTAAACCGAATGATAGGAACATGCAATTTGCTGTAATGAGTCGAAAACATGCAAACTTTGCTCCCAAACCTTCTGTTTTTCATGCTACACATGGAACATCGCATAGGACAGTAGTTGGATACAAAAGTCCTCAAGCCTTGGCCCATAAACCTGCTGTTTTATCTCAGCTTTCGCGTGTTATTCCTACTGGACGTCGTGTGACTCAGTACTGGATTCCTAAATGCTTTTTGACTAACCCAAGTATTGAGTCATCGACGTATTGTGCTTCTATTTAGGTTACGCGCTTGATGAAGGAGAACATTTGAATTGTGGATTCAGGTTGCTCACGCCACATGACCAGTAACAAAGAATGGTTCTCCTCCCTCCCTTTTGTGTCACGTGTAGAGAATGTTACTTTTGTCGATAATTTTTCAACTCCTATAATTGCTAAGGGTTCAATTAGAGTAAATGATCACTACACTTTGAAGGATGTGGCACTTGTTAAAAATTTGAAATACAACTTTGTCGACTGTTGGAGTCGGCAGATCTCCTGACATTGCTAAAGTGTTGAAGGAGTTTGTGGTTCAGTGTGGGCGCGCGGAGACTCAAGAAGGTGAATTGCGATTTAACACAGGAGACACTAGGGTTTACGTGGTTCGGGCCGCCTGAGCGTAATACCCTACACCACGGGTGTGTTGGTGTTGTATTAGTTTGTCACGTATGATGTCCACCTCTGTGTACGTGTGTCCCCGTGTGTATCGTCAGCTTGTTCTTTTATAGTACAAGGACAGGCCGTTACAAGCTGGCCTGGCCCGACATGTGGCCCCGGCGGTTACTAGTATTGATACACGATTAATTGTTGTTAATAATCCTGTAACGGGCTCCGACAGTGCCGTTACGGGTGTTAAGATTGTCCGTTTAAGTGTCATTAATATGGGATTAATGACATTTAATCGGCTCTTGAAGTCCTTGGCTCTCCTTTGAAGATCCGGAGCCGTTACAAGGTCTTCCGGAGGTTAGAGGCTGCCAGCTCCGACGTTTGTTTGGACACGTGGCAGCTCCGGAGCTTGCTGTGGGAAGCAGGTAGCTCCGGAGCTATCTGACACGTGTCAGGTCCGGAGCTTCTCTCGGTCAGGGGTTAAGTCCGGAGGTGCCATTTCGGTACTTGGTCCAGAGCTTCCCCCTTGTGGGCGGTAGCTCTGGTTTGGCAGTACACGTGGCGACCTAGGGATTAACCATGTTGGAGAAGCAGGTCCGGTCATGTCTGACAAGTGGGCCTCCGGGGGTCTTCAATCCGAGTAGACGGCCTTCCCTCGAAATCTTTGTAACCTCAGGGGGTGTACGGTTTTTAGGGTACCGACAGTGGCCCCCTGGACCTACCTCCGAGGAAGGTCACTGGGGTGAAGTCGTTCCGTCGGAGGTGGGTCCATCCTTGCGACTCTTGAACTGGGTCTTCAAGGGTCTTCGGAGGTGCCGTTGGCAGGGTTTTACAGTTAGATCCCGACGCGTGGCGCACCTCAGGCGGCAGATGAGATCTTTGACGTGCGGATCTCACGCAATTGAAGCTCGCCGGTTCCCGATACGAAAACTGTATCGGTTCTGCGCGCCCTATCAGGCCGCCGCCTTTGGGTTTCCCGCCTCGTGATGACAACCGTTCGCCTGGGTAAGAGCCTCGACTTGATCGTCGGGGTGGTCCCGGGCCCTCTTGTCATCGGCCGGGTTGAATTCTTGAGTAGTATCTTCGACTTCCCTGCAGTTTCCATCCAAGCGTTGCGAGGGCTTACTTAAGAGGGAAAGCGTGCACCGTCGGGAGTTCTTTACGCCTCTCATCTGATCTTGCGCTCAAACTCCCGACTCGTACTTTGCTCCTCTTCTCTTGCCTAGCTGTGCCGCGATGGAGTTGGGTCTGCGCGAGAGTCGCCTGAAGACCGACAACGATTTGAAGAAGGTCCGGGCCCTCATGGGGTGGTCTTCGGACTTCTTCAACCGCTTGGTCCGTGCCGGCAGAGAGCTCCCCTTTGAGAAGGAGCGCGCTGGCGAGATGGTGTACTTTTCTTTGTACGCCATGGTGGGGCTGATCCCACCATTTTCTTCTTTCTTCTTGATGCTGCTAGACTTCTATGGTCTGCAGCTATACCTCCTTGGCCCTCACTCCATTCTCCTCGTGTCCATCTTTGTCCACTTCTGCGAGATGTGGGTGGGCATCCCCCCTTGCGTCGAGCTCTTCCGGACCTTCTTCACCGTTCACACCACCGGCCGGAGCAATGAGTACCTTGGCTTCTACTACTTCGTGAAGCGCAAGAAGTGCCCATTCAAGTACCTCCAGTCGTTCCCTTCCGGGAAGTGGGATGACTGGAAGAAATATTGGATAGTCGTCAGGGTGGAGGAGCATGAGCGGTTGGAGCTGCCAGACGGTCTGCCCGGCATCGACACGTCGATATGGAGTGAAGTTCTGGTGCTGGAGGAAGCTTTCGACCCTGTCCTGACCAGGATCCGCCGATGTGTGGAGGGAGGATTGACTCCCCAGGCGGTGTTCTGCAACTTCCTGACCAACAGGTGGGCGCCGCTGAAGAGGAGGGAGAAGCTCGCCTGGGCCCTCAACAGCGTGATGGACGAGGACCGGGTTGAGACCGGGTTGAAGTCCAACATGGTGGGGAAGACCTTGGAGTTCCACCTCAAGAAATTCCAGCACGGCATCGACGTCGACGGAGAATACTTGACTCCGCCGTCGGCCTTTCTCCCTCTGAACGTGGAAGTGGAGTTCAGCAGAGAGCTCCGGCAGACGATGCCCGCGCTTGACGACCTTGGTGTCGTCGAGAGAAGACCAACCACCCGGGTGGCAATCCCCGGGGTGCCCAAAGATGGCTCGGTCCCTGCTCCACACCCGAGGGTTGAGGTCATCGGCAAGGGCAAGGAGCTGGCGGAGGAGCCGGAGAGTCGGAAGAGGAAGCTACGACATGCCGACGGAAGGTCCGTCAGGCCCGCTACTTCCACCTTGGTTCCTTCTCCCCAGGGGGGAAGATCTTCTACCGCCGTGGCGACTGTCCCCGTGGTGGGGTCCTCCCGGAACGAGACTGTTCCTGCAGTGGGATCCTCCCGGAGCGCATCTGTCCCCGTGGTGGAGCCCTCCGGTGGTGCTAGCTCCGGGTGCACGACTCCGGCACCTGGGGCGGTGGGAGCCTCCAGGTCCAGGGGTTCCTCCCGATCGAGGAGAGCCTCGACCCGGGAAACGCCCGTGGCTGCGAAAAGTTCTGGGGGGCCTCCCGGAGCTCCTACGCCGACCATGGCCAGCCCGGAACATCCGGGAAAAAGGTTCCGCGCAAGCTGGTGCGGAAGCCTTCCAAGGTAATTTTTGATTTTTACCTTGGTTAACTTTTTAGTTGTAGCGATTGTTTGTTAATTTTCTTTATCCGTCCTCTACAGCGTCCCCAAGAAGGGGAGTGAAGCTCCACCCTCGGCCACGATTTCTGAGGCCGTGGGAGCTTCTGCTCCTGTCCCAGTTCCGCCCCAGGTGATGGCTGAGGCTGCGACAGCTCCGGCGCCGGCTGTCGTGGTCATGAACCTCGACTCGTCCCCAGAACTTCTCGTGGTAGCGCCGGACCACAGGAGTGAAGACACGCCAGCGGCACTTGTCTCGGAGGTTGAAGCTCCGGGTCCTGGTGCTGCAGTAGTGGAAGCTCCGGCTGTAGAGCCGGAAGAAGTAGTAGTCCCGGCCTCGGAGCCGGAACTTGTCGAAGCCCCGGCGATTGAACCGGAGGTGACTGAAGCTCCGGCATGCGAGTCGGAAGTCGAGGTAGTTCCGGCAGTGGAGCTGGTTACCTCCGAAGTACCGGTCGCTAAGCCGGTTATTGTTGGAGCGCCGGTCACAGAGCCGGCGGTTGAAGAGGCGAGGGAGCTCGAGCCTCCCTCGGAAGAGGTGTCCCGGTAGGAGCGAGTAGTAGCTCCTGCTCCGGAAGCGACGACGTCGATGGTACCTGTGGCCGAGCCAGAGTGCCTAAGCGAAGTCGCCGGCCCCCTGCTTGAGGGGGCGAATGAAGACTTGGCGGCGGGGCCTTCTTCGATGGCAACTGAGGCCATCCCGGAGGATAGCCCTAGCGCCTTGGAAGCTCAGGGTTCCGCTCTCGTAGAGTGGGACCCAATTTTTGTATGTGAAGACCCGCTGGAACCAGCGGAGGAGACCCCAGCAGGTCCGGAGCCCATCCTGCTGTCGATGTCTATCGACAACGCCTGCTCCAGTCTATGTCAGGTCCAACTAGCCTTCTTCCACGACATCAAGGCTCTTGAAGAGGAGCGCCAAACCCTTAGGCGGTGGCGTAATCGGCTCTACTTCGAGACTAAGCTGGCGCAGTCGAGGCTAGCGGACGACAAGGAGTGGATCAAGCGGGAGAAGATCCGCCTGGAGTACTGGGACAAGATGCTGGATGAGAGGGAGGGTATTACCCATGCCCTCGACGCTCAATCCCGGGAGATCCACGATCAGGCCAAGGCTGCCCACGGCGCGGCCAATGCTCGGTACGAGCAGCTTGAGGCCATCAACGCCGCACTTATCAAGCGCCGAGAGGCACTTGAAGGGAGGGAGAGACGGCTCGAGGACGAAGAACAAAAACTCCTAGAGCTGCGGGATGACGTCCTGAGAAGGGAAGAGGAGATCGCCTAAAAAGTAGCTCTGGCTGACAAGGGCCTCGAGGAGCGCACTAAGAAGTTGGAAGAGCGCTGCCTCGAGGAAGAGGAGAAGACCTGGGTGTGAGGGCAGGAACTCTACGAATACGAGTGTGCCCTTGTTGCCCGGGAGAAGAAAGTGGAGGCTAGGGAGAAGGACCTGGTCGATCGTCGGAACAAGATCCACCTCCGGGAGGAGGAGCTCGGAAGACTTGAGAGGCGGGTTGCTGCAAAGATTCAGCAAAACGCCAAAGAAGTTGAGCGCCTCGCCCGTGAGAATTCCGAACTGACGGCGGCCAAGAGATCCCTGGAAGAGGTGAAGAGCCTGAGGACGGCGGACTCCATGCATATTTGGGAGTTCCTGGGCAAGGCCAATGATGCGCTGACGCTGATGGGTTTCAGCCCCGTGCGCCCGGATGATCCGGAGCCGGAGCCGGACCTTGCGCTGCAGGCGTTGAGCGCAGCAGGCAGCAAGCTCTCCAAGGTGGGCGACGTCATCGTGGACCAACTGGAGGTTGAGGGGCAATCCCTGGCGAGGAACGTCACAGAATATGTGCTGACGTGCTACACCAGCCGGAACCCTCAATTTCCTCTGGACCCGGTGCTTGAAGGCCCCGTCGAAGGAGAAGGCGAAGCTACCCGAGCCAGCGTATCGGAGGTCGCCCAGAAGGTCGCTGAGTTCTTCCATAGGGTCTAGGACCATCTCTTTAGCTCTCACTTGTATTTTCTCTTCTTCTTCCTCAATTTTGTAATCCCTTGTCTCCAGATGTAATCTCCTGTCTCCAGATGAATGAAATCGCAAAATTTTTGCGAATTTCATTTTTTGTCTTCAACATCTTTATCTTCACTTGGCCCCCTGGTAGATGTACACAATTTGATTGTGAACATGTACCAAAAGGATATTGAGTTTTGTTGAAGACGAATTTGCTACGAACTTGTAGAATTTAGGTCCGAAGTCTTTGATAGTGAGGGTCCCCTGAAGTTGTCGGAGCTTAGAAGCTCCGGCACTGTCCATCGCTGGATCTTAGTAGCTCCGGCAATAGCCTCTATCAACACGTAGAGCGTCGATAGTTAGTCCTCCAAGGTGTCGGAGCTTAGTAGCTCCGGCAGTGACCTTTGCCAACACTTGGTTTGTTGGCAACAGAATCCATTTAAGGGGTCTTCTCACCATCTTTTACTCAGCGCCGACGGTTGACCCCCTTGGGGGAGTCGGAGCTTAGTTAGCTCCGGCTTTTCTCCATCAACGTAGAGTTTATTTTTCCTGCACACTTAATCCAAGAAAAATAGTAAAATTCGTTCCTTGTCTATAATTTCGTCGCGGCTTACGATTCTCAAGAAAATTTGAAGTTGAACGCGATTTTAAATACAACTGGTTGCGTTGTCTTTTCTCTTAGATCCAACTGTCCATGAACCCGCCTTACTTCGGCCTGCTGGGGTGTAGGTAGAGTGGCGTACTTAGGGTGCTTGACCAGGCTAAGTCGATAGCGCACTCCGGCCCTAGATTGGCTTGGCGGCTTTCAGGCGAGTTGGCCATAAACGATATTTAAATCCAAAAGATCTGACAATTCAACTCGAATCGTATATAAACCGGTCAAACTAAAATTTCTTAAGAATTGCACGTCTCTGTTATAGACAAGAAATAGAAAAATAAAAATGTCGAGCCTGCACAAAATGAATGCACATGGAGTCTATTTCACATGAAGATGTCTTTCATTATAGGTCCGGGGTACAGGGGAAACAAGTACACTCTTAGGGTACGGAACCAGGCTAAGTGTGTTTGGTTTCTCGTTTGACCCAGGGTAGTTAGCCACACTTTTAGTCCGGAGACTGTGACAAGTGCTGCATGAGCTTTGCAGACCTTTCAGGAAAGGTCCGGCTGCTCTCCCGGAGGAACTACCTGACTCTATACAATGACTCTATAACATACATTTCAAGTTACTTAAGACTCACCTTCGTGGAATTAAGTGTAGAACTTACGGAGGTGCTCGATGTTCCAAGGATTTGGGAGAGGTGTCCCATCCTTGGTAGCCAAGCGAACGCTTCCGGGACGGGATACTTTGATCACTCGAAAGGGCCCCTCCCAACCGGGGGAGAGTTTGTTTAACCCATCTCTGGATAGTATTCTCCGTAGCACCAGATCGCCTTCCTCGAGCTGTCGGTTGTGTACATGCCGCTGGTGATAACGCCGTAGAGCTTGGCGATATCGGGCATTCCAAACAGCTGCTTGGCACCTTCCCTCCTCGAGGAGGTCTACGTCTTCACGCCGGAGCTAGTCCTGCGCGGCTTCGTCGAAGGTCCGAACCCGGAGCGAACCCAAGGTGATTTCCGGAGGAAGGATTGCTTTAGCTCCGTACACCAGAAAGAAGGGTGTTTCTCCGGTTGACCAGTTTGGAGAAGTCCTGTTGGCCCATAGAGTGGGCGGAAGCTCTTCGATCCAATTGGATCCGTGCTTTTTCAAGCGCTCATAGGTGCGCGCTTTGAGTCCTTTAAGGATTTCTGCATTTGCTCTCTCGACTTGGCCATTGCTGGCGGGATGAGCTACGGAAGCGTAGCAAACCTGTATGCCGAGGTCTTCGCAATACCCTTGGAATGCGGAGCTTGTGAATTGAGTCCCATTATCGGTGATGATCTTGTTTGGGACTCCGAATCTGCTTACAATGGATTGCAGAAAGTTGATAGAAGATTGCTTGTTGATCGTCACAACTGGAGTTGCTTCCGGCCACTTGGTGAACTTGTCAATGGCAACGTACAGGAACTTGTTACCTCCGACGGCTCTTGGGAAGGGTCCCAAGATGTCCATCCCCCACACAGCGAAGGGCCATGTAGGAGGTATCATTTGTAAGGGCTGAGCAGGTGTATGAATTTGCTTTGCATGAGATTGGCATGCTTCGCATTTCTTCACCAGCTCAGTGGCATCCTGGAGCGCTGTAGGCCAGTAGAAGCCATGCCGAAAGGCTTTTCCGACCAGCGTGCGGGAAGATGCGTGGTTCCCACACTCACCTCCATGGATTTCTGCGAGGAGCTCGCAGCCTTCTTCCCTTGTGATGCACCGCATTAAGATGCCGTTGGCACCGCGCCAGTAGAGATCCCCTTCTACCAGCGTGTATCTTTTAGCCAATCTGACTACCCGGTCAGCAGATACATCATCGTCAGGAAGGATGTTGTCTTTCAAGTAGTTCCGGATCTCCGAGATCCATGCATCGGAACTGACTTGAGCATTTGAGTCTTGCGTGCTGGGTTGCTCGGAGCTTCCGGCAGCACCTACAACCCTTGATGGCTGCCATGGTAACAGGGCCATCGGGACCGTCAGCTTCGGGATGCTGATCTCGCCCCCTTCGTTCAGTTCGGAAGGCTGAACTGTGGGTTTTGACAACCTCCGAACAAAGATTCCGTCAGGAGCCGGAGCTCCGGTTGACGCTTTGGTCGAGAGTTCGTCAGCTTCAGTGTTGTGGGCACGCTGAACATGGTGGAGGTCTAGGACTTCAAAGTCCTTCTGAAGCCTCTGGACTTCAAGGAGGTAAGCAGCTAGCTGGAGATTATTGCAGGAGCATTCACCCTTCACCTGCTTGATGATGAGCTGTGAATCTCCTTTGACCAGCAGTTGCTTGACACCGTATGACAGTGCCTCCTTTAGTCCGTAGATGAGTGCTTCATATTCCGCCATGTTGTTGGTTGCCTTGAAGTCAAGGTGTACCATGTATTTTACCTTCTCCCTAGTCGGTGCAAGGAGAAGGATTCCAGCTCCGGCCCCCTGCTTCTGCATGGAGCCATCGAAGTAAAGGGTCTAGTGAGGCTCGGTGAAGGTTGGAACTTGATGTTCCGTCTTCTGCTCGCTGGGGCCCCCAGGGTTTGATGGAGAGGGAGTCCATTCCGCCACGAAATCTTCCAACGCTTGACTCTTGATTGCTTGTCTCGAAACGAATTCGAGATCGAACTCATCCAATTCCGCTGCCCACTTTGCAATATTCCCAGTTGAATTGGGATTATGCAAGATCGCTCGAAGTGGATAGGAGGTCACCACCGAGACTTTGTGAGCTTGGAAGTAGTGTCGGAGCTTCCTGGAGGCAATAAGAACTGCATAAAGCAGCTTATGCACCTCTAGGTATCGAGTCTTGGCATCATGTAATACTTCACTGATGAAGTATACCAGGCGTTGAATGGTCCAGACCCTCCCAGAGGGGTCCGGAGCTTCCTCTCTATTGATCCAGACCCTGTCGGAGGAGTCCAGATTCTCTTCGGGGACCTCCGGGTTCTGGCTAGAGGAACCCGGAGCTTCTTCAGAAATGACCTGGACCCTCTCAGAGGGGTCTGGGTCTTCTGAAGTGACTTCTTGTGGATTTGAGTCTGGGAGCTGGGACCCAAACTCACTTTCAGGGACCTCCGGACCCTCCTGAAGGGGTCTGGATTCCTGAGTATGGGGTAGTTCTGGTCTCTCCGCAACCAGAACCATACTGACAACTTCGTCAGTAGCTGAAATGTAAAGCAACAAAGGCTCACCAGGGTTTGGAGCTACCAGAATTGGTAGGGTGGTGAGGAACTGTTTCAGCTCCTGGAATGCCTTCTCTGCTTCTTCGGACCATTGGAATGGTCCGAACTTCCTCAACAACTTGAAGAAGGGAAGTGCCCATTTCGCCAGTCTTGATATGAACCGGCTGAGGGCTGCTAGACACCCAGTTAACTTTTGGACGTCTTTGATGCGGGTTGGTGGCCGCATGTCTTCAATGGCTTTTATCTTCGCCGGATTAGCCTCTATGCCCCGGTGACTTACCAGGAAACCAAGAAGTTTTCCGGAGCTGACCCCGAAGACACACTTGTCTTGGTTTAGCTTCGTGCGGGTGGTCCGCAGCTTTTCGAAGACAGCCTGCAAGGTGTCCAAGAGGGACTCCTTGTTCTTGACCTTGACCACGATGTCATCGACGTACACTTCCACTATGTCTCTAATGAGTTCTTCAAAAGTTTTGTACATAGCTCGTACAAAAGTTGAAGCTGCATTCTTGAGACCAAATGGCATGGCTGTGTAACAATACAATCCATCTATTGTGATGAATGAAGTATGCTCTTCATCCTCCCTAGACATCCTGATTTGATGATACCCAGAATATGCATCTAGGAAACACAGTAACTCACACCCAGAGGTGGAATCCACTATCTGATCTATTCTAGGTAGTGGGAATGGATCTTTTGGACATGCCTTATTCAGCGTGGTGTAGTCGATGCACATCCGAAGCTTCCCGCTGGCCTTGGGCACAACGACTGGGTTCGCCAGCCATTTTGGATGGAAGACTTCTCGGATGAATCCGGCTTCGAGCAACTTCTTCACTTCTTGTCGGATGAAGTTCTGCCGCTCTACGGATTGCTTCCGAGGCTTCTGATGCACAGGCCGAGCATCGGGGTAAATCTTCAGATTGTGCTCAATCACTTCCCTGGGGATCCCAGGCATTTGAGATGGTTGCCAGGCAAATACGTCAACATTAGCTCGGAGGAAAGTGATGACCGCGAGTTCCTATTTGTTGTTCAACCCTCCCGATATACGGGTGGTTTGAGCGGCATCGGAACCAATTTGGACGACTTTGACGGGAATGTCGGTGTCGCCGCTTGGCTCCACACGGGGTGCAGAGGTTGAGCCTCGTTGACGAATGCTCGGGGGTTTCAGAGCTTGCTCCTGTCTGGAGTCCTCCTCTTGTGCCGTGGTGAGTGCATGGAGCTCCTCCAGAGCAGTTACTCCGGCGGTGGGATCTCCGCGGATCCGAAGAACGCCTACTGGTGTAGGCATCTTCAACACCAGGTATCCATAATTGGCAGCTGCCATAAATTTGTATAGGGCAGGTCTACCCAAGATGGCGTTAAATGGCAAGTTGATCTCAGCGACGTCGAAGTCCAACTTCCCGGTGCGATACTTCTCCCGTGTCCCGAAGGTAACGGGGAGAGTTATAGCTCCGAGTGGGGTAATGGCCCCGGACCTACTCTGGAGAAAGGTCGAGAGGGCTGGAGATCCGAAGGTCGGAGCTGAAGCTTGGTAAAAGCTTCAAAGCTTATGAGGTTCAGCCCCGAACCTCCGTCCACCATAACATGATGGAGCTGGATGTTATTGATGGTGGGAGATACCATCAAAGGTAACTGTCCAGCTGCGACCATGCTTCGAGGACAGCCCGAAGAATCAAAAGTGATGGATGTGTCCATCCACTTTCGATGTGGCTCCGGTCTAGCTGTAGGAGCTACAGCGGCCATATCCCGCCGCATAGTCTTGATGACATGACGGGAGGTGATGTCCCATGATCCACCAAAAATGGTGTTCATGGTTTTCCGACACTCGTTATCAGAGACGTCAGAGTCATCATCGACGGAGGTGTAGACGGCCTTCAAGACCTTTTTGGGGTCCTGAAACCCTAACTCCTCTTCAGCCAGAGCTTCGTCGACCTTCTGTTTTCCTTCCCTCTGTCGGAAAGGAGACCCTTCCCGGCGCTTGCTGTAGCGCTCGACAAGGTTTTGGACCTCTCGGCAGTCTTCCAAACCGTGGCTGCCCGTTTTGTGAATGGGACACCACACTTTGGGTTTGCCGCCGTCTTCGGAAGACGGTCGAGGTCGCTTCTCGGGGCGTAGCCCCCGGCCACCAGGAGTTGCAGCAGCTGCAACGTTGGATGTGCTGGCTGACGGCTTCTTCTTGCCGTGGGTCTTCTTTTTCTTCTTGCCACCCCCGGAGGTAGCGGCTTCTTCTTTGGAGGATTTCTTGTGATCTTCCGAGGCTGGTTTGGAGTGCATTTCACGACCCTCCGCAGCTCTGGCACATTTGTCTGCCAGGCTGAAGAGTTCTGTGACGCTGGTGATCTCTTTGATCGCCATCTTCTCCAACATCTTCTTGTCCCGTACGCCCTGTCTGAATGCCACAATGACAGAAGCGCTTGAGATAGAAGGGATTGTGTTGCGTACCTGAGAGAACCTCTGGATGAAGGACCGCAAAGATTCTCCCCCTTTTTGCACGACCGCAAAAAGGTCCAGTTCAGTGCCTGGTCGGGTGTATGAACTCCCGAAGTTGGCAGTGAACTAACGGCACAGCTCCTCCCAACTGTTGATAGAGTTGGGTGGAAGGCTCATAAACCAGGACCTGGCGGTCCCGGTTAAGACCACGGGAAAGTAATTGGCCATTACAGCCTCGTTTCCTCCAGCTGCCAAGATTGCAGTGGAGTATATCTGAAAGAATTCGGCGGGGTTGTCAGTCCCGTCGAATTTTTCCGGCAGGTGTGGCCGGAACTTCTGTGGCCATCTAACCATGCGCAGGTGCATGGCTAGGGCTGAACAGCCTCCTCCTACTCCTTCCAGAGTAGAAAGGTCCTGAGCTTCCCGTCTTTCACGAGCACGCTCGATATGGACACGGCCATCCTGTTGGCGGTATCGGCGATCAAGCTCCGCCCGGAGGTCATGAGTCGAAAGCCTGGATAACGTATGGGTGCGTCGTGCCCCAGAGGGCAAAGACGTCACCTGCTGTGACGCAGATCGTCTCCTGTTGTTGGAGACGTGCGGACCAAGTCTTCCAGACAAAGTCCGTTGTTGCGATGGGGCTCGACCCGAAGGAGGAGGACCCTGGTTGTTGAGGCGTTCGACCGCTGCTGCGACCAAATGCTCCACATCGGCCCTCCACTGCTCCATTGCATCTCGAGATGCGTCCGGAGGTGGTGGTCGTTGGAGAAGAGCACGCGCTGCATGGAGCGCGTGTTCCGGGTTGTCATGACTTGCCGACGCAGTAAGTGACGCCGGCGCACCATCACGTTGCCCAGCACGATTTGCCGGAGAAGATGGTGGTGGTGGGAGTGTGACTCCTGCTGGTGCTGAGGCTCCTGCTGGTGGCTGCCTGTTGGAGGGATTGCCCCCAACAGCCTGAGCAGCAGGTTGACCGTTGGATGATCCAGCCGCGGAGTTCACCATTCTCGAAAATCTCAGGCGCCCCTACCTGGCGCGCCAACTGTCGACTGTTGGAGTCGGCAGATCTCCTGACACTACTAAAGTGTTGAAGGAGTTTGTGGTTCGGTGTGGGCGCGCGGAGACTCAAGAAGGTGAATTGCGATTTAACACAGGAGACACTAGGATTTACGTGGTTCGGGCCGCCTGAGCGTAATACCCTACTCCACGGGTGTGTTGGTGTTGTATTAGTTTGTCACGTATGATGTCCACCTCTGTGTACGTGTGTCCCCGTGTGTATCGTCGGCCTGTCCTTTTATAGTACAAGGACAGGCCGTTACAAGCTGGCCTGGCCCGACATGTGGCCCCGGCGTTACTAGTATTGATACACGATTAATTGTTGTTAATAATCCTGTAACGGGCTCCGACAGTGCCGTTACAGGTGTTAAGATTGTCCGTTTAAGTGTCATTAATATGGGATTAATGACATTTAATCGGGTCTTGAAGTCCTTGGCTCTCCTTTGAAGATCTGGAGCCATTACAAGGTCTTCCGGAGGTTAGAGGCTGCCAGCTCCGACGTTTGTTTGGACACGTGGCAGCTCCGGAGCTTGCTGTGGGAAGCAGGTAGCTTCGGAGCTATCTGACATGTGTCAGGTCCGGAGCTTCTCTCGGTCAGGGGTTAAGTCCGGAGGTGCCATTTCGGTACTTGGTCCGGAGCTTACCCCTTGTGGGCGGTAGCTCCGGTTTGGCAGTACACGTGGCGACCTAGGGATTAACCATGTTAGAGAAGCAGGTCCGGTCATGTCTGACAAGTGGGCCTCCGAGGGTCTTCAGTCCGAGTAGACGGCCTTCCCTCGAAATCTTTGTAACCTCAGGGGGTGTACGGTTTTTAGGGTACCGACAAACTTGCTTTCTATTTCGCAACTGCTAGATGAAAATCTGGAAATTATTTTCACTAAAAATTGCTGCAAAGTTGTAAATTCAAACAGTGAGCTTATTTTTAACATGTCACGGTTTGGAAGAGTTTTTAAAGCTGATTTTGATATGTCTTCCTCTAAGCATAGGTGTCTAGTTGCTAATGATTCAAAGGACTTATATTTTTGGCATCATAGACTTGGTCACATAGGCTTTGATCATCTAACGCGTGTTAGTGCTCTTGATCGCATACGTGGGCTGCCTAAGCTTAAAGGGGACAAATAAATTGTGTGCATAGACATGCTAAGATGGTTGCAGGTTCACACACTCCTCTCAAAATGATCATGACAACTGAACCGGGTCAACTTTTGCACCTTGACACCGTAGGACCTTCACGCGTTCAATCCTTCGGAGGTAAATGATATGTTCTTGTGATTGTTGATGATTATTCTAGATACTCTTGAGTTTACTTTATGGCATCTAAGAATGAAGCTTTTAGTCACTCTAGAACTTTATGTCTTAGATTATCAATTGACCACCCAAGATCTTTAAAAGCAATTAGAAGTGATAATGGAACCGAATTTAAAAATCAATTTTTGACCACTTTTGTGCTGAAAATGGAATAGATCATCAATTTTATTCACCATGTGTACCTCAAAAAAACGGTGTTGTAGAAAGAAAGAACAGAACCTTAGTTGAGATGGCTAGGACTATGCTTGATGAATATCAAACTTCTAGGAAATTTTGGGCTGATGCGATTGCAACTACTTGTTATGTCTCAAATCGTGTTTTCTTGCGCGCTAATCTAGGTAAAACACCATATGAGCTCCGGTTTGGACATAGGCCTAATGTTACACACTTTCGGGTTTTTGGTTGCAAATGCTTTGTTAAGAAACATGGTAATCTTGATAAATTTGAACCTAGATCCATTGATGGCATGTTTCTTGGTTATCCATCTCATACTAGAGGCTATCGTGTGCTTTTACTTGACACTAACAAAATTGTGGAGACTTGTGAGGTGTCTTTTGATGAAGCTAGCACAGGTACTAGCTCAAATATTGCAGGTCCGGATTCATATCCGCAGGGGGAGAGCATTTTTGTTGAAGATGAGGAAGAAGTGGTGCTGCTGCCCAAAAATTCAGCAGCTAATGACATTGTTCCAGCTCCTGGTTTTGATTCACAGCCAGCACCGACGACCACCATTGCTGGTCCAGATCCTCCTCAAGTCACAAGCTCATAGATTTGTTATGAACATGAAGAAGAAGAAGCTTGTGAAGTGTACACTCCCCTCCAAGTTCTCAAAAGTCATCCTCCACAACAAATTATTGGAAGCTTGCACGAACGAGCCACACGGTCCAGGTTTTGCGATCCAAACTCTTATGCTCATTCTGCTTTTGTTGCTTCTTTTGAACCCAAAGATATATCACACACACTCACTAATGAATCTTGTATTATTGCCATGCAAGAAGAGTTAGAAATTTTTGAAAGAAATAATGTTTGGAAACTTGTACCTCCACCTCAAGGTCACACTTTAATTGGAACTAAATGGGTGTTTAAAAATAAACAAAGTGAGGATAAGGTTGTGGTTAGGAATAAGGCTAGGTTGGTTGCTCAAGGTTTCACTCAAGTTGAAGGTCTAGATTTTGATAAAACTTTTGCTCCTGTTGCTAGATTAGAAGCCATAAAAATTTTGTTAGCTTTTGCTGCGTCTAAAGGTTTTAAGCTATTTGAAACGGATGTTAAAAGTGCTTTTTTTGATGGCTACATAGATAATGAGGTTTATGTCAAACAACCACCGGGTTTTGAAAATCCAGATTTTCCTAATCATATTTACAAACTGTCCAAAGCCTTGTACGGTCTCAAACAAGCCCCTAGAGCATGGTATGATAGGTTAAACATTCTTACTTAAAAAGGGGTTTACCATGGGAAAGGTTGATAAAACTCTTTTTGTTCTTTAGCCTGGCAATGACTCATTATTCGTTCAAGTGTATGTGAATGATATTATCTTTGGTTATGCTTCTCATGATCTTGTGTCCAAGTTTTCAGCTATGATGAGTTCAGAATTTGAGATGAGTATTGTCGGTACCCTGCGTACCGGATACCCCTTGGAACTGCAAAGAGTGCAAAGGAACTCCACCTATCTGAGTAGAAGACCTCCGAAGGCCCCACGTGTCACTTGTAACCGGACCTGCCTCCCTCATATGGTTAGTCCCAGTGCCGCCACGTGTATCATAAAACCAGAACTACAATCCCTACATGGGAATGCTCTGGACTGGATACCTGTGTGGCACCCCCGGACCTAACCCCCGACAGAGGGAAGCTCCGGTACCAACACATGTACCACAACACGGGATCTACTCATCCAAGACGGTAAGCTCTGGAGCTGCCACGCATCCAACCGCCAGACCTTCAACCTCAACAGGCAGATTGGTGGACCTCCAACGGCTCGGACCTTCAAGGGACATTAAAGGCTTCAAGACCTGATTATGTGTCATTAATGTTATCTTAATGACACACGATCAGAGGACCCTTAATGCTAGTAATGCCACTATTAAGGCGCATTACCACACTATTAATGGGAATTAAGTACATTAAACTGTGTATTAGGCATCAGTAACCGCCAGGGCCACAAGTTGGGCCAGGCTAACGATGTAACGGCCAGCCCTTGTACTATAAAAGGACTGGCCGAGCGATACACAAGGGGGGACGCGCTCTAGGGGATTCCAGACGCGCTCGAGAGGCTCTAGGCTGACACACGCGCTCAAGGGGCTCTCTCTGGCTCACGCCCTCACACATTCATACACTCAATACAACAAAATCAACACTCCTGTGGAGTAGGGTATTACGCTCAGGCGACCCGAACCACGTAAATCCTCGTGTCAAGTCACCATCTTGTTCTGAATCTCCGCACGCCCTAACCGAACTAAGAAACTCCGCGGGCTGCCAACGGTAGTACTGGGGGAATTGCCAGAACCAGACTCTGACATTTGGCGCACCAGGAAGGGGCGCCTGAGGTTCCAAGATGGTGAATTCTGCTACTAGATCATCCAATGGTAACCACGCCGTGCAACCTGCTGGAGGCAATCCCTCCAACATGCAGCAACCTGCAGGTACTATAGCCCGAGCAGGAGTCATACCACCGCCGCCACCATCCACTATGGTGAATCAAGTTGGACGTCGAGATGGGGCGTCTGCGTCGATCACTGCATCGGCGAACAACAACCCCGAACACGTGCTTATTGCTGCGCGTGCTCTTCTCCAACGTGCACTACCTCCAGGAGCACCCAAGGGTGCAATGGAGCAGTAGAGAGCTGACGTGGATCATATGGTTGCAGCAACAGCCGATGGCATCAGCAATCAAGGTCCTCCACCCTTGAGGCAGACCCCATCACAGTATTGGACATTGTCGGGTAGACTCGGTCCGCAAGCTTCGCAGCACAGGAGACGTGATGCATCTCAACAGGTGATGTCGCTGCCCTCCGGGGCGCGACGTACTCACATGGTAACAAGTCTTTTGACTCACGACCTCTGGGCGGAGATCGATCATCGTTACCAGCAACAGGACGGCTGCGTCCACATCGAGCGTGCTCGCGAGAGGCGAGAGTCTTGGGATAGTCCTACTCTTGAGGGAGTAGGAGGAGCCTGTTCTTCCTTAGCCATGAACCTACGCATGGTCAGATTGCCGCAGAAGTTCCTACCTCACTTGCCGGAGAAATTTGACAGGACTGTCAACCCCGTCGAATTTCTTGAAATCTACTCCACCGCTATCCTTGCGGCTGGGGGCAATGAGGCTATGATGGCTAATTATTTCCCTGTGGCCTTGACTGGGACCGCCAGGTCTTGTTTCATGAGCCTTCTGCCTGACTCCATCAATAGTTGGGCGGAGTTGTGCCAACAGTTCACCGCCAATTTCGGGAGCTCATACACCCGACCAGGCACACAACTGGATCTTTTTGCTTTCAAGCAAAAAGGGGGAGAGTCCTTGCGATCTTTCATCCATAGGTTCTCCCAGGTACAAAATACCATTCCTTCTATCTCAAGCGCTTTTGTTATTGTAGCATTCAGACAGGGCATTCGAGACAAGAAAATGGTGGAGAAGCTGGCGACCAAGGAAGTCACCAGCGTCACGGAACTCTTCAGCTTGGCAGACAAATGTGTCAAGGCTGTGGAGGGTCGTGAAATGCACTCCCAACCACCTCCGGAGGCCAACAAAAAATCCTCCAAGGGTGAAGCCACTACCTCCGGGAGTGGCAAAAAGAAGAAAAAGTCCAACGGCAAGAAAAAGTCGTCAGCCGACACACCTACTGCTGCAGCTACCATTGCTCCGGGTGGCCGGGAGCTACGCCCTAAGAAACGACCTCGGCCGTCGTCTGAAGACGGTGGCAGCTCCAAGATGTGGTGTCCCATACACAAGATGGACAGGCACAACCTGGAAGACTGCCGAGAGGTCCGGAACCCTGCCAAGAGTTACAACAAAAAGGTTAGGAAAACAAAGAGTTGATGAAGCTCCGGCTGAAGAAGAGTTAGGCTTTCAGGACCCCAAAAAGGTCTTGAAGGTTGTTTACACCTCTGTTGACGACGACTCCGACGTCTCCGACAACGAGCGTCAGAAGACCATGAACACCATCTTTGGTGGTTCGTGGGACATCACTTCCCGCCGTATCCTCAAGACAATGCGGCGGGACATGACCTTTGTAGCTCCCACCGCCAGGGCGGAGCCTCATCAGAAGTGGATGGATACTGCCATCACCTTTGATGCTTCGGACTGCCCTTGGAACATGATCAGAGCTGGCCAACTTCCATTGATGGTATCTCCGACCATCAATAACATCCAGCTCCATCACGTAATGGTGGACGAAGGTTCGGGGTTGAACCTCATAAGCTTCGAAGCCTTCGTCAAGCTTCAACTCCGACCTTCTGATCTTCGTCCTTCCCGACCTTTCTTAGGAGCAGGTCCGGGAGCCATAACCCCAATCGGTGCCATTATTCTCCCGCTGACCTTCGGAACTCAGGAGAATTACAGGACCAAGAAGTTGGTCTTCGACGTGGCACAGATCAACTTGCCATTCAACGCCATCTTGGGCAGGCCAACTTTGTACAAATTCATGGCTGTTGCTCATTATGGCTACTTGGTGTTGAAGATGACAACACCCTCAGGCGTTCTCCAAATCCGTTGAGATCACACCACCGGAGTTACGGCACTGGAAGAACTCCACGCGCTTGCTACATCGCAGGAGGAATAATCTGGAAAGGAGCAAGCTCTGAAACCCCCGAGCATTCGTCATCGAGGCTCAACCTCCGCACCCCGTGTGCAACCAAACAGTGACACTGACATTCCTATCAAAGTCGTCCAAATTGGTCCAGACGCTGCTCAGACCACCCGTATATTGGGAGGCCTGAACGACAAATAGGAACTCGTGCTCATCACTTTCCTCCGGGCTAATGTCGACGTGTTTGCCTGGCAACCGTCACAAATGCCTGGGATCCCTAGGGAGGTGATTGAGCACAATCTGAAGATTTATCCTGACGTCCGACCTGTACATCAGAAGCCTCGGAAGCAATCAGTAGAGCGACAGAACTTCATAGTCAAGAAGTGAAGAAGTTGCTCGAAGCTGGATTCATCCGAGAAGTCTTCCACCCAAAATGGCTGGCAAACCCAGTCGTTGTACCCAAGGCCGGTGGGAAACTTTGGATGTGTATGACAACACAACACTAAATAAGGCATGCCCAAAGGATCCATTTCCACTACCTAGAATAGATCAGATGGTGGATTCTACCTCCGGTTGTGAATTACTATGTTTCCTAGACGCATATTCTGGGTATCATCAAATCAGAATGTCTAGGGAAGATGAAGAGCATACTGCCTTCATCACAGTAGATTGATTATATTGTTATACTGCCATGCCATTCGGTCTCAAAAACGTTGCTTCAATGTTTGTGCGAGCTATGTACAAAACTTTTGGGGAGCTCATTAGAGATGAGGTGGAAGTGTACGTCGATGACATCGTCGTCAAGATCAAGAACAAGGAGTCATTTCTTGACACCTTGCAAGCTGTCTTCGACAAGTTGCGAACCACACGCACAAAGCTGAACCTAGACAAGTGTGTCATTGGGCTTAGCTCCGGAAAGCTTCTTGGATTCTTGGTGAACCACCGAGGAATAGAGGCGAATCTGGCGAAGATTAAAGCTATTGAAGACATGCGGCCACCAGCTCGCATCAAGGATGTCCAGAAGCTAACTGGGTGTCTAGCTGCCCTCAGCCAGTTCATCTCAAGACTTGTGAAACGGGTGCTACCCTTCTTCAAACTATTGAGGAAGTCCGGACCATTCCAATGGTCTGAAGAAGCAGAAAAGGCATTCCAAGAGCTAAAGCAGCTCCTAACCACTCTACCAACTTTTGTAGCTCCGAATCCTGCTAAGCAACTTCTGCTTTACATTTCAGCAACTGACAAAGTTGTCAGCATGGTCCCGGTTGCGGAAAGACCAGAACCATTTCCAGTTCAGCAATCCAGATCCCTTTGGGAAGGTCCGGAGCTACCTGAAGGCAAGTCTGGGTCCCAGCCCCAGACCTGGAGTTAGAGGATCAACCTCCTTCAAATGAAGGAGTTATTGTTGCTGAACAAGAAGATCCAGATCCTTCTAGAAGGGTCTGGGTCACTACAGAAGAAGCTCTGGGTTCCTCTAGCAAGAATTGGGAGGTCCCCGAAAAAGGTCCGGACCCCTCCGGGAGGGTTCGGGTTGATGAGGAGGAAACTCCGGGCCCCTCCGTGAGGTTCTGGACAGTTCAACGCCCAGTGTACTTCATAAGTGAAGTACTTCACGATGCAAAAACTCAGTACCTAGAGGTGCATAAACTCCTCTACGCAGTTCTTATCGCCTCGAGGAAGCTTCTTCACTACTTCCAAGCTCACAAGATTTCAGTGGTAACCTCTTATCCACTGCGTGCAATCATGCATAACCCCAACTCTACTGGGAACATCGCAAAGTGGGCAGCAGAATTGGCTCAGTTCGATCTTGAATTTGTCCCAAGACAAGCGATCAAGAGTCAAGCATTCGCAGACTTTATGGCGGAATGGACCCCCTCTCCATCAAATCCTAGGGGCCCCAGTGAGCAGAAGCTAGAACCTAAGGTTCCGGTCTTCACTAAGCCTCACTGGACTCTCTACTTTGACGGCTCCGTGCAGAAACAGGGGGCCAGAGATGGAATCCTTCTTCTTGCTCCGACCGGGAGAAGGTCAAATACATAGTTCACCTTTACTTCAAGGCGATCAACAACATGGCGGAGTATGAAGCACTAATATATGGGCTCAAGGTGGCACTATCATATGGTGTCAAGCAACTGTTGGTAAATGGTGATTCACAACTCATTATAAATCAAGTCAAAGGTGAATGTTGCTGCAACAACTCCCAACTAGTTGCGTATCTTCTTGAAGTCCAGAAGCTTCAGAAGGATTTCGTAGTCCTGGATCTTTGCCATGTCCAGTGTCTCAACAACGCTGAAGCTGACGAACTCTCGACGAAAGCTTCAACCGGAGCTCCAGCTCCTGACAGAACCTTCGCCCGGAGATTGTCAAGACCAACAGCTCAGCCTACCGAACTGAGTGAAGGGGGCGAGACCAGCACCTCGAAGCTGGCAGTCCCAATGGCCCTGTTACCATGGCGTCCATCAAGGGTCGTAGGTGCCGCAGGAAGCTCCGAGCAACCCAACATGCAAGACTCAGAAGCTCAAGTTAGCTCTGATGCATGGATCTCGGAGATCCAGAGCTACTTGAAAGATAATATACTTCCTGAAGACAATGTATTTGCCGACTGGATAGTCAGATTGGCTAAAAGATACACACTAGTAGAAGGGGATCTCTACCGGTGTGGTGCCAACGGTGTCCTAATGCGGTGCATTACAAGGGAAGAAGGCCGCGAGCTCCTCGCGGAAATCCATGGAGGCGAGTGTGGGAACCACGCATCTTCCCGCACGTTGGTCGGTAAAGCCTTTCGGCATGGTTTTTATTGGCCTACAGCACTCCAGGATGCAACCGAGCTAGTGAAGAAATGTGAAGCATGCCAGTTTCATGCAAAGCAAATTCACACACCAGCTCAACCTCTACAAATGATACCTCCGACATGGCCATTCGCTGTGTGGGGTATGGATATTTTGGGACCTTTCCCTAAAGCCGTCGGAGGTTACAAGTACCTGTATGTCGCCATCGACAAGTTCACCAAGTGGCCGGAAGCAACTCCAATTGTGACAATAAACAAGCAATCAGCTATCAAGTTCTTGCAGTCCATAGTATGCAGATTTGGAGTCCCAAACAAGATCATAACTGACAACGGGACCCAATTCACAAGTTCTGCATTCCAAGGATATTGTGAAGACCTCAGCATTCAAGTCAGCTACGCTTTCGTGGCTCACCCGACAAGCAATTGCCAAGCTAAGAGAGCAAATGCAGAAATTCTAAAAGGACTCAAGACACGCACATATGAGCGCTTGAAAAAACAAGGAGCCAACTGGATTGAGGAGCTTCCGCCCACTTTGTGGGCAAACAGGACAACTCCAAACCGGTCAACCGGAGAGACACCCTTCTTCCTGGTGTACAGAGCTAAAGCAGTACTTCCTCTGGAAATCACTTTGGGGTCACTCCGGGTCCGGAACTTCGACGTAGCCACACAGGATCAGCTCCAGTGTGAAGACATTGACCTCGTTGAAGAGGGAAGGTGCCGAGCAGCTGTTCGAAATGCACGCTACCGCCAAGCGCTCCGGCGTTATCACCAAAGGCATGTGCATAGTCAACAGCTCAAGGAAGGCGATCTGGTGCTACGGAGAATACAAACTCGAAAAGGGTTAAACAAACTTTCCCCTAACTGGGAAGGACCCTTTCGAGTGATCAAAGTATCCTGTCCCGAATGCGTGCGCTTGGCAACCGAGGATGGGACACCGCTCCCTAATCCTTGGAACATTTAGCACCTCCATAAGTTGTACGCTTAATATCACGGAGGTGAGTCTGTAATTACATATGATGTATGTTATAGCGTCATTGTACAGAGACGAGTAGCTCCTCCGGGAGGACAACCGAACCTTTTTAGGAAGGTCCGCAAAGTTCAAGCAACACTTGACACAATTTCAGAACTAAAAGTGTAGCTAGCTACCCTGGGTCGAATAAGAAATGTAACACACTTAGCTTGGTTCCGTACCCTAAGTGTGTACTTGTCTCCCCTGTACCCTGGACCTATAATGAAAGACATCTATATGTGAAAACAGACTCCACGTGCATTTATTTTGTATAGGCTCATTCTCTTTTATTTTTCTCTTTCTTGTCTATAACAAAGTTGTGCAATTCTTAAGAAGCTTTAGCTCGAACAATTCATATATAATTCAAGTTGCATTGTTATTTCTTTCGGGTCTTAACATCGTTGAATGGCCTACTCGCCTGAACGCCAAACCAATCTAGGTCCAGAGTGTGCTATCGACTTAGCCTGGTCCTGCACCCTAAGTACGCCACTCTACCTACACCCCGGCAGGCCTAAGTAAGGTGAGTCCAGAAAACGATTGGACCTGGAGAAAATAAACAAACGCGCTTGATTGTATATAGAATTGCTTTCGACCTAAAATTTCATATGGGAATAGTAAGTCCCAAATGAGTTATAGATAAGAAATGGATTTTACTGTTTTTATTGACTTCAGTGTGCAGGAAAAATGAAAATCCCACGATGATGGTGGACAATGCCGGAGCTATCAAAG
Organism: Tuctoria greenei; assembly: GCA_036927565.1. NCBI lineage: Eukaryota > Viridiplantae > Streptophyta > Magnoliopsida > Poales > Poaceae > Tuctoria > Tuctoria greenei. The sequence goes on from JAYESD010000009.1 coordinate 9,094,094, forward strand.
CTCCGACATCCCCCAAGGGGGCCCGCCGTTGATGTTTTAAACATTGATAGTGGGCGTCGCCGGAGATATCAAGTTCCGACATATCCAAGGGGCCAGTCGTCAACGTAAACAAATGAAAGGAGTTGAAGAAAAGATGGTAGAAGGACTCCCCAATGGGGTCTGCTGTCGATGCTCTTCGTGTTGACGGTGGTCGCTGCTGGAGCTACTAAGCTCCGACAACCCCAGAGGGCCAGCCGTATACGCTCTACGTGTTGACAGTGGTCGCTGCCGGAGCTACTAAGCTCCGACAACCCCAGGAGACCACTGCTGTTGATACAACAAAACTTCGGACCTATACTCTACAAGTTTGAAGCACTCAAGTCTTAAAAAAATGCTACATCCTTTTGGTACATGTTCACAATCAATTTGTGTACATCTACCAGGGGGACAAGTAAGACAAAGGTTGAAGACAAAAAATGAAATTTGGATTTCATTTATCTGAAGACAAGAGATTACAAAATTGGAGAGAAGAAGAGAAGATAAAAGTAGGAGCTAAAAGGAGAAAGTACTAAGTTCTATGGAAGAATGAGGCGACCTTCTGAACAACCTCCGACACGTTTGTCTTGGCGGCATCTCCCTCTTCGTCGATGGGACCTTCAAGCACCGGGTTTAGTGGAAAATGAGGATCTCGGCTTGTGTAGCATGTCAGCATGTATTTTGCGACGTTCTGCGCAAGGGATTTTCCTTTAGTTTCCAACTGATCCGCGATGACATCGCCCATCGCGCCGAGTTTGTTGCCAACCGAGCTCAGCGCCCCCAACGCATGGTCCAGCTCTGGCTTCGGATTGTCTGGACACACGGGGCTAAAGCCCAGCGGCGCCAGCGTGACATCGGCTTTGCCCATGAAATCCCATACTTTTTGAGACTCCGCAACCCTTGAGCCTCGAATCTCCTGCAAGGACCTCTTGGTTGCCGCAAGCTCCGAACCCTCCCGGGCAAGGCGCTCAACCTCCTTGGCGTGCTGTTGAATCCTCTCAGCAACTTGCTTTTCAAGGTCACTAAGCTCCTTCTCCCGGATGTGGATCCGATTCCAGCGGTCAACTAGGTCTTTCTCCCGGCCTCGCACCTTCTTCTCCCTGGCAGCGACTTCGACCTCTCTTTCGGTAAGGTCCTGTCCCCGCTGCCAGGCCTTCTCCTCCTCGCTCTTGCAGAGCTCCTCCAGCTTTTTGGTGCACTCTGCAAGGCTCTTGTCACTCAGAGCCAGCCTTTGGGCGAGCTCCTCCTCCCTCTTCACGAGGTCATCCCTCAGCTCCAGGAGTTTTTTCTCTTCCTCTTTGAGCTTTTTCTCTCACTCGTCAAGACCCTCCTGGCGCTTGACGAGGCCTTCGTGGATGGTATTGAGGTTCTCCTGGCGATCATTCACCACTTCATTAGCAGCCAGGTCTTGTTCGTATATAGCCCTGGACTGATTGTCGAGGGATCGCACCATGTTTTCCCTCTCATCCAGAAGCTGGCCCCAATACTCCATCCGGGCCTTATCCCTCTTGACCCACTCCTTGTCATCGGCCAGCCTTGTTTGCGCCAGCTTGGTCTCGAATTGGAGTCGGTTGCACCACCTCCTAAGAGCTTGGCGCTCCTCCTCGAGGGCCTTGCTGTCGTGATAAACTGCAAGCTGGACCTGACGAAGGCTGGAGCAGGCATTATCGATGGATAACGACAGGGGGATTGACTCCAGACTTGCCGGGGTCCTCTCCGCTAACTCCAGCAGGTTCTCTAGAACAAAAAGTGGGTCCCACTCTACAAGAGCGGTCCCCTGAGCTTTCGCGGCACTAGGGCCGCCCTTCGGGAGTGCCTCGGTCGTCGCCAAGGTAGGCCCTGCCACGAGAGTTTCTACCTCCGGAGTTGGCTCCGAAGGTCCCCCGCCAGGTCATCATCAACTGGCCCCTCAGGCAAGGGACCAGCCGCTTGGTCTTGGCACCCTGGCACAGGAACGGGTACCTCCGGAACTACCACCTCCGGCACAGGTAGTGAAGACCCAGCCAGAGCTGAGGCCATCTCCGGCCCCAAGCTGGTGCTTCCTCCACTGACGATTCAAGCACCGACGCTTCGACCTCTATGGCGCCTGCCGGTTCAGACACCGGCACTTCAACCTCCACCGATTCGGGTGTTGGCACCTCCACGACAACTGGCTCAGGGACCAGAACTACATCAATCGTCGGTTCCGCCGCCGGGGCTTCAGTAACATCCGGCTCGAAGGCCGGAACTGCAACTACGTCTGGCTCTGAGGCCGGAGCATCCTTCATCACAACATCCAAAACCAGAGCTTCAACCTCCGGAGCTGGTGCCGCTGGTACATCTTCATTCCCGTGGTCCGACACTACCAAGGGAGCTTCAGGAGATGAGTCGAGGTCCAGAACCACGACAACTGGCGGCAGAGTTGCCGCGACCTCATCCACCACCTGGGGCGGCACTGGAATTGGAGCCGGAGCCTCTGCCTACATAGCATCAGCTGCTGTAAGAGGAACCAGAGCTTCAGCCCCTTTTTTGGATACCCTGTGGATGAATGATAAAGAAGATCAAAATATGGCTACAACAAAAACAAAGAACTGAGGTAAAAAAGTAAATTTACCTTGGAAGGCTTCCACTCCAGCTAGCGCGGAACCTCTTCGCCGGACGCTCAGAGCCCGACCCAGTCTCAATTGGTGTAGTAACTCCAGAAGGCTCTTCGGAGCTTGCCACTACTGTCAGTGACGTCCCGGTTGGGGCCTCCTTCGACTGGGAAGGAACTTCGAACCTAGAGCCCTTGGCTGGCCCCGGCGCCGGAGTCACATGGTCGGAGCTGACGTTCTAGGGAGACGCTGATGCTAGAGTTGGTGTCGCCGTTGAAGACCTCCCCCGCCGGGGAGAAGGAGCTGTTGTGGAAGGAGCAGGTCTGACGGGCCTCTCGTCAGAGTTCTTCAACTTCCTCTTTCGGCTGGAGGGCTTGAATGTGGCCTAGAGGGGGGTGAATAGGCCTTTTGAATTTCCTGCACACTTAATAGAATCGTCAAAACTTGGTTGGCCGGACTAGTCCGTTCGTGTGGGCAGACTTGTCTGGTGTGCTAAAAATATGTGTGTTGATCAGGTGTTATTTGGGAAACTAAATTTCTTTAGCAGCGGAAATGAGAACAACTGATATTTTTATTTGAGATTAATATAAGAATACAGGTAAAACATATAATTGCCTTAGGTTGATTTTTACCGAGGTTCAATCTCACCACGAGATCTACGTCCTCGTTGAGGAAGCTCACACAGAGCCGGGTCTCCATCCCTTTCACTCTTCAAGTCACCACGAAGGCCAACTTGATTCCACTATCACGGGTAATCACCAAGTTTGTGGGGCAACCTCACGCGTTGAGGGCTCCCACGAGAATTACAACGAAAGAAGTGATCAAATACACTCAAAAGTATTACAATGCAGAGTATGAGTGTAGAAAGATCAAACCCCAAGAGCTCGCAATGAAAGAACGACGATCTCCCAATCCCGAATCCAAGTGTTCAATTGATTTCACTCTTTTTGCACTTTAGATGTGTGGGGAGATGTGTTTTGGGCTCTTGGGACGAAGTGGCGGCACTAGGGTTTGTTCTTTGATTAGTATTCGACGTGTATATCCATAGGAAAGCTGTGGACTCTCTATTTATAGGGTTTCCAAAAAGGTAGCCGTTGAAAAACCCTAACACCAGACTAGTCTGGTGCAAGTTCGGACTTGTCCAGTCTCAGTGTATTTTGAAGTCCAGAAAGTCTGCCGGACTAGTCTGGTCCAAGCTTGGACTAGTCCGGTGCTGTGTGAAGGCGAATTCCAGAAAGTTCAATGGAATAGTCCATGGACTAGTCCGATCTCCACATATGGGAGACTCCAGAAAAGGTCAACGGACTAGTCCGATCCCTCAATATGAGAGACTCCAGAAAGATCAACGGACTAGTCCGGTGGACGCACGGACTATTCCGGTCTCCCAATAAGTGAGATTCCAGAAAGATAAATGGACTAGTCCGGTCCATGATCGGACTAGTCCGGTGCTTTGTGAAAGTTAGGTTAATTTTAACCCCTTACCCTTGCGCAAAGTTGTGAGCTCTTGGAGTGTGTCTTTCATACACTCCGTATACATTCAAAATCTAATTTGGTCTTCCAAGCTTCATCAAAGTGTCTCCCTTTGAACACCACTTCATTTTTCACCTTTTTGTGCGCACCGAGCTGTTTCACTTGTTTGTCCTACAATCATCTCAGTAGTTTCATTAGGATCTCATATGTTTGTCATCAGTTACCCAAAACCCACAAGGGATATCCTAGATGCACTTACAATCTCCCCCTTTTTTGTGATTGATGACAACCATTTGAGATATCACAATTGAGAATAAAATCTTGATTTTCATAAGGTGTGCACATATGAAAATTACGATAAGTCCACAAAAAGCTTCTCACATATGCACACACCTTATGGTGGGGTGCCTAACAGGTGTGTGATCAACAAGGTGTGATGAAGTAAAGGTAATCAATAATGAGCATAGAGACAATCATTTCAAGCAACAATAAGCATCACACATAAGAGAAGAAATAGTGAATTACAAGGTTTTAAAAATAAGTACACGTCCTTGATCATAAAAACATAAAGACACTGCCTACTAGTCTCAATCTCTCCCCCTTTGGCGTCAAGGCACCAAAAAGGGAAAAATTGAGGGGAATCACTCATCGCCACTCTCTTCTTCAGTCTCGGTCCGGTCTTCATCTTCACCACCATCATCATTCTCTGGAGCAGGCTCTTCCTCGGAGTCCTCAAAGGCGGGCGGGGATCCCACCGGCTCAATCTCCAGCTTGTCACATATGGCTTTGATGTTGGCATTGACATATTGTTGATTCTTCTTCTGTTTGACTTCAATCTTACAGCAGCAGGCAAAGATAGAGGTGAGCATTTTGAGCACACCACCGGAGGGTTCATGGGCAGGTGCAGAGCTAGGAGGAGCAACTGAAGATCTTGTGGCATTCACATCCCGAGTTTGTTTAGTCCTCCTCTCAGCTTCAGGGGAGGGAGGTGCATCAGGAGCCGAAGGTAGAGTGTACTCCATGGGCTTTCGCGGTTTCAACCCCGTATGGTGAACATCCTTGACGAACTCAAGTCCAGTCACCTTCTCAATCATGTACATGATGTACGGGTCATACCCGCAAGATCTGTTTGGAGTGATTGAGATGTTCACAATGTCATTGTAGATTTATTCAAAGACATTAAACTGTCTCCTCCCACCAATGACCTTCATTAGGGTCCTCAACGTTCCTTAAATAGTCCCCGCATCTCCATCTTTCGGGGCTATTGTCTTCCTCAAAATTCTGTTGAGGACCACATAGAAGGGCTTCAAATATTTGATATTGGGAGGGACATAAGGCATCCTTGTGTCATAGAGAAATTTGAACTCATCCTTCTCCAAGGGATGCAGATTGTGGATGACAAGATCATGATCTAAAGTGTGTTCAAGGTGGAGGATTCTTGCAAATTCACCATAGGTGACACTGTACTTGGAACCATGAGTCATCCAAGTCAGACTGTCTCCATCACCACGAGCAAAGTAGAGGGTAGAGTAAAATTGGGTGATGACCTCATTGTTCCAGTTACACTCAGGCAAATAGATCCTTCAAGTTGTGCCTCTCCAGGGCCTCAACCACCTCACGAAAGGCAGGATATCTCTTCGATTGTAAGTATCCAACATTCACCCATTGACTCTCTACAACGGGATTCTTCATCTTCATATACACATGCTCGTAGTAGTCGGCATGGAAGTTGCTCCGAAATATTGGGTCTGAGCATTGTCGAGGTTGATCATACACATTAACCTGCCTGAAGCTATCGGCAAGCTCACCCCCTTTTTCGGTGAAATCTTTACTCGAGCGCTGCCTGTTGCGGTGACTTGGTTTCTTCATCTTCAGGGGTCCAATGGGACCACTAGCAAGCCCCTTTCCTTTGTTGAGAGTACTCTTTGGCCCTGAGGAGCTCTCGCCAGCTTTTCCTTGGGCCTTCTTAACAACCACCCTCCTTTTCTTGGGCAAGTTGTCGTTGGAGGGTGGAGAGTGCACATTTACATCATGTCTTTTCTTCATGTACCTCTCCTTGGCTCTCTTCACTTTTTCACGTTCAACTTCTTCATCAACATGGAAGGAGCTGTCATCTGAGCTTGAAGACATCGTTCCTAATAAAGAGTTCATGATTTAGATGAGAATGAACTAAGAATGAAGGAGATGTGAGGATTCAAATGTTAGAGACCAGACTTGTCTAGTTTCAGAGTGCGAACTTGTACGGTGTACCGGACTAGTCCGTATCTGGGAGCCGGACTAGTCTGGCCTGGCACAAGAACCCTAACAAAAACTATGAATCACAACTTCTATCTAAGGATGCAAAGGAGCATGAAGGTGAAAGGAATACATCTCTGAAGCTAATGTACTTCCTTGGAATCAAGAGAAATAAGCTAGAACTAGAAAAGTTGAGAGTTTGATTTTAGGGAGAAATTTACCGAGATTTGAAGATTCGCGTTGAAGGAGCACGAATCTGTCCGGATGAGTTTGGAGTGGAGTATCAACTTGTCGAGGGGAGGATTTCCCATGGAGAAAACTTGGATTTTGAGGGCTCAACTCGAAAATCACTTTTGGGGGCTAGGGTTTGAGAGGTGAGGGTTCAACTCAAAGTGGAGGGAGGTTTGAAATGGTTTTGGGCCGGCCAGCTGCTTATATATGCGGCCGACCGGACTAGTCCGGTCAAATGACGGACTAGTCCGGTGCCCCTGGAAAACCTAGGAAAGAGAGACTGTCCGGACTAGTCCGGTGGCAAACCTGACTAGTCCGGTGTCCCTGGAAAAACTGAGTATTTAGAGATAACTAATAGTGATCCAAGGACAAGTTTTGCAAATAATCTTGGTAATTATGACCAGAAAGTAATCAACAATAAAAAATTGGTCATAAACTACAAGATTTCTTCATTAAAATTAGTTTTCTTAGGAGAAAAAGAGGTGAGGGGCAGTTTTAGCAATAAAATGTAACATTTGAAGTTTCAACCAGGTGTGCAACGTTTCAAGCCACATTTCAAGAGTCAAGAATATTAAGTTCATTCCTAAGTTCACAAAACCTTTTCTCATCCAATGGTTTGGTAAAAATATCCGCAAGTTGTTTTTCAGTTCTAACATGTGAAATAACAATGTCACCTTTTAATGAATGATCTCTAAGAAAATGATGACGGATATCTATGTGCTTAGTTCTTGAGTGCTCTACTGGGTTGTGTGCAATTTTTATAGCACTTTCATTGTCACATAGAAGCGGGATATGGTTAAGATTGTAGCCGTAGTCCCTAAGGGTTTGTCGCATCCAAAGTAGTTGTGCGCAACAGCTACTGGCTGTAATATATTCTGCTTCTGCTATGGAAAGAGCAATGGAGTTTTGCTTTTTATATGACCAAGAGACCACGGACCTACCAAGAAACTGACAAGTCCCTGACGTGCTCTTTCTATCGACTTTGCATCCCGCATAGTCAGCATCGGAATACCCTATCAAGTTAAATTTGGATCCTTTGGGATACCAAAGGCCCAAGTTGGGTGTGTGCACAAGGTACCTTAGGATTCTTTTTACCGCAACTAAGTGACACTCTTTAGGTGCGTCTTGAAACCTTGCACACAAGAAAACACTAAGCATAATATCTGGCCTAGATGCACATAAATAAAGTAAGGAGCCAATCATGGACCGATATACCTTTTGGTCCACATTTGGACCATCTTCATTGAGGTCGAGGTGTCCATTAGTGGCTATGGGTGTCTTGATGGGCTTGGCTTTGTCCATATTGAATTTCTTGAGAATGTCTTTTGTATATTTTGTTTGGCTTATAAATGTACCTTCTCTTAGTTGCTTCACTTGGAATCCCAAGAAGAACTTCAATTCGCCCATCATTGACATCTCGAACCTATCTGTCATAATTTTGCTAAATTCTTCACAGAAGGATTTGTTAGTGGATCCAAAGATAATGTCATCAACGTAAATTTGAAATACAAATAAATGATCATCACAATGTTTAGAGAAAAGTGTATAGTCAGCTTTACCAATTTTGAATCCATTCTGAATTAGAAAATATCTAAGACACTCATACCAAGCTCGAGGAGCTTGTTTGAGGCCATAGAGAGCCTTACGCAGTTTGTAGACATGGTTGGGATACTTCTGGTCTTCGAATCCTAGTGGTTGCTCCACATAAACTTCCTCCTTGATTGGGCCGTTCAAGAAAGCGCTTTTGACGTCCATTTGATACAACTTAAAATTATGGTGAGTAGCATATGCCAATAAAATACGAATGGACTCAAGTCTAGCTACAGGAGCGAAAGTTTCATCGAAGTCCAAACCTTCGACCTAAGAATAACCTTTGGCCACCAATCTTGCCTTATTTCTTGTTACTACTCCATGTTCATATTGCTTGTTCCGAAAGACCCATTTGGTTCCAACTATGTTCGCCGTCTCTCCACCAGCTCCCATACTTCATTTCTCTTGAAGTTGTTCAGCTCCTCTTGCATTGCAATCACCCAGTCTGGATCCCATAAGGCTTCTTCTACCCTGTATGGTTCCAAAAAAGACACAAAAGAATAGGATTCACAGAAATTTGCAACTCGAGATCTAGTAGTTATTCCCTTAGCAATATCTCCAATAATATTGTTGACAGGGTGGTCTCTTTGCACGCTCTGGTGTACTCTTGGGTGTGGTGCTTGTGTAGTTGCTTGTTCTTCATTATCTTCATGTGCATTGTCTCCCCCTAGATCATTGTTTCCATGATTGTCCTGATCTTCTTGATCTTCCTCCTTTTATCTTGTGCAAGTGCTCCCCCTTGATCATTGCCTCCGTGTTGAGGTTCATCATGTGCATTTGAGTCGAATGTTTGCTCTTGTGGTAAGATATCACCAATTCCCATTTTCTTCAGTGCTTCATATGGAGCTTCTTCTTTATCTAGCACACACTTATCAACTTGCTGCACTTGTGAGCCGTCAGATTCATCGAACACTACGTCACGTGCTACTTCAACAAGGCCGGACACATTGTTGAAGACACGATAGGCGTAGGCATTCGATTCATAACCGAGCAAGAATCCTTCATCGGACTTTGAAGCGAACTTCGGGGCCCTCTGTTTCTTGTTCAGAATAAAACATTTGCAACCAAAAACTTTAAAATAAGAAACATTATGCTTTTTACCGGTAAGGAGCTCATATGGAGTTTTCTTCAGTAGTCGATGGAGATACAGTCGATTCGTGGCATGGCAGGCAGTGTTCACCGCTTCTGCCCAAAATCGATCTGATGTCTTGTATTCATCCAACATAGTTCTCGCCGTTTCGATCAATGTTATGTTCTTCCTTTCGTCCACTCCATTTTGTTGAGGGGAGTAGGGTGTCGAGAATTCATGCTTATCCCTTCTTCATCGAGAAACTCTTCAACTTGGAGGTTCTTGAATTTTGTCCCGTTGTCACTTCTGATGTTCTTTATGGTTGATGAGAATTCGTTCCGAGCTCTTTTCAAGAACTTCTTGAGGATCCCCTGAGTTTCTGATTTATCATACAAGAAAAATACCCATGTAAATCTTGAAAAATCATCATCAATTACTAAACCGTATTTGTTACTGCCGATGCTGATGTACGAAACTGTACCAAAGAGATCCATGTGGAGGAGTTCCAGCGGTCTTGCGGTAGTCATCACATTCTTGGCGGGGTGTGGTGCTCCGACTTGTTTTCCTGCTTGACAAGCGTTGCACGACCTGTCTTTTTCAAAAACCACATCCTTAAGACCACATATGTGACCACCTTTTAGAAGTTTCTGCAGATTTCTCATCCCAACATGGGCTAGCCGTCTATGCCACAGCCATCCCATGTTGTTCTTAGCAACCAAGCAAGTGTTGAGTTCAGCATTATCATTGTTGAAGTCAACTAGATAAAGCTTGCCCTTCAATATTCCCTTGAATGCAATCGAGCCATCGCTTCTTCTAAAAACAGTCACACCCTCATTAGTGAATAAACATTTGTAACCTTTGTCGCATAGTTGGGATATTGACAAAAGGTTATAATCTAGAGAATCTACATGTAAACATTTGATAAGGTATGTTGAGAGGATATTTCAATGTTACCGCTACCAAGGACCATTCCTTGGCTGTTGTCTCCGAAGTATATGCCTTCACCTGGATCCTTGTTGTACTCGTACTCTACAAACATACCTCTCTCTCCGGTCATGTGATTTGTGCATCCGCTATCAAGTACCCATTTTGTTCCACCGGAGGAGTAAGCCTGCAAAAAGAATTATTCCTTGGTTTTAGGTACCCAAGCTTGCTTGGGTCCTCTCAGGTTAGTCACAAGAGTCTTGGGCACCCACACACAAGTTTTCAAGTTCTTGTGGCGTGGCCCTATATATTTGGCAATGACTTTTCCATATTTGGCTTTCATAAGAAAATATGAAGCGTCAAATGTACGAAACAATATTTGTGGTTCAGATTCATGGGATTTTTCCTTAACAAAGACAATTCTATTCTTAGCATGATTAGAAGTAGACATGTGTTTGTTCTTATCAAAACCAAGGCCATCTTTGACATTAGGAGGTCTAGTGACCATATATGCACTGCGTGCATATTTTATCTTCTCCTTATCAACGATGCCGCTTGGAGGGGCATGCATATTATGAGAAGTTGAAGTATTAGAAATAATATTCTTCTTACTAGTGCAAGTGAATGTTCCGATTGTTGTCGAACTTATATCTTTGGAGGAGGAGCTCTTGGAGGACGAGGAGTCACTTTGCTTGAGCGACTCAACTTTCACCTCAAGGATCTTGTTAGCTTTTGACAAGTTAGCAAGTTCTTCCTTGATTGCAATATGCGAGTCTTCTAGCTTTGAGTAAGTTTCCTTACTCAAGGCTAGCTCAACTTCAAGCGACTCGTTCTTCTCTCTTTCAAGCTCGAGAAGCTTTTCAACTTCTTGATATCTCTTCCTTTCACGGATGAGCATATCTTCTTGTCGGTCAAGAAGTTCCTCCTTTTCAAAAATTTCGTTCGACAACATTTCCATTTTCTTTAGAGCAATTTTACTTAGTCCTCTAAACATTTCTTCATTATCACTAGAGCTGTCAAAGTCATCAATAGAGGAATTTAGCGTAGGAGGAGTGAGCCGTACCTTTTTTCTTGCCTTCCTTAGCCATAAGGCAAGTGTGGTTGTTCATGTCCCATCCTCCCATGTTTGGAAAGAGTGTGGCCTTCATAGTAGGTTTCTTGATTGCGATAGTGGCCATCTCTTCTTCTTCATCGGAGGAAGACTCGTCGTTTGAGTCCCACTCCTTGCCAATGTGAGCTTGATGGGTTTGTCTTCTTTTTCTGAAATTTTTCTTTTCTTGAGGTCTTGTTTCCTTCTTCTTTTTGTTGTCTTCATAAGGGAAGTCCACCATGAAGTGACCATACTCTCCGCAGTTGTAGCAAGTGCGTCGAGCCTTGGATTTTCCTTTATCCTTGCTTTTTTCCTTCATTTGAGTTGTTGCCGTGTCTTCTTTTCATCATTCGCTTGAACTTCTTGATAAAGAGTACCATTTCTTCATGATCAAGATCAGTGCTCTCGTCACTTGAATGCCCATCGTCTTGATCTTCACGAGCTTCTTTGAGTTTGGGTCGGCATGTTGCTTTGAGAGCAACCTCTTTCTTTTTGGAGGAAGTGAGTTCGGCCAAGTCTTTGACGTATTTTGCCTCTTTCTCCATCATTTCATGATTTATGATCTTTCCCAACAACTCATCGGGAGTCATTTTGTGAAACTCGGGGCTTTCTCTAATCATTGAGCAAAGTGTGACATTTCTTGGCATGAAGGATCTAATCATTCTCTTGACTACCTCGTGGTCCGTCCATTTCTTACTTCCATAGGCACATATTTTGTTGATGAGTGCCTTCATCTGGTTGTACATGTCTTGAGGTGATTCGCCTTCTTCAATAGCAAATCTCCCCAACTCTCCTTCAAGCATTTCGATTTTAGCTTCACGAACCGATCTATTTCCTTTGTGAGCTGTCTTGAGTGTATCCCAGATTTCCTTTGCACTTTCTAAGCCATCAATCTTGGTGAATTCCTCTCTGCTTAGTGATGATGTGATCACGGCGATGGCTTGTGCATTTCTGTGAATCTCTTGTTCTTGTTCTGGGGTGAGTTCTTCATCCGTGTCCGGGATATCATGCCAGTGCAAACAATGTGCCACATACTAGGATTTAGGGATATTAGATGCATCTTCATGTTGTACTTCCACATTGTATAGTCGCTTTCGTCAAACTGTGGAGGTTTTCCCTAGGAATGGAAAGATAGTGATTGTTTGAATTGAGACGGTTGTAGTTGTAAGGGTGTCAGGAGTAGTCGTGATGACCACTCCCCGTCATCTTCTCTTCTTCTTTTCCCTTTTGTCCTAGCAGTTTCTTTCTCAAAAGTGCCTTTAATTGTCGCACTTCTTCATCATCGTGTGGGCTCTCTTTCAGCACATCAAAAGTTTTAGTTTCTTGTTCCTCCTCATTAATGTTCATCTTCGAGATATCGTTGTTCTTCTCAGAGGCCATTGATCTCTCCGAGATGTTAGTCTCGTTGGGGGAGAACCTTGCTCTGATACCAATTGAATGTGGCCTAGAGGGGGGTGAATAGGCCTTTTGAATTTCCTACACACTTAATAGAATCATCAAAACTTGGTTGGCCGGACTAGTACGGTCGTGTGGGCGGACTTGTCCGGTGTGCTAAAAATATGTGTGTTGATTAGGTGTTATTTGGGAAACTAAATTTCTTTAGCAGCGGAAATGAGAACAACTGATATTTTTATTTGAGATTAATATAAGAATGCAGGTAAAACTTATAATTGCCTTAGGTTGATGTTTAGCTCTCAAGTGATCTAATGAACGAAATTTAAAGGAAATAAGGCGCAAGACACACGAATTTTTCCCGTGGTTCGGTATCACCACGAGATCTACGTCCTCATTGAGGAAGCTCACACAAAGCCGGGTCTCCAACCCTTTCCCTCTTCAAGTCACCACGAAGGCCGACTTGATTCCACTATCACAGGTAATCACCAAGTTTGTGGGGCAACCTCACACGTTGAGGGATCCCACGGGAATTAGAACGAAAGAAGTGATCAAATACACTCAAAAGTATTACAGTGCAGAGTATGAGTGTAGAAAGATCAAACCCCAAGAGCTCGCAATGAAAGATCGACGATCTCCCAATCCCGAATCCAAGTGTTCAATTGATTTCACTCTTTTTGCACTTTAGATGTGTGGGGAGATGTGTTTTGGGCTCTTGGGATGAAGTGGCGATGCTAGGGTTTGTTCTTTGATCAGTATTCGACGTGTATATCCATAGGAAAGCTGTGGACTCTCTATTTATAGGGTTTCCAAAAAGGTAGCCGTTGAAAAACCCCTAACATCGGACTAGTCCGATGCAAGTTCGGACTTGTCCAGTCTCAGTGTATTTTGAAGTCCAGAAAGTCTGCTGGACTAGTCAGGTCCAAGCTCGGACTAGTCCGGTGCTGTGTGAAGGTGAATTCCAGAAAGTTCAACGGACTAGTCCGCGGACTAGTCCGATCTCCACATATGGGAGACTCCAGAAAGGTCAACGGACTAGTCCGGTGGACAACGGACTAGTCCGATCCCTTAATATGAGAGACTCCAGAAAGATCAACGGACTAGTCCGATGGACGCACGGACTAGTCCGGTCTCCCAATAAGTGAGATTCCAAAGATATAAACGGACTAGTCCGATCCATGATCGGACTAGTCCGGTGCTTTGTGAAAGTTAGGTTAATTTTAATCCCATACCCTCGCGCAAAGTTGTGAGCTCTTGGAGTGTGTCTTTCATACACTCCATATACATTCAAAATCTAATTTGGTCTTCCAAGCTTCATCAAAGTATCTCTCTTTGAACACCACTTCATTTTTCACCTTTTTGTGCGCACCGAGCTGTTTCACTTGTTTGTCCTGCAATCATCTCAGTAGTTTCATTAGGATCTAATATGTTTGTCATCAATTAGCCAAAACCCACAAGGGATATCCTAGATGCACTTACAGGGCTTAGCCAACTCTTTGCCCTTGCCTATGACTTCAGCTCTTTGTCTCGGGGTGGAAGCGGAACCACCCTCGAAAGCTCCGGGAATCACCAATCTGGTGGTCGAACGCCTCTCTACCTCACCCAGGTCGTCAAGCACCGGCATGCTCCTCCGGAGCTCTCTGCTGAACTCTGCCTCCATGTTCAGAGGGAGGAAAGCCGCCGACGGAGTTAAGTCATCGCCCTCGACGTCAATGCCATGCTGAAACTTCTTGAGATGAAGCACCAAAGCTGCGCCCGTCCAAATTGGACCTCGGACCGGTTTCAATCCGGTCATCATCCATCACGCTATTGAGGGCTCAGGCGAGCTTTTCCCTCTTATTCAGCGGAGCCCACCTGTTGACCAGCAAGTTGCAGAAGACCATCTGGGGGGTCACCCCTCCTTCCACACATTCGTGGAACCTTGTCAAGGAAGGGTTGACGGCCTCTGACAACACCAGAACCACACTCCATGCCTCAATGTCAACATTGGGAAGACCTTCAGGTAGCTCCAACTTCTCGTGCTCCTCTGCCGTGACGATAATCCAATCCTTCTTCCAGTCATCCCACTTGCTGGAAGGAAACGACCTCAAGTACTTGTAGGGGCATTTCTTACGCTTCACAAAATAGTAGAAGCCAAGATACTCGGAACTCTTGCAGGTGGTGTGCATGGTGAAGAAGGTACGGAAAAGCTTGATGCAGGGGGGAATACCCACCCACATCTCGCGAAAGTGGACAAATGTTGACACAAGAAGAATAGAATGCAGGCCAAGGTGGTATAACTGCAGACCATAGAAGTCTAACAGCATCAAGAGGAAAGTTGAGAAAGATGGGATCAGCCCCACCATGGCGTACGCAGAGAAGTACACCATGTCGCCGCCGCACTTCTTCTTGAACGGGAGTTGGCCGGCGCAGACCAGATGGTTGAAGGAGTCGCTAGACCACTGCATGTAGGTCCGAACCCTCTTCAAATTGTCATTGCTCGTGAGACGGCTCTTGCAGAGACCCAACTCCATCGCAGCTAAGTGGAGCAAAGGATGGAAAGTTAGGCGGAGGTTGAGAGGCTCTGAGCGCAAAGATGATCAAAGGCGTAAAGAGTCTTCAACCCGTGCGCACTTTCCTTTTTAAGTAAGCCTCCGCAACGCTTGGATGGAAACCGCAAAAAGGCCAAGGATACATTTCAAAACTTACACCCTGCCAATGACAAAGGGGTCTGGGGCCACCCAGACGACCAAGTCGAGGCCCTTACCCTAGGCGAACAGTTGTCATGATGATATGCAGAAAACCCAAGGGCAGTGGCCTGACAGGGCGCGCGGAACCGATACGATTTTTGTATTGGAAACCGGCGACCTTCAATTGCGTGAGATCCGCACGCGCAAATCTCACCTGCCACATCCAGAAGATGCCACGCAGCGATGGTTTAACTACGAACTATCACCTCAACGGTACATCCAAAAACCCTTGAAGACACGGGGCAGAAATCGAAAGATGGACCCACCTCCAGCAGAACGACTTAATCCAGAGGGTTTCTCCCACAGGTGGGCCAGGGGGCCACTGTCGGTACCCTGTGTACCGGATACCCCTTGGAACTGCAAAGAGTGCAAAGAAACTCCACCTATCTGAGTTGAAGACCTCCAAAGGCCCCATGTGTCACTTGTAACCGGACCTGCCTCCCTGATATGGTTAGTCCCAGTGCCGCCACGTGTATCATAAAATCGGAGCTACAATCCCTACATGGAAATGCTCCGGTCTGGATACCTATGTGGCACCCCCGGACCTAACCCCCGACAGAGGGAAGCTCCAGTACCGACACGTGTACCACAACACCGGATCTACTCATCCAAGACGGTAAGCTCCAAAGCTGCCACGCGTCCAACCGTCGGACCTTCAACCTCAACAGCTAGATTGGTGGACCTCCAATGGCTCGGACCTTCAAGGGACATTAAAGGCAACAAGACCTGATTATGTGTCATTAATGTTATCTTAATGACACACGATCATAGGCCCTTTAATGCTAGTAACGCCACTATTAAGGCACGTTACCACGCTATTATGTGGAATTAAGTACATTAAACTATGTATTAGGCATCAGTAACCGCCAGGGCAACATGTAGGGCTAGGTTAACGATGTAACGGCCAGCCCTTGTACTATAAAAGGACTGGCCAAGCGATACACAAGGGGGGACGCGCTCGAGGGGATTCCATACGCGCTCGAGAGGCTCTACGCTGACACATGCGCTCAAGGGGCTCTCTCTGGCTCACGCACTCACACGTTTATCACTCAATACAACAACAACAACACACCCGTGGAGTAGGGTATTACACTCGGGCGGCCCAAACCACGTAAATCCTCGTGTCAAGTCACCATCTTGTTCTGAATCTCCGCGCGCCCTAACCGAACTAAGAAACTCCGCGGGCTGCCAACGGTAGTACCGGGGGAATTGCCGGAACTAGACCCCAACAAGTATGATGGGAGAACTCACATACTTTTTGGGGCTGCAAATCAAGCAAACCAAGGAGGGTACCTTTATGCATCAAACAAAGTATACAAAAGACCTCCTAAGGCGTTTCAACATGGACAAAAGCAAGCCTCTTCTGACACCAATGGGAATAGCAACAACACTTGAACTTGATAAAGATGGTGAACCCGTGGATCAAAAAGAATATAGAAGCATGATCGGATCACTTTTGTACCTCACGACATCAAGACCGGACATACAATTCAGCGTATGTCTTTGTGCACGGTTTCAAGCCTCCCCACGTGCTTCACATCGTCAAGCTGTCGAAAGGATTCTAAGGTACTTACATGGAACTCAAGAATTTGGCATTTTTCTTCCTTCTTCCTCAACCGTTACTTTGGAAGCTTTTTCTGATGCTGATTTTGTGGGTTGTAGGATTAATAGGAAAAGTACTTCGAGTGCTTGTCATTTTCTTGGTAATTCACTTGTTGCTTCGTCCTCTAAAAAACAAAGTTCAGTTGCACAATCCACAGCGGAATCTGGATATGTAGCTGCTGCTAGCGCATGTTCACAAATTCTTTGGATTGTTCAAACACTTAAGGACTATGGGGTTGATCTAGATAGTATTCCACTGTTTTGTGATAACACTAGTGCCATTTGCATTGCTAAAAACCCCGTGCAACATTCTAGAACTAAACACATTGATATTAGGTATCACTTTCTCCATGATAATGTTGAAAAAGGAAACATTGTGCTTCACCATGTAGATACCGAACAACAATTGGCTGACATTTTTACAAAACCTTTGGATTTCACTTGCTTTTGTTACATTCGTAGTGAAATAGGGGTTATGCATCCTCCTTGCTTAAATTGAGGGGAAGTTGTGAAACTTGGGAAGTCTATATGTGAATCAGAACTTAAAATAATATGAGCATAGTATTTCATACATATGACTTTGTGATTCCTTTTACATGCTGAAAGTTCTTACTACATTACTCGTGTTATACATTTTGTAGTTTTTTCCATGTCTAGTAATTGGAATAATTACTTACACTAAATCTGGTCATGGTCAAACGTTCTTGCTGTTTTGAACTTGTTGCATGCTTACAAGTTCTTTTAATCATAAAGAATTAATCAAGTAATCAACTCACATGTTGAGTTTTTATGAACAAATATAAATTGAGAAGAGATCAAGAGAATATGCATGCATCGCACTTCTTCTTTTGAGATGGCTTATCATTGCACTTAGATATGAACTTGGAAGAAACTGTGTATGACTAAAACTATGTCCTTAAGCTTTTGATTGTCAAATGACATAGGCTTTGCTTGGTTGGTTAGAATAAGGCAGATGCGCATATAATCTCTTGCAAATATCATAAGTTCTAAATTTGTTCTTTGAAAAATAATAAAATGAAGTGACAAGTGTCATGCTTTCAGGTTTTGAAATAGTTAAGTTTGTGAGATTATGACTTGCTAAATTGGAAATTACATTTGATCTCTAGCATATCTTACACTACTTTATGTATCTCATTGAAGTGATAGTGTAAGTTCCTTGATAGTATGACTTGGATGAGCTTTGTTTTATATGTATATGTTATAATATGCTCATAACAATTAAAATTTGTGTTATAAACCTTGCTAAATACATTGTTAAAGGGGGAGAGATAATATGTGAATTTTTAAAGATAAGTGTGCAAGGGGGAGAAATAGATTACACATTGCACATATTCACATTTGTTTTTTGCACGATTCATCTCAGGGGGAGAATTTCTTTTTCTCATTTTATTTCTGTTTTACAGAGGGAGAGAAATTGTTTTCAAAACTTTTAATGTGAATAGGCCAATGTTCGGATTTTAAGTGGTGTTGCCAATGCATTCATCAAGGGGGAGATTGTGAGACCTATGTGTGCTGAATACATTGGCTTGTACTAAATACGTTGGCTTTGATGGTATAAGTTTTAAAATTCTGCCAAAACACCCTTTTAGCAAGGTACGACTCTAGCTTCGAGCTTCTGCAAGGTCCGACAATAGGTGTGACTTTATTTGTCTATGTCCGACATGTTTTTTGGGTAGCTCCGGTGAGCTTTGTCTTTAGCTCCGGCATGTTTCTGATAGCTCCGGCATATCATTGTTAAGCTCCGATATGTTTTGATAGATCCTACTTATGTTGGTTAGCTCCGATATGTTTTTCTAGCTCCGTCTTTTGGGTTGACTAGTTCCGACTAGCTTTGGCAAGCTCCGGCGCTAGGTTGTACTAGCTTTGGTAAGCTCTGGCTCAAGCTTCGGTTAGATTTGGCAAGGTTCGGAGCTTGATCGCAATGTTCCTGCTTTTACTGTGAATTGTTTCGAATTTGCTTTAAATTGTTGGAAAGATTGTTTAGTATTCATTTGCTAAGATTTTTATGCATTTTGGTTGATATGGATGATATTGTTTTACTGTGGTTTTGCAACATGCTTATGTGAGGTGTTCACGTGAGGTGTTATGTTCGGAACTAATTTGAGCCAAGTCGCGGACTTGGGCTCGTACGAATTGGTTGTTTGTTCATGTGCAGGTGTTGCTTGAGTTCAAGACATGGATGGTGACGGGATCCATTGAACTAGTCTTAGGGAGAAGATGAGGTTCAACAACCAAGTTCAGGAGGAATTGTGGTTGAGTTGATCGGGAGGTTGCGCAACATGTTTGAATCAAGAACTATGCATATGAAGGTATCATGGACGTCGTTGGAAGATGTTCGCACATATGCAAGGAGTGCATGGACGTGGCTACATGGTTCCGAGGCGTGATGAAGAGATGTAGACATAAAGAATTGGTCGGAAAGGTCCAACCGACTAGGTTATGGACTCAAGCTGCCGCTGGGTCGGGTTTGACTCAAATATGGAAAGATTTGAGTTGGTTATGATAAGATTTCATGTGGGTCACAAATTTGAGTTGTTTTAGGAATGTGGGATACGTTCCTAAGGTGTTTGGAAGTCTTAAGATTGCTTCTATCTGCGTATAGAAGAGTCCTAAGTAGTTATGGAAAGTTTTGATTCATGAACTGAGTAGGATTAGTGTCCTGATTTGAGTTGAGTTGGCCTTCGGGCTGGTTATATAAGCAAGGGAGGCCAGAGCTCGTGGTAGACGACTTTGGGGCTGTTCCTCTTGTGTTCTATTGAATAAAATTCATAGTTTAAAGGAACTTTTGTGCCTTGTTCATCCGACTTATTTCAGACAAGTTTCTCTCGTCGAGTTTCTGCACAGCACTACCTTTCTTTGGTGGTTTTATCATAACTCGAGTTTTAAAGATCCAATCGACGTGATTCTTTTTGTGTTGTCTTAATAACTTGATTAGCTATCATCTTTCCAAATTTCACAGTCATTGGATTTGTGGTTTCTGATATACATGAGTTTATTTGCAGCGTTCTAGAACTGTTTTTCTCGGGTAGGACAGATTGACCTTTGTTCGATCTTTCAATCGTAACATGAGTTTCTCTTGACGGATTTGAGTGATTCTTGTTGTGTCGTCTTCGTGACTTGATTCTATCTGATATCTATTACTTTTGTCATGGTGAAACACATTTAGATTAGTCTCACACATGATTTCTTAACAGATTGTTTTTCTGCCAAAGGGGTTGGGATTTAATTGTTTCCGCTGTGTAAGATTTTTTAATCTACCATTCACCCCCTGGTAGCTTTTCATGTGCTCTTCGATCCTACATCATGTATAAGTTGTATAGTTCAGTGATTTCGTGTACTAGGGGCACTCATGAGTCCATGTGTCATGGTTGTTAGCTTGGTTGCCATGTTCGACTTCCATTTCTGCACTCTGTTACTCATGTTGAGCGGATTTTTGATCTGTTTCACGATGATCTTTGGGCTTCTCCTATTATCAGTGTTTTAGGTTATAAGTACTACTTGGTGATTTTTCTCACTATTCGTGGACTTTTCCCTTACTACTGAAGTTTGATACGTTCGTCACCCTCTCTCACTTCTTCGCGTGGGTGTCCACCCAGTTTGGGTGCACTATCCGGGCCGTCCAGTGCGATAATGGACACAAGTTTGACAACTCTTCGTTCTATGATTTCCTTCTCTCTCGTGGTGTCCAGTTGTGTATGTCTTACCCATACACTTCCCCACAGAACGGCAAGGACGGACACATGATTTGTACAACTAACAATGTCATGCGTTCTTGATGTTTCATGCCTCCGTCCCTGCTCGGTACTGGGCAGAGGCTCTTCACGCCGCCACCTTTCTCATTAACTGCCTTCCTACTAAGGCGATTACTGCTCCCACCCCTCACTTTGTCCTTTTCGGCACCACTCCTCTCTACGACCACCTTCGAGTGTTTGGGTGTGCTTGGTACCATCACCACTCTGCCAGCTCCTCATAAGCTTGCGCGTCACTAGATGCGGTGTGTCTTTCTCGGGTACTCCCCTAATCATAAGGGGTACCTGTGCCTTGACCTTGCCACTCGTCGTATCTTGGTCTCTCAACACGTCGTCTTCAACGAGTCCTCCTTCCCATTTTCCACCTCGTCCTTTGACTCTGCCACTGAGTTTTATAGCAACCTTGTTTGTTACCTCTTGCAGGTCACCCACTCACTGCGCCACGTGCGGCTTCGCCTTGGGTTGCCCTGGTGCCCTCGATGTCATCCGCTGCACCTTGCGTGTCCCCGACGTCGCCCGCCGCGCCATGCACGGCCCCTACCTCCCCAACGCCGCCCACTGCGCCACGCGCGGCCCTGACATACCCGACGCCCCCAGTGTTCTCGATGTCGTCCGCCGCGCCACGCGCGGCCTCGACTTCCCGGTACACCGAACCCGCTCTTGTCTATCAACAATGAGCGCGGGTTAGTGCACTGACCTCCACTCACCCCGAGCCTCCGGTGTACCACCCCCCACTGCTCCATCGGGACCCAGTCACGTCCACGCGATGATGAACGATGGGCCACTGGGGTTCTACGGTCGGTGGAGCAGTTCTACGGGTTGTCCTCTCTTCAACGACCTCCCCACCGCCTGCCTCTTCACCCATCTCGCCCATCCTTTCTCCTGTTCGTAGTGCCCTCGCTGATCCCCACTGCCATCGGGCTATGGAAGAAGAGTATGTGGCCCTGCTTGCCAACCGGACTTGGGACTAGGTTCCCCGTCCTGGTCGTGGCAATGTTGACACGCGCAAGTGGGTATTCACGCATAAGAGGAAGGCAAATGGGTCTCTCTAGAGGTACAAGGCTTGGTGGGTTCTTCGGGGCTTCACTAAGTGCCCTAGTGTCGACTACGACGAGACTTTCAGCCCGGTGGTGAAGCCAACGACGGTTCGGACCGTTCTATCGCTCGCTCTTCATCTACAGCAGTGAGGGGGACACTGTGTACCTCCTTCTCTATGTCGACGACATCATCTTCACAGCGTCTAGTCTAGATCTCCTTCAGCAGGAGTTTGCGATGAAGGATCTGAGCTAGCTCCACCACTTCCTGGGCATTACGGTCGAGCTATGCCCGGGCGACCTGTTCCTCCACCAGCGATAGTACTGCCTTGACATCCTCCAGCGAGTGGGCATGACTGATTGCAAGCCATGCTCTACTCCAGTGGACACCCAGGCGAAGGTCTCCTCCGTCGATGGCGCCCCTGTCGCTGACCCCACCATTTACAGGAGTCTTACAGGTGCTCTCTAGTACCTCACTTTCACTAGATCGGACATCTCCTACACAATTCAGCAGGTGTGCCTTCACATGCATGATCTGTGGGAGCCATATCTCACCGCTGTGAAGCGGACCCTCTAGTACCTGCGCGGCTCCCTCAACTACGACGTCCTCCTTCGGGGTGACTTGACTTCTGAGCTGTTCGTCTACACCGACGCTGACTAGACGGGTTGCCCAGACACCCATCAATCCACCTCTCGCTACACCGTCTTCCTTGGCGGTAACCTCATCTTTTGGTCCTCGAAGAGGCAGCCCGTTGTGTCGCGCTCGAGTGCTGAGGCGGAGTATCGTGAGGCAGTGAAAGTGCATCTAGGTTCCCCGTGGGTTTTGGATGATTGATGACGACAATTAAGTCGCTAATGAGCTCAAGTGATCGTAGCACAGGTATGGACTCAATTGGAGACGCAAACCCTCAAAAAGGAAAAGGAAGGAAACGGAGTCAACTCGAAGCGTAGAAACTAGGGTTTCTAGCGTGTTTGAGTTAGACTAGCCGTAGTAATAGGAGGGTGTGTGTGTCAAGTGCATTGAGATCAAGTTTGGGAGCTCAAAGTGGTTTAGAGGTCAAACCTATGAAAGAAATGAGTGATTGAGTGGTCTGGCCATAGGGCCGGACTAGTCCGTGCAGGAGGCCGGACTAGTCCGTCCCTGGCCGGCCAAGTCCGTTTCTGGCCGGACCAGAAGGGTCTGACTGAGATCGGACTAGTCCGTTTGTGACCGGACTAGTCCGGCTAGCTGTGAGTGGGTTTTGGGATGAAGTCCCAAAACCACGGACCTGTCCGTTTTGGACCGGACCAAGATGTCCTGAGTGAGAACGGACTAGTCCGCCCGTGGGGCCGGACTAGTCCGGGTTGGCTAAGAAAAGGTGCTTCTATGGCTAAGTCTGGGAGGACCGGACTAGTCCGCCCCAGGGGCCGGACTAGTCCGTGGTCCTCAGACTAGTCCGTTTTCACCCGGAGCAGAAGGCTCTGTGTGTGATCGGACTAGTCCGGTGTTGACCGGACTAGTCCGTTCTGGAAGTGACCGTTTGAATTTGAAGTTTGGCGGGTAGCGTGACGATCGTGTGTCAGCTGTCGGGACCTGACAAAGGAGTCAGTGGTCCCCTAGGCCGGACTAGTCCGGGCCAGTGGCCGGACTAGTCCGTCCTTTTGCTGAAGTCAGCAAATTGGGGTTGGGACCTCTATAAAAAGGGGACCCCCGGCCTCATTTCAAACACCCTTGGAAAAACTCAAACCCTAGCGCCGCCACAGCCAACTTGGAGCACTCCTAAGCCTCCTTCTTGCCTACTTTCCCTCTAAAACTAATTCTTGAGTGGATTAGGGTTTAGTGAGGTGGAGAAGAGGAAGAACATCGCGCTTGTGCTCCCGGTTTGATCTCTTGCACTCGTTGAGTCTTTGTGGGCTGTGTGTTGAGTTTGTTGTATTGTGTTGATCATCTTTGTGGTGTGGGAGCCTCAGTTTGTGAGAAGCCCCAACGAACTTTGTAATCACCGTTGTGATTAGTGGAGAACCAAGTTAGGCCCGTGCGGTAAACTTGGTGAGGGAAGGGTTGTTGGACCCGGTCCTTTTGTGGACTCCTCAACGAGGACGTAGATTCCTTGTGTGGGATCGAACCTCGGGATAAAAATCCTTGTTTCCTTGTGTTCTTCGCATTTACTCTATTGATTACTTTGTTCTAGAGTTGGTAGTCTCGTTTCATATTCCGCATTGCTACAAACTTGTGGAAACTTGACTTGCCCCTGTTTAGGTTGTTGCTCAACTTGACTTAAACATACACTCACTTGTAGCATTGTGAAAATCCCCTAAAACTTGCTAGAAACATCTTTTTAGGGTTATTCACGCAGGCTGACCGGACTAGTCCGCCCCCTGACCGGACTAGTCCGCCCCCTGTAATTTAATCTCGTTTTATTGAGTCATTTGCAGGTCAATTAGCCTATTCACCCCCCCTCTAGGCAACTTTCAATTGGTATCAGAGCAGGACTCTCCACAAAGAGTCTAACAACTCGGAGAGATGGCCGGAGTGGTGAATGATGATGCATCGAGCAGCAACTACGAGGCGACCCGTGAGGAGACGTTGGCTTATCAAGATAAGCCAACGGACGATGAGGAGACTCGCCAACTCAAGGCGAAGCTCCGGGAGAAGTTGAACATTTCCAAGATTGATCCATCAAACCAATCAAGCGGTGGTGGTGGAGTCAACTACAACCGGCAAGGGTTCAACTATGAACGCCTTGCCGCCAACAACCACTACCTGTCCATCCCATTGGGGAAACCTCCCCAATTCGATGGAACGGACTACGGTATGTGGAAACATAACATGAAGATCCACCTCGTGTCACTCAACCCAGCGTTGTGGCAAATTGTCATGACCGGGGTGGAGATTCCAAAGGATGAGGACAACATAACTCAAGAACAAGCCATCCTCATCCACCGCAACGCTCAAGCTGCGGGTGTGATCATCTCATCTCTCTCTAGAGATGAGTTCAACCGTGTCGATGGCCTTGAAGTGGCCAAAGACATATGGAACACCCTCAAGACGGCGCATGAGGGAAACCGAGTGGTCAAGGAGGCCAAGATCGAGCTCATCGAAGGAGAGCTTGGGAGATTTGCCATCTTGGATGGTGAATCCCCCCAAGACATGTACAACCGGCTAAAGGTGCTGATCAACAAGAGCCGATCTTATGGCTGCACCAAGTGGACCGACCACGAGGTGGTGAAGAGGATGATCCGGGCATTCATGCCTAGGAACGTCTCTTTATGCTCCATGATTCGGGAAAGCCCGGGGTTCACTCAAATGACCCCGGAGGAGGTCCTTGGGAGGATCATTAACCATGAAATCATGGAGAAGGAGGCACTCTTCTACAACGACCTCCAAAAGTTCACCGCCTCCAAGATGAAGAACGTTGCACTCAAGGCAACGCCCTCTTCAAAGGAGCAAGAAGAAAGTGATGAGGAGAGCCTCGACACCGATGAGGAGGAGGCCTTCTTCATCAACAAATTCAAGAGAATGATGAGGAGGAAGAAAGGGGGGCACAACCATGAAGGCAAGGGAAAGGAAAGAGCAAGACCCAAATCAAGAAGGTCTTGCTACAACTGTGGCGAGTATGGGCACTTCATCGCTGATTGCCCACACGAAGAAACGAAGAAGAAGAAGGAAGGGAAGCCTCAAGAAAGGAGATTCTTCAAGAAGAAGAGGTCCTCCGGACAAGCCCATTTGGGGAAGGAGTGGGACTCTAACGATGAGTCCTCCTCCGAAGAAGAAGAGGAGAAGATGGCCACCATAGCCATCGGGAGGAACTCCAAGGGAGGCAAGCTCTTCCCCAACCTCAACAACGACCACAAGCCTACTTGTCTTATGGCAAGGGAAGGAAAGAGAAAGGTAACATCTCATCCGTCCTCCCCAACTTCCTCACATGATGATTTTGATAGTGCTAGTGAAAATGAGCATATGTTTAAGGACATAAGCAAAAGCACCTTGCGTAGGATGAAGTTGCTTATGGATGAGATCTTTGAGAAGGAAGATCTCATCAATAGACAGGAGGACATGCTCATCCTTGAGAAGGAGAGATGTCAAGAGCTTGATGAGCTCCTTGAGCTCGAAAGAGAGAAGAGCAAGGCATTGGAACACGAACTTGCACTTTGCAAGAAAACGTGTTCAAGTCTTGAGGAGAAGTCGATTGAGCTCAAGGATGAACTTGGGAGCTTGTCAAAAGCTAACAAGATCCTTGAGACTCAAATTGAGTCACTCAAGAACAATGTAACCTCTTCCCTCAAGAGCTCAACCTCCTCAAAGGCCTCATCCAAGGCAACATCACCTTGCAAGTGCTCCAACTTGATCCTTAAACTTAAGGATGAACTCAACCTAGCACAAGGCAAACAAGCACCTAAGGGTGCCATCTTTGACAAGGAAAAGGTGGCATATGCACGAAGTGCATTCACCAACACAAGACCACCCCATGTCAAGGATGGTCTTGGCTATACTAGAGGTGCAAGGCATAACACCAAAACCTCCAAGCATGGCAAAGACATGATTGTCTTTGTTAAGGGGAGTTCATCCCAAACTAAAAATGAAAAGAACTCACCCTCAAACAACAAATTGCCTAAATCTGAATTGCATCCTCTATTTCATGATTTTGATGCATCCTATGTGCTAAAGAGGAACAAACACGGCAAAGTGTTTGCTAGATATGTTGGGCCACTCCGCAAGAGCCCCAAGCCTTGCGTGTGGGTGCCCAAATGCCTAACTACTAACGTGAAAGGACCCAACTCAGCTTGGGTACCTAAAAGGAAGGCATAAACTTGTTTTGTAGGCATACTCCTCCGGTGGATCGAAATGGGTGTTGGATAGCGGATGCACCAACCACATGACCGGAGAGAGAAGCATGTTCATAGAGTATGAGGAGAATAAGGACCCAAGTGAAGGAATCTTCTTTGGGGATAATAGCCAAGGGAAAATCCTTGGTTCCGGTAAAATTTCTATCTCCTCATTACATACTTTATCAAATGTCTTGCATGTTGATTCCCTAGACTATAATCTCCTATCCATATCACAATTATGTGATAGAGGATATAAATGTGTGTTCACTAGTGAGGGAGTGAGTGTCATTAGAGAAGGTAATGACTCGATAGCCTTTAAGGGAGTGCTCAAGGGAAAGCTCTATCTTGTGGACTTCACCGCGGATAAAGCTCAACTTGACACATGCTTAATGGCTAAAGCCAACATGGGATGGCTTTGGCATAGAAGGCTAGCCCATGTTGGAATGAGGAACCTTCAAAAGCTCCTTAAGGGTGAGCATGTTCGTGGCCTAAAGGATGTAGTATTTGAAAAGGATAGGCCATGTAGTGCTTGCCAAGCGGGAAAGCAAGTAGGAGCTCAACACCCCTCTAAGAATGTCATGACGACAACTAGACCTTTGGAGTTACTCCATATGGATCTTTTTGGCCCCATTGCTTACATTAGCATTGGTGGTAGCAAGTATGGTCTAGTCATCGTTGATGACTTCTCTAGATATACTTGGGTGTTCTTCTTGCATGATAAAAGTGAAACTTCCGGTGTCCTCAAGAAATTCCTAAGGAGAGCTCAAAATGAGTTCACCTTAAGGATAAAGGCTATAAGGAGTGACAATGGCACCGAATTCAAAAACATGCAAGTAGAAGAGTTCCTAGATGAGGAGGGCATCACGCATGAGTTTTCCGCTCCCTATTCTCCACAACAAAATGGCATAGCCGAAAGAAAGAATAGGACGCTTATTGAGATGTCAAGGACGATGCTAGATGAGTACAAAACATCGGACCGGTTTTGGGCGGAAGCGGTTAACACCGCATGCCATGCCGTAAATCGATTGTACCTTCATCGCCTCCTCAAGAAGACTCCTTATGAGCTTCTCATTGGTAAGAAACCCAATGTTTCTTACTTTCGGGTCTTTGGTAGCAAGTGCTATATCCTCAACAAGAAGCCTAGGACTTCGAAGTTCGCTTCAAAGTCCGATGAGGGTTTCTTGCTTGGATATGACTCAAACACTCATGCGTACCGTGTGTTCAACAAATCCTCCGGAATTGTTGAAGTAGCACGTGACGTGGTGTTTGATGAAACCAATGGCTCTCAAGTGGAGCAAGTTGATCAACATGCCCTTGATCAAGAGGAACCTCCACTAGAAGCTCTAAGGAGAATGGCACTTGGAGATGTTCGCCCTCAAGAACCATCTCAAAGCCCAAGTGACCATCATCATTATGAAGTAGGTCAAATCCCCATTGGACAAGTTGAAGATCCACTAGAAGCTCCCCAAAGTGTTAATGAGAATGAGGATCAAGGGGGAGGCTTGGATCAAGAGAGAGACCAAAGTGAAGAAGATGAACCAAGTAATTCAAGAGGTCAACCCCCGCATCCTCGTGTTCATCAAAGTGTTCAACGGGACCATCCCGTTGACAACATTCTAGGAGATATCACAAAAGGAGTAACAACACGCTCACGTGTTGCAAACTTTTGTGAGCATTTCTCTTTTGTCTCATCCTTGGAACCACATAAGGTTGAAGACGCCTTAAGAGATCCGGATTGGGTAGTTGCCATGCAAGAGGAGCTCAACAACTTTGAAAGGAACAAGGTTTGGGAGCTTGTCAAGCACCCCCAAGCTAATGTTGTTGGAACCAAGTGGGTGTTTCGCAACAAACAAGATGAGCATGGAGTGGTAACTAGGAACAAGGCAAGACTTGTGGCAAAAGGATACTCACAAGTTGAAGGATTGGACTTTGATGAGACATTTGCCCCCGTAGCTAGGCTTGAGTCCATTCGGATACTACTAGCCTTTGCTACTCATCATGACTTCAAACTCTACCAAATGGATGTTAAGAGTGCATTCCTTAATGGACCAATCAAGGAAGAAGTTTATGTAGAGCAACCTCCAGGGTTTGAAGATCAAGACTATCCTAACCATGTTTACAAATTACGAAAGGCTCTTTATGGTCTCAAGCAAGCTCCTAGAGCTTGGTATGAGTGCCTAAGAGACTTTCTAGTTGAAAATGGTTTTAGGATAGGAAAAGCGGATTATACCCTTTTCACAAAACACTTCAATGAGGATCTTTTTGTGTGCCAAATATATGTGGATGACATCATATTTGGTTCCACAAATAAGGTGTTTTGTGATGAGTTCTCCAAGATAATGACGGAGAGATTTGAAATGTCCATGATGGGTGAACTGAAGTTCTTCCTAGGATTTCAAGTGAAACAACTCAAAGAAGGGACGTTCATAAGTCAAACTAAGTATACTCAAGACATTCTAAGAAAGTTTGACATGGACAAAGCAAAACCCATCAAAACCCCTATGGGGACAAATGGACACCTAGACCTAAATGAGGACGGTCCGAGTGTGGATCAAAAGCTATATAGGTCTATGATCGGATCACTCCTCTATCTTTGTGCATCTAGGCCCGATATCATGCTAAGTGTGTGTATGTGTGCACGCTTTCAAGCAGCACCCAAGGCTTGTCATTTGACCGCCGTTAAAAGGATCTTGAGATACCTTGTACACACACCCACCCTAGGACTTTGGTACCCCAAAGGATCCAAGTTTAACCTCATTGGATATTCCGATGCGGACTATGCGGGGTGCAAAGTCGATAGGAAGAGCACATCGGGTACGTGTCAATTCTTAGGTCGATCTCTTGTGTCTTGGTCCTCCAAGAAGCAAAACTCTATTGCTCTATCCACCGCCGAAGCGGAATATGTTGCGGCTGGAAGTTGTTGTGCACAACTTCTTTGGATGCGACAAACTCTTAGGGACTATGGGATTAACTTGCGTAAAATTCCACTCTTGTGTGACAATGAGAGTGCAATCAAGATAGCCCATAATCCGGTGGAACACTCTAGGACCAAACATATAGACATTCGACACCATTTCCTGCGAGATCACTCAATGAAGGGAGACATTGAGATTTCGCATGTGAGGACGGAACATCAACTTGCGGACATTTTCACAAAGCCTCTTGACGAGAAGCGTTTCTGTGAGCTAAGAAGTGAGCTCAATGTGTTGGATTCTCGAAACGTGGCTTAAAGCACCATTCCTCATATTTTTTGAGCCACATTTCGAAAAACTCCTCTCTATGTCGATTTCTCCTCAAATTTGTTTGAGAAATCTATTTTCCTCATGAAAATGTTCATAAGTTGTTCCTTATTGGCTCTCAATCATGCTTGTCATGTTTTCCTTGCTATACTCGTACAAAAGGACTTAACTCTATGGGCAAAACCCAAATATATTCTTTTTCAGCCCAGCTGAACCGGACTAGTCCGCCCCTACGGCCGGACAAGTCCGGGTCAGACTAGTCCGCGGCTAGTCCGCACACCGGACTAGTCCGGCCTTCCACCGGACAAGTCCGGACCCGGACTAGTCTGGGTCTGGTCCGCAGACCGGACTAGTCCGGCCCATCAACCGGACTAGTCCGGCCCTTGGGGACTTAAACCCCCAGGCGGCCCAAACCCTCTCTCTCTCTCTCATTTGCCTCTCAAACTTCCACACGCGCACAACCGCCCCCAAATCGGCGATTTTGCGCTCCAACCACCAAAACTCAACTCCAATCCGCGCATCGAAGCCTTTGGGAGTTAGGGATCACTTCCCCGCGCTCCACCTTCGAGATCCACGCCGATTTCGACGAATCAAGCGGATTTTTGAAGAATGTCGAACTCCGAGCGCTCTCCTCCGCGTGTCCACCTCGAGGGGCGTACCAAGGCCCAAATTGCCGAGGCTCGGACTAAGGCTGCGCTAATTGAGGCGCAGAAGGCCAAGGAGGAAAGAAAGCTCAAGGCACTCGAAGCATCCAAGGTGGCTGCGAGCATTTACAATGAGGATGAAGCCATTGCTCGTGCCACCGCGGAATCCCTCCATGAGCTGAGGAAGAAGAAAAGAGAGGATAGGGAGGCCCACAACTCCAGGGCTGCTGAGGCCAGCGCTCCTAAGCGAAAGAAGCTCGTCGCTGTTGGCGAGAAAGCGAAAGGCAAGGAGCCAGCCCAAGAAGAGGCTGCCCCTAGGGTCGAGCGCGACCCAAAGATGGGAAAAGCCCCGGCTCCAGTCGAGCCGAGAAAGAAGAAGCCCTCCATCAAGGTGCCAGCCAAGAAGGCACCCGGAGGGGTTGTGATCAGGGAAAAGGGGAAGGCCACCTCTATTGGCCCCCTTGAAGTCCACACACCGGAAAGGAATCCCAACCGGCAGAAGGAACTGTCGGCCAATGTATTTCATGGCAAGGGGTCTGAAAAGGCCAGGAGGCTGAGGGAAGAAAAGGTTTACAAGTACGAGAGGAGCACGGCAGATCCCAGATTTTGGTGTGACTTCCACTGTGATTATTACAGGCTAGTCTACCAACAGATGAAGAGGCCAGTGATAGAGGCTCAGTGGGTGGACTGGGACTATATGGCAAAGAAGGAGCACTCTGCCTTTGATGCTGTGATTGAAGCTGCCGAGCGCCATGATCTCAAGAAGATCATGGGCTTCAAATATGATTGGAATGTGGAAATCATTCTCCAATTCTACTCCACAATCTATTTTTCAACCTCTGGTGACAGGAAAATTATCTGGATGACTCATGGTGAGCAATACTCTGTCACCTATGCTGAGTTTGCAAGGATCCTTGGTCTTGAGGCTCACATGGACCACAAGATCATTATCTCGAACCTCAAGGCTGTGGATCGTGAGGAGCTGGCTTACATGTATCCAAGCCACCTCCCGTTTGATGCCGGACTCGCTCGAAACATCAAGCCCTTCTGCAGCATCATGAACAGAATCCTCAGACGGACGATAGCACCAAAGGATGGTGATGCTGGGGTGATTCAAGGGAATCTGAGGCACCTACTACTTCTGATTGATGGGGAAGAAAAGTTCAACCTCGTCGATTACATCTTCGACGACATCTTCAACATCTCGCATACTCCCAACAGGGCGTGCGGGTATGCCCCCTACATCATGTGCCTCATTGAGAAGGTATCGGGCGCGTCCTTTGTCAAGGATGTATCGCACCGACCTCTGCGCCCCCAGAAGCCGCCAAATGTGCCGGTGCCTCCTCGTCGCAAGAATGCAGATCCTCCGTCTCGCCCAGTGGCGCCTCCTTCTCCGCCTCCGCCTCAATCCATGAGTGCGTTCTTCAAGTGCTTCAAGGCCATCTTCACCTCATGCCGGAAGCAAGAGATTCGCGCTCAGAGGGCACACAAGCGCCAAGAGAAGTACCTTAAGGCGGTGTGCGACAAGCTGGAGGTCCCGATGTCCTCCCCGGAGGTGAGTGATGGGGAGATCACTCCATTCCCCACCTTCACCGCCGATGAGCTCGCCCAGCTCCAAGAGGATGGAAGCTCCTCTCGGGCTGCTCCCTCGGCAAGGAACTCCGACGACGACGACGACGATGTCAATGATGAGGACGACGTCGAAGATTCCGAGGCCACGGAGAGTGGAAGTGGCGAAGATGAGGACTAGCTCTTAGGTCTTAGCTTCCTCCCTTCTTTTCCTTTTTGGTTCCTTGATGCCAAAGGGGGAGAGTTAAGGGGGAGTTAATCTTTTGTGGGTGTGTGTTGTGGTGTTGGACTTATCTTGTAACATATTTATGCTCTTGGATGTTTACATTTGTGCAAGACTCGTTAATGTTGCTTACTATCAATATATTGCTCTTATTGTCAATCTTATGAATGTATTGATGTTATTCATGTCTTGACACAAACTGTTGAGCACATCACGTAGGCACCCCACCATAACGTGTGTGGGTATGAAAGAACTCCTCCACCTCTTTTACATGTTGCATACATTGAGGGGGAGTCATTCATACGCACACATGTTATGAAAACCAAACTTTATACTCTTATTTGTGAAGGACTTAATGTGTTGTCATCAATCACCAAAAAGGGGGAGATTGAAAGTGCATCTAGGTTCCCCGTGGGTTTTGGATGATTGATGACGACAATTAAGTCGCTAATGAGCTCAAGTGATCGTAGCACAGGTATGGACTCAATTGGAGACGCAAACCCTCAAAAAGGAAAAGGAAGGAAACGGAGTCAACTCGAAGCGTAGAAACTAGGGTTTCTAGCGTGTTTGAGTTAGACTAGCCGTAGTAATAGGAGGGTGTGTGTGTCAAGTGCATTGAGATCAAGTTTGGGAGCTCAAAGTGGTTTAGAGGTCAAACCTATGAAAGAAATGAGTGATTGAGTGGTCTGGCCATAGGGCCGGACTAGTCCGTGCAGGAGGCCGGACTAGTCCGTCCCTGGCCGGCCAAGTCCGTTTCTGGCCGGACCAGAAGGGTCTGACTGAGATCGGACTAGTCCGTTTGTGACCGGACTAGTCCGGCTAGCTGTGAGTGGGTTTTGGGATGAAGTCCCAAAACCACGGACCTGTCCGTTTTGGACCGGACCAAGAGGTCCTGAGTGAGAACGGACTAGTCCGCCCGTGGGGCCGGACTAGTCCGGGTTGGCTAAGAAAAGGTGCTTCTATGGCTAAGTCTGGGAGGACCGGACTAGTCCGCCCCAGGGGTCGGACTAGTCCGTGGTCCTCAGACTAGTCCGTTTTCACCCGGAGCAGAAGGCTCTGTGTGTGATCGGACTAGTCCGGTGTTGACCGGACTAGTCCGTTCTGGAAGTGACCGTTTGAATTTGAAGTTTGGCGGGTAGCGTGACGATCGTGTGTCAGCTGTCGGGACCTGACAAAGGAGTCAGTGGTCCCCTAGGCCGGACTAGTCCGGGCCAGTGGCCGGACTAGTCCGTCCTTTTGCTGAAGTCAGCAAATTGGGGTTGGGACCTCTATAAAAAGGGGACCCCCGGCCTCATTTCAAACACCCTTGGAAAAACTCAAACCCTAGCGCCGCCACAGCCAACTTGGAGCACTCCTAAGCCTCCTTCTTGCCTACTTTCCCTCTAAAACTAATTCTTGAGTGGATTAGGGTTTAGTGAGGTGGAGAAGAGGAAGAACATCGCGCTTGTGCTCCCGGTTTGATCTCTTGCACTCGTTGAGTCTTTGTGGGCTGTGTGTTGAGTTTGTTGTATTGTGTTGATCATCTTTGTGGTGTGGGAGCCTCAGTTTGTGAGAAGCCCCAACGAACTTTGTAATCACCGTTGTGATTAGTGGAGAACCAAGTTAGGCTCGTGCGGTAAACTTGGTGAGGGAAGGGTTGTTGGACCCGGTCCTTTTGTGGACTCCTCAACGAGGACGTAGATTCCTTGTGTGGGATCGAACCTCGGGATAAAAATCCTTGTTTCCTTGTGTTCTTCGCATTTACTCTATTGATTACTTTGTTCTAGAGTTGGTAGTCTCGTTTCATATTCCGCATTGCTACAAACTTGTGGAAACTTGACTTGCCCCTGTTTAGGTTGTTGCTCAACTTGACTTAAACATACACTCACTTGTAGCATTGAGAAAATCCCCTAAAACTTGCTAGAAACATCTTTTTAGGGTTATTCACGCAGGCTGACCGGACTAGTCCGCCCCCTGACCGGACTAGTCCGCCCCCTGTAATTTAATCTCGTTTTATTGAGTCATTTGCAGGTCAATTAGCCTATTCACCCCCCCTCTAGGCAACTTTCAGGCGGCCTCAGCCACTCGAGTGCTGAGGCGGATATCGTGAGGCGGCCAACAGCGTGGCTGAGGCCGCCTGGCTCCAGCAACTTCTTTAGGAGCTCCATTCATCCGTCACCGGAGCACGTTATTCTACTGAGACAACGTCAACATGGTCTACCTCTCCACCAACTCCGTCCAGCATCAGCACATGAAGCATGTGGTGATTGATCTTCACTTTTTTCATGAGCAGGTTGCCCATGGTGAGGTCTGGGTTCTTCACGTCCCGACGACGTTGCAGTTCATCAACATCTTCACGAAGGGCCTCCCTTCGTTGTTGTTCTCCGAGTTTCAGTCCAGTCTCAACATTTGTCGTGGCTAAATGTTGAGACTGCAGGAGGTGTTGGACCGTGTATGAATATATGAGGGGTTTATTCAGTCAGGCCCATGCATCTAGTATATGTACCCTTGACACTATTATAAAACTGTAATTCCTTTTTCACTCCCTCCATTACTAGTGTTTGTGTACATATGTTTTAAGGAGCAATTTTTATGTAATCGATGTTTTGTCATCCTTGAAATCCGAAATATGACTCAGATGTCAAATATAGCATCACATGTGAGTAATCGATGCTTTATACACCTTATATATTGTGAAGCTAACTCAAAATGTTATCGACGAACCCACATTTGATGTATTGTAATAATACCACGAAGATGCAAAGTCTAAACTGAATGCACGTCGGAGGCATCATTTTTAATTTGGTGGATACCAAGCGAGCATCGAGTGAGTGAAAGGGCTGGCGTGGCATTCAAACGAACAGGTGGCTCGCAAAGCAAAAATTTATCCTTGGTGGGGTTGACGCGAATGAAGCAGGCTGGCAATCAACTGACAAAGAAACAAGATTAGGGATCCCAACTGTGATCACCACTTTGCTCCAACGCTCCAGGGCGGCGGAGGAGTTGGATGCTTCCCGGTGGCTAGCGGAGGTGGGATTCACGGAGCCAAACGATCGAATATGCTCAAAATTTGTGAAAGTGCATTAAGGCCCGTGTGGTTTCGAGGATTAATGACAATTCCATGAGATTATATGTTACTGCAGAAATAGATTAGAAAAGTATTTTTAAAATTTTTATGTATTTTTTATTTTAAAGCATGTAAACAAATCTCGCTTGGGAGATGAAATAATGAATGAGAATAGTTATGAAAATTATAATATTAATTTTCTAACATATTTTATGATATCATCTATCACCCTACAAAATTTTAACTTCAAATATAAGACTATAAAGAGAAAAAAATTCAATTGAATTGAACCAATCTGATTAGTTTCGGGTAAACTCAACCAAGCTGATACTTAAGAGTAGTAAAATATTTTTTTCTTTATTTAATAATTAAAACGTGGATCAACTAGGTGTTGGATAAATGGGCTTGGCCCATATAATATTCAGAATTAATTCCCAATAAATCTCAAAGGCCCATTAAGGCAAGAGAGAGTGGTGCTAAGTGTTTAGTCCCACATGGGAAGTGGAAGTGGAGCAACCCCTACATATAAGGGAGGTTGCTCTTCCACTCCTTGAGTGAGAGAGAAGAGAGGGGTGGCCCACGCGCACTCCTCCTCCTCCTCCTCGCTCGCTCGCCTCGCCTCGCCCCGCACACGCGCGCGTGTGTTCGTGTGAATTCGAGCCGAGCCCATATTTTATATTTTTGCAAAAAATTAAATTGGGCTTTTGGGCCTCCGAATTTTTGGGGCTACCGAGTCAGAGTCCAAGTCTTTGGAGACGTCTGCGACTGCGGAGTCAGTTCGGATCCGGACCCTCCGGATCGCACACGAACCGCCTCCCTGGGACTCTATAAATACGAGCGTCCGCGGTGCGGCAGGGCATCCCACAATCAGATCGTTCCCACGTTCGCGTTCCTTGCGCCGCCTTCTAGTCTACTTCATCCCGAGCGCCGGCGTGCACCAACGATCGGGAGAGCAGGTCTCCGGAACCGCTCGCCATTGCGATTCTGCACCGGGAGAGGGCGAATAAGGTTTTTGGGAAGCGCTCTACGCGACTGCTCGCGTTCTTCACCACGGCTCGTCTACCGACCAGATCGGGCGCTGCGGCTCAACGTCGTCACCAACGCCTGCAGCGGCTGTTCACCGTCGGATCTACAGCGGTGCGTTCGACTCCAAATCGGTACGCGTTATTTCTCGTCCCGTCTGTCTGCGGATCGCTGCTGTTTTTCTCGTGTTTTTCCGGAATTATTCAGTAAATTGCCTCTTATTTTCTAAGAATCCAAAAACCTTATTAGGCAATTTCCTGAGTTGAACATGATGACTTTGGCCGATGCACTGAGGTCGGAGAAATTCTCTGGCGTGCACTTCAAGAGGTGGCAAGTTAAGGCCACGCTCTGGCTCCAATCGCTTAAGATCTTCTGGGTAACCGAGAGCAGGCCTCAAGGTCCTTTGTCTGTTGAAGAACAGAAAAAGTTCGAGGAAGCCAATTCTGCCCTGAGAGGATGCATCTTAAGTGTTCTTGATAATAAACTCTGTGATGTCTATCTGACAGTCACAGATGGGAAGGAGCTCTGGGATGCACTTAACGCTAAGTATGGTGCAACCGATGCAGGTGGTGAACTGTATATCATGTAGAATTTTCATGACTACAAGATGGTTAACAACCGTCCTGTAGTTGAACAAGCTCATGAAATACAGTGCCTTGCGAGAGAGCTCAATCTCCTTAAGTGTCCTTTACCCGACAAGTTTGTGGTTGGGTGCATTATTGCAAAGTTACCTCCATCATGGAGGAACTTTGCCACAGCCCTCAAACACAAGAGACAGGAAATATCAGTTGAAAACCTGATAGCATCTCTTGATGTTGAGGAGAAGGCTCGGGCTAAGGACGCTACTGAGAAAGGAGGCGAGGGTCAATTGAGCGCCAATGCTAATATGGTGCAGAAACCCTATGTCAAGAACAAAGGGAACAAGTCTCTATTCAAGCCAAACAAAACTATTGCTTTCAAGAAGAAGAAGTCAAACAAAGTCAATGATGGCTGCTGCTACACCTGTGGGGAGCAGGGACATATTTCCAAGAACTGTCCTGAGAGGGCAGATCGCAAAGGGAAAAAGAATGTCAACATCGTGACATCCAACAATGCAGATGGGTATGGTAATTCCTTTACTGTTCTTTCTGTTTCTCAAACACCATCTTGGTAGTTTGATACGGGTGCTAATGTTCATGTATGTTCTGACATGTCCATGTTTACTTCTTACCAGTTCGTCCGGGATTCCGCCGTCCTAATGGGGAATGGGTCACATGCTTCTGTTCGTGGTGTTGGCACGGTCGATCTGAAGTTCACTTCGGGAAAGATTGTCCAGCTGAAAAACATGCAGCATGTCCCTACTATGAACAAGAATCTTGTTAGCGGTACCCTTCTATGCAGAGATGGGTTTAAAGTAGTTTTAGAGTCCAATAAAATAGTTGTGTCTATGCATGGACACTTTATTGGTAAAGGCTATAAATGCGGAGGCCTGTTCCGCTTTTCTCTTTCGGAGTTTAGTAATAAGTCAGTAAATCATATTTGTGGCGGTATTAATGATGATGCAAGTGTTTGGCATTCTCGTTTATGTCACGTTAATTTTGGTTTAATGAATCGGCTATCTAGTCTCAAATTAATTCCGGAATTCACTATTGTCAAAGGTTCTAAGTGCCATAGTTGTGTGCAGTCAAAACAACCTCGAAAGCCTCACAAGGCAGCCGAGGAGAGAAACTTGGCACCATTAGAACTCATGCATCCTGATCTATGCGAGATGAATGGTGTGTTGACAAAAGGTGGAAAGAAATATTTTATGACATTAATAGACTATTCTACTAGATTCTGTTATGTTTACTTGTTGCAAACTAAAGATGAAGCTTTAGACTACTTTAAAATCTATAAATCTGAAGTAGAAACTCAATTAGAGAGAAAGATCAAACGTCTTAGGTCAGATCGTGGTGGTGAGTATTTTCCCAAAATATTTGATGATTTTTGTGCAGAACACGGTATTATACATGAGAGGACGCCTCCCTATTCACCCCTATCAAACGGGGTAGCCGAGAGGAAAAACCGCACATTGTGTGACTTGGTGAATGCCATGTTAGACACGTCTGGTTTATCTAAGGCATGGTGGGGGGAGGCTCTTTTGACTTCATGTCATGTCCTAAACCGCGTTCCAAACAAGAATAAAGAGAAAACTCCTTATGAGGAGTGGGTTGGGAGAAAACCATCACTTTCATACTTGCGTACTTGGGGATGTTTGGCAAAAGTCAATGTTCCAATTACCAAGAAACACAAGCTGGGACCAAAGACAGTGGATTGTATCTTTCTAGGCTATGCTCATCGGAGCATTGCATACAGATTTTTAGTGGTTAAATCTGAGGTACCTGATATGCATGTTGATACTATTATGGAATATCGTGATGCAAAAATTTTTGAGAATATTTTTCCTATGAAAGATAAACATAGAACTGTTAGGATCTCTTCTGAAATTTGTCCTGAATCCACCACAACTAGCGAGTTTCTTGATACACCGTTTGAGAATGTCCCAGAGGAAGAACACAATGAAATAACTCAGTCGAGTAAGAGATCACGGATTGCAAAATCCTTTGGTGATGATTTCATTGTGTACCTTTTGGACGATACTCCTAGATCCATAGCAGAGGCATATGCATCACCTGATGCGGATGACTGGAAAGAAGCAGTTCATAGTGAGATGGACTCAATTCTTTCCAATGGAACCTGGGAGTTAACTGAATGACCATACAGGTGCAAACCAGTAGATTGCAAGTGGGTGTTCAAGAAGAAGCTCAGACCTGACGGTACTATTGAAAAGTACAAGGCAAGACTAGTTGCAAAGGGCTATACTCAAAAGGAAGGTGAAGACTATTTTGACACCTGTTCACCTGTCGCCAGAATAACGACAATTCATGTACTACTTTCTTTGGCTGCCTCTTATGGTCTATTCATCCATCAAATGGATGTAAGGACAGCTTTCCTGAACGGAGAGTTGGAAGAGGAGATTTATATGGAACAGTCTGATGGGTTCGTAGTAAAAGGTGAAGAGACAAAGGTGTGCAAATTGTTGAAATCCTTGTATGGCCTGAAACAAGCACCTCAGCAATGGCATGAGAAGTTCGATAGTACTTTGACGTATGCGGGCTTTGTCATTAATGAGGCTGATCGGTGCGTGTACTATCGCCATGGTGGGGGCGATAGCGTTATGTTATGCTTGTATGTAGATGATATACTAATTTTTGGTACGAGCATTAATATAATTTCCGAGGTCAAGTCTTTTCTATCAAAATGTTTTGATATGAATGATCTGGGAGAAGCTAATGTTATTTTAAACATTAAGCTAAACAAGGATGAGAGTGGAATTACTTTAAGTCAATCCCACTATGTTGAGAAATCTTGAGCCGGTTCGACTTTATGGATAGCAAGATTTCTCCAACGCCTTATGATCCCAGCGTGATACTTAGAAAGAACAAGAAAGAGTCAAGAGATCAACTCAGATATTCTCAGATGATCGGTTCACTCATGTACTTAGCTAGCGCAACCCGTCCTGATATCTCTTTTGCTGTAAGCAAACTGAGCAGGTTCATGTCAAACCCGGGTACAAATCATTGGCATGCACTTGAAAGGGTTATGCGCTATCTGAGAGGTACAATGAGTTATGGAATTCACTATACTGGGCATCCGGCCGTGCCTGAGGGTTATAGTGATTCGAACTGGATTTCTGATGTTGATGAACTCTATGCCACAAGTGGATATGTGTTCACTCTAGCTGGTGGCGCTATATCATGGAGGTCTTGCAAACAGACCATTTTGACGAGGTCAACCATGGAAGCAGAACTCACTGCTTTAGAGACAGCCACTGCGGAAGCAGAATGGCTGCGAGAGCTCTTGATGGATTTGCCTATAGTTGAGAAACCACTGCCGACAATCCTTATGAACTGTGACAATCAGACGGTGATTTTCAAAGTGACCAGTTCTAAGGATAATGCAAAATCATCAAGACACGTCAAGAGACGTTTAAAATCTGTCAGGAAAATGAGAAACTCCGGAGTTATTAGTGTTTCGTACATACAAACAGACAAAAACCTGGCAGATCCCTTTACGAAGGGTCTATCACGTAATGTGATAGAAAGTGCATCGAGAGAGATGGGTTTGAGACCCATTGATGTGACACCATAGTAGTAACCCAACCTATGTGATCGGAGATCCCGTGAATTAGGACATGGGAAAACAAGCTTGTGGTTCACCGAGGAGAGTACTTCCTTTATACCCTCTCTATGGGAAGATGCACACTTGTACTCTCAAACTGTAAGGCAGGTTGGCGAATTGCCTTAATGTGTTTCTGTTGGCTATGTGTAGCAAATATGCCGTCCTACAGGGCAGTCTTGAAGGAAACACACCTATATGAGCTCCGACTGTCTAACGTCGCAGTCTGTGAGATTTGGGTGATCTCTGGAAAGCTCATGAATAGACCAGGGAGTACGACGCATATGCTCCACCCGCGGGGTAGACTACTGGTAGTCAAGTACTGGTAATGGTCTTTGGGTGAAGTCATTTCACACAAAACTTGCAATTCAAGGCATAGTTCATTGTTCAAGTTGTGACCTGATGAAACTTGAGGAATCTAGGCAGAAGTTCAACTTCACAGTCTCTGCCGAAAACACTAGTATATTAAACAAGGAACGAGAATGACCTCTCTCCTAATGGCTTTGAGATCTGGTGGGGGATTGTTGGATAAATGGTCTTGGCCCATATAATATTCAGAATTAATTCCCAATAAATCTCAAAGGCCCATTAGGGCAAGAGGGAGTGGTTCTAAGTGTTTAGTCCCACATGGGAAGTGGAAGTGGAGCAACCCCTACATATGAGGGAGGTTGCTCTTCCACTCCTTGAGTGAGAGAGAAGAGAGGAAGAGAGGGGTGGCCCACGTGCGCTCCTCCTCCTCCTCCTCCTCCTCGCTCGCTCGCCACGCCTCGCCTCGCCTCGCCCCGCCCCGCACACGCGCGCGCGCACGTGTGTTCGTGTGACTTCGAGCCTCGAGCCGAGACCATATTTTATATTTTTGCAGAAAATTAAATTGGGCTTTTGGGCCTCCGAATTTTTGGGGCTACCGAGTCAGAGTCCAAGTCGTTGGAGATGGACGCGTCTATGACTACGGAGTCAGTTCGGATCCGGACCCTCCGGATCGCACACGAACCGCCTCCCTGAGACTCTATAAATACGAGCGTCCGCGGTGCGGCAGGGCATCCCACAATCAGATCATTCCCACGTTCGCGTTCCTTGCGCCGCCTTCTAGTCTACTCCATCCCGAGCGCCGGCGTGCACCGACGATCGGGAGAGCAGGTCTCCGGAACCGCTCGCCCTTGCGATTCTGCACCGGGAGAGGGCGAATAAGGTTTTTGGGAAGCGCTCTGCGCGACTTCCCGCGTTCTTCACCACGGCTCGTCTACTGACCAGATCGGGCGCTGCGGCTCAACGTCGTCACCAACGCCTGCAGCGGCTGTTCACCGTCGGATCTACAGCGGTGCGTTCGACTCCAAATCGGTATACGTTATTTCTCGTCCCGTCTGTCTGCGGATCGCTGCTGTTTTTCTCGTGTTTTTCCGGAATTGTTCAGTAAATTACCTCTTATTTTCTAACACTAGGTGTTACCATATGTCTGGAATATGCATGAGAGAATTATATGGAAGGAGGAAAGTTAGGTCGCCTAAACCCGATGGTAAAATATCCTGACAATAACATTTCTGTACCATAAATTACTCTTGAAGTACTCTTAGGTAAATCAACTGATTTTTTGCATAGCAGAATTTGCCGCATGCCTTGCAGGATATGATGACTGATGGTGGACCTTCTAATTGTCGCAAATGGTTTTACTTTTACATGTGAAGCCGACTAGCCGCGGCTATAAGAGAACGGCTGAATAGTGATCATCGTTTTTAGATAATGGAATAAAACCCGAGGTTCCCCTCAAAATCAGGTTATGGACAAAGAAAATTAAGAGTTATTACATCAACGGTACATGACACAAATCCTTCCAAAGCAAACAATACTGAAACTGATACATTATTAATATGAAAGTCTGTATCTAAGACTCCAGCCATATCGGGCAAAAAGCTCATCACTTCGACCTCCATCTTGTTGCAGGCCGATCAAATTAACTTGGTCTTCTCCTCACATCTTTGCAGCAACGTTCAGGTGTGGCTCTAATATGTACCCTGAAAAGTACCTGCATGTAATTTTTAATAGAGTGGCTGTCAATGATAATATTGTTCGGCACAATCGAATGACCCAACATAGAGCTACTGCACTGACCATAATCATTTTCCTTTCATTCTTATGGAATGACAAATACCATCAATTGAACATATGAGAAATAGACGTCGGAGTATTAACATTAAAAGTAATATAACAACTCCATCGAAATCTAGCATAATGAAAATAAAAAAGTTGTTTAATGGAACTTGTGATGTATCAATGTTTATTTTTCAGATGCTAAAAATGCTATGCAATTATTAAGTGCATTATACATGTCGATTTGAAGATGAAAGTTACATTTTTTTTGAAACCACTGTCATGAGTACACTTAATTTAGATGTGCTATATTTCAAGTTAAAAACTCATAAACTTGATATTATCTCACATAAAAACCCAAACAAGTCTCTTGCATTCGTTTCACAACGTGACATGCCTAGTTCTAGCGAATCTTCATGATGTGGTACACTTGCTTTGTTGTCCTCTCTAAGTCTTGAACAGATTAAAGATTTTCCAGAGGAGGAGCTAGCACTTCTCTCTACTAGGTTCTCAAAAGTATTGCAAATTGTGAGAACTAGAAGGAGATGAAGTGATGATCCTCAATGATGTATCGAATGCGGTGAGCATGGATATTTTTGTACAAATTGCCCTAACTTTTCAGGTTCTACTCCCTGTGATGAGAAGCAAACAAAGTTCAAGTTCTGCTGACAACAACAAGAAGAAGGGTTTTACAGGTCGCCAACCGACAAACAATTTTGTCTCCGCACTAACTCGACACGGGCGATTGGACACCGAAAGTGATGAAGATGAAGACAATTAGGCAAATACGTGTTTCATGGCAAGCAACTCAAGTTTAAATATGGACGAATATGAAATTAATAACGACAATGATGAGGTTACACACTCGAGGAAGGAGAACTTTTGGCTTGTGGATTCAGGTTGCTCACACCACATGACTAGTAACAAAGAATGGTTCTGCTCCCTCTCTTTTGTGTCACGTGTAGAGAATGTTACTTCTGCCGATAATTCTTCAAATCCTATAATTACTAAGGGTTCGATTAGATTTAATAATCACTACACTTTGAAAGATGTGACACTTGCTAAAAACATGAAATACAGCTTGCTCTCTGTTTCAATTGCTAGATGATAATCTTGAAATTAACTTCACTAAAAATTGTTGTAAGGTTGTAGATTCAAATGGTGAGCTTATGTTTCACATTTCTCGATTCGGAAGAGTTTTTAAAGCTGATTTTGATATGTCAACCTCTAAACGTATGTGTCTAGTTTCTAATGAAGCAAAGAACTTATATTTTTGGCATCGTGGACTTAGTCACGTACGCTTTGATCACCTCACACATGTTAGTGGTCTTGATCGCATACGTGGATTACCTAACCTTAAAGGAGACAAATATATTGTTTTCTCTTGTTGGTTAAGATGGTTGTAGGTTCATATGCTCCACTCACAATGACCATGACAACAACACTAGCGTGACTTTTACATCTTGAAACTGTAGGTCGCTCACGTGTTCAATCTTTTAA
Source organism: Tuctoria greenei (assembly GCA_036927565.1). Classification (NCBI taxonomy): domain Eukaryota; kingdom Viridiplantae; phylum Streptophyta; class Magnoliopsida; order Poales; family Poaceae; genus Tuctoria; species Tuctoria greenei. The sequence goes on from JAYESD010000009.1 coordinate 9,138,153, forward strand.
AGATAAATGGTATGTGCTTTTTATTGTTGATGATTATTCTAGATACTCTTGTGTTTACTTCATGGCATCCAAGAATGAAGCTTTTAGTCACTTTAGAAGTTTGGTTCTTAGAATTTCACTTGATCACCCATGATCTTTAAAAGCAATTAGAAGTGATAATGGGTTCGAATTTAAAAACCAATCTTTTGATCACTTTTGTGCTGAAAACGGAATAGATCATTAATTTTCTTCACCATACCTACCTCAACAAAATGGCATCATAGAGAGAAAGAATAGAGTTTTAGTTAAGATGCCTAGGACTATCCTTCAGGAATATCAAACTCCTAGGAATGATCTAGGAAGATGCAATTGCAACATCTTGTTATGTCTCAAATCGAGTTTTCATGCGAGCTAAGCTAGTAAAAATCCCATATGAGTTTCGGTTTAGATATAGGCTTAGTTTCACACACTTTAGGGTATTTGGTTGCAAATGCTTTGTTAAAAAACCATGGTAATCTTGATAATTTGAAGCTCGATCTATTGATGGCATGTTTCTTGGTTATCCATCTAGAGGCTATCGTGTGCTTTTACTTGACACTAACACAATTATGGAGACTTTTGAGGTGTCTTTTGATGAGCTAGCCCAGGTACTAGCTCTAATATTGCAGGTCAAGATGCATATCCACAGGGGGAGAGTGGTTTCATTGAAGATGAGGAGAAGTGGTGCTGCTGCTTGAAAATTCAGATGCTAATAACATTGTTGCCGCTCCTGATTTTGATCCACAACCAGCACCAATTACTTCTACTACTGGTCCAGATCATGCTCAAGCCACAAACTCTTCAGTTGTGATGAACATGAAGAACATGAAGCTTGTGAAGTGTCTACCCTCCTCTGCATCCTGAAAAGTCATCTTCCACAACCAATTATTGGAAGCTTGCACGAACAAGTCACACAGTCCAGTTTTTCCACCCAAACTCTCATGCTCATTCTGCTTTGTTGCTTTTTTTGAACTCAAAGATATATCACACGCACTCACTAATGAATCTTGGATTATTTCCATGCAAGAAGAGTTAGAAAATTTTGAAAGAAATAATGTTTGGAAATTGCTCCTCCACCTAATGGTCACACTTTGATAGGAACTAAATGGGTTTTTAAGAACAAACAAAGTGAGGATGGGTTTAGTTAGGAATAAAGCTAGGTTGGTTGCTCAAGATTTCACACAAGTTGAAAGTATAGTTTTTGATGAAACTTTTGCTCCTATTGATAGATTAGAAGCCATAAGAATTTTATTAGCATTTGTTGCATCTAAAGGTTTCAATTTATATCAAATGTATGTGAAAAGTGCTTTTCTTAATGGCTACATAGATGACGAGGTTTATGTTATGCAACCACCAAGTTCTGGAAATCCGAATTTTCTTGATTATGTTTACAAACTGTACAAAGCTTTGTATGGTCTCAAACAAGCCCCTAGAGCATGGTATGATAGGATAAAAACATTCTTACTTGAAAATAGGTTTACCATGGGAAAAGTAGATAAATTTTTTTTGTGCTTAAGCATGGCAATGACTCATTATTCATTCAAGTGTATGTGTATGCTATTATCTTTAATTGTGCTTCTCATGATCTTGTGTCCAAGTTTTTTGCTACGATGAGTTCAGAATTTGAGATGAGTATGATAGGAGAACTCATGTACTTTTTGGGGCTGCAAATCATGCAAACCAAGGAGGAAACCTTTGTGCATCAAACGAAGTATACAAAAGACCTCCTTAGGCGCTTCAACATGGAAAACAATAAGCCTTTTCGGACACCAATGGGAACATCGACAATAGTTGAACTTGATGAAGAGGGTGAACCCGTCGATCAAAGAATACCGAAGCATGATCGGGTCTCTTCTGTACCTCACGACATCAAGACCGTACATACAATTCAATGTATGTCTTTATGCATGATTTCAAGCTTCCCCACACGCTTCACATCGTCAAGCCGTCAAAAGGATTCTCAGGTACTTACATGGAACTAAAGAATTTTGTATTTTTCTTCCTTCTTCCTCAACCGTTACTTTGAAAGCTTTTTCAGATACTGATTTTGGGAGTTGTAGGATTGATAGGAAAAGTACTTCGAGTGTTTGTCATTTTCTTGGTAACTCACTATTTGCTTGGTCCTCTAGGAAACAAAGTTCAATTGTACAATCCACGACTGAATCTGAATATGTAGCCACTACAAGCGCTTGCTCACAAATTTTATGGATTGTCCAAATACTTAAGGACTATGGGGTAAAACGAGATAGTGTCCACTGTTTTGTGACAAAACTAGTGCCATTTGCACTACTAAAAACCTCATGCAACACTCTAGAACAAAGCACATTGACATTAGGTATCACTTTCTCTGTGATAATGTTAAAAAAGGAAACATTGTGCTTCACTATGTAGATACCGAACAACAATTGGCTGATATTTTCACAAAAACTTTGGATTTCACTTGTTTTTCATTCATTCATAGTGAAATAGGGGTTATGCATCCTCATAAATTAAATTGAGGGGGACTTTTGCAACTTGGGGAGTCTATGTGTGAATTTGAAATTACAAAATAATATGAGCACATTATTTCATATATATGACTTTATGATTCCTTTTACATGCTGGAAGTTCTTACTACATTATACATTTTGTAGTTTTTTTCATTACTAGTAATTTGAGTAATTACTTACACAAAAATCTGGTCATGATTGAACTTTGAACTTGTTGCATGCTCACAAGTGCTTTTAACTTGCAAAATTAATGAATCAATAGCCCACACGTTGAGCTTTTATGATCAAATGAAAAATCAGAAAAGATCAAGAGAATATGCATGCATCACACTTCTTCTTTTGAGATTTCTTATCATTGCACTTAGATATGAACTTGGAATGAGTGGTGTATGACTAAAACCATGTCCTTAAGCTTCTGATTGTCAAATGACATAGGATTGGTTTGGTTGGTTAGAATAAGACAGATGCTGCATATAATCTCTTGCAAACTTCATATGATTTAAATTTAAACTTTAAAATATAATAAAAAACAGCAAAATGTGTCATGCTTTCAAGTTTTGAAATAATTGAGACAGGGAGATCATGACTTGCTTAAATTTGAATTACACTTGATCTCTAGCATGACTTACACTGCTTGATGTATCTCATTGATGTGATAGTTTAAGTTACTTAATAGTATGACTTGAATGAGCTTTGTTTTATATGTATATGTCATATTCTAATCATAAACAATTAAAATTTCTCTTTTGTACCTTGCTAAATACATTCTCAAAGGGGGAGAAAAATATCACACATTCCACATTCACAAGTGTTTTGCACGATTTTGGGTTTCTTCTCATTTTATTTTTGATTTCCAAAATAGGGGAAAATTTTTCTTTTGTCAAACTTTTCATGAAACGTGAATGAGCCAATGTTTGGTTTCATAGTGCTGTTGCAGATGCATTCATCAAGGGGGAGATTTTAAGAACTAGGTGCTGAATACATTGGCAAACAGGCTAAAAACTGAGGGTTAACATGCAAAATTTTGATTATAGCCAACCACATGAGCTTGGGAGAAATCAAACCCGGGTGGGCTGCAGTCACACATGGACGCGCTGGCCACCCGACCACTGGAGGTCAGGAGAAATCGAACTCGGGTGAGCTGCAGTCACACATGGACACGTTGGTCACCCGGTCACAGGTTGGTTCTCGGACTGTTCGAACTTGTCGCGCACGTGAGCTGCACGTGTTTTCACGTGAGTGGTGGCCTGAAGTATTCAAACTTTTTACATGGTGAAATATTCATGAGGATCTATGTTTTTAACTTGTAATGTTTCAAACTTGCTTTTTTTATTTATAGGAAGTTTGCTTAGTATTCATTTACTAAGTTTTTGATGTGTTTTGATTGATCATGATCGATATTATTTTGCTATGTTCTGCAACATGCTTATGTGAAGTGCTCACATAAGATGTTGTGGTTTTCAGACTAATATGAGTCAAGTTGAGGACATGTCCTTGGAAGAATTGGTTGTTTCTCATGTGCAGGTCTTGCTTGAGGTCAAGACATGGCTGGTGACTGTGATTCATTGAACTAGTCTTAGGGAGAATATAAGGTTCAACACCAAGTTCAGGAGGAATTGTTGTTGAGTTGATAGGGGGGTCACACAACATGTTTGTGTCAAAAACAATGCATATGAAGGTATCATGGATGTTTTGGAAGATATTTGCACATGTGCAAGGGGTGCATGGATGTGAAAACATAATTCCAAGGCGTGATGAAGAGTTATGGATGTGATGAATTGCCTGGAAAGGTCCAACCGGCTTGGTTATGCCTTAGGCTGCGACTGAGGCGGTTATGATTCGTTTATGGAAAGTTTTGAGTTGGTTATAGTTACATTTCGTGTTGGTCATGAAGTTGAGTTATTTTAGGAATGTTTGGGACGTTGTCCAAAGGTTTGAAAGTCTTAATATTGCATCTATATGCATATGAAAGAGTCTTGTGCGTGTGGAAGAGTCTTGAGCAGTTATAGAAAGTTTCGATAGAAACTGAGTAGGAGTAGGAGTTCTAGTGTTGATTAGGTTGGCCTAAGGGTTGGTTATATAAGCAAGGGAGGCCAGGGATTGTGGTGAGACGACTTGTGGATATTCCTCCTGTGTTTTTTATGAATAAAATTCATAAATTAGAGGAGCTTTTGTGCCTTTTATTATGACTTGTTTTTGTCAAGTATTTCTCGTCGAGTTTCTGCTCTGCCCGATGTTTCTTTGGTGTTTTGATCATAACTCATGTTTTACTGATCTAATTGATGTGATTATTTTTGTGTTGTCTTAACAACTTGATGATCTATCATCTGTTCATGGTCATTGGTTTTACAGTTTTCAATTTACATGAGTTTCTTTGCAGCGTAGCAGATCTATTTTTAACTCGAGTAGAACAGTTTGACCTTTGCTTAGTCTTTGGATCATAACTTGAGTTCTACTCATTGTTTGCATGTGATACTTGTTGCCTTGGTTTCGTGAATTGATTCTCTACAATCTATACTAGTTTTATCACAATTGAACATGTTGAAAATACTTTTAGACACGTTTCTTTATCAAACTGATTTTCTGCCGAGGGGTTTTTGTCACTTCTGCATAAAAAGTTTTAATCTACTATTCAACTCCCTCTGCTAGCTTTTCATGTGCTATTCGATCTAGCTGTTCTCAATGTGTTCAACCATGACAAAACCATTATATATTGTAGAGAATCAAGTTACAAAGCTAATGCAATAAGAATCACGTAAAAACATCGTGCAGAGCTTGCGATATGGTCAAAAGATTGAGCAAAGGTTATTCTGTTCTAACCTAGCAAAAATAGATCTGCTATGCTGCAAAGAAACTCGTATAGAACAAAAGAAACTAAACTAATTACTTGGAAATTTCACAGATGATACAAAAATGATTTGTAAAGACAACACAAAAAGAATCAATGTAATTGGACCAGTAAAACTCGAGTTATGATCAAAACACCGAAGCAACATCGCGGTTGTTGACAGTCCTTAAGTGCCATATTTAGACCGTCAATTGACCTTATAATGTTCACAAAAGAGAAGAACAATGTAGTGGTAGGGTTAAAAACTAACCAATTCCACAAGTGTTGGTGTTTATTTGTATGCAGGTGAATTTAGACCCAAAATACAAAGACATGCATGGAGTAATCCATAAAATTGGATTTCGACAAATCTGGCAAAGCCACATGTCATCACATGGATCAACTGGCCCACAAACAGAAGTATATGAGGCCTCCAATGGTGTGACAACCATATAAAGGAATGGGACCAACAAGCTTAACAAAGCTGTGACCAGGTCGACCGGCGTCCCTAGTCGGCCGACTAGGGAGTGGCGCCAAACCCGGTCAAATGCCACGTGTTGGCTCCTCCTAGCTTGAAGAAGTCAGTGGTGACTGATTCACTCACATTTGGTGGCGGGAACCGACCTATCTTGCCCCTATAAATAGAATCCCACACCCCACTTTACACACACACACACCAAAAATTGAGAATAGAATACCACTCCCAAGGTTTAGAATAGTCCTAGAGGCTACCAAGTAGAAGGAGAGTGTGGTGAAGAGTTTAGGAGAAGGAGGCTTGGGCTTGTCAAGTCCCTCTTCTACACTTGTACCCCTACAAAGGTGTTATTCAAATGAAGTAAGCCCTTTGTGAATTCAATTCAAGTTTGATTCTCAATACATAGTAGTTTGCACAAGTAGTTACTTGTGGGTTCATTGGCTTAATTTATTAGAGGATCTAGTTGTAGCTTTCTGTTAAAAAAAAACTAGAGTAGTGATTTAGAACGTAAGCATAGTGCTTAGGTTAGAAATCACCAGTGAATATATCGTAGACCCACAGATTGAAGATGTAGGCAATAGGTGGTGACAACCCTATTTGTCCTTAGTAATCCTCCATGTTCGGCTATGCCATAGGCTCTTAGCGGGAGTTATCCTAGTGTTCTAGGGGTAAACATGTGCCCGAAGCAAGCAACTACCACAAAATCCTTTGAAATAGAATCAATAATTTGAATTCCTCTCTCTTCTTTTCCTACAAAACAACTTTGTGTCCTTGGGTGCATTAGTTCGTAAGATTAGCACCCACATCCTTTGAATTTGATACCCTTGGGAATACTCTTAAGGGGAAGTGCTACACGACAGTTTTCATCCGCTTGCGGATTTTTATTTGTGACGTAAGAAATGTCTACAAGTATTTCTCGCGCCGTTGTCAAAGAACGGTTGCTATTAATCTTCGAACCTTGTTCACCCTCGTATCTATCTTCTTATCTTATCTTTCCTTTTCTTACCACCACCACCTATATGGAGCAGCCCACCATTCTTTCATATTCTGCTCCAAAGGGCAAGTTTTGTGAGCCACCGCCTTCGGTGGAACCCATTTGTTCTACTAGCTATGAACTTCGCCCCGACTTTATAGCCATGGTTCAGGAACAATCCTTCTTAGGAACGGATTGTGAAAACCCTTACCACCATCTACGAGAGTTCGAACAGTTGTGTCCATGCCTTCTAATCAAGGGTGTGGCATAAGAAACTCCCAAATGGAAGTTGTTTCCTTTTTCCCTTAAGAAAAAATCCAAACAATGGTACGACCACAACGTTGGGAAGACAAACGGAAATTGGAATGAATTATGTGACATATTTTGTCTTGCTTTCTTTCCAATTGTCTGAATTGTTTCCTTGCGGAAGGAAGTACTATGCTTCCAGCAGGTGGAGAAGGAATCCATAGGTGCAGCTTGGGATATATTTTCTCTTTTGAGAAATTCTGGCCCAAATTTGTCCATCTCTGATCTGTTGCTTTTGCAACACTTCTACATGGGATTGAACTGTAGGATCGAAGATCATGTGTAAAGCTACCAGAGGGGGGTGAATGGTAGATTAAAACTTTTCAGCGGAAGCAACAAAAACACCCCTTGACAGAAAACCAATATGTTAAAGAAACCGTGTGTGCGACTAATCTAAATATTTTCAACTGTCGCAAAACTAGTATACATTGTAGAGAATCAAGTCACAAAGATGTCGCAACAAGAATCATGAAAATCAGTCGAGAAAATATCAAGTTACGATCGAAAGGTCGAACAAAGGTCAATCTGTCCTACCCGAGAAAAACAGTTCTGGAACACTGCAAAGAAACTCATGTAGATCAAAAACCACTAATCCAATGACCATGAAATTTTCACAGATGATAAAAAATCAAGTTGTGAATACAACCCAAAAGGAATCACATCAATCGTATCTTTAAAACTCGAGTTATGATAAAACCACCGAAGAAAGGTAGTGTTGTGCAGAAACTCGATGAGAAAGACTTGAAGAAAACAAGTCAGACGAACAAGGCACACAAGTTCCTTCAAAATATGAATTTTATTGATCAAAACACAAGAGAAACAGCCCCAAAGTCGTCCCCCATGAGCTCTGGCCTCCCTTTCAAATATAACCAGCCCTTAGGCCAACCCAAAACTAACTAGGACTCCAGTCCTACTCAATTCACGAATCAAAACTTTCCGTAACTGCTCAAGACTCTTCTATACATAGATAGAAGCAATCTTAAGACTTCCAAACACCTTAGGAACGTATTACACATTCCTAAAACAACTCAAATTCATGATCTACACGAAATACTATCATAACCAACTCAAAACATTCCATATTTGAGTCAAACTCGAGTCAGCCGCAGTCTGAGTCCATAACCTAGTCGATTGGACCTTTCCGAACAATTTTTTATGTTCACATCTCTTCATAATTTCTTGGAACCATGTAGCCACGTTCATGCACTCCTTGCACACGTGCAAACATCTTCCAATGACGTCCACGATACCTTCATATGCATTGTTCTTGATTCAAACATGCTGCGCAACCTCCCGATCAACTCAACCACAATACTCCTGAACTTGGTTGTTGAACCTCATCTTCTCCCTAAGACTAGTTCAATGGATCCCGTCACCAGCCATATCTTGAACTCAAGAAAAACCTGAACATGAATAAACAACTAATACTTCCAAGCACAAGTCCTCAACTTGACTCTCGTTAGTTCGTATAACCACAACACCTTACGTGAGCACCTCACATAAGTATGTTGCAAACCTTAGCAAAAAGATATCAACCATTACCACTGAAACACACCAAAAACTTAGTAAAATAAAAGTAAGTAAACTTTCCATAATCCAAAAAGCAAGTTCGAAACATTGCAAATTAAAAGTAGAACCACTGCGATCAAGCCCCGAACCTTGCAAAGCTAACCGGACCTTGAACCAGAGCTTACCAAGACTAACAAGATCTAGCGCTGGAACTTACCAAAGCTAGCAGGACCTAGCGCCGGGGCTAACCAAAGCTAGTCGGACCTAGCGTCGGAGCTTACCAAAGCTAGTCGGACATAGAGCCGGAGCTAACCAAAACTAGTCGGACCTAGACAAAACAAGTCGGACCTTATGTTTGACCTTGCCGGAGCTACCCAAAATAAGCCGGACCTATCGTCGGACCTTGCTGGAGCTCAGACCTAGAGTCGAACCTTGATGATGAAGGTGTTTTGGCAGTATTCAAAACTTTTATCGCCATAACCAATGTATTCAGCATACATAGCTCTCTCAATCTCCCCCTTGATTGATGCATTGGCAACACTACTTAAAATATGAATATTGGCTTTATTCACATGAAAAGTTTTGAAAACAATTTCTCCCCCCTTTTGAAAATCAAATGAGATAGAAATAAATTTCTCCCCCTCCCTTGCGTACTTCTCCCCCTTTGACAATGTATTCAGCAAGGTACAAAAGAGAAACTTTAATTTGTTATGAGCACATTATAACATATACATATAGAACAAAGCTCATCCAAGTCATACTATCAAGTAACTTACACTATCACAATAATGAGATACAGAAAGTAGTGTAATCCATACTAGAGATCCAATGTAATTTTCGATTTAAGCAAGTCATGATCTCACAAACTTAACTATTTCAAAACCTGAAGGAATGATACTTGTTGCTGCAATTTTGTAAGCACAAATTTTGATCATATGAAATTTGCAAGAGATTATATGCGCATCTGCCTTATTCTAACCAACCAAGCCAAGCCTATGTCATTTGACAATCAAAATCTTAAGGACATGATTTTAGTCATACACAACTTATTCCAAGTTCATATCTAAGTGCAATGATAAGCCATCTCAAAAGAAGAAGTGTGATGCATGTATATTCTCTTGATCTTTTCTCATTTTTTTTCATTTGAACATAAAAGCTCAACATGTGGATAGTTGATTGATTAATTTTTCATTATTAAAAGCACTTGTGAGCATGCAACAAGTTGAAAACAGCAAGAATGTTCGATCATGACCAGATTTAGTATAAGTAATTATTCCAATTACTAGTCATGGCAGAAACTAGAAAATGTATAACATAAGTAATGTAGTAAGAACTTTCAGCATGTAAAAGGAATCACAAAGTCATATATGTATGAAATACTATGATCATATTATTTTAAATTCATATTCACACATAAAGTTCCGAAGTTTCAAAAATCCCCCTCAATGTAAGCCATGAGGATGCATAACCCCTATTTCACTACGAATGTAACAAAAATGAGTGAAATCCAAAGGTGTTGTAAAAATGTTAGCCAACTTTTGTTCGGTATCAATATGGTGAAGCACAATGTTTCCTTTATCAACACTATCACGAAGAAAGTGATACCTAATGTCAATGTGCTTAGTTCTAGAATGTTGCACGGGGTTTTTAGCAATGCAAATGGCACTAGTGTGATCACAAAATAATGGAACACTATCTAGATCAACCTCATAGTCCTTAAGTGTTTGAAAAATCTAAAGAATTAGTGAGCAAGCGCTAGCAACAGCTACATATTCAGATTCGTCTGTGGATTGTGCAACTGAACTTTGTTTTCTAGAGGACCAAGAAACAAGTGAACTACCAAGAAAATGACAAGAACCCGAAGTACTTTTCCTATCAATCCTACTGTAGGATCGAAGATCACGTGAAAAGCTACCAGAGGGGGGGGGGGGGTGAATGGTATATTTAAAAATCTTACGCAGCAAAAACAATTAAACCCTAACCCCTTCGGCAGAAAAACGATGTGTTAAAGAAATCATGTGTGAGACTAATCTAAACGTGTTTCACCGTTACAAAAGTGATATATATCAGAGAGAATCAAGTCAAGAACACAACACAACAAGAATCACTCAAATCCGTCGAGAAAAACTCAAGTTATGATCGAAAGATCAAACAAAGGTCAATCTGCCCTACCAGAGAAAAAAACAGTTCTGGAACACTACAAAGAAACTCGTGTAGATCATAGACCACAAATCCAATGACCGTGAAATTTTTACAGATGATACATAATCAAGTTGTGAAGACAAACCAAAAAGAATCACGTCAATTGGATCTGTAAAACTCTAGTTATGATAAAACTACCAACGAAAGGTAGTGCCGTCCAGAAACTCGACGAGTAAACCTTGTCTGGAACAAGTCGGACGAACAAGGTATAAAGGTTCCTTCAAACTACGAATTTTATTCAATAGAACACAAGAGGAACAGCCCCAAAGTCGTGCACCACGAGCTCTGGGCTCCCTTGCTTATATAACCAGCTCGAAAGCCAACTCAACTCAAATCAGAAACCTAATCCTACTCTGTTCACGAATCGTAACTTTCCATAACTGCTTAGGATTCTTCTATACGCAGATAGAAGCAATCTTAAGACTTCCAAATACCTTAGAAACGTATCCCACATTATTAAGCAACTCAAATTCGTTACCCACACGAAATCCTATCATAACCAACTCAAATATTTCCATATTTGAGTCAAACCCGACTCAGCCGCAGCCTGAGTCCATAACCTAGTCGGTTGGACCTTTCCGACCAACTCTTTACCTTCACATCTCTTCATCACGTCTTGGAACCATGTAGCCACATCCATGCACTCCTTGCACACGTGCAAACATCTTCCAATGACGTCTACGATACCTTCATATGCATTGTTCTTGATTCAATCATGCTGCGCAACCTCCTGATCAACTCAACCACAATTCCTCCTGAATTTGGTTGTTGGAACCTCATCTCCTCCCTGAGACTAGTCCAATGGATCCCGTCACCAGCCATGTCTTGAACCCAAGCAACACCTGCACACGAATAAACAACCAATCCATACGAGCCCAAGTCCTCGACTTGACTCAAGTTAGTTCCGAACACAACACCTTACGTGAGAACCTCACATAAGCATGTTGCAAAACCACAATAACATGATATCATCCATATCAACCAAAAATGCACCAAATACTTAGCAAATGAATACTAAGCAATCTTTCCAGATACGTGAAGCAAGTACGAAATATTGCAAATGAAAAACAGAAGCATTGAGGTCAAGTTCCGGACCTTGCCAGAGCAACCCGGACCTTGAGCCGGTGCTAACAAAAGCTAGTAGAACCTAGTGCCAGAACTAACCAGAACTAGTCGGAACTAGTAAACCCAAAAGCCGGAGCTAGAAAAATCAACTCGGAGCTTAGCAAAAACACGCTGAAGCTATCAAAGACATATTGGAGCTAAAGACAAAACTCACCGAAGCTAACCAAAACTAGTTAGACCTTAATAAAAAGGTGTTTTGGTGATATTCAAAACTTTTATCGTCAAAGCAAGTGTACTCACTACAAGTCAATGTATTCAGCACACATAAGTCTTACACCTACAACCCCCAAAATCAGCATCCGAAAAAGATTTTAAAATAACGGTTGAGGAAGAAGGAAGAAAAATGCAAAATTCTTGAGTTCAATGTAAGTACCTGAGAATTCTTTTAATGTCTTGACGATGTGAAGCACGTGGGGAAGCTTGAAACCGTGCACAAAGACATACGTTAAATTTTATGTCCGGTCTTGATGCTGTGAGGTACAAAAGTGATTCGATCATGCTTCTATATTCTTTTTGATCCACAGGTTCACCATCTTCATCAAGTTCAAGTGCGTTGCTGTTCCCATTGGTGTCCGAAGAGGCTTGCTTTTGTCCATGTTGAAGCGCTTAAGAAGGTCTTTTGTATACTTCGTTTGATGCACAAAGGTTCCCTCTTTAGTTTGCTTGATTTGCAGCCCCAAAAAGTACATGATTTCTCCCATCATACTCATCTCAAATTCTGAACTCATCATAGCTAAAAACTTGGACACAAGATCATGAGAAGCACAACCAAAGATAATATCATCCACATACACTTGAACGAATAAAGAGTCATTAATATGCTTAAGCATAAAAAGAGTTTTATCAACCATGCCCATGGTAAACCCCTTTTCAAGTAAGAATGTTTTTAACCTATCATACCATGCTCTAGGGGCTTGTTTGAGACCGTACAAGGCTTTGGACAGTTTGTAAACATGATTCGGAAAATCTGGATTTTCAAAACCTGGTGGTTGCTTGACATAAACCTACTCATCTATATAGCCATTAAGAAAAGAACTTTTAACATCCATTTGATATAACTTGAAACATTTAGATGCATCAAAAGCTAGGAAAATTCTTATGGCTTCTAATCTAGAAACAGGAGCAAAAATTTCATAAAAATCTAACCTTCAATTTGTGTGAAACCTTGAGCAACCAACCTAGCCTTATTCTTAACCACAACCCCATACTCACTTTGTTTATTTTTAAACACCCATTTAGTTACAATTAAAGTGTGACCTTGAGGTGGAGGTACAAGTATCCAAACATTATTTCTTTCAAAATGTTCTAACTCTTCTAGCATGGCAATAATCCAAGATTCATTAGTGAGTGCGTGTGTTATATCTTTGGATTCAAAATAAGCAACAAAAGCAGAATGAGGGTGAGAGTTTGGATCGCAAAACCTGGACCGTGTGACTCGTTCGTGCAAGCTTCCAATCATTTGTTATGGAGGATGACTTTTGAGAATCCGGAGGGCAGTAGACACTTCACAAGCTTCTTCTTCTTCAAGTTCATCCCAAATCGATGAGCTTGTGACTTGAGAATGATCTGGATCAGCAATGATGGTTGTCGGTGCTGGTTGAGAATCAACATCCGGAGCTAAACCAAAGTCATTAGCTGCTGAATTTTCGGGCAGCAGCTCCACTTCTTCCTCATCTTCAATGAAAATGCTCCCCCCTGCAGATATGGATCTGGACCTGCAATGTTTGAGCTAGTACCTAGGCTACCTTCATCAAAAGACACCTCGCAAGTCTCCACAATTTTGTTAGTGTCAAGTAAAAGCACACGGTAGCCTCTAGTATGAGATGGATAACCAAGAAACATGCCATCAATGGATCTAGGTTCAAATTTATCAAGATTACCATGTTTCTTAACAAAGAATTTGCAACCAAAGACCCAAAAGTGTGTAACACTAGGCCTATGGCCAAACCGAAGCTCATATGATGTTTTACCTATCTTAGCACGCAAGAAAACACGATTTGAGACATAACAAGTGGTTGCAATTGCCTCAGCCCAAAATTTTCTAGGAGTTTGATATTCATCAAGCATAGTCCTAGCCATCTCAACTAAGGTTCTGTTCTTTCTTTCTACAACACCATTTTGTTGAGGTACATATGGTGAAGAAAATTGATGATCTATTCCATTTTCAGCGCAAAAGTGATCAAAAGATTGATTTTTAAATTCAGTTCGTCATCACTTCTAATTGCTTTTAAAATCCTAGATGATCAATTATAACCTAAGAAATAAATTTCTAAAGTGACTACAAGCTTCATGCTTAGATGCCATAAAATAAACCCAAGAGTATATAGAATAATCATCAACAATCACAAGAATATACCATTTATCTCTGAAGGATTGAACACGTGAAGGTCCTACGGTGTGAAGGTGCAAAAGTTGACCCGATTCAGTTTTCATGATCATTGTGAGAGGAGTATGTGAACCTGCAACCATCTTAGCATGTCTACAAGAAGAGCACATAGTTTCTTTGTCCCTTTTCAGCTTAGGCAGCCCACGTATGCGATCAAGAGCATTAACACGCGTGAGATGATCAGAGCCTACGTGACCAAGTCTACAATGCCAAAAATATAAGTCTTTGGAATCATTAGCAACTAGACACCTATGCTTAGAAGAAGACATATCAAAATCAGCTTTAAAAACTCTTCGAAACCGAGACATGTTAAAAATAAGCTCACTATTTGAATTTACAACTTTGCAGCAATTTTTAGTGAAAATAGTTTCCAGATTTTTATCTAGCAGTTGTGAAATAGAAAGCAAGTTGTATTTCAAATTTTTAACAAGTGTCACATCCTTTGAATTGTAGTGATCATTTACTCTAACCGAACCCTTAGTAATTATAGGAGTTAAGAATTATCAACAAAAGTAACATTCTCTACACGTGACTCACAAGAGAGGGAGGAGAACTATTCTTTGTTACCATTCATGTGGCGTGAGCAACCTGAATCCACAATCCAAAAGTTCTCCTTCCTCAAGCGTGTAACCTATATAGAAGAACAATATGTCGATGACTCAATACTGGGGTTAGTCAAAATACATTTAGGAATCCAATACTGAGTCACACAACGTGCAGTAGGAAAAACACGCAAAAGCTGAGATAAAATAGCAGGTTTATGAGTCAAAGTTTGAGATTTTTTGTTCTCAACTACTGACCTATATGGTGTTACTTTTGTAGCACAAAAATCAGTAGCTCTGAAGGAAAAAACAGAAGGTTCAGAGGTAACAACAGAAGGTCTGGAGGCAAAAACTGAAGCTCAGGAGGTAAACTTTGAATGTTTTTGACTCATAACAGCAGGTTGCATGTTCCTTACATTCGATTTAGTATGTGCAACAAATTTTGCATCAGAGTTATTAGATCTAGCTTGCATTCTTTCCCTTTTATGTTGTTTAGCTAGTCTATAACAAAAATCTATGACATGACCATCTCTACCACAATAGGTACATTGAAATTTAACTTTGTGTTCATGTCTAGATGAGCATGCAATATGTTTATTTGAACCCGAATGTGACAACACTCCTGCAGATTTAAAAACCACCTCTTTTTGTTTAGGAACTGTTTTAATCAAACCACTTCCGAATGACTTTACAATTTTAGGTGGATGTCCTTTAGCATGAGCATGATAATCAAAACCTAAACCAATTTTACCATTGCAAGATTTGGATGAATTTAGTAGCAAGTTTAGATTTTTGTTCCCAACACAAAACTGATCTAGTGTCCTATTCATGTCATCAAGTTTCTTAGACAATTCTAGACAATTTTCACATGAAGTTTTTCCTTTTAGTTTACAATTAGAACAATATTTAACTTCATGAGCACGTAAAACATTGTTCAGTATTGAAATTTTATTCATAGCATCTTTTAGTTTCTTTTCAAGATCATTACAGGTAGAACAATGCAAATCAACTGTAGAACAAGAAGCATCTTTTAATTTTCTGTCATTAAGTGCAGCAAGCTTTTTGTTGTTTTCAATCTCTAACTCAAGTTTATCAAGAGTGCAGGAGTGTGCATTTCTTAAGGTGGACAATTGTTCATACATTAAATCGCATGAGGAACAAGAATCATCACTAGGAATCAAGGTTTTCAAACGATTAATTTCAGATTCTAGTGACTCAATTTTAACAGCATTGTCCCTAAGCTTTTTGGCTTTTTTCATAACAATAACAGTTGCACGGGAAATAGCATCACATTTCATCACAAGTAGGACATACCTCTTCGTTGTCACTGTTGTGTTATGCATCCTTCATACTTGATCTTGATTTGCCCGCCATGAAACACAAGTTTGTCATATCATCTTCATCTTCGTCACTTCCAATGTCTACATCACTCGAGCCAAGTTCTTGAAGTGCCGTGATGAAACTGTTTATAAGTTTGCGTCCTGTAGAACCCTTCTTTTTCTTGTTGATGTTGCCAGAAGAGGACTTGACTTTATTATGCTTTTCATCACGGGTAGAAGGACCTAAAAGGTTAGGGCAATCTGTACAAAAGTGTCCTCTCTTACCACATTCAAAGCATCGTTGTGGTCCGGAGCTTCCTCTCCTTCTAGTTCTCACATTTTGCAATGCTTTTGAGAACCGAGTAGAGATGAGTGCTAGTTCCTCTTCTAGAAATTCTTTAATCTATTCTAGGGTTAGTGAAGATAGCAAATCAAGTGTATTGCTAGATGAAGATTGGCTGGAGCTAGGCATATCATGTTGAGAAACAAATGCAAGAGATTCGTTGGGGTTCTTACGTGAGATTATGGCAATTTCATGAGTTTTCAATTTAGAATATAGCACATCTAATGTAAGTGTACTCATGACAATAGATTCACAAATAGATGTGACTTTCTTCTCCCAAAAATACATGTCTAATGCACTTAACAATTGCCTAGCATTTTCAGCATCTGAAAAATTAACATTAACACTACGCAAGTTGCTGAGAATTTTATTAAAGCGAGCAAAAAGGTCATCAATGGACTCATTGGGTTGCATATCAAAATGCATGTATTCCTTTTTAAACATATCCTGCTTTACCTCCTTGATCGTGTTGGATCCTTCGTGGTAGTCACAAAGTGCTCTCCACACATTGTACGCTGATCGAAGGTGTACAACACGGTCGAAGTCTCTCTGAGTTAGTCCTTGGATTATCAAGTTGCAAGCTTTGTTGTTGTTGTCGACATCTCTTAAGTTTGTAGCCGTGAATTGATCGTTCGACGGCACGTCGTAAGTCTTGTACACTTTTTCCCATATCACGAAGCCTTTTGACTGGATAAAAGCTTCCATGCTTGTCTTCCAAACCTGAAAATCAATACCAACAAACACACAAGGTTTTCCTGAGTACTGCATGAGGATAAGTAAAAACACGTGCGAATCACAATGGTTAGAGCACCGTGGCTCTGATACCAATTTTAGGATCGAAGAGCACGTGTAAATCTACCAAAGGGGGGTGAATGGTAGATTAAAACTTTTTAGCGGAAGCAACGAAAACACCCCTCAGCGGAAAACCGATCTGTTAAAGAAACCATGTGTGCGACTAATCTAAACATTTTCAACTGTGGCAAAACTAGTATAGATTGTATAGAATCAATTCACGAAGACTTCACAATAAGAATCATGATAATCTGTCGAGAAAAAATCAAGTTATGATCGAAAGATCGAACAAAGGTCAATCTTTCCTACCCAAGAAAAACAGTTATGGAACACTGCAAAGAAATTCGTGTAGATCAGAAACCACACATCCAATGACCATGAAATTTTCACATATGATAGAAAATCAAGTTGTAAATACAACCCAAAAAGAATCACGTCAATCGGATCTATAAAACTCGAGTTATGATAAACCAGCGAAGAAAGATAGTGTTGTGCAGAAACTCGACAAGAAAGACTTGACGAAAACAAGTCAGACAAACAAGGCACAAAAGTTCCTTCAAATACAAGTTTTATTGATTAAAACACAAGAGAAACAGCCCCAAAGTCGTCTTCCACGAGGTCTGGCCTCCCTTGCTTATATAACCAACCCTCAGGCCAACCCAATACTAACTAGGACTCTAATCCTACCCAATACACGAATCGAAACTTTCCATAACTGCTCAATACTCTTCTATATGCAGATAGAAGCAATATTAAGACTTCCAAACACCTTAAGAACGTATCCCACATTCCTAAAACAACTCAAATTCGTGACCCACACGAAATCTTATCATAACCAACTCAAAACTTTCCATATTTGAGTCAAACACGACTCAGCCACATCCTGAGTCCATAACCTAGTCGATTGGACCTTTCCGACCAATTTTTTACATCCACATCTCTTCATCATGTCTTAGAACCATGTAGCCACATCCATACACTCCTTGCACACGTGCAAACATCTTCAAATGACATCCACAATACCTTCATATGCATTGTTCTTGACTCAAACATGTTGCGCAACCTCCCGATCAACTCAACTACAATTCCTCCCGAACTTGGTTGTTGAACCTCATCTTCTACCTAAGACTAGTTCAATGGATCTCGTCACCAGCTATGTCTTGAACTCAAGAAACACCTACACATGAATAAGCAACTGATACTTCCAAGCACAAGTCCTTGACTTGACTCTCGTTAGTTCCGGTAACCACAACACCTTACGTGAGCACCTCACATAAGTCTGTTGCAAACCTTAGTATCAACTGTAACAACCGAAACACACCAAAAACTTAGTAAACGAAAAATAAGAAAACATTCCATAATCCAAAAAGCAAGTTCGAAACATTGCAAATTAAATGCAGAACCACTGCAATCAGACTCCGAACCTTACCAAAGCTAACCAGACCTCGAACTAGAGCTTACCAAAACTAACACGATCTAGCGCCGGAACTAATGAGATCATGCATATTATCATTGCACAAATAAACATGGAACAATGTTTATTTGTTTGGGATCCTGGCTCAAGTGAATGTGCAATCTTATTTGATGGACAAGATCAAGATGGCACACTATGTGGTCCACCACCTTGTCCTCCTCCATTCATGCATACAAAAAGATTTGATGGCGTTGCACATTTGGACCAACACATAAGAGAAGATGAACTTGAGTCGAGGACGACTCCAATTCAAGAAGGGGAGGATGATGAGGACATCACTTCTATGGATACAAACAACACTCCATTGAACATACAAGATGCACTCAATAGAGTTCATACACAACAATTAATTTCAGAGGTGAACTTGTTCTTATATATTTCCTTATAATTTTTTGAGCATAGATTGCTACTTAATGATTTATTTGTGATTAGGATCTATGGACAGGTTCAAGGAGTACTTGGAGGGAGTAATAGGGACGTGGAAGACCAAAGAATTCGTTCAAAGAAGATGGAAACCGAACCAAACTCGAAATCGTATCCAACTCGGAGTCCAGGAGCAGTACGCACTAAAATGGACGCCCAAGACGCATACAAACTCTGTTTTGGACGTTCTATATATGCACGAAAAGGGGAGAGGTTAACCTTTCCAATGGCGCCAGTCCCATGTCAAAATTCCTTCGGAGTCGACGCGAATCGTCGAAACAAAATCAAGTACAGAATCTGTCAGGGTGCTGCGCCACCGTATTGGGCCACTGGGCCCTGTATCAAGTCTAAGTCCATTATTTTCGTGTCTTAGGGTTAGGTCACGACCCTAACA
Source organism: Tuctoria greenei (assembly GCA_036927565.1). Taxonomy (NCBI): domain Eukaryota; kingdom Viridiplantae; phylum Streptophyta; class Magnoliopsida; order Poales; family Poaceae; genus Tuctoria; species Tuctoria greenei. Next base: position 9,157,750 of record JAYESD010000009.1, read on the forward strand.
CCCCCTTGGACGCCCTCCCACCTATATATACTCCATGGTAGCCGCCATAGACAATTGGGTTTTGCTTAGATCAATAATATCACCGTTCTTCGGTTTGTGAGACCCCAACTTCGCGATTTCAGATCGTGTCTACCTTGTTCTTGCTTGTGTTCTCAGTTGCACTTGCAGGGATTAGCCTTCTTGGCGAGGTAAATCGTGTGAAGCATGGTTGATAACCAACGGAGCGGTGGTGTAGTGATTGCAGGGGCTGTTCGTGTTCTACTCGAGAGCCTCGGATCATCAACGTCGAGATCTCTATCAATCGACTTACCCATTACCTTTAGGAAGATCGGGACTCACCTCTTTTTACTCATCAATTGGTATCAGATTTCCAGGTTGCCCGTTAGGTAATTCATCTATCCATTACATTAGTTTTGTTATGCATACCTAGAGTCCACAAAAAAGCCACAAAAAAACTTGCAGTTTAGTAGATCTGTTCATTACTTTGTCCAAACCACATTGATCCTTTGCAACTTTGTTATTAAGTTTGGTTTTGTTGAGTTTGTGTCCGTGGTTGAGTCATATTACTGGTTTAGAAAGTGTTTTTGGTCTTAGTTTGAGTTTTGCATTGTGTGATTCATCCTTTTGAATCATGTCATCACGTCCAGATTAGATTCATCTCTATCTAGTTTGGTATTTTCATCATATCTCGCACATACGAACTCGGATTTTGGAGTTATTGTACTTTCTGGAAAGCTTAAGAAGTTCTATATAACTTTCATATTCATCATTTGCCCAGAAAATATAGTTATCGATGCCTAAATTGCATTGTATCCGAATCTGTTATTGACCTAAAAATTCTGAACAGTCTGTATTTCTGGGGCAATATCTCCTATTGTTCTTTTCCAAAATAGGTCTTCCATATATTGAAATTAAATAGGAGAGATATATCTACAATCTTGCTGTTCTAAGTTTTCCAATTTAGAGCCTATAAGTGTGCCTATTTGTCCTCGGAAGATTGATCAGAAAATCTGCGACAGACACACGAGATATCTTGGATTGATTTTCATTGTGTTCTTCCCTTGCAGCACATTCTGAAAAAAAGGAAGAAAAAGAAAAAGGCAAGTGCAAAACAAGAAAGAAAAGACGCACAAAAAAATAGGAAAAAAACAACAACAAAAAATAGAAGTGCTTGCATTCTTTGTGTCATCTAGTTTTGTCTCATGTCTTGCTAGCTTGAACTACTAGGAACACATTTAGGCTAGCAACTTTGACAAATACTTTGGACACTTATTAAAATTTACTATCTGATTTCATTGTTGCTAATCCTTGCTACATATAAAGTGCCATCCAAGCTACACCTTACTCTCGAGCAGAATCGATACACCTTTGCAATCATCCCACGCTTCATTTGTTTCTTCCTACCGTCCACCGTTTGCCACCTGCAGTGTCGGTAAGAACACTTGTAAGAGCGTGGTATGATGCTTGAGAGTGTGTAATTCCACTTCCACTTTGCCATTATCCTTTGTATTTGATAGGGATAACATATTTTTTGTGTTGTCTTCTGTTTGCTACTAACAATGTCAGGTAAAAGCAAGAATCATGCATTATATGCTGAGATGATTGATATGATGAAGACGTCGATGGAGTTGCTCAGTAAAAATCAAACATCAACCAAGGATTCACATGACATTCAGACCACCTTTACAACACCTTCCACAAGAAGTAATTACATTCGCCCATCTCTTCCTTCTTATGATGGTTTTGGTTATGATGAATATATTACTTGGGAAATAGAGGTGGACAAAATTTTTGGACAATGTCATATGTGTGAGAGGAGAAATATTAGAAATGTTGCAAGTGCATTAGTAGATTGTGCATTAACTTGGTGGAACAATTTAAATGAATTAGAAAAACCTCGAACATGGAAAGAAATGAAAATTCTTATGCGAGAAACTTTTGCTAATGTATCTATGTGCAAAGAAGAAATTCAGACATGTCCGTTTTGTGCAGGCTAGTCCGGTTTCGTATCTGTACAATTTTCGTACTTGTCCGGTCCATTGCGGACTAGTCCGGTATTCCGATTCCCTAAAATTTTGCCAAATCCCTAGACTTGTCTGGACTTGTCCGATATCTAGCAGACTTGCCCGTGTTCCTCTCTGACTAAAATCGGACTTGTCCGATTTTGTCCAGACTCGTCCGTTTTTCCTCTGACGTTCGAACTTGTTTGATATATCCGGACTTATTCGATTTCTCCCTGACTAGCTATCGGACTGGTTCGACCTTGTGCGAACTTGTTCGGAGATCGCGATTCTGAGTTGATGTTTTGTTCCACGATGCGTTTTTGGGTTTTACCTTAAGTGGGGCCTAAGGATGTCATGTCTAACCCTTTTAGAGCCCATGTGGGACCCAACACCGGCCTCCACCCTCTCCAAAACCGACCTCCATCAAACTCTAATACTCCACCTCTATAGAAACAACCCCACACCTCAACTTTACATCTATTTGCCTCTTTCGAAACACACCAAAACCCTAGTTTGTGGGAGCCGTCACCAAGGAGGAGAAGGAGATCCAGAGCAAGAAGAAGAAGAAGAGGAGGAAATGAAAGAGGATCAAGTGATCAAGATCTCCATCAAGTTTTCGTTCTTCATCAAAAAGTCACCTTCATGTTTCTTGTTCAACTCTAGATTGTCAAGATCCAAGTGTTGCCTCCAAAACTCTTGATTCTTTGGAGTTCTAAACACCTGGTATACCTTCTAGTTTCTATTTCTCACGTGAATTCAACCCCATTTCTCCAAATTCACGTCGATCTAGAAAACCCTAGATCGCTAGTTCTGCGTAGGGCGAACTAGTCCGGCCCTACAACGGACTTGTCCGGCCTCTAGATCTCACTACTATTAAATTAATTCGGAATTTAATGGAATCATCTTGAACCTGTTAAAAATTGTTAATAACCATTGTAAATGATTAGTAAACATTAATAGTAAATGATTAATCATGCACGCCATGTCAAATTGAGTAACATATGAGCATCTATTGATTGTGATTCTTGTCTTGTATGTTCGTTGCACGGATTAGACCGATTTGCGCTAGAGGGTGCTGCAGAAGACCACCAGCACCAGCACTTTGAAGTCTTTGATCCCAATCAAGCCCAAGAGCAAGGAAAGTGTCCTTGAACATATTGATCCAGTCTTTTTAAAATAAATGTTTTGTTTTCAAAACTACATGCTTGTGTCAATTTGATGGGATTCCTATGATCGGAAGTTTACTAGCTTTCTTTAACCATCCTTGTCACCTGGAATACATAGTAGAGAGTCAGGAAGGGCTTTTTAACTTTTGCTTCGCCCAACATAATTGGGATGGGAAAACACTAAGTTACTTAATTATAGATTATTGAGATAATGGATAATGTACACTGATGAACATGGTCAATGGTAACATGGTAATGGGCGATGTAAGCAAGCATGGTATGTGTATGGGTTGGATGTTATGGTGGTTTTCCTTGCTTTAGATCTACGGACCGGTTCGTGGAGCGACCATCCAGGATTTACATTGCCACCACGAGGCCAAGTATGGGTGCGACATAACTGATTAATTAGGGTATTGCTAACATTGCGTGGATCATTTGGCGCACCAGGGAAGGGGAGTCAGATCGGGTTTGAAATTGTGGCGGGACTCCCTGGGATCCGAATGGCACAAGAGGGGGCCCTTGGTTTAAGATGTGCTCAGTTGGAGGCATCGCCACCAGTAAAACCTGAATGTGGCCTAGGGGGGTTGTGAATAGGCCTTTTTGAAAATTGTCGGAACCTGCAACACTTAACAACCAGTTCAAAACCATAGATATCGGACTAGTCCGGTAAAGTGCGGACTAGTCCGGTGTATACGAACTAGATTGATTAGCTTTGATCGATTAACTTTATTCTTCAATATATGCAGCGGAAATATACGATTAAACAAAGTGTTACAAGGTTATGAATCAGGTTATATCACAATTCAATCTTATACTTGATATTTCAACGTAAAATAATCAAGATCAATTGTAACCCTAGATTGATATAATGTAGAGGACAATGAACACGAAAGAAGAACACAAGAGATTTATCCCGTGGTTCGGTTCCCACAGAGGCAACCTACATCCACGTTGACGAGTCCACAAAAAGATCGGGTCTTCTCCAACCCTACCCTCGTCGGATCGCAACAAAGGCCAATCCTCTTCCACTTATCTCAAAGGGGTGAATAACCGAATTCAAGGGGCCTTCTCACACGTTGAGAGCTCCCTTGGATTACAACACGAAATACCACCAAGAACACACTCAAAAGATTGCAATTAAATCGCAGGAGTGTGTTAGAGAATCAAACCAAGAGCTCAATGTGGTGTTGAACATGTCTCTCCAATGAACTAGAGTGAATCCCCAAGGGATTGATCTTTGTTGCACTTAATTTCGTGGAGAGATGTGGTTTTTGAGGCTCTTGGGAGGTGTGATGGTGCTAGGGTTCGAGAGATTGTAAAATATGGCCGTGCAACTCTATTTATATGGGTTTATAAAAGTGACCGTTAGGGTTCAAAAAGATCAGACTAGTCCGTGGTGGTCACCGGATTAGTCCGGTGTGTTGTGTGTAGCAAACCCTAAGTGTCCCGAAATATCGGACTAGTCCGACTAGGAATGGACTTGTCCGATTTCGCTAATGGAAATCTTCGGACTAGTCCGATAGTCATCGGACTTGTCCGGACATGTGAAACCCTAAGTGTATAGGATGACAAGTCCGCACTTGGAGGAATTGTCCGATTTAGTTTAGACGGTATTTCGGACTAGTCCGTGCCAATATCGGACTTGTCCGATTTGGACCAGAGAGAATATCGGACTAGTCCAGCTGTCATCAGACTTGTCCATTTTGTGTGACTTGTGAAGTTTTTTGAGGACTAGTCCGCACTGGGGAGGACTAGTCCGATTCTAGTCAGAGAGATATCGGACTAGTCCGATGTATATTAGACTTGTTCGATTTTGTGCAGAGAGGATATCGGACTAGTCCGATGTTAGTCGGACTAGTCCGACCCTGTGTAACTTTGTGCAATGTGTGTGTTTAATTGTGATTGATCTCTTGGGATGTGTTTTCTTAACACACTCCATACACAATGATCTACTATTCTTCTTCCTTGAGCTCATTTCCACTTTGCTTCTCATTCTTCCTTCTTTTTAGCACTTTGCTCATTTTTCTATTAAAACCTGCACTCATCTCAACAAAGAGGTTAGGATCCCAATTGCTTGTCATAAATCATCCAAAACCCACAAGGGATTCCTAGATGCACTTTCAATCACCCCTTTTTGGTGATTGATGACAACCAACTGAGATTTCACTAAATATAATAAAAATTGAGATTTTCATAAAGTATGCACATATGAGTCCAAAATACATCAAGTAGTGAAAGCATAGTCCATATGTGCATTCTTTATGGTGGGATGCATAACTAAGTGCACTGAAACATTGAGAATGACATAATTGACATTAATCACCCAATAGCAAGCATATATGTCATTCTAGAGAAAAATCATAGTTTTCATAAATACTACTCAAAGGATCAAATCATTGCATCACAGAACCATAATTAACTTAAGACATTTTTTAAACTTTACAAGCCACAAAAGAGTTAAAAAAATATAGCATAGGGCTCTCTCCTCGCAAACTACAGCTAAGACTAAGACACCCCCTCAATCTCTCCCCCTTTGGCATCAAGACACCAAAAAGAAGGAGAGGAGGATCCTAAGGTCTTCACTCTTCGCTGTTGGTCCTCTCATCGTCGTCTTCATCATCTTCATCTTCAGCTTGATAAGGAGGAGGAGGAGGAGGTGCGGAGCTACTCGAGCCCCCAACGCCAAAGTAGGTAAGCTCGGAGGGGGTCAATGGCCCGAGCTCGGTGAAGCCAGAATCTGAGTCTTCAGAGATTATTGGAGACCCAATAGGCCCAATCTCCAGTTTCTGGCAAATTTGCTTCACATTTGCCTTGATATACTTCATGTCCTCCTTTCTTTTCTTGTTGAGCTTATGGGCCTTCACCTCGGACTTTTTGCAGGAGGCAAAGATTACAGTCAGATATTTCCGGATTCCGATGGATGAACCTTTTTGAGGGGTTGCACTAGAAGCAGGAGCAACCCTAGCATCTTCTCTTGATCTTGCCGGTGCCTCGGGACTGGAGGCCGGCGAGGGCGCAGCCTGCACACTCGGCTTTTGAGGCATCTGAGGCGTCAAGGGGAGATGCTCCACATCTTTCACAAACTCAATCCCGGTGACTTTCTCAATCACAAACATTAGGTAAGGAGCATATCTGCAAGACCTGTTGGGAGTGCAAGATATGTTCACCATGTCATTCCAAATGTATTCTGCCACATAAAACAGGCGGTCCTTGCTTATGACCCTCATCAGAGTCCGGAGGTATCCTTGCACACTCCCAGCATCTCCATCCTTGGGAGTAATTGTCTTCCTCAAAACTCTATTCAGCACCACAAAGAATGGCTTCATGTTTTTGGTGGAGGGAGGGTTGAACTTTGAGTTTGGCTCATATAGGAACTTCATCTTATCCTTGTCAATGACACCTATGTTGTGTATGACCAAGCAATCAGATCTTGTGGTGTCAAGGTGAAGTAGGTTAGCAAAATCTTCTTGAGTAATACTGTACTTGGATCCATGGGTCATCCAAGTGACACTCTCCTCATCCTCACTAGAGAAGTGACAGGTTGCAAAGAACTACGCAATCACTTCATTGTTCCAGTTATTCCTGAAGGCGAAAAGATCCCTCAGTCCATGCTTCTCAATGGCTCTCACTACTTCAGTGAACGGTGAGCAGCCCTTCTTCTCAAAATGTGCCCAGTCAATCCACTGATTGCGCACAACTGGTGTCTTCATTGGGAGATACACCGATTTGTAGTAATCAGCATGGAAGTTGCACTAGAATCTTCCATCAGCAGCTTGCTTCGGTCGGCCATACCAATCGATGCTCCTGAATTTTGCCACCGAGTCACTGCCCTTCCCGTTGAACTTCTCTTCATTTGGGTCCCGGACCCCTTCCCTTGGAGCATGAAGTTTCAACGGGCCAACCGGACCTGTTGCTATTCCTTTGCCCTTGCCTTTTGCTAGGCGGGCACTTGCCGCGCTAGGGCCACCGCAGGTTCCTGCAAAAGAAACCAAACGCACTCTCATGTATGCCAGGATCAGTTAAATCATACACGAGATGACAAAAGTGGAATATAATATAAATAAAGCCCAGTTCAATGTATTTATTCAGTACATGAATGACTCATAGGTCCAAAAATAAAAATACACATAGCAGCGGATAACTAAGCGTGTAGCTCCATCACAGGCGTTGTCCGGGGGCACGCTAGCCTACTACTGCACGCCAGGGTCGAAGCCGTCGTCTTCCTCATCACCCGCTCCATCTCCATGATATGAGTAACAAGTACATACAAGAAAAAGAGGCAACAAACAAGCGTGAGTACCTAATGTACTCCGCAAGTGTGGGAAATTATGATATGTAGGCTAAACAATGAGGAAGGCTAGACACAGTTTAAGCACTAAGAAGAACTCCCTATCCTTAGTTTACCTTAGTATCCTATTTACTAGGTGAACCATCCCAGTCTCCAATAACCAAAACTAAGACCCGCAGGTCCCAACCAAGTGATCAACAAGAACTGTCCAGGCTCAAACCAACTGGACACCAACCCAACGGGTTCTGACCAACCCGTCACCAAAACAAAATCATCCAACCCAGCTAATCATGAATAAGTCCAAGCATTGCTCTTGACCGCGAGCGCAGCTATCTAGATAGTTTTACACTCTGCAGAGTTTGTACCACTTTACCCACAAGTCGTGATTCTGTCCCTTGTCGCCAAGTGGACTAGACCCTCCCTGATGCCCGTGATCACGAATCACACTTCACAATTCCTATGGTGTGTGGCCAGGAGATCACTATGAGGCCTTTACATCGCACTACCAAATCTGTGCACACCCACTAAGGTTTCGCCCCACAGCAGAGTCTATTTGTACCTCTCCGCGGCAGCCCCCTCTTGCGCCACTCAAACATCTAACATGGTCTACACAAAATAAGGTAGAAATCGACTTAATTGACCAAACTATTCCATAGCAGTCTTGTGGTTGCACGGTAAAGCCGGGTTACATGCTCCATGAACCGGTCCTTAGAATCTATGGCAGACGCTAGCAACCCACTCGAGTCTCGTGCACGCATGCACCAACCGAACCGACCAGTTTGCCTAGATTCCTACACTCCAACTACAAATCACCACATGTCCATATAATTAAGAGTAATATAATAACAAGTATATTAAATCCCATAATCCATCCCAACTAAGACAGCATGGCTAAGCGTAATAATATACTGACATGTAACATAATCCACCCAACATGGCTACAAGGAATAATATGGAAGAACTAGTAAACAACCTATCATAGGATTCAAATTAATTGACTGCATGCAACTAATTCTATCTACATCCTTAATTTCCTAACAGGAGAGATATGGTCAAGGGCACTTGCCTTCGGGGAAGTGCTGCTGCTCGGCTACGTCAAAGTCTTGGTCTTGTAAATTGAAGGTCGGCTCCGGGGGTGGCTCTGTCCAGGAACCTTGGAGGATGGCTTCTTAGCTAGCACTTTCCTCCGAGCCTGTGGAGGAGACTGAGCTGGCTCGGACGGTCTTTCTTGGCGCTTCTTTCCAAGACCCGTCGAGGTCCGAGGTCCCACCTCGTGGTCCATTTTGGCCTCAAAGTCGGAGACATCATTGCCCGAGCTCGACATGACCTGAGAATGAGTGGCATGAATGATAATGAATGATACAAGACATGGGTGTGAAAGGATAGCAAGGAATTTCATTAAGGAATTGAAGAATTAGGTTTTGGGTTCAAAAATATCAGACTTGTTCGGTGCACAGGCACGGACTAGTCCGGGGGACCAGACTTGTCCGAGCATGGACTGGACTAGTCCGGTGTTCATCCTTGAAAACCTAAGAGACTGGACAAAAGTTGATTCCTAATGCACAACAAGTGTAGCATACACATAGTACATCAAGGAGCCATGTATATAGTGAAATATGCTAGGCTATTTGATCAACAATGAAGAAATTTGGAAATTCTAAGGTTTGAGCGAAAATTACCGGAAAAATTGCTTGATACTTGAAGATGAGGGTGTTGAAGGCCGGACAAGTCCGCTAGCTTCAATCCTCAAGTGGAAAAGCTTGATTTCCGCCCAAATGCGAAGCTTTTTGGTGGAGGGAGCAAGAAATTGCCTTAGGAGTTCAAGCACGAAGAGAGAGAACGCGTGAGGCAAGAGTGTAGGTGAAGAAATTAGTGTTTGGTGGCAGCTAGGGTTATGGACACGAAAAATCGGACAAGTCCGGAGATGACCGAACTAGTCCGAACTTTTCCAGAGGACAATATAGGACTACTCCATTGAATACCGGACTAGTCCGGCCTAACCGGCATTTGCAGACCAGTCTGCATGGGCAGACTAGTTCGGGCAACCACGGACTATTCTGTGGTCACCGGGCAAGAATTTTTAGCCCATTCATATATATTTGAAGGTTCATAATTAGAAAATAGAGAGGCAAATCAACTCAAATAATCTTGATGATTATGATCAGTATGCATACAACAATCAAGCAATGATCATAATTCACCAAGATCTAGTAATTGACATAGTTTTTCGCAGAAAATTGAGAGAGATGATTTTCACAATCCAATCAACATATTTGAAGAATTCATACAAGTATGCAACATTTCAAGCGACACTCCGAGCATCAAGGATATTTAGTTCATTTCGGAGTTCGCAAAAGCGCTTTTCATCAAGTGGCTTGGTGAACATGTCAACCAATTGTTTTTAGGTATTGACATGGGAAATGGCTATGTCTCCTTTCATGGCATGATCTCTCAAAAAGTGATGTCTTATATCTATGTGTTTAGTTCTGGAGTGCTCAACTGGGTTGTGGGCAATTTTGATGGCACTTTCATTGTCACAAAGGAGTGGAATATGGTTCATATTGTAACCATAATCCCTTAGAGTTTGTCGCATCCAAAGGATTTATGCAAAACAACTCCCGGCTACAACATACTCCGCTTCGGCTGTGGATAAGGCAATGGAATTTTGTTTCTTGGAGGACCAAGAAACTAAATATCTCCCTAGGAATTGGCATGTACCAGAAGTGATTTTTCTATCTACTTTGCACCCGGCATAATCTACATCGGAGTAACCAATGAGATTGAATTTTGAGCCTTTTGGGTACCAAAGACAAAGGTTGGGTGTATGAACCAAATATCTCAAGATCCTTTTTACGGCTGTCAAGTGACATTCCTTAGGATTGGCTTGAAATCTTGCACACAAACATACACTCAACATAATATCTGGTCTAGATGCACATAAATAGAGTAGAGATCCAATTATGGAGCGATATACCTTTTGGTCGACGCTAGGTCCATCTTCATTGAGATCTAAGTGGCCATTCGTTGCCATGAAGGTTTTTATGGGCTTCGCCTTGTCCATGCCAAACTTCTTAAGTATGTCCTGTGTGTACTTGGTTTGGCTTAGGAATGTCCCTTCCTTCTGTTGCCGCACTTGGAATCCCAAGAAGTACTTTAATTCTCCCATCATTGACATTTCAAACCTGCCTGTCATGATTTTACTAAATTTCTCACAAAAGGATTGGTTAGTTGACCCAAAGATTATATCATCAACATAAATTTGACAAATAAAAAGATCATCATCAAAATTCTTTGTAAATAGTGTATAATCTACTTTGCCAATCTTAAAGCCATTTTCAATTAAGAAATCTCTAAGACACTCATACCAAGCTCTAGGAGCTTGTTTGAGGCCGTAGAGAGCCTTACACAATTTAAATACGTGGTCGGGGAACTCTTTGTCTTCAAACCCGGGTGGTTGCTCCACGTACACCTCTTCCTTGATTGGTCCTTTGAGGAAGGCGCTTTTCACATCCATTTGATACAGCTTGAAATCATGGTGAGTAGCATATGCAAGTAATATTCTAATAGATTCAAGCCTAGCTACTGGTGCAAAGGTCTCATCGAAATCCAAACCTTCGACTTGTGAATACCCTTTGGCCACAAGTCGTGCCTTGTTCCTTGTCACCACCCCGTGTTCATCTTGTTTGTTGCGGAAGACCCACTTGGTGCCGACGATGTTTGCATTGGGACTTGCCCCAAGTTCCCACACCTTGTTCCGCTTGAAGTTGTTCAATTCTTCTTGCATTGCTACCACCCAGTCTGGATCTTTTAATGCATCTTCAACTCTTCGTAGTTCTAAAAAGGATACAAACGAATAGTGCTCACAAAAGTTAGCTATGCGAGATCTAGTGGTTACTCCCTTTTGGATGTCACCGATGATATTGTCGATTGAATGATCCCTTTGGATGCATTGGTGTACTCTTGGGTGTGGCACTTGAGGAGTTGTATCTTCATGATCATCTGCTTCTTCCCCTAAGTGATTGCCTTCGTTGACTTGTTGATAATCTTCGTATTATTGTGGTTGATCTTGTGTTGAAGCTCCCCCTTGATCGTTGGTCTCCTCTTGTGGTTCATCTTCCTCATGTACGTGTGGAGGTGGCTCTTGTGGTCGAACCTTACCTAGAGCCATTCTTTTCAATGCTTGACAAGGAGCTTCTTCTTTACCTAGTTCACATAGATCAAGTTGCTCCTTTTGGGAGCCATTAGTCTCATCGAACACTATGTCACGTGCTACTTCAACAAGTCTGGAGGTCTTGTTGAAAACACGATAGGCTTAAGTGTTCGAATCATAACCAAGCAAGAAACCTTCATCGGACTTCGAAGCAAACTTTGAAGTCCTAGGCTTCTTGTTCAAGATATAACATGGAGAACCAAAAACTCGAAAATATGAAATATTTGGTTTGTTACCGATGAGTAGCTCATATGATGTCTTCTTGAGTAGTCGATGAAGATAGAGTTGATTTATGGCGTGGCAAGCGGTGTTAATTGCTTCCGCCCAAAATTGATCTGATGTCTTGTACTCATCGAGCATTGTTCTTGCCATCTCTATGAGTGTTCGATTCTTTCTTTCGACAACTCTGTTTTGTTGTGGGGAGTATGAAAATTCGTGCTTTATGCCTTCTTCATCAAGGTACTTTTCCACTTGCGTGTTCTTGCACTCCGTGCCGTTGTCGCTTCGAATATTCTTGATTGTCAATGAGCATTCGTTCTGAGCTCGCTTGAAGAACTTCTTGAGTGTTTCTTGTGTCTCTGACTTATCATGCAAAAAGAAAACCGAAGTGAAGCGAGTAAAATCATCAACGACAACTAAACCATATTTGTTACTGCCAATGCTTATGTAGGCTATTGGACCAAACAAGTCCATGTGTAGTAGCTCGAGTGGTCTTGTTGTAGTCATGACGTTTTTGGCGGGGTGAGGTGCTCCAACTTGCTTCCCGGCTTAGCACGCGCTACAGGGACTCTCTTTCTCAAATACAACATCCTTTAAACCTCGGATGTGATCGCCTTTGAGGAGTTTTTGAAGGTTCCTCATACCAACATGCGCTAGCCGTTTATACCACAGCCAACTCATGTTGGTCTTTGCAATCAAGCATGTGTCAAGTTCATCTTTATCCTTGTTGAAGTCAAAAAGATAGAGCTTTCCCTTTAACATACCCTTGAATGCAACGGAACAATCACTCCTAGAAACGGTCACACCCTCGTTAGTGAACAAGCAATTATAACCTTTGTCACATAATTGAGATATGGACAGCAGGTTATAATCTAGGGATTCAACATGTAAAACATGAGAAAGTGTGTGTTTAGAGGATATTGCAATTTTACCGGTACCGAGCACCCTTCCTTGACTATTATCTCCAAAGTAGATGCCATCGTTTGGGTCCTTATTCTCTTCATATTCCACGAACATTCTTCTTTCCCCGGTCATATGATTGGTGCAGCCACTGTCTAGCACCCATTTAGATTCACCAGATGAATAGGCCTACAAAAAACAAATCATGCTTTGGTTTTCGGTACCCAAGCTTGCTTGGGTCCTTGGAGGTTACTTACAATACATTTGGGCACCCACACATGAGACTTGATGTTCCCATGGCGTGGCCCAACAAAATGAGCATAAACCTTGCCAAAATTATTTCTCATTAACACATAGGAGGCATAAAAAGTTTTAAACAATAGCTGTTGTTGTTTGTATACAGGACTAGTCTGGGGGGCAGGACTTGTCTGGAGGACGGGACTAGTCCGGACACCAACCGGACTAGTCCGGTGTTCATGTGTAGTTACTGTCTTAATCCGTGACTTTCCAATTTGAGAGGGCCTTCCTTTTACAAAGGTAATCCTTTCCTTGTTATTCTTATGGCTTCTAGCATGTTGCTTTTCACCATAAGAATAACCAATGCCATATTTGACATTTGGAGGTCTTTTGACCAAGTATGCACTACGTGCATATTTGATCTTCTCCTTGTCAAATATGCCACTTTGGGCAGGATGTTTATCCTTTGTAGAGGTTGGCTTATCCCTCAAACTGGTGTCACCTTTCTTACATGTGCAAGCATGAGCAAAATCAGTTTTAGTGAGTTGAGAAGGTGAACTTGAAGAGGACGAAGGTTCACTCAGCTTGAGTGACTCAACCTGCACTTCAAGGATCTTGTTAACCTTGATCAGGTCAGCAAGTTGGTCCTTGATTGTGGCATTTGAGTCAGTTAACTCCAGGCAAGTTTCCTTGCTCGAAGCTAACTCAAGTTCTAGTGATTTGCTTTGTTCCTTTTCAAGTTCTAGAAGTTTGTCATGTTCTACATATTCCTCCTTTTGGGATATGATCATGTCCTCTTGACGATGTATTAACCTCTCCTTCTAAACAAGTTAAGCAAAAATTTCATTTTAGTAGCTGTTTTCCTATCTAGTCCAATAAGCATGTCCTCATTATCACTATTGAGTTCATCATCGCTAGAATAGGAATGCACGGAGGGGGATTTAATGGTTACCTTGTGTTTACCTTCCTTTGCCATAAGGCAAGTGCCGTCTCCCTTCCATGTGCCAAGTGTAGGGAAAAGGGTAGACTTCTTGGATGTCTTCTCGATGGCTATGCTAGCCATATCTTCTTCTTCGGACGATGAGGATTCATCATTTGAGTCCCACTCTTTCCCAATGTGCGCTTGTTCAGCTTGTTTCTTCTTCTTTAAGAATTTCTTTGGTTGAGGCTTGACTTCTTTGGTCTTTTTCTTGTTCTCCTAATATGGGCAATCAACTATAAAGTGGTTATACTCACCACAATTATAGCATGCCCGCCTCAACTTTGGCTTCATTCTTTCCTTGTACTTTCCTTCGCTTGACCTTGTACCTTGTCTCTTTTTCATTATTCTATTGAATTCCTTCATGAACAATATCATCTCTTCTTCATCCAATTCACTGCTTTCATCGTCACTATCTTCCTCTAGTTGTGCTTCTCTAGCTTCTTTGGATAGGGGCTTGAGAGTGGACTTCAAGGCAACCCCTTTCTTCTTTGCCGAGGCGAGGTCGGCAATCTCCTTAACATGTTTTGCTTGTTTTTCCATCATCTCAAAGTTGATGATCTTTCCAAGCAATTCATCCGGAGTCAACCTTTTGTATCCGGGGCTTTATCTGATCATGGAGCATAGTGTGACGTTGGGGGGCATTAAAGCTCTAAGGATGAGCTTTACCACCTCATGGGCATTCCACTTCTTACTTGCGTATGATCTGACTTTGTTGACGAGTGTCTTTAATCGGTTGTACATGTCTTGGGGTGACTCATCTTCTTCAATTGCAAATCTTCCTAACTCGCCTTCAATCATCTCGATTTTTGCTTCACGCACATGTCGGTCACCTTCATGTGCAGTTTGTAGTGTGTCCCATATCTCCTTTGCAATTTCGAGTCCATCCACCTTGGTGAACTCGTCCCGACTGAGTGAAGAGGTTATTACGGCCGCGGCTTGAGCATTTCGATGAATTGCCTGCTCCTGGCTGGGGTGAGCTCTTCGTCGTCGTCCGGGATATCTATCCCTGTGCACACAATATGCCACAAACTTAGAGTGAGGGAAATTAGATGCATTTTCATATTTTGCCTCCACATTGAGTAATCACTTCCATCGAAGTGTGGGGCTTTTCCAAGTGGGATAAATAAATAATGATTGTTATTGGAATTAAGACGATCATAGTTAAAAGGATATCGGGAGTAGTCGGTGTGACTACTCCCCTTCTTGTTCTCTTCAACTTTTACTTTCCCTTAGAAAGTGTCTTCTTTCTTAGGAGCGCCTTTAGCTCCGGCGTCTCCTCATCGTCATCCTCGAAGTCTTGAATGGCTTCGAGGAGCTTCTCCACCTTGAGGTTCTTGTCATCATCAACCTTCTCTTGGTTGTTGCTATTGTGGGTGTCCTTCATGTCCGACATGATCTCCTTCGAGCAATTAGTCTCTTTCTTAAAGAACCCGCTCTGATACCAATTGGATGTGGCCTAGAGGGGGGGTGAATAGGCCTTTTTGAAAATTGTCAGAACTTGCAACATTTAACAACCAGTTCAAAACCAGAGATATCGGACTAGCCCGGTAAAGTGCGGACTAGTCCGGTGTATACGGACCAGATTGATTAGGTTTGATCGATTAACTTTATCTTCAATATATGCAGCGGAAATATACAATTAAACAAAGTGTTACAAAGTTATGAATCAGTTTATATCACAATTCAATCTTATACTTGATATTTCAATGTAAAGTAATCAAGATCAATTGTAACCCTAGATTGATATAATGTAGAGGACAATGAACACGAAAGAAGAACACAAGAGATTCATCCCGTGGTTCAGTTCCCATAGAGGCAACCTGCATCCACGTTGAGGAGTCCACAAAAGGACCGGGTCTCCTCCAACCCTACCCTCATCAGATCGCCACGAAGGCCAATCCTCTTCCACTTATCTCAAAGGAGTGAATAACCGAATTCAAGGGGCCTTCTCACACGTTGAGAGCTCCCTTGGATTACAACACAAAATACCACCAAGAACACACTCAAAAGATTATAATTATATCGTAGGAGTGTGTTAGAGGATCAAACCAAGAGCTCAATGTGGTGTTGAACGTGTCTCTCCAATGAACTAGAGTGAATCCCCAAGGGATTGATCTTTGTTGCACTTAATTTCGTGGAGAGATGTGGTTTTTGAGGCTCTTGGGAGGTGTGACGGCGCTAGGCTTCGAGAGATTGTAAAATATGGCCGTGCAACTCTATTTATATGGGTTTCTAAAAGTGACCGTTAGGGTTTAGAAAGATCGGACTAGTCTGTGGTGGTCACCAAACTAGTCCGGTGTGCTGTGTGTAGCAAACCCTAAGTGTCCCGAAATATCGGACTAGTCCGGATAGGAAAGGACTTGTCCGATTTCGCTACTGGAAATCTTCGGACTAGTCGGATAGTAATCGGACTTGTCCGGACATGTGAAACCCTAAGTGTATAGGATGACAAGTCCGCACTTGGAGGACTTGTCTGATTTAGTTCAGATGGTATTTTGGACTAGTCTGTGCCAATATCGTACTTGTCTGATTTGGACCAGAGAGAATATCGGACTAGTCCAGTTGTGATCGGACTTGTGCGATTTTGTGTGACTTTTGAAGTGTTTTGAGGACTAGTCCGCACTGGGGAGGACTAGTCCGATTCTAGTCAGAGAGATATCGGACTAGTCCGATGTATATCGGACTTGTCCGATTTTGTGTAGAGAGGATATCGGACTAGTCTGGTGTTAGTTGGACTTGTTCGGTCCTGTGTAACTTTGTGCAATGTGTGTGTTTAATTGTGATTGAGCTCTTGGGATGTTTTTTCTTAACACACTCCATACACAATGATCTACTATTCTTCTTCCTTGAGCTCATTTCCACTTTGCTCCTCATTCTTCCTTCTTTTTAGCACTTTGCTCATTTTTCTATTGAAAACCTGCACTCATCTCAACAAAGAGGTTATGATCCCAATTGCTTGTCATAAATCATCCAAAACCCACAAGGGAGTCCTAGATGCACTTTCAAAACCTCAGTGGGTCTGTACATACTAGTAATCCCATTGTAAATGCTATTTTGTGATCTCTTGGCCACACACAACAAAAAGAGTGAGACGACATAATAGAAGTTCTTAGTCACTGAAAGGTGATGAAATCTCGAACACGTGGGTAAAGCGGTACAAACTCTGCAGAGTGTTAAAAACTATCATGATAGTCGTGCTTCCGGTCATGAGCAACTTGGACCCTCACATGATTAGAGGGAAACTTGGGATTTGGGATGGTTTAGTTATGTTTTGGTATTGGGATTGTTTGGTATTGGTTATAATTTATAATATAGTTATGGATGGTTATGGATTGAATTATGGTATTGGATATGGTTAACAGTAATGGTGAAATCTGGTATAATGGTGATGGATATGGAATATGGACATATACTATGATAATCAATGTGGTATATGATTGGATTACTTCACATAGATATAGTATAACACTTTTTGCATGTTTTGAAGGTACTTTTCAGCACTTAGCCTTTATTATTGTCATCATTTGTATCAGCTACATGTCATACTTTTCCCACACTTGCTGAGTACGACATGTACTCACCCTTGCAATTCCCCCACCAACAGTTGCAGGTCAAGATTGGGAGTATCACGACGTTAATGAGGAGTTCTAGGTTGTGTGCTGCCGTCAGCTTTGCCTGTGGTGTTGCTTAGAGCCACGCTATTCCTTATGCTTAGTTTGCTTAGTTGCTTAGATTCATACATAGATTGTTTCTGCTACAGTAGTATTATCATTAATGATCATTAGAGTTTTAATTTTAGGGTTATTTGAATATTGTAATAAAAGTACTTATTTACTAATTTGAGTTGTGGTAATTATATGTTTATCATTTGTGAATCACTTGTGTATGTGTGTTAAACATCGTGGACACACATATACCACTACAGGAATCCCGATCAATTACATCGGCCAGGGCCGACGTAATTAAAGCTTAAATCGATGTAAGTCACTTAATTACGTCGGTTTTCCCTTAATTACGTCGGTTGCCGGCCGACGTAGCAGTTTGGACGTAATTAAGGTAACTTACGTCGGCTGTTGATGTAAGTTACTTAATTACGTCAATATCCTGCAATCGACGCAAGTTATTTACTGGGATGGGCCGCGAGCTGGGCCGGAGTACTTACGTTGGCCGCTGCCGGCCGACGTAAGTTAAGCGGCATAACTTATGTCGGTTGCGCAAAACCCGACGTAAGATAAGTGGTTTAACTTACGTCGGTATGGTATGACCGACGTAAGTTAAACTGGGCTAACTTACGTCGGTTTGCCCATAGCCGACGTAAGTTAAGTTTTCTTTTTTTTAAAAAAAATAGAAACTGGCAACCTCGCACGATGGAGAGAACACAAAACAGATTCAGAACAGATATATACACAACCACAGTTTCAAACCAATATTCCGGGGTTGACGGCCTGCTCCCGGGTGTCCCGCTTGTAGGCCTGAATCCGGGCATTCGACAACGCCGCCGTCGTGAGCTTCCGAGCATTGTAATGGAACACGTGTCTCGCGTGGTCCTCCATGCCTGGTTCCTCTACTTGGTACCTCAACTTTAATCAAACAAATATTTAAGTGACATGCATTAACAATTCAATCAAGTTGAAAAAATGAAATAGTTAAACTTACCATAAAATCATGCCACACGGCTCCCTGAACCGTGCCGTGGACTGAGTGAGAGACACGAGCGTAGTCATCCCACGACAGGGCAGGGAAACCGTCAGTGACACCGGGGTAGTGCAACTTCACGATAGCACCCACGACACTGTTAACCTGCATGTGGTGCTTCTCGGCCCCCGTGAACGAAAAGTCATACCAACATCTGCAAAATATATTAAATCATTAAGTAAAGGAAAAACAACATCTAATATTTAATATACTATATACAGTTTTTACCTGTCTCCGACAGGACGGATCGTGGTCTGCTGAGAAGTAACTGGAGGAGGAGCCGCAAAGTGGGTTCTCCTCGTCCGTCACCTCTGTTGCGATGCTGTTGCGTCCTGTGACCCTGAAGGCTCTACGGAACCACCGGAGTCCAAAGGAAGGCTAGCGATAGCCGGCTGCAGAGGAAGGCTAGCGCTAGAGGGCTCCTATAGCGGCCCCTAGCCTCTGACTCAGTCTCCTGTAGCGGCCCCCTAGCCTCTGACTCGGACTCAGAAGACTTTGAGTTAGACTGCACAAAAGAAAAAGATTGAAATTAAATAATATTAACAACTGCAATTTATAAAATAACTTTATTGTAAACTAAAATTTCCTCCATCCGCTAAAAGCACATGACAGCTGAGGGTGGAGCGTGCGCCAGAAAGAGGGAACATCAGCTCGAAGGTAACGAGGTCCCTGAGCAAGGGTCACGTGGCGGCTCAAACCCTCTACTGGCTTCCCCTTCCCCTTCCCCTTCCCCTTTGACGACATCCTGTTGCAATGAATAAATGATTAATATGCAAAGATAATATACAAAATTAATGTTAAGTTAGTGAATAAAACGTTACTTCAAAATTCATCAACATCACGGTCATGCACCCTACTCCTTAAACCAGCCCATCGATCTTCTTCTTCCGCATATCATTTTCGTTTGTGCAAATCAGCAGGTTCGACTAAGTCATCGATATCTTATGTTTCCGATTCTGATTTTGTTTCCACTTCCGTGCCAGTCTCGATATCTTGAGCGCCTCCAATTAAGTCATCGAGTCCTACACCGGGCTCGACTGAGAAGGAGTCTGGCAACTCTTCCTCTTGGTAGACCAAGTTAGCCTCAGCTTCCTGATGGTACTCATCATCTCCTGGAGCGTATAACCGCTCACAAGGATTCACCTTATGTACCACCCACTAAGCTCTGAATTTATTACATGGATAAGATAGATAGTACACTTGCTCTACTTGGTGTGCAAGAACTAATGAATCAAATACTTTCAACCGTTCCTTGTGTTTTAATTTGACCGTGCCAAATTTGTTTACTCGAATTCCACGAATGGAATCAAACCATTCGCAGTCAAAGAATACTGCTCGTATTGTCTTGTTTCCAACAAAAGTGAATTCAAGGATCTTTTTAAGAATCCCGTAGTACTGAGTTTCATGATCTTGCGAATCAATTGCCCTCATCATAACTCCGGTATTACATGTTGCCACGAGAGGACGAAGAGATTCAAATTGAATTGTACGGAATCGAAAGTCGTTGACGTTATATCGACCATAGCTTCTAACATTAACCACTCCACGGGATAGTTCTCGCAAATCTTCATGGACATTGGCATTTTTTTTGCACTGTCCAAGATATGAAGTTATTAGAAAATGTAAGCATTCTTAAGTTATAAGAAAACGTTGTTAACATTGATAAGTTATCGAGAAAAGTTACATGATCTCGAAACAAGGAAAGAAAATTAGATCCCCCGTTTATTCTTTTCCGTCGAATCTGATCTATTTGCTAGCTCGTGGGTTGATGTCTATGTCTCAAATTTTTCTTGTCGAACATAGTACACGAAAAGAGAACCTTTTAGAATACGTGTGTTGGAAAAGATGGTGAAAATCATAAGTGTAGTAGAAACACTTACTTGGAATATTCATTCATTTATTCCATATTAGCGTACATGTAGAAGAAAGCAACACGCCTTTCTTTTTTGCTAACGTCGTAGGAAGTGTAACTACCAAAAGTAGTGCCTGTTGTTGCAAAAATGGAGAGATTGCTACAAGGAGGTTGCTCATCCATATTGTACTGCATTACCGAAGTATTAACATTGTGTTCCTCTGCAAAGTAAACACTTGAGAAGTATCCTACTTCCTTAAGAGTAAAAGCTTCGGTGATGGAACCTTCAATTGTTGCCCCGTTACCAACCATTGGTTTCAGATATCTGAGTGATCTTTCAATATGATACATCCACCTATATTGCACGGTACCGCCCACTTTCATTTCAAATGGAAGATGAATTAATAGATGTTGCATTGGATTGAAAAATCCTAGAGGAAAAAATTTTCCATCTTACACAAAAGTACCGGAATATCCTTCTCCAATTTAGTCATCATGTCTGGCGTGATTTCTTTCGCACAGAGTTGCCTATAGAAGTGGCTAAGCTCGACTAACACCTTCCACACCGCATCGTCAAAGTAGCCTCGAAACATAACAGGCAGATGTCTTTCCATGATTATGTGATAATCATGAATCTTAAACCCAATGAGCTTTCCCGTTTTCATATTCACAGCTCGTCTCAGACTAGCTGCATAACCATCTGGGAATTTCAACCTTTGCAACCATTCAAGAACTTTTTTTCTTTATGTCGAAGACAGAAAGGAGCACGTGGTTTACCACTATTTTCAGAGAGCTCAAGAGTTTGATGATTACAAAGCTCGGCGAGATCCTTTCAAGCCTTTAAATTGTCTTTTGTTTTGCCCTTCATGTCCATGCATGTGCTTATGATACATTCGGCCATGTTACGCTCTTGACGCATAACATCAATGTTGTGCCTTAGAATCAACGACTTCACATACGGTAGCTCCCAAAATCCACATATGTGAGTCCAATTGTGTTTGTCTCCGTAACCTTCGAAATATCCAGGACGACCTTCATCTGGCACCAATTTGTCCAACATATCAGATATTTCTGACCCGTTAAGATGTTTCGATGGTCCTATAGTGAAAATGGTGATCTTTCTGAAGACATTTCTCTGTTGTCTAAACAAGTGATTCGGAGGCAGCCAACATCTATGACAATCGAAGTAAGATATCTTGCCTCCATAGGTAAGTCGAAAACAATCAGTATCTGAGGCACATATCGGACAAGTCAACCGACCATGAGTGCTCCATCCAGAAAACATGCCATATGCCAGAAAATCATGGACGGACCACAAATAAGCAGCTCGGAGGTTGAATTTTTGCTTCTTGTAATAGTCGTACGCTTCAACTCCTGTCCACAACATTTTCAACTCTTCGATCCATGGTTTCAACATCACGTTGAGACAAGACCCAGGATGATCCAGCCCAGGTACAATGAGGCTAAGAAACATGAACTCATTCTTCATGCAAAAAATCGGTGGAAGAATGTACGGAATGACAAAGATGGGCCAATAGGAGTATTGTGTGGTGTTTGTGCTGAACGGCGTGAACCCATCTGTCGCCAACCCGATACGAACATTTCTCGCTTAACGACCGAATTCTGGGTCGAACCGGTCCCGCGCCTTCCATGCCTCACCATCGGACGGGTGCGTCATGACTCCATTGTTCTCACGCTTACCTTCTTTGTGCCATCTCATGTGTCTGGCCGTTTTTTTGTGAAAGGAACAGTCACTTCAATCGCGGTGTTACAGGTAAGTAATGAAGCTGCTTACGTGCGACTTCCATCGTCACAGTATCACCATCATTATTAACAACTTTGACAAACCTCGGTTGATGACATTTCAAACATTTTTTCTCATTGGCATCCTCTCTCCAGAAAGGCATGCAGTTGTACGGACACACATCAATCTTCTCGTGCTTCATACCGAGACTAGAAATAATTTTCTTTGACTTATACATATCTTTAGACACTTTGTTGGGATGTGGAAGGGCATCTTTTAACAAATTGATGAACTCGTTGTAACAATTGTTAGAAAAGAAAAACTTCAACTTAATTTCCATAAGTCTAGTCACAAAATTGAGGATTGTCATTTTAGTGTGTCCATGCAGCGCCTCTTCTGAATCTTTGAGATGTTTGAAGAACTCTTTAAACTCTGCTGTTTGAGGATCTTCTGTAAGCTTTGGTCGTATCGCTTCCAACATCTCATCCATCAAATCAACCTCCGTGGCATCATCATTGTCCACTTCCACTTCTCGTACAGCTTGAGAAGGTGTCTCACCGTGGAAGTTCCACAACTCATAATGTGACACGTAACTGTTTCTACACAAGCGCATCGTAAGTTCCACTTTGTCCAAATATGTTCCGTTTCGGCATTTCGTACATGGCCACCGCGCCTTATCGCTATTTGACAACAAAAAAGCTCGTTCCACAAAAGCTTTTGTCTTGGCATACCACTCATCCGAGTGACTCCGGTTCTGCTCTTCCAACCAGTGTACATCCAACTACAATCTTCGCACATGTTTGACTCTGCAATTAATAGCTGAACAAATTGCCGTTAGTTTCTCATTAATTTATGCACGATAGAGGAAATAATGAGAGAGACAATGAACTGGGCCTGGGCCAGCTCGAAGCCCGACACGGGCCATGCTCGGGCTTGACCTCAACCCCGCTCGGCCGCCCTCGGCTCCCAAGCCTCGTATAGAGTCTTCGGCCGCCGCCCGCCATCTGTGATGCCCAACCCGATTCTTCCCCGAATCTATGAGGATGTGAGGCGAGCCCGACGTGCGACGACTCCTAGACTCTCGTCCAGAGGAGGCGAGGCGAGGACCCTGGTAGGTCTACGGTGAGCCGACTAAACTGTTGGCGAAGAAGCCGCAGAGGAGGCTACGAGGCGCGAGGAGGTGAACACGGCTCGACCGAGCTTCGAGCCGGCACGACACGCTCGGCCTGCAAACGCTATACAGGATAGGTTACGTCTCACAAATCACAAAATTTTGGCAGCATAACGCCGCATATTTAACACTACACCCCCCCCCCTATTCGGTGCAGTTCTTAAAGTACAAAGGGGGGCAATGGGTTAGCTAGGAAACCTGTTGCCTTACGGATGTTGCGAGTCAAGGACACATACTCGCAACATACATTTTTGGAGTTTTCATCGTCTTATACGTACTCAGAAACACGCATGATGTGAACGGGGGGTCTTGCGGCGGAGAGATACCTGGTTATAAACTTTTAGGGTTAGTAATGGGCCGCCCGACCCATATACACTTAACCCTAACAATTCACCTCGTGTCACCAGTCACGGGTCATGATCGTGACTTGCACTATCTATATACGCTAGGGTTAGGTCCGATGGGCCGTATATATGCTACATATACGATGCCTAATTTACGTACAATGTCCCTTTTGTTTAGCCATTTCTATATATAATAGATAAGCATCAAAAATATTAACGAAAACATAAGAAACTGTATTTTAAACACAAAACAATAAACCAGAGCAATAATACAAATCTTAAACATTATTAAATAAAACCTAAGCATATATAGTAACATTAAGATCTGATTAAGAACTAATTAATGATTAATTAGAATGGTCAACTAATTAACAACTAATTAACAATTAATTGCAATTCAAACCTAATTAGCAACTACTAACAATTAATGAGAATTAACAACTCAATTAAATTCAATTTCAAATCAATTCAATTCAAATTTCAGTGGGAGGGTTAGGGTGGGGAGGGGTGGGGGTGTTGGGGGGTGGAGGGGGGTCTGGGGAGGGGAGGAGGGGCTCTCAGCGAGGGGAGGGGGAGGGTGGGGGCCTCTATAGGGAGGGTGAGGGGGGAGGGGGAGGGGAGGTGGAGGGGGGCCGGGGAGGGGAGAGTGGGGCCGGAGAGGGGAGGGGAGGGGGACGGCGCTCGGGGAGGGTCGGGCCGGCGGCGGTCAGGGAGGGGAGGGGCTCGGGGAGGAAAGGGGAGGAGGGGCGGCGCTCGGGGAGAGGGCGGGAGGGGGGCAGGCCAGTGACGGTCAAGGAGGGGGCTGAGCCGGCGGCGATCGGGGAGGAGGAGTGGGGGGATTCCATACCTGGTGGCGGGGTCGAGCGCAGTGGCAGGCATGGCGGCGGTGGCGTCGGTGTCGGCTGAGGCGGCGGAGGATTGGGCAAGGAGGCAGCGGATCGGGCCAGGCAGCGGGGAAGAAGCAGCGGATAAAAGGAAAAAAAGAGGCGCGCGCACGGGTAGGTTAAATTCCGTATCTTACGTCGGCTAAATAAGTTAATTACGTAGGCTGATGTTACTTACGTCGGCCATACTTGAGGCCGGCATAAGTTAGTATTAACTTACGTCGGCCTGCTAATTTACGTCTGTCTGGGGTCCTGACCGACGTAAGTATCTGTTTAGTAGAGGATTTGTTTGGTGTGCTGTTGCTATGTATTGTTGCTTGTGTGCTTAGTAGATGATTTTGGGATGCTTTAGCATTGCCATGTACATATAGGCTTGTATAGTTAGTTGCTTAGTTTCATATCCCTTGATGCATATAGTTGGGGACGTCTTCTAAATTCTTTTCTCTTGCTTTTCTTCAGATGGTGAGGACTCGCAACCAGAGGGATGCCAATGATGAGGAGGAGAATAATGGGGCACCTTAGAACAACAATGGACAAAGACCTGCCCAGGGAGCTATCAATCTTGAGCAGCTTTGGGCTATGCAAAACCAGCTCATGTAGACCATGATACAGACTATGGGACAGCTATAAGCCGGCAACAACAATCAGCTTCACATGCCTCCACCGCCACCACCCCCATCACCTCATTACCGGTTGGGAGAGTTCATGAGGACCAGGCGACCCACCTTTGCCCAATCCACTGACCCTATGGATGCTCATGATTGGATCAAATCCGTAGAGAATAAGCTAGCCATTGTTCAATGCAGCGACTGGGAGAAAGTGCTATTTGCTTCCCATCAACTAGTTGGAGCAGCTGCGCATTGGTGGGATTCTTTATGCAACTCCCATGAGAACCATGAGAGGATTACTTGGGCTGAATTCAAGGAGAGATTCCATTCTCATAATGTGCTGGAAGGTTTTATGATCCTAAAGAGACAAGAATTTGAGAACTTGAGGCAAGGAAGATCAAGTGTGAGTGAATACCTCAATAAGTTCACTCAACTCTCTAGGCACACCCCTGAAGATGTCAGTCGGGACAGCCGGAAGCAATACTTGTTCATGAAAGGCTTGAACAACGAGATCCAAGTACATTTGCTCAACTGTGATTATGCAAACTTCCAGAAGTTAGTGGACAAGGCAATTGTAGTTGAGAACAAGGTTCATAAGATGGAGTAAGAATTTAAGAGGAAAGCACCATATCAAGGACAGCAACAAGGAAGCAATGTGCGCCCTTGTTTTGCACTGCCCAATGCACCATATTATAGCATCCCCGCGCCTTCTCAATGCCCTGATTATCAACCTCATCCAGCTCAGCCTCAGTTTGTGCAACAACGCCCCGTCATGCAAGCACCTAGGCCTTCCATGCCTTTTGCACCTCGTGCCAATTTTCCTGGTGCAAATGTGCAGAATCAAGTCCGTCCAAATTTTGGTGCAGCTAGGAACTGCTATACATGTGGAGAAATTGGACATTTTGTATCTCAATGTCCTAAGTTGGTCCTTGGTCAATGAAGCAATGCGCCAAGACAGAACCTAAGACTCAATGAAGGACAGCCACAAGGGAGCCGTGGACAGCAAAACCTGGTACGTGGCAACGTGAACCATGTCTCTACGGAGGAAGCGCAACAAGAAGATGACATGGTCATTGGTATGTTTCTCCAAACTCCAACCCGGCGACTATGTTATTTGATTATGGAGCATCACATTCATTCATTGCATTGAAGTATATTGCCAAGTATAGTTGCTCGATCTCTCATATGAAGTATACTCTATTGGTTAAGTCTCATGGGGAGAGATGAGGACAAATATAGTATGTCCAAAAGTAAGACTTAATATAAGGGGGGTGGACTTCTTTGCCAACCTAATTGTTTTGGATTCTTAAGGGTTGGACATTATACATGGTATGTATTGGTTAAGGAAGCATAATGGAGTCATTGAATTTGCCACAAAAACGGTGAAGTTGACCAATGAGGAAGGGATCACCATAGAATTTGAAGCATCTCGACATGCACCGAAGCAATTGGAGTTGAATCACATAGACAGTGCCGCAATTGAGGAGATTCCACTGGTGTGTGAATTCTTAAATGTGTTTCCATATGAGTTGCCAGGTATGCCACCTGATCGAGATATATAATTTGTTATTAAGTTAATACCTAGAACTGCACCTATAGCTAAGAGACCATATAGTATGCCTCCTAAGGAGTTAGCGAAGCTCAAGAAGCAAATTCAAGAGCAATTAGAGAAGGGTTTTATCCGCCCAAGCTCTTCACCTTGGGGAGCACCCGTACTTTTCATGGACATGAAGGATGGATCCCAAAGGATGTGTGTAGATTATCGAGCTCTCAACGAGGTGAAAATCATGAACATGTATACATTGCCCGCATCGAGGATTTGTTTGACCAAATGAAGGGCACATGTGTTTTCTCCAAGATTGATTTGAGGTCAGGCTACTTCCAAATCAAGAGGAGACCATCGGATATACGCAAAACAACTTTTCGGATAGGGTATGGATCTTATGAGTACACTGTGATGTCCTTTGGATTGACCAATGCACCTACCTATTTTATGTACCTCATGAATAAGGTCTTCGCGGAGTACATGGACAAATTAGTTGTGGTGTTCATTGATGACATTATGATCTACTTGAGGAAACAGGAGGAACATGAGGAACACTTGAGGCTCACGTTGCAGATATTGAGGGAGCATCAATTGTATGCCAAGTTCAACAAGTGTCAGTTTTGGTTAAGGGAAGTGTCATTTTTGGGTCGTATCATCTTAGGAGGAGGAGTATCGATTGACCCAGGAAAGGTGAGGGATGTGTTGAAATTGGAACCGCCCCAGAATGTAAAGGAAATTAGGAGTTTTCTCGGAATGGCTAGATATTACTACTGGTTCATCAAGGACTTTTCCAAAATAGCCAAGCCTATGATGGAACTATTAATGAAGGGGAAAGCATTCCAATGGACTCAAGCTTGTCAAGACAGTTTGAGGAGCTAAAGAAGAGGTTAACCACCACGCCTGTGTTAGTTTTGTCGGATGTGAGCAAAAGATTTGATATTTATTGTGATGCATCAAGACAAGGACTTGGATGCGTGCTCATGCAAGAAGGTCAAGTGGTAGCCTATGCATCGAGGAAATTGAAGAAACATGAGCATAATTATCCTACACATGATCTCGAACTTGCAATCGTAGTGCATGCCTAGAATATTTGGAGACATTACATTCTTGGTCACAGGTGTGAGATTTATATGGACCACAAGAGTCTCAAGTACATATTCACGCAATTGGACCTGAATTTGAGGCAATGAATATGGTTGGAGCTCATCAAGGATTATGATGTTGAAATCAATTATCACCCGGGGGAAGTGTAACACCCTCATTTTCATGCATCATGCCCTACATACATTCATATACATGTTTAACATTAACCCGCATAAAGAGGAACGAGTTTAAAATCGATTTGGAGCATTTAAAATTGATTTAGAACAAAACCGCACTTAAAATGCAGGAAAGTGCGGACTAGTCCGATTTTACTGAGGACTAGTCCAATTTCTCTCTGACTAAAACAAGACTTGTCTGTTTTTGCCGCGGACTAGTCCGATTTTGCCTGTGGAAACTTTTAGACTTGTCCGATTTTGTGCGGACGAGTCCGATATTCCCTTGAAAATTTGCTAAGTCCCTGGACTTTTCTAGACTAGTCTGGTGTTCCAGCGGACTTGTCCGTTTTCCTCTCTGACTAAAGTCGGACTTGTCCAATTTCTAGCCAGACTTGTCCGATTTTCTCTCTGGACAACTTCGGACTAGTCCGATCCTTTTCGGACATGTCCGATATTTCGCGACTCCGAATTGATCTTTTGTTTTACGACTTGTTTCACGGGTTTCACAATAAGTGGGCCTAGGGACGTCGTGCCTAACTCTTTTAGAGGCCATGTGGGACCCTAAACCGGTCTCTACTCCTCTCAAACTCGAAACCCATCTAACCCTAGCCTCCACCTCTATATAAACAACCCCACCGCTTGGCTTGACATCTATTTGCCACTTTTCCGCCCCACCCAAACCCTAGTTCGTGGAGAGCCACCATCAAGGAGGGAGGAGAAGATCTCAAGCAAGAAGAAGAAGAGGAGGAAACAAAAGAGGATCAAGATCTCCATCAAGTTTCATCCTTCATCACCAATTCATCTCCAAGTTCATCACCAACCCTTGATCGTCAAGATCCAAGTGTTACCTCCAAGTTTCTTGATTCATTAGAATTCAAAACACCTTTTATACCTTCTATTCTATTTTCCTCACGTGAATTCAACCCCTAATCTCCAAATTTACATCGATCTAGAAAACCCTAGTTCGCTAGTTCTGCGAAGTGCAGACTAGTCCGGCCTTCTATAGACTAGTCTGATTTTGCTGACTAAATTGTGTTGAATTGATTCTAAAAGTAGATCTAATCAAATCCAGACCTGTATAAACTTGTTAAGCTATTAGAACTAGTTAGTAATCATTTAAAATCAATCTATTAACAAGTTCTACCTTGCATTTGCATCAATCATGCATGCCATGTCATATTGAGTAATATTTGTGCACTCTTTGATGTTGTTTCTTGTCTTGTATGTTTGTTGTGCGGATTAGATGGATTTGTGCTAGAGAGTGCCACGGAGGATCTCCAGCATCAAGAGTTTGAAGAAGTTGACCCTAATCAACAACATGAGCAAGGCAAGTGTCCTTGAAGCATATTGATCCTGTTTTGAAATAAATGTTTTGTTTGCAAAATTGCATGCTTATGTCAATTTGATGGGAAATTCTATGGTAGGAATTTTACTAGTTTTGTTGACCACCCTTGTTACCTGGAATTATGGTAGAGATTCAGGATGGGCTTTTTACCTTTTGCTTCACTTAATCAACTGGGATGGGAAAACAACTATACCACTCAATTTAATTATGCATGGATGAGATTACGGTTAACATGAACTGGTTAATATGATATGGTAATGGGTGATCTAAGCAAGCCTGTTATGTGGATGGGTTGGATGTTATGGTGGTTTTGCTTGCTTTAGATCTAAGGACCGGTTTGTGGAGCGACCATCCAAGATTTATAGTGCCACCACGAGGCCAAGTATGGGTGTGGCGTAGCTGATTAATTAGGGCTTGCCAGTGCTATTTGGACCATTAAGGATGCTTGGGGAATGGGTAGTTGGATTGGGTTTGTTGATGATTGGTGGGACTACCCTGGGATCCGAATGGCTCAAGAGGGGGCCCTTGGTTGAAGATGTGCTCGGTGGGAGACATCGCACCCAATGAAACCTTAGTGGGGTCTAAATAGGCTAGTAGTCCCTTTGTAAAGGCTATTTTGTGATCTCTTGGCCACACACCTAAGGAAGTGTGAGACGGCATAATTGAGATTCTATAGTCATCGAAAGGTGATGAAATCACAAACACGTGGGTAAAGAGGTACAACCTCTGCAGAGTGTGTCTAAAACTATCATGATAGCCGTGCTCCCGGTTATGAATAACCTGGACCCTCACATGATTAGAAGGAACTTGGTATTGGGATGGTATTTGGGATGGTTATGGTTTGGTAATGGTTATGGCTGGTTATGGATTAATTTTTGGTACTGAATATTGTTATTGTCAAATGGTGAAATCTGGAATTGTTGATGATGGTAATGGATATGGACTGGTATTATGATGACTATATGGATTATGATGGGATTACTTCACATACATATAATATATTTCTTTTTCAAATGTTTTAATGTACTCTTCAACACTTAACCATTATTATATTCGTCATTTGAATCAGCCACATGTCATACTTTCCACACTTGCTGAGTACGACATGTACTCACTCTTGCAATCCCCCCCCCCAACAGTTGCAGGTCAGGATTGGGAGTTTAATGGTGATAATGCGGAGTTCTAGGCCGTGTCTACCGTCAGCTTTGCCCGTGGTGTTGTTTTGGAGCTGCGCTATACCCTATTGCTTATGTTGCCAAGCTGTTTAGTTTGCTTATTTAGTTTATTACCGCTGCATTAGATGAACTTATCACTAATATTCATTAGAGCTTGTATTCGAGGATAATATGATTTGTTTAATAAAATTTGGTTAATTAATCCTATTCTGTGGTAATTTTCTGTATACTCTTTTGTGAATGCACTCGTGTATGTGTGTTGAACATTCTGGGCACACATATGCGTTAGCTTGGTTCATTTTCGGAATCGGGCGTCACGGGAAGGCTAATGTCGTGGTCAATGCATTGAGTAGAAAAGGAGTAAGTCACCAGCTCATTGTTCGAGAGCTGCCATCCGAGCTATGCAAGGAGTTTGAATGGTTGAATCTTGAATCTTTGAATGAGATGGGAATAATGGAGTTAAATCTGACCATGGAGCAAGAAATTCAAGAAGCACACACAAAGGATGAGGGAATCCAAGAAATCAAAGAAAGGACCCAAGAGGGAAGAGAATTCAGGTCTGATGAGGATGAACATGGTACTTATGGCTTGGAAAAAGGATTGTCGTGCCTAATGTGAAGCATATTCGGGAGACAATATTGAAGGAGGCACATGACTCGCCATACTCAATTCATCCCGGTTGTACAAAGATGTACAAGGACTTGAAGACATGTTATTGGTGGGCTAGCATGAAAAAATACATAGCTGAATATGTAGTTTTGTCCGATGTGTGCCAACGAGTCAAAGCTGAACGTCAAAGGACAGCTAGATTATTGCAACCATTAAAGGTTCTCGAGTGGAAGTGGGAAGAAATTGAAATGGACTTTATACTTGGTTTACCGTGTACCCAGTCCGGTTATGACTCCATATGGGTAATCGTGGACCGGTTAACTAAGTCAGCTCACTTTATTCCCGTCAAGACCACCTTTAATGTGGAGAAGTTGGTTGAACTGTATATGGGAAGAATATTATGTTTGCATGGAGTTCAAAAGAAGACAGTGTCAGATAGAGGTTCTCAATTTACCTTCAGTTTTTGGCAGAAATTGCATGAAGCATCGAGAACAAGGTTGAATTTTAGCTCAGCATATCACCCTCAAACGAATAGACAAACTGATAGGAACAATCAGATTTTGGAGGATATGTTAAGAACTTGTGCCTTGAAGCATGTAAAAAGTTGGGCCAAAAGCTTGCCATATGCAGAATTTTCATATAAGAATAGTTACCAAGCCAACTTGAAAATGTCACCCTATGAAGCACTATATGGGAGGAAGTGTAGGACACCTTTGTTCTGGAATGAGACGGGAGAAAACCAAGTGTTTGGACCTGACATGCTGCAAGAAGCTGAGAAATAAGTTTAGATTATTCGTGAAAATTTGAGAGCTGCTCAATCAAGGCAAAAAGGATATTCGGACAATAGGAGAAGAAAACTAGCCTTTGAAGCGGGAGACTTCGTCTACCTTAAAGTGTCACCTATGCGAGGCCATAAGAGTTTAATATCAGAGGCAAGCTAGCACCTCGCTATATTGGACCGTTCAAGATTTTGGACAAACAGGGAGAGGTAGCATATAAGTTGGAGATGCCAGCACATCTTTCATATGTACATGATGTGTTTCATGTTTCCCAGCTCAAGAAGTGTCGAAGGGTACCAGAAGAACAAGTGCCAATGGAAGAGTTGGAACTAGAGGCAGATTTGACGTATGCCAAGCAAACGGTCAAGATCTTGGAAACCAAGGAGAGGGTCACAAGGAACAAGGTTATTCGATGGTGCAAAGTACAATGGAAGCATCATACAGAATCAGAGGCAACTTGGGAACCGAAAGATGATCTCAAGATGGATTTTCCCTATCTCTTTCCTTCTACGTCGAATCTCGAGGGCGAGATTCATTTAATGGGGGGTAGGTTTGTAGCACCCTCATTTTCATGCATTATGGATTGCATAAGTTCATATACATGTTTAATATCAATCCACATAAAGAGAAATAAGTTTAAAATAAACTAGAAGCAAAACCGTACTTAGAAGTTCTGAGAAGTGCGGACTTGTTTGTTTTTGGTGCGGACTAGTCCGATTTCTCTCTGAGCTCATTTCAAACATGTCCGTTTTTGTGCGGGCTAGTACGGTTTTGTCTCTGTACAATTTTTGGACTTGTCTGGTCCATTGTGGACTAGTCCAATATTCCGATTCCTTGAAATTTTGCCAAGTCCCTAGAATTGTTCGGACTTGTCTGATATCTAGTGGACTTGTCTGTGTTCCTCTCTGACTAAAATTGAACTTGTCCAATTTTGGCCACACTTGTCCGTTTTTCCTCTGACTAAGTTCGTACTTGTCTTATATAGTCCAGGCATATACGGTTTCTCTGTCACTAGCTATCGGACTAGTCCGGCCTTGTGAGGACTTGTCCAGAGATCGCGATTCCGAGTAAATCTTTCGTTCCACGACGCATTTTTGGGTTTTACCTTAAGTAGGGCCTAAGGATGTCGTGTCTAACACTTTTGGAGCCCATGTGGGACCCCACACTGTCCTCCACCCTCTTTAAAACTGGCCTCTATCAAACCCTAAACCTCCACCTCTATATAAACAACCCCGCACCTCAACTTTCATATCTTTGCCACTTTCGAAACACACCCAAACCCTAGTTTGTGGGAGCCGCCACCAAGGAGGAAAAGGAGATCCAAAGCAAGAAGAAGAAGAGGATGAAACGAAAGAAGATCTAGTCATCAAGAACTCGATCAAGTTTTCGTTCTTCATCGACAAGTCATCTTCAAGTTTCTTGTTCAACCCTAGATTGTCAAGATCCAAGTGTTGCCTCCAAAACCCTTGATTCTTTGGAGTTCGAAACACCTGGTATACCTTCTAGTCCGGCCGTACGACGGACTTGTCCGACCTCTAGATCTAACTACTATTAAATTAATTCTGAATTTAATTGAATCAACTTGAACCTGTTAAAACTTGTTAATAACCATTGTAAATGATTAATAAACGTTAATAGTAAATGATTAATCATGCATGCCATGTCATATTGAGTAACATATGAGCATCTATTGATTGTGATTCTTGTCTTGTATGTTCATTGTGCGGATCAGACGGATATGCGCTAGATGGTGCTGCAGAAGACCTCCAGCACCAGCACTTTGAAGTCTTTGATCCCAATCAAGCCCAAGAGCAAGGCAAGTGTCCTTGAACATATTGATCGGGTTTTTTAAATAAATGTTTTGTTGTCAAACCTGCATGCTTGTGTCAATTTCATGGGATTCCTATGATAGGAAGTTTACTAGCTTTGTTTAACCATTCTTGTCACCTGGGATACTTAGTAGAGAGTCGGGAAGGGCTTTTTACCTTTTGCTTCGCTCAACTTAATTGGGATGGGAAAACAACCAAGTTACTTAATTATATATTATCGAGATAATGGATAATGTAAACATATGAACATGGTTAATGGTAACATGGTAATGGGTGATCTAAGCAAGCATGGTGTGTGGATGGGTTGGATGTTGTGGTGGTTTTGCTTGCTTTAGATCTAACAACCGTTTCGTGGAGTGACCATCCATGATTTACAGTGTCACCACAAGGCTAAGTATGGGTGCAGCATAGCCGATTAATTAGGGTGTTGCTAGTATTGCGTGGATCATTTGGCGCACCAGGGAAGAGGAGTCAGATTGGTTTTGAATTTTTGGTGGGACTCCCTGGGATCCGAATGGAAGAGGGGGCCCTTGGTGGAAGATGTGCTCAATTGGAGGCATCGCCACCGGTGAAACCTCAGTGGGTCTGTACATACTAGTAATCCCTTTGTAAAGGCTATTTTGTGATCTCTTGGCCACACACCAACGGAAGTGTGAGACGGCATAATAGAGGTTATTAGTCACTGAAAGGTGATAAAATCATGAACACGTGGGTAAAGCGGTACGAACTCTGCAGACTGTTAAAAACTATCATGGTAGCCGTGCTTCCGGTCATGAGCAACCTGGACCCTCACATGATTAGAGGGAAACTTTGGATTTGGGATGGTTTAGTTATGTTTTGGTATTGGGATTGTTCGATACTAGTTATGGTTGATAATATAGTTATGGCTGATTATGGATTGAATTATGGTATTGGATATGGTTAACGGTAATGGTGAAATCTTGTATAATGGTGATTGATATGGAATATGGACATATACTATGATAATCAATGTGGTATATGATGGTATTACTTCACATAGACATAGTATAACGCTTTTTACATGTTTTCAATGTACTTTTAGCACTTAGCCTTTATTATTGTCGTCTTTTGTATTAGCTACATGTCATACTTTTCGCACACTTGCTATGTATGACATGTCCTCACCCTTGCAATTCCCCCACCAACAGTTGCAGGTAAGAATTGGGAGTATCACGACGTTAATGAGGAGATCTAGGCTGTGTGCTGCCGTCAGCTTTGCCTGTGGTGTTGCTTGGAGCCGTGCTATTCCTTATGCTTAGTTTGCTTAGTTGCTTAGACTCATATTTAGATTGTTTCCGCTGCAGTAGTATTATCATTAATGATCATTGGAGTTGTAATTTGAGGGTTACTTGAATATTATAATAAAATTACTTATTTAATAATTTGAGTTGTGGTAATAATTTGTTTATCATTTGTCAATCACTTGTGTATGTGTTTTAAACATCCTGGGCAGACATACTGCAATGGAGGAGGGGACTTCAGTGCCGGGCACCGACGTGGTGGTTCCTGGAGCTCCAGCTGTCGAGCCATCTGGTCCCCAGGCATTGGTGTCTGCCGCGGAGTCGTTGGAAGGGGCAGAGAGGCAGCCGTCCATGGCGACGGTCACGCTGATCCCTCTCGCCGATGATGCCGCCACGGCCCAGTCCGTCTTGCACCAGACGAAGGCTGCATTCACCCGAGAGTGGGATCAGCTTGCGGAAGAGCGGCGCTTGGTGAAACTAGTCGATGCCAAAAACAAGGAGCTCGAGGTGAAGGCCATGAAGGCCCATGCTGTTGTTGATGTCCGTGTGAAGTTGTGCGAGGATCAGCGGCTGGCGTGAGTCCGCCACGATGATGTCGTTACTGATGCGGAATGGGACTTGGCGGTGAAGGTGGAGGAGGTCTCCCGGAGCCTCAGCGTGCTGGAGGAGAAGCGTCGGGCTATGCAGGACTCGGAGCTAGATACCAAGCGCCATGAGGACGATCTGGAGCGTCATGCTCGGGAGCTCGCCGACCGAGAGGAAGCTGTGCGGAGGGTGGTGGAAGGCCTCCTGGCCTTCCACACGACCGAATCTCAAGGGATCTAGGACTTTCTAGCCCGTGCCGAGGTGGTATTTGAACCCCTCGGCCTTGGTCCCGTGCTGCGCGGGGAGCCATCTCAGGGGGTGGCCCAGCTGCTTCGCGTTTTGGACTCCCTTTGCTCGTCGTTGGGGTCAGTGGAAACTGTCCTCACAAGGTGGCTCGTGGTCGAAGGAAGGGAGCTAGCTGAGCTGGTGGATTCCCATGTCTTGGTATGCTTCCAGAGCTGGTACTCAAAGATCCCGCTGGAGCCGGCGGAGAAAGTCCCCCTTGATGAGCGAGAGGAGGAGGTGAGGGCCGAAGTCCAGGACCTTGCCAAGCAGGTGGCCTCTTCGTTCAAGCGGTCTTAGGCCAGGGCTCCAGGCGGAACACCTTTGTAACCGGGGATGGCCTCTTTGTATAAATATATGTTAATGAATTTGAATCCATGTTTTTTGTTGGCTTGTCTTCTGCTTTTCAAATTGCTGCCCCAAGTCCTTCTTCGCATAAGGTCCTAAATTGCTTTTGATGATGTCGTTAGCCTTTGAGGGACCATCGTTTGCACAGTTGACTTGGCTTATTTTTTCAATAGTTGACATACTACCTATGGAACCCCCTTAGAGGCCCCCTGGTAGGTGTGGTCGGATTTTTGGGTACGCCTACCACTTGAGCGCAGGGTGTCTTTGACTGGCCCCTAGCAGAGTGGGGGAGCATGAGTGGTTGACCACAGTGTGACCCTTCCAAAAGCGTCGAGCTTTTCCTGAGTGTTGGCGTTGACAGCGGGCCCCTTGGGTGACGCTGGAGCTGGATGCTCCGGCGTCGCCCACCATCGTCGTATATGGGTCGACGGCAGGCCCCGCTGGGAGGTGCCGGAGCTGGCTGCTCTGGCGTCGCCCTCCATCATTGTAAAGTCATCGATGGTAGGCCCCCTAAGAGGTGCAAAGCTGGATGCTCCGGAGTTGCCCGCCATCGTCGTAGATGCATCGACGGCAGGCCCCTGGTGTACAGGATACCACAAGAGAAACTTGTTAGCAACAAGAGCGGAGCAGGAGAGTGTACCCACTTATTAGCGCTTGTTGCTGTCGTCATCATGCTGGGACATTGATGGCAGGCCCCTTGGGTGATGCCGCAGCTGGATGGTCTGGCATCATCCACCATCGTTGTAGATTCATCGACGGCAGGCCCCTGGGAGGTGCCGGAGCTGGCTGCTTCGGTGTCGCCCTTCATCGTTGTAAAGTCATTAACGGCAGGCCCCTGGGAGGTGCCAGAGCTGGATGCTCCGGCGTGGCCCTCCATCGTCATAAATTCTTCGATGGTGAGCCCCCTGGGAGGTGCCAGAGTTAGATGCTCCGGCATCACCCGCCATCGTTGTATATGCGTCGTCGGCAGACCCCTAGTGTACAGGATGCCACAAGAGAAGCTTGTTAGCAACAAGAGCAGGGAAGGAGAGTGTACTCACTTATCAATGCTTGTTGCTGTTATCAACATGCTAGGACGTCAACGGCTGGCCCCTTGGGTTATGCCAGAGCTGGATGCTCTAGCGTCGTCCACCATCGTCGTAGATTTGTTGATGGCAGGCCCCCTGGTAGGTGTCGGAGTTGGCTGCTCCGGCGTTGCCCTTCATCGTCGTAAAGTCATCGACGGCAGGTCCCCTGGGACGTGCCAGAGCTAGCTACTCCGGCGTTGCTCATCATAGTAACCTGCTATGTATGTCCTACATACATAGTAACCTGCTATGTAATTTCCTTGGATGATGCCGGAGCTGGATGCTCCGATGTTCCTTATCATCATCACCTGCTCGGTATGTCCTACACACATAACAGGGGTGCATATTTTTCGCTCGTTGGTGATCTTTTCCTATTCTTTTTAGCTTTGCCATGTCTTACAGTCCTGGGCTAGTACGTGGGGTTTGGGTAATTTGGTGCATTAGCACCCGGGACCCAACTCCCATCTTACTCGGGGTGTGAGCATCCTTGCCCTCAGTACTTAGCCGTAGCACTCGAAGGCAAAGCGCGCACGCTTAGGGTACAAGACCAGGCTAAGCAGGTTGCACGCTCTGGACCTCCAGCTTGGCGTAGGCCTTTCGTGGGGGACCATTTGGCACCACAGGACCCCAAGTAAGAGGGCAGCCCCGAGGTCCCAAAACACCTTGCAAGTACCTCAAACAAGTCCGCCTTCAGCAAGGTTGCATAACTCTACTAGGGGTGATATAGAAAAAATTTCACCAGGTATATGAAGATAATATACGAAAGAACGAGACTAGTCTGATCGATCAAAAAATTAACAGGTAATTAAGTGAACATAAGAGAAAGCATATGGTAAGATAGTGATTTTTTTAAAATTGGCATTCATAGGAGGGGACTGGATTTACAATAAGGCAACGACCCACTCTGGTTGGCAAGGGAGGTAGAGTGTTCATGCTTAGGGTACGGGACCAAGCTAAACGGCTGAACACTCTGGACTTGTCCCCCCAGAGTTTGGTTGTCTTAAGTGCCATTCCTTGGCACCATGAGACCCTACACCGTCTTACTATATCCTTAGGGATAGAACTTACGTAGGTGCTCTATGTTCCAAGGGTTGGGGAGGGGCTCTCCTTCTTCTGTGGCCAGGTAGGCACACCCGGGGTGGGATACTTGTGTCACTCGGAAGGGGCCCTCCTAGCCGGGGGAGAGTTTGTGTGACCCTTCTCGAGAAAGTATATGCCGCAACACCATGTCACCCGTCTGGAGCTCTCTACTCTACACGAGCCGCTCATGGTAGCGCCTGAGCGCCTGTCTATAACATGCGTTTCGGATGGTGGCATGCCACTTTGCTTCGTCGACGAGTCGATATCTTCTCGTCGGAGCTGGTCCTGTGATGCTTCATCAAATGCTCGAACTCAGAGTGAGCCCACTGCAATCTCTAGGGCGAGGACGGCCTCAACCTCATACACCAGGAAGAAAGGTAATGCTCTAGTGGCGTGGGTAGGTGATGTCTAGCTTGCCCATAGCGCACAAGGGAGTTCGTCAACCCACTTGACACCATGCTTATCTAAGTTGTTATACGTGAGTGTCTTGAGGCCCCTAAGGATCTCAGCATTGGCCCTTTCAAATTGACTGTTGTTCTTTGGATGAGCCACGGATGCATAACAAACTTGGATGCCAAGGTCTTCGCGGTAGTCCTCGAACGCTGCACTAGTGAACTGGGACCTGTTGTCGGTGATGATCCTGTTCGGGACCCCAAACCTGCAGACAATCGACTTGATGAACTTGACTGCGGACTCCTTATTGATGTTGATCTGGGGCTGCCTCCGGCTACTTCGTGCACTTGTCTATAGCGAAGTAGAGGAACCGGTACCCTCCGAGTGCCCTAGGGAAGGGTCCCAGGATATCCAGCCCCCAGACTGCGAAAAGCCTGGAGGGTAGGATCAACTATAGTGTATGCGCCGGAGTGTGAATTTTCTTGGCGTGGAACTGGCACACCTGGAATCTCTTGACCAGCTTGACAGCGTATTGTAGTGTTGTTGGCCAGTAGAAGCCACGCCGGAAGGCTTTGCCAACCATCATGCGGAATGTTGCGTGATTCCCGCACTCTACTTTGTGGATCTCTGCGAGCAAGTCTCCGCCTTCCTCCCGAGTTATGCACCGTAGCAGTATGCCATTTGCCACATCGGCAGAGGTCACCTTCTACTAGCATGTAGTGTTTCACCATCCTCACGATCCTCTCAGTGGATACTGGATCCTCTGGGGGATGTTGTCCTTCAGATAGTCCTGGATCTCTGTGATCCATGCATCGTAACTCTCCCGAGCTTCTGGGTCTCAGAAATCGGGCGATCTGGGGTCCCTGGTGATGCACAAGAACCTTGGTGGCCCCCATGGTTGCAGGGCTGCCATGATCGCCAGCTCTGTGGTGCTGGGCTTGCCTTCTTCATTAGGCCCCATAGTCTAGCGGTCGGCCGCACCAACCTCCTGCCGAAGACCACGTAGGCCTAGCAGTCAGATGCCATGGTTGACAGGGCGTTTGCAATGGAGTTGTCGGCGCGTGGCACATGGTAGATATCCAAGGCCTCGAAAGTAGCTTTTGGTTTCTTGATGTGCAATAGGTACGCCGCAAGCTGGGGGTCGTTGCAGCAACACTCTCCCCAGACCTGCTTGATGATCAGTTGGGAGTCTACCTTGACTAGCATCTACCTGACACCAAGACCCTGTGCAGCTGTGAGTCCGTAGATGAGGGCTTTGTACACTGCCATGTTGTTGGTCGCCTTAAAGTCAAGGCACACCATGTACTTGGATTGCTCCCCTGTTGGAGAGGTGAGCAGTACACCGGCTCCAGCCCCTTTCTTCCGCGAGGATCCATCGAAGAAGAGTGTCAAGTGAGGTCCGGTAAGCACCGATCCCCTGGGCCCCAGCTTGCTAATTTCCCGGCCCACTGGGTTGCTTGGTGAGGGAGTCCACCCAGTGACAAAATCCGCTAGCGCTTGGCTGTTGATTGCATGCCGCGGTATGAAGTCGAGCTCGAATTCCGCCAGTTTAGCGGCCCATTTGGCGATATTTACTATTGTGTTAGGGCTGCGCAGCACTACCCCCAGTGGGAACGATGTCACCACAGAAACTCTGTGTGCCTGAAAGTAATGGTGGAGCTTCCTCGATGCGATTAGTACCACATAGAGCATCTTGTGCAATTCAAGGTACCTTGTTTTTGCTTCATGTATATCTATGTTGATGAAGTAGACCGGACGTTGGATGGTCCGGGATCCCCTTGGAGAATCTGGCGCATCCTCTTCCATCTGCTCCAGGCCCAGAGACTCCATGTCCCCAGGGCCTGGTCCATCCTTTGGGGGCTGGAACACAAACGCTCCTTGATCTCCGGGGCCCCGTAGGGGGACCTGATCATCATTTGGGGCTAGGACCCAGAGGCTCCTTGCTCTCTGGGGCCCCCTAGGGGGACCCGGGCATCCTCTGGGGGCTGGGATCCAAAGACTCCTTGCTCTCAACGGCCGCCTAGGGGGAACCAATCATCCTCTATGGGCTGGGACTCCTTACTCTCCAGGGCCCCCTAGGGGGACCCGAGCATCATTTGGGGGTTGGGATCCAGAGGCAACCCTGTTGTCGGGCCCCCCTGTGAGCTCCAAGAATTGGGGCTCATAATCAGTTGCAGGGACACCTTCCGTCTGTCGGGGCTGCTGGGGACCGGCCTGCTCTGCAACCAAAACCATACTTACTAGCTCTGTTGTGGCGGTGATGTAGAGGTACAAGGGATACCTTGGCTCCAGTGCCACCATTATGGACATCGACGTCAACTACTGCTTCAGCTCGCGGAACACCCTCTCTGCTCCTCGGTCCAAACGAATGGTCCGGACTGACGCAAGAGTTTGAAAAACGGGAGGGCCCGCTCAGCCAGCCTATAGATAAACCGGCTGAGTGCTACCAAGCAACATGCAAACTTCTGCACGTCCATGATGAGGGCTGGAGGCCACATCAGCTCCACCGCCTTGATCTTCTTTGGGTTGGCCTTAATCCCTCGGTGTGAGATCAAGAAACCAAGTAGCTTCCCAGCTTTGACTCCGAACACGCACTTGTCGGGATTGATCTGTCAAAGACTAGGGCGAGGTTCTATAGCAATGATGTATGTGTCTAAATTTTTACTACAATATCATGTACATACACCTCTACTAGGTCCTGAATGAGGTCCCCAAATGTTTTATGCATGGCACGTACAAAGTTGGGGAGGGCATTTTTAAGACCATAAGGCATGGAGACATAGCAGTAAAGGCCATCTACGGTTATAAATGCGTATGTTCTTCGTCCTCTCAAGATATTAGGATTTGGTGAAACCTTGAGTAGGCAACTAGAAAGCATACCATATCACATCCCAAGGTTGAATCTATGATTTGATCTATTCTAGGGAAAGGGAAAGGATCTTTAGGACATTCCTTGTTGAGGTTGGTGTAGTCGATGCACATCTAGAGCTTATCGATGGCCTTAGGGACCACAACAAGATTGGTCAGCCATCTGGGATGGTGGACCTCCCGTATGAAGCTAGCATCGAGTAACTTCTTGATCTCTTCACGGATGAAGTTTTGCCGCTCGATGGACTGCTTACGAGGCCTCTGCTGTGTTGGCTGGGCGTCGGGGTAGATCTTCAAATGGTGCTTGATCACTTCCCTGGGGATGCCTGACATCTGCAACGGTTGCTAGGCGAATACATAGACGTTAGCTCGCAGGAAAGAGGCGAGCGTTGACTCCTGCTCTTTGTCCAGTCTCCCCACGATACGGGTGGTCTGAGCAGCATCAGAGCCAATCTAGATTGTCTTGATCGGCATGTCGTCGTGATCGAAGGGCTGCACCCGTGGTGCAGCGGTGCGACTATGTGCACCTGAGTCTGGTGGGGGCTGACTGGATCTAGCATCGCTCAGGGCAGGTGTTGGGGCCACTGCCAACGCTCAGAGCTTCTCCAAAGCCATCACCGCAGCAGCGCGATCTCCGCAGATCTTGAGGACACCGGAGGAAGTTGACATCTTGAGAACGCGGTAGCCGTAGTGGGCTACAGCCATGAACTGGTACAGAGCTGGTCTGCCGATGATGGCATGGTAGGGGAGGCTAACCTCCACGACGTCGAATAGGATATTCTCCGTCCTGAAGTTCTCGGGTGTCCCGAGGGTCACCCGGAGGTGGATGCTGTTGTGCGGGATAATACTCCCCGGCCCTACCGCAAAGAATGGTCTCGATGGGGCAAGCCTGGACACGGGAATCTTCAGCTTGTCGAAGGTCGCACGGTTGATGAGGTTGAGGCCAACCCCACCATCTACTAGGAAGTGATAGAACTTCACGTTGGCGATGGTGGGGGCGACAAGGAGGGGCAGTAGACCGGCTCCCGCCATGTTCTCGGTGCAGTCAGAGGCGTCAAAGCTGATCGGTGTCTCCATCCATCTGTGATGCGATGCCAAGGCATGAGTAGAGGCTGTTGAAGCAATTGCCCGACACAGGGTCTTGACCGCATTCCTGGATGCGGGTTCCCAAGATCCTCCACAGATGACGTAGAGTGCTTTGAGACGCTCGTGGTCGCTGTTGAGGTAGAGGTTCACTGCCTGGTGAACTATTTCCACGGCGCGTTCGGGCCTTTGGAACTCCATCTCCACGTCTTTGTCGACATGCTGGTTGATCCTTTGCGGCATGATCTTGCCGCGACTCGAAGGCTTGATGGACACATGGTGGTGAAAGCGCCACCACTTTTTTGAGTGAAAATGTCCCTACCTGGTGC
Organism: Tuctoria greenei; assembly: GCA_036927565.1. NCBI lineage: Eukaryota > Viridiplantae > Streptophyta > Magnoliopsida > Poales > Poaceae > Tuctoria > Tuctoria greenei. The sequence goes on from JAYESD010000009.1 coordinate 9,200,892, forward strand.
GCCAAATGTCGAAGTGTTTATGCGACACTTCCCCCAGATCTGCAAAGGAGTAGCCCGTGGAAGTTCTTGTTCGGCAGGGCTTAGGCCTCAATCAAGTGTACGCACGTATGAGGGTGTACGAGTGTGACACCCAGTTCAAAAAATGAACCAAGTGCAGTATATGTGTGCCCAGGAAGTTCAACACACATACACGAGTGCAATCACAAAGGATATACAGAAAATTACCAAAGAACCAAATTAATTAACCACTTTTATTATAGAATTCATAATATCCTCGAAAACAAGCTCTAATGAATATTAATGACAAGTTCAACTAATGCAGCAGAAATAAACTAAACTGAGCAAGCTAAGCAAATAAGCAGCATAAGCAAATAAGGGCTAGCGCAGCTCCAAACACTCCACAGGCAAAGTTGACGGTAGGCACGGCCTAGAACTCCGCAATATCGTTATTATACTCCCAATCCTGACCTGCAACTATTGGTGGGGGAATTGCAAGGGTGAGTACATGCTGTACTCAGCAAGTGTGAAAAGTATGACATGTAGCCGATTCAAATGATGAATATAATAATGGCTAAGTGCTGAAAAGTATATCAAAACATTTGAAAAGAAAAATATTATATGTATGTGAAATAAACCCATCGTAACCATGTAATCATCATCATTCCAATCCATATTCAATACCATCATCCATATTCCATATTTCTCATTACCAATAACTATAATCAATATCAGAATTAATCCTTAACCAGCCATAACCATCACCAAACCATAACCATCCCAATACCAAGTCCCTTCTAATCATGTAGGTCATCCAGGCGCTCATAGCCGGGAGCACGACTATCATGATAGTTATATTAGATTCTGCTGAGTTTGTACCACTTTACCCACATGTTTGTGATTTCATCACCCGTCGGTGACTAAAGAACCTCCCTTATGCCAATTACACTTCCGTTGGTGTGTGGCCAAGAGATCACAAAATAGCCTTTACAAAGGGATTACTAGCCTATTTAGACCCCACTGAGGTTTCACCGGTGGTGATGCCTCCAACTGAGCACATCTTCAACCAAGAGCCCCCTCTTGAGCCATTTGGATCCCAGTGTAGTCCCACCAATCATCAACAAACCCAATCTAACTACCCCTTCCCCGAGCATCCTTAATGGTCCGAATAGTACTGGCAAAGCCCTAATTAATCAGCTATGCCGCACCCATACTTGGCCTCGTGGTGGCACTGTAATTCTGGCTTATTCTCGCATGAACCGGTCCTTAGATCTAAAGCAAGCAAACCACCATGACATCCAACCCATCCACATACCGGGCTTTCTTAGATCACCCATTACCATACCGTATTGACCAGTTCATGTTAATCATAATCTCATAAATACATCATTAATGTGTAGTTGTCGAAGGTCGTAAACGACACTTCCCCTGGACCTGCTTAGAGAGCAGCCCGCGAAGGTTCTTTGGATTCACTAGGGCTAGTCCCAGGAGATCGAACGCAGCAGGATGATGAACACAGAGGGTTTACGTGGTTCGGGCCGCCGGAGCGTAACACCCTACGCCCACGGGAGTGTTTGTGTATTGCATTGCTTGAGCGTGTATGAGTCTTAGTCTAATTTTCCGTTCCCTTGCAAAGGTCGTCTGCAGAGTCCTTCTATAGTTCAAGGATTCTGTAGTCACAAGGTGGGCCCCAGGACCCGACAGGTGGTCCCGGGGAGAGCCAAATCCTATACAAGATCTAGGATTAATTGCTATCTACTTCCCTTTGTCAGGGGTGTCAATGCGCCGTCCCGTTGCATCGTGCGTCAAGGCTACACATAGTTGGTGATGATGGTAGTGCATGTCCCGTTCGTCTTGTCCTCGCGGCCCATTCGTCCGTCTTGCGGTGTGGGTCTGTACCAGCTACTTGGACAAGACAGGACACTGGAACCTTGACCTTCGCATGCGCAACTCAGCTTGCCTGGGGAAGGCGCACGTACTTAATGCCTGTCTGAGTAGCGCACGCCTTCCTTTACTGTGGCTTCCTACCGCACTGAGTCGATCGTCCGCCACGTGGTTGCGCTGGAGCTTGCCTTTGTGGGGAGTCGAGCACTTGAAGGAACAGGCCACGTGGTGCATCCGGAGCCCACCCCTATGGAGCGGTGGAGGCTCAGCCCTGCTGGCCACGTGGTAGTTCTGGTGCCTTTCCCTGCGAGGGCGCGGGCCTGGCCCCGAGGTCCCGATTGACCGCATGGTGGCTCTGGAGCTCACCTCAGCGGGGAGGCGAGGGTCCAGTTCTCTCGGCCACGTGGCAGCTTGGGAGCCTCCCCCGACGGAGGGGTAGGATCTGGTCCTTCCCCCCACGATGTGGCAGCCTCGGATTCGGCCTCTTAAGTAGAGGTAGAGTCCTTAGCGGTTTTCTCCCTATGCGCGGGGGTACCCGGTCTGCGAGGTACCGACAGTGGCCCCCGAGCCCACCTCGGGAGAGTCGTCAATACCGCAGGTGGGGTCTTCTTCCTTTTCTTCCCGCGCAACTCTTTCGATTCCACTTCGGGGCAGTTCCTCAGGCGACACGCCACTGCCGTTGTGGCGACGTGTCCCCTTCTGGTATGTGGAGGTGCCGAACAGGCGCTGCGCGACATGAATTCTGCCTTCAATTGTGCTTTAACTGCGGTGGTTCCCATGGTGGCTCCTGCACTTCTGCTGCTTTTGCCCTTTGGAAACCACCGAGTTACCTCCCGCATAGCTAGCCACCCGGCTCGCCTTCTTTATCGAGCGACCCGGGCCCTCATGTCATTGCCTACGCGGGACCATTGCTCTTCTACTAAGGCTGCGGCGATTCACACTTTTGCGCCTGTTGGCCTGTAGAGGTGCATAAAAAGAGAACTTTCCCCCTGAGTGTCCATTCTCCCGCCTCTGCACCCCTGCGCTCTTGCTTTTTGCCTCAAGCCCAGCTCTTGCGCTCTAGCTCCCAATCTCCCCGTCCAGCGCCTCCTCCTTCAACCCTCATGGCGAGCATCTTGCCCAAGTCCAGGCTGTCCAGGTCCGCTGACCTAGCCCCCATGCGCCGGCTTCTCGGCTGGCATACTCCTGAGCGGGGGATGTGGCTCCGTCCCGGGAGGCTCCCGTTGAGCCTCTCCGCCGAGGAGATGGTTCTCTTTTCATCGTACGTGGTGGCCCGCTTCGTCCCGCCAGCATCTGCCTTCCTAGTCATGCTCCTGGAGACCTTCGGCCTCCAACTCCACCACCTCGCGCCGAACTCGATCGCCATGCTGGCGGTCTTCGCTCGTTCGTGGGGGTGATGCCGTTGGTGAAGCTCTTCCGATACTTTTTTGTACTGAGGGCCACCGGCAGGAGCTCGAAGGAGCACCTCAACGCCTACTACTTCCAGCGTCGAACAAAGGTCCCCACGAGGTACATTGCTTCCTTCAACTCAGCACGGTGGGAGCTGTGGCGTGAAGATTGGATGATCGCCAAGGCCGAGGCTCACGACCGGATGTGCCTCCCCACCGGGATCCCCTACTCTGAGCGGTCATTCTCGGAGGAACGCCTAGAGCTGGAGGAGGCGTTCAACCCGGTGCTGGAGAGGATCCAGATGCTGGCGGACCACGGGCTGTCGTCTGCCATGGTGCTGAGGGACTTCATGTCCCGTCGCATAGCTCTGCTGCAGCACCGCGCCCGTCCGGTGTCGATGTTCACTGGCCTGTTGGACTGCACCCGGCTCGAGACCAGCCCCGACTCCAACCTGGGCGAGCAGTAGCTGCTCGACATGCTGACCCGAGTCTGCCCCGACGACATCTCCCTTGAGGCACTGGCTCTTCCGTCGGCCTGCCGCCCCTTGTGCTCGGACACCGAGCTGAGGAGGCAGCTGCTGAAGACGATGCCGACCCTCGACGAGTCTGGGCTAGCGCAGCGCCAGATCGGGGACTCGTTCTGGGGGGTCAACATCGCCGACGACGCTGGGGGAGGCGAGGATCCCTTAAGCGACGACGGTTCTTCAAGCGACGACTCCTCGAGCGGGCCCCAACATCGTCCATGGGGTGGCGTCGACGCCTCTGCCGACAAGGGGAAGGGGAAAGTGCCGGTTCTAGTGCCGGACTTGACCCCCAAGAAGCGCGCTAGGTCGCCGCCGCCGGCCCCTTCTGCCCCTCGTCAGGACTCTGGAGCCATGCCACGCACGTCGTCAGGGGGCGCCGATGGCGCCACTTTGCTACCTGAGTCCTCCACTCGCAAGAGGGGGAGACTCCTCAACGCCGACGGGGCCCCAGCGTTCTGTCTCCATTCGGAGGGGTGCCAGACCTCAGGGGTGATACCGACGCCACCACCACAGGGGACCCCAACACACTCAGCGGCCCCCGCCGTGGGTTCGAGGGGTCCGAACCCCCCAACCCTTTTGGGAAGCGGTGGAACTTCAGCGTCCCCCGGTAAGCTTGCACATATTTTACCTTGGGTGTTATTTGCTGTGCACCTACCCTGCCATTTTCTTATGATCTGAGTTTGCTTGATTTCAGCGCCACCACAGCTACTCCACCTCCACCCGAGGGCACTGCTGCTGGGGGGTTTGCCGCTCCAGCCGACTCGCGGGGATCTTCTGCAGCCTTGGGCCCTGCCCCAATGCACTGGGCTGCTGCCGCCGGGGTGCCCTGGGCCTCCGTGCCCGAGACCCCCGTAGCGGCTGCCGAAGCCCAGCTACGTGCACCGATGACCGTTGCCGCGCCCGCCAACGACTGCGCATCCACCGGCTACTCCGTGCTGGCCGATGCCGCCGCGCCCTCCGACACTGCTATGTCGGTTGGCGCCACCGCCCCGGGTGCTGCCATCGGGGAGGGGACCCTGGTCCCCGTCTCCCCAGTGGTCCTCCAAATGGAGGACGATATTGAAGATGTGGGGAGGCAGGGGCCCGCTGCTACGGTGGAGCCTCTCCCCCTGACTGAGGCTATGGCCGTGGCCTACTCCGGCTTCCGGCAGGCTCAGGCGGCCCTCGCCCGGGAGAAAGGGCGGCTTGAAGACGAGGACGACCAGCTCTGGGAATGCGCGAGGACCCTGGAGGCCCAGACTCGGCTAGCGAAGAGCCGAGCGGCCCCGCGGGAGGCGGTTGTTCAGGAGGAGATGAAGATCCTCGAGCAGGAGGGCGACCTCATCGCCCAGCCAGACGCCATCACCCAGAAGCTGAAGGCAAATGCCGAGGCTATCCACGCTGAGTCCAGCTTCTGCCTCCAGTCCTGCGAGGACCTTCAGCACCTGCTGTCCCTTCGAGAGGCTGCTCTAGCCGAACGGGAGCAGGAGCTGGTGGCGAAGCAGGCCGAGGCGGAGGCGACCTGTCGCGGGCTCATCCTCCAGCAGGAAGGGGCGAGAGTCCGCACCGCCGAGCTAGACCGCCGGGAATCCGCCGTGGCTGAGGCGCAGTAGGCCCAGTCCGTTGAGTGCCAGGCCCTCCTGGACGGCGAGTTCAACACCGCCCTCAAGGAGGGTGACTTGGACCACCGCGAGAAGGGGGTCGGCGAGTGCGAGAGGGCCCTGGCAGCCAAGGAGAAGCAGTTCCTGGATGGCGGCCCCCGGGCGTTGGCGGCGGCCCAGCAGGAGGTGGAGGAGCTCTGGGCGACGCGCTCTGCTGAGGCCCGGAAGGTCTGGGAGTTCCTTGGCGGTGCCGACTCGGCTCTGGTGCCGCTCGACTTCAGCACGACACGCGTGGGGGAGCCAGCGCAGGAGGTGAGCCAGGTGTTCTCGGCGCTTGACTCCACCAGCTCAAAGATGGGGGCGCTGGGGGCCGTCATCGAGAACCAGCTAGAGGCCGAAGGGAAGTTGCTGGTGAAGGAGGTGGTGACGCACATCCTGTCCTGCTTCCGGAGCTAGTACCCAAACGTCCCTCCGCAGTCGGTCCTCGAGGGGCCCATCACCGAGAGGGAAGAGGCCACCAAGTCTGAAGTTTCGGATGCGGTGGCGCTCATCGCCTCAAGGTTCCAGCGGAGCGGCTGAGGGCTCCCCGGGCGCTTGTTTAAGTTTTTCTCTTTCTGCTTTTTTCTTGTGGTTGGTTGTGGCGACAAACTTTTTATTTGTGTAACAAAAAATCTCTCTGTGGTGCCTTTTATACTCAGCTTGTTTTTATTTCCAGCAATATCTTCTAGCTGCTTGTTGTTCCTTAGCTTCCAGGACCTGCCGTCCCCCAAAGTATGGCCCCCTGACAGGCGTGGCCAGTTGTTATGGGCACACCTGTCATACACTTAGGACTTAGGGCGGACCGGTGCAGGCGGATCTTAGGATGCACAAGTAGTATTGCCGTACCTGAGTATGCAGGTACGTCGACATCGGGCCCCTTGGGGGTGCTGTCGGAGCTTCAGTCCGGCGGTGGTCACCATCTTTGTTGAGAAGTCGACAGCGGGCCCCCTGGGGGTGCCGCCGAAGCTCCAGTCCGGCGGTGCCCGCCATCTTCGGTGATAGGTCGACAGCGGGCTCCCTTGGGGTGCGACCGGAGCTCCAGTCCAGCGGGTCCCACTGTCTTCGCGGGTACTCTGACGGTGGTTGCCGGAATAACTTCCTCAAAGACCTATATATAGATCAAAAAAGAGAAGTAATTCTGTCCGCTGGTCACTTCACCCCTGCTCTTGTAGTGTTGCTTGACTTACGATCCTGGGCTGACTCGTGGGGCTTGGGTAATTCAGTGCATCTGCACCTAGGACTCGTCGTCCATACTACCCAAGGGTGGTCAATCTAGCCCCCAGTGCTCGGCTGCAGCACTGGGGAGGCAGAGCGCACAGGCTTAGGGTACAGGACCAGGCTAAGCAGGCTGTGCCCCTGGACCTCCCGCTCGGCGTAAGCCTTTTCCGGGGGATACCATATGGAGACACAGGCCCCCGAGTATTGGAACATCCGAGGCCCCAGGCACATTGCAGGTACCTCAAGCAACCCCACGTGCAATCAAGACAGCAAGGCTCCCACTATTGCTAAAGCAGGGGAAAAATGACAGCGCTCATGATAGATCACGAGCTATGGCGGGCTTACAGCAACATCATAAAAATTAAAGATAATTTTTGAATTGACAAACCCTATACCAGGCAGGACAATATTCTTTCATTGTAGTTTCTCATAAGATGGAGCAGTCTTTACAAGGGGAATAACCCGGACTGGGTGTCAGATGAAGTCGAGTGCACATACTTAGGGTTCTGGACCAGGCTAAGCGGAATGTGCACTCGGAGCCCCAACCCCCTAGCCTAAGTGTTGTCCTGAGACAATATGTAACTTTTACAATGAAATAACATTGTCCCAACCCTGGTCTAGGGGTAGAACTTACGGAGGTGCTCGATGTTCCATGGGTTGGGTGATCGCTCTCCATCCTTCGTAGCCAGGCAGACACATCCTGGGCGGCAAACCTCTGTTACCCTGAAGGGACCCTCCCAGCTGGGGGAGAGTTTGTTAGACCCTTCCCGGGAGAGTATGCGGTGCAACACCAGGTCGTCTACCTTTAGCTCCCTACTCCACACGGTCCTCTGGTGGTAGCACCGGAGTGCCTGCCTGTACCGTGCATTTCGGAGAGCCGCTCGCACTCGTCCCTCGTCGACGAGGTCCAGGTCTTCACTCCGGAGCTGGTCCTACGCGGCTTCGTCGTACCTCCAGGCACGGGGGAACCCATGGTAATTTCTGGGGGGAGGACGGCCTCTGCCCCGTACACCAAGAAGAAATGCGTTTCCCCCTTGGCCCGGCTGGTTGATGTCCGGCTAGCCCACAGCGCACACGGAAGCTCATCCACCCAATTTGCACCATGCTTCTCAAGGTGTGAGAATGTGCGAGTCTTGAGGCCCTTGAGGATCTCTTCATTGGCCCTCTCGACCTGCCCATTGCTCTCTGGATGAGCAACATATGCATAGTAGACTTGGATCCCTAGGTCCTCACAGTATTCCTGGAACGCTGCACTTGTGAACTGGGTCCCATTATCATTGATGATTCTATTCGGGACCCCGAACCGGCAGACGATCGACTTAATGAACTTTACTGCTAACTGCTTGTTGATGGTGACGACATGGGGCAGCTTCCGGCCACTTGGTGAACTTATCTACGGTGACGTAGAGATGCCGGAATCCTCTGACGGCTCTGGGAAAGGGTCCCAGGATGTCCAACCCCCATACAGTGAATGGCCATGAGGGAGGGATCATCTGCAGTGCATGACCTGGTGTGTGGATCTGCTTGGCATGGAACTGGCACGCCTTGCATCTCTTTACCATCCCGGCGGCATCCTGGAGTGCTGTCGGCCAGTAAAAGCCATGCCGAAAGGCTTTACCGACCAGCGTGCGAGAGGACGCGTGGTTCTCGCACTCGCCTCCATGGATCTCTGCGAGCAAGTCGCAGCCCTCCTCCCGGGTAATGCATCGCAGTAGGATGTCGTTGGCGCCACGCCGGTAGAGATCCCCTTCCACCAGCATGTACCTTTTAGCCATGCGAACAATCCTTTCTGCCAGGGCATGTTCTTCAGGAAGGATATTGTCTTTCAAGTAGTCCCGGACCTCCGAGATCCATGCATCGGGACTTGCTTGAGCCTCTGGATCTTGGGCGCCCGGTAGCTCGGAGCCCCCGATGGCGCATACAATCCTTGGCGGACTCCATGGTAGCAGGGTTGCCAGCACTGCCAGCTTCGAGGTGCTGGGCTCGCCCCCTTCACCCGGTTCGGCTGCCCGGGCGGTAGGTCGCGTTAACGTCCTTGCAAAGACTCCTCGAGGCACTGGGGCCCCTGTGGAGGCCTTCGTTGACAGGTCGTCTGCGACTGAGTTGTCGGCTTGGGGTACATGGCACAAGTCCATGACTTCAAAGTCCTTTTCCAGCTTCCAGACGTGCAGCAAGTATGTTGCTAACTGAGGGTCGTTGCAGCTGCACTCTCCTTTGGCTTGCTTGATGATCAGCTGGGAAAATTACCACAGAACAAGATTAATTATCAAATTTTATTGCACAAACCATATTATCCTCGAGTACAAACTCTAATAAATATTGATGACAAGTTCAACTATTGCAGTGGAAATAAACTAAATAAGCAAACTAAACAGCTAGGCAGCATAAGCAATAGGTTATAGCGCAGCTCCAATCAACACCACAGGCAAAGCTGACGTTAGACACGGCCTAGGACTCCGCATTATCGCCATTAAACTCCCAATCCTAACCTGCAACTATTGGGGGGGGGGGGGAATTGCAAGAGTGAGTACATGTCGTACTCAGCAAGTGTGGAAAGTATGACATGTGGCTGAATCAAATGACAAATATAATAATGGTTAAGTGCTGAAAAGTACATTAAAACATTTGGAAAAGCAATATATTACATGTATGTGAAGTAAACCCATCATAATCATAAGTAATATCATAATACCAGTCCATACTCCATATCCATCATCATATACCAATATTCATATTCAATACCAGAATTCAATTCATAACCATCCATGACCATAATACCAACCATAACCATTAACAAATACCATCCCAATAACCATCTCAACATCAAATTCCCTCTAATCATGGAAGTTGTCCAGGTGCTCATAACCGGGAGCATGGCTATCATGATAGTTTATTAGACTCTACAGAGTTTGTACCACTTTACCCACGTGTTTGTGATTTCATCACCTTTCGATGACTAAGAACCTCCCTTATGCCCATGACCCGTCGGTCACATTACACACTTCCGTTGGTGTGTGGCCAAGAGATCACAAAATAGCATTTATATAGGGATTACTATCCTATTTAGACCCCACTGAGGTTTCACCGGTGGCGTTGCCTCCAACTTAGCACATGTTCAACCAAGGGCCCCCTCTTGAGCCATTCGGATCCCAGGGTAGTCCCACCAATCATCAACAAACCCAATCCGACTACCCCTTCTGATAGGTAAAGATGAGTCCCGATCTTCCGAAAGGTAATGGGTAAGTCGATTGATGGAGATCTCGACGTTGATGATCCGAGGCTCTCGAGTAGAACACGAACAACCCCTGCAATCACTACACCACCGCTCCGTTGGTTATCAACCGTGCTTCACACGATTGACCACGCCAAGAAGGCTAATCCCTGCAAGTGCAACCGAGAACACAAGCAAGAACAAGGTAGACACGATTTGAAATCGCGAAGTTGGGGTCTCACAAACCGAAGAACGGCGATATTATTGATCTAAGCAAAACCCAATTGTCTATGGTGGCTAGCATGGAGTATATATAGGTGGGAGAACTTCCAAGGGGGTGTTAGGGTCGTGACCTAACCCTAAGACACGAAAATAATGGAATTAGACTTGATACAAGACCCAATGGCCCAATACGGTGGCGCAGCACCTTGACAGATTATGTACTTGATTTTGTTTCGACGATTCCCGTCGATTCCGGAAGAATTTTGACATGGGACCGGCGCCATTGGAAAGGTTATCCTCTCCCCTTTCTGTGCATATGTAGAACGTCCAAAACGGAGTTCGTATGCGTCCTGGGTGTCTGTTTTAGTGCGTACTGCTCCTGGACTCCGAGTTGGATACGATTTGGAGTTTGGTTCGGTTTCCATCTTCTTTGAACGAATTCTCTGGTCTTCCATGTCCCTAATACTCCCTCCAAGTACTCCTTGAACCTCTCCATGGATCCTAATCACAAATAAATCATTAAGTAGCAATCTATGCTCAAAAACATATAAGGAAATATATAAGAACAAGTTCACCTCTGAAATTAATTGTTGTGTATGAAATCTATTGATTGCATCTTGTATGTTCAATGGAGTGTTGTTTGTATCCATAGAAGTGATGTCCTCATCATCCTCCCCTTCTTGAATTGGAGTCGTCCTTGACTCAAGTTCATCTTCTCTTATGTGTTGGTGCAAATGTGCAACGCCATCAAATCTTTTTGTATGCATGAATGGAGGAGGCCCAGGTGGTGGACGACATAGTGCGCCATCTTGATCTTGTCCATCAAATAAGAGTTCACATTCACTTGAGCTAGGATCCCAAACAAATAAACATTGTGCCATGTTTATTTGTGCAATGATAATATGCATGATCTCATCATTCTCCCCTTCTTTATGACAAGCCGTCCTCGGCTTGCTCGTATGTCGAGGAAAAAGGATTGCTTTGGGGGTAGAATGATGAGTGGGTTTAGGCCCGATCATCCAAAAGGTAATGGGTAAGTCGATTGATGGAGATCTCGACGTTGACGATCCGAGGCTCTCGAGTAGAACACGAACAGCCCCTGCAATCACTACACCACCGCTCCGTTGGTTATCAACCGTGCTTCACACGATTGACCTCGCCAAGAAGGATAATCCCTGCAAGTGCAACCGAGAACACAAGCAAGAACAAGGTAGACACGATCTGAAATCGTGAAGTTGGGGTCTCACAAACCGAAGTGCGGCGATATTATTGATCTATGCAAAGCCCAATTGTTCATGGCGGCTACTATGGAGTATATATAGGTGGGAGGACGTCCAAGGGGGTGTTATGGTCGTGACCTAACCCTAAGACACGAAAATAATGGACTTAGACTTAATACAAGGCCCAATGGCCCAATACGGTGGAGCAGCACCCTGACAGATTCTGTACTTGATTTTGTTTCGAAGATTCCCGTTGACTCCGAAAGAATTTTGACATGGCACCGGCCCCATTGGAAAGGTTATCCTCTCCCCTTTCCGTGCATATGTAGAACGTCCAAAACGGAGTTTGTATGCGTCCTGGGCGTCCGTTTTAGTGCGTACTGCTCCTGGACTCCGAGTTGGTTACGATTTGGAGTTTGGTTCGGTTTCCATCTTCTTTGAACGAATTCTCTGGTCTTCCACGTCCCTAATACTCCCTCCAAGTACTCCTTGAACCTCTCCATGGATCCTAATCACAAATAAATCAATATATAGCAATCTATGCTCAAAAACATATAAGGAAATATATAAGAACGAGTTCACCTCTGAAATTAATTGTTGTGTATGAACTCTATTGATTGCATTTTGTATGTTCAATGGAGTGTTGTTTGTATCCATAGAAGTGATGTCCTCATCATCCTCCCCTTCTTGAATTGGAGTCGTCCTCGACTCAAGTTCATCTTCTCTAATGTGTTGGTCCAAATGTGCAACGCCATCAAATCTTTTTGTATGCATGAATGGAGGAGGCCAAGGTGGTGGACGACATAGTGCGCCATCTTGATCTTGTCCATCAAATAAGTGTGCACATTCACTTGAGCCAGAATCCAAAACAAATAAACATTGTGTCATGTTTGTATGTGCAATAATAATATGCATGATCTCATCATTCTCCCCTTCTTTATGACAAGCCGTCCTCGGCTTGCTCTTATGTCGAGGAAAAAGGATTGCTTTGGGGGTAGAATGAACACTATCCATATTGCACAACCGCAATGAACAATGCTTCTTTTTTATTTGTTGTCCTTAATGGTCCAAATAGCACTGACAAAGCCCTAATTAATCAGCTATGCCGCACCCATACTTGGCCTCGTGGTGGCACTGTAATCCCGAGTTATTCTCGCATGAACCGGTCCTTAGCTCTATAGCTAGCAAACCACCATGACATCCAACCCATCCACATACCAGGCTTGCTTAGATCACCCATTACCATACCGTATTGACATGTTCATATTAATCATAATCTCATAAATACATCATTAATGTGTAGTATTCTTTTCCCGTCCCAATGGATTTAAGCAAAGCAAAAAGGTAAAAAGCCCATCCCGACTCTCTACCATAAATTCCAGGCGACAAGGATGGTCAAACAACGCTAGTAAACTTCCTACCATAGGATTTCCATCAAATTGATACAAGCATGCAATTTTGCAAACAAAACATTTATTTTAAAACAGGATCAATATGCTTCAAGGACACTTGCCTTGCTCTTGCGGTTGATTAGGGTCAAAGCCTTCAAACTCTTGGTGCTGTATATCCTCCGCGGCACTCTCTAGCGCAAATCCGTCTAATCCGCACAATAAACATACAAACAAGAAACACAATAAAAGAGTGCACAAATATTACTCAATATGACATGACATGCATGATTAATGCAAATGCAAGGTAGACCTTGTTAATAGATTGCTTTTAATGATCACTAACTAGTTCTAATAGCTTTTAACAAGTTTATACAGGTTTGGATGTGATTAGATCTCATTTTAGAATTAATTCAACACAATTTAGTCGGCAAAATTGGACTAGTCTGCAGAAGGCCGGACTAGTCCGCACTTCGCAGAACTAGCGAACTAGGGTTTTCTAGATCGACGTAAATTTGGAGATTAGGGGTTGAATTCATGTAAAGAAAAGAGAATAGAAGGTATACTATGTGTTTAGGACTCCAATGAATCAAGAAACTTGGAGGTAACACTTGGATCTTGATGATCTAGGGTTGGTGATGAACTTGGAGATGAATTGGTGATGAAGAACGAAAGCTTGGCAGAGATCTTGATTCTCTTTACTTTTCTCCTCTTCTTCTTCTTGCTTGGGATCTCCTCCTCCCTCCTTAATGGTGGCTCTCCACTAACTAGGGTTTGGGTGGGGTGGAAAAGTGGCAAATAGATGTCAAGCCAAGGGGTGGGTTGTTTATATAGAGGTGGAGGCTAGGGTTAGGTGGATTTCGAGTTTGAGAGGAGTAGACACTACAAGGATTCCGACCTGTTGCAACGATTGTACTGCAACGAATACTAAATCATTGCAGTAAGCTTGGCTTTTTGCCACGATTCACTAGTTCGTGGCACTAGGATCTATGAAAGTTGCCTAGAGGGGGGGTGAATAGGCTAATTGACCTGCAAATGACTCAATAAAACGAGATTAAATTACAGGGGGCGGACTAGTCCGGTCAGGGGGCGGACTAGTCCGGTCAGCCTGCGTGAATAACCCTAAAAAGATGTTTCTAGCAAGTTTTAGGGGATTTTCTCAATGCTACAAGTGAGTGTATGTTTAAGTCAAGTTGAGCAACAACCTAAACAGGAGCAAGTCAAGTTTCCACATGTTTGTAGCAATGCGGAATATGAAACGAGACTACCAACTCTAGAACAAAGTAATCAATAGAGTAAATGCGAAGAACACAAGGAAACAAGGATTTTTATCCCGAGGTTCGATCCCACACAAGGAATCTACGTCCTCATTGAGGAGTCCACAAAAGGACCGGGTCCAACAACCCTTCCCTCACCAAGTTTACCGCACGGGCCTAACTTGGTTCTCCACTAATCACAACGGTGATTACAAAGTTCGTTGGGGCTTCTCACAAACTGAGGCTCCCACACCACAAAGATGATCAACACAATACAACAAACTCAACACACAGCCCACAAAGACTCAACGAGTGCAAGAGATCAAACCGGGAGCACAAGCGCGATGTTCTTCCTCTTCTCCACCTCACTAAACCCTAATCCACTCAAGAATTAGTTTTAGAGGGAAAGTAGGCAAGAAGGAGGCTTAGGAGTGCTCCAAGTTGGCTGTGGCGGCGCTAGGGTTTGAGTTTTTCCAAGGGTGTTTGAAATGAGGCCGGGGGTCCCCTTTTTATAGAGGTCCCAACCCCAATTTGCTGACTTCAGCAAAAGGACGGACTAGTCCGGCCACTGGCCCGGACTAGTCCGGCCTAGGGGACCACTGACTCCTTTGTCAGGTCCCGACAGCTGACACACGATCGTCACGCTACCCGCCAAACTTCAAATTCAAACGGTCACTTCCAGAACGGACTAGTCCGGTCAACACCGGACTAGTCCGATCACACACAGAGCCTTCTGCTCCGGGTGAAAACGGACTAGTCTGAGGACCACGGACTAGTCCGGCCCCTGGGGCGGACTAGTCCGGTCCTCCCAGACTTAGCCATAGAAGCACCTTTTCTTAGCCAACCCGGACTAGTCCGGCCCCACGGGCGGACTAGTCCGTTCTCACTCAGGACCTCTTGGTCCGGTCCAAAACGGACAGGTCTGTGGTTTTGGGACTTCATCCCAAAACCCACTCACAGCTAGCCGGACTAGTCCGGTCACAAACGGACTAGTCCGATCTCAGTCAGACCCTTCTGGTCCGGCCAGAAATGGACTTGGCCGGCCAGGGACGGACTAGTCCGGCCTCCTGCACGGACTAGTCCGGCCCTATGGCCAGACCACTCAATCACTCATTTCTTTCATAGGTTTGACCTCTAAACCACTTTGAGCTCCCAAACTTGATCTCAATGCACTTGACACACACACCCTCCTATTACTACGGCTAGTCTAACTCAAACACGCTAGAAACCCTAGTTTCTACGCTTCGAGTTGACTCCGTTTCCTTCCTTTTCCTTTTTGAGGGTTTGCGTCTCCAATTGAGTCCATACCTGTGCTAAGATCACTTGAGCTCATTAGCGACTTAATTGTCGTCATCAATCATCCAAAACCCACGGGGAACCTAGATGCACTTTCAATCTCCCCCTTTTTGGTGATTGATGACAACACATTAAGTCCTTCACAAATAAGAGTATAAAGTTTGGTTTTCATAACATGTGTGCGTATGAATGACTCCCCCTCAATGTATGCAACATGTAAAAGAGGTGGAGGAGTTCTTTCATACCCACACATGTTATGGTGGGGTGCCTACGTGATGTGCTCAACAGTTTGTGTCAAGACATGAATAACATCAATACATTCATAAGATTGACAATAAGAGCAATATATTGATAGTAAGCAACATTAACGAGTCTTGCACAAATGTAAACATCCAAGAGCATAAATATGTTACAAGATAAGTCCAACACCACAACACACACCCACAAAAGATTAACTCCCCCTTAACTCTCCCCCTTTGGCATCAAGGCACCAAAAAGGAAAAGAAGGGAGGAAGCTAAGACCTAAGAGCTAGTCCTCATCTTCGCCACTTCCACTCTCCGTGGTCTCGGAATCTTCGACGTCGTCCTCATCATTGACATCGTCGTCGTCATCGTCGGAGTTCCTTGCCGAGGGAGCAGCCCGAGAGGAGCTTCCATCCTCTTGGAGCTGGGCGAGCTCATCGGCGGTGAAGGTGGGGAATGGAGTGATCTCCCCATCACTCACCTCCGGGGAGGACATCGGGACCTCCAGCTTGTCGCACACCGCCTTAAGGTACTTCTCTTGGCGCTTGTGTGCCCTCTGAGCGCGAATCTCTTGCTTCCGGCATGAGGTGAAGATGGCCTTGAAGCACTTGAAGAACGCACTCATGGATTGAGGCGGAGGCGGAGAAGGAGGCGCCACTGGGCGAGACGGAGGATCTGCATTCTTGCGACGAGGAGGCACCGGCACATTTGGCGGCTTCTGGGGGCGCAGAGGTCGGTGCGATACATCCTTGACAAAGGACGCGCCCGATACCTTCTCAATGAGGCACATGATGTAGGGGGCATACCCGCACGCCCTGTTGGGAGTATGCGAGATGTTGAAGATGTCGTCGAAGATGTAATCGACGAGGTTGAACTTTTCTTCCCCATCAATCTGAAGTAGTAGGTGCCTCAGATTCCCTTGAATCACCCCAGCATCACCATCCTTTGGTGCTATCGTCCGTCTGAGGATTCTGTTCATGATGCTGTAGAAGGGCTTGATGTTTCGAGCGAGTCCGGCATCAAACGGGAGGTGGCTTGGATACATGTAAGCCAGCTCCTCACGATCCACAGCCTTGAGGTTCGAGATAATGATCTCGTGGTCCATGTGAGCCTCAAGACCAAGGATCCTTGCAAACTCAGCATAGGTGACAGAGTATTGCTCACCATGAGTCATCCAGATAATTTTCCTGTCACCAGAGGTTGAAAAATAGATTGTGGAGTAGAATTGGAGAATGATTTCCACATTCCAATCATATTTGAAGCCCATGATCTTCTTGAGATCATGGCGCTCGGCAGCTTCAATCACAGCATCAAAGGCAGAGTGCTCCTTCTTTGCCATATAGTCCCAGTCCACCCACTGAGCCTCTATCACTGGCCTCTTCATCTGTTGGTAGACTAGCCTGTAATAATCACAGTGGAAGTCACACCAAAATCTGGGATCTGCCTTGCTCCTCTCGTACTTGTAAACCTTTTCTTCCCTCAGCCTCCTGGCCTTTTCAGACCCCTTGCCATGAAATACATTGGCCGACAGTTCCTTCTGCCGGTTGGGATTCCTTTCCGGTGTGTGGACTTCAAGGGGGCCAATAGAGGTGGCCTTCCCCTTTTCCCTGATCACAACCCCTCCGGGTGCCTTCTTGGCTGGCACCTTGATGGAGGGCTTCTTCTTTCTCGGCTCGACTGGAGTCGGGGCTTTTCCCTTCTTTGGGTCGCGCTCGACCCTAGGGGCAGCCTCTTCTTGGGCTGGCTCCTTGCCTTTCGCTTTCTCGCCAACAGCGACGAGCTTCTTTCGCTTAGGAGCGCTGGCCTCAGCAGCCCTGGAGTTGTGGGCCTCCCTATCCTCTCTTTTCTTCTTCCTCAGCTCATGGAGGGATTCCGCGGTGGCACGAGCAATGGCTTCATCCTCATTGTAAATGCTCGCAGCCACCTTGGATGCTTCGAGTGCCTTGAGCTTTCTTTCCTCCTTGGCCTTCTGCGCCTCAATTAGCGCAGCCTTAGTCCGAGCCTCGGCAATTTGGGCCTTGGTACGCCCCTCGAGGTGGACACGCGGAGGAGAGCGCTCGGAGTTCGACATTCTGTAAAAAGATGGAGGAAGGAAGATATGAGCCTAGGAAGAAGAAGTATTGCCGAAAAGATCTCGAGAACCAACTAGAAGTAGGGTTTGCCCTGTGCAGACCGGACTTGTCCGCCCCAGGGACGGACTAGTCCGCTGGCCGGACTTGTCCGCCTGGTGGCCGGACTAGTCCGGGTTACACAGGAAGAACCCTAACCCTAATCAATTCATCGAAAAATTTGTGAATCAATGCGCAATACTCCTAGGCTATGATCACAGGGATGAATGGAACAACATTAACGAAGATGTTCCTATCAAAAACTTGAAGAATCAAGAATGGGGCTAGTTTTTGAGGAACGGTGAAATACCTTCAAAAATCCGCTTGATTCGTCGAAATCGGCGTGGATCTCGAAGGTGGAGCGCGGGGAAGTGATCCCTAACTCCCAAAGGCTTCGATGCGCGGATTGGAGTTGAGTTTTGGTGGTTGGAGCGCAAAATTGCCGATTTGGGGGCGGTTGTGCGCGTGTGGAAGTTTGAGAGGCAAATGAGAGAGAGAGAGGGTTTGGGCCGCCTGGGGGTTTAAGTCCCCAAGGGCCGGACTAGTCCGGTTGATGGGCCGGACTAGTCCGGTCTGCGGACCAGACCCAGACTAGTCCGGGTCCGGACTTGTCCGGTGGAAGGCCGGACTAGTCCGGTGTGCGGACTAGCCGCGGACTAGTCTGACCTGGACTTGTCCGGCCTTAGGGGCGGACTAGTCCGGTTCAGTTGGGCTGAAAAATATTATATTAGGGTTTTGCCCATAGAGATAAGTCCTTTTGAACGAATATAGCAAGGAAAACATGACAAGCATGATTATGAGCCAATGAGGAACAACTTGTGAACATTTTCATGAGGAAAATAGATTTCTCAAACAAATTTGAGGAGAAATCGACATAGAGAGGAGTTTTTCGAAATGTGGCTCAAAAAATATGAGGAATGGTACTTTAAGCCACGTTTCGAGAATCCAACACATTGAGCTCACTTCTTAGCTCACAGAAACGCTTCTCGTCAAGAGGCTTTGTGAAAATGTCCGCAAGTTGATGTTCCGTCCTCACATGCGAAATCTCAATGTCTCCCTTCATTGAGTGATCTCGCAGGAAATGGTGTCGAATGTCTATATGTTTGGTCCTAGAGTGTTCCACCGGATTATGGGCTATCTTGATTGCACTCTCATTGTCACACAAGAGTGGAATTTTACGCAAGTTAATCCCATAGTCCCTAAGAGTTTGTCGCATCCAAAGAAGTTGTGCACAACAACTTCCGGCCGCAACATATTCCGCTTCGGCGGTGGATAGAGCAATAGAGTTTTGCTTCTTGGAGGACCAAGACACAAGAGATCGACCTAAGAATTGACACGTACCCGATGTGCTCTTCCTATCGACTTTGCACCCCGCATAGTCCGCATCGGAATATCCAATGAGGTTAAACTTGGATCCTTTGGGGTACCAAAGTCCTAGGGTGGGTGTGTGTACAAGGTATCTCAAGATCCTTTTAACGGCGGTCAAATGACAAGCCTTGGGTGCTGCTTGAAAGCGTGCACACATACACACACTTAGCATGATATCGGGCCTAGATGCACAAAGATAGAGGAGTGATCCGATCATAGACCTATATAGCTTTTGATCCACACTCGGACCGTCCTCATTTAGGTCTAGGTGTCCATTTGTCCCCATAGGGGTTTTGATGGGTTTTGCTTTGTCCATGTCAAACTTTCTTAGAATGTCTTGAGTATACTTAGTTTGACTTATGAACGTCCCTTCTTTGAGTTGTTTCACTTGAAATCCTAGGAAGAACTTCAGTTCACCCATCATGGACATTTCAAATCTCTCCGTCATTATCTTGGAGAACTCATCACAAAACACCTTATTTGTGGAACCAAATATGATGTCATCCACATATATTTGGCACACAAAAAGATCCTCATTGAAGTGTTTTGTGAAAAGGGTATAATCCGCTTTTCCTATCCTAAAACCATTTTCAACTAGAAAGTCTCTTAGGCACTCATACCAAGCTCTAGGAGCTTGCTTGAGACCATAAAGAGCCTTTCGTAATTTGTAAACATGGTTAGGATAGTCTTGATCTTCAAACCCTGGAGGTTGCTCTACATAAACTTCTTCCTTGATTGGTCCATTAAGGAATGCACTCTTAACATCCATTTGGTAGAGTTTGAAGTCATGATGAGTAGCAAAGGCTAGTAGTATCCGAATGGACTCAAGCCTAGCTACGGGGGCAAATGTCTCATCAAAGTCCAATCCTTCAACTTGTGAGTATCCTTTTGCCACAAGTCTTGCCTTGTTCCTAGTTACCACTCCATGCTCATCTTGTTTGTTGCGAAACACCCACTTGGTTCCAACAACATTAGCTTGGGGGCGCTTGACAAGCTCCCAAACCTTGTTCCTTTCAAAGTTGTTGAGCTCCTCTTGCATGGCAACTACCCAATCCGGATCTCTTAAGGCGTCTTCAACCTTATGTGGTTCCAAGGATGAGACAAAAGAGAAATGCTCACAAAAGTTTGCAACACGTGAGCGTGTTGTTACTCCTTTTGTGATATCTCCTAGAATGTTGTCAACGGGATGGTCCCGTTGAACACTTTGATGAACACGAGGATGCGGGGGTTGACCTCTTGAATTACTTGGTTCATCTTCTTCACTTTGGTCTCTCTCTTGATCCAGGCCTCCCCCTTGATCCAAGCCTCCATTATCACTTTGGGGAGCTTCTAGTGGATCTTCAACTTGTCCAATGGGGATTTGACCTACTTCATAATGATGATGGTCACTTGGGCTTTGAGATGGTTCTTGAGGGCGAACATCTCCAAGTGCCATTCTCCTTAGAGCTTCTAGTGGAGGTTCCTCTTGATCAAGGGCATGTTGATCAACTTGCTCCACTTGAGAGCCATTGGTTTCATCAAACACCACGTCACGTGCTACTTCAACAATTCCGGAGGATTTGTTGAACACACGGTACGCATGAGTGTTTGAGTCATATCCAAGCAAGAAACCCTCATCGGACTTTGAAGCGAACTTCGAAGTCCTAGGCTTCTTGTTGAGGATATAGCACATGCTACCAAAGACCCGAAAGTAAGAAACATTGGGTTTCTTACCAATGAGAAGCTCATAAGGAGTCTTCTTGAGGAGGCGATGAAGGTACAATCGATTTACGGCATGGCATGCGGTGTTAACCGCTTCCGCCCAAAACCGGTCCGATGTTTTGTACTCATCTAGCATCGTCCTTGACATCTCAATAAGCGTCCTATTCTTTCTTTCGGCTATGCCATTTTGTTGTGGAGAATAGGGAGCGGAAAACTCATGCGTGATGCCCTCCTCATCTAGGAACTCTTCTACTTGCATGTTTTTGAATTCGGTGCCATTGTCACTCCTTATAGCCTTTATCCTTAAGGTGAACTCATTTTGAGCTCTCCTTAGGAATTTCTTGAGGACACCGGAAGTTTCACTTTTATCATGCAAGAAGAACACCCAAGTATATCTAGAGAAGTCATCAACGATGACTAGACCATACTTGCTACCACCAATGCTAATGTAAGCAATGGGGCCAAAAAGATCCATATGGAGTAACTCCAAAGGTCTAGTTGTCGTCATGACATTCTTAGAGGGGTGTTGAGCTCCTACTTGCTTTCCCGCTTGGCAAGCACTACATGGCCTATCCTTTTCAAATACTACATCCTTTAGGCCACGAACATGCTCACCCTTAAGGAGCTTTTGAAGGTTCCTCATTCCAACATGGGCTAGCCTTCTATGCCAAAGCCATCCCATGTTGGCTTTAGCCATTAAGCATGTGTCAAGTTGAGCTTTATCCGCGGTGAAGTCCACAAGATAGAGCTTTCCCTTGAGCACTCCCTTAAAGGCTATCGAGTCATTACCTTCTCTAATGACACTCACTCCCTCACTAGTGAACACACATTTATATCCTCTATCACATAATTGTGATATGGATAGGAGATTATAGTCTAGGGAATCAACATGCAAGACATTTGATAAAGTATGTAATGAGGAGATAGAAATTTTACCGGAACCAAGGATTTTCCCTTGGCTATTATCCCCAAAGAAGATTCCTTCACTTGGGTCCTTATTCTCCTCATACTCTATGAACATGCTTCTCTCTCCGATCATGTGGTTGGTGCATCCGCTATCCAACACCCATTTCGATCCACCGGAGGAGTATGCCTTTCTCTTTCCTTCCCTTGCCATAAGACAAGTAGGCTTGTGGTCGTTGTTGAGGTTGGGGAAGAGCTTGCCTCCCTTGGAGTTCCTCCCGATGGCTATGGTGGCCATCTTCTCCTCTTCTTCTTCGGAGGAGGACTCATCGTTAGAGTCCCACTCCTTCCCCAAATGGGCTTGTCCGGAGGACCTCTTCTTCTTGAAGAATCTCCTTTCTTGAGGCTTCCCTTCCTTCTTCTTCTTCGTTTCTTCGTGTGGGCAATCAGCGATGAAGTGCCCATACTCGCCACAGTTGTAGCAAGACCTTCTTGATTTGGGTCTTGCTCTTTCCTTTCCCTTGCCTTCATGGTTGTGCCCCCCTTTCTTCCTCCTCATCATTCTCTTGAATTTGTTGATGAAGAAGGCCTCCTCCTCATCGGTGTCGAGGCTCTCCTCATCACTTTCTTCTTGCTCCTTTGAAGAGGGCGTTGCCTTGAGTGCAACGTTCTTCATCTTGGAGGCGGTGAACTTTTGGAGGTCGTTGTAGAAGAGCGCCTCCTTCTCCATGATTTCATGGTTAATGATCCTCCCAAGGACCTCCTCCGGGGTCATTTGAGTGAACCCCGGGCTTTCCCGAATCATGGAGCATAAAGAGACGTTCCTAGGCATGAATGCCCGGATCATCCTCTTCACCACCTCGTGGTCGGTCCACTTGGTGCAGCCATAAGATCGGCTCTTGTTGATCAGCACCTTTAGCCGGTTGTACATGTCTTGGGGGGATTCACCATCCAAGATGGCAAATCTCCCAAGCTCTCCTTCGATGAGCTCGATCTTGGCCTCCTTGACCACTCGGTTTCCCTCATGCGCCGTCTTGAGGGTGTTCCATATGTCTTTGGCCACTTCAAGGCCATCGACACGGTTGAACTCATCTCTAGAGAGAGATGAGATGATCACACCCGCAGCTTGAGCGTTGCGGTGGATGAGGATGGCTTGTTCTTGAGTTATGTTGTCCTCATCCTTTGGAATCTCCACCCCGGTCATGACAATTTGCCACAACGCTGGGTTGAGTGACACGAGGTGGATCTTCATGTTATGTTTCCACATACCGTAGTCCGTTCCATCGAATTGGGGAGGTTTCCCCAATGGGATGGACAGGTAGTGGTTGTTGGCGGCAAGGCGTTCATAGTTGAACCCTTGCCGGTTGTAGTTGACTCCACCACCACCGCTTGATTGGTTTGATGGATCAATCTTGGAAATGTTCAACTTCTCCCGGAGCTTCGCCTTGAGTTGGCGAGTCTCCTCATCGTCCGTTGGCTTATCTTGATAAGCCAACGTCTCCTCACGGGTCGCCTCGTAGTTGCTGCTCGATGCATCATCATTCACCACTCCGGCCATCTCTCCGAGTTGTTAGACTCTTTGTGGAGAGTCCTGCTCTGATACCAATTGAAAGTTGCCTAGAGGGGGGGTGAATAGGCTAATTGACCTGCAAATGACTCAATAAAACGAGATTAAATTACAGGGGGCGGACTAGTCCGGTCAGGGGGCGGACTAGTCCGGTCAGCCTGCGTGAATAACCCTAAAAAGATGTTTCTAGCAAGTTTTAGGGGATTTTCTCAATGCTACAAGTGAGTGTATGTTTAAGTCAAGTTGAGCAACAACCTAAACAGGAGCAAGTCAAGTTTCCACAAGTTTGTAGCAATGCGGAATATGAAACGAGACTACCAACTCTAGAACAAAGTAATCAATAGAGTAAATGCGAAGAACACAAGGAAACAAGGATTTTTATCCCGAGGTTCGATCCCACACAAGGAATCTACGTCCTCGTTGAGGAGTCCACAAAAGGACCGGGTCCAACAACCCTTCCCTCACAAAGTTTACCGCACGGGCCTAACTTGGTTCTCCACTAATCACAACGGTGATTACAAAGTTCGTTGGGGCTTCTCACAAACTGAGGCTCCCACACCACAAAGATGATCAACACAATACAACAAACTCAACACACAGCCCACAAAGACTCAACGAGTGCAAGAGATCAAACCGGGAGCACAAGCGCGATGTTCTTCCTCTTCTCCACCTCACTAAACCCTAATCCACTCAAGAATTAGTTTTAGAGGGAAAGTAGGCAAGAAGGAGGCTTAGGAGTGCTCCAAGTTGGCTGTGGCGGCGCTAGGGTTTGAGTTTTTCCAAGGGTGTTTGAAATGAGGCCGGGGGTCCCCTTTTTATAGAGGTCCCAACCCCAATTTGCTGACTTCAGCAAAAGGACGGACTAGTCCGGCCACTGGCCCGGACTAGTCCGGCCTAGGGGACCACTGACTCCTTTGTCAGGTCCCGACAGCTGACACACGATCGTCACGCTACCCGCCAAACTTCAAATTCAAACGGTCACTTCCAGAACGGACTAGTCCGGTCAACACCGGACTAGTCCGATCACACACAGAGCCTTCTGCTCCGGGTGAAAACGGACTAGTCTGAGGACCACGGACTAGTCCGGCCCCTGGGGCGGACTAGTCCGGTCCTCCCAGACTTAGCCATAGAAGCACCTTTTCTTAGCCAACCCGGACTAGTCCGGCCCCACGGGCGGACTAGTCCGTTCTCACTCAGGACCTCTTGGTCCGGTCCAAAACGGACAGGTCCGTGGTTTTGGGACTTCATCCCAAAACCCACTCACAGCTAGTCGGACTAGTCCGGTCACAAACGGACTAGTCCGATCTCAGTCAGACCCTTCTGGTCCGGCCAGAAACGGACTTGGCCGGCCAGGGACGGACTAGTCCGGCCTCCTGAACGGACTAGTCCGGCCCTATGGCCAGACCACTCAATCACTCATTTCTTTCATAGGTTTGACCTCTAAACCACTTTGAGCTCCCAAACTTGATCTCAATGCACTTGACACACACACCCTCCTATTACTACGGCTAGTCTAACTCAAACACGCTAGAAACCCTAGTTTCTACGCTTCGAGTTGACTCCGTTTCCTTCCTTTTCCTTTTTGAGGGTTTGCGTCTCCAATTGAGTCCATACCTGTGCTAAGATCACTTGAGCTCATTAGCGACTTAATTGTCGTCATCAATCATCCAGAACCCACGGGGAACCTAGATGCACTTTCAATCTATCGTCGCGGAACACAATCGTTGCATTCGGATCAGTTGCCACAATTCACTAGTTCGTGGCGTTAGGATGCTAATGCAACATATCACAATCGTTGCATTAGGATCAGTTGCCACGAAATACTGCTTTGTGGCGTTACATCTTTATTGCCACGGAAAACAGTCGTTGCATTAGGATCTGTTGCCACGAATTACTGGTTCGTGGCGTTATAGCTTTATTGCCACGGAACACAGTCGTTGCATTAGGATCTGTTGCCACGAAATACTGGTTCGTGGCGTTACAGCTTTATTGCCACGGAACACAGTCGTTGCATTAGGATTTGTTGCCACGGATTACTGGTTAGTGGTGTTACAGCTTTATTGCCACGAAACACGGTCGTTGCATTAGGATCTGTTGCCACGAATCAGCAAACAATTGCATTTGGACCGTAATGCAATGAAACATAATTGTTGCATTAGGATGTGTTGCCACAATACTCTGGTTTGTGGCGTTACAACTTTATTGCCACAGAACACAATCATTGCATTAGGATATCTTGCCACGAATTACTGGTTTGTGGCGTTACAACTTTATTTCCACGGAACACAGTCGTTGCATTAGGATATGTTGCCACGAAATACTGGTTCATGGCGTTACATCTTTATTGCCACAGAACATAGTCGTTGCATTAGGATCTGTTGGCATGAGTCAGCAAACAGTTGCATTTGGACCGTAATGCAATGAAACAGAATCGTTGCATTAGGATGTGTTGCCACAAAATATTGGTTCGTGGCGTTACAACTTTTTTGCCACGGAACACAATCGTTGCATTAGGATCTGTTGCCACGAATTACTGGTTCGTGGCGTTACAGCTTTATTGCCACGGAACACAGTCGTTGCATTAGGATCTATTGCCACAAAATACTGGTTCATGGCATTACAGCTTTATTGCCACGGAACGCAGTTGTTGCATTAGGATCCGTTGCCACAAATCAGCAAACAGTTTCATTTGGACTGTAATGCAATGAAACAGAATCATTGCATTAGGATGTGTTGCCACAAAATACTGGTTCGTGGCGTTACAGCTTTATTGACACGGAACACAGTCGTTGCATTAGGATATGTTGCCACGAATTACTGGTTAGTGGTGTTATAGCTTTATTGCCACGGAACACAGTCACTGCATTAGGATCTATTGCCACGAATTACTGGTTCGTGGCGTTACAACTTTATTGCCATGGAACACAGTCGTTGCATTAGGATCTATTGCCATGAATCAGCAAACAGTTGCATTTGGACCGTAATGCAACAAAACAGAATCGTTGCATTAGGATGTGTTGCCACGAAATACTGGTTCGTGGCATTACAGCTTTATTGCCACGGAACACAGTCGTTGCATTAGGATCTATTGCCACAAATCAGCAAACAATTTTCGCGTTCTCCTCGGAGCAGTGCTGATCAATGATGTTCATTACTTTTTGCCTCCTAACGACTCAGTGCTGGACTAACGACGCTGATGATCCGTAACATACTCAATGATGTAAAACATCAGGTATTAACGCATCAACAAATATGAGGGGGAGAATACCAACGCATAGATTTAAAAGTACCTCACGTGATTTCAATGCATGCGCTGCGCGCGTCTAAGGCACCTCGGTGACTGGCGCACACGTAAGCTCAGTGCGCCCGGTCGCATCAGCCGCCTGTACAAATGGCTACGGCTTGAACGAAGGACGAAACCTTATGCGGCAAACAGCAACGTATAATACTTCCTCCGCCTCAACTCAACTCTATTTCTGTTTTGGTCGAACTAATTACCTTTGACAAATGATTTATATGGAATTTATTAACTTCAATAACATGTAGTACTAGATTGTATATTATGGAAATATTTTTCATGGTGAATCTAAAAGTACAATTCTTGTATTGTTAAAACAGATCAAAATTGCGTAAATCTGAAAGATAGATTTGACGAAACCTAAGACTTCCCTTTGAAAAAGTTTTATATTATATATCCCATATATATGCTACTACTACGTAAGTTAGGGGTGGGCAAATAAACTGAGACCGAAAAACCGAAATCGATAAAACCAAGACTGGAACTGAAAAGACCGAAATATCGGGTATCGGGTACTTTTCGGGTAGCAAATATAAATAACTGAAAAATAAATGTCGGATTCGGACGGATGAATTCATTGGTTAGCTACATGTCACGTACTTAATTATACTAAAAATCATCATCTTCGCTGTCGCCCCCCCACAATGGAGCTACTTGACCATCATTGGTATATGTATCGTCGTCGTCGTCATCTTCATTTTCTGATGCAACTCCATCTACCTCAAACCGATCACCTAATGTTGTCATTATAAGAGTGGAAGCATCGCCGCTGGCTCCCTCAATGTCATTCCTAGCCCATGCGGTCGTATCCTCATTATTGATATCATCAGTAAGCAGATCATCATAAAATGTCTCAGCCTCCATCGTCTCAGTCACATTATTTTCACTGTCTCCAGGGGGCATAGCAAAAAGGTTATGTGGCTTCGTTTTAACAACTGTAGCCGATTTAGGATGCTTCACACTTGGAACATAAAAAACTTGTTCTACTTGGGTGGCTAGAATGTAAGGCTCATACTGGAATCGAAACAGAGTAGTGTCAACATCTATCATTCCGTATTGATCCTTTTTGTAGCCTCTGCTTTGGTTATGACTGCTTCCAAAAGGCCGATCAAACCATTCACACTAAAATAACAGAACCTCTTGATTTTTTTTCAAAATCAACAGCAATGATTTTCTTGATTACTCCAAACCAATCATGATCAGTGCCCCGAACAACAATACCACTGTTTTGGGTCCGTAAATCTTTTTCCACATCTGCAGTTCGAAAGAAGAATCCATTGATGAATAACCGACTAAAAAAACGTGCCCGACGATCAGGTCCTCTAGATAATGCATACAGATAATCGGTTGCCTTGCCTTCTTTGTGTAATGTTGTAATCTGTACACTTTAGTATAACAGGGGTTATCGACGACAAACCAATTTCAGAACACATATTTGTTCAATATTTCATCAAAGTGCAAACTTGCATGTACTTACTCGTTTCTGAAACCAATCAACAAACTCATCTCTATGGCGTTTATCAACATCACGAGAATGAATCTTTTTCAGCTCTTCAATATGCTCACTGAAAAGGGTACAAAATTAAATTAGCCATCTACAATAAGCCATATATATAGTATACAACATCTGAGTTATACGTTATTACTTGACCCATGGAGCGGCCTCTTCAACGTTAGTAATAAGATAATGCCTGATGTTATGTAGTTCCACCATAGTAAGTTGGTCCCATTTATACCCTTTTTTAGAATTATCAACTTCTATAAATATGTTAGAATTATCAACAGAAGGTTCATTTGTAGTTGCAGCTTCATGACGTTCTAGCCTATTACGCTTGGTGCTGATGTTATCCAAAAACTAACTACAAAAAGTCATACACTCTTCGGCAATATATCCCTCAGCTATAGAACCCTCTAGGTGAGCTTTGTTACGTACATACCTCTTCAATGTACCAAGGTACCTCTCAATTGGATACATCCATCTGTAAGAAACAGGTCCACCCAACAGTGCTTCTTCGGCAAGATGGGTTGGAAGATGTACCATGATATCAAAGAAAGCGGGAGGAAACAACATCTCAAGCTTACAAATTGTTTCAGGAATTTGTTTGCTCATCTTGTCCAAATCTGGTTCCGCCAATTCTTTAGAACAAATTGCAGAAAAAAATGTGCTAAACTCAATTAAAGGTGCAACAACCTTTTCTGGCAATATGTTATGTATTGCAATGGGAAGGAGCTTCTGAAATATAATATGGTAGTCATGAGTTTTTAGACCCGATACCTTACATGCTTTTATGTCCACACATCTCTTGATGTTTGAGGCATAACCATCGGGCACCTTCACATTCCCCAAAAACTTGCACAAGGTGGTCTTCTCATCTTTGCCCAAAGTATATAATGCTGGTGTGAATGTGTACTTGCTCTTTATGAACTTCGGATGTTGATCTGGCCGTATACCCATATCCTTCATAACAAGACGAGCTTGTAGACTATCTTTTGATTTACCATCCGTAGCAAGCAATGTCTCCAATATGCTATCACAAATGTTTTTCTCAATGTGCATGACATCCAAGTTATGCCTTATTAGCAATGTCTTCCAATAAGGGAGGTCGAAAAATATACTTTTCTTCTTCCAATTATGCCATCTATTTTCCTCGATGTGCTTTCTCTTATTATTCATCGGTCCAAAACTCACTTGATCAAAACACTCGTATTGTTGGAGTACTTCGTCACCAGAGAGTGATGTTGGAGCCTCTCTATTCTATGCCTTGTTGTTGAAAGAACCTTTGTTTCGACGCCATCTGTGATCCTGAGGTAGGAAACGACGATGACCCATATAACAATGCTTTCGTCCATATTTCAACCAGAAGGCGTCAGTGTTTATATGGCAGTATGGACATGCTAGCTTCCCTTTTGTGCTCCATCCACATAGCATTGCATATGCTGGAAATCATTTATTGTCCACAATAAAGAAGCTCTCATGACAAATGTCTCTTTCTTTAAAATGTCATATGTTTCAACACCATCAGACCATAATTTCAGTAGCTCATCAATCAAAGGCTGCAGATACACATCAATGTTGTTTCCAGGTTACTTTGGCCCAAGAATTATCATTGATATCACCCAATAAGACTGCTTCATACACAACCAAGGTGGTAGATTATAAGGGATTAGAATCACAGGCCATGTACTGTAAGAAACATTCATTACTCCAAAAGGATTGAAACCATCAGATGCTAGCCCAAGTCTTATGTTGCAAGGATCAGATGAGAAATTTGGGTGAATGCTATCAAAATGCTTCCATGCTTTCGAATCGGCGGGATGGCGTAATATTCCATCATCAGTACGACCTTCTTTGTGCCAGCGCATGTTTGATGCCGTTGATTCTCCCATATAAAACCTTTGTAGACGGGGAATAAGAGGGAAGTAACGTAGAACCTTGCGTGCTACAAGCTTCTTGGATTTTCCAGAAGGTAAATCCTCTCTTGCATCCCCAGCAGTACTATTTTTCCATCTTAATTCACCACATTTTGGGCAACTATTCAGCAAAGAATAGTCCTTCCGGAATAACACACTGTCATTGACACATGCATCGATCTTTTGGTAGTCCAGCCCGAGGTCACGAACAACCTTCTGAAGTCTATCAAGTGTATTAGGAATGCAGTGGCCCTTCAGAAGCGCAAATGAGAATAGTTCAAGAAACATCTTACAAGCTACTTTGCTCATACTAGTTAAACACTTTATCTGGTAGAACCTGGCAATGTAGGATAACTGGGTCAGCTGTGAACAACCTGGATACAACTCCTTTTTGGCATCAGTTAATAAGTCATAGAATTTATTTGCATCCCCAGTTGGCTCCTGCTGGTTTATAGCGTTTTCTTGAACATCAACATCTGCTGAAGTACCACCATGATCAGTGCCTCTAAGTAGACTGGACAACATATTTTGCATAGCACCATCATCAGAAATTATCTCCTCATTATTTGCTGATTCCTCAGCAATATTTTCCTAAACTCGTATTTCTCCATGGTGTATCCAACAAGTATAATCCAATAACATCCCATTTCTGAGCAGGTGTAAATGAACTCCCTTGAGTGTCTTGTAGCAAATATTACGACATCTCGTGCAAGGACAAGGCATAGTTCCTCCTTCACGATTGCCCTGAAATACAAAATTTTAAAATGACTTCATTCTATCCTGCCACTCCCTCATATGCCTGTCTTTCCCATCCATGTCTTATCTTCTGACATTGCTTCCTACAATTCAATCAGCCATCAGCCTATCCGTAAGAGGATATATGTACAAGAACACATTTTGTGAGCAATTGTACCTAGCTGTTTTTACTCCACGCGCTGCGGCCGGCGGATTCTCCTACAAGCGTGGCGGCTAGCGGATGCTCCTCCAAGCGTGGCGGTCGGCGGTTTGTCCTCCAAGCTTGGCGGCCGGCGGATGCTCCTACAAGAGTGGCGGCCGGCGGATGCTCCTACATGCGTGGCGGCCGGCGGATGCTCCTCCAAGCGTAGCGGCCGGCGGATGCTCCTCCAAGCGTGGTGGCTGGCGTATGCTCCTCCAAGCGTGGCGGCCGGCGAATGCACCTCCAAGCATGGCGGCCCGCGGATGCTCCCACAAGCGTGGCGACCGGCGGATGCTCCTACAATCGTGGCAGCCGACGGATGCTCCTACAAGCGCGTTGCGGAGAGGGGGCCGGCGTTGCGGGTCGAAGGGCACCGTAATAAAATATTATTTTTGTTTCTTATTTTCCTTCTTCATTCGGCGTGACAAAAATTTCCCGCCGCAGGCGGGCAGGCAGACAGGCAGGACGAAAAAGTTGGGCCGCTTGTTATTTGTGGGCTAAAACTGCGCTGATTCACTTTATATTCAAGTTGGGCCTTCGCGCATTCATGACGCTCGCACAGAGTCGAAGACCTCGAAAGGTCCAGTCCTATCACCGGATTTTCGTGAGATCCTCAAGGGACGCTGCTTCCGATGTTTGGCCTCTTCATCCTCGCCTTCTTAAACCACCCCCCCTATTGCTTACAGGCTCAAGTTCCCGACTGATTCCCATCCATCCTCTCGTGTGTTGCCTGAGAAGTCCTTTGCCTCTGTTGTCACAGCGCCATGCCTCGCAACCATGTTACATGCGAGCAGGTACTTGCAGGGTCACCGTCCCTGCGCCCTCGTGAGGGGCAATACACGATGGTCAAAAACCGCCTCATGACGATGGAGTTTATCCGTTTGCGCCGCCAAGCGGCTGTTCTGGGACCCAGAGGAGGTCACAGCGAGGCGACGCCCATGGAGATCACCCTGGCCATCCATCACCAACTTGAAATCCCGCATTGGGCTTTCACCGTGTCCACGTTTGGGGATGGTGAGTTCCTAGTGCGGTTCACCCGTGATGACTATCGGGAGCTCGCCATCGAGACGACAATCATCTCCATGCCGGATGATAACCACTACTTCCGGCCATGGATCTTTGGCGTCGGTGTGCCGATCATCGGGTGGTTCTTCCACATGCAGGTTGTCATCTAGAACCTCCCTCTGCATTTCTGGTCTACGGAGGGCATCAGACAGGTTCTGGGTGACGTCTTCCTATTTGATCACTTTGATGCTTCCACTTACCATTGGGAGCGTGCTGACCTATGCACGGTCGTTGGGTGGATGAAAGACCCAAACCTCCTGCCTCGGGCCAAAATGGCGACCTTCTTTGCAGGAAGTGATGGCCAGACTGGGAGTGACGGCGGGCCTCCGGCAGAACCTTTTAACCATGCCGCAGTGGTCCAGCCTGGTGGCCTCACGACGTAGCTCATCATCCATCTGGATCACTACCTCGACTATACGCCACCGGTCCACCCCAACTCCCCGGCCTCCTCGTCATCAGGCGACTCTTCTGACGGACACTCCTCGGTCTCCTCGAACTCTTCGGGGGACACCTTCCCGCGCCCGAAGAGATTCTACTAGCGGCGTGGGGAAGTGGATAGGGCGGATAAGCAGCTCTTTTAGTATGGCTACCAAAGTGTCCTAGCTCATGTGTTATGTTTCCTATGGAAACTAAAAATCCTTTACAAATCATATCCTTCAAAGGGAGCCTATGTTTGAGAGGATTACGACTGGATTAATTTCCGTGAAAAGATTTCCTGTTTAACATTTCGGTTGTCCTTCTTTTTTCAAACATTTTCTTCCTCGTATTGTCTTCACTTTTTTCTTTCCAATCCTAGCTACCGGCTTGTTGCATTTTCCTATTACTACTACTTTATAGACCGCTTTGCGGGCCCCGCTGCGGGCAATATCCTGACAACTCCACCGGTTTGGGGACAAGGAGGAATTTCGCCTTTTTAAAGGACCCACATTTAATCAAGAATATTAATTAAGAAGAAGTAAATATCTTTACAGGTGGTTGGTACTTAATAACCGTCAAGGAAGATTTTTATCTCAGTCGGGTATTACTTACCAACCGTCTACTTTTCTTCAGTTTCCTTATCCATTGCTTCTTTTTTATTTAGATTCCAATATAAATACTCAAACATGTTTAGATTCTGCAAATTGTGTCCAAATTATATGATTTTTTCTTCTACATTTGTATAAAATTAACATCTACCACCTGAACAAAAAATTTTAAAACTTGTATAGCTCACATTGTAATGTTTTGGTAAATATCAAATTAATTTCTACTCACATATTATTCCCATTTGTGTATCTCGTAAAAAAGATCCTTGACTCAAATTTGTTTGTATGAAAATATTTGTATCATTTATACATGTATGAATTTTGTTAATTTTTTTAAAAGCATTCCAACATGTCAAACTTCAAATTTTATCCACCATTCTAACTAAATGCTCATATACATATGAGGCATTCATAAAATTATGAACACACATTGATTCAAAAAATTTAAAAAAAAATCTGAAAAAATTCATAGAGGTTGTTATGATGAGTAAAAATGTCCACTGAAAAAATGAATGAAAAAGGCATTATATTCATCAAGATAGAAAAATGAAAAATATCATTTGTTGTATGTTTTTTATGTTCTGACCGATTTCAAAAGATTTATGAAGTGAAATTTAATGTTAACCTTTACTTATCAATAATATTATAAGAAAGTGGAATTTTGCCTTTTTAAAGAACCCACATTTAATCAAGAATATTAATTAAGAAGAAGTAAATATCTTCACAGGTGGTTGGTACTTAATAACCGTCAAGGAAGATTTTTATCTCAGTCGGGTATTACTTACCAACTTTCTGAGATAATGCCCGATACTGTTCTTCAGTTTCCTTATCCCTTGCTTCTTTTTTATTTAGATTCCAATATAAATACTCAAACATGTTTAGATTCTGCAAATTGTGTCCAAATTATATGAATCTTTCTTCTACATTTGTATAAAATTAACATCTACCACCTGAACAAAAAATTTTAAAACTTGTATAGCTGACATTGTAGGGTTTTGGTAAATATCAAATTAATTTCTACTCACATATTATTCACATTTGTGTATCTCGTAAAAAAAAAGATCCTTCACTCAAATTTGTTTGTATGAACATATTTGTATCATTTATACATGTATGAATTTTGTTAATTTTTTTAAAGCATTCCAACATGTGAAACTTCAAATTATCCATCAGTCTAACTAAATGCTCATATACATATGAGGCATTCATCAAATTATGAACACACATTGATTCAAAAAAATTTACAAAAATCTGAAAAAATTCATAGAGGTTGGTATGATGAGTAAAAATGTCCACTAAAAAATAAATGAAAAAGGCATTATATTCATCAAGATAGAAAAATGAAAAATATCATTTGTTGTATGTTTTTATATTCTGACCGATTTCAAAAGATTTATGAAGTGAAATTTAATGGTAACCTTTACTTATCAATAATATTACAAGAAAGTGGAATTTTGCCTTTTTAAAGGACCCACATTTAATCAAGAATATTAATTAAGAAGAAGTAAATATCTTCACAGGCGGTTGGTACTTAATAACCGTCAAGGAAGATTTTTATCTCAGTCGGGTATTACTTACCAACCGCCTGAGATAATATTCTTCTTAGATGAGTTTGAATTACCAACCGCCTAAGATAATTACCTTATGATTCCCGAGTCTGAGGAACACGATGAACACACTACACCTTCATTCATTCACACAGTTGAAGAACACACAAGATACTCATTCATTAATAATATTCAATCACGCATCTCACAAAAGAACACAAGATACACAAGTAATATTCAGTCACATAGATGAACAAAGATAGATTTCATTCATTAACAATATTTACAAAACAGAAGCAACTAAAAACAACAAAGAAAAACAAATTTGTAGGATTCAAACCGCACATTAGTCAATACACAAACTTACCCTAACACCCTTCATCAATACATATCCTCCCACTTCCCATTCAATGCCAGCAAGTTGCTACGGCAACAAAGGATAGTAGCTGAAAATGTGCAGAGCACACAGCTGACATGACCATACAGTGAAAGTAAAGTTGAGCTGGGACAAAAAAAAAATTGGCTAGAAATAACTGCCCACACACCACCATCCCTCTTCTCCGCACGTACTAAAAATCACTGGGCGTCTCATCGTCTTCTTCGCGCGTACTAATAAAGAGTAGTAAGATGACACACCATCCTCTACTCCGCCACACACACCATCCTCTTCTCCGCGCGTACTCTTCCTCTCCGTTGTGCGTGCCCTCATTGGTTCCCTTTGAAGCCCATGGAGTTCCCCTTGCCACACGATATTGCGGTCCTGATCGCGGGGTGGGTCGCCGCAACCTCCACCCAGCCCATGGACGACCTCTACAGTCTGCGCGCCACCTGCAAGGCCATGCACACGGCGTGCCGTGATCCCACCGTGGGCAGGCGCGTGGCGCTGGAGCGGGAGAGCAGCTGGGAGTGGTTCCAACAGCACGGGAATGGGAGCTACGACGCCCTTGTGGAGCGCCTGGCCAACGTGGGCAACCCTCATGCGTGCTACGTCACCAGGTTTGACCTCGTCTTCAACTACGGCCGCGCGCAGGCGCAGCGGGGCACCTAGTTCCTTGCCCGGGCAGCTGCGAACGGCCACAAGGTGGCGGCCTACGTCCTTACCATGCTCCACTACGACACCGACCGCGGGGACCGCGATGCCCTCGAGTATAGCCGGCAGGTCAAAGGCGAGGCCCACGTCGGCGACAATGCTGCCGAGTCCATCGCGATGAAGAGGACCAACACGGAGTGCTGCCGGTGTCAGAATTAAGCCATGCAGAGGCTCGACGTTTTCGTGAGCTAGAGGTTTCTGCGTAGGCCTCCTCTGGGACCGTTGCCAGTGGCGCTGCCCGAAATTGATGATTACTTTTGCCGCTGCCCAACAGGGGGAACCAGGGGCCTGCCCGCTGCGGTCAGCGAGGGTGGTACGAGTGGACCGTCTTCTGTACTGAGAATTGTAGGATTGAGCGCGAGTATGACTTGTTCCGCCATAACATGTTGTACTCTATGGGTTATATTCCCTCCATTCCCTTTTGGATGCGCTACCCCTAGTTCTCCCAACGTCAATGAAAAGTGAACAAAGGGAGTACTGTATATAAAATAGACTTGTATAAGGCATGTTGATATGTTTCTCCTATATATGCATGCTCGTCTCTGATGAATATTGCACTTGTTGTGTTTCTCCTATGCACGCTCGTCTTTTGTTTAGCCCCGTTTGCATCAAAGAAAACAACATGACAAAACATGAAAGGAAAAAATATCAAAAAAAAACAAGAGAATCACAACATCACGACTGGAGATGTTTTTCGATTCACGCACGAACTGGGTTAAAGGTTAAAACTTGGCGTCGTTAAAGGAGATGTTTTTCGATAAAAGGAGAATTTTTCGATAATACATCAGACACATTGTTCATGAACATAAAAGACATATTACACTAACATACTACCAACACATATATTACAAACAAGAGTAAAGAAAACATGAACGAAAAACACGTAGAAACAAGAACAAAACTACCCCTAATCCTATTCTACTCGGAGGCCTCGTCCACCTTCACCGCCGCGCGCGTCGCGGCCGACGCATCCTCCGGCGGCTCCGCCTCCGCCTCCGATGGCAGCGGCGACTCCTCTTCCGTCTCCACACCGAGCTTACAGGCGACGCTGTGTAGAATCTTCCAGCGGCCCTGTACCCCAGCAACCTCCGCGATCGTCTCGTGGAGGGCATCGAGACGAGCGGCCACAAAGCTTAACCCGAACAAGTAGTAGCCGGCGGAGTACATGCTGGGGAGTTGGGGAAGCCTCCCAAGACCCAGAGGGCGACAGATGAGAGATGTATTGTTAAATACATCCCGCGACATTGTGTACAGCGCTCTTGCATGTTCGACGGCGGAGGACACGTCATCTTCGACATCTTTAATTCAGCGTGTTAATTCGTCAATGCGGGCGGTAAAGAGGCGGACAGTCTCCTGTAACCAGTCGGGCTGAGGAGATGCGGGCGCCGCCATCAGTTCCACCGGCATTGCCAGCGGCGATGGAAACGGAGAAGGAGGTTCGGAGGACATCGATAGCCTAGAGTGCTTTGGCGGGGGGCTACCCATTAGTGTGGCGACGGAGGTGCAGAGAAAGAGCGAGAGGTGGTCGACGGTGGCGGGGGGAGAAGTTTGGAGGCTAGGATCTAAGGAGCGGTGCAGCGGAGAAGCAAGAGAACGGTGAGCCTTTATAGTGGGTCGTCGTCTAATAGCGGGCGTGTGGTGAGGGGTCCCTGTCTCGGCGTCGGTTTTTCACAGGCGGTTTTTAAGTTTATCTCAGGCGGGTTTTACTTACCAACCACTTGATAAGATATTTAATCAAGAATATTAATTAAGAAGAAGTAAATATCTTCAAAGACGGTTGGTACTTAAGAACCGTCAAGGAAGATTATTATCTTAGTCGGGTATTACTTACCAACCGTCTGAGATAATGCCCGATACTGTTCTTCAGTTTCCTTATCCCTTGCTTCTTTTATATTTAGATTCCAATATAAATACTCAAACATGTTTAGATTCTGCAAATTGTGTCCAAATTCGATGATTCTTTCAACATCTACCGCATGAACAAATAATTTCAAAACTTATATAGCTGACATTGTAATGTTTTGGTAAATATCAAATTAATTTCTACTCACATATTATTCACATTTGTGTATCTCGTAAAAAAAAAGATCCTTCACTCAAATTTGTTTGTATGAACATATTTGTATCATTTATACATGTATGAATTTTGTTAATATTTTTTAAAGAATTCCAACATGTTAAACTTCAAATTATCCATCATTCTAACTAAATGCTCATATACATATGAGGCATTCATCAAATTATGAACACACATTGATTCAAAAAAATTTAAAAAAATCTGAAAAAATTCATAGAGGTTGGTATGATGAGTAAAAATGTCCACTGAAAAAATAAATGATAAAGGCATTATATTCATCAAGATAGAAAAATGAAAAATAGAATTTGTTGTATATTTTTATGTTCTGACCAATTTCAAAAGATTTATGAAGTGAAATTTAATGGTAACCTTTACTTATAAATAATATTACAAGAAAGTTGAATTTTGACTTTTTAAAGGACCCACATTTAACCATGAATATTAATTAAGAAGAAGTAAATATCTTCACAGGCGGTTGGTACTTAATAACCGTCACTTTTTTCTTTCCAGTCCTAGCTACCGGCCTGTTGCATTTTCCTGTTACTACTACATTACAGACCACTTTGTGGGCCCCACTGCAGACGATCTCCTAGCAACTCCACCGGTTTGGGGACAAGGAGGGTTTGGCGATCAGAAAATTCGAACTAATTTTGCACAGATAGTACATCCATGAACAAGAACACCAAGTACATTTAACTTAAAAACATTACTCCCTCCGTCCCAAAATACTACTTGTCCCTTTCGATGGAGGGAGTATCTCCATCCCAAAATACTTGTCGCTTTGGATGGAGGGAGTATATTACAAACACAAGAAAAGATAAACTACAACTAAAACCATGAAACGAAAAACTACAACTAAAAACATGAAACGAAAAACTACAACAAAAAACATGAAAAGAAAACACCTAAATACTACGCTACTCAGCCTCCACCTCTTCCTCCTCGGGTGGGTCCTCGGCTCCTGACCCTCCTCTAGCGCCTCGGGCTCCGGCGGCGGAAGGTGACCCAGTCTAAAGGCCGCCGCCACTACGAGGTTGCGACGACCCGTGACGCCAAGCTCGGCCGCCATCGTCTCCTAGAGGGAGTCGAGAAGAGAGGCCACGTGCGAGAGGCCAAAGACGTAGTGGCCCGTGGTGTCCATTCCTGTACTTTATGGAAGGGCACCGAGCCCAAGGCGTTCCATGGAGTGAGATGTATCCGTAAATACATCTTGGGCCATGTTGAACAGGAGGGTATCCTTCACACGCGGCAGCGAGGGGGGGGGGGGGGTCCAGCCGCGGCCGCTTACCGGCGGCCGGGTCCCTCGGCGGGCTCGGTGGCGGAGGGTTGCTCAAGCTCGAAAACATTTGTTGTATACTAGCCGCAGCTAGGTTTTGTGGAGAGAAGAGAGGATGTTGGAACGGTTGTGCGGAAAAGACGATGGTGCGGGTGACCATCTTATACTCCCTCCGTCCCAAGTAAATATCTTCACGGGCGGTTGGTACCTAATAACCTTCCGAGAAGATTTTTATCTCCGTCGGTTATGACTTATCAACTGCCTGATATAATGCCCGATACTGTTCTTCAGTTTCCTTATCCCTTGCTACTTTTTTATTTAGATTCCAATATAAATACTCAAACATGTTTAGATTTTGCAAATTGTGTACAAATTATATGATTCTTTCTTCTATATTTGTATAAAATTAACATCTACCACCTGAACAAAAAATTTTAAACTTGTATAGATGACATTGCAATGTTTTGGTAAATATCAAATTAATTTCTACTCACATATTATTCACATTTGTGTATCTCGTAAAAAAAAAGATCCTTCACTCAAATTTGTTTGTATGAACATATTTGTATCATTTATACATTTATGAATTTTGTTAATTTTTTTAAAGCATTCCAACATGTCAAACTTCAGATTATCCATCATGCTAACTAAATGCTCATATACATATGAGGCATTCATCAAATTATGAACACACACTGATTCAAAAAAATTTAAAAAAATCTGAAAAAATTCATAGAGGTTGGTATGATGAGTAAAAATGTCCACTGAAAAAATAAATGAAAAAGGCATTATATTCATCAAGATAGAAAAATGAAAAATATCATTTGTTGTATGTTTTTTATGTTCTGACTGATTTCAAAAGATTTATGAAGTGAAATTTAATGGTAACCTTTACTTATCAATAATATTACAAGAAAGTGAAATTTTGCCTTTTTAAAGGCCCACATTTAATCAAGAATATTAATTAAGAAGAAGTAAATATCTTCACAGGCGGTTGGTACTTAATAACCGTCAATGAAGATTTTTATCTCAGTCGGGTATTACTTACCAACCGTCTGAGATAATGCCCGATACTGTTCTTCAGTTTCCTTATCCCTTGCTTCTTTTTTATTTAGATTCCAATATAAATACTCAACATGTTTAGATTCTGCGAATTGTGTCCAAATTATATGTTTTTTTCTTCTACATTTGTATAAAGTTAACATCTACCACCTGAACAAAAGATTTTAAAACTTGTATAGCTGACATTGTAATGTTTTGGTAAATATCAAATTAATTTCTACTCACATATTATTCACATTTAGTATCTCGTAAAAAAAGATCCTTCACTCAAATTTGTTTGTATGAACATATTTATATCATTTATACATGTATGAATTTTGTTAATTTTTTTTAAAGCATTCCAACATGTCAAACTTCAAATTATCCATCATTCTAACTTAATGCTCATATACATATGAGGCATTCATCAAATTATGAACACACATTGATTCAAAAAAATTTTAAAAAATCTGAAAAAAATTCATAGAGGCTGGTATGATGAGTAAAAATGTCCACTGAAAAATAAATGAAAAATGCATTATATTCACCAAGATAGAAAAATGAAAAATATCATTTGTTGTATGTTTTTATGTTCTGACCGATTTCAAAAGATTTATGAAGTGAAATTTAATGGTAACCTTTACTTACCAATAATATTACAAGAAAGTGGAATTTTGCCTTTTTAAAGGACCCACATTTAATCAAGAATATTAATTAAGAAGAAGTAAATATTTTCACAGGCGGTTGGTACTTAATAACCTTCTGAGATGTTTATCTCAGTTGGGTATTACTTACCAACCGCCTAAGATAATCTTCTTCTAAGATGAGTTTGAATTACCAACCGCCTAAGATAATTACCTTATGATACCCGAGTCTGAGGAACACGATGAACACACTACACATTCATTCATTCACACAGTTGAAGAACACACAAGATACTCATTCATTAACAATATTCAATCACGCATCTCACAAAAGAACACAAGATACACAAGTAATATTCAGTGACATAGATGAACAAAGATAGATTTCATTCATTAACAATATTTACAAAACAGAAGCAACTAAAAACAACAAATAAATACTAATTAAATCCTACTCCTACTCCTCTTCCTCCTCCTCGTCCTCCGGCGCCAGTGCAATAGGGGCCGGTTGCACCGGCTGCACCGGCGGTGCAACCCCGAGGTTGCTAGCCGTCGCCTCCACCAGCGTTCTGCGGCCCTCGGGGCCAAGAACCTGGGCCATCGTCACGAACAGAATGTCGAGACGATCAGCCACCCCCGTGAGGGCGTAGAGGTAGTGGCCGATGGTACCCATTCCAGTATACTCTGGAAGGGTACCCAGCCCCAAAGCACTCATGGCGCGAGATGTATTGTTGTACACCTCTCGCGCCATGAGGAGGCGCTGCTGGGTGTTGAACCTCTCGGGGGAGCTGCAACATAGTTTCTTAAAAGGTGGCTCCTTCGGAGGGCTTGGCGCTGGAAGGTCGGCCATATTGGTGTTGGGTCGTCCGAGCGGAGGAAGACGAAGAAAAGAAGAGGATTCAAAGTGAGCGACCCGCTTGTGGAGAACTAACGGGTGATAGCGCGTCTTTAAGGCCGCGCGGAGTGGAAGATGGAGCAGTTGGTTTACCACACATTGAAAGGTCGCACCTCGGGGAAAAGAAAGGTCGCGCACGGTCGTCGACACGTCTTCACAGGAGGTTGGTGAGGGGTCTTTATGTAGGCGTTCATCAAATTATGAACACACATTGATTCAAAAAAATTTAAAAAATCTGAAAAATTGATAGAGGTTAGTATGATGAGTAAAAATGTCCACTGAAAAAATAAATGAAAAAAGCATTATGTTCATCAAGGTAGAAAAATGTAAAATAGCATTTGTTGTATGTTTTTTATGTTCTGACCAATTTCAAATGATTTATGAAGTGAAATTTAATGGTAACCTTTACATATCAATAATATTACAAGAAAGTGAAATTTTGCCTTTTTAAAGGACCCACATTTAATCAAGAATATTAATTAAGAAGAAGTAAATATCTTCATAGATAGTTGGTACTTAATAACCGCCTGAGAAGATGTTTATCTTGGATGTTACTAACCAACCGCCTAAGATAATTTTATCTTCTCAGGCGGTTGGTAAGTAAAACCCGCCTGAGGTAACCATCTTCTCAGACGGTCGGTACTTAAAATCCGCCTGAGAAAATTGAAGTTTATATATGCCCTCGGCAGCCAAGTGTTTGCCCTCGTCACTTCCAGGTAGGCCGCCGAGCTTCGCCGTCGCCGCCGTGCTTCGCCCTAGTCACTTCCAGGTACGCCCTCATTGCTGAAAAAGAGTGTCTCTTCTCGCCTGCAGCTACCTCGCCTTGCCTCACCTCACCATCCAAATCCATGTGCCACACTTTGCGATTCTTGATACTAGAAAAAGGTTGGAGGATTTGCTTTTTGTCCCTTGCTTGATCAGTTATAGGTCCGGAGCTCGGCGCCGCCTAGTAAACCTCAAGAACGTGGTCGCCACTCTGAACGAAGCTAGCCTATTTAGAATAAGAAGATAAAATTGTCATTGCTGGTGAGCAACTTTAACATGCTTGTCACCCTCGCAATGTATAGGAACCTTTTGGTCAGTCGCCTTAAACCCTAGAATGCCTTATCAAATCCTAGAATGCTTCCATCTTTTTCTTCATGCAACACTTCATGTAGAGTTAATATGCCATTTATTAGATTTTTTGTCTTATTAGTTCTAGCATGGAAAGCCCTAAGAAGACTGGTCCTGGTAGTAACAATAAAGAAGACAATATGGATTTTACTGACTCCAGCAGTTTAGGCTCCTATCACAGTCCATCGGATCCTTTTCCGAATATAAAAAATAAAAAGACTTTAGTGGATCTAGACCCGGAATATGATCCTGCCGACGAGGTATGGATCACAAATCTTAACTTCAGCAGTTCAAGTTAATGTTGGTTGTCAAGTATATGAAGTCTTATAATTTTTTTCTACCTAGATTAATCGCGAAGACAATGAGGTGACATCGGCTCCTAAAACCGCAGAAGGTTCTCCAATGGATGAATCCTCAACTTCACTCAAGCGGAAACCAGGGCAACGAGGTCCCAATAAGGGTCCATTGGACCACATCATGTACATAACAAGGGTCGGTCCAGGTGGGCTTCCCCAAGAACCACTAGATTCAGTTACCGAGTACCGTAATGCATGCGGTTTTCTTGTTAGGGAGGTTATGCCGATCAGAACCGAGAATTGGAGGAAATTACCCGAGCAGACCAAGAATGAGTTGTGGGAAAGGATAAAGAAACAATTCAAGTTCCCATGAGGCACAAAAGAAGCTGTAAAGAAAGCAACATTGGTCTCTTGCGGCAAGAAGTTTTGATGCTGGAAGAGTGAAATGAATGCTTATGTTAAGGCCGATAAGGTCCCTAGCCCGAGGAAGATGGGAAAAATCACACAACCTCAGTGGGAAGAGTTTGTTCGTCAAAAGAGCACACCTGATGCTAAAGCTCTAAGTGCAACTAGGTCAGAGCTTGCAAAAAAGAACAAATACCATCATCGCTTGGGGTCTGCCGGATATGCCCCCAAAGTCCAGAAATGGAA
This sequence comes from Tuctoria greenei, assembly GCA_036927565.1. Classification (NCBI taxonomy): domain Eukaryota; kingdom Viridiplantae; phylum Streptophyta; class Magnoliopsida; order Poales; family Poaceae; genus Tuctoria; species Tuctoria greenei. The sequence continues at coordinate 9,244,371 of JAYESD010000009.1, forward strand.
TAAGATATTAGACGAAATTACCAGTAAGGGCAATCCTCACCCACTAAAGGGTGCGATGAGCGAACTCTACGCTGGGTCTTTGCTCGGTCAGGTTTGACCAGCGAGGGCAAACTTGAAAAGCCCGACTCCCTGAATGAAGTAGAGGATAAAATGAAAGAAATAATTGAAAAGCAACAGAAGGGTCTCTTCATGCCGAAGAGGGAGAATGACCAACTTACCGCTATCTTAGGAAACCCTGAACACAGCGGACGGGTTCGAGCGATCTCTTCTCAAATGTCTTGGCTAGATGGTTGCCCTAAAGATAAAGACACATATAGAAGACGTGAGAAGTTTAATAAAACACTTGATGAAACGATTGCTCAAAAGGTCAAAGAAAATATGCAAGAAATAATGGAACAACTTGGACAATCGGGACAATTAGTTGCACCGAGTACAGTGATGGTTCCTGTGCAAAAGGAGCAATTAGTATCTCCAACTGCCTACCCTAGCAGTATTGGTTCCGTGCCAGGCTCAGGGTCAACCCATAAGTTCCCTGTCGATGATATTGCTAACAACAAATCTTGTCGTTTTCTTGTCCGGATAGGTAGAGCAAGGAACAAAACCAAACAGGTTTCCACTGCTATGGCAAAGCCTGCTCGTAACATCAATAGGAATCCACTTCCGTTGTATTATGTTGTGGTGCAAGTCCTTCAGATCATTGATAATGATTATGAAGATGATGAAATAGACCACGTCACACCTGAGGGAATCGTGACTCTGGGGCAGGCTGTCAACCAATTAATCCTTTGGCACCGACGCGATATCGGGTTGGACGATGAGGCTGTTTCTAGCCCCGTCGCATCTCCAAATACTGCAACCCCATCTTCTAAGGCGAAAGTGCATGAAGATCCACTCCCAGTCCAGGAAGATCCACTCCCCCTATGTCTCAGCAAGGATGATATCCAAGAGCAACAAGTTGGACAACAGCTTCAAGCAGTACCAAAGAAAGTTGTTGCTAGTAAAGAGCAACCAGTTGAGCAACAACTTGAAGTAGTACTAGAGCCAACTGCTGGGAGTAAAGAGCAATCAGTTGAACAACAGGTTCAAAAACAAGCCAGTGTCCAACTTACGACGACTACTCCTCGATCATCAGTGCCTATCAAAGTTACCTCAGACGAAAATAAAAAACCTTCATCAGAAGTGTCAAAATATTTGGAAACTATGAAGGAAAATATTATAAAATCGAGTGCATCTCGTTCTTCTCATGAGCCATCATTAGGAGATATCGAGGAGTGGGAAGAAGACGGTTTCATGTATAATCGGCGGACGGCTTTAGTTAAACCAGGAGTTCCAATATACAAGCTTGAGGATGTTCCTCCTGAATTTAAGAATGGGAAGTCGTTCATGACATCCGTACAACTTAGCAAACAACCCGTCCAGCTCAGAAGAATGCATGAGTGGTACATCCTTGCCGGCACAAAATATGGTCTTAATTGCGTCACATTTCGTATTCCAAAAGAAGCATTCTAGAGCACAAGAGTGGATAGACGAGTCATTTTATTTGAAGAGTTGCATGCCCTTTTCCATCGGGGCATGCTCGAAATCAACCTGCTGCTCGTCTGGTGCTTGTAAGTGCTCTAATATTTTGTATTTTCTTTTCTTACTACACACATAGGCATTTCATGAGATTATAACAATTTGGACTTCTTCAATAGGATGCAATACATGGATAATGAAAAGTTGGAGCACAAGATAGGTATCCTTGCCCCTACTAGGATTGCAAAGGTGCTATTCGACGTCCAGGCAGATCAAGACTCAGCACAGTTCAAACACATGAAAAGAAAAGATTTTGAAAAAGCAATCGCAAAACTTAAGAAGGATAAAAGGACAGAAGTTGCAGCTTACATAGGACATACGATGTTTAACTTTGTCAGAGACGGCAAGGACCTCGTAAAGGCTCCATACCACTTCAAGTAAGTTCGACACATGACACTGAAATAGAAATTATTGGTAATTGTTAACACGTGTGTTTGTATGTTTGCAGTAATCACTACATAATGATCTTCATCAAGCCAACACAAGGAATGGCAACAGTCTTGGACTCGGCCGATTTCTCACCAGATCGTTTCAAAGATTTCCTTTCCATTTTGAAATCGTACGTTTATTCAATAATTTTAATTTACGCACATTTAGAATGTTTTGACAAATTTTATATGACAATTCTTGTATTACAGCGCTTGGTGGTTTTACGCGGAACGGCTTGGTGGTGAGAGACCTTCCAATACGAATGCATTGGACATTAAAACGTATTATGCTTGTCCGAAGCAGCCTGCTGGGAGTGTCTTATGCGGGTATTATGTATGCGAGCATCTTCGGACCGCCGGCGTATATAGAGTGAATCGTTAGGATGTAAGTTATCCTTAATGTCGATACCTTATTTTCTTACTTTTGTGTTTCATTTTCATTGTAACTAGCATAGTTTAATACTTATATTCTCTGCTGTTCAATATTACCAGAAACATTATTTTAATATTTTGATTCCAATTTCAAAATTCAATTGCTCATAGTACAACTGCTCCAAAAATACCAAATAAATTCCTGTATACTCTCACTTTGATCTATACTTTGAGATTGTTCAAACCAATACATTCTAAACCTTGTTATGTGTTATATTGCAGCACACGAAGAATCTGAACGAAGAATGGTCGGTTTGTAGAAGTATTCCTAGTGGAGGAGCCGACAGGATTGCTGCTGAACTCTGTCAATTCATTCGTCACGAAATTTTGCACAAAAGAGGGGAGTTCTTTGATGAGTATGGTGCAGCAGCTGATGTGCCAGAAATTTGGGACTATGCCAATAGAAACAGTTTTTAGTGAAAACTTGTAAACTTTGAGATGAATTGTATCTGTAACTTGTACATATGTATATTGTTTTAGTGAAATTGACTTCTATGATGATAATATTATTGACTTTTGTTCTGTGATGATATTATTGATTTTTGTTCTGTGATTATATTGAATTGACCTGGAAATTAGAAATAACAGCAGTAGTACTGCATAGGTTATACCTTATTATAGGCGGTTATTAACCAACGGCTAGGCATGTCTGTGAAAAACAATTATCAAAGACAGCTAGATACAAGTAAAGAACCATCTTGATAACCTAATTATCTCAGGCGGTTACTGTTATGGTAGAAACCGGCTACGGTAAAAGGTCTTCACAGAGGAACAATGACATTGAGTTCATTAACATAAAACTATACTACTACAAAACAAGAAAAACAACATCACGAAACAAGAAAACCAACATCACAAACCCTTTCTTCCTCGCGCCGAGGGCGGGGCTCGCCGGGCCCGGAGATCTCGCCGCTGGCCTCTCCAGTGCGCCAAGTAACTGACGCGCCGCACGAGGTCTGCGGAGAAGTTATGAAGCCGTGGTGCATGGACGTGTGCGCGACGTTCCACATGGATATTGAAATCCTCTGCAGTATTTCAGGTGCATTAGAAGTCACTGACATGTGGGTCCCATAGAGCATAGGGCCCACATGTCAGTGACCTCTAATGCACCTGCAGTACTGCAGGGGATTCGGTTCCACAAGAGAGACAGAAGGATCTCTGAAGATCGTCTTCCACAGTGGTTTAATTGCGCCGCACAAGGTCTGCAAAGAGTTCAATGTGCGGGAAACGAACCGTTCCCTCGTCTACTCTGCATAGACCATATAGGCGCGTCGTCGGTTATGTACAAATACAGAACTTTTGCACTCCTTTCTTCTTCTTCCATCGTTCCACCTCCTAGCCCGGCGCCGACGAACCACCACAGCCATGGCCAACCTTCCGCCTCCTAGCCCGCCGAGGCAGCCACCCTGCAAGCGGATATGCTGCAGCTCCCCCGAGAGGGTGAACGACGACCAGCGCCTCATTATGAAGCGAGAGGCGTACAACAATACGTCTCGGGCCTTGGACGCTTTGGGTCTTGGTACCCTTCCTGAGTTTCCGAGAATGGATACCACCGGCCGCTAATCTACGGCCTCACGGGTGTGGCCGATCGCCTGGACATCTTGTCCGAGATGATGGCCCAAGAGCTCGGCGCCGAGGGACGTAGTGCCCTGGTGGCGGCGACGGAGAGGAACTTCCGTCGCGGCGGGGTTCCACCGCCGGTGCAGCCGGAGCCACCGGTGCAGCTGGAGCAATCGGTTCAGCCGGAGCAGCTGGCCCACTCTCCTGCTGCATCGTCGCTGGAGGAGGAGGAGGAGGAGGAGGAGGAGGAGGAGGAGGAGGAGGAAGAAGAGGAGGAGGAGGAGGAGGAGGAGGAGGAGGAGGAGGAGGAGGACGATGACAACGATGATGGTGATGACAACGACAATGATGATGATGATGACGACGACGACGATGACGATGGCGACGACGACGGCGACCACCACCACCACCACCACCACCACCACCACGACGACGAGGATGAGTAGGACCGCTTGTTATGGTTTGATAAGTTGGGGGAGAGGGCGGAGGAGGCGGGGCCGGCATAGTAGTTTTAGGAGTTCTTGTACATATTTCTTTTCTAGTTTTAGGAGTTCTTGTACATGTTTAGCTTCAATTCTGTTCTTGTACATATTTCTTGTGTTTTGTAATATATATGTGTTCATTCGTGTCAGTGAATACTGGTGTGTTAGAATTTTTGGATTTCAATCAAGTGAATGTGCTCTAAGTTTAGTGATGTGTTAATCTGTCACAAGTGAACCGAGCAAATTGGACAAAAACAAAAGATCTTAGGGTTTGAAGCTCGTCTCGATTTGTAATTGCAAAGCTAAAGGAGACAAACAATGACTTTAAGAGCGTCTCACATCACTTTGTGATCGATGGACATCCGATCTGTCGCCCATCGTTGTCTCCTATTTGGGTTTCTTACGTAGTGTAATTGGTTGATCATGTTTGCGGTCCATGCATGTTAGACATAGCTAGAATTAAAACACCTCGGTCATATTTAACAACACTAACATGCATGCATATATATATACCTCAAACCTCGGTGGCCCATGTTCGCTGCAAGGCGTCCCCTGGCACGGACGCGCGGTCAAGAAGTTGGCTTAGGCGTGTACGGACGGATTTTTTTTATATAACGAAAAAATTGTTTTTCACCGCGTGTAAATTTACTCCTAATGGGACGCGTCGAGCCGTTGGGACCGAGAGGATGCAAACCGCGGTTTCGAGGAAACCGGGGCCACCAACCGATATATAATTAAGCGCTGTTTCCTCTAGCGTCCGATCATCTTGACACGCCCACTTAGACGACGACCCGCTATAAAGGCTCACTGTCCTCTTGCTTCTCCGCCGCACCACTCCTTAGATACTAGCCTCTAAACTTATCCCCCCGCCACCGTCGACCACCTCTCGCTCTTTCTCTGCACCTCCATCGCCACACAAATGGGTAGCCCCGCGCCGAAGCGCTCTAGGCCATCAACGTCCTCCGAACCTCCTTCTCCATTTCCATCGCCGCCGGCAATGCCGGTGGAACTGATGGCGGCACCCGCATCTTCGCCCGCGGCGCCTGCACTTCCTCATCCCGGTTGGGTTGAGTAGACTCTCAGACTCCTCACCGACTGTATCGACGAAGTCGATCGGCGTCTTAAGGTGGCCACCGACACCAAGTCTGCTGCCGCTCATAGCGCACTAGCGCTCAACACAGTGGCACATAAGGTCTTTTCCGACACAGATCGCTTGTGTCGCCGTCTGGGTCTTGGGACCCTTCCCCTCCACACGAGCATGGACACCGCGGGCCACTACTACTACGGGTTGATGAATGTGGCCCGTCGTCTCGACACCCTCCACGAGACGATCGCGGAGGTTGTTGGGGTAGAGGGCCTCCTGAAGATTAAGCGTTGTGTCGCCGGGAAGCTTCGGACTGTGATGGAGGTTGAGGAGTATGAGGTGGCTTGGGCAGCGGCGGCAGCGGAGGAGGCGGAGCAGGAGGCGTCTCTTGAGGCGGAGGTGGACACGGCTATGGAGGCGGTGGCAGCAGCAGAGGAGGAGCAGGAGGAGGCGGCAGCGGCGGCGGGGGCAGTGGCAGAGGCAGCAGCGGCGGCGGCAGCAGCGGAGGAGGAGGAGGAGGAGGTGGCACCGGCGGCAGAGGCGGAGGAGGCGGCAGCGGCGGAGGAGGAGGACGTGGTTTTCTCCCAGTAGAGTAGTATTAGGAGTGGTTCATCTATTTCGTGATCTCTGAGTAGAGTAGTATTAGGTGTAGTTTATCTTGTTCTTGCTGTCTACTACGTGTTTTCCTATTACTTGTTTGTTAATGAAATATGTCTTTATGTTCATGAACAATGTGTTCTATATATGAAGTATCGAAAAACTTCTTTTATCGAAAACATCTCCTATATGTTTCTAACTTGGGACCGTCTATATTTCTTGTGGCTGAATGAATGAAATCCGGTAAACATTATCCTTACAAGTAATAGAACTAACAACAGACATGATGCATAATTAACTTGATTATGAAATTATGTCATCTAAATTGCTAACTAGTCCATCGCCTGATGCAACAGGTGCATGAAAAGTACTTTATCCGTTGTAACTAATATCCGATGACATTGTTGATATATATATCGTATGTACCTGTGATACTCGTATCACAAGCGGCTTTGGATCGACGGCCTAAAGATTAGACATCACAGGGGAAAATGTTTTTTTTGTAGTAGTAGTATATACTCTGTATATATTATCAATTCATTGCGACGAGTGTTATATATAAAATGCTGATTGTTTACCTTTTACTAGACCATGGATTTGTCGTCCTCCTTTCGGGGACTTGGGTTTTCTCTGTATTTGCATGTTGTTTGCATTAGCACAATGATACATTTGGCAATTCATATTTTTTGTTCGTATTTTTTTTGGAATGTCCCACTACCACATGACTGCTTTTTCATCTCCATGAAAACAAAGATGAACGGCAGGTAGCGGTCCCTCGAAAAAATTTTCGTTCTTCTTGGCGCGCACAATTGAGATTTTCACAATTGAAACTTCACTCCGTCCGCCCAAAATTCCAGTCCCGCCCATTTGTAGCTAGCCACGACGAATATAAATGTGCATCTCCCTCTAATCCCGCAGTGGCTTCCGTTCTCGGCACACATGTTCTCCTCTTGGTGCTGTGTTCCAAACTTGCATTCCTAAGAAATTCCCGTGTGAGTGGTGGTGGTGACTGAGGGTACAACGTCGAGCGACCAAGTTTGACGGGCTCTACCGAACCTCTTCGTCGCCGACCCTGCCCTGCGACATCCCGGACTCCAGCTTTTTGCTACGTAAGTTCTAAACGATCCATGCCGTCTTTTTATAGAGCTACTCCCTCCTTATCGCTTTAGTTGTCATCCCAACAACTGCAGCCAGTTCATTCCTAGTTGTCGTCCCAACTCCTTCTTATATGCTCTTATGTTTCATGAATGTCTAGTATAAAATCTGATTAATGGTGCAATCGTGCAATCAACTATCCTTAATCGTTAGATTTGCATCCTACAGTCGATTCATCTTTTTATTTTACCCTAGCATCTGATTGCATTCTACTTTTTTCCATATATAAAATACACTACACCTCTGCCCCGAAATAAATGTCGCTCCAACAGTTTATGGTAGTGTATTTCTAGTACATTTCCATGTAAGGAAAGATAACTATTAAAAACCGCATGTACTATGTAATTTCTTGATTTAGAAGTAAATGACGCCAAGGTTATCTTATCAACCACTCCCAATGTTGTACTCTCATTCCTTTGTTCCAAACTTGTATTCCTAAGATTTTCAGTTCCCACGGTTTATACATGTTTTTCTTGTTTTCTTTCTCGGATTGTACAATTTTTTTCCTACTCCTTCATTTCTAATTCCTCCGTTCAAAACAAACATTTTCAGTTCATAGCAACCACACCGCCCGATCTAAAATACACATCCTCATGTAATTTGACGTTATCACTGTTACTTACTATATATACTCTTTACTTTAGGAACAAGACACTAAACCGTCATGTCGTCTACAAGTAATCGTGATGGGCAACAAGAACCTGGTATAACTATAAATGTGTTTACTATCAAAATACACATATTTATAACACATTAATTCCTTTGCATCGTATGCAGAGAATATTGCAGCACCTGATGCTCAAGAACCCCGAGATTTGTCATCCCGTGCTGGTACTACGAGTATAAATATGTACCGGGCTCTACTAAATATTTTAGCATTGCGATTGTAGTTTCCTAGTCCCAGTTAACAGTTAATCAGTATATGTGATGGCGTGATTTATTGATGCCTACACACGCACGATGGGCTCTCTCGCCGCCGGCCACTCCGGCACCAGCGACCACACCCTGCTGCTGCTCACTTCAGTGTCCTCCCCGATGCGTCTCCCTCCACCATCGCCACGTCCCATCCTTCGCGTGTCATGATGACCCCGCCGCCCGCAAACCCCTGTCGCCGCCGGTCACTCCGGCACCGGCCGGCGCCCACGCCCTGCTGGTGAGTATATGTGATGGTGTGATTTATTGAGGCCTACACGCGCACGCTGGGCTCTCTCGCCGCCGCCACTGCGGCACCGGCGACCATGCCCTACTGCTGCTCACTTCAGTGTCCTCAGAAACGCGTCTCCCTCGACCATCTCCATGTCCCATCCTTCGCGTGTCATGATGACCCCGCCGCCCGCAAACCCATGTCGCCACCGGTCACTCCAGCACGGGCCGGCGCCCACGCCCTGCTGGTGGTCACTTCACTCTCCTCCCCGACGCGTCTCCCTCCATCTCCATGTCCCATCGTTCGCGTGCCATGATGACCCCACCGCCCGCAAACCCCTGGCCATTACGGCGTACCTACATGCTATGCCCCATATGGCATGGCATACCCTGGAAAAAATAGTCCAATATCATTAACCCCTGTCCACTAAGAAATGTTAGCATCATATAGTTTAGAGATGCATGTACATGAGGGTTCATTGCTGCTTATATGATCTCAATTCCATTTTTTACACTGCCAAATGCGTTGCTGATGTCTGGTAATTAACGCAAGATTATATTCATGTATCCGTTCTAGTAGCACTTTAGGTCGAGATGCTAACATGCAGAGCAAAATATCAGTATGCAATCCACCAAAATTTAATTCCTAGATCCGCCACACTGTCCTCCTAGCCTCGAGACTTGCTCCGGGGTGATATCAATGGACGGAGATCACCTGACTTATACGTTTTTACTGCACGCGATGCAGTAAAGATCCAACAGAATCACACCGTTGGATCTTTACTGCATCGCCTGCAGTAAAAAGGTACGTCACGTGAGATCACCAGTGTGATTTGTACGTCGATGTTCTGACTTAAATGTGGTCACTGCACTGCCAGACCGAACCCTAGCTTTGTTAAACGTCGCAAGCTGCCCACCTCATCTGTCTTGCATCCTCTACCTGCTGATACCGCTAACGTCCATGACTCGCCCTGCCACCAATTCGTCTCGAGACGCGCTCCTGCTGATGTCGGTTAGACCGAACCGGCAGTACCGCAGAGGATGAGCACCCGGCGAACCCTCTCTTTCTCTAGCATTGCCAGCTACTGTCTTGCCTGCTTCGCAGCTAGACTGAAAATCCCCTACAGTACTACGGGTGCTGTAGCGCCACTGACTACTGCCTGATGCCTGATTGTAGGGTATGAACAGCAACAAAGAAGTCAACAAGTCAATGCATCGCCCAATATGGAGCCAAATGTTGTTGCAACACGATGTTCCCACGCTCGTATTTGCCGCACTCGTCCTAAAGATGGTAAAACACCAGACTTCTTCTTCTTTCACACTATTTGTACATGATACTAGGCCTGGTCAGTTGCTAATTTGCTTTAAACGTTTACTGTTTAAATGACACTAACAGAAGGAAAGAAGTTTGGAAGAGGGGTTGCTAAAGGACTTAAGGTTGCTAAATTGCGCTATCTAGCATCTACAAATAGAAAGAATGATCAGAATCGAAAGCTACAAATTCAGTGGTCCGATAGGTTGGGTGCTGCGGTTGGTCCTAATCAGTGGCACTTTGTCGATGATGTAGTTATTACAACAAAAAAAATGCACCCCTCGCTGGTGTAAGGAAGTGGGCAGAGGTTGGCGATACTTCGAAGAGCGATATAGTGAGAGACATTCTGGTTAGTGTTGTGACACCCCACATAAGTATTTTTTTCTAGCGACCTCCATCTTGTACGTTTATAACAGTGTGATATACAATGTACATAATGCTTGGGACTTGGAGGACACAGATGATACTAGAAGAAAAATATTGAAGATTGCTGGTGAGCGCTACAAGGGGTGGCGATCAACATTGCATGCCACCTATAAGAAGTATTCGACCGATGAGGAACGTATACAAAACAAGCCTGTTGACGTAGCAGATTCCGATTGGTTGGCGCTTATGGACTATTTTGGGTCTGAGCGATTCAAGGTTAGCTAGCTTTCTAATACCTTCATATCCTACAAAAACTATTTGATAACACCCATTCATGAAATTAATTCTTAAAATTGCAGTCAATAAGCAGAACCAATTCACGAAATCAAAGTACTCAAAAGACAAAACACTTACTTGGCTCGAAATCCTACGCCCAACTTAGTTACGAGAAGGTATGAAAACTAAATCATGCTTTTACTTTGCACTGCAATCATTCAATCAAATTTTACTTGTATTTGATGTAGCGAGACCCAGAGACCGGAAATGAACCCGATGACACAGAACTGTGGGAGGCAAGCCATGTGAAGAACGGTCAATGGGCAAACGAGCAGGCAGAAGCTGTACATGTGAGAAACACTTCAAACAGTCCCCATTTAAATAAATATTTGTAATGTACATGTGACTTTTCTTTTTGTATATAGACCCAGGCACGTGCCCAAATCAACGTCAGGGAAGCTGATCTGGGAGTCCCAATCCCAGATGAGGAAAGAAACAACATCTTCCAGCTTACTTATATATCCGCAACCGGTTCTGGAGGATGACAATTTCGGCGGCGTGGTTATATGGTTAAACCTAATGTTTCTGAAAGACTGCGTATCCAGATGTCTGACCAGCTTAGCCAGCAAGTTCGATCCTTGCAAAATAGAAACGAAGACCTCAGCTCTCAAGTGCAAGAGTTGGAAGGAAGAAATGATTATATGACCTCCCAGATGGATGGCTTCGTCCAGGCAAATGAACAGCTCAACCAGGAAGTCCAGGCATTACATGATCAGATGCCAGCCAATTCTGCACGGCAAGAAAAGGAGCTAGCAGACATGCGCAGAATGATGGAGAGCTTGCAAAATCAACAACCGCTAGCAGCAACTCCACAAAAGGCTTCTGCTTGCACCAAGTCGAAGCTGGATGTTCGAGAAACTATTCCTAATACTACAACTCGTCGCGGTGCTCTTTTAATGGGTATAATGTTGCAACCTAAAAAAAACTGTAAATAACATTGCCTCGCAACGATGCAAGGGTCCTTGAGCGTTGCATCAATTGCTGGATGTTTGTTGTTAAGTCGACAAACATATCGTGTGTGAATAAAATGATTCTGTTGCCACTAATTTTCAAACCTGGTGCATTAGGATTCTAGTGCCGCTAATTATAAAACGTGGCATTAACAGATTATTACGACGAAAATAAACTGTTGCAATAGGAAGCTAGCTATTGCCACAAATTATAAAATGTTGCACTTCAAACATTTGGCTACGACCAAAAAAGCGTTGCACTAGACTGCTATTGCCACCACCCAGAGAACGTCCCATTACGACCCTGTTGCAATAGATTTGAATATGTTGTATTATGAACCTATTGCCACACATCAGAAATCGTTGCAATACAATACTGTTGTCACGGTTTTGAAATCGTTGCAATACTGTACTATTCACCATGAACGTGAAATCGTTGCATTACCGTATTATTGGCCACGGCTGTGAAGTCGTCACAATACCATATTATTCGCCACGAGTGTGAAATCGTCGCGATACCGTACTATTCGCCACGGAAGTGAAATCGTTGCAACACCGTAGTATTCGCCACGAATGTGAAAATGTCGCGATACGATATTATTCGCCACGAGTGTGAAATCGTCGTGATACCGTACTATTCGTCGCGGATGTGAAAATGTCGCGATACCATATTATTCGCCACGCGTGTGAAATCGTCGCGATACCGTACTATTTGCCACGGATGTGAAATCATTGCAACACCATACTATTCGCCACGAATGTAAAAACGTTGTCATACCGTACTATTCGCTACGGATGTGAAATCGTTGCAACACCGTACTATTCACCACGAATGTGAAAACGTCACGATACCATACTATTCACCACGAGTATGAAATCATCGCGATACCGTACTTATCACCACAGATGCGAAATCATCGCAAATAACGTACTATTCATTGCAATACGTTAAATCGTCACAATACGTTAAACAGTTGCAATACCATACTATTTGCCACAAACGTGGAGTCGTTGCAATACCATACTTTTTTCCACGAATGTGGCATCATTGCAACACCGTTATTTTCATTGCAATACGTTAAATCGTCGCAATACGTTAAAACGTTGCAATACCATACTATTTGCCATGAACGTGGAGTCATTGCAATACCATACTTTTTGCCACGAATGTGGCATCGTTGCAACACCGTTATTTTCGTTGCAATACGTTAAATCGTCGCAATACATTAAACTGTTGCAATACCATACTATTTGCAACGAACGTGGAGTTGTTGCAATACCATACTTTTTGCCACGAATGTGACATCGTTGCAACACCGATATTTTCGTCGCAATACGTTAAACCGTTGCAATACCATACTATTTGCCACCAGCGTGGAGTCGTCGCAATACCATACTATTTGCCACGGATGTCAAGTCGTCGCAATAACCTATCGCCACTGTTGTTATCGCCACGAGTCGGAAAAACTATTGCGACATTCTATTTCGTTGCAACAACAACCTATCGCGACGAATTTTCGACCTATTGCAATGATTTTTTTTGTCGCAATAACCCAGAATCCTGGTAGTGAGAGGCCGGTTTAGGGTCCCACATGGGCTCTAAAAGAGTTAGGCACGACATCCCTAGGCCCACTTAATGTGAAACCCAAGAAACAAGTCGTAAAACAAAAGATCACCTCGAAGTCGCGAAATATCGGACAAGTCCAAAAAGGACCGGACTAGTCTGAAAATGTCCAGAGAGAAAATCGGACAAGTCTGGCCTAAAATCGGACAAGTCCGACATTAGTTAGAGAGGAAATCAGACAAGTTCGCTGGAACACCGGACTAGTCCGAAAAAGTCCAGGGACTTAGCAAATTTTCAAAGATTCTTGGAATATCGGACTAGTCGGCACAAAATCGGACAAGTCCGAAAGTTTCCAGAGGCAAAATCGGACTAGTCCGCAGCAAAAACGGACAAGTTTGTTTTTAGTCAGAGAGAAATTGGACTAGTCCTCAGTAAAATCGGACTAGTCCGCACTTTCCTGCATTTTAAGTGTGGTTTTGCTCCAAATCAATTTTAAACTTGTTCCTCTTGTTGTGGGTTAATGTTAAACATGTATATGAGTGTATGCAAGGCATGATGCATGAAAATGAGGGTGTTACAAACCTACCCCCATAAAAATGAATCTCGCCCTCGAGATTCGATGCGGAAGAGAAGAGATAGGGAAATTCCTTCTTGAGATCATCCTCCAACTCCCATGTTGCCTCTGATTCTGTGTGATGCTTCCATTGAACTTTACACCATCGAATCACCTTGTTCCTTGTGGTTCTCTCCTTGGTTTCCAAGATCTTGTTCGGTTGCTCGGCATAAGTCAAATCTTCCTCTAGTTCCAATTCTTCCATTAGCACTTGTTCTTCCGGTACTCTCAAGAACTTCTTGAGTTGGGAAACGTAAAGACATCATGGACATCCGATAGACGAGCTGGCATCTCCAACTTATACGCTACTTCTCCTCTTTTGTCAAAAATCTTGAATGGTCCAATATATCGAGGTGCTAGTTTGCCTCTTATGTTAAACCTCTTATGACCTCTCATTGGTGACACCTTGAGGTAAACAAAATATCCCACTTCAAAGGCTAATTTCCTTCTCCTATTGTCCGCATAGCCTTTTTGTCTTGATTGGGCAGCCCTCAAGTTTTCACGAATTATTTGGACTTGCTTTTCGGCTTCTTGCAACATATCCGTACCAAATACTTTAGTTTCTCTTGCCTCATTCCAGAATAAAGGTTTCCTACACTTCCTTCCATAAAGCGCTTCATATGGTGACATTTTCAAGCTCGCTTGGTAACTATTTGTTGTATGAAAATTCTGCGTATGACAAGCTTTTGTCCCAACTTTTGCCATGCTTTAAAGCACAAGCTCTTAACATGTCCTCATATATTTGATTGGTCCTCTCGGTTTGTCCATCCGTTTGAGGGTGATATGCTGAACTAAAATTCATCCTCGTCCCCCAAAGCTTCATGCAATTTTTGCTAAAACCTGGAAGTAAATTGAGAACCTCTATCCGAGACTATCTTCTTCGGTACTCCGTGTTGACACACCATATGCTCCATGTATATTTCGGCCAATTGTGTAGCTGTATATTTGGTCTTCACAGGGACAAAATGAGCTGACTTGGTTAAACGATCCACAATTACCCACATTGAGTTATACCCGGACTGAGTACGTGGTAACCCAACTATGAAGTCCATTCCAATTTCTTCCCACTTCCATTCCGAAATCATCAATGGTTGCAATAATCCAGCTGGCCTTTGATGTTCCGCCTTGACTCGTTGACACACATCACACAATGCCACATATTCAGCTATGTCTTTTTTCATGCTATCCCACCAATAGCAAGCCTTCAAGTCTTTGTACATCTTCATACAACCAGGGTGAATCGAGTACGGCGAGTCATGTGCCTCCTTTAATATTTTCTCCCGGATATTCTTTACATTAGGCACAACGATTCTCTTTCCAAGCCATAAGATACCATGTTCGTCTTCATCAAATCTGAATTATTTCCCTTCTTCGGTCATTTCCTTGATTTCCTTGATATCTTCATATGCGGCCTGTGCTTCTAGAATTTCTTACTCCAAGGTTGGGTTTAACTCCATCATCTCCATCTCATATACAAATCCAAGGTTCAACCATTCGAACTCCTTACACAACTCGGATGACAACTCTCGAACCGTGAGCTGATTACTTACTCCTTTTCTACTCAAAGCATCGGCCACTATGTTGGCTTTCCCCGGATGATAGTTGATCCCCAAATCATAATATTTGATGAGCTCCAACCATCTACGTTGCCTCAAGTTCTGATCCCTTTGTGTGAAAATATACTTCAAACTCTTATGATCCGTATAAATTTCACACCTATGTCCAAAAATATAGTGCCTCCAAATCTTCAATGCATGTACCACGGCTGCGAGTTCCAAATCATGCGTTGGGTAATTCTGCTCATGTTTCTTCAATTTTCTCAACGCATAGGCTACTACTTGACCTTCTTGCATAAGCACACATCCAAGTTCTTGTCTTGATGCGTTGCAATAAATATTGAAACTCTTGCTTACATCCGGCAATATCAAAACTGGGGTTGTTGTCAACCTCTTCTTTAACTCCTCAAAACTGTTTTGACAAGCTTCAGTCCATTGGAATGCCTTTCCCTTCATTAGCAATTCTGTCATTGGCTTGGCTATCTTGGAAAAGTCTTTGATGAATCTATGGTAATATCCAGCCATCCCAAGAAAACTCCTTATTTCCTTTACATTCCGCAGAGGTTCCCATTTCAACACGTCTCTCACTTTTCCAGGGTCAACCGATACTCCTCCTCTTGAGATGATATGACCCAAAACGACACCTCTTTGAACTAAAACTGACACTTGTTGAACTTGGCATACTATTGATGCTCCCTCAATTTCTACAATGTAACCCTCAAGTGTTTCTCATGTTCCTTCTCATCCTTCGAGTAGATCATAATATCATCAATAAACACCACAATGAACTTATCCAAGTACTCCATGAAGACCCTATTCATGAGGTACATAAAGTAGGCAGGCGCATTTGTCAATCCAACAGACATCACAGTGTACTCATAACATCCATATCGTGTCCTAAAAGCTATCTTGGGTATGTCCGATGGTCTAATATTCATTTGAAAATATCCCGACCTCAAATCAATCTTAGAGAAGATACAAGCACCCTTCATCTGATCAAACAAGTCTTCTATGCGTGGCAAGGTGTACTTGTTCTTGATTGTTACCTCGTTGAGAGCTCGGTAATCCACACACATCCTTTGAGTTCCATCCTTCTTGTCCACAAATAGCATGGGTGCTCCCCAAGGTGAAGAACTAGGGCAAATAAAACCTTTCTCTAGTTGCTCTTGAGTTTGTTTCTTGAGCTCCGCTAATTCCATAGGAGGCATCCTATATGGCCTCTTAGCTATAGGAGCAGTTCCAGGTATTAAATCAATAACAAACTCAATGTCTCGATCAGGTGGCATACCTGGCAACTCGTCCGGAAAAACATCCAAAAATTGACAGACCACCAAAATCTCTTGCGGCACCGTCCATATGATTCAGCTCCAATTGCTTCGGTGCGGTTTGAGATGCTTCAAACTCTACGGTGATCCCTTCCTCATTGGTCAACTTCACCATTTTCGTGGCACACTTAATAACTCCATTGTGCTTCCTCAACCAGTCCATACCAAGTATAATCTCCAATCCTTGGGAATCCAAAACAATGAGGTTAGGGGAGAAGTCTACCCCCCTTATTCTAAGGCTTACTTTTGGACATACTATATTTGTCCTCATCTCTCCTCCAGGAGACTTAACCAATAGAGTAAACTTCATATGAGAAATAGGCAAACTATACTTGGCAACATACTTTGATGCAATGAATGAATGCGATGCTCCAGAATCAAACAACATAGTCGCGGGGTTGGAGTTGGCGAGAAACATACCAATGATCACGTCATCCGCTTGTTGAGCATCCTCCGTGGAGACATGGTTCACATTGCCACGAGCAAAATTCCGCTGTCCATGATTCTCTTGTGGCTGTCCTCCATTGGGTCTTGGGTTTTGCCTCGACGCATTGCTTCTTTGACCAAGGCCTGAGTTAGGACATTGATGCGCAAAGTGTCCAGCTTCTCCACATGTATAGCACTTCTTAACTCCACCAGAATTATTGGGACGAGCTTGGTTTTGAGCATTGGCACCAGGAAAGTTAGAACAAGGTGCAAAAGGCATTGGAGGCCTAGGTGCTTGCATGACAGGGCGCTACTGCACAAACTGAGTTGGGCGCAATGCAATTCTAGGGCGTTTTACAGGAGCAGGGGAGCTGTAGTATGGGGCATTAGGAGGCGCAAAGCGAGGGCGCACATTACTCCCTTTTTGCCGTCCTTGATATGGCGCCTTCCTCTTGTTGTCTTGTTCCATCTCACGGACCTTGTTCTCAACCACAATTGCTTTGTCCAGAAGCTTCTGAAAATTGGCATAATCACAGTTGAGTAGTTGCACTTGGATCTTATTTTTCAAGCCTCTCATGAACAAGTATTGTTTCCGGCTGTCCCGACTAACATCCTCAGGCGCATATCTTGAGAGTTGAGTGAACTTATTGAGATATTCACTCACGCTTGATCTTCCTTGCCTTAAGTTCTCAAATTCTTGCCTCTTCAAAATCATAACACCTTCCAACACATAACGAGAATGGAACTCTCCTTGAATTCCGCCCAGGTAATTCTCTCTTGGTTCTCATGAGCATTGCATAGTGAATCCCACCAATCCGCAGCTGCTCCAACTAGTTGATGAGAAGCGAAAAGCACCTTCTCCCGGTCACTGCATTGGACAATAACAAGTTTCTTCTTCACATACTTGAGCCAGTCATCCGCATCTATAGGGTCAGCAACTTGAGCAAAGGTTGGTGGCCTAGTAATCATAAACTCTCCCAACGGGTTATGAGGAGGCGTGGGTGGCGGTGGAGGCATGTGGGGCTGATTGTTATTATTGCCAGCCTGCAGTTGTCCCATAGTTTGTATCATGGTCTGCATGAGCTGGTTTTGCATAGCCAATAGCTGCTCAATGTTGATAGCTCCCTGAGTATATCCTTGTCCAATGTTGTTCTGAGGCACTCCATTGTTCTCCTCCTCATCATTGCCATCCCTCTGGTTGCGAGTCCTCACCATCTGAAGAAGAGCAATAGGTAAGAATTAGAGATGTTCCCAACTAAATGCATCAAGGGATATGAAACTAAGCAACTAGCTACACTAGCCTAGGTGGACATGGCAATGCTAAAGCACCCCAAAATCCTCTATTAAGCACACAAGCAACCAATTTATATAGCAACAACACACCAAGCAAAAACACATTGATTCGTGAGTGTTCCTATGTGCTCTAAAGTGTCCATTCTATCTAGGCTGCATCCTACGGTCAACCTGTGGCTCTGATACCAAATTGTGACACCCGGTTCCAAAAATGAACCAAGTGAATGCATATTGTGCCCAGGATGTTCAACACACACATGAGTGCATCACAAAAGAGTATACAGAAAATTACCACAGAACAAGATTAATTATCAAATTTTATTGCACAAACCATATTATCCTCGAGTACAAACTCTAATAAATATTGATGACAAGTTCAACTATTGCAGCGGAAATAAACTAATAAGCAAACTAAACAGCTAGGCAGCATAAGCAATAGGGTATAGCGCAGCTCCAATCAACACCACAGGCAAAGCTGACGGTAGACACGGCCTAGAACTCCGCATTATCGCCATTAAACTCCCAATCCTGACCTGCAACTATTGGGGGGGGGGGAATTGCAGGAGTGAGTACATGTCGTACTCAGCAAGTGTAGAAAGTATGACATGTGGCTGATTCAAATGACGAATATAATAATGGTTAAGTGCTGAAAAGTACATTAAAACATTTGGAAAAGCAATATATTACATGTATGTGAAGTAAACCCATCATAATCATAAGTAATATCATAATACCAGTCCATACTCCATATCCATTAGCATATACCAATATCCATATTCAATACCAGAATTCAATTCATAACCATCCATGACCATAATACCAACCATAACCATTACCAAATACCATCCCAATAACCATCTCAACATCAAATTCCCTCTAATCATGGAAGTTGTCCAGGTGCTCATAACCGGGAGCACGGCTATCATGATAGTTTATTAGACTCTACAGAGTTTGTACCGCTTTACCCACGTGTTTGTTATTTCATCACCTTTCGATGACTAAGAACCTCCCTTATGCCCATGACCCGTCAGTCACATTACACACTTCCGTTGGTGTGGGGCCAAGAGATCACAAAATATCCTTTACAAAGGGATTACTATCCTATTTAGACCCCACTGAGGTTTCACCGGTGGCGTTGCCTCCAACTGAGCACATCTTCAACTAAGGGCCCCCTCTTGATCCATTCGGATCCCAGGGTAGTCCCACCAATCATCAACAAACCCAACCCGACTACCCCTTCTCCGAGCATCCTTAATGGTCCAAATAGCACTGACAATGCCCTAATGAATCAGCTATGCCGCACCCATACTTGGCCTCGTGGTGGCACTGTAATCCCGGCTTATTCTCGCATGAACCGGTCCTTAGCTCTAAAGCTAGCAAACCACTATGACATCCAACCAATCCACATACCGGGCTTGCTTAGATCACCCATTACCATACCGTATTGACCAGTTCATGTTAATCATAATCTCATAAATACATCATTAATGTGTAGTATTCTTTTCCCGTCCCAATGGATTTAAGCAAAGCAAAAAGGTAAAAAGCCCATCCCGACTCTCTACCATAAATTCCAGGCGACAAGGGTGGTCAAACAACGCTAGTAAACTTCCTACCATAGGATTTCCATCAAATTTACACAAGCATCCAATTTTGCAAACAAAACATTTATTTTAAAACAGGATCAATATGCTTCAAGGACACTTGCCTTGCTCTTGCGGTTGATTAGGGTCAAAGCCTTCAAACTCTTGGTGCTGTAGATCCTCCGCGGCACTCTCTAGCGCAAATCCGTCTAATCCGCACAATAAACATACAAACAAGAAACACAATCAAAGAGTGCACAAATATTACTCAATATAACATGACATGCATGATTAATGCAAATGCAAGGTAGAACTTGTTAATAGATTGCTTTTAATGATCACTAACTAGTTCTAATAGCTTTTAACAAGTTTATACAGGTATGGATGTGATTAGATCTCATTTTAGAATTAATTCTACACAATTTAGTCAGCAAAATCGGACTAGTCTGCAGAAGGCCGGACTAGTCCGCACTTCGCAGAACTAGCGAACTAGGGTTTTCTAGATCGATGTAAATTTGGAGATTAGGGGTTGAATTCATGTAAGGAAAAGAGAATAGAAGGTATACCAGGTGTTTAGGACTCCAGTGAATCAAGAAACTTGGAGGTAACACTTGGATCTTGATGATCTAGGGTTGGTGATGAACTTGAAGATGAATTGGAGACGAAGAACGAGAGCTTGGTGGAGATCTTGATCCTATTTTGTTTCCTCCTCTTCTTCTTCTTGCTTGGGATCTCCTACTCCCTCCTTGATGGTGGCTCTCCACGAACTAGGGTTTGGGTGGGGTGGAAAAATGGCAAATAGATGTCAAGCCAAGGGGTGGGGTTGTTTATATAGAGGTGGAGGCTAGGGTTAGGTGGATTTCGAGTTTGAGAGGAGTAGAGGCCGGTTTATAGTCCCACATGGGCTCTAAAAGAGTTAGGCACGACATCCCTAGGCCCACTTAACGTGAAACACAAGAAACAAGTCGTAAAACAAAAGATCAACTCAGAGTCGCGAAATATCGGACAAGTCCGAAAAGGACCGAACTAGTTTGAAAATGTCCAGAGAGAAAATCAGACAAATCTGGCCTAAAATCGGACCTAAAGCCTATCCTAAAGTCTGGAGGGGTGAGGTGATAACTCCCATGAATTTGCTCCCTTTTAAGGATGAAACATGGCTATTTTTTTTAGCACTCTTACTCTTTTTCAAGAGTGGATGCTTTTGTTTTCTTGTAGCCATGTCTTCTACTCCTTTCTATTTTTAGAGAGGATTTCATTTGTATTGTATGGAGTTTCTTTTTGGTGGATGGGTAATTGATGGATGCAAACTCTCAATGTGAGAAATTTTGCATGAATGGAGTGTACAAGAGTTTTCAATTCAAAAAGTTCATGCATGTCACTCAATTGGGTCACGGGTTTGACAAAGTTCAATGAAAAGCAAAGTGGCATATTCTTGTGGTTTTCAATGAATGTATCCAATGGCCTTGGTGGGTATATAAATTTCCAATGAGAGATTTAGGCAAAGTTCAAGACTTCAAATAGTTACAAATGTCAAAATCAATTTCAAGCAAAAGGATGACTTCTAAAGAACTCATTTACCATATCACACTAGTCAAATACCTAGATGATGTATTTTTCCTATTGAATTATGGGAATGATAAACAAGGTAATGAATTCAAATATAAAGTATTCAAATTTTCCGCTTAAGCAAATTCTTGACTACCAAACTTTATTTCAATTTGTTGAGTTGATTCATTTGAGATATGCAATGAAAAATATGAAATCAACTCGAACAGCAGAGTAGCGCATAAAAGTGGGGATAGGAAATCCAAACCGATTTTCTGGAGCAAAACAGAGTCGTACGATGCAGAAAACAAGTCGGTCGACCAGGGGGTTTGGCCGACCTCCTGTTGGCTCTTCTATGGCTTTGTTTCGTCAGGTCGTTTTGCTCATTCGGTCGCGACGTGTTTTGATATGCAACGTTAATTTTTCACGTCGGGATTTCGTGAATTGGATACATGTTTCCCCCACACTTGTTTCCTGAATTCTTTATTCAACAAAATAAACTTAAGGGGAAACTTTACCGATGTTAGATGAACTGGTAAGTTCACTTTATTGAAATCAAAATATGGGGATGCTTACATTATTTAATCTAACGTTAGAAAACAAATGTTTTTAAAAAAATTTAAATCCTAAGTAGTAAGCTTCCTATACTGTCGGGACATCTAAACTATGGTGCGTTGTAGATGTCGGGCTCCCCGACGGCATTGCACAAGCGATGCAGTTTGGCACTCATGCCACGGTGAACACTGTCAATCTCCTCCTTGAGGACCATGATGTCATCCTTCAGTTCCGCCCTCTCGACACGCCCTTCAGCCACCAAGTCAGTCAGCTTCTTGTTCTCCAAGTGGAGAGAAGCGAACTCCTTGGTCAGCTGTGCCACTTTAGGGGCATGAGGAGAGTCCTCATCACTGCCCTCGAACTGGCCGGGTGGCCCGTTGATGGCAGGTGGTGGGATGTGCCACCTAATCTTGGAGGGCGATGAGCCCGTCGACTCCTGTATCTCAATATTATCCACGCGCTTGAATAGGCCCTTAGCGTAGCCTCCTTCGAGTTTGCGCACCCCGTGGATAAGAGAGCGATCTCCCATGCGTTTCGGCGAGGTACAGGTGGGTGTCTTCTAGTGGTGGCTCACTACATCGCCCTTCTTAGTCTTCAGTGTGTACCTGAACTCCTCGCCAGGCAGCAACAATGGGAGAGACTCGTCTTTTCCATGGAAAAGACATGTCTTGACTGGGTTCAGTCCAGCCAAAGTCGGACGGCATGGCGTCGTCGACTTCATTGGCGTTCTCCGAGGGGAGAGCGACCGGACAGCGCTACGAGGTGTAGGGTTGCGCCCGCGTGGAGTCGTCGTAGGCAGGATCATGGCAAGGGGCTTGACATCGATCGCCATGACGGACTCCAAGGCGAGGGAAGTTTTGTTATTGGCCGGCGTAATGTCCCCGCTCACGTTGAAGGTTGAGCTGGAGGAGGCATGAGGCACAATCTTCTTGTCGGCCATGACGAGGACGGGAGGAAGATGACGATTAAATGTGCTGTATAACTTTCCTCTCTGTTTCCGTCCTTTAAATAGGTGGGGAACGACGCGTTTCATCGAGGATTTTGTGGAGAATATTGAGGAGGATCTACACGAGAAAACAGAACGCGAACGGCATGAAGGGGGAGTCGGCCGACCCTAGGGTTCGACCGACCCCCTTCTGGCTCCGTTCGGGCCACATTTTCTTAGGTCAATTAAATGGGCCTCATAGATGACAAATTGGATGGGCCCATTAGTTGGACGCAGGGAATTTAAACAGAATTGAAATAAATGGCATGGAAATCGATTAGATTTACCAAGTCAAATTCTTTTTCTATATCCTTTTGGGAATCGAGAAATAATTTGAGTCGGTGCCCATTCACTTTGAATAGCTGACCGTCATCACCTTGGAGTGTGATTGCTCCATGGGATGAATTCTCTACTACAATGAAGGGTCCTTCCCATTTACTTCTAAGCTTCCCATGTCCAAAGAGTTTAACCCTAGAGTTAAAGAGTAAAACTTAATCTCCAGGTTTGAACTCTTTCGGCGTAATCCTCTTATCGTGCCATCTTTTGGTTCTCTCTTTATAAATTCTGGCACTGTGGTACGCCTTATCTCTCCATTCCTCCAACTCAAAGATTTGCTTCTATCAGTGATTTCCCGCTTTGTTAATATTTATGTCCACCGCTTGATGGCCCAATACGCTCTATGTTCCAATTCTACGGGAAGATGGCAAGTCTTCCTATAGACAAGTCGGAAACGAGACAAGCCAATAGGTGTCTTGTAGGCTGTATGATATGCCCACAATGTGTCGGGTAGCTTTTGCTTCCATCCCGTTCCCATTTCCAAGACAGTCTTTTGCAGAATATTCTTAATTTGCTTATTAGATGTTTCTGCTTGACCACTTGTCTGTGGGTGGTATGGGGTAGCAATGTTATGCTGGACTCCAAGTTCCCTTAAAAAGTTTCAGAAGGTCTTATCTATGAAATGAGACCCTCCATCACTTATGACCATACGGGGAGTTCCAAAGCGTGGGAAAATGATCTCATGGAACATTTTCCTCGCTTGCTTGGAATCAGTATTTTTGCATGGCAGTGCTTCTACCCATTTTGACACATAATCGACAGCAACCAGAATATACTCGCAATCAGAAGACCTAGGAAAAGGTCCCTTGAAATCAATACCCCATACATCAAATAATTCCACTGGGAGATTGTATGTTAGGGGCATCGCATCGCGAGTAGAGATCCCTCCATGCTTCTGTCATTTCCAACATCTGCGAATGAATTCCTTGGTATCTTCATACACTTAAGGCCAATAGAATCCACTCTGCCAGATCTTTGCCTGAGTACGATAAACACCGTAATGACCACCGTAGGGGCCAGCATGGCATTTCTCTATAATTTTGGTGCATTCGATTGATGGGACACACCTTCTAAGAAGGCCATTGGCACATACTCGATAGAGGTAAGGGTCATCCCAAAGGTGTCTACGACAATCATGAATGAGTTTCTTTTTGTTCTCCCCTGGTGGTACGTATCCCGTGACCATAAAGTTCACGATATCCGCATACCAATGGTGAGAGTCTGTCACCTGTAGGAGCATATCATCTTGTAAAAAGTCATTGATAGGTATCTCCGAGGTTTGTGTGACTTCCATACATGAAAAATGATCTGCTACTGAATTCTCTACTCCTTTTTTTATCTTTTATTTCCAGATCAAATTCTTGGAGTAGAAGAATCCATCGAATTAGCCTGGGTTTAGCATCCTTTTTGGTAAGCAGATATTTAAAAGCAGCATGGTCTTTGTAGACTATGACCTTTGCTCCAACCAAATAGGATCTAAACTTGTCGATAGCAAAAACTACATCTAGGAGCTCTTTCTCAGTTGTGGCATAATTGAGTTGGGCTCCTGTCAGAGTTTTGCTAGTGTAGGCTATTGCGTGATGCTTTTTATCTTTGGTTTGGCCTAAGACCGCACCAACAGCAAAGTCACTGGCATCACACATGATTTCGAATGGCAGCATCCAATCAGGAGGTTGGATAATTGGAGCTGAGGTGAGTGCCTTTTTGAGTATATCAAATAATTTAAGGCATTCATCATTGAAATCAAAAGGGAGCTTCTTTAGCTAATAGGTTGGTGAGGGGTCTAGCGATTTTGGAGAAATCCTTGATAAATTGTCGGTAGAACCCCGCATGACCTAAAAAGCTGCGGATTCCCTTAACATTGATATGAGGTGGAAGTTTTTCAATAACTTCAGTTTTAGCTTTGTCCACCAAGTGTCCCAGAACGATGCCTTCCCGGACCATGAAATGGCACTTTTCCCAATTAAGCACAAGGTCCTTCTCCTGGCATCTTTGTAGGACCCTGTCTAAATTTTCTAGACAATGATCAAAAGTTTTTCCATAGAAGGAGAAATCATACATGAAAACTTCCATAATATCCTTGATCATGTCTGAAAATATCGACATCATGCATCTCTAGAAAGAGGCAGGAGCATTAGACAGTCCAAAGGACATACGTCGGTAGGCATAGGTCCCGTAAGGACATGTGAACGTGGTCTTACTTTGATCATCGGGATGGATAGGAATTTGATGATATCCCGAATACCCATCAAGGAAACAGAAGTAGGAGTGTTTTGCCAATTGCTCTAACATCTCATCGATGAAGGGCAATGGGAAATGGTCTTTCCTTGTTGCCATGTTAAGTCTTCGGTAGTTAATGCACATCCTCCATCACGTGACGGTCCGTTGAGGATTTAATTCATTCCTCTCATTTTGAACGTCCATAATACCTCCCTTCTTAGGCACTACTTGAACTGGACTTACCCATTCACTATGAGGAACAGGGTAAATAATCTCGACATGCAGAAGTTTCAAGACTTCTTTCTTGAAAACTTCACGCATCGCATTATTCAATCGCCTTTGAGGTTCCCTTGAGGGCACACTCTCAGGGTCAATAGCAATACGATGGGTGCATAACGCTGGACTAATTCCCTTGAGATCCTGAAGGGAATATCCAAAAACAGCTCTATGCCTTTCTAACATGGCTATGAGTTTGAGCGTTTCATCATCTGAAAGCTTGTCACTTATGATGACAGGGGCTTCCAAATCGCCATTTAGAAAGGCATAACGTAGGCCTGGAGGTAGAATCTTGAGCTCAACAGGAGGTTTTGGGGAGGGTTCTTCTTTTGGCAATTCAATTTCCTCCTGAAACTCATCCTCCTCTTGGACGAAGTCTTCTTCTCCTTCAATTTCAGGGGGTTCTAAAAATTGAAGAGTCCTAACCTCCTCCATTGGCTCATATTGGATGGGAGATTCTGCAGATGTGTTCTTTGAATGCAGAATAGGCATGGGGAAATTTCTCCCTCCAGGATTGATATTGAGGCTTCCTTCCAAAGGAACTTCCATGACAAATTGCTCTATGGGAATCCCTATCATGATGTTGAAATCTTGGATTTCAAACATGTGAAAATCTAGGAGAGCCTCAACATCTTTGTGTCTAACAGACACTTGTTGTAGAACCCCACATCCTTCAATAATGGTTCTGAATGAATCTCGTAAGGATTTGTGTGTTGGTGCCAATAGCACTTCGCCAAGAATGGCGAGAGCACAAGAATCGGAAATGAGATTCGCTCCAACAGTAGGGTTGTATAGGATTCTCATTGGTGTCCCTCTAATAGAACATAAAATGGTAGCCAAAGGTGAGGTCATCCGAAGAATTTCGGGTGAATTCTTGACTTCAGCTGTCCACTCCCTACTTAGGATAGAGGTCAACTCCTTTATCGTCTGACGGACGAAAACCCCGTCAGGTGGTTCAGGTGGAGTTGGTGGCAATGAAGGTTTCCTATAGAAACAATACTTCAAGGTATTTCCATAATCCTCAAAAATCTCTTCCTCGAAGTAAAATGGAAATTGCGAGGGTTAAATTTCTTCTACCTTTGTAGTCTCAGGTCCGGGAGAGGATTCCTCTGGCAAGGCTTAGGGTAAACAAGAAATGGGTTCATCCTTGTCCAAGAGTGTATCCTCCATTCTTGATACGACTTCCTCTTGGGGAGGCTCATTAAGACCCATAATGAAGGAAGAATTTTCTAGAATTCTATCCAGAAGATCCTTGCCTTCTTCTGGAGTCTTATGGAGGAAAGATCCTCCAGCCGTAATGTCAAGATATAGGGTAGACTCTTTTTTTAATCCCATGAAGAAATGTTGCAAAAGTATTGGATCAGGGATTAACAAATCTGGGCCAGAATTTTTCAAAAGAGAAAATCTGTCCCAAGCTACACCTATGGATTCCTTCTCCATCTGCTAGAAGCATAGTACTTCCTTTCGTAAGGAAACAATTCGGGCAATGGGAAAGAAAGCAAGACAAAATTTGTCTCGTAATTCACTCAAATCACCGTTTGTCTTCCCAACGTAGTGTTTGTACCATTGTTTGGCTTTTTCCTTGAGGGAAAAAAGAAACAACTTCCATTTGAGAGTTTCCTGTGTCATACCTTTGGTTAGAAGGCATGAACACAGTTGTTCGAACTCTCGTAGATGGTGGTAAGGGTTTTCACAATCCTTTCCGGAGAAGGATTGTTCCCGAACCATGGCTATAAAGCCAAGGCGAAGTTCATAGCTGGTTGAACAAATAGGTTCTGCCGAAGGCGGTGGCTCACAGAATTTGCCCTTCGGAGCAGAGTAAGAAAGAATGGTGGGTTGCTCCATTTATATGGTGGTGGTAAGGTAAGAATAAGAAAGGTAAGATGATAGATAAGGGGGATATGATACGAGGGTAATCTTGGTTCAAAGATTAACAGCAACCATTCCCAGGCAACAACGCCAGAAATGCTTGTTAGTATTTCCTAACACCACAGAGTTATCCGCAAGCGCACAGAAATATCGTTGTAGCACTTCCCCTTAAAGAGTATTCCCAAGGGTATCGAATCCAAAGAACATGTGTGCTAATCTTTCGATCTAGCTCACCCAAGGACACAAAGTTGTTTGGTAGGCAAGGAACAGAGAGGAATTCAAAGTATTGATCTTAATTCAAGGTAGTTATCAGTAGATGCTTGCTTCGAGCACGGGCTTACTCCTAGCAATACTAGGACGACTCCCGCCAAGAGCCTATGGCATAGCCGAACGTGGAGGATTACGAAGGACAGATAGGGTTGTCACCACCTACTGCCTACCTCTTCAATCCGTGGGTCTACGAGATATCCACTGATGATTTATAACCTAAGCACCAAGCTTACGTTCTAAATCACTACTCTAGTTGTTTCAAACACAAAGCTACAACTAGAGCCTCTAATGAATTAAAGCAGTGAACCCACGAGTAACTAAATGTGCAAACTACTAAGAATAAAATATCAAACTTGTATTGAATTCACAATGGCTTACTTGATTGAGTAAAAACTTGTAGGGGTACAAGTGTAGAAGAGGGACATGACAAGCC
Source organism: Tuctoria greenei (assembly GCA_036927565.1). Lineage (NCBI taxonomy): Eukaryota > Viridiplantae > Streptophyta > Magnoliopsida > Poales > Poaceae > Tuctoria > Tuctoria greenei. Next base: position 9,272,637 of record JAYESD010000009.1, read on the forward strand.
CAAGCCTCCTTCTCCTAGACTCTTCACCACACTCTCCTTCTACTTTGGTAGCCTCTAGGACTACTCTAAACCTTTGGATTGTAGCACTATTCTCAACTTTTGGTGTGTGTGAGAAGTGAGGTGAGGGGGTCTATTTATAGGTGGAGAAGGGTCGGTTCCTGCCACAATTAACACGCGAATCCGTCACCATTGACTCCAGGGAGTCGGGAGGAGCCAACATGTGTCATTTGATCGGGTTTGGCGCCAGGAAGGGGTCGATCGAACCCCTGGTTCGGCCGACCTGGTCAAGCCTCCCCTCGGGGAGTGCTTCCTCCAGGTGGCTTCCAGGTGGGCCCCCTTGATGTATATGGGTGCAACACCGTTGGATCTCCTCGTATTCTTCTGTTTGTGGGCCATTTGATCCATGTGTTGCCACGTGTCATTGCCTGATTCGTTGAAATCCAATTTCATGGATTCATCCCTGCATGTTTTGGTATTTTGGGTAATAATTCACCTGCATACAAATAGACACCAACACTTGTGGAATTGGGTTAGTGTATAGCCCTACCACTATGTTTTGTGTTTCTTTAATGCACATTATGAGGTGAATTGACGGTCAAAATATGGTACTTAAGGACCATCAACAGTGAGTCATGTGCCTCTTTTAATATTGTCTCCCAAACATGCTTCACATTGGGCACGAAAATTCTCTTACCAAGCCACAAAGTACCATGTTCCTCCTCATCAAATCAGAATTCTCTCCCCTCCTGGGTCGTTTCCTATATTTCTTGAATTTCCTCATCCTTAGTTTGACCTTCCCGAATTTCTTGCTCTAAAGTTGGGTTTAACTTCATCATCTCCATGTCATTTACAAGTCCGAGGTTCAACTGTTCAAACTCCTTGCATAACTCGGATGGTAACTCTCGAACCGTGAGTTGGTGACTTACTCCTTTCCGACTTAAAGCATCGGCCACTACATTGGCCTTTCGTGGGTGATAATTGATTCCCAAATCATAATCCTTGATAAGCTTCAACCATCTTCATTGCCTCAAATTCAGATCTGTTTGTGTGAAAATATACTTAAGACTCTTGTGATTCGTATAAATCTCACACCTATGTCCAAGAATATAGTGTCTCCAAATCTTCAATGCATGTACCACGGTTGCCAGTTCCAAATCATGTGTCGGATAATTCTGCTCATGCTTCTTCAGTTGCCTCAATGCATAGGCTACCACTTGTCCTTCTTGCATCAATACACATCCAAGTCCTTGTCTCGACGCGTCGCAATAAATATCGAAACTCTTGCTCACGTCCGGCAATATCAAAATAGGGGCTGTTGTTAACCTCTTCTTCAACTCCTCAAAACTTTCTTGACAAGCTTCAGTCCATTGGAAAGCTTTTCCCTTCATTAGCAACTCCGTCATTGGCTTGGCTATCTTGGAGAAGTCCTTGATGAATCGACGGTAATATCCAGCCATCGCAAGGAAACTCCTTATTTCCTTTACATTTTGTGGTGGTTACCACTTCAACACATCCCTCACTTTTCCGAGGTCAACCGAAACTCCTCCTCCTGAAATGATATGACCAAAAAACGACACTTCCCTTAACCAAAACTAACATTTGTTTAACATGGCGTACAATTGATGCTCCCTCAATTTCTGCAATGTAAGCCTCAAGTGTTCCTCATGTTCCTCCTCATCCTTCGAGTAGATCATAATGTCATAAATGAACACTACAACGAACTTACCCAAGTACTCCATGAAGACCTTATTCATGAGGTACATAAAGTATGCAGGTGCATTGGTCAATCCAAAGGACATTACGGTATACTCATAAGATCCATACCTTGTCCTAAAAGTTGTCTTAGGTATATCCGATGGTCTAATCTTCATTTGAAAGTATCCCGACCTCAAATCAATCTTAGAAAATACACAATCACTCTTCATCTAATCAAACAAGTCTTCTATGCATGGCAAGGTGTACTTGTTCTTGATGGTCACCTCGTTGAGAGCTCGGTAATCCACACACATCCTTTGCGATCCATCCTTCTTATCCACAAATAGAACGGGCGCTCTCCAAGGTGAAGAACTGGGGCGAATAAAACCCTTCTCTAGTAGCTCTTGAATCTGCTTCTTGAGCTCTGCTAATTCCTTAGGAGGCATCCTATACGACCTCTTAGCTATAGGTGCAGTTCCAGGTATTAAATCAATAACAAGTTCAATGTCTCGATCGGGTGGCATACCTGGCAACTCATCCGGGAATACGTCCCAGAATTCACACACCACCGGAATCTCCTCAATTGCGGCACCGTCCATGTGGTTCAGCTCCAATTGCTTTGGTGCGTGTTGAGATGCTTTAAAATCTACGGTGATCCCTTCCTCATTGGTCAACTTCACCGTCTTTGTGGCACATTCAATGACTCCATTGTGCTTCCTCAACCAGTCTATACCAAGTATAATGTCCAATCCTTGAGAATCCAAGACAATGAGATTGGCGGAGAAGTCTACCCCCTTATTCTAAGGCTTATTTTTGGACATACTATATTTGTCCTCATCTCTCCTCCAGGATACTTAACCAATAGAGTAAACTTCATATGGGAGATAGGCAAACTATACTTGGCAACATACTTTGATGCAATGAATGAATGCGATGCTCCAGAATCAAATAACATAGTCGCCGGTGTCGGTACCCTAAAAACCATACACCCCCTGAGGTTACAAAGATCTCAAAGGAAGGACATCTACTCAAGTTGAAGACCCTCGGGGGCCCACTCGCCAGACGTGACCGGACCCGCTTCTCCAACATGGTTAACCTCTAGGTTGCCACGTGTACTGACAGACCAGAGTTATTACCCACAAGGGTGAAGCTCCGGGCTAGGTACTGAAACGGCACCTCCGGAGGTAACCCCTGACCGAGAGAAGCTCCGGACCTGACACGTGCCAGGCCACCCCGGAGCTTCACGCTTCTCCCAAGCAAGCTCCGGAGCTGCCACGTGTCCATACGTCGGAGCTAGCTGCTTAAAACCCCCGGGAGACGTTGTAACGGCTCCGGATCTCCAAAGGACAGCCGTAGACTTCAAGACCCGATTAATTACCATTAATTCCGCGTTAATGATAATTAATCGGACGATCTTAACACCTGTAACGGCACTGTCGGAGCCGTTACAGGGTTATTAACAACAATTAATCTCGTGTATCAATACTAATAACCGCCAGGGCCACCTGTCGGGCCAGGCTGACTTGTAACGGTTTGTCCTTATGCTATAAAAGGACAAACCGACGATACACGAGGGAGAGGACTCGGGGACACACCCAAGCTCACAAGTTAATACAACACACACACACCCGTGGAGTAGGGTATTACGCTCAGGCGGCCCGAACCACGTAAACCACCGTGTCACTCGTGTCCAAATCGCATTTTACTTTCTTAGATCTCCGCGCGCCCAAACCGAACCTCAAACTCCTTCAAACACTTTCATAGTGTCAGGGGATCTGCCGACTCCAACAGTCGACAGTTGGCGCGCCAGGTAGGGGCGCCTGAGATCTTCAAGAATGGTGAATTCTGCGGCTGGATCATCCAACGGGCAACCTGCTGCTCAGGCTGTCGGAGGCAATCCCTCCAACATGCAACCACCGGCAGGAGCCTCAGTTCCAGCGGGAGTCACACTCCCACCACCACCATCTTCTCCGGCAAGACATGCCGAACGACATGATGGTGCACCGGCGTCACATTCTGCGCCGGCAAGTCGTGACAACCCAGAACACGCGCTCCATGCAGCGCGTGCTCTCCTTCAGCGACCACCACCTCCGGACGCATCTCAAGGTGCCATGGAGCAATGGAGAGCTGATATTGAGCATTTGGTCGTAGCAGCGGCCGAACGCCTCAACAATCAGGGTCCACCTCCTTCAGGGCGGGCCCCGTCGCAGCGACGAACGTTGTCTGGAAGACTTGGTCCACATGTCTCCAACAACCGGAGGAGAGCTGCGTCACAGCAAGTGACGTCGTTGCCTTCTGGAGCACGACGTGCCCATACTGCATCTCGGCTTTCGACACACGACCTCCGGGCGGAGCTTGATCGCCGATACCGCCAACACGATGGCCGTGTCCACATCGAGCGAGCTCGAGAAATACGAGATGCTCAAGATCTTTCTACTCTGGAAGGAGTAGGAGGAGGCTGTTCCGCCCTAGCCATGCACCTGCGCATGGTTAGATGGCCACAGAAGTTCCGGCCACACTTGCCGGAAAAATTCGACGGGACTGTCAATCCCGTAGAATTCCTACAGATATACTCCACTGCGATTCTAGCAGCTGGAGGAAACGAGGCTGTAATGGCCAATTACTTTCCAGTGGCCTTAACTGGGACCGCCAGGTCCTGGTTTATGAGCCTTCCACCCAACTCTATCGACAGTTGGGAGGAGCTGTGCCGTCAGTTCACTGCCAATTTCGGGAGTTCATACACCCGTCCGGGCACTGAACTGGACCTTTTTGCGGTTGTGCAAAAAGGAGGAGAATCTTTGCGGTCATTCATCCAGAGATTCTCTCAGGTACGTAACACAATCCCTTCTATCTCAAGCGCTTCTGTCATTGTGGCATTCAGACAGGGTGTACGAGACAAGAAGATGTTGGAGAAGCTGGCGATCAAAGAGATCACCAGCGTCACGGAGCTCTTCAGCCTGGCTGATAAATGTGCCAGAGCTGCGGAGGGCCGTGAAATGCACTCCAAACCAACCCTGGAGGATCATAAAAAATCCTCCAAAGAAGAAGCCGCTACCTCCGGGAGTGGCAAGAAGAAAAAGAAGACCAACGGCAAGAAGAAGCCGTCGGCCGGCACATCCAGCGTTGCAGCCGCTGCAACTCCCGGTGGCCGGGGGCCACGCCCCGAGAAGCGACCTCGACCGTCTTCCGAAGACGGTGGCAAATCCAAGATGTGGTGCCCCATTCACAAAACGGGCAGCCACAGACTGGAGGACTGCCGGGAGGTCCAAAACCTTGCCGAGCGCTACCACAAGCGCCGGGAAGGGTCTCCCTTCCGGCAGAGGGAGGGAAAACAAAAGGTCGATGAAGCTCCGGCTGAAGAGGAGTTGGGGTTTCAGGACCCCAAAAAGGTCTTGAAAGCCGTCTACACCTCCGTCGACGATGATTCCGACGTCTCCGACAACGAGCGTCGAAAAACCATGAACACCATCTTTGGTGGATCATGGGACATCACCTCTCGTCGTGTTATCAAGACTATGCGACGGGATATGGCTGCTGTAGCTCCTACAGCTAGACCGGAGCCACATCGAAAGTGGATGGACACACCCATCACTTTTGATGCTTCGGACTGTCCTCAAAGCATGGTCGGAGCTGGCCAGCTACCCTTGATGGTATCTCCCACCATCAACAACATCCAGCTCCATCATGTCCTGGTAGATGGAGGTTCGGGGCTTAATCTCATTAGCTTCGAAGCTTTCACTAAGCTTCAGCTCCGACCTTCGGACCTCCAGCCCTCTCGACCTTTCTCCGGAGTAGGTCCGGGGGCCATAACCCCACTCGGAGCTATTACTCTCCCTGTTACCTTCGGGACCCGGGAGAAGTATCGCACCGAAAAGTTGATCTTCGACGTCGCTCAGATCAACTTACCATTCAATGCCATTTTGGGTAGACCTGCCTTGTACAAATTCATGGCAGCTGCTCATTATGGATACCTGGTGTTGAAGATGCCAACACCAGTAGGCGTTCTCCGGATCCGCGGAGATCGCACTGCCGGAGTAACTGCTCTGGAGGAACTCCATGCACTCACCACAGCGCAAGAGGAGGACTCCAGACAGAAGCAAGCTCCACAACCTCTGAGCATTCGTCAACGAGGCTCGACCTCTGCACCTCGTGTGCAGCCAAGCGGCGACACCGACATTCCCGTCAAAGTCGTCCAAATTGGTTCCGATGTCACTCAAACTACCCGCATATCGGGTGGCTTGAACGACAAATAGGAACCCGCGCTCATCACTTTCCTCCGGGCTAACGTTGACGTGTTTGCCTGGCAACCGTCACAAATGCCTGGGATCCCCAGGGAAGTGATTGAGCACAATCTGAAGATTTACCCCGACGCTCGGCCTGTGCACCAGAAGCCTCGGAAGCAATCTGTAGAGCGACAAAACTTCATCCGACAAGAAGTGAAGAAGTTGCTCGAAGCCGGATTCATTCGAGAAGTCTACCATCCAAAATGGCTGGCAAACCCAGTCGTTGTGCCTAAAGCCGGCGGGAAACTTCGGATGTGCATCGACTACACCACACTGAATAAGGCATGTCCAAAAGATCCATTCCCACTACCTAGAATAGACCAGATAGTGGATTCCACCTCCGGGTGCGAGTTGCTGTGTTTTCTAGACGCATATTCAGGATATCATCAAATCCGGATGTCTAGGGAAGATGAAGAACATACTTCATTCATCACAGTGGATGGGTTGTATTGTTACACAGCCATGCCTTTTGGTCTCAAGAATGCAGCTTCAACTTTTGTACGAGCAATGTACAAAACTTTCGAAGAACTCATCAGAGACATAGTGGAAGTGTACGTTGATGACATCGTGGTCAAAGTCAAGAACAAGGAGTCCCTCTTGGACACCTTACAGGCTGTCTTCGACAAGCTGCGGGCCACCCGCACGAAGCTAAACCCAGACAAGTGCGTCTTCGGGGTTAGTTCCGGAAAGCTTCTTGGTTTCCTGGTAAGTCACCGGGGCATAGAGGCTAATCCGGCGAAGATAAAAGCCATTGAAGACATGCGGCCACCAACCCGCATCAAAGACGTCCAAAAATTAACTGGATGTCTAGCATCCCTTAGCCGGTTCATTTCAAGACTGGCGGAAAGGGCACTTCCCTTCTTCAAGTTACTGAGGAAGTCCGGACCATTCCAATGGTCTGAAGAAGCAGAGAAGGCATTCCAGGAGCTGAAACAGTTCCTCACCACTCTACCAGTCTTGGTAGCTCCGAACCCTGGTGAGCCTTTATTGCTTTATATTTCAGCAGCTGACGAAGTCGTCAGTATGGTTCTGGTTGCGGAGAGACCGGAACTACCCAATACCCAGGAATCCAGATCCCTTCGGGAGGATCCGGAGGTTCCTGAAAGCGGGTCTGGGTCCCAGCTCCCAGACTTGAACCCACAAGAAGCCACTTCAGAGGACCCGGATCCTTCCGATAGGATCCAGGTCATCCCTGAAGAAGCTCCGGGTTCCTTCACCCAGAACCCGGAGGTCCCCGAAGATAGTCTGGACCCCTCCGACAGGGTCCGGATCAATGGAGAGGAAGCTCTGGACCCCTCCGGGAGGGCCCGGACCATTCAACGCCCAGTATACTTCATCAGTGAAGTGTTACATGATGCCAAAACTCGATACCTAGAGGTGCATAAGCTGCTCTACGCAGTTCTTATTGCCTCAAGGAAGCTTCGACACTATTTCCAAGCTCACAAAGTCTCGGTGGTAACCTCATATCCACTTCGAGCGATCCTGCATAATCCCAATTCAACTGGGAATATAGCGAAGTGGGCAGCGGAACTGGCTGAATTCGACCTTGAATTCATTCCAAGACAAGCAATCAAGAGTCAAGCGTTGGCAGATTTCGTGGCAGAATGGACTCCCTCTCCATTAAACCCTGGGGGCCCCAGCGAGCAGAAGACGGAACCACAAGTTCCGGCCTTCACTAAGCCTCACTGGACCCTTTACTTCGACGGCTCCATGCAGAAGCAGGGAGCCGGAGCTGGAATCCTTCTCCTCGCACCAACCGGGGAGAAGGTGAAATACATGGTGCACCTTGACTTCAAGGCAACCAACAACATGGCGGAGTACGAAGCACTCATATATGGATTAAAGGTGGCACTATCATATGGTGTCAAGCAGTTGCTGGTCAAAGGAGATTCACAACTTGTCATCAAACAGGTGAAGGGTGAATGCTCCTGCAATAATCTCCAGCTGGCTGCTTATCTCCTTGAAGTCCAGAGGCTTCAGAGGGACTTCGAAGTCCTAGACCTTCACCATGTCCAGCGTGCTCACAACGCTGAAGCTGACGAACTCTCGACCAAGGCGTCAACCGGAGCTCCGGCTCCAGACGGAACCTTTGTCCGGAGGTTGTCAAAACCCACAGTTCAGCCTGCCGAACTGAACGAAGGGGGCGAGATCAGCATCCCGAAGCTGACGGTCCCGATGGCCCTGTTACCATGGCAGCCATCAAGGGTCGTAGGTGCTGCCGGAAGCTCCGAGCAACCCAGCACGCAAGACTCAAATGCTCAAGTCAGTTCCGATGCATGGATCTCGGAGATCCGGAACTACTTGAAAGACAACATCCTTCCTGATGACGATGTATCCGCTGACCGGGTAGTCAGATTGGCTAAAAGATACACGTTGGTAGAAGGGGATCTCTACCGGCGCGGTGCCAACGGCATCCTAATGCGGTGCATCACAAGGGAAGAAGGCTGCGAGCTCCTCGCAGAAATCCATGGAGGTGAGTGTGGGAACCACGCGTCTTCCCGCACGCTGGTCGGAAAAGCCTTTCGGCACGGCTTCTACTGGCCTACAACGCTCCAGGATGCTACTGAGCTAGTGAAGAAATGCAAAGCATGTCAATTTCATGCAAAGCAAATTCATACACCTGCTCAGTCCTTACAAATGATACCTCCTACATGGCCTTTCGCTGTGTGGGGGATGGACATCTTGGGACCCTTCCCAAGAGCCGTCGGAGGTTACAAGTTCCTGTATGTCGCCATCGACAAGTTCACCAAGTGGCCGGAAGCTACTCCTGTTGTGACGATCAACAAACAATCTGCAATCAATTTTCTACAATCTATCGTGAGCAGATTCGGAGTCCCAAACAAGATCATCACTGATAATGGGACTCAATTCACAAGCTCCGCATTTCAAGGATATTGCGAAGACCTCGGCATACAAGTTTGCTACGCTTCCGTAGCTCATCCTGCCAGCAATGGGCAAGCCGAGAGAGCAAACGCAGAGATCCTTAAAGGACTAAAAACGCGCACTTATGAGCGTTTGAAAAAGCACGGAGCTAATTGGATCGAAGAGCTTCCACCCACTCTATGGGCTAACAGGACTTCTCCAAGTCGGGCAACCGGAGAAACACCCTTCTTCCTGGTGTACGGGGCAGAAGCGATCCTTCCTCCGGAAATCACCCTGGGTTCCCTCCGAGTCCGGACCTTCGACGAAGCCGCGCAGGACCAGCTCCGGCGTGAAGACCTAGACCTCCTCGAGGAGGGAAGGTGCCAAGCAGCTGTTCGGAATGCCCGATACCGCCAAGCTCTACGGCGCTATCATCAGCGGCATGTACGCAACCGACAGCTCGAGGAAGGCGATCTGGTGCTACGGAGAATACTATCCAGAGAAGGGCAAAACAAACTCTCCCCCGGCTGGGAAGGGCCCTTCCGAGTGATCAAAGTATCCCGTCCCGGAAGCGTTCGCTTGGCTACCGAGGATGGGACACCTCTCCCAAACCCTTGGAACATCGAGCACCTCCGTAAGTTCTACACTTAATTCCACGGAGGTGAGTCTTAAGTAACTTGAAATGTATGTTATAGAGTCATTGTACAGAGTCGGGTAGTTCCTCCGGGAGAGCAGCCGGACCTTTCCCGAAAGGTTTGGAAAGCTCATGCAACACTTGATACAGTCTCCGGACTAGAAGTGTAGCTAATTACCCTGGGTTAAACGAGAAACCGAACACACTTAGCCTGGTTCCGTACCCTAAGAGTGTACTTGTTTCCCCCGTACCCCGGACCTATAATGAAAGACATCTTCATGTGAAATAGACTCCACGTGCATTCATTTTTGCATAAGGCTCGACATTTTTATTTTTCTCTTTCTTGTCTATAACAGAAACGTGCAATTCTTAAGAAATTTTAGTTAGACCGATTTACGTACGATTCGAGATGAATTGTCGGATTTTTTAGATTTAAATATCATCTGTGGCCAACCCGCCTGAAAGCCGCCAAGCCATTCTAGGGCCGGAGTGTGCTATCGACTTAGCCTGGTCAAGCACCCGAAGTACGCCACTCTACCTACATCCCGGCAGGCCAAAGTAAGGTGGGTCCATGGACAATTGGATCTAAAAGAAAATACAATTCATCCAATTGTACTAAAAATCGTGTTCAACTTGAAATTCTCTTAAGAACCGTAAGCCGCGACGAAGTTATAGATAAGGAACGAATTTTACTGTTTTTCTTGGCTTAAGTGTGCAGGAAAAATAAACCCAACATTGATGGAGAAAAATCGGAGTTAACCAAGCTCCGACTCCCACTAGCGTTAACTTAAAGATGGTGAGAAGACTCTATCACTAGAGTCTGTTGCCAGCAAGCCAAGCGTGGCAAAGGTCATTGCCGGAGCTACTAAGCTCCGACACCTTGAAGTATTAACTATCGACACTCAACGTGTTGGTAGAGGCTATTGCCAGAGCTACTAAGCTCCGACGATGGGCAATGCCGGAGCTTCTAAGCTCCGACGATTTCAAGGGACCTTCACTATCGAAAACTTCGGACCAAAACTGTACGAGTTCGAAGCAAATCTGTCTTCAACAAAAATCAAAATCCTTTTGGTACATGTCCACAATCAAATTGTGCACATCTACCAGGGGGCCAAGTGAAGACAAAGATGTTGAAGACAAAAAATGAAATTCACGAAAAATTGAGGATTTCATTTCATTTGAAGACCGGAGATTACATCTGGGGACAAAGGATTATAAAATTGAGGAAGAAGAGAAGATACAGATAAAGGCTAAGAAAGATAGTCCTAGACCCTATGGAAGAACTCGGCGACCTTCTGGGCGACCTCCGACACGCTGCCTCGGGTAGCTTCGCCCTCTCCTTCGACGGGACCTTCAAGCACCGGGTCCAGAGAGAATCGAGGGTTCCGGCTAGTATAACACGTCAACACATACTCTGTGACGTTTCTAGCCAGGGATTGCCCCTCGACCTCAAGCTGGTCCGCGATGACGTCGCCCACCTTGGAGAGCTTGCCACCCGCAGCGCTCAACGCCTGCAATGCAAGGTCCGGCTCCGGCTCCGGATCATCCGGAAGCACGGGGCTGAAACCCATAGGCGCCAGCGCATCGTCGGCCTTGCTCAGGAACTCCCAAATTTGCAGGGAGTCCGTCTTCCTCAGGCCCTTCATCTCTTCCAGGGACCTCCGGGCCGCCGCCAGCTCCGAATTCTCACGGGAGAGTCGCTCAACTTCTTTGGCGTTTTGCTGAATCTTCGCAGCAACCCGCTTTTCGAGTCTTCCGAGCTCCTCCTCCCGGAGGTGGATCTTGTTCCGGCGGTCGACCAGGTCTTTCTCCCTAGCCTCTATTTTCTTCTCCCGGGCGATGAGGGCACACTCATACTCGTAGAGTTCCTGCCCTCGCACCCAGGTCTTCTCCTCCTCCTCGAGGCAGCGCTCTTCCAATTTTTTAGCGCGCTCCTCGATACCTTTGTCCGCCAGAGCTGTCTTCTCGGCGAGCTCTTCTTCACGTCGCAAGACGTCATCCCGTAGCTCCAGGAGTTTTTGCTCCTCATCCTCGAGCCGCTTTTCCCTTCCCTCAAGTGCCTCTCGGCGCTTGATGAGTGCGGTACTGATGGCTTCGAGTTGATCGAACCGAGCGTTGGCCGCACCATTGGCAGCCTTAGCTTGGTCATGGTACTCCCGGGATTGGGCGTCGAGGTTGTGAGTCATGCTCTCCCTCTCGTCCAGCATCTCACCCCAGAGCTCCAGGCGGACCTTCTCCCGCCTGATCCATTCCTTGTCCTCAGCAATCCTCGACTGCGCCAGCTTGGTCTCGAATTGGAGTCTATTACGCCACCTCCTAAGGGTTTGGCGCTCCTCTTCAAGAACCTTGCTGTCGTGGAAGAAGGCTAGTTGGACTTGGCGCAGACTGGAGCAAGCGTTGTCGATAGACATCGACAGCGAGATGGGCTCCGGACCTTCTGGGGTCTCCACCGCTGGTTCCAGCGGGTCTTCATTTACAAAAATTGGGTCCCACTCTACGAGAGCGGAACCCCGAGCTTCCAAGGCACTAGGGCCCTCCTCCGGGATGGCCTCAGTCGCCATCGAAGAAGGTCCCACCACCAAATCTTCATTCGCCCCCTCAGGCTGGGGGCCGACGACTTCGTTCAGGCACTCTGGCTCCGCCACGGGTACCATCGACGTCGTCGCCTCCAATGGCTCCGGCCGGGACGCTTCTTCTGAGGAAGGCTCAAGCTCCCTCGCCTCTTCAACCACCGGCTCTACAGCCGGCGCCTCCACCATCACCGGCTCTGCAGCCGGCGCTCCAATAACTACCGGCACTGCGACCGGAGCTTCAGAAGTAACCGGCTCAATTGCCGGAACCACTTCAACTTCCGGCTCGCACGCCGGGACTTCAGCTACCTCCGGCTCGACCGCCGGGGCTTCAGCACTTTCCGGCTCTGAAGCCGGGACCGCTACTTCCTCCGGCTCGACAGCCGGAGCATCTACTTCTGCAGCACAGGGGCCCGGAGCTTCAACCTCCGGAGCGGGTGCCGCTGGCGCATCTTCAATCACGTGGTCCGGCGCTACCACGGGAACTTCTGGAGACGAGTCGAGGTCCATGACCACGACAGCCGGCGCCGGAGCTGTCGCAGCCTCCGCCCGGGGCGGCACCGGAGCTGGAGCAGAAGCCCTCGTAGCCTCAGACACTGTGGCTGAGGGCGGAGCTTCACTCCCCTTCTTGGGAACGCTGCAGATGAAGAATGAAGAAATTGAGCAAACAGATGCTATAATTAAAAGTTAATTGAGGTAAGCAAGAAAAATTACCTTGGGAGGCTCACGCACCAGCTTGCGCGGAACCTCTTTCCCGGACGTTCCGGGCTGGCCACGGTCGGCGTAGGAGCTCCGGGAGGACTCCCAGGACTTGCCGTAGCCGCGGGCGTTTCCCGGGTCGGAGCTCTCCTAGATCGGGAGGAACTCCTGGACCTGGAGGCCCTCACCGCTTCTCGAACTGGAGTCGCCTGTCCGGAGCTGGCACCTCCGAAGGGACCCATCACGGGGACAGCCGCACTCCGAGAGGATCCCACCGCCGGAACAGTAGCGCTCCAAAAAGACCCCACCACGGGGACAGACGCTACAGCGGTGGAGGATCTTCCTTCCTGAGGACGGGGAACAGGCGGGGAAGTAGCAAGCCCGACGGACCTTCCGTCAGCATGTCGCAGCTTCCTCTTCCGGCTCTCCGGCTCCTCCGCCAGCTCCTTGCCCTTGCCGGTGACCTCAGCTCTTGGCTGAGAGACAGGGGCGGAGCCGCCTTCCGACAACCCCGGGATCGCCAACCGGGCGGTCGATCTTCTCTCGACGACGCCAAGGTCGTCAAGCGCGGGCATCTCCCGCCGGAGCTCCCTGCTGAACTCAACTTCCTCGTTCAGGGGGAGGAAAGCCGGTGGCGGAGTCAAGTACTCTCCGTTAACATCGATGCCGTGCTGGAATTTCTTGAGGTGAAACTCCAAGGACTTCCCCACCATGTTGGACTTCAACCCGGTCTCAACCCGGTCCTCGTCCATCACGCTGTTGAGGGCCCAGGCGAGCTTCTCCCTCCTCTTCAGCGGCGCCCACCTGTTGGACAGGAAGTTGCAGAACACCGCCTGGGGAGTCAATCCTCCCTCCACACATTGGCGGATCCTGGACAGGACGGGGTCGAAAGCTGCCGCCAGCACCGGAACTTCGCTCCACACCGACGTGTCAATGCCGGGCAGACCGTCTGGCAGCTCCAACCGCTCGTGCTCCTCCACCCGGACGACTACCCAATCTTTCTTCCAGTCATCCCACTTCCCGGAAGGGAACGACCGGAGGTACTTGAACGGGCACTTCTTGCGCTTCACAAAGTAGTAGAAGCCAAGGTACTCGTCACTTTGGCCGGTGGTTTGGACGGTGAAGAAGGTGCGGAAGAGCTCGATGCAGGGAGGGATGCCCACCCACATCTCGCAGAAGTGGACAAAGATGGACACAAGGAGGAGAGAGTGAGGGCCAAGGTGGTATAGCTGCAGACCATAGAAGTCCAGCAGCATCAAGAAGAAGGAAGAAAACGGTGGGATCAGCCCCACCATGGCGTACGATGAAAAGTACACCATTTCGCCGGAGTGCTCCTTTTTAAAGGGAAGCTCCCCGCCGGCGCGGACTGAACGGTTGAAGAAGTCTGACGACCACCCCATGAGGGCTCGGACCTTCTTCAGATCGTTCTCCGTCTTCAAACGACTCTCACGCAGACCCAACTCCATCGCAGCACAGCTAGGCGAGAGAAGAGAAGAGAAGCACGAGTTGGGAGTTTGAGCGCAAGAACAGATGGAAAGCGTAAAGAACTCCCGACGGTGCGCTTTCCTTCTTAAGTAAGCCCTCGCAACGCTTGGATGGAAACTGCAGGGGAGTCAAGCATACTACTCAAGAATTCAACCCAGCCGATGACAAGAGGGCCCGGGACCACCCCGACGATCAAGTCGAGGCTCTTGCCCAGGCGAACAGTTGTCATCACGAGGCGGGAAACCCAAAGGCGGCGGACTGACAAGGCGCGCGGAACCGATACGGTTTTCGTATCGGGAATCGACGACCTTCAATTGTGAGAGATCCGCACGTCGAAGATCTTATCTGCCGCCTGAGGTGCGCCACGCGTCGGGACTCAACCATAAAGCCCCGCCAAAGGCACCTCCGAAGACCCTTGAAGACCCAGTTCAAGAGTCGCAAGTATGGACCCACCTCCGGCGGAATGACTTCATCCTGTTGGCCTTCCCCAGAGGTAGGTCCAGGGGGCCACTGTCGGTACCCTAAAAACCATACACCCCCTGAGGTTACAAAGATCTCAAAGGAAGGACATCTACTCAAGTTGAAGACCCTCGGGGGCCCACTCGCCAGACGTGACCGGACCCGCTTCTCCAACATGGTTAACCTCTAGGTTGCCACGTGTACTGACAGACCAGAGTTATTACCCACAAGGGTGAAGCTCCGGGCTAGGTACTGAAACGGCACCTCCGGAGGTAACCCCTGACCGAGAGAAGCTCCGGACCTGACACGTGCCAGGCCACCCCGGAGCTTCACGCTTCTCCCAAGCAAGCTCCGGAGCTGCCACGTGTCCATACGTCGGAGCTAGCTGCTTAAAACCCCCGGGAGACGTTGTAACGGCTCCGGATCTCCAAAGGACAGCCGTAGACTTCAAGACCCGATTAATTACCATTAATTCCGCGTTAATGATAATTAATCGGACGATCTTAACACCTGTAACGGCACTGTCGGAGCCGTTACAGGGTTATTAACAACAATTAATCTCGTGTATCAATACTAATAACCGCCAGGGCCACCTGTCGGGCCAGGCTGACTTGTAACGGTTTGTCCTTATGCTATAAAAGGACAAACCGACGATACACGAGGGAGAGGACTCGGGGACACACCCAAGCTCACAAGTTAATACAACACACACACACCCGTGGAGTAGGGTATTACGCTCAGGCGGCCCGAACCACGTAAACCACCGTGTCACTCGTGTCCAAATCGCATTTCACTTTCTTAGATCTCCGCGCGCCCAAACCGAACCTCAAACTCCTTCAAACACTTTCATAGTGTCAGGGGATCTGCCGACTCCAACAGTCGACAGCCGGGTTGGAGTTTGCAAGAAACGTACCAATGACCACGTCATCTACTTGTTGTGCATCCTCCGTAGAGACATGGTTCACGTTGCCACGAGCGAATATCTATTGTCCACGGTTTCCTTGCGGTTGTCCTCCATTGGGTCTTCGGTTTTTCCTCGGCGCATTGCTTCCTTGACCAAGGCCTGACTTAGGACATTGATGTGCAAAGTGTCCAGCTTCTCCACAGGTATAGCACCTCTTTACTCCACCAGAATTATTAAGACGAGCTTGGTTCTAAACATTTGCACCAGAAAAATTAGCACAAGGTGCATAAGGCATTGGAGGCCTAGATGCTTGCATAACAGGACGCTGCTGCACAAACTAAGCTGTGCACAGTGCAAATCCAAGGCGATGAGTAGGTGCAGAAGAGCTGAAATAAGGCGCATTTGGCGGTGCAAAGCGAGGGCATGCATTACTTCCTTGTTGTTGTCAATGGTATGGTGCCTTCCTCTTGTTGTCTTGCTCCATCTCACGGACCTTGTTCTCCACAACAATTGCTTTGTCCACAAGCTTCTGGAAGTTTGCATAATCACAATTGAGCAATTGCACTTGAATTTCATTGTTCAAGCCTCTCATGAACAAATATTGCTTTCGGCTGTCTCGGCTCACATACTTAGGCGCATAACTTGAAAGTTGAGTGAATTTGTTGAGATATTCACCCACACTCGATCTTCCTTGCCTCGGGTTCTCAAATTCTTGCCTCTTCAAGATCATAACTCCTTCTGACACATAATGAGAACGGAAGCTTTCTTTGAATTTGGCTCAAGTAATTCTCTCTTGGTTCTCATGAGCATTGCATAAAGAAGCCCACCAATCCGCAGCTGCTCTAACTAGTTGATGAGAAGCAAATAGGACCTTCTCCTGATCGTTGCATTGGACAATAGCAAGTTTCTTCTCCATGGACTGCAACCAATCATCCGCATCCATAGGGTCAGCAGCTTGAGCAAAGGTTGGCGGCCTAGTCCTCATGAACTCTCCCAACTGGTATGAGGAGGCGGGGGTGGCGGTGGAGGCATGTGGGGCTGATTGTTGATGCTACCAGCCTACAGTTGTCCCATAGTTTGTATCATAGTCTGCATGAGCTGGTTTTGCATAGCCAGAAGCTGCTCAATGTTGGTAGCTCCATGAGCAGGTCTTTGTCCATTGTTGTTATGTGGTGCTCCATGGTTCTCCTCCTCATCATTAGCATCCCTCTGGTTGCGAGTCCTCACCATCTGGAGAAAAGCAATAGGTAAGAATTAGAAAACGACCCCAACTATATGCATCAAGGGATATGAAACTAAGCAACTACCTACGCTAGCCTACGTGGACATGGAAATGCTAAAGCATCCCAAAATACTCTATTAACCACACAAGCAAACAATATATAGCAAACATCACACCAAACAAAAACACATTGATTCCTGAGTGCTCTTATATGCTCTAAAGTGTCCATTCTATCTAGGCTGTGTCCTACAGTCAACCTATGGCTCTGATACCAATTTGTGACACCCAGTTCCGGAAATGAACCAAGTGCAGTATATGTGTGACCAGGACGTTCAACACACATACACGAGTGCAATCACAAAAGGATATACAGAAAATTACCACAGAACTAGATTAATTAACCACTTTTATTATAGAATTCATAATATCCTCGAATACAAGCTCTAATGAATATTAATGACAAGTTCAACTAATGCAGTGGAAATAAACTAAAGTGAGCAAGCTAAGCAAATAAGTAGCATAAGCAAATAAGGTATAGCACAGCTCCAAACACTCCACAGGCAAAGATGACAGTAGGCACGGCCTACAGCACCGCATTATCATCATTATACTCCCAATCCTGACCTGCAACTGTTGGTGGGGGAATTGCAAGGGTGAGTACATGTCGTACTCAGCAAGTTTGGAAAGTATGACATGTAGTCGATTCAAATGATGAATATAATAATGGCTAAGTGTTGAAAATTACATCAAAACTTTTGAAAAGCAATATATTATATGTATGTGAAATAAACCCATCGTAACCATGTAATCATCATAATTCCAATCCATATTCATTACCATCATCCATATTCTAGACTTCTCATTACCAATAACCATAATCAATATCAGAATTAATCCTTAACCAGCCATAACCATCACCAAACCATAACCATCCCAATACCAAGTCCCTTCTAATCATGTAGGTCATCCAGGCGCTCATAACCGGGAGCACGACTACCATGATAGTTTTATTAGACTCTGCTGAGTTTGTACCACTTTACCCACGTGTTTGTGATTTCATCACCCGTCGGTGACTAAAGAACCTCCCTTGTGCCAATTACACTTCCTTTGGTATATGGCCAAGAGATCACAAAATAGCCTTTACAAAGGGATTACTAGCCTATTTAGACCCCACTTAGGTTTCACCGGTGGCGATGCCTCCAACTAAGCACATATTCAACCAAGGGCCCCCTCTTGAGCCATTCGAATCCCAGGGTAGTCCCACCAGTCATCAACAAACCCAATTCGACTAACCCTTCCTCGAGCATCCTTAATGGTCCAAATAGCACTGGCAAATCCCTAATTAATCTGCTACGCCGCACCCATACTTGGCCTCGTGGTGGCACGCTTATTCTCGCATGAACCGGTCCTTAGATCTAAAGCAAGCAAACCACCGTACATCCAACCCATCCACATACTGAGCTTGCTTAGATAACCCATTACCATATCATATTAACCAGTTCATGTTAATCGTAATCTCATAAATTCAACATTAAGTTGAGTGGTATGGTTGTTTTCCCATCCCAATTAATTAAGCGAAGCAAAAATGTAAAAAGCCCATCCCGACTCTCTACTATAAATTCCAGGTGACAAGGGTGGTCAAACAAAATTAGTAAACTTCCTATCATAGGGTTTCCCATCAATTTGACATAGGCATACAGTTTTGCAAACAAAACATTTATTTTAAAAACAGGATCAATATGCTTCAAGGACACTTGCCTTGCTCTTGGGATTGGTTCGGGTCAAAGCCTTCAAACTCTTGGTGCTGGAGATCCTCCGCGGCACTCACTAGCGCAAATCCGTCTAATCCGCACAATAAACATGCAAACAAGAAACACAATCAAAGAGTGCACAAATATTACTCAATATGACATGACATGCATGATTAATGCAAATGCAAGATGGAACTTCTTAATGAGTCGCTTTTAATGATCACTAACTAGTTCTAATAGCTTTTAACAGGTATATACAGGTTTGGGGTTCATTACATCAAATTTTGGAATTAATTCGACACAATTTAACCAGGAAAATCGGACTAGTACCTTGGGGACCGGACAAGTCCGCACTTCGCAGAATTGGCGAACTAGGGTTTTCTAAATCGATGTGAATTTGGAGATTAGGGGTCGAATTCATGTAAGGAAAAGAGAATAGAAGGTATACTAGGTGTTTAGAACTCCAATGAATCAAGGATCTTGGAGACAACACATGGATCTTGATGATCTAAGGTTGATGATGAACTTGGAGATGACTTGGTGATGAAGAATGAAACTTCATGGAGATCTTGATCTTCTTTCGCTTCCTCCTCCTCTTCTTCTTGCTTGGGATCTCCTCCTCCCTTCTTGATGGTGGCTCTCCATGAACTAGGGTTTGGGTGGGGTGGAAAAGTGGCAAATAGATGTCAAGCCAAAGGGTGGGGTTGTTTATATAGAGGCGGAGGCTAGGGTTAGATGGATTTCGAGTTTGGGGGTGAGTAGAGGTCGGTTTAGAGTCCCACATGGGCTCTAAAAGAGTTAGGCACGATGTCCCTAGGCCCACTTACCGTGAAACCTAAGAAACAAGTCGTGAAACAAAAGATCAACTCAGAGTCGCGATATATCTGACAAGTCCAAGAAGGATCGGACTAGTCCAAAGTTGTCCAGGGTGGAATCAGACAAGTCCGGACTACACATCGGAAAAGTCCGAACTTATCCTGAGGGGGAAAACAGACAAGTCTGGCCTAAAATTGGGCAAGTCCGACTTTAGTCAGAGAGCAAAACGGACAAGTCTGCTGGAAGATCGGACTAGTCCGGACAAGTCCAGGGACTTAGAAAAATTTCCAAGGATTTGGAACACCGGACTAGTCCGCATTGGACCGGACAAGTCTGAAAGTGTCTAGAGGAAAAAACAGACTAGTCTGCAGCAAAAACAGACAAGTCCGAATGAGGTCAGAGAGAAATCGGACTAGTTCACACCAAAATCGGACTAGTCCGCAATTTCCAGAATTCTTAAGTGCGGTTTTGTTTCTAATTCATTTTAAACGTGTTCCTTTTTACGTGGATTAATGTTAAACATATATTAGGATGTCTGCAATGCATGATGGATGAAAATGAGGGTGCTACAATGAGACAGTGGTTTTTACGTGGTTCGGGCCACAAGGAGCGTAACACCCTACTCCATAGTGGATTGTATTGCTAGTGTGTGAATGCGTGTGTGTATAGGGGATTCAATGTTGTGTCGTCTATAACGGTGGCAGTCCGGTCCTTTTATAGCTAAGGTCAGACGCCTTACAAGTGGGGTATGGGGTCTGGCAGGTGGTCTTGCTGACAATGGCTGTCTTGCTGCCTCTCTCGCCAGTAGCCCATACGCTGTTGCTGACAATGGTAGAAGGTGTCCTGTCAGCCTGTCTTGTTGCCACAAGCTACCTACTTGGCTGGGTGGGATAGGCCTGCAGTGCCTTCACTATGATGCGATTGGTCACAGCGGTTGTTGACGGCTGATATATACCAATTTCGTCCGTCAATTTAACTCAATTATGTGAAGGATTTGTCATTTCTTGCACACATCCCCTTTCTATCTAACCCAATTCCACTTGGACTTGGAAAAATATGTGTATGCAGCATTTTATGCAGGAAATGAGGAAATGTAGAGGGACCAATACTATAAAATATCATCCTAGCCAATCAGGCGACAACACGTGGCATCCCATGGATCAAATGGCCCACAAACAGAAGTGTCCTTGGAGATCCAACGGTGTATCACCCAAATACATCAAGAGGGCCCACCAGGCAGCCACCTGGAGGAAGCACTCCACGTTTGGAGTGCTGACCAGGTCGGCCGAACCTAGGGTTCGGCCGACCGCTTCCTGGTGCCAAACACAGTCCAACGACGCATGTTGGCTCCTCCTGGCTTGAAGGAGTCAATGGTGACTGATTCGCGCGCTTTTGGTGGCGGGAATCGACCTCAACACTAGTATAAATAGGACCCCCTACCCCTCACTTCAACACACACCATCGAGCTTCATCTCTATTGTATACACTATCATCCATAGTCTTAGAGGAGTTAGGTTGTAGAGAGGAGAGTCTCTAGTCCCAAGTACAAATTGGGAAAGGAGTAAGGAGTCTCTCTCTTACCAATCCTACATTGGGAAAGGTATGGCTCATGTATTCTTTCTTGTATTTGTGACTTTATGCATAATAAAGATAGTATCTTTAGTCTCTACTTATACATATACTTGGGCAAAGTGTTTCTTGTTTGATTGTGGAGTCCATGTATGTGGAAGGTATAGCTTCTATGACTGTTTCATCATGAACATATCTCATTATCAAAGAACCTATAGACCCCCACTATAGTCTAGTTAATTATAACATAACTAGGTTAGTATGGATAATTATGTTGTGTATCAACATTGGTTCAATGATGATTCAATTCATTGCCTTAGGATGGATTGTGCCTAGGCTCTTAAGGTAATTACTTAATATGCTAGCATGGTGATAGGATAGCTAAGTAGCATTGAATGTCTCGTAGACCCAAGGATTGAAGAGGTAGGCAGTAGGTGGTGAGAGTCCTATCTGTCCTTTGTAATCCTCCACGTTCAGCTATGCCACACGCTCTTGGCGGGAGTCGCCCTAGTATTGCTAGGGGTAAGCCCATGCCCGATGTGTTGAACCACATAGCATAAGTATTCACTATTGATCTAGCTTATGAATAATTAGTTTAGACTATGTATATGTACAATAGAGCATAGTAGGAGCACCTCCATAACTCTCAACCTTAACTAACCTCTAGGATCCTCTTACCCCCCTTAGACATGAAAGCTTTTGTGTGTGTCACTCTACCTCAACTATTATTTTATCCATCCTTACTAGATTCTTACCTAGACCTTTCTACCCTTTCCACTCGATGATTGTTATATCTCTTCCCTTCCTTCCTTTGGGATCAAATAAATGACACCCTTGGAAATACTCTTAAGGGGAAATGCTACAATGATATCTCCGTGCGCTTGCGGAACTCACTCTGTGATCCAATAGAACCATTAACAAGCATTTCTGACACATCAGTTGGAGATGTTTAGTTAATAGTGCATAAGAAATACCAACAAGCATTTCTAGCTCTGTTGTGGGGGATGATTTGTTAGTATATCTTAGGAGCCGTCAACAAGCATTTCTGGCGCCGTTGCTGGGGAAGGCAAATAGTTATATAACATGACTAAGTGAATAGGATAGAACCCTGGGTAGGATTTTAGTAGGATAACCATTCTTTTTTTTCGAATTTATTTTAAATGTGAAAACAGGGTAGTGTATGTATGGTTTCAGCCTGCCGGAAAACTTTGTTGAAGATCATGAATCTCTTTTGAGAGACCGACCCCGTGTCATTACTCCTCAGAAGATTTGAGCAGCAAAGCAAGCCAGCATTTTTGCACCAAGAATCCAAACGCAAATGGCCCAGAAGACTCTTCGTGAGTTCTCAGCTCCCTCTGCTAACAATGTGCCTATTGGGCCCACTATTAACACGGGAGATGTGAACTTCGAGATCAAAACTGGCCTTATCACTATGGTGCAAGCCAACCCATTCTGTGGGAAGGCTAACGATGATGAAAGTGCTCACCTGCAACAATTCCTCGAGATCTGCAACACTTTTAAGATCAAGGACGTGTCTCCGAATGCGGTCTGTCTGAGATTGTTAATGTTCTCTCTCCTTGGAAGAGCAAAACAGTGGTTCTACGCGAACCGAAGTGATGTAGACACTTGGAAGAAGTGTTCTATGGCATTCCATGCCAAATTCTTTCCGTTGGGCAAAACCAATGCCCTACGTGGAAGGATTTCCAGCTTTCGGCAAGAGCTCAAAGAATCTATTCCCGAGGCATGGGAAAGGCTTCAGGAGTACATCCTAGCCTGTCCAACATGGGATGGATGACTGGATCCTTATTCAGAATTTCTATAACGGGTTGATCCCATCAGCTCGTGACCATTTGGATGCTGCTGCTGGAGGGGCCTTCTTCTCATTGACGGTGCCAAAAGCTAAAGATCTTATTGAGAAGATGGTGTCCAACATGGGATGAAACGATGAGCATCTCCATACTCGACAGCGAGGCATGCACACCTTGAAGGAGGTGGACATGATTGCTGCAAAATTGGACCTCCTAATGAAGAAAATAGATGTACAAGCCAATGGTGAAATGTCTGGCAATGCCTATGCCCTAGATTCTCACATCACGTGTGAAGTCTGTGGCAACACGGGTCATATGGGCAATGACTACCCAGAAACTCGTGATGATGCCCTGTACCTCGCCCACAATGGAAATTTTAACAACAACAATGGCTATCGTCCAGGAGGTCAAGGGTGGGGTCAACAACGCCCATTCTTTCAAGGAGGGTACAACAACAATGGCAACCCTGGAGATCAGCCTAACTTGATTGAACTTTCCATTAGCCAGCTCAAGATCAGCGATGCCCTATCCAAGAAGTTGTCAGCTAATGACAAGACCCTGGAAAACATCAATGCCAAGATTGAAGGACTATCCTCAGCCTTCAAGAATCAACTGAGCTTCAACAAGATGCTCGAGACTCAATTGGCTCAGCTGGCAGCTGTTATTCCTCCGATGGAGAATGGCAAGATGCCAGACCAGCCAGAACCTTCGACAGAAAATGTCAACATGATTTCCGTACGAGAGATCAACTGGCAGAAGGACCCTGGGTGTCCTACCATTTCATGCTAAATTGGGGCTCACCACTTTGACAAGGCACTTCGTGATTTGGGAGCAAGTGTTAGTGTGATGCCCAAGGTTGTGTTCGATCAGCTGAACTTCACAGAGCTGACTCCAACACCAATGTAGCTACAACTGGCTGACTCTTCAGTCTGTTATCCAGCCGGTATGCTGAAGACGTCCCGGTGAAGATCCGAAACTACTTCATACCCGTGGATTTTGTGGTCCTAGACATGGACACTGAGAAATATACACCACTCATTCTTGGGCGTCCATTCCTAAGCACTGCAAATGCTCACATAGATGTGGGAGCTGGAGAAATCCACTTCCATATCAATGGCAAGGAGGAAAAATTTAACTTTCAGCCAAGATTAGAGCAATGCTCCATGATTCGAATCAAGTATGGGCCGAATGATAAACACATCAGAGAGGTCTAAGTCACACCTCCAAAGGTGGACTCACTCATTGCATTCATGAGAAGATTAATCTACGAGGAGAATCCGTCGTTTCGACCACGCCGATATCCAAAGGCGACGGAATCGTCTGGACCTTCCCAAAGGCCCAAGTGCACCAAGCCGCCAAAGAAGGAATGGTGGAAGAAGCAAGACAAGCCGTCCGAGCCTATCCCTACGGGCTCGGATGTGAAATGAAGACGGAGGAATGTCCATCTCATCAGACAGTGGTGAGACCTACGCCAATAGGTTAAATTGGTAGTTATCCCACTTTTTTTTCTTTCTTTCTTTTTCCACCCCATTTGGATTTTTCCCATTGCATATTTGATTTTCCCTAGCAAGTTGAGAATCTTATATTCTCAGCTATCATTTTTCTTTCTTTCTTTTCAAAATAAAATTTTTTTATTGGATATGAAAAAAGGGTTTTATTTGAAAAAAAATTTCTGAGCTGCACATGTGCCATTTCACCAACGTGCTAACTTTATAGCCGTTGGGGAGCCACTTGCCAAAAGGGGAACCAGGAGGGCCACCTGTCAGGTCGGCCGAACCCCCTGGTCGGCCGAACAAGGAGTGGAGCCAAATTGGCTCCCCTTCCTCCAACGGCTATATTTTGAACCCCAAGTGACCTTTGGAGGGTGCACCCTATAAATTGTGGCCATGAGGAGCAACTCTCTCCACACACCACATTATTATAGACCTCCTCAAGTCACTCTCTAGCTCACCTTGTTTTTCTTGCTCTTCATTGCAACACTCTTGCTCAAATCCATCCCCAAAAAGATTTTCTTTTGTTTGCATTTGCATTTTACACTCAAGCGTTCAAGAGGAGAAAATTCGTCGAGGGTTTTGTTTTCCAAACATCGCTTCTTTTTTGGATTTTTCTCGCCTAGTTTTGTTCTTGCTTGTTGAACTCAAAAAGACATGAAGAGGTTGTTCGGAAAGAGGAAGGGGGCTGCAAGCTCAGCCATGGTGAAGGTTCTAATGCACGCCTCTCTTCCATGGTACAAGCCCAAGGAGGAGAAGTGTGTGTGAGGACACTCCCATGGAAGAGAGAAGCAACTTACACCAACTTCTTCATGACAACGACCTCGACATATGAAACAAAGTTGAATATCAAGCACGCAGGCTTCTCCAAGTTCGTGAGATCTGCCACACCAAGGCTTACGATCCGCATTTGATCTCCAAAATAGGTATGGACTCCGAATTTCTTTCCATTTGGCATGCAATTGGATTTGATGACTTTGCTCACATAGAGGAGAAAGGTTCACGCCTTCTCACTATCCAATTCCTTTGCACGCTAAAAATAGGATTTGATGGTATTACTTTTAGATTATTTCAAAAAGAATACATCATCCTATGGAAAGAATTAGGTAGCATCCTAGGCTTCCATAAACGGTGTTTGCTAGATTTATACAATTTGCCTAAGTTAAACAAACAAAGTTTTTGGCATGAGCTAACTAGTGAGGTCACATGTAGGGCTCCTAGGAATAGCCACATTCAAAACCCTACCTTACGCTTCATGCATAGATGGGTGGCTATGACTATGTTCCCTAGGGTAGATGTTAGGGTTGTGCGATATGATGAATTGAAAATTTTGTTTGCCATGACTAAAAATATAAAAGTTGCTCCAGTCAAAGCCATGATGACACAATGGTTAGATTACATTTCAAAATCAGGACCAATTGAATGCACTTCATTGATTACTCATATTGCTGGTAGGGTAGGAGCAATTAAATACTCTTCATTTGAATATATTGAAACTGAAAGAGAATTAATTGATGAAGACTGTTTAGTGCAAGGACATACCCTTAAGCATGATCATGATGGCTCCTTGATATTTTTCTATCCCGACATTGTCAATGTAATTTGGTTACCCAACCCGGATTTTCATTTGTACAAATGCCACAGGCTAACCATTAATCTTGTTCCCCTTGAGGAAGCAAGAAGAAGTAATGTCTCTGGCAGGGTAACAAGGAATCTTGCGAGGGCTGCAGCCACAGGCATGTCACCGATAATCTCTCTGGTCCATGAATACCAAGAGGAAGAGAACCTAATGGGTTATGCGCCCCGATGGACTCAACCTACGACGTATGAGACTGGGGGATCATCTTGGCAAGAATGGCAAAGGGATCCACCCTTATCCACTTCAAGCTTTAGCAGTTCCTTTTCGGCCAGAAGTCATCATGACTATAACAAAGGAATGACGGAACTCACTAGACATATGGGAGAACTTGAAGTGAGAACGGGTGACATCTAGAGCACACACCAAGAGCATGTTCAAGGTACCCAGGGTTGGCAATAACACATGGATGCTCAATTCACCAACTTCAACACAGCACTACAACAACAACAAGCCGATCTTGCAATGTACTTCTGTCATCAAGGGTTCAACCCTTATCACGGAGGTAGCTGAAGAACAAGCTTGGGGGAGGACCCCCACTTGAGGTAACATGTATCACATTCCTTGCATATTTATTTTCCATCCATCCATCATCCATGTTGCATTTAAAAAAATATAGGTTAGATTTGCTTTCATCAAATAAAGATGTGCAGTAAGAATGATTTAGAATTCACATAGATGAAATGATGAACAGTTGCTCTGTTTTATTTTCCTAAGTCTCTAGTTTACAACTTGCTACTCTCCGAATATTGCTTTCATTGGATTGAATTACTTTTACCTTAATTTGGATATTGTGGGTAGCAAAAAGCTTAATCTAATTCTAGGTTGTTGCAAGATTAGAATTAGTAATAGGGTTGCTAGTCCTAGTTTGAAAGTAAAACATAGATTTCCGGAGAAATTCTAAAAAGATTTAAGTTTCCCTCAATTGGTTGGAAATACCTACCAAAACCATATGATGTTCATACACAGACAAAACATTATGCATATGCTAATTGCTTTCACATTGAGCCTAGCCAAACTAGTAGAGACCTATGTGAGAAATCATTCAACTCTTCTTCAATTCAGGACTTCACTTGCACATGCCATACTTCTACACTAGAAGTAAGCGAAACGTCCATCATATCCACCATACCACAACAAAAAGAAAAACTCCATGTTATTCATGTTTACCACTCTCTTCAAAATTCATTGCAAAGAAGGGGAGTAGAAGACATGGCTACAAAAAGAAAATGAAAAAAACATGCTTACATCATAAGCATGAGAAAAAAAAGAGAAAAGAAAAGTAGCCATGTTTCATCCCTGCAAAAGAAAGAGAGATTATACCAAAAAGGAGTTATCTCAAGTATACACATCCACTTTTCACTCCATCACACATGCACTAGTCTTGAATCAAAAAGTTTTGATTTGAATTCTCCTAAGGCTTACTCTTTTGACTTAGCAATATATGTGATGCAAATATGCCTACTTACTTCCCTTACCAAGCTCCACATACAAGCCATATTCAATGAGTAGGAATAGTAGAGGCACAATGCTTTGGTGAGGAAATATTTCCACTATCCACAAAGGAGTGATTGAGAGAATCAAATTGAGGTACTTAATATCTAAATTGAATTCTTCGAGATTTAAGTGGAACTTGATTTCTAGGCTATGTTTTCTCCATTTGCTATTCTACCTTTCAACTACTCATGAATATGAAGAAGCATAAGCCCCATGATAACTTAAGAAAGGTAGAGTATCATAGCCAATTTCTGCAACACTAGGTAGAGTATCTTGTTGTGCATTAGATACTTTTGAAAATAAGACATTGTAGCAACTCTTGATCATCAACCTAAAGGCTTGACTTTGCTCGGGACGAGCAAAGAATAAGCTTGGGGGAGTTTGTTGACGGCTGTTATATACCAATTTCATCCGTCAATTTAACTCAATTATGTGAAGGATTTGTCATTTCTTGCACACATCACCTTTCTATCTAACCCAATTCCACTTGGACTTGGAGAAATATGTGTATGCAGCATTTTATATAGGAAATGACGAAATGTAGAAGGACCAATCCTATAAAATATCATCCTAGTCAATCAGGCGACGACACGTGACATCTCATGGATCAAATGGCCCACAAATAGAAGTATCCGAGGAGATCCAACGGTGTATCACCCAGATACATCAAGAAGGCCCACCAGGCAGCCACCTGGAGGAAGCACTCCACGTTTGGAGTGCTGACCAGGTCGGCCGAACCAGGGGTTCGACCAACCCCTTCCTGGTGCCAAACGCGGTCAAACGACGCGTGTTGGCTCCTCCTGGCTTGAAGGAGTCAATGGTGACTGATTCACGCACTTTTGGTGGCGGGAACCAACCTCAACACTAGTATAAATAGGACCACCTACCCCTCACTTCAACACACACCACTTGAGCTTCATCTCTATTGTATACACTATCATCCATAGTCTTAGAGGAGTTAGGTTGTATAGAGGAGAGTCTCTAGTCCAAAGTCCAAATTGGGAAAGGAATAAGGAGTCTCTCTCTTCCCAATCCTACATTGGGAAAGGTATGGCTCATGTATTCTTTCTTGTATTTGTGACTTTATGCATAATAAAGATAGTATCTTTAGTCTCTACTTATACATATACTTGGGCAAAGCGTTTCTTGTTTGATTGTGGAATCCATGTATGTGGAAGGTATAGCTTCTATGACTGTTTCATCATGAACATATCTCATAATCATAGAACCTATAGACCCCCACTATAGTCTAGTTAATTATAACATAACTAGGTTAGTATGGATAATCATGTGGTGTATCAACATTGGTTCAATGATGATTCAATTCATTGCCATAGGATGGATTGTGCCAGGCTGTTAAGGTAATTACTTAATATGCTAGCATGGTGCTAGGATATCTAAGTAGCATTGGATGTCTCGTAGACCCACGGATTGAAGAGGTAGGCAGTAGGTGGTGATAGCCCTATCTGTCCTTTGTAATCCTCCACGTTCGGCTATGCCAGAGACTCTTGGCGGGAGCCGCCCTAGTATTGCTAGGGGTAAGCCCGTGCCCGATGTGTTGAACCACATAGCATAAGTATTCACTATTGATCTAGCTTATGAATAATTAGTTTAGACTATGTATTTGTTCAATAGAGCATAGTAGGAGCACCTCCATAACTCTCAACCTTAACTAACCTCTAGGATCCTCTTACCCCCCTTAGACTTGAAAGCTTGTGTGTGTGTCACACTACCTCCACTATTATTTTATCCATCCTTACAAAATTCTTACCTAGACCTTTCTACCCTTTCCAATCGATGATTGTTATATCTCTTCCCTGCCTTCCTTTGGGATCAAATAAATGACACCCTTGGGAATACTCTTAAGGGGAAATGCTACAATGATATCTCCGTGCGCTTGCGGAACTCACTCCGTGATCCAACAGAACCATTAACAAGCATTTCTGACACATCAGTTGGAGATAATTAGTTAATGGTGCATAAGAAATACCAACAAGCATTTCTAGCTCTGTAGTCGGGGATGATTTGTTAGTATATCTTATGAGCCATCAACAGCAGTCTCTGACCGTTGGCGTGCCCCTGCGCCGGAGGTGGGTGCACATCTTCAATGCTTGGCTTGGGCAGGGCGCACCATCCCTTAACTCTCGCATCTTACCGCCCATGGCAAGTTGTTGGACACGTGGCAACGTCAGGGCTGGCCCTTGCGCGGGAGACCAGTCCTGATTCTTTGCGACACGTGGCAGCTTTGAGGCTCTCCGGGGAACGTGGTAGCTTCGGGCCCTTCCCTACGGGGGTTGCCTCGCTTGGTGCTCCAAGCCACGTGGCAGCACCGGAGCTCTCCCCCAAGGTTGGATGAGGTCCCGTCCCTACACATGGCGTCTCGGGAGCCCGCCTCACTGGAGGAGCCGAGTCCCATCTTTGAGACTCATGTGGCAGTGCCGGAGCTCGTCCTTGAGGAAGGCCAGGGTCTGGCACCTTTGGGACATGTGGTGCCACCGGACGTGCCTAGGTGTTTTCACCTTGTGTGCGAGGGTACCCCGTCTGAAGGGTACTAATATGGTCAAATGCCACGTGTTGGCTTCTCCTGGCTTCAAGAAGTTAGTGATGACTGATTTGCACACATTTGGTGTCGGGAACCGACCCTTCTCCCCCCTATAAATAGAACCCCACACCTCACTTCACACACACACACTAAATGTTGAGAATGGAATACAACTCCTAAGGTTTAGAGTAGTCCTAGAGACTCCCAAGTAGAAGGAGAGTGTGGTTAAGAGTTTAGAAGAAGGAGGCTTGGACTTTTCAAGTCCCTCTTTTACACTTGTACCCCTACAAAGGTGTTATTAACATCAATTAAGCCCTTTGTGAATTCAATTCAAGTTTGATTCTCAATTCATAGTAGTTTCACAAGTAGTTACTTGTGGGTTCATTGCTTTAATTTACTAGAGGCTCTAGTTGTAGCTTTGTGTTCAAAACAACTCGAGTAGTGATTTAGAACATAAGCGTTGTGCTTAGGTTAGAAATCACCAGTGAATATCTCGTAGACCCAGGGATTGAAGTGGTAGGAAGTAGGTGGTGACAACCATATCTGTCCTTAGTAATCCTCCATGTTCGGCTATACCATCGGCTCTTGGCGGGAGTCATCCTAGTGTTCCTAGGGGTAAACCCGTGCCCAAAACAAGCAGCTACAGCAAATTTCTTTGAATTCCTCTCTCTTCCTTGCCAACAAAATAACTTTATGTCCTTGGGTGGATTAGTTCGTAAGATTAGCACAAATGTTCTTTGGATTTGATACCCTTGGTAATACTCTTAAGGGGAAGTGCTACACGACAGTTTCCGCGCACTTGCGTATTTTTAACTGTGACGTAAGAAATGTCAACAGCGGTGCGCAGAAACTCGCTGAGAGAAACTTGCCAAAAACAAGTTGAACGAACAAGGCACAAAAGCTCCTCTAAAACTACGAATTTTTTCAATGAAACACAAGAGGAATGGCCACAAGTCGTGCTGACACGAGCCCTAGCCCCCTTGCTTATATAATCAGCCCTTAGGATAACCCAACGCAAGCTAGGATTCCTACTCCTACTTTGATTCAACCGAAACTTTCCATAACTGCTCAAGACTCTTCCATACATAGATAGAAGCAATTATAAGACTTCCAAACACCTTAGAAATGTCCCACACATTACTAAAACAACTCAACTTCATGCCCAACACGAAATGTAACCAAAACAAACTCGAAATTTTTCATAAACGAACCATAACCGCCTCAGTCGCAGCTTGAGCACATAATCCAGCCGGTTGGACCGTTTTGGCCATATTTTCTCGTCTATAACACTTCTCCGTGCCTTGGAACAATGTTATCACATCCATGCACCCCATGCACACGTGCAAACACTTTCCAAAACGTCCATGATACCTTCATATGCATTGTTCTTAACCCATACAATGTTGCGTGACCTCCCGATCAACTCAACCGTAATTCCTCCTAAACTTGGTTTTGAAACTCATCTTCTCTCTAAGACTAGTTCAATGGATCACCATTACCAGCCATGTCTTGACCTCAAGCAACACCTACACATGAACAAACAACCAATTTTTGCGAGTCCAAATCCTCGACTTGACTCTCGTTAGTCCAAAAACCACAACACCTTATGTGAGCAGCTCACATAAGCGTGTTGCAAACATAGCAATATAGTACCCAACATGATCAGCCAAAATGCATAAAAAAAACTTAGTCCAAAAGTACTAAGCAAACCTACCCATAAGTGTAAAGCAAGTTTGAAACACTGCAAGTTAAAAACAGAACAGCTGAATTAAAACATTAAGATCAGACAGTCTGAAATGCTCTGTGTAGTAACGGTTAGTCCCAATATGCATTGAGAAAGTTCGAACAATCCTAACCAACTAAAAGGTAAATGTTACTCTCGATACACAGTGAAATGTTCGGACAGTTCAAAGTATGTTGTGCAGTACAAATTGAAGGTAACTGATACTCTTGAAGGTACATTTGGGAAAAAAGCGAACAGTCAAAACTGAGTTTCTCAGGTATATTCAAAATTTTGCATGTAAACCCTCACTTTTGACATAATTGACAATGTATTCAATACCTATGTCTCACAATCTCTGTAGGATCGAGGAGCACGTGAAAAGCTACTAGAGGGGGATGAATGGTAGATTAAATGTTTTTCAGCAGGAGCAAAGAAAATACCTTCGTAGAAAGTCAATCTGATAGAGAAACCGTGTGTGCGAGTGTTTATAACATGTTTAAAATGTGATAAATCAGTGTAGATCATAGAGAATCAAGTCAAAAATACACGACAATAAGAATCATGAGAAAACGTCGAGTGAAACTCAAGTTATGACCGAAACCCTGAGCAAAGGTCAATATTTTCTAACAGAAAGCAAACAGATTTGCTACGCGGCAAAGAAACTCATATAATCCAAGACCTCCAAATACTATGACCGTGAAATATTTGAAGATGATAGAGTATTGAGTTGTGAAGACCACACAAAAAGAATCACATCAATTGGATCTGTAAAACTCGAGGTACAATAAAAACAATGAAGAAAGGTCGGGCAGCGCAGAAACTCGACGAGAAAGTCTTGACGAAAACAAGTCGGACGAACAAGGCACAACAACTCCTATAAACTATGAACTTTATTGATAAAAACACAATAGGAACAGCTATAATGTCGTCTACCCACGAGCTCTGGCCTCCCTTGCTTATATAACCAGCCCTAAGGCCAGCACAATCCTAACTAGGACTCTAATCCTACTCAGTTTCAACTGAAACTTTCCATAACTGCTCAAGACTCTTCAATACGCAAATAGAAGAAATCATAAGACTTCCAACATCTTAGGAATGTACCAAACATTCCTAAAGCAACTCAACTTTGTGACCCACACAAAATCTAACCAAAACAAACTCGAAACTTTCCATAAACGAACTATAACTACCTCAGCCGCAGCCTGAGACATAATCCAGCTGATTGGACCTTTATGACCACATATTCATGTCCATATCTCTTTATCATGCCTTGGAACAATGTTTCCTCATCCTTGCACCCCTTGCAAATGTGCAATCACTTTCCAACAATGTACACGATACCTTCATATTTATTGTTGTTGACCCAAACATGCTGCATGACCTCCTGATCAACTTAACCACAATTCCTCTCAAACTTGGTTGTTGAACTTCATCTTCTCCCTAAGACTAGTTCAATATATCCCATCACCATCCATGTCATGACCTCAAGCAACACCTACACATGAAGTAAAAACTATTTTTCCGAGCCCAAGTCCGCGACTTGACTCACGTTAGTCTGAAAACCACAACACCTTACGTTAACACTTCACATAAGCATGTTGCAACCATAGCAAAATATTAACCACCATAATCAGCCATAACACATCAAAAACTTAGTAAGAAATACTAAGCAAACTTTCCCATAAGCCAAAAGCAAGTTCAAAACATTGCAAGTAAAACAGAGCAAAAACAGAGCAACTAAACTTAATATGAAAACTCTGTGTAGTAACTATTACTCCCAATATGCATTGAGAAAGTCCGGACAGTTCTAAACCATTGAGGATAACATTACTCCAAAAATAGATTCAACCACATCGACTCGCATGCAGCTCATGTGGATGAAAGTTCGGACAATACAAAGCGAGAAACACGTGCGAATCACGTGAGGAAATTTTCAAACAATCCAAAGCAAAAAAACACGTGCTGCTCACATGATGTTGAGTTCGGACAGTGCAAAAGGGATTCCCCCAAGTTCAGACAATCCGAAGTAGGCTTCTCGGGTAGGTCCAAAACATTACATGTAAACCCTTCACTTTTATTCTAATTGCCAATGTATTCAGCACACATAGGTCTCACAATCTCCCCTTGATGAATGCATTGGCAACGCCACTTTGAATTTGAAAGTTGGCTTATTCACATGAAAAGTTTTGAAAAAAAATTCTCTCCCTTTTGAAATCAAAAATCAAATGACAATTTTTTTCAAAAACAAATTCTTCACATGAGAAGAACGTGTAAAAACTCGTGAATGAGCAATAATGTGTGACATATTTCTCCCCCTTTGACAATGTATTCAGCAAGTTTCAAATGAGAAAATTTAACTTTTATGAGCATATTATAACATATACATATAAAACAAAGCTCATCCAAGTCATACTATCAAGTAACTTACACTATCACATCAATGAGATACATAAAGTAGTGTAAGCCATGCTAGAGATCAAGTGTAGTTTTTCAATTTCAGCAAGTCATGATCTCACAAACTTTAACTATT
The DNA here is from genome assembly GCA_036927565.1 of Tuctoria greenei. Lineage (NCBI taxonomy): Eukaryota > Viridiplantae > Streptophyta > Magnoliopsida > Poales > Poaceae > Tuctoria > Tuctoria greenei. The sequence continues at coordinate 9,306,812 of JAYESD010000009.1, forward strand.
TCAAAACTTGACAGCATGACACATGTTGCTGCATTTTTTTATTATTTTTCAAAGCACAAATTCAGATCATATGATATTTGCAAGAGATTATATGCCACATCAGCCTTATTCTAACCAACCAGGCCAAGCCTATGTCATTTGACAATCAGAAGCTTAAGGACATGATTTTAGTCATACACAACTTATTCCAAGTTTATATCTATGTGCAATGATAAGCCATCTCAAAAGAAGAAGTGGGATGCATGCATACTCTCTTGATCTTTTTGCATTTTTTTATTTGATCATAAAAGCTCAACATGTGGATAGTTGATTGATTAATTTTTCATTATTAAAAGCACTTGTGAGCATGCAACATGTTCAAAATAGCAAGAAAGTTTGATCATGACCAAATTCAGTGTAAGTAATTATTCTGATTACTAGTCATGGCAAAAACTACAAAATGTATAACACGGATAATGTAGTAAGAAAATTCAGCATGTAAAAGGAATCACAAAGTCATATATGTATGAAATACTATGCTCATATTATTTTAAAATCAGATTCACACATAGACTTTCTAAGTTTCAAAACTCCCCCTCAATTTAAGCCATGAGGATGCATAACCCTATTTCACTATGAATGAAACAAAATCGAGTGAAATCCAAAGTTTTCGTGAAAATGTCAGCCAATTTGTAAAAGCACACTCTTGAAAAGAAAAAAATGTAAAAATGTGAACTAAAAATTTTTAAGTTAAAATAGAAATTTCAAAACTTCAATGAACTATGTTAGATGAGGTTACAATTAGGGACTTGTTAAAACACTTAACATTCCTTGACTTGGGAAGTGTATTTTTCAAGAAAAACTTTTGCAATGAAAGAATTACATAGTTATTCAAAATTTAAAGTCAAGATTAAGTTCAAACTTAATTCATAAACCAAAGGAAATGCACAGGTATAAATTCTAAAGCAAAAATATCAAATCAATTAGCATATTGTGGGTTTCCAAATTCAAAACTAGAGTTTGAATTCAACTTCATCAGAATCAAGATTTGAATGCACAACTGGACTCACCATGTTCCCAATAGCCAACCTGCCAGTTATCAACATTAGGGGAGTTTATTTATTGTGGGAATTGGTAGAGAAATAAGGAAGTAGTTGCATGAGGGTTAATTTCAAATTCAAATGAAGTTTCCATATTTAATTGTCCAAACATCTAAATTATAGTGCACCATAATTTTCCTTGTATGCAAATTAGTAACCAGTTCAAATTTAACCATGTTTGGGGATTTTTTTAGCTGAAGAAATTTGAGTCAAGAGTGGGGATAAGGGATGAGTTGTGGGTCCTACATGTCAGTGTGTCCCAAACACGGCAAGGCTTTCTCTATTTTCTGTAATCTGTCCCATGGCGCCACCAAGGCAGCTGCATGCAACACCTCCCCATGTGCAAGCGCTTCCGCCCTTATCATAGACTCAGTTCTGTATCACGTGCTCTCTTCCTCTCTCTCTCTCTCTCTCTCTCTCTCTCTCTACTTCTCTGCTTTAGCCCCAAGCCACCCGATGCTTTGTTATTCACCGTGAGCTCTCAGTCTCTATTCCGCCGTGGAGCTGGCCGTGATACCTTATTCCATGTCCATGCAAGCAACAAATCGAAGCACCAGCTTCTCCTCTACCTCCCAGGCCGCACCATCTTGCTGCTGCGATGTCCCGATGAACAGAGATATTTTTCTTCTCAATTCGGCCGCCTCTCTGTTGCAACATCAACTGACTCTTCTTGTTGATTTGCAGCTCGGCCGAGGTGGCTACAATATTCACAAGTGCTTCCTCATCTGTCACACCCGGTCCCAACAAGACAACCGGATGGCTTCCACATGTATGCCAGGATCGGTTCACATCATACATGTGTAGACGAAAATGTAATATCATTTACTACAATCCATGTTCGAATACAAAAATTTCTTACAATAATGACCCGTAGGACTAAAATAAGATTACAAAGCAAAGCAGCAGAAAAGTAAACTAGTGCGGCTCCATGCACAGGCGTTGCCCGGGGGTTTGTGCCAGCCTAGAACGTCTCATCCAGATCAGCATAGAACTCTTCATTCTCCACCTCTTCTCCATTGTAGACTGAGTAAAGATAAGCAACAAGCAAGTTTGAGTACCAACGGTACTCAGCAAGTGGGGAAGAGATGACATGCAGGCTTTTAGAAAGGAAGGCCAAATTTGGGTTGAGCACTATAGGATTGTTAAGGGCTGTTATATACCAATTTTAGCTGTCAATATAACTCAATTATGTGAAGGATTGATCATTTCTTGCACACATCACCTTTCTACTTGACCTATTTCCACTTGTACTTGGAGAAATATGTGTATGCAGATATTTATACAGGAATTGAGGAAAAGTATGGGGAGCAATCCTATAAAATATCATCCCAGCCAATCAAGCAACGACACGTGGCACCTGTAACACCCTCATTTTCATGCATCATGCCTTGCATACATTCATATACATGTTTAACATTAACCCATAACAAGAGGAACAAGTTTAAAATTGATTGGAGCAAAACCGCACTTAAAAATGTAGGAAAGTGCGGACTAGTCCGGTTTTGCTGAGGACTAGTCCGATTTCTCTCTGTCTAAAAACGGACTTGTCTGTTTTTGCTGCGGATTAGTCCGATATTTGCCCCTGGACAACTTCGGACTTGTCCGATCTTGTGCGGACTAGTCCGGTATTCCATGAATGCTTCAAAATTTGTTAAGTCCCTGGACTTGTCCGGACTAGTCCGGTGTTCCAGTGGACTTGTCCGTTTTCCCTTCTGTTCAAATTCGGACTTGTCCGATGTTTGGCCAGACTTGTCCGATTTTCTCTCTGGACGACTTCGGACTAGTCCGGTCCTTTCCGGACTTGTCCGATATTTCGCGACTCCGAGTTGATCTTTTGTTTTACGACTTGTTTCTTGGGTTTCATGTTAAGTGTGCCTAGGGACGTCGTGCCTAACTCTTTTGGAGCCCATGTGGCACTCTAAACTGGCCCCTACTCATCCCAAAACTCGAAATCCATCTAACCCTAGCCTCCACCTCTATATAAACAGCCCCACCCCTTGGTTTGACATCTATTTGCCACTTTTCCACCCACCCAAACCCTAGTTCGTGGGGAGCCACCATCAAGGAGGGAGGAGAAGATCCCAAGCAAGAGGGAGAAGAGGAGGAAACGAACGAGGATCAAGATCTCCACCAAGTTTCGTCCTTCACCACCAATTCATCTCCAAGTTCATCACCAACCCTAGATCACCAAGATCCAAGTGCTACCTCCAAGTTTCTTGATTCATTGGAGTCCTAAACACCTGGTATACCTTCTATTATCTTTTCCTTGCGTGAATTCAACCCGTAATCTCCAAATTTACGTCGATCTAGAAAACCCTAATCCGCTGATCTCGCAGAGTGCGGACTTGTCCGGTCCCTAGCGGACTAGTCCAATCTTTCTGGTTAAATTGTGTCGAATTGACTCTAAAATTTGATCTAATCGAATCCAAACCTGTATAAACTTGTTAAAAGCTATTAGAACTAATTAGTGATCGTTAAAATCAATCTAGTAACAAGTTCTACCTTGCATTTGCATCAATCATGCATGTCATGTCATATTGATTAATATTTGTGCACTCTTTGATTTTGTTTCTTTTCTTGTATGTTTATTATGTGGATTAGACGGATTTGCGCTAGAATGTGCCGCGGAGGATCTACAGCACCAGGAGTTTGAAGGCTTTGACCCTAATCAACAGCAAGAGCAAGGCAAGTGTCCTTGAAGCATATTAATCCTATTTTAAAATAAATGTTTTGTTTGTAAAACTGCATGCTTGTGTCAATTTGCTGGGAATCCTATGGTAGGAAGTTTACTAGTTTTGTTGACCACCCTTGTCACCTGGAATTTATGGTAGAGAGTCGGGAAGGGTTTTTACCTCTTTGCTTCGCTTCATTAATTGGGATGGAAAACAACACTACACGTTTAATTATGTATTAATGATATTTTTGTTAATGTGAACTGGTCGATACGGTATGGTAATGGGTAATCTAAGCAAGCCTGGTATGTGGATGGGTTGGATGTCATGGTGGTTTGCTTGCTTTAGATCTAAGGGCCGGTTCATGCGAGAATAAGCCAGGACTACAGTGCCACCACGAGGCCAAGTATGGGTGCGGCGTAGCTGATTAATTAGGGCTTTGCTAGTGCTGTTTGGACCATTGTGGATGCTCGGGGAAGGGGTAGTTGGTTTGGGTTTGTTGATGATTGGTGGGACTACCCTGGGTTCCGAATGGCTCAAGAGGGGGCCCTTGGTTGAAGATGTGCTCAGTTGGAGGCATCGCCACCGGTGAAACCTCAGTGGGGTCTAAATAGGCTAGTAATCCCTTTGTAAAGGCTATTTTGTGATCTCTTGGCCATACACCAAAGGAAGTGTATTTGGCATAAGGGAGGTTCTTTAGTCGCCGACGGGTGATGAAATCACAAACACGTGGGTAAAGTGGTACAAACTCTGCAGAGTCTAAATAAACTATCATGATAGCCGTGCTCCCGGTTATGAGCGCCTAGATGACCTACATGATTAGAGGAAATTGGAATTTGGGATGGTTATGGTTTGGGATGGTTATGATTTGGTAATGGTTATGGATGGTTATGGATAAATTTCTGGTATTGAATATGGTTATTGACGATGGTGAAATCTGGAATTATTGATGATGGTAATGAATTCAGTTTGGTATTATGGTATTACTTATGATTATGATGGGTTTATTTCACATACATGTAATATATTGCTTTTCAAATGTTTTACTGTACTTTTCAGCACTTTGCCATTATTATTGTCGTCATTTGAATCAGCCACATGTCATACTTTCCACACTTGCTGAGTACGACATGTACTCACTCTTGCAATCCCCCACCCCAACAGTTGCAGGTCAGGATTGGGAGTTTAATGGCGATAATGCGGAGTTCTAGGCCGTGTCTACCGTCAGCTTTGCCTGTGGTGTTGATTGGAGCTGCGCATACATACCTTGTCGCTTATGCTGCACAGTTGCTTAGTTTGCTTAATTAGTTTATTTCCGCTGCATTAGTTGAACTTGTCGTTGATATTCGTTAGAGCTTGTATTCGAGGATAATCGGGTTTGCGTAATAAAATTTGGTTAATTAATCTTGTCTTGTGGTAATTTTCTGTATACTCTTTTGTGATTGCACTCGTGTATGTGTGATGAACATCCTGGGCACACATATGCGTTAGCTTGGTTCATTTTCAGAACCGGGCGTCACAGCACCACATGGATCAAATGGCCCACAAACAGAAGTATCTAAGGCCATCCAATGGTGTAGCACCAATATTAGTCAATGGGACCCACCTGGCAGCCACCTGGAGGAAGTACGGGCGTTTGGAGCCCTGACCAGGTCGGCAGAACCAAGGGGTCGACCGACCTGGTCTTGGCGCCAAACGCGGTCAACTTCCACGTGTTGGCTCCTCCCAGCTCCCTGGAGTCAATGACGACTGATTCACGCACTTTTCATGGTGGGAACCGACCTCAACACTAGTATAAATAGGACCCCATACCCCTCACTTCAACACACACCACCTGGGCATCATTCTATTGTATACACTATCTTCCATAGTCCTTAGAGGAGTTAGGATGTAGAGAGGAGAACCTCTAGTTCCAAGTCCAAATTTGGAAAGGAGTAGAAGGAGTCTCTCTTCCCAATTCCACATTGGGAAAGGTATGTCTCATGTATTCCTTCTTGTACTTGTTGACTTTGTGCTCAATAAAGATATTATCTTTAGTCTTCTTCTATACGTATACTTGGACAAAGCATTTCTTGTTTGATTGTGGAGTCATGTAAGTGGAAGGTATAGTCTTTGTGATTGTACTCTCATAATCACATCTTATGGTCATAAACACTATAGACCCCCACTATAGTCTATGTAGTTATCATATGATTATGTTAATATAAATAACTATGCTATGCAATCAACATTGGTTCAATGATGATTTAGTTCATTGCCTTAGGATGGCTTTTGCTGCAGCTCTTAAGGTATTTTCTTAGTGTTCTAGCATGGTGCTAGGGTATTTATATAGCGTTGGATGTCTCGTAGACCCACGGATTGAGGTGGTAGCAGTAGGTGGTGATAGCCCTATCTGTCCTTTGTAATCCTCCACGTTCAGCTATGCCACAGGCTCTTGGCGGGAGTCGCCCTAGTATTGCTAGGGGTAAGTCGGTGCCCGGTGTGTTGAATAGCATTGCATAGGAATTCATCATTGACATGACCATTAGTATCTACCTTAGGCTATGTATATGTATTAGAAGCATTGTAGGAGCAACTCTCTAACTCTTAATCCAATCTCCCTCTAGGACCCATTTACCCTTTAGAATGATTGCCTAGGTGTGTGTCACACTACCCCTATTATCAACTTACCCCCTGTCCAGATAATTGATTAGTATCCCATAGCTTGACCATAAGAGTAGTATATACTTTACTCCATTGCCTTCCTTTGGGATAAATACGATACCCTTGGGAATACTCATGGGTGAAATGCTACAACGGTATCTTCTATGCGCTTGCGGATCTCATCTCTTTACCGAAGATTATCTGTGGTGTTAAGAAATACCAACAGGCATTTCTGGTGTCGTTGTCGGGGATGATTTGTTAGTATATCTTAGGAGCCGTCAACAAGCATTTCTGGCGACGTTGCCGGGGAAGGCAAAGGAAGTGAAGGATAGCTATCACTTGTGATTAAGCTATAGGTACTAATAGTTATTAGATAGGATTACCCTTGTTTGTTTTCTCCTTTGTGTGAAAACAGGGTAGTGTTGGCGAACCCATTGTATGGGATGGCCAACGACGACGCAAGTGCTAAACTGCAAGATGATTCAAGGCGTACCTCAACAAATGTCTGCTAGGCAACACCATTGCCTTTTGCGGGAGAATTTCAGCTTTCAGTAGGAGCCAAAGTCATCCATACCCAAGCTTGGGGAAGGCTCCAAGAAGTTCTTCTTTGATGAGGACATCACAATAGCGGAGACGAACATTGAACTGCAAGGACCAATCACAAAAGCACGAGCACGGTTATTTAATCAACAGGTGAATTCGTTCCTAACTTCTTTTGCATGTGAGTTTGAGAATAGATTGTTATGTGGTGATTTAATTGTTATTAGGAATAATGGAGAAGATCAACAAGTGAAGGAAAGAGGCCTTGGGAGCACGGAGAACCAGCTGGGACATCCGCAAGTTGATGGAAACAGTTTACAACTCGGACTCGAGTTCAACTCGGAGTCTAGGAGTAGTCCACCTTAAAACGGATGCCCAGGAGGCATACAGACTCCGTTTATGACGTTACACATATGAACGGAAATAGGAGAAGATAAACTTTCTAATGGTTCTGGTCCCACCTCAAATTCTACCGGAGTCATTGGGAATCATCAAAACAAGTTGAGTCCAGATTTCTGTCCGGTGCTGCGCCACCGAATCGGGCCTTTGGGCCTTGTATCCCGTAAGAGTCCATTAGGGACGTGTCTAATCGTGTTTTGGTCGAACCCTAGCCTATAAATACTGCAGCCGCCGGTCATATTCGGAGGGTTTTGCTTAGATCAATAATATCGCCGTTCTACGGTTTGTGAGACTCCAACTTCGCAATTTTCTGATCGTGTCTTCAATGTTCTTGCTCGTGTTCTCAGTTGAACTTGCAGGGATTAGCCTTCTTGGCAAGATCAAGCGTGTGAAGCATGGTTGATAACCAACGGAGCCGTGGTGTAGTGATTGCAGGGGTACTCGAACCGCTTGAGTGCCACAGATCATCAATGTCGAGTTCTCCACCCCAATCGACATACCTTTCGGAAGATCGGGCCTAAACCTACTCATCAATTGGTATCAGATTTCCAGGATGCCCATGAGGTATCTTTGTTTTCCTTTCATTAGATCAATTTTGTTTCGTACCTAGAGTCCATAGAAAAGCCACAAAAAAATTAGATTGTTTTTACTGCTTCCCAGACTATAGTGCCTCCAGTTTTGTTTTTCAGTTTGCATTGTTGAGTTTGAATTCGTGTGGTCGAGTCTTGCTGCTGGTTTAGATTTGTGTTTTGGGTCCTAGTTATCGTGTTTCGTCCTTGTTTTCTTGCTATTCGACACCTATTCCACAATCCCTAAATAACAAATCGATCCACCACGTTCATCGGTTTGCCCTAGCTAGCCGCCTTGCATGAACTCCTGCATCGTCAGCCCTAGATTAGGTGACAAACTTTTGTGTCATTCATCCTTGAATCATCACACACCACCCCATTAGTTACTGCGCGAATTCTCGATCGTTTTCATATCCAATTGTGAGTTCTGTTCTCAAACCAAGTTGGAATCAACATCCAAAAAAAACGTAATTTGGACAGCCTACCTTAAAACGGCCATAACTTCCGCATAGGAACTCGAAATCGGGTGAATTTATTTAAAATTCATCTACGTGAAATTTCGCATCTGATTTTCCGTGGCATAGCCGCGTTCGGCGAAATTAGATTGCCCAAATTCCCATCGGAAGATAGGCTATCCAGCCTCCAAAGTTTCAGCACGAATTTTAAAGAATCTTCTTGATTTTCTATAGGCCGCATATTACATCCAATTGAGCTGCAAATTTGTGTGCTTCCTATATTTGTGCTCTTGAGTAAAGAAAAAATATCAAAAAAATATTACAAAAAATAAAAAAAATAGTGAAGAACACGCATATTAAAGCAATTGGCCTATACGACTTGGTGCTGTTTTGTTGGCTATATCATTCTGTCTTTCATTTGCCTTGATACTTCGTTGTGTTGTGCTAGGCTCTAGGGCACTTGGTTGACCAGCAACAGTTTCCTACATTGAATAATTATTCAACTTTGTTTAGCTGGTAACGATTTTCTGCTTATTAGCCACCATATTGTGCCATCCAAGCTCCACCTTTCTATTGATCATAACAGGTACCTTTGCAATCATCCCACGCTTCATCGGTTCATCTCACCGTCCACACCACCTGCTGTGTCGGTAAGAACACTTGTAAGAGCGTGGTAAGACGCTTGAGCGAGAGAGATTGTTTTCTTCCACCTTCCACATTGTCACTGTAGTTGATAGGGATAACATATTTTTTTGTTGTCTTTTGTTTCCTACTAACAATGGCAGTAGAAGACAATGATGATGAATGTGTTCAACATGCTGAGTTATGTGATATGATGAAGACCATGACGGATATGTTCGCCTAATACAACGCAGCAACAGAGGAGTCATTGGCGAACTTGACTCGCCAACTGGATGACCTTGCTCTTCGGATGAATACTTTTGAGGCTCGGTTGCCTCTCGCTGGAAGACAAGAAGACAATGCTTATGATGAGCTGGAAGATCACAATAATCAGCCAAGACTGCCACTTTATCATCGAGGTATGGGAGGTAATAATCATAACAATTATTATAATCATCCTCCTGATGATCCATTTGCTAAAGTGAAATTTACTATACCCTCTTTTTCTGGTGCTTATGATGTTGAGGCTTATCTTGATTGGGAGATGACAGTAGAGCAAAAATTTAATTCCCATCTTGTTCCTGAACAACATAGAGTTCGTCAAGCCACTAGTGAGTTTAAGGACTTTGCTATCATATGGTGGAATAAACTTGTTAAAACTAGAACTGACCCTCCAACATGGGATAGATTAAAGGAAGCTATGCGTGTTCGATTTGTTCCTCCAACTTTTCAGCGGGACCTTCGCAAAAAATTGCAGCGTTTAGACCAAGGTAATATGTCCGTATAGGAGTATTATCAAGAGTTACAAAAGGGTATGCTGCGTTGTGGGGTAGTAGAGGACATGGATGATAAAATAGCTCGTTTTTATGGGGGGTTGAGGCGTGAAATTCAGGACATTGTTGATTACAAGGAATATGATACTGTTAACAGATTGTTTCAGCTTGCTATGTTGGCAGAAAAAGAATTGCAGAGCCGACAACAACAGCAACATCGCACGAGGAGCAACTTCACGCCGCGTGCAGTGACTACACCATCCAAAACAGCACCATCTTTCGACCCTCCGTGCAGCGACTACACCACCCAATGGCGGCCAACGAACTATAACTACTGCTCCACCTTCTCGCGTGCCGAAAGGCAGCAAGGCAACATCATTCAATCCTTCTTCGTCCACTCCTTCTACGGGTCGTACTTCCGACATTAAGTGTCACTGCTGCCAGGGACTTGGTCATATGATGAGAGATTGCCCGAGCAAACGAGCATACATAGCACGCGACGATGGCGGGTATGATAGTACTTCGGATGTTGAAGATGAATATTCTCTTGCTACTGACTTTACAGATCCAAATGATGAACAGACCAAAGAAGAGGTACTTGGTACAACGGCGACGGAGAACTATAGGAGCATCATTGTGCAGCGTGCCTTGAGCTCCAAAGTGGAGGCCGATGACAAGCTACAACGACACAACCTCTTCCACATGTTTCTCGTAGTCAAGGACTGCCGGGTACATACTATAATTCATGGAGGTAGCTGCAATAACTTGGTGAACAGGGACGTCTTCAACAAACTCGGTTTGACAACAAGAGCACACCCTCATCCGTACCACATTCAATGGTTCAACAACAGCGGTAAGGTTCGGGTAACACAAACAGCGAGAATACATTTTTCAATTGTTTCATACCATGATTTTTCTGATTTTGATGTTGTTCCTATGGATGCTTGTTTTCTTTTACTGGGTCGTCCTTGGGAATTTGATACAGATGATATTCATCATGGTAGAACCAATAAATATACTCTCATGCATAAGGGAAAGAAAATCACTTTGCTCCCCATGACTCCTGCTGAAATTGTGCATTTTGAGAAGAGCAAAATTCGTGACGGCAAAGCAACAAAATTAGAATCTGAAAAAGAGCAAATTATTAAGTTAAAATCACCATCGTTACTCGCAACTAAATCTGAACCTGCTGATTTATTCGATGCTAAGGGGATGTGCTATGCTTTAGTTTGCAAAGAAGTCATGTTTTCACTTCATGAATTGTCTATTGCATTGCCCCCTGCTGTAGCTAACCTTTTGCAGGAGTTTGAGGATGTGTTTCCCTCCGAGATACCCCTTGGTTTACCACCGATGAGAGGCATTGAACACAAGATCGATTTGATTCCAGGAGAAAGTTTGCCAAATCGTGCAGCATACAGGGCGAATCCACAAGAAACTAAGGGAATTCAGCGACAAGTCCAAGATATTTTGGACCTCGGGTACATTCATGAAAGCCTTAGCCCTTGTTCCATTCCTGTTCTTTTGGTTCCTAAGAAAGATGGTAGTTGGCGCATGTGTGTTGATTGTCGAGCGATTAATAACATCACCATTTGATATCGTTATCCTATTCCTCCATTAGATGACATGCTTGATGAATTGAGTGGTGCTATCATCTTCACAAAAATTGACTTGCGTAGTGGTTACCACCAAATTAGAATGGCACTAGGAGATGAATGGAAAACTGCATTTAAAACCAAGTTTGGACTTTATGAGTGGTTAGTCATGCCTTTTGGTTTAACTAATGCACCCAACACCTTTATGCAATTAATGAACGAGGTTTTACGTGCTTTCATTGGACAATTTGTGGTGGTTTACTTCGATGATATCCTCATTTACAGCAAGTCATATGATGAACATCTTGATCATTTACATGCTATTTTTACTGTTTTGAGAGATGCACGTTTGTTTGGTAACCTCGAAAAGTGCGTCTTTTGCACCAATCGAGTCTCGTTTCTTGGCTATGTCGTTTCCTCGCAGGAAATTGAGATGTATGAGGCAAAAATTGAAGCAATCACCAGCTGGCCAGCCCCAACAACCGTCACACAGGTTCGTAGTTTTCTTGGTCTTGCAGGTTTTTATCGGCACTTTGTGCGGGATTTCAGCACCATTGCAGCACCTCTACATGAGCTAATGAAGAAGGGAGTTCCATTTCGATGGGGCGAACAGCAGCAATAAGCTTTTGATGCTCTCAAATCGAAACTTACACAAGCACCATTACTACAACTTCCTGATTTTGACAAGACCTTTGAGCTAGAATGCGATGCAAGCGGCATTGGTATTGGAGGCGTTCTCATACAAGGAGGTAAACCCGTTGCTTTCTTTAGTGAAAAACTTTATGGTCCTTCTCTAAATTATTCTACTTATGATAAGGAATTGTATGCCTTAGTACGTGTATTACAAACTTGGCAACATTATCTTTGTTCTAAGGAGTTTGTCATACACTCCGATCATGAATCATTGAAGTATCTTAAGTGTCAAACCAATCTAAATAAACGACATGCTAAATGGATTGAGTCCATAGAGTCGTTTCCATACATCATTGAGCATAAGAAAGGGAAGGAAAATATCATTGCCGATGCATTATCTAGGCGTTATACCATGTTGTCCCAACTTGATCATAAAATCTTTGGTTTGGAAACAATTAAAGCATTATATCCTACTGATTTGGACTTCAAAGATGCTTTTGAAAATTGTAGAGAAGGAAGAACTTGGAATAAATATGTGTTGCAAGAGGGTCTCCTCTATAGTGCTAACAAGCTATGCATTCCAGCTAGCTCCGTTCGTCTATTGCTTTTGCAGGAAGCACATGGAGGAGGTTTGATGGGACATTTTGGAGTGAAGAAAATTGAAGACGTGCTGTCCACACACTTCTTTTGGCCAAAGATGAGGCGTGATGTCGAGCGCTACGTGTCACGATGCACTACTTGCAACAAAGCTAAGTCTCGCCTTAACCCACATGGTCTTTATATGCCTCTTCCTATTCCTAGTGTACCTTGGGAGGAAATTTCTATGGACTTTGTTTTGGGATTGCCTAGGACTAAGAGGGGGAGGGATAGTATTTTTATAGTTGTTGATCGTTTTTCCAAAATGGCACACTTTATACCTTGTCATAAGAATTATAATGCCTCACACATTGCTGATTTATTTATGATGGAAATTGTTCGTTTACATGGTGTGCCAAATACCATTGTTTCTGATCGTGATGCAAAATTTTTAAGTCATTTTTGGAGAATTTTGTGGTATAAATTGGGAACCAAGTTGCTGTTTTCAACTACATGTCACCCACAAACGGATGGACAAACCAAGGTAGTTAATCGTACTTTATCCACTATGTTGCGGGCTGTCTTGAAAACAAATTTAAAGTTGTGGGAGGAGTGTTTACCACATATAGAATTTTCTTACAACAGATCCATTCACTCCACGACAAAGGTAAGTCCATTCCAGGTAGTGTATGGTTTCAATCCCCGTGCCCCTATTGATTTACCACCACTGCCTCCTTCTGAAACTATAAATTTGGATGCTACACAATGATCTGAATTCATTCTTAAGATGCATGAAATTACAAAGAAAATATTGAAATGATGAATGAGAAGTATAGGATTGCAGGTAGTAAAGGTAGAAAAGAAGTAAAACTTGAACCGGGTGATTTGGTGTGGTTACATTTGAGAAAAGAGCGATTTCCCGACTTGAGAAAATCTAAACTTATTCCACGAGCTGCTGGTCCTTTTAAGATCGTTGAAAAGATTAATGATAATGCATATAAGCTTGAATTGCCTCCCAATTTTGGGGTTAGTCCTACATTTAACATTTCAGATTTGCGACCGTACTTGGGAGAAGAAGATGAACTTGAGTCGAGGACGACTCCATTTCAAGAGGGGGAGGATGATGAGGACATCACAACAGAGGAGACGCACATTGAACTGCAAGGACCAATCACAAGAGCACGAGCACGGTTATTAAGTCAGCAGGTGAATTCGTTCCTAACTTCTTTTGCATGTTAGTTTAAGAATAGATTGATATGTGATGATTTAATTGTTATTAGGAATAATGGAGAAGATCAACAAGTGAAGGAAAGAGGCCTTGGGAGCGTGGAGAACCAGCTGGGACGTCCACAAGTTGATGGAAACAGTTTACAACTCGGACTCGAGTTCAACTCGGAGTCCAGGAGCAGTCCACCTTAAAACGGACGCCCAGGAGGCATACAGACTCCGTTTTTGACGTTCTACATATGCAAGGAAAGAGGGGAAGATAAACTTTCCAGTGGTTCTGGTCCCACCTCAAAATTCCACCGGAGTCATTGGAAATAGTCGAAACAAGTCAAGTCCAGATTTCTGTCCGGTGCTGCGCCACCGAATTGTGCCTTTGGGCCTTGTACCCTGTAAGAGTCCATTAGGGATGCGTCTAATAGTGTTTTGGTCGAAACCTAGCCTATAAATACTGCAGCCGCCGGTCATATTCAGTGGGTTTTGCTTACATCAATAATATCGCCATTCTACGGTTTGTGAGACCCCAACTTCGCGATTTTCTGATCATGTCTTCGACGTTCTTGCTCGTGTTCTCGGTTGCACTTGCAGGGATTAGCCTTCTTGGTGAGGTCAGGCGTGTGCAGCACGGTTGATAACCAACGGAGCTGTGGTGTAGTGATTGCAGGGGTACTCGAACCGCTCGAGTGCCGTGGATCATCAACGTCGAGTTCTCCACCCCAATCGAGATACCTTTCAGAAGATCGGGCCTAAACCTACTCATCATTCTTGGTTTGCCTCCACCATGGGGTGGATAGATGGCTCTTCATCCAACACTCATGTCATGGGTTGGCTCCACCAATCCATGACCACATTCATGCTGGAGCTGAAGGAGTCCTATTCTGATTCATCATGGATGAGAAGAAGGTCTCCACTCAAGGGGTGGATTGAAGAATGCTCGAGTTCGCATAGCTTGTCATGCACACCACTTCACAAGGTGGATATGCAGGTTATGGAAGTACACCTCTCATTGAAGTGTCATGAATATCCAAGTCATTGGAGATTTGTTTGGATAATCCAAGTCGTGGATATTCACATGATTTGTGAAAATCCATGTCATCATGGGATGCGTGGGAATTATTTTCTTGAGACCCATGAGGACCTTTTTCAAACAACAACTCTAATGGCTACCATTCACAAGGAGGTCAAGGGTGGAATTAACATCACCCTTGTATTCAAGGAGGCTATGGCTTTCCAAGGGATTTAAGTTCAACTAGCCTACCTTGAAGTATCTTGGCCAAGCAGAAATCAAGACAACATTCACATGAAGATCTTGGCCAAGGACAAGAACTTAAGGAGCATTCAAAGTCCAAGATATCCCACATCACTTGTTGGTATTCCCACACTTTGACCAAACCCATTCAACCTAGGGCAAGTGACATTGTGAAGTCCACATGTCATGAAGCCCAAGGAAGCCTTTGATCCATGATCAAGGTATGGGTTGATTCAATGGAATATCAATATGGTCGGAGTGGCACCGCTAAGAAGGACAAAGCCTCACCATGCTCATGAAGGAATACATTCAAGAGGGAGAACCTGTCGCTACAACAACATGTCTATATCAATACAACGGGGAGAGGCTAGGGCCACCATGTGGCCCACATGTCCGAATGACAGCCAAATGAGTTTGGCATGTCAAAACAGAAGAAATCGTCCACATCTTCAACTCCGGGATTGGACAACAAATCATTGCGCTGAACGGAATGGAGTTAAGTCCTACTCATCGGACTTCAAAAATTCGGTGAGTCCTTGCCAATAGGTTAATTGGTAGTTATCTCATATTTGTTTTCCAAATTGCATCAACATTTGCATTTGCATGTTTGAAATTCCACACTTGCATGTTGGAAAGTAAAATTTCCAACCATCATAAAACTAAAAATTTGAATTATGAGAAATTTAATTGGATATGAACTACGTGCATGACCACTTGAATTTATCTTCCTAGTTCAAACCAAAAAGATTTGCTTTGACCCTCATTGCATTTACAAGTTATTTCAAGTTGGGCAAGACAATTTGAAAATTGGGTTCAATTTGCTTTTGGCTAACATAACCCGTTTTCGAGTTGTTTTGGGTGTTCTTGATTAAAGTGCAGCTAGGTCAAAATTGTGAAGAGGTGGTATGGCAAGAAAATGAAAGGTTTCATCAAGCTCAAGTCACCATTGGGAGGATTTGAGAACACTTCTCTCCTTCAAACTCATCTTGAGTTTGAGGAAGAGAAATGTTCAATATGATGAACCAATGGAGGAGCCAGAACCAAATCCATTGCCAAATCCAATCTCAACTTGGCATTTGACATCAACCATCAAGCCTGCGTCGAAAATCAATGTTGTGGGTTTCTCACAAAAATACCTTCGTCACCAACTACTCTTCAAATGAGGTATGAGTTTAGAATTTTTCATTGTTTGGTTTGCCATAGAATTGAATGTATTTGCTTGCATTTGTGAGGAAGGTTGACACTTCCTCATCATTTAATTCTCATGCATCCTCACAAGAGTAAGTGTGGGTATTGACTTTTGGATCTCCAAAAGGAAATTCCACCTTACTTGGAAAAATCTAAAACAAGTACCTAGAATCCTTTAAACATTATTTTGTAGACTTAGTCATTTTTGTCTACGTTTAGAAAATAAAACTTTTGGGCATGACTTAATTGGTGAATTGGCATATAGAAACTTGGGCATAGTGACAGCCATAATTTTAAATTGAGCTTCATGCATAAATGGTGTCACTAGATTTCAAACTCCTAGGAATAAGTGATATCCTTGCTCTAAAATTGGATTGCATTTTTTGGAGGAGTCACTAAATTTTAAATTCCTAGTGAAGTTCAGGAGGATAAAATTGAGAATCTTGTTTGTCATGGTCTAAATGATAAAATTTGCTCTTGAAAGCAAAGATGGTTAGAAACTTTAAAAGATGTAGGGATCCCTATAGTATATTTCTATCACATGCATTGCTATGAGTAAGAGCATTAGAAAATATGCAACATGAATTATCCATAAAGCTCCACTCTTATCAATGAATAACACATTGATCATGGATACACTTGACATTGGAACCAATGCATCGTTGATTTTGTTCTTCCCCGTATGTACAAATGAAAGTTCGGTTACCTAACCCGAACGTTCATTTGTACAAGTATCGGGAGCTAACCATCCCTCTCTATTCAAGAGAGGAAGTTTGCAGGAGTAATATTACTATGCAAGCATTCAAGAAGCTGATTGTTGGGATCCCTAGAGGATCCCATTTCAACATCTCTTGGCCAAGGAGAAAATGAGGATGGTTGCTACCTATTGGAAATTATGCTCAAAGGTCAATCATAACTATACAAGGCTAGAGATTTGAAATGGGAACCCTCCATGAGCAACCAATGGGCTGCCACGAATGGGTGAGAACATTATGCTCTCAACTATTCTAAGCACTCATTCAAGCTCAAGGGATTTGCCACCATCATTGGGTGCAAGTTGTTCCTATGTGGCTAGAAGGTATGTTGTACCTTACCCAAGGAACAACTGATCAAACCCAATGCATGTTGGGCACATGTCACTCCCTTATGGAAAAAATATATGATACACCTTAGCCAAAGAATGACAAAACATACTCAATGTATGGTTAGTGCACGTCATTCCTTTGGATCTAAAGGTTATCATTATCCTAGCCAAGGAATGACAAATCACACCCAACACATGGAGACCCTGATGTGCGGACGATCAACATTGAAAACATTATTCAACCACACTCATGGTGTCCATGGGAGGCAACACAACAATCAACACACAACCCTCCATTGTCAAAGCCACGTTGCAACAAGGATAGACCAACTTATGGCCTACCTCCGTCATTAGGTTTTCAACCCCTATCACGGACCTTGATCAAGAATAAGCTTGGGGGAGGACCCCCACTTGAGGTAACTTGTATCACACCCACTGCATTTTTATTTCATCCATTTCATATTTACTTTCCATTCATCCACCATCCACCATGCATCTAAAAAACATAAAAAATAGGAACTTAGATTTGCTTTGCTTATCAAATAAATATGTGCGGTAAGAATGATTTAGAATTCACATAGATGAAATGATGAATAGTTGCTCTGTTTTATTTTTCCTAAGTCCCTAGTTTACAACTTGCTACTCTTTGAATATTGCTTAAATTGGCTAAAATTAACTTTGCCTTGATTTAGAAATTGTGGGTAGCAAAAGCTTAATCTACTTCTAGGTTGTTGGGAGATTTGAATTAGTAAGAGTGCTGTTATTCTATTTTGAAAGTGAAACTTAGATTTCCGGAGAAATTCTATCAAGATTTAAGTTTTCCTCATTTGATTGGAAATACCTACCAAAGCCATATGATATTCATACATAGACAACACCTTATGCATATGCTATTTGCTTTCACATTGAGCCTAGTCAAACTAGTATAGACCTATGTGAGAAATCATTCAATTCTTTTTGAATTCAAGAATTCACTTGCACATGCTATACTTCTACACTAGGAGGAAGCAAAATTCCATCATATCCACCATTCCATAATAAAAAGCAAAACTCCATGCTATTCATAGTTAGCACTCTCTTCAAGTTATTGCATAAAACGGAGTAGAAGACATGGCTACAAGAAAAAGAAAAAGAAAATGCATGCTTATATCACAAGCATGAGAAAAAAAAGAAGAAATAATATGCTTACTCCATAAGCATAAAAAAAAAAAGAGGTAGCCATGTTTCATCCTTGCAATAAAGAGAGTCCACATCAAAAGGAGTCATCTCAATGTTTCCACATCCACCTCCATTCCATCACACATGCACAAGTCTTGATTCAAAAGATTGAATTGATTTCTCCTAAGGCTTGCTCTTTTGACTTAGCAATATTATGTGTTGCAAATATGCCTACTTACTTTCCCTACCAAGCTCCACATACAAGCCATATTCAAAGAGTAGGATAGTATAGGCATAATGCCTTGGTGAGGACATATTTCCACTATACACAAAGGAGTGATTGAGAGAATCAATTGAGGTACTTATAATCTAATTTGAATCTCTCCGGAACTTAAGTGGAACTTGATATCTAGGCTATGCTTGCTCCATTTACTGTTCTATCTTTCAATTACCCATGAATAGGAGAAGGCATAACTCCCATAATGACTTAAGAAGGGTGAAGTACCATAGCCACATTTTGCAATACTGGGTAGAGTATTTTGTTGTGCACTTGGTACTTTCGAAAGGTAGAACATTGTAGCAACTCCTGATCATCAACCTAAAGTCTTGACTTTGCTCGGGACGAGCAAAGGATAAGCTTGGGGGATTTTGTTGATGGCTGTTATATACCAATTTCAGCCTTCAATATAACTCAATTATGTGAAGGATTGATCATTTCTTGCACACATCACCTTTCTACTTGACCTATTTCCACTTGTACTTGGAGAAATATGTGTATGTAGATATTTATAGAGGAATTGAGGAAAAGTATGGGGAGCAATCCTATAAACTATCATCCTTGCCAATCAGGCGACAACACGTGGCACCACATGGATCAAATAGCCCACAAAAAGAAGTATCCAAGGCCATCCAACGGTGTAGCACCAATATCAGTCAATGGGAACCACCTGATAGCCACCTGGAGGAAGTACGGGCCGTTTGGAGCCCTGACCAAGTTGGCCGAACCAGGGGGTCGGCCGACCTGGTCCTGGCGCCAAACGCGGTCAACTTCCACGTGTTGGCTCCTCCCGGCTCCCTGGAGTCAATGACGACTGATTCGCGCGCTTTTGGTGGTGGTAATCGACCTCAACACTAGTATAAATAGGACCCCATACCCCTCACTTCAACACGCACCACTTGAGCATCATTCTATTGTATACACTATCTTCCATAGTCCTTAGATGAGTTAGGATGTAGATAGGAGAACCTCTAGTCCCAAGTCCAAATTGGGAAAGGAGTAGAAGGAGTCTTTCTTCCCAATTCCACATTGGGAAAGGTATGTATCATGTATTCCTTCTTGTATTTGTTGACTTTGTGCTCAATAAATATATTATATTTAGTCTTCTTTTATACGTATACTTGGACAAAGAGTTTTGTAGGATCGAAGAGCACGTGAAAAGCTACCAGAGGGGGGGTGAATGGTATATTTAAAAATCTTACGCAGCGGAAACAATAAAACCCCAAACCCTTTCGGCAGAAAAACAATCTGTTAAAGAAATCGTGTATGTGACTAATCTAAACGTGTTTCACCGTGACAAAAGTGATAGATATCAGAGACAATCATGTCACGAAGACAACACAAAAAGAATTACTCAAATCCGTCGAGAAAAACTCAAGTTATGATCGAAAGATCAGACTATGGTCAATCTGACCTACCCGAGAAAAACAGTTTCTGGAATGCTGCAAAGAAACTCGTATAGATCAAAAACAAAAACTCCAATGACCGTGAAATTTTGACATATGATAGGAAATTAAGTTTTGAAGACAACCCAAAAAGAATCACGTCAATTGGATCAATAAAACTCGAGTTATGATAAAACCACCGACGAAAGGTAGTGCTGTCCAGAAACTCGACGAGTAAAACTTGTCTGGAACAAGTCGGACGAACAAGGCACAAAAGTTCCTTCAAACTACGAATTTTATTCAATAGAACACAAGAGGAACAGCCCCCAAAGTCGTCTCTCACGAGCTTTGGCCTTCCCTTGCTTATATAACCAGCCCTTAGGCCATCCCAATCTCAACTAGGACTTCAATCCTAATCCGATCACAATCGGAACTTACCATAACTGCTCAAGATTCTTCTATACGCAGATAGAAGCAATCTTAAGACTTCCAAACACCTTAGGAACGTATCCCACATTCCTAAACAACTCAATTTCTTGATACACACGAAATCCTAACATAACCAACTCGATACTTCCCATACCGAGCCATAACCGACTCTGCCGCAGCCAAAGTCTTCAACCGATACGATCCGATCCTTCCGATCAGATCTTCCTTCCATAATCCGTCTCTAGAAGCATATTGCCACGTCATGCACCGCATGCATACGTGCGAACACCTTCCTTCGACCTCCATATGCACTGCCCTTGATTCAATCATCCTGCGCGACCTCCTGACCCGCTCAACCACAGTTCCTCCTGAACTTGGTTGTTGGAACCTCATCTCCTCCTGAGACTAGTCCAATGGATCCGTCACCAGCCATGACTTGAACTCAAGCAACACCTGCACATGAACAAACAACCAATCCATACGAGCCCAAGTCCTCGACTTGACTCACGTTAGTTCCGAACACAACACCTTACATGAGAACCTCACATAAGCATGTTGCAAAACCACAGTAGAAACGATATCAACCGTATTCAACCAAAACGCACCAAAAACTTAGCAAATGAATACTAAGCAATCTTTCCTAACAAGTAAAGCAAGTACGAAACATTGCAAATGAAAAGCAGAAGCACTTCGGTCAAGTTCCGGACCTTGCCAGAGCAACCCGGAGCTTGAGCCGGAGCTAACAAGAAACACCGCAGTCAAGTTCCGGACCTTGCCAGAGCAACCCGGAGCTTGAGCCGGAGCTAACAAGAGCTAGTAGAACCTAGCGCCGGAGCTTACCAAAACTAGTACAATGAAGCACCTGCCGGAGCTTACCAAAACTAGTACAAAGAAGCACCTGCCGGAGCTTACCAAAACTAGTAGATCCTGGATCCGGAGCTTATCAAAACTAGTGGGAACTAGTCAACCCAAAACCCGGAGCTAGAACAAAGTAAGTCGGAGCTTGGCAAAAGCATGCCGGAGCTAACGAAAATATGCTGGAGCTAAAGATAAAGCTCACCGGAGCTAACCAAAGCTATTCGGACCTTACTAAGATGCCGGACCATAGCCGGAGCTACCCAAAACAAGCCGGACCTATCGTCGGACCTTGTTGTAGCTCGGAGCTAGAGTCGGACCTTGATAAAAAGGTGTTTTGGTGATATTAAAAACTTTTATCATCAAAGCCAAGTGTATTCACTACAAGCCAATGTATTCAGCACACATAGGTCTTACAATCTCCCCCTTGATGAATGCATTGGCAACACCATTTAAAATTCCGAACATTGGCTTATTCAAATAAAAGTTTTGAAAAAAATTTCTCCCCTTTTTGTTTAAATAAAAATAAAATGAGAAGGAAAACAATATCCCATATTATCTCTCCCCCTTTATTATTATCTCTCCCCCTTTATTAACTTTCCTTATGCACATATTCTCTTCATGCTTATCTCTTCCTTTTTGAATGTGTGATTAATCTCTCCCCCTTTGACAATGTATTCAGCAAGGTAAAAGAGAAATTTTAATTGTTATGAGATATAAACAAATTATCTCTCCTTCTTTAGTTGTTATGAGCATATTATAACATATACATATAAACAAAGCTCACCCAAGTCATACTATCAAGTAACTTACACTATCACATCAATGAGATACATAATGTAGTGTAAGCCATGCTAGAAAGCAAGTGTGATTTTCAATTTTAGCAGGTCATGATCTCACAAACTCAACTATTTCAAAACCTGAAAGCATGACATTTGTTGCTGCATCTTATTATTTTTCAAAGCATAAATTTAGATAATATGATATTTGCAAGAGATTATATGCGCATCTGCCTTATTCTAACCAACCAAGCCAAGCCTATGTCATTTGACAATCAGAAGCTTAAGGACATGGTTTTAGTCATACACAACTTCTTCCAAGTTCATATCTAAGTGCAATGACAGGCCATCTTGAAAGAAGAAGTGCGATGCATGCATATTCTCTTGATCTTTTCTCAATTTATATTTGTTCATAAAAACTCAACATGTGAGTTGATTACTTGATAAATTCTTAATGATTAAAAGCATTTGTGAGCATGCAACAAGTTCAAAACAGCAAGAAAGTTCGACCATGACCAGATTTAGTGTAAGTAATTATTCCAATTACTAGACATGGCAAAAACTACAAAAAGTATAACACGAGTAATGTAGTAAGAACTTTCAGCATGTAAGAGGAATCACAAAGTCATATATGTATGAAATAATATGCTCATATTATTTTAATTTCAGATTCACACATAGACTTCCTAAGTTTCAAAAACTCCCCCTCAATTTAAGCCATGAGGATGCATAACCCCTATTTCACTACGAATGTAACAAAAACGAGTGAAATCCAAAGGTTTTGTAAAAATGTCAGCCAATTGTTGTTCGGTATCTACATGGTGAAGCACAATGTTTCCTTTTTCAACATTATCACGGAGAAAGTGATACCTAATGTCAATGTGCTTAGTTCTAGAATGTTGCACGGGGTTTTTAGCAATGCAAATAGCACTAGTGTTATCACAGAACAGTGGAACACTATCTAGATCAACCCCATAGTCCTTAAGTGTTTGAACAATCCAAAGAATTTGTGAACAAGCACTAGCAGCAGCTACATACTCTGATTCGGCTGTGGATTGTGCAACTGAACTTTGTTTTCTAGAGGACCAAGCAACAAGAGAATTACCAAGAAAATGACAAGCACCGGAAGTACTTTTCCTATCAATCCTACAACCCCCAAAATCAGCATCCGAAAAAGCTTTCAAAGAAACGATTGAGGAAGAAGGAAGAAAAATGTCAAATTCTTGAGTTCCATGTAAGTACCTGAGAATCCTTTTGACGGCTTGACGATGTGAAACACGTGGGGAAGCTTGAAATCGTGCACAAAGACATACGCTGAATTGTATGTCCGGTCTCGATGCCGTGAGGTACAAAAGTGATCCGATCATACTTCTATATTCTTTTTGATCCACGGATTCACCATCTTCATCAAGTTCAAGTGTTGTTGCTGTTCCCATTGGTGTCCGAAGAGGCTTGCTTTTGTCCATGTTGAAGCGCCTTAGGAGATCTTTGGTATACTTTGTTTGATGCACAAAGGTACCCTCCTTGGTTTGCTTGATTTGCAGCCCCAAAAAGTAAGTGAGTTCACCCATCATACTCATTTCAAATTCAGAACTCATCATTGCGGTCATGTGGCGTGAGCAACCTGAATCCACAATCCAAATATTCTCCTTCCTCAAGCGTGTAACCTACATAGAAGCACAATACGCCGATGACTCAATACTGGGGTTAGTCAAAAGGCATTTAGGAATCCAGTACTGAGTCACGCGACGTGCACCAGGAAAAACACGCGAATGCTGAGATAAAACAGCAGGTTTATGAGTCAAAGATTGAGGTTTTCTGTTCTTAACAGTTGATTTAGAAGTTGTTACTTGTTTAGAGTGAAAACCGGTAGCTCCGGAGGTAAAAGCAGAAGGTCTGGAGGCAAAAACTGAAGCTCCGGAGGGAACAACAGAAGATCCGGTAGCTCTCGGAGCTATCGGAACTATCGGAGCTGCTTTTGCGGATTTCTTACCAGAAGGTCCGGAAGCTACCTTTTGAAATTTCTGACTCACTAAAGCAGGTTGTGTTTTTCTAATTGCATGAAAGTTATAAGATCTAGCAATTTTTCTTTCCTTTTTCTGTTGTTTAGCTAGTCTATAACAAAAATCTATGACATGACCATCTCTACCACAGTAGGTACAATGAAACTTAATTTTGTAATCATGTCTTGATGAGCACCCAACATTAGAAACAGAATTAGAAAGCACTCCTGCAGATTTGAAAACAACTCCTTTTTGTTTAGGAACTGTTTGAATCAAACCACTTCCTAATGACTTTTCAATTTTAGGTGGATGTGCCTTAGCATGAGCATGAGAATCAAAACCTAAACCAGATTTATCATTGCAAGACTTAGAAGAATTCAACAGCAGGTTCAGATTCTTATTTCCATTACAAAACCGACCTAGTGTCCTATTCATGTCATCAATTTTCTTAGACAAGTCTAGGCAGTTTGCACATGAAGTTTTTCCTTTTAGTTTGCAATTGGAACAATTTTTAACTTCATGAGATCGTAAAGCATTGTTCAGAATGGAAATTTCATTCATTGCATCTTTTAGTTTCTTATCAAGATTTTCACATGCAGAACAATGCAAATCATCTGTAGAACAAGAAGCATCTTTTAAGTTTTTGTCATTAAGTGCAGCAAGCTTTTTGTTCTTTTCAATTTCTTCATCAAGTCTGTCTAGAGTGGAGGAATGTGCACTTCTTAGAGAGGACAATTGTTCATAGATCAAGTCACATGAGGTACATGCATCATCACTAGGAATCAAAGTTTTTAAACAGTTAATTTCAGATTCTAGTGATTCAATTTTAGCAGCACTATCCCTAAGCTTTTTGTCCTTTTTCTTGACAATAATAGTTGCACGAGAAATGGCATCACACATTTCATTGCAGGTAGAACATACCTCATCATCGTCACTGTTGTGTTCTGCTTCCTCCTGACTTGATCTTGATCTTGCTTTGCCCGCCATGAAGCATAAGTTGGCTAGATCATCATTATCTTCATCACTTTCAAAGTCTACATCACTTGAACTGAGCTCTTGAAGCGCGGTGATGAAGCTGTTGATCATCTTGCGTCCTATAGTACCTTTCTTCTTCTTGTTGGAATTTCCAAAGGAGGTCCGGATCTTGCTTTGTTTTTCTTCCCGGGTGGTCGGACCTGAAAGGTTAGGGCATTCTGTACGAAAGTGTCCTGTTTTACCACATTCAAAATAGCGTTGAGGTCCGGAGCTTCCTCTCCTTCTAGTTCTCACATTTTGCAATGCTTTTGAGAATCTAGTAGAGATGAGTGCCAACTCCTCTTCTGGAATTTCTTCGATCTGCTCCAGGGTTAGTGAGGACAACAAAGCAAGAGTATTGCAGGATGATGATTGGCCGGAGCTAGACATATCACGTTGTGAGACAAATGCAATAGACTTGTTTGGGTTCTTACGTGCTAGGATGTCAATTTCATGAGTTTTTAGTTTAGAATAAAGTACATCTAATGTAAGAGAACTCATGATAGTTGATTCACGAATAGATGTTACTTTCATCTCCCAAATTGACATGTCTAATGCACTAAGAAGTTGTCTAGCATTCTCAGCATCAGAAAAATTAACATTGACACTACGTAAGTTGCTGAGAATTTTATTGAAACGAGCAAAGAGGTCATCGATCGACTCACCTGGTTGCATCTCAAAACGCATATATTCTTTCTTGAACATATCTTGTTTTACCTCCTTGATTGTGTTGGAGCCTTCATGATAATCACAGAGAGCTCTCCAAACGTCGTATGCTGAACGGAGGTGCGCGACACGATCAAAGTCGCTTTGAGTGAGTCCTTGGATGATCAAGTTTCGGGCTTTGTTGTTGTTGTCGACGTCCCGGAGGTTCGTGGCCGTGACTTGATCATTGGGTGGTACTTCATAAGGCTTATACACCTTCTCCCATATTGCAAAGCCTTGTGCCTGGATAAAAGCCTCCATGCGTGCCTTCCAAACCTGAAAATCAATACCAGCAAACACACAAGGTTTGACGGAGTACTTCTCCATGATGATTAGTCAAAAACACGTGCAAATCACAAAGATTAGAGAACCGTGGCTCTGATACCAATTTTAGGATCGAAGAGCACGTGAAAAGCTACCAGAGGGGGGTGAATGGTAGATTTAAAAATCTTACGCAGCGGAAACAATAAAACCCCAAACCCTTTCGGCAGAAAAACAATCTGTTAAAGAAATCGTGTATGTGACTAATCTAAACGTGTTTCACCGTGACAAAAGTGATATATATCAGAGAGAATCATGTCACGAAGACAACACAAAAAGAATTACTCAAATCCGTCGAGAAAAACTCAAGTTATGATCGAAAGATCAGACTATGGTCAATCTGACCTACCCGAGAAAAACAGTTTCTGGAATGCTGCAAAGAAACTCGTATAGATCAAAAACCAAAACTCCAATGACCGTGAAATTTTGACCGATGATAGGAAATTAAGTTGTGAAGACAACCCAAAAAGAATCACGTCAATTGGATCAATAAAACTCGAGTTATGATAAAACCACCGACGAAAGGTAGTGCTGTCCAGAAACTCGACGAGTAAAACTTGTCTGGAACAAGTCGGACGAACAAGGCACAAAAGTTCCTTCAAACTACGAATTTTATTCAATAGAACACAAGAGGAACTGCCCCCAAAGTCGTCTCTCACGAGCTTTGGCCTTCCCTTGCTTATATAACCAGCCCTTAGGCCATCCCAATCTCAACTAGGACTCCAATCCTAATCCGATCACAATCGGAACTTACCATAACTGCTCAAGATTCTTCTATACGCAGATAGAAGCAATCTTAGGACTTCCAAACACCTTAGGAACGTATCCCACATTCCTAAACAACTCAATTTCGTGATACACACGAAATTCTAACATAACCAACTTGATACTTCCCATACCGAGCCATAACCGACTCTGCCGCAGCCAAAGTCTTCAACCGATACGATCCGATCCTTCCGATCAGATCTTCCTTCCATAATCCGTCTCTAGAAGCATATTGCCACGTCATGCACCGCATGCATACGTGCGAACACCTTCCTTCGACCTTCATATGCACTGCCCTTGATTCAATCATCCTGCGCGACCTCCTGACCCGCTCAACCACAGTTCCTCCTGAACTTGGTTGTTGGAACCTCATCTCCTCCTGAGACTAGTCCAATGGATCCGTCACCAGCCATGACTTGAACTCAAGCAACACCTGCACATGAACAAACAACCAATCCATACGAGCCCAAGTCCTCGACTTGACTCACGTTAGTTCCGAACACAACACCTTACATGAGAACCTCACATAAGCATGTTGCAAAACCACAGTAGAAACGATATCAACCGTATTCAACCAAAACGCACCAAAAACTTAGCAAATGAATACTAAGCAATCTTTCCTAACAAGTAAAGCAAGTACGAAACATTGCAAATGAAAAGCAGAAGCACTTCGGTCAAGTTCCGGACCTTGCCAGAGCAACCCGGAGCTTGAGCCGGAGCTAACAAGAAACACCGCAGTCAAGTTCCGGACCTTGCCAGAGCAACCCGGAGCTTGAGACGGAGCTAACAAGAGCTAGTAGAACCTAGCGCCGGAGCTTACCAAAACTAGTACAAAGAAGCACCTGCCGGAGCTTACCAAAACTAGTAGATCCTGGATCCGGAGCTTATCAAAACTAGTGGGAACTAGTCAACCCAAAACCCGGAGCTAGAACAAAGTAAGTCGGAGCTTGGCAAAAGCATGCCGGAGCTAACGAAAATATGCCGAAGCTAAAGATAAAGCTCACCGGAGCTAACCAAAGCTATTCGGACATTACTAAGATGCCGGACCATAGCCGGAGCTACCCAAAACAAGCCGGACCTATCGTCGGACCTTGCTGTAGCTCGGAGCTAGAGTCGGACCTTGATAAAAAGGTGTTTTGGTGATATTAAAAACTTTTATCATCAAAGCCAAGTGTATTCACTACAAGCCAATGTATTCAGCACACATAGGTCTTACAAGTTTCTTGTTTGATTGTGGAGTCCATGTAAGTGGAAGGTATAGTCTTTATGATTGTACTCTCATAATCACATCTTATGGTCATAGACACTATAGACCCCCACTATAGTCTATGTAGTTATGATATGATTATGTTAATATGAATAACTATGCTATGCAATTAACATTGGTTCAATGATGATTTAGTTCATTGCCTTAGGATGGCTTGTGCTGCAGCTCTTAAGGTATTTTCTTAGTATGCTAGCATGGTGCTAGGGTATTTAAGTAGCGTTGGATGTCTCGTAGACCCACGGATTGAAGAGGTAGGCAGTAGGTGGTGACAGCCCTATCTATCCTTTGTAATCCTCCACGTTCGGCTATGCCACAGGCTCTTGGTGGGAGTCGCCCTAGTATTGCTAGGGGTAAGCTCGTGTCCGATGTGTTGAATAGCATTGCATAGGAATTCATCATTGACATGACCATTAGTATCTACCTTAGGCTATGTATAGGTATTAGGAGCATTGTAGGATAAAATCTCTAACTCTTAATCTAATCTCCCTCTAGGACCCATTTACCCTTTAGAATAGATTGCCTAGGTGTGTGTCACACTACCCCTATTATCAACTTACCCCTTGTCCGGATAACTGATTAGTATCCCATAGCTTGACCATAAGAGTAGTATATACTTTACTCCATTGCCTTCCTTCGGGATAAATACGATACCCTTGGGAATACTCATGGGTGAAATGCTACAACGGTATCTTTCGTGTGCTTTCGGATCTCATCTCTTTATCGAATATGATCTATGGTGTTAAGAAATACCAACAAGCATTTCTGGCGCTGTTGCCGGGGATGATTTGTTAGTATATCATAGGAGCCGTCAACAAGCATTACATCCTATCCTTAGCTTTTATTAGCACCTACTTCTAGGTGAGTGAACCCAACCATAACCCATGTATAAGCCCAATCTAAACCAACCAAACCACCATTCCCATTCATTGACTAATTATGAATTGGACACCAAGTCGCTCTTGTCCGTGAGCACGGCTGTCATGACAGTTTCTAAATCTCTGCAAAGAATGTACCCTTTACCCACAAGCCGGGATTTCATCTCCTATTGCCAGGTGGACTAGGTAAACCTACCTGATGCCCGTGGTCGCGAACCACATTGCACACTTCCTTTGGTGTCTGGCCAAGAGATCACTACGAGGTATTTACAAAGGTTCTCCCAATGCGTACTAGCCCTCTGAGGTTTCACCCCTGTACAAAAGTGTGAGCCGTTAAACCACGTCTCAACACCCCAGTTGCCCCCTCTTGAGCCATGCAGATCCCAAGGCAGTACAACCTGAACCAATTCCCCGCACTATCCAATCACTAATAGTACGACGGGAGAGGCCTAATTAATCGACCAAGCTGCCCCATACTCAGTCTTGTGGAGATACTATAAAGCTTAGTGGCTTCCTCCATAAACCAGTCCTTAGAATCCGGCAAGGTTCATACCCCAAAACCGAGGTCTCATGCGTACTGCACCATACCAAACAAACCAACCCGCTAGATTCCTATCCACTACAATTCATTTCACCATATCACAATAAATGATCACAACAATTAATAGTATAACATGTATGTAGAGAATTTCCCTCCCAATACTAAGCATGGCTAAGCGTAAAGGTAACAATAACATATACCCAAACCAACCTGGTGACAAGGAATTATATGGAAGGTTGCAGTAAATAGGATTCAATTTATTAAGCATGCAACTAACTAAAACTTAATAAAAACAGGTGCAAAAATTGTCAAGGAACTTGCCTTCCTGGAAGTGTGGGTCGGTGAAGGGGTAGTCCTGAAGACTGTAAGCCGGCTCGGGAACCGACTCTAAATACATCATCGCATGCGGAACAGAAAATAACAACAAGCAATAAGAAACAAGCAAACATAGGCACATCACAAATAAGCAATCACCAAAAGAAAACCTACGCAATACGTCACTAGCATTATTTTCCCTAGTTGATGATTAATTAGTGATGTGGGTTGAGGTTTGGATGTTAGTGTCTATATGTGCTTAGCAAAAGACTCAGCATGAAATAACAATTTAAAAAATTTAATTTGCCCTAATCAGATTAGAAAGGCTAACAAATAATATCCCAAGTTAATTGGTGTAAAAAGAGAGTGTGAACATATGATTTTATGTAAATATCTACTAAGACAGGGGTTTTATGCAAAATAGACATGAATAGGGGCCTAAAAATATTTTATAACATAACCAGGGGTTAATCATAATTTACAGAGGCTAAAAACATAATTAATTGTGAAAACAGTGGCTAAAACACCATATTTATTCATATTAATAGTGCTGACATAAATTAATTAAAGTCCAAGGGCTATTTCATAAAATACAGGACCTCAGTGTAATTAATTTAAATTCGCACAGGGGGTCATGTGCAAAATCGGAAATGTTTAAACCTAAATCAATCTGGGTCGTTGGATCTAAAGTGTGTGGCCCAGATTTTAAAATAACTGAAGGGATACACGATTCTAATCTCGGTCGTCGGCCTCAGATCGACGGCTGAGGATGGGCCACGTCGCCCCAGGGGCGACGCACACCCAGGACGCGGCGGCGCATGGCGGCGGGGCCTCGCCGGCGATGGCCAAACGGCCAAAACGGCGCCCTAGACCACGCTGCTACGGTGGAGAAGAGGGGGGGGGGGGGGGGGGGGTTATGAGAGGAGCTCACCTACGGGGGTTTCGGGACTTGGAACCGAGCGAAGGGGCGTCGGCGAATGGCAGCGGTCTTGGATGGAGCTCGTCAGGATCGGAGTTGCGGCGATGAAATCCCTTGATGAAGATGTCCGGTGAGTACCTATGGACACGGCGAACAATATAAGGATTCGAGAAGGATTATCGACGAGAGCCTCGGGAATGGTGTCGCCATACCTTGGCACCGGCGGCTAGGGTTGGGAGCTTCGGGGTGGGGGAAAACGGTGGCGTCGGCCGGATTTTATAGGGGGGGCAGGGGCGGTGAAGTATGGAAGTCAATCCCGTGCGGAGGAAAGGGATCGGGGCTATAAAAGATATTGATTTGCTGCCGATGGTTTGAAATCGGGGCGGCATCACCGGGGGCTCGATCGCGCGCAAGGTAGGAAGGAGAAGGGTCTGACGGGCAGGGTCCACGCGCAGAGAAAGGGAGAGGGGAAGGAAATGGGCGGCTGGGCCTTGGGCCGGCGGGGGAAAAGAAAAAGAAAAGGGAGAGGGGAAGGAAGATGGGACGCGTGGGAGTTTAGGCCCACGGAGGGTTTTTTTTCTCTTTTCTTTTTCCTTTTTTTTATAATTTAAATTCCTTTTCAAATTTCAAGCGAAATTCTAGCGCATTTTTAAATCAAATTTTCAAACAAAATGCAGTACACATGATGCATTCTTAGTACATTTTCCTTTATTTCAAAAATTTGAAATTTTGGGTGTTTCATCGTCCTCAACTTGGCGCCATGCTGTCCCTGCCCTCCCCAAGCAGTCTCACGGCAGATTTTCGTTCTTCCACTTCATTTCAACCATTGCGCGTGCCTCCACGATGCCCCGACACTTTGAGTTTGTTCCCCACCAGTTCGGCACACCAAATGGTTCCCTCCCTCTTCCTCTTTCACCCCCAAGTGTTGCTCCTCGTGTTCCAGCTCAACCCCCATGGGTTTTAAGTTTTTCTCGCGGTCATTTCTTTAAACCCGAAGCTTCATCGATGCAATTCCGGTTACACGAAGCGAACTTTTCAATTAAATTAGCAAATACCTTCCTCATGTCCCTACAGAACTCCCAGAGCAATTGGCATCCATTTTCATCCATCGTACGCGCCACAAAACAAGTTTTTGTAACCGCCGTGTAGTTAGACCTAGGTCAAGGGTGGAATCCCATTAGAAGCCGATTTCCTCAAGATGTATGTTCACTTTTGTGTTCTCCATGCCACTCTTCTTCTCCAAGATCAATTCCCAAAGAAAATAAGGCGCTATCCACTCCGTCCGAGCTCACAGGAGTTGGTTCATCCGCCACCGCCGTCGCTGGCAGCCCTCCGACTACTCCCGCGCCTCCCCGATACCTCCAACGTGTTGAGCGACCTTATTTAGGCTCAGGAAGCGACACTAAACGCCTACGAGGCCCCGGAGACCCATCCCGGCGGTGCGCTACCGCGAGTCCGGCGAGGGCGCCGCCAGCCGGAGGAAGAAGATGACCCCCCTTGTGGGGCCCGTCTGTCACGCTCTGATAAGGGGCGAGTGATCATTTGTGGCCATGGATCTAATGTGGCCAAAGACAATTACTTTGTGGCCCCATGTGGTACCCTTTTGATTGGTTGTTTCCAGTACAGTGGACCAGCCGAATTTTTAAAATTATTCAATAGAAAAGAAAATCAGAAAAAGGTTCAAACTTCAAAAATTCAAATCTCCCTTTAGATTTCTTCAAATGTTTTCAAAGAAATTTTGTTGCAACCCTATTGACCTATACTATCTATTGGTACAGCTTAATAAGCATGAAAACCTCTGTAAATTTCTGAATAATTATTTGAAGTAAAATATTTGGAATTTTATACCAGGAGTTCTACTGCACTAAAAATTCTCAAAGTTTCCCAAAATCTTCCATTAATACCTTAGTATTTCCAGTAAACATTTTAAGCTCATTGGAGATGTTTAACTAGGTCAAATCTGTGAGTTTTGCCTCAAGTCCATAATTTGCCCCAAAGCAACATTAGCTATTTCAGAAAAATGAGTGCAACTTGTAAAATCCATATTTCTCTGCAGGAAGCTTGTAAAAATGTGAAATAAATTTCCATATACTCATTAAGAGCAGTACTATAGGAAAGACTCATTTCTGAGTTTGACAAAGCTACAGATTTTGTATGAAAATTCCCACAAGAGAAAAGCTTTAGGGATTTACCATGATTACATTCTTTCCTATAAAAATCTAAAACTTTGCTAGTGTGTCACTTATGGCCTGTATATTCCATTGTAAAAAGATCAGAAGCTTTACAGTCATCTTGCCACAGAAGCAGAGGTTTATAACATGGTGCATGTGTATTTAAAATCTGTTATATCTCCATTACATTGATGTGATGTACAAAATCTTAGGAACCCTTCTTTTGCCTTTTGAGTCCAAATTATTTTTCAACCTGAGTTGCCTAACCTGCAGTGAACTCCCTTTAGTCCCTGGATAGGATCTGAAAATTAGGAATCTATGATTAGTGTCCCTATATCCTTTATTAAACACATAAGATTGTATACCTCACCCTATTGAAGTAAGTTTAATCTTCATAGTTGCTATGAGCACCAGGGATTTACATTTAACCTAGATAGCACTTGAACCTCTTTTGAGTTATAAGAACTTTCATTAGTAATCTGTTATCCACTTTCTAACCATTACAAAACTTAGGTTCCTTTATACAAAAAATCCATTGGTTTAAGTTTTGGTCTGTCCTTATGGTAGTGAACAGCAAAGTCCCCTTTTGATCCTAATAGCACTGAACCTTAATTTGATTTAGGAATACTTCCATCAAATAAATTGCTAATTTGCATTTTATTAATTGTGCATCAACATTATGATAGTCCACATGACGATGAAGCTCGACGAGGAGCATCGCTTGGAGGAGGAGGCACAAGCTTGGACTTCACTGCAAACAAATTTTTCGGAGCAGCATCAATGACAATAGATGAAGAGAATCAACCACAAGTTCAACTCGAAGGATCAATCCATTGACTTATTGACATTTATCTAGTCGCAACCAAAGGCAAGTCCCGGTTTGCATTTAAGTGCCTTTCTAAAGTTTTGCTTTTATCACTATGTTGACTAGTATATAAATTGTGCATTAGGTCTATTTTGTTTGAATACTCTTCATGCATGACCCACAATCCCATGGATTGTATGGGTAGTTTTATATCTCAACGCGTAGAACTGCCATGCTAATGTTGTAGGGAATCCGGTAGAAGTCGAGTGGTTGTAATCCACTTGCGAGATAACGATATTGTCACCTGGGGTTGGTTATTTTAGATAATGGTTTATGACCTGAATATGAGACCGGGTAGCAGGGTAGGATGTGTAGCCCTGCCTATGTCGGTTAAGGACCAATCCGTGTGCGGCCCTGTTGGGCAAGTCTGAACTGTACTGGAGTCATACTAGATATATGGGGTCCAGAAAACCGATGTACCTTGGAAAGCCTTTATTGGGACTTTCTCGATCGCCTCGGCCTTTTGGCCACAGCACAGTAGACAGAAACTCGCCCACGACATATTCACAAGGGAAAGGTGGACCGCGAGTGGGAATACTATCCTAGACGATTGAACCGATTCAACTTGGGCAGGACTTGAGAAAGGTTGATGCGTACGACGTCTGTGGAGCGCACCTACGTGACTTCCAGTACGGGCATACATTTCGTGTATTCTGGGTATATTTGATTCGAATCACCATCCCTCGCGGTTATGAGTACCACTTGTTTACTGCGTCGTGACGTAGTAATATAGAGTAGTTAGAAGATTATGAATATATCGCTATGAATAATCATTTGTATTGTAACCTTAGCTAAATTAGATATAGCATAATTAAAGTTATCATTTTCAAACATTTAACTTGAATGAAGCTTATGCAGTTTTGGACAAGTATCATCGTGGATGAAGCATTTCCTGTTTGATTGTGGAGTTCATTATGATGCATGCCCACTGATCTCGCATTTGCTACTCCAAAACTGGCAACTAAGGATTTACTTTCGGCGAGTTCATTTCTGTAAATTTTAGCTTTCAGTCTTTAGAGTTTCCAGCATGTAGAGTTGCATGCCTTAGGTGAGACGTTTAAGTCTTGCTGAGCCTTCGTGCTTATGGTTGGTATTATTGTGATTCTGTCGGTTTACTTATTTTCTTGCTACTAGGGGTTGTCCGTGAGACCTTGAGTTGTCGATATGTATCTCTCACATGACACCACGCCGCTACCTTATGATCTTTGTGTTGCTAGTGAGAAGCATCCGCGGGCTTGGACGACTTCTCTTGTGCTTAGATAAGTTGACAGTGTGGGTATGTAGTTTCCACTGCGCGTGTACTGCTGTTGTACACTATCTTGTAAACAATATCTTATTATGAAATGAAAATGTTGTATCTTTATTATGTCTTTTCGTGTGTGCTGTTGGGTGCCGCATCGCACGACACCACCCAATGCGATTCCTTGAATGTGTGGACCCTAGGCCTCACACAATTGTTGTTCGGTACCTACATCGTGAAACACAATGTTACCTTTTTCAACAGTATCACGGAGAAAATGATACCTACTATCCATGTGATTTGTTCTAGAATGTTGCACGGGGTTTTTAGCAATGCAAATGGCACTAGTGTTATCAGAAAATAGTGGAACACTATCTAGATCAACCCCATAGTCCTTAAATGTTTGAACAATCCAAAGAACTTGTTAGCAAGCGCTAGCAGCAGCTACAAATTAAGATTCAATCGAGGATTGTGCAACTGAATTTTGTTTTCTAGAGGACCAAACAACAAGTGAGTTATCAAAAAAAATGGCAAGCACCAGAAGTGCTTTTCCTATCAATCCTACAATCCCCAAAATCAGCATCTGAAAAAGCTTTAATAGTAGCGGTTGAGGAAGAAGAAAAAAATGTTGAATTCTTGAGTTTCACGTAAGTACTTGAGAATTCTTTTGACGGCTTAACAATGTGAAGCATGTGGGGAAGCTTGAAATCGTGCACAAAGACATACGCTGAATTGTATGTCCGATCTTGATGTCCTGAGGTACAAAAGTGACCTGATCATGCTTCTATATTCTTTTTGATCCACGGGTTTACCATCTTCATCAAGTTCAAGTGTCGCTGCTGTTCCCATTGGTTTCTGAAGAGGCTTGCTTTTGTCCATGTTGAAGCACATAAGAAGGTCTTTCGTATACTTTGTTTGATGCACAAAAGTTCCCTCCTTGATTTGCTTCATTTGTAGCCCCGGAAAGTATGTGAGTTCTCCCATCATACTCATCTCAAATTCTAAACTCATCATAGATGAAAACTTGGACACAAGATCATGAGAAGCACAACCAAAGATAATATCATCCACATACACTTGAACGAATAGTAAGTGCGTGTGATATATCTTTGTGTTCAAAAGAATCAATAAAAGCAGAATGAGCATGAGAGTTTGGATCGCAAAACCTGGACCGTGTGACTCGTTCGTACAAGCTTCCAATAATTTGTTGCAAAAGATGACTTTTGAGGATCTGGAGGGGAGTAGACACTTCACAAGCTCCTTGTTCTTCATGTTCATCACAAATAGAAGAGCTTGTAGCTTGAGGATGACCTGGACCAGTAAGAGTCATCGTCAGTGCTGGTTGTGGGTCAAAATTAGGAGCAGGAACAATGTTATTAGCTTCCAAATTTACGGGCAGCAACACAACTTCTTTGTCTTCTTCAATGAGAATACTCTCCCCCTGCGGATATGCATCTTGACCTGCAGTAGTAGAGTTAGTACATGGGCTAGCTTCATCAAAAGAAACTTTACAAGTTTTCACAATTTTGTTAGTGTCAAGTAAAAGCACACATGTTGAAAAAGGAAACATTGTGCTTCACCATGTAGATACCGAACAACTATTGGCTAATATTTTTACAAAACCTTTGGATTTCACTCTCTTTGTTTCGTTCGTAGTGAAATAGGGGTTACATCCTCATGGTTTAAATTGAGGGGAGTTTTGCAACTTGGGAACTTTATGTGTGAATCTGAAGTTAAAAGACAATATTGAGCATAGTATTTTATACATATATGAATTTGTGATTCCTTTTGCATGATGAAATTTCTTACTACATTACTCGTTTTATACATTTTTCTAATTTTTTCATGACTAGTAATTGGAATATTACTTGCACTAAATTTGGTCATGATTGAACTTTCTTACTGTTTTGAACTTGTTGCATGCTCATAAGTGCATTTAATCATATCAAATTAATCAATTAACAGCCCGCATGTTGAGCTTTTATGGTCAAATAGAAAAACAAAAAATATCAAGAGAATATGCATGAATCACACTTCTTCTTTTGAGATTGCTTATCATTCCACTTAGATATGAACTTGGAATGAGTTGTGTACGACTAAAACCATGTCCTTAAGCTTCTGATTGTCAAATGACATAGGTTTGGTTTGGTTGGTTAGAATAAAGCTGACGTTGCATATAATCTCTTGCAAATTTTATATGATTTTAATTTGTTCTTTAAAAGATAATAAAAACAGCAACACGTGTGATGCCTTCAAGTTTTGAAATAGTTGAGTTTGTGAGATCATGACTTGCTTAAATTGAAATTACACTTGATCTCTAGTATGGCTTACACTACTTTATGTATCTCGATTACGTGATAGTGTAATTTAATAGATAGTATGGCTTGGATGAGCTTGTTTTATATGTATATGTCATATTATGCTCATGAAAAATTTTAAATTTCTCTTTTGAACCTTGTTGAATACATTGTCAAAGGAGGTGAAATATGTCACACCTTGCACATTCACAAGTCTTATGATTTACACATTCTTCTAAGAGGGAGTGTATTGCACATTCACAAGTGTTTTTATTTACACGTTCTTTTTAGCGGGAGTGTACATTTTGAGGGGGGAGGATTTTTTGAAAAAGAGAAAGGTTTCTTCTCATTTGATTTTTGATTCTCAATGTGGGGGAGAAATTTGCTTTTGTCAAAACTTTTCATGAAACATGAATGAGTCAATGTTCAACTTTGAAGTGGTGTTGCAAATGCATTCATCAAGGCAGAGATTGTTAGACTTAGGTGTTGAATACATTGTCAATTTTTTTTAAAAAAAGTGAGGGTTTACATGCAAAGTCTTGAGTATATCTGAGAAGCCCATTTTGGATTGTCTGAACTTGCGGGAACTCAGCTCAGACTGTTCGAGCTTAGCACCATGAACTGCACGTTATTTTACTTCAGAGTATCCAAATGTTTCAATGTGTATCAAGAGTAAAAGTTACCTTTTGTCGGCTCAAACTGTCCAAACTTTTTTAGTGTGTTTTGGGAGTAACCGTTACTACTCTGTGCACTTCAGACTGTTCGGTCCTAACATTTATCTTTAGCTGCTCTGTTTTTAACTCGTAATGTTTCAAACTTTCTTTTGGCTTATGGAAAGTTTGCTTAGTATTAATTTACTAAGTTTTTAATGTGTTTTGGCTCATCATTGTGAACAATATCTTGTTATATTTTGCAACATTTTTATGTGAGGTGCTCACATAAGGTGTTGTTGTTTTCGGACTAATGGGAGTCAAGTCGAGGAATTGTGCTCCGAAGAATTAGTTGATTGTTAATGTGCAGGTGTTACTTGATGTCAAGACATGGATGGTGATGGTGATCCATTGAACTAGTCTTAGGGAGAATTATGAGGTTCAACAACCAAGTTCGGGGGGAATTGTGGTTGAGTTGATCGAGAGGTCACACAGCATGTGTCAAGAAACAATGCATATGAAGGTATCGTGGTGTTTGGAAAGTGTTTGCATGTGTGGAAGGGGTGCATGGACGTGGAAACATCGTTCCAAGGCATGGATAAGAGTTATGTACATGAAGATATGGCCGATAAGTCCAACCAACTGGATTATGCGCTCAGGCTAGAGCTGAGGTGGTTATTATTTGTTTATGGAAAGTTTCAAGTTCGTTTTGGTCACATTACATGTGAGGCACAAAGTAGAGGTATTTTAGAAATTTTTTGTATGTTCTTAAGGTGTTTGGAAGTCTTAAAATTTCTTTTATCTGCGTAACAAAGAGTCTTGAGTAGTTATGGAAACTTTCGGTTGAATCCAAGTAGGAGGAGTCCTAGTTTGGATTGGGTTGGCCTAAGAGCTGGTTACATAAGCAAGGGGGACAGGGATCATGGAGAGCACGACTGGTGGTTGTTCCTCTTGTGTTTTATTGAATAAATTTTATAATTTTAGAGGAGCTTTTGTGTCTTGTTCCACCGACTTGTTTTTGAAAAGTTTTCTCGATGAGTTTCTACGCAGTGTGATGTTCTTTTGGTATTTTGCTCATAACTCGAGTTTTGCAGATCCAATTATCATGATTAGTTTTGGGTTGTCTTCAAAACTCAATATTGTATCATCTATGAAAATTTCATGGTCATTGCATTTGTGGTTTTTGATCTACACGAGATTCTTTGCAGCATAGCATACCTTTTTTTAACTCGAGTAGAACAAATTGACATTTGCTTAGTCTTTTGATCATATCTTGAGTGCTACTCATTATTTTTACGTCATTCTTGTTAATTGGTTTAGTAACTTGATTCTCTATAATCTATACTAGTTTGTCATGGTTGAACATATTGCACTATGACAAAAAGCTTTATCTCAGGCGGCTCTAAACATATTATCACAAGCGGTTTTCAAAACCATATGTAACAAAGCGCTTGTGAAAATCGGCCATTTTCACAGGCAGTCGCAACAAACCACCTGTGATAATGATTTTACACAAGTGGTTCTTTATGTATAATGTGTTGCCTGTGATAACGCATTATGACAAGCAGTTCCTTACGTACAACATCCGCCTGTGATAAGATATGAACGTATAGAGAACTAATTAAACGCTATTATTTCTAATTCTGCTCAAATTGAAATAACAACAATCACAATATATTCAATGAAATTCATAGTTTATACATTGCAGTTCATAGTTAATACATTGCAATTCATAGTTTCTACATTGCAATATATAGTTTACACAAAAATTCATAATTGATACATTGCAATTCATAGTTTCTCTCAGGTTCACATTGAATATACACCGTACCGTCGAGCTTGCTCCCAAACACGTCTCTTATATTCATGTGGATCCTGGAACATAAAGAGCATGAAATAAAAAAAAGCACAATAATGAATGATATTTAACCTAGCTTGCTCCTTAACACACAGTGACAATACAAAGAGCAGAAAAAGTTTTTAAATTAATTAAGCATGACTATCAGCGGAAATGACAAGAAGAACAAAGGACAAATATGAATGATATGCATATAAAGTTTGAACTAAAGATTGATGACATAGTAAAGCAAATACTGAGAACACGCAATCATAATAGAGACTCACGAAAAAGTAAAATTTGGATCCCCCTATATGTCAACGTCAGGAGCTGATCCATACTCTTGCATGATGCATCTGGATCAGGCCAGGCTCTGGGTTAGTATCATGCAAAGCAACATGCTGCCCTGGGGCAAATGACATGTAAGGAAATAAAAAGGGGTAGGAAGGCAAGATCGAGAGGACAGCGACGGTGGCATGAGCGAGGACGGTGACGGCGGTGAGAGCAACCACAGTGAGGGCAAGGTCAGCGAGGGCGAGGACAACACTTGGAGGCAACGACAGTGAGGGCAACCACAGCGAGAGAAAGGACGGCGAGGGTGAGGACGACACTCGGTGGCGATGGCGGTGAGAGTAGTAACACCCTCATTTTCATCTATTATGCATTGCATGCATTCTACCTGTTTAACATTAAGCAACACAAAAATAAACAAGATTAATATGAATTAGAACCAAAACAACAATTAAAAGCCTAGTTTAGTACGAACTTGTCCGGATTGGACCCCGGACTAGTCCTACCTAGCTACTATTGTCCCCCGGACTTTTACGCTAATTGCTACGGATTAGTGCGAAAATATTTCTGTTCATCATCGGACTTGCTCGTTGATTTTATGAACTAATACAATTTTATTTCTATTTCCGTCCAGACTTGTCCGTTGCCAAATACGGACTAGTACGATGATCTCTCTTGAAACCTCCAAAAATATGGTCTGGTTTCGATACTGGACAATCCCGGACTTGTATGGTCTTGTACTAGACTTGTCTATTTGACTCTCTGATCTTGAATAGATAGTTCTGGTATTGCACCGGACTTCTCCGATAAACCCTCTATACCCAATCGGACTTGTCCTGTCTCACTACGGACTAGTCCGATGTGTAGGGTTTCGACTCGGATGATATTTCCCTCCACGACGGGTTATTGGGTAATTACCTTAATTGGGCCCAAGAACGTCGTGCCCCACCCCTAAGGAGCCCAAGAGAGACTCTACCATAGCCTCTACTTGATTCCACCGCATTATATTTGGATTATACCCTAACCCTACCACCTCCTCCTATATAAACACTCCACCACCCACCCTTTACCCTTTGCCACATCAGACAAATCCTAAGCGTCTGCTCTCTCCATAGCCACCGCCTTTCAAGGGAGAAGAAGGAAGAAGAAGGAGAGGAAGAAATCAAGCGAGATCATCGTCGCTGCTGCGATCTTCATCATCAACTCTTCGATGTCAACATCTTTCTTCGCCAATATCTCATCTCTATTGATTTAGACGTCAAATTCTCGAGTTTTCAACCTTGAACCCTAGGATTCATGGTAAATACCTTAGATCCATCTTTATACGTAAATTATGGTTCTATATTAACTCAAATCATGCTCTAATTGAAAATCGCCAGAACCCTAGCCATAGCGGACTCGTCCAGTCCAGTGCGGACTAGTCCATTCAACTTTCTGGTCTAGAGCGGACATGTCCGGCCCAAGGTGCGGACTAGTCCGGTCTCCTAAATCTGAAAATTTCCTGGAACTTCTTTAATATTCTCCAAAATTGACTTAAAACTTGTTCTAACATGTAAGACTTAATTGCAACTAGATAGTAAGCAATAATATCAATCTAATAACATGCATCACCACATAATTGCATCAATCATGCATGTCATGACATATTGAGTAATATATGAGCATTTATTGATTGTGATATTTGTTTTGTATGCTTGTCGTGCAGAATATAAGGTAACACTTTAGAAAGTGCTTTTGAAGACTTCCAGCACTAGAATTTTGAAGCTTTTGATCCTAACCAGTCTCAAGAGCAAGGCAAGTGTCCTTGAACATTTTGATCCTGTTTTCAAATGTTTTGTTTACAAAACTGCATGCTTGTGTAAAATTGATGGGAAACCCATGATAGATGTTTGCTAGTCTTGTTTTACGATCCTTGTTGCTTGGAATATATTGTAGAAAGTCGGGAAGGGTATTTTTACCTTTTTGCTTCCCTCTAACTAATTGGGATAGGAAAACAACCAAATTGCTTAACTATGAATTAATGAACCTATGGATGATGTGAATTGATGAACATGATTAATTGGTAACATGAGACTCGGGAGATCTTGTAATAGCACAAATTTGAAAAGAACAAGAAGTAAAAATATGAACTTAAAATTTTTTAAGTAAATAATACAACAAAGGATTCTAAGGTGCTTCATAAGATAAAAGCAAATGTAAAACTACTTAATCAAAATCTAAGTAAAATGCTAATACAAAATTCGTAAATTAGGAATCAATTGTTGTTAGATTGAAACTTGACCTCACAAAATATGCTTTATATTTAATTTGACCTCTCTATGACTATAGTCAGTTCTAGTGGTAATTTGGATCTCATACCTAGAAGGGAATCTCATATTCAGATTTGAATCACACAAAAACGTGTCAAGCTTCAAATTTAATTTCACCACAGTATTAGTTATACTAATTTAGGTGGCCCTATAAAATTTTTGAATTATGATGCTTAGAAGAGGTGTTTGCATGAGGTGTAATTTAAATGTTAAATTTGAACTTAGACTAAATCTAAATCCAACTTCACAAATGTGTTCCTCATATTTAAAAGTGTATCTCTGCAAATTTTGACCATTTTAGATGTCCATTTGCTATTTTTAATTGAGTGCTGAAAACTGCAACTGTGAGGATTTATTTGACCAGTGGGACCCACCTGCCATCTCTACCCCACCAGTCAATCTTATCCAGCCGAGCACTGGCAATTGGCTTCCACGGTGAGGCACCCCTGGGCCCCACCAGTCAGCCTTATCAGCAGCCAGCCTTGGCCTCTGTTCAATACCGCAAACCATTGTCCTCGTCCCGTTTCCTCTGTTCGTTCCCATTGTCACCAGGCCGGCAGCAACTCAACTCTGCTCGATCCCCACTCCAGCGCCCGCCCATGGCCTCCGATTTCTTCTTCGCTCATGCTCCAGCTCGATGCCGTCCGTGCGCTTGCCGCTGCTGCTTGCTGGCCGCAGCAGCACCACCCATTCCCATGGCCGGCCTCTGGCTTACAGCAGCCCTGCTGCGCCTCCTGCGCTGCAAATCCGCCATTCACGGCCGCCCGCTCCTCCCGCGCTCTCTGGCCCTTGCCACCGCGCTCGCCACCCGCGCACTTGTCACACCCGGTTTTATTAAGCATAAAACCAGCTGCAAAATACATGTATGCCAGGATCAGTTTTACCATACATGTACGACAAAAAGTGATAAACGGTTCTATATCGCATGCAAACAATATGTATACCTTCAAAAAAGTTTTAAAGTAGCAGCG
Organism: Tuctoria greenei; assembly: GCA_036927565.1. NCBI lineage: Eukaryota > Viridiplantae > Streptophyta > Magnoliopsida > Poales > Poaceae > Tuctoria > Tuctoria greenei. The sequence continues at coordinate 9,350,348 of JAYESD010000009.1, forward strand.
GAAGAGGAAAAACTTTAGGGCAACCACAGGCAAATTTACTGGAAGAAACGCGACCTTCTAAGCACCGTCTTCAAAAGAAACTTGTCTTCATCGAATCATCTTTTCACTGAGCAGCATTTATAAAAGAAACATACAACAAAGCAAGTGTGAGTACCATCTTGTGGTACTCAGCAAGTGTGAGAAATAAATGACATGAAGGCCAATAAAAAGGAAAGGCTGATAGTGGTTTAAGCACTATGCATTAAACCTACCCTTAGCTTTCATTAGCACCTACATCTAGGTGAATAATTCCAACCATGACAGAATAATAAATGAAGAATCAATACCAATGTCCATTCCCAACCATCATTCAAATCATCCACTAATTATGAATTTGACACCAAGCCGCTCTTGTCCGTGAGCACGGCTGTCATGACAGTTTTCCAAATCTCTGCAGAGAATGTATCCTTTACCCACAAGCAGTGATTTCATCCCCTGTTGCCAGGTGGACTGAGTAAACCTCCCTGATGCTCGTGACGGTCAACCACATTACACACTTCCTTTGGTGTGAGGCTAGGAGATCACGACATGGTCTTTACAAAGGTACTCCCGACTAGTAACCGACCCTCTGAGGTTTCACCGCTCCGACTCCTAGAGTCCATTTTACCTCCGCCAGGAGAAGCCCCCTCTTAAGCCATGCGGATCACAAGGCAGATACGCTGAACCAATTCCCCGCACTGTCCAACTACCAGCACTAAATCGGGAAAGGCCTAATTAATTGACCAAGCTTCCCCATACTCAGTCTTGTGGTGATACTGTGTAGCTTAGTGACTACTCCATAAATCGGTCCTTAGAATCCGACAAGGTTCAATCCCCAAATCTCGGGTCTCGTGCATACTGCACCATACCATTCAAACCAGCCCGCCAGATTCCTATTTACTACATTTCATTTCAAACATCATAATCATAATAATAAGTCATAAGTAATAAATATGGTTAATGTTTTCCCACCCAACTATTATGTATGGCTAAGCGTAAAGTAAATCCAGGATACCACTCTTCCATACCCCAAGCGACAAGGTAATAAGGTAAAGCAACAGGATATAGCATAGGATCATATTAATAGCATGCAACAAACTAAACCCTTAAAAAGGTACAAGATGGTCAAGGGCACTTGCCTTATATTATTTAGCTGCTCAATCTTCTTGATGGAACTCTTGATCTTCGGATTCTTTATGTCACTTCTTGATCTTGATACGAGTTTGTATAAGCTACCGTCAAATGAACATAAACACAATCAAGAACAATACACCATACAACAAACAATACAATTATTAGGATTGAATATATTATGATTATGACTTAAATCGGCGTTATGAGTGATTTATTATTTTTCATAGTCAAAGAAATGCATCTATCATTTATTTTCCATTTTCTTAGTATTTATTTATAGGCTAAAAACATTTTTAATGAATTTATCATAACCAAAATATATTTTATATGCATTTTATATTCAACGTAAAAGATTCTATAAATAATTTACCTACTATTTCTACATTTATTCTCTATTTTTAGTATTTATTTATAGCTAAAAGTATTTTTATTAAATTTTTCCATGATCAAAATATATTTTATATGCATCTACAATTTTAATTCAGCCTAAAATGATTTATGATATATTTTTCTGCATTTTCTATATTTATTCTATGCACTAAATATATTTTTATGCAATTTAATTCTGTTTACTGGTATTTTCAAATGAAATAGAAAATAATATGAAGTCTAGATTAAATTATATAAGGTCCAGGGTTGTTTTGGTAATTTTTCCTAATAAAACAGAGGTTAGAAGTAATATTTTATAAAGTTTCAGGGGCCTCATAATTAATCCCTTTATTTAACCTAATTCCAGAGAAGTCCAGGGGCATATTAATAAAAATGAGGACCTATTCATAATTTCAATAAAATGTTGTCGGTACCTGAATGTAGGCCTAGAGGGTGGTGAATAGGCCTTTTTGAAAATTATCGGATCCTGCAACACTCAACAACCAGTTCAATACCAGAGATATCGGACTAGTCCGGTAAAGTGCGGACTAGTCCGGTGTTTACGGACTAAGTTGATTAAACTTGATTGATTGGTTTGATTCTTTTATGTGTACAGCGGAAATATAGAATCAAAGAACAGTTTAACAGTTATATGCTTGATTATATCACAATTAAGTCTTATGTTCAACAATTTAACGTAAGATGAACAATGTGTATGAAACCCTAGATTGAGTTGATTAATTAGAATGATGAACACTAAAACAAGACACAACGATTTATCCCGTGGTTCGACTACCACGAAGGCAACCTACGTCCACGTTGAGGAGTCCACAAAAGGACCGGGTCTTCTCCAACCCTACCCTCGTTGGATTGCCACGAAGGCCAATCCTCTTCCACTAATCACAAAAGGGTGAATAACCGAATTCAAGGGGCGTTCTCACACGTTGAGAGCTCCCTTAGATTACAAAACACAATGCCACCGAAAACACACTCAAAGGATATAATTGAAATGCAGGAGTGTGTTAGAGAATCAAACCAAGAGCTCAATGTGGTGTTGCAAGTGTCTCTCCAATGATCTAGAGTGAATCCTCAAGGGATTGATCGATGTTGCACTTAATTTCGTGGAGAGATGTCGTTTTTGAGGCTCTTGGGAGGTGTGACGGCGCTAGGGTTCGAGAGATTTGTGAAATTGGGCCATGCACCTCTATTTATATGGGGTTTCTAAAAGTTATCATTAGGGTTCAGAAAGTTCGGACTAGTCTGTGGTGGTCACCGGACTAGTCCGGTGTGCTATGTGTAGCAAACCCTAAGTGTCCCGAAATATCGGACTAGTCTGGCTGAAAATGGACTTGTCCGATTTCGCTACTGGAAATCTTCGGACTAGTCCGATGTCCATTGGACTTGTCCGACATGTGAAACCCTAAGTGTGTTGGATGACAAGTCCGCACTTGGAGGACATGTCCGATTTAGATCAGTGGGTTTTTCGGACTAGTCCGTGTGAATATCGGACTTGTCCGAAGTGGATCAGTAAGAATATCGGACTAGTCCGGTTGATAACGGACTTGTCCGATTTTGTGTGACTTGTGTATTGTTTTGAGGACTAGTCCGCACTGGGGAGGACTAGTCTGATTCTAGTCAGAAAGATATCGGACTAGTCCGACAGATATCGGACGTGTCCGATCTGGTGCAGAAAGGTTATCGGACTAGTCCGGTTGTGATCGGACTAGTCCGGTCCTGTGTAACTTTGTGCAATGTGTGTGTTTAATTATGATTGAGCTCTTGGGGTGTGTTTCCTTAACACACTCCATACACTATAATCTACTACTCTTTTTCCTTGAGCTCATTTCCACTTTGCTCCTCTTCATCCCTTCTTTTTGGTATTTTGCTCATTTTTCTATTATAGGCATGCATTCATCTCAACGAAGAGGTTAGGATCCCAATTGCTTGTCATAAATCATCCAAAACCCACAAGGGAGTCCTAGATGCACTTTCAATCTCCCCCTTTTTGGTGATTGATGACAACCAATTGAGATTTCACAAAATATGACAAAAATTGAGATTTTCATAAAGTATGCACATATGAATCAAAAATACATCAAGCAGTGAAAGAATTATCCATATGTGCATTCTTTATGGTGGGATGCATAACTAAGTACATTAAGACATTGAGAGTGACATAACTTACGTTAATCAATCAAAACCAAGCACATATGTCATTCCAGGAGCAAAATTACAGATTTTAACAAATACTTCTCAAATTATGTAAGCATTGCATCACAGAACTATAGTTAACTTAGAAACAACGTTAAATCATTACAACCACAAAGATAGATAAAAAGAGCTCTCTCCTTGCATCCTACAGCTAAAGCTAAGACTCCCCCTCGCATCCTACAGATTTTAACAAATACTTCTCAAATTAAGTAAGCATTGCATCATAGAACCATAGTTAACTTAGAAACAACATTAAATCATTACAACCACAAAGATATATAAAAAGAGCTCTCCCCCTCGCATCCTACAGCTAAAGCTAAGACTCCCCCTCAATCTCTACCCCTTTGGCATCAAGACACCAAAAATAAGGAGAGGAGGGTCCTAGGGTCTTCAGTCTTCACTGTCGGTCCTCTCATCGTTGTCTTCGTCATCTTCATCTTCAGCTTGATGAGGAGGAGAAGGAGGAGGAACGGAGCCACTCGAGCCTCCAATGCCAAAGTAGGCAAGCTCGAAGGGGTTTAGGGACCCGAGCTCAGTTAAGTACGGGTCGGATTCCTCAGAAATCACTGGAGATCCAATGGGGTCGATCTCCAGCTTTTGGCAGATTTGCTTCACGTTGGCCTTTATGTACTTCATGTCCTCCTTTCTCTTCTGGTTGAGTTTATGGGCCCTCTCTTCGGCCTTCTTGCAGGAGGAGAATATGACAGCCAGATACTTGAGGATCCCACTAGCTGATCCTCTCTGAGGGGCTTCCCTAGAGGTAGGGACAGCTCTAGCACCTTCTCTTGAACTTGCCGGTGCCTCGGGACTGGAGGCCGACGAGGGAGCAGCCTGTACATTCACTGGTTGAGGCTTCAGAGGCCTCAAAGGAGTATGCTCCACATCCTTCACAAACTCAATCCCTGTGACTTTCTCAATCATAAACATGAGATAGGGAGCATAGCAACATGACCTGTTGGGGGTGCTGGAGATGTTGACCATATCATTCCATATGTAGTCAAACACATCAAACTTTCTGTTCTTGCTTATGATCCTCATTAGGGTCCGGAGGTACCCTTGTACACTCCCTGCATCCCCATCCTTAGTGGCAATGGTCTTCCTCAAGACACGGTTTAGCACCACAAAGAATGGCTTCATGTTCTTCGTGGAGGGAGGGATGAACTTTGAGTTGGGCTCATAGAGAAACTTCATCCTCTCCTTGTCGATGACACCAACATTGTGGATGACCACATTATCATTGCTGGAAGTGTCAAGATGCAGCATCCTAGCAAACTCCTCATATGTGATAGTGTACTTGGATCCATGAGTCATCCAAGTCACTCTTTCTTCCACATCGCTTGCAAAGTGGCAGGTGGCATAGAATTGAGCCACCACTTCATCATTCCAGTTGTACTTGAAGGAAAAGAGGTCCTTCAAGCCATGTCTTTCAGCTGCCGCAATGACTTCATCAAATGCGGAGCATCTCTTCCGCTCAAGGTGTGCCCAGTCAATCCACTGACTGCGCACCACCGGTGTCTTCATTGGCAAGTATACCAATCTGTAGAAGTCAGCATGGAAGTTGGACCAGAACCTTCCATCTGCAGCTTGCTTCGGCCGGCCATACCAGTCGATGCTTCTGAATTTTGCCGCTGAGTCACTGCCCTTGCCATTGAATTTCTCTTCAGGTGGGGTCACAGAACCCTTCTCTGGGAGCATGCAACTTCAAAGGGACAATTGGAACCGTTGCTATCCCTTTGCCCTTGCCCTTTGCTTGGCGAGGGCCACTTGATGATGCGGCTGCCTTGGAAACTGGCTTCTTTGCTAGCACCTTCCTTCGAACCTGAGGAGGGGAGGGTGCAGGCTCGGAGGGTCTTTCTTGGCGCTTCTTGCCAAGACCCGTCGAGGTCCGAGGTGCCACCTCGTGGTCCATCTCGGCCTCAAAGTCCGAGATTTCATCGTTTGTTCTTGACATGATCCGAGAATGATTTGCAAGAATGATGATGAGTGATACAAGGCATAGGTATGAAAAGATAGCAAGGAATTGCATTGAGGAATTGAGGAATTAGGTTTTAGGTCCAGAAACATCGGACTTGTCCGGTGCACAGGCATGGACTAGTTCGGGGGGACCGAACTTGTCCGTGCATGGACCGGACTAGTCCAGTGTTCATCCTCAAAAACCTAACGGTTTGGACAAAAAATGACTCCTAATGCACTATAAGTCTAGCATACACGTAGTACATCAAGGAAGCATGTATATAGTGAAAGATGCTAGGCTATTCGATCAACAATGGAGAAAAAACAAGATTTATAGGGTTTGGGAGAAAATTACCAAAGAAATCGACTGAAGCTTGAAGATTAGGGAGTTGGATCCTGGACAAGTCCGTTAGCTTCAATCCACACGAGGTCAAGCTAGTTTTCCGCCAAAATGCGGACCTTTTTGATGGAGGGAGCAAGGAATCGCCTTGGGAGCTCGAGTGCAAGAGAGAGAGTGCATGAGCAAGAGTGGGGATGAGAGGAATTAGGGTTTGGTGGTGGCTAGGGTTATGGACACAAAAAATCGGACAAGTCCAGAGTTAACCGGACTAGTCCGAACTCATCCAGAGAGCTATATCGGACTAGTCCGGCCTAACCGGCACTCAGCGGACTAGTTTGCATGGGCGGACAAGTCCGGGTAACCACAGACTAGTCCGTGGTCACCAGGAGAAATTTGCATAGCCCATTCATATATATTTGAAGGTTCATAAATAGAGAATAGAGGGGCAAAACAAATCAATTAATCTTGATGAATTTGACCAGTAAGCATACAACAATCAAACAATGATCATAATTCATCAAGATCTAGTAATTGACATAGTTTTTCAAGAAAAATTGAGAGAGATGATTTTCACAATTCAATCAACATTTTTGACAAATTCATACAGGTATGCAACTTTTCAGGCCACACTCCAAGCATCAAGGATATTTAGTTTATTTCGGAGTTCGCAAAAATGCTTTTCATCAAGTGGCTTGGTGAATATGTCAGCCAATTGCTTTTAGGTGTTGACATGTGAGATGGTTATATCTCCTTTCATGGAATGGTCTCTCAAAAAATGATGTCTTATGTCTATGTGTTTAGTTCTAGAGTGCTCAACTAGATTGTGGGCAATTTTAATGGCACTCTCATTGTCACAAAGGAGAGGAATACGGTTCATATTGTAATCGTAATCCCTTAGAGTTTGTCGCATCCAAAGGAGTAGTGCACAAAACTCCCGGCTGCAACATACTCCAATTCGGCTGTGGATAGGGCAATGGAATTTTGTTTCTTGGAGGACCAAGAAACTAAGGATCTCCCTAGGAATTGGCATGTCCCGGAGGTGCTTTTTCTATCTACTTTGCACCCGGCATAATCTGCATCAGAGTAACCAATGAGATTGAATTTTGAGCCTTTTGGGTACCAAAGACCAAGTTTGGTGTATGAACTAAATATCTCAAGATCCTTTTTATGGTTGTCAAGTGACATTCCTTAGGGTTGGCTTGAAATATTGCACATAAACATACACTCAACATAATATCTGGCCTAGATGCACATAAATAGAGTAGAGATCCAATCATGGAGTGATATACCTTTTGGTCGACGTTAGGTCCATCTTCATTGAGATCCAAGTGGCCATTTGTTGCCATGGGGGTCTTTATGGGCTTTGCCTTGTCCATGCCAAACTTTTTAAGTATGTCCTGCGTGTACATGGTTTGGCTTATGAACGTTCCTTCCTTTTGTTGCCGCACTTGGAATCCCAATAAGTATTTTAATTCTCCCATCATTGACATTTCAAACTTGTCTGTCATGATTTTGCTAAATTCCTCACAAAAAGATTGATTAGTTGACCCAAAGATTATATCATCAACATAAATTTGGAAAATAAAGAGATCATTATCTAAATTCTTTGTAAATAATGTATAATCTACTTTGCCAATTTGAAAACCATTCTCAATTAAGAAATCTCTAAGACACTCATACCAAGCTCTAGGAGCTTGTTTGAGGCCGTAGAGAGCCTTACGCAATTTGAATACGTGGTCGGGGAACTTTTCGTCTTCAAACCCGGGTGGTTGCTCCATGTACACCTCTTCCTTGATCGGTCCGTTGAGGAAGGCGCTTTTCACATCCATTTGATACAGCTTGAAATTGTGGTGAGTAGCATATGCAAGTAATATTCTAATAGATTCAAGCCTAGCTACTGGAGCAAAAGTCTCATCGAAATCCAAACCTTCGACTTGTGAGTACCCTTTGGCCACAAGTCGTGCCTTGTTCCTTGTCACCACCCCGTGTTTGTCTTGTTTGTTGCGGAAGACCCACTTGGTGCCGACGATGTTTGCATTGGGTCTTGCCACAAGTTCCCACACCTCGTTCCACTTGAAGTTGTTCAATTCTTCTTGAATTGCCACCACCCAGTCCGGATCCTTCAGTGCATCCTCAATCCTGCGTGGTTCCAAAAATGATACAAACGAATAATGCTCACAGAAGTTAGCTATGCGAGATCTAGTGGTTACTCCCTTTTGGATGTCACCGATGATGTTGTCGATTGGGTGATCCCTTTGGACACATTGGTGTACTCTTGGGTGTGGCACTTGAGGAGTTGTGTCTTCATGATTGTCTGCTTCTCCCCCTAAGTGGTTGCCTTCATTGACTTGTTGATCATCTTCGTACTCTTGTGGTTGATCTTGTGTTGAAGCTCCCCCTTGATTGATGGTCTCCTCTTGTGGTTAATTTTCCTCATGTACGTGTGAAGGTGGCTCTTGTGGTCGAACTTCGCCTAGAGCCATTCTTTTCAATGCTTGACAAGGAGCTTCTTCTTTACCTAATTCACATGGATCAACTTGCTCCTTTTGATCTCATCGAACACTGCATCACGTGCTACTTCAACAAGTCTGGAGGCCTTGTTGAAAACACGATAGGTGTAAGTGTTTGAATCATAACCAAGCAAGAAACCTTCATCAGACTTCGAAGCGAACTTTGAAGTCCTAGGCTTCTTGTTTAGGATATAACATGGAGAACCGAAAACTCAAAAATATGAAATGTTTGGTTTGTTACCGGTAAGTAGATCATAGGGAGTCTTCTTTAGTAGTCGATGAAGATAAAGTCGATTTGCGGCGTGGCAAGCGGTGTTAATCGCTTCCGCCCAAAATCGATCCGAAGTCTTGTACTCATCGAGCATTGTTCTTGCCATCTCTATGAGTGTTCGGTTCTTTATTTCGGCAACTCCGTTTTGTTGTGGTGAGTATGGCGCTGAAAATTCGTGCTTGATGCCCTCTTCATCAAGGTACTCCTCCACTTGTTTGTTCTTGAACTTCGTGCCATTGTCACTTCGAATACTCTTGATTGTCAATGAAAATTTGTTTTGAGCTCGCTTGAAGAACTTCTTGTGTGTTCTTTGTGTTTCTGACTTATCATGCAAAAAGAAAACCCAAGTGAAGCGAGAAAAATCATCAATGATAACTAAACCGTATTTGTTACTGCCGATGCTTATGTAAGCAATTGGACCAAACAAGTCCATGTGAAGTAGTTCGAGCGGTCTTGTTGTAGTCATGACGTTCTTTGTGGGATGATGTGCTCCAACTTGCTTCCCGGCTTGGCACACGCTACAAGGCCTGTCTTTCTCAAAAACAACATCCTTCAAACCACGGATTTGATCGCCCTTGAGGAGTTTTTGAAGATTCCTCATACCAACATGCGCTAGCCGTCTATGCCACAGCCAACCCATGTTGGTTTTTGCAATCAAGCATGTGTCGAGTTCAGCTTTATCCTTGTTGAAGTCAACAAGGTAAAGCTTTTCCTTCAGCATACCCTTGAATGCAATGGAACCATCACTCCTCCTAGAGACGGTCACACCCTCGTTAGTGAACAAGCAATTATAACCTTTGTCACATAGTTGAGATATGGACAACAGGTTATAATCTAAAGATTCAACATGTAAAACATGAGAAAGTGTGTATTCAAAGGATATTGCAATTTTACCAGTACTGAGCACCATTCCTTGACTATTATCTCCGAAGTAGATGCCCTCGTTTGGATCCTCATTCTCTTCATATTCCACGAACATCCTCCTTTCTCCGGTCATATGGTTGGTGCATCCAATGTCTAGCACCCATTTGGATCCACCGGAGGAATAGGCCTGCAAAAACAAATTGTGCTTTGGTTTTAGGTACCCAAGCTTGCTTGGGTCCTTGGAGGTTAGTTACAATACATTTGGGCACCCACACATGGGATTTTTGTGTTCCCATGGCGTGGCCCAACATAATAAGTACAAACATTGCCAAGATTATTTCTCATTAACACATAGGAGGCATCAAAAATTTTGAATAATAGCTGCTGTTGTTTATGAATCAGACCAATCTAGGGGGCCGGACTTGTCCGGCTGACCGAACTTGTCCGGACACCAACCGGACTAGTCCGGTATTCGTGTGAGTTCAAGTTTTTATCCTTCGACTTACCAGTTTGAGAGGGTCTTCCCTTCACAAAAGAAATCCTTCCCTTGTTATTCTTATGACTTCTAGCATGCTGCTTTTCATCATAAGAGTAACCAATGCCATATTTGACATTTGGAGGTCTTTGGACCAAGTATGCACTACGTGCATAGTTGATCTTCTCCTTGTCGAATATGCCACATTGGGTAGGGTTTTTATCCTTTGTGGAGGTTGACTTCCCTTTCAACCTGGTGTCGGTTTTAACTACATGTGCACATATGAGCAAACTCAGTTTTAGTGGGTTGAGAAGGTGAATTTGAAGAGGAGGAAGGTTCACTCAGCTTGAGTGACTCAACTTGCACTTCAAGGATCTTGTTAACCTTGATCAGGTCAGCAAGTTGGTCCTTGATAGCAACATTTGAGTCAGTTAACTCCAAGCAAGCTTTCTTGCTTGAAGCTAACTCAGGCTCTAGTGAATTGTTTTTCTCCTTTTCAAGCTCTAGAAGTTTGTCAAGTTCGACATACTCCTCCTTCTGGGAGATAATCATGTCCTCTTGACGATGAATTAACCTCTCCTTCTCAACAAGTTGATCAAGTAAAAATTTCATTTTTGTTGCAGTTTTCCTATCTAGTCCATTTAGTATATCCTCATCATCACTGTCTATTTCATCATCACTAGAGTAGGAATACACGGAAGGGGTTTTGATGATTACCTTGCGTTTACCTTCCTTTGCCATAAGGTAGGTGCCATTTCCCTTCCTTGCACCGAGTGTAGGGAAGAGTGTAGATTGCTTGGACGTGCTCTCGATGCCTATGCTAGCCATCTGTTCTTCATCGGATGATGAGGACTCATCGTTTGAGTCCCACTCCTTCCCAATGTGCGCTTGTTCGACTTGTTTCTTCTTCTTGAAGAATTTCTTAGGTTGAGGCTTGGATTCCTTGGTCTTCTTCTTGTTCTCCTCCTATGGGCAATCAACTATAAAGTGGTTATACTCACCACAATTATAGCACGCCCGTCTCAACTTTGGCTTTGTTCTTTCCTTGTACTTGCCTTCACTTGATTTTGTCCCTTGTATTTTCTTCATTATTCTCTTGAACTTTTTCATGAATAATATCATGTCCTCTTCATATAGCTCACTGCTCTCTTCGTCACTTTCTTCCTCTAGTTGTGCTTCTCTTGCTTCTTTGGATAGAGGCTTGAGGGTGGACTTTAAAGCAACCCCTTTCTTCTTAGCCGAGGTGAGGTCGGCAATTTCCTTGAGGTGCTTTGCTTGTTTTTCCATGATCTCAAAGTTAATAATTTTTCCAAGCAATTCATCCGGAGTCATCTTTTTATATCCGGGGCTTTCTCTAATCATGGAACATAGCGTGACATTGCGAGGCATAAAAGCTCTAAGGATGAGCTTTACAACCTCGTGGTCATTCCACTTCTTGCTCCCATATGATCGAACTTTGTTAACGAGTGTCTTTGATCGATTGTACATATCTTGGGGTGACTCGTCTTCCTCAATTGCGAATCTTCCTAGTTCGCCTTCGATCATCTCAATCTTTGCTTCACGCACATGTCGGTCACTTTCATGTGTAGTTTGTAGAGTATCCCATATCTCCTTATCAATTTTGAGTCCATCCACCTTGGTGAACTCGTCCCGACTGAGTGAGGAGGTGATTACAGCTGCGGCTTGAGCATTTCTATGAATGGCCTGCTCTTGGCTTGGGGTGAGCTCTTCGTCATCATTCGGAATATCTATCCCTATGCATACAACATGCCATAGACTTGGATTTAGGGAAATCAAATGCATCTTCATATTCTGCCTCCACATTGAGTAATCACTTCCATCGAAGTGTGGGGCTTTTCCAAGTGGGATAGATAAGTAATGGTTGTTATTGGAATTTAGACGATCATAGTTAAAAGGATATCGGGAGTAGTCGGTGTGACTACTCCCCTTCTTATTCTCTTCAACTTTCGCTTTCCCTTTGGAAAGTGCCTTCTTTCTGAGGAGTGCCTTTAGCTCTAGCGTCTCCTCATCATCGTCCTCGAAGTCTTGAATGGCTTTGAGGTACTTCTCCACTTTTTGGGTCTTGTCGTTGTTAACCTCCTCTTGGTTGTTGATTTTGTGGACGTCCTTCATGTCCGACATGATCTCTTCGATTGATTAGACTCTTTCTTGAAGAACCTGCTCTGATACCAATTGAATGTAGGCCTAGAGGTGGGGTGAATAAGGACTTTTTGAAAATTGTCGGATCTTGCAACACTCAACAACCAGTTCAATACCAGAGATATCAGACTAGTCTGGTAAAGTGCGGACTAGTCCGGTGTTTACAAACTAAGTTGATTAAACTTGATTGATTGGTTTGATTCTTTTATGTGTACAACGGAAATATAGTATCAAACAACAGTTTAACAGTTATATGCTTGATTATATCACAATTAAGTCTTATGTTCAACAATTTAACGTAAGATGAACAATGTGTATGAAACACTAGATTGAGTTGATTAATTAGAATGATGAACACTAAAACAAGACACAACGATTTATCCCGTGGTTCAGCTACCACGTAGGCAACCTACGTCCACGTTGAGGAGTCCACAAAAGGATCGGGTCTTCTCCAACCCTACCCTCGTTGGATCGCCACGAAGGCCAATCCTCTTCCACTAATCACAAAGGGGTGAATAACCAAATTCAAGGGGCGTGCTCACACGTTGAGAGCTCTCTTAGATTACAAAACACAATGCCACCGAAAACACACTCAAAAGATACAATTGAAATGCAGGAGTGTGCTAGAGAATCAATCCAAGAGCTCAATGTGCTGTTTCAAGTGTCTCTCCAATGATCTAGAGTGAATCCTCAAGGGATTGATCGATGTTGCACTTAATTTCGTGGAGAGGTGTCGTTTTTGAGGCTCTTGGGAGGTGTGACAGCGCTAGGGTTCGAGAGATTTGTGAAATTGGGCCGTGCACCTCTATTTATATGGGGTTTCTAAAAGTTACCGTTAGGGTTCAGAAAGTTCGGACTAGTCCGTGGTGGTCACCGGACTAGTCCGGTGTGCTGTGTGTAGCAAACCCTAAGTGTCCCGAAATATCAGACTAGTCCGGCTGAAAATGGACTTGTCCGATTTCGCTACTGGAAATCTTCGGACTAGTCCGATGTCCATCGGACTTGTCCGGACATGTGAAACCCTAAGTGTGTTGGATGACAAGTCCGCACTTGGAGAACTTGTCTGATTTAGATCAGTGGGTTTTTCGGACTAGTCCGTGTGAATATCGGACTTGTCTGAAGTGGATCAGTAAGAATATCGGACTAGTCCGGTTGATAACGGACTTGTCCGATTTTGTGTGACTTGTGTAGTGTTTTGAGGACTAGTCCGCACTGGGGAGGACTAGTCCGATTCTAGTCAGAAAGATATCGGACTAGTCCGACAGATATCGGACTTGTCCGATATGGTGCAAAAAGGTTATCGGACTAGTCCGGTCCTGTGTAACTTTGTGCAATGTGTGTGTTTAATTATGATTGAGCTCTTGGGGTGTGTTTCCTTAACACACTCCATACACTATAATCTACTACTCTTTTTCCTTGAGCTCATTTCCACTTTGCTCCTCTTCATCCCTTCTTTTTAGTATTTTGCTCATTTTTCTATTATAGGCCTGCATTCATCTCAACGAAGAGGTTAGGATCCCAATTGCTTGTCATAAATCATCCAAAACCCTTGCTTGTCATAAATTATCCAGAACCCACAAGGGAGTCCTAGATGCACTTTCAGTACCCCCCAGACCGGGTACCCCCGCGCACGAGGAGAAAACGGCTAAGGACTCGGCCTCTACTTAAGATGCCAAATCCGAGGCTGCCATGTCGTGGAGGGAAGGACCAGATCCTACCACTCCGCCGGGGAGGGATCCCAGGCTGCCGCGTGGCCGGCAGAACTGCACCCTCGCCACCCCGCTGAGGCAGGCTCCAAGGCTGCCACGTGGCCAATCGAAATCTCGGGGCCAGGCCCGCTTCCTCGCAGGGAAAGGCATCGGAACTACCACATGGCCCGCAGGGCTGAGCCTCCACCCCTCCACAAGGGTGGGCTCCGGGTGCGCCACATGGCCTGTATCATCGAGTGCTCGACTTCCCACGGAGGCAGGCTCCAGTGCCACCACGTGGCGGACGACCAAATCAGTGCGGTAGGACGCCGCAGTAAAGGAAGTCGTGTGCTGCTCGAACAGGCATTAAAGTATGCGCGCCTTCCCCAGGCGAAGCGGAGTTGCGCATGCGTAAGTCAAGGCGCCAGTGTCCTGTCTTGTCCAAGTAGCTGGTACAGACCCACGCCGCAAGACGGACGAATGGGCCGCAAGGACAAGACGGGTGGGACGTGCACTGCCATCATTGCCAACTATGTGTAGCCCTGGCGAACGATGCGGCAGGACGGCGCATAGACGCTCCTGACAAGGGGAAGTAGATAGCATTTAATCTTTGATCTTGTATAGGATTTGGCTCTCCCCGGGACCACCTGTCGGGGCCTGGGGCCCACCTTGTGACTGCAGAGTCCTTGGACTATAAAAGGACTCTGCAGACGACCTATACAGGGGATCGGACAATCAGACTAAGACTCATTCACGCTCAAGCAAGGCAATACACAAACACTCCCGTGGACGTAGGGTGTTACGCTCCGGCGGCCCAAACCACGTAAACCCTCTGTGTTCACCATCTCGCTGCACTCAATCTCCTCGGACTAGCCCTCGTGAATCCAAAGAACCTCCGTGGGCTGCTCTCTAAGCAGGTCTGGGGGAAGTGTCATTTAAGACCTTCTACATTTGGCACGCCAGGTAGGGGGGCTTTTTTCCCGTGAAGATTTCCACCAGCAGCAATGGTGAACGGCCATTCCAACGCCGGTACATCCAGGTCGCAGTCACGACGACAGGCAGTAGCTGAGGACCAGGCATCATCTCGCTCTAGAGCTGGATCCCGCTATAGAGCAGCGAGGCCGGGACCTTCACGTCGTCCTGCTGTCACCTCGCCGGCTGCAGGTCGGCACACCCCTCCATGGCGTACTCCAGCCATGACGGCAGCTACAGCGCCGCCGGCAGCAAGCACGGAGAGTGCGCTCGCAGCAGCGTGCGCACTACTCCACAACCCACCTGCTGGAGATGCTCCTCAGGGAGCAGCTCAGCAGTGGATCAACGACGTCGATCACCTCGTCACCGCTGCGCTCAACGCACCTCCACCAAGGGAGACACATGCCCATCCGATGCATGTGTCGTTGTTGCGGACTCCAACTATCGACCGATGGACAACAGACTCGCGCTCGACCAGGATCTCGCCAACGGACCTGAGAACTGGGCTGCAGCACCGCAGGTCGGGAGAAGACTGTCGAGTTACCATTGAGCGACAGAGGGAGCAGCAGCACAACCTTGAGGCGGACTACAGTGCGCTGGGCCCTGTTCCCCAGGCTCACACCGTGCCACCGCCGAATCTAGCGTATGTTACGCCACCTCCATACCAGGCGTACGTTGCGCCCCCACCTCCACAGGCGTATGCTGCACCACCCCAGCCTCAGGTGTATGCAGGTCCCCCTGTACACTAGGGGTATGCAGCGCCACAGCCGGCACCAGCCAACCCCACCCCAGGGGTGTGCGACTCTGGCACCTCACCTCCGTTTCATGGTCTAGCCACGAAAGTTCCGACCACACATGCTGGAGAAGTACAACGGGAGTGTCAACTCGAGTGAGTTCCTGCAGATCTATTCCACCACGATACTAGCTGCAGGAGGCGACGAGGCCGTCATGGCCAACTACTTCCCCGTCGTCCTGGCTGGCCCAGCCTGGTCATGGCTCATGAACCTTCCCCAGGGGTCCATAACCTCCTGGGATGAACTGTGCCGACAGTTCGTGGTGAACTTCGGCATTTCCTACAAGCGCCGCGGCACAGAGCTTGACCTCCACGCCATCAGACAGCGCGCTGGAGAGACGCTCCGATCATTCATCCAGCGGTTCTCTCAGGTACGGAACACAATCCCTCATATCGCTAGCGCGTCAGTTATTGTAGCGTTCAGGCAGGGTGTGAGGGACAAGAAAATGCTTGAGAAGCTAGCCACGCATGAAGTATGTGATGTCTCCGAGCTCTTTGTCCTGGCAGACAGAGGGACGCTAAGGGACGCAACTGAGGGACGCAACTGGCACTCCCAACCTTGTTCAAAGGCATGGGAAGCCACGCCGACTGAGGAAGGAGCCTCTGTAAAAAGCAGCGGCAAGAAGAAGAAGAAGGGCAACGGCAAGAACAAGCCAAAGCCTGGAGCCCATGCAGTGGCAGCCGTGGCTCCCGGCAGAGCCCGGCCGCCGCACCGAGACAAGCGCCCTCGGCAGTCACCTGAACCCGAGGACCCTGACTTCAAGTGCCTGGTGCACCGCACAAATAGCCATAGTTCTAGCGAGTGTCGGGAAGTGAAGAGGTTCGCGGAACGTTTCCGCGAGCAGAAACGGAAACAGCAGCGTCAGGAGGGCGCACCTCCCCGCCAGAGGGAGGGCAAGCAGAAGGTCGATCCTGAGAAGGAGGATGACAGCGGGATGGGGTTCCAGGAACCCCAGAGGGCGGTGAAGGCCGTCTTCGAGGGCGGCGACTCCGACTCCAGCAGCGATAAGGAGCGCCGCAAGACCCTTCACGTCATCTAAGGGGGAGCCACAGATCCCACGTCCCGGAACACAGTGAAGACTCTGCGACGGGCAGTGGCCGCGGTGGCCCCCGCTCGGAGCCCGGCTCCCCACCACAAGTGGATGAGCATGGCAATCAGCTTCGACGCCTCTGACTGCCCGAAGAACATGGCAGGAGCAGGGGTACTCCCGCTGCTGGTGTCCCCGACAATCGCCAACGTGAAGGTCTTCCACGTGCTGATTGATGGCGGGGCAGGCCTCAACCTCATCTCCATGGCGGCCTTCCGAATGCTGCAACTGCCGATGTCCCGTCTCAAACCTTGGAGCCCGTTCTCGGGTGTCGGACCTGGGCAAATCCTCCCGTACGGTAACATACACCTCCCGGTGACCTTCAGGACCCCGGAAAACTACCGTACGGAGAGCGTTTTGTTCGACGTGGCAGACGTCGATCTCCCCTTCAACGCAATCATCGGAAGACCGGTGCTCTACAGGTTCATGGCCGTAGCCCACTACGGCTACCTTGTCCTGAAGATTTTGGCGCCTTCCAGCGTCCTCAGAATCAGAGGGGACCGCTCTGCTGCAGTGTCGACCTTGGAGTAGCTCCAGGCACTTGCAGTGGGGAGGGCTCCGGCTCCGGGATGCTCGAAGGAGAGTCGACCAGAACAGGGTCCGACGCAGCGGGCCTCCACTTCTGCACCCCGTGTGCAACCAGTCGGCGATGGCGTCCCAGTAAAGGTCGTCAGGATTGGTTCCGAGGCTGCCCAGACATCCCGCATCGCAGAGAACCTGGACAGCAAATAGGAACTCACGCTTGTCACCTTCCTCCGGGACAATGTCGATGTGTTTGCATGGCAACCATCACAAATGCTCGGGATCCCTAGGGAGGTGATTGAGCACCACCTGAAGATCTACCCTGATGCCCGACCGGTGCAACAGAAGCCCAGGAAACAGTCCATCGAGCGGTAGAACTTCATCCGTGAAGAAATCAAGAAGCTGCTCGATGCTGGTTTCATCCGGGAGGTCCACCACCCACGGTGGTTGGCTAATCCTGTTGTCGTCCCCAAGGCTGGCGGGAAACTCCGGATGTGCATCGACTACACCAACCTGAATAAGGCATGCCCAAAGGATCCATTCCCTCTTCCTAGGATAGATCAAATAGTAGACTCAACGTCAAGCTGTGATCTTCTGTGTTTCCTAGATGCGTATTCCGGTTTCCAGCAAATACCAATGTCTAGGGAAGACGAGGAACACACTGCTTTCATAACAGTATATGGCCTGTATTGTTATGTCTCCATGCCTTATGGACTCAAGAATGCTCTCCCCACCTTTGTACGTGCAATGCATAAGACATTTGGGGACCTCATTAGAGATCTGG
Source organism: Tuctoria greenei (assembly GCA_036927565.1). Lineage (NCBI taxonomy): Eukaryota > Viridiplantae > Streptophyta > Magnoliopsida > Poales > Poaceae > Tuctoria > Tuctoria greenei. Next base: position 9,368,500 of record JAYESD010000009.1, read on the forward strand.
TAGAAGTGTATGTCGATGACATTGTGGTAAAAATTAGAAACCGCACATCCTTATTAGACAACCTAGCCCAGGTCTTCAGCAAGCTGCGCACAACGCGCACAATGCTGAACCCAGACAAGTGCGTCTTTGGGGTTTCAACAGGGAAGCTCCTTGGTTTCTTGGTCTCACACCGAGGAATTGAAGCTAACCCAGAGAAGATCAAGGCGATAGAGCTGATGCAGCCTCCGGCCCGCATCAAGGATGTGCAGAAGCTTGTAGGGTGTTTGGCGGCCCTAAGCCGGTTCATCTCAAGACTGGTTGAGCGAGCGCTCCCCTTCTTCAAGATTCTACGGAAGTCAGGTCCCTTTTTTTGGACCGAGGAAGCGGAAGCGGCTTTCCAGGAACTCAAGAAGCACCTGATGACGCTCCCCATCATGGTGGCGCCGGAGCCCGGCGAACCACTCCTGCTCTACATCACCGCAACAATGGAGGTGGTCAGCATGGTCTTGGTTGCAGAGCGGTCGGAGCTGCTGCCGCAGCAAGCACCTGAGGGAGCCCCGGGGAGGAAGCTGAGCCTCAGGGCCTGCATCCAGCAGAGGACCCCCTTGTTGTGTGCTCCAGTGACCAAGAGCCCTTCGGGTCCCAGCCCCCGGAGGTCCGACCAGATCCTGTGGGCCACATTCCCCAGGATGCAGACACATCGCAAGGAGCTCAGAACCCTCCGGGGAGGGTTCGGACCTCCCAACGGCCTCTCTACTACATCAGTGAGGTCCTCCATGAAGAAAAAACAAGGTATCTGGAGGTACACAAACTGCTGTATGCAGTGCTCATAGAGTCAAGGAAGCTCCGGCATTACTTCCAGGCTCACTGGGTTTCAGTGGTGACCTCCTTCCCACTAAAAAACCGTGCTCCATAGCCCCAAATCAACTGGCAACATTGCCAAGTGGGCAGCAGAGCTGGCAGAGTTCGAGCTGGAGTTCCTACCTCGACATGCAGTCAAGAGCCAAGCACTGGCGGACTTCTTGGTAGAATGGACACCATCGCCAAGCAACCCAGGGGGCTCGGACGACGGAGAAACGGTGCCCAAGGCTCCAGTTTTCACCGAGCCCCCCTGGACGCTATACTTCGATGGCTCCTCGTGGAAGCAGGGGGCCGGGGCCGGGGTCCTGCTCCTTACCCCGACTGGGGAGCAGTTCAAGTACATGGTGCGCCTCGACTTCAAGGCGACAAACAACATGGCAGAATACGAAGCCCTAATCTTCGGGCTAAAGACTGCCCTGACTCTCAATGTCTGTCAACTTCTGGCTAAAGGTGATTCCCAGTTGATCATCAAGCAAGCCAAAGGGGAGTGCAGCTGCAATAATCCTTAGCTAACAGCATACCTGCTGCATGTCCAGAAGCTGGAAAAGGATTTTGAAGTCTTGGACCTGAGCCATATACCCTGAGCCGACAACTCAATCGCAGACGACCTGTCAACAAAGGCCTCCACAGGGGTCCCAGTGCCCGAAGGAGTCTTTGCAAGGACGTTACCGCGACCAACCGCCCGAGCGGCCGAACCGGGCGAAGGGGGCAAGCCCAGCACCTCGAAGCTGGCAGTCCTGGCAGCCCTGCTACCATGGAGCCCACCAAGGATCGTATGCACCACCGGGAGCTCCGAGCTACCGGGCACCAAGATCTAGAGGCTCAAGTAAGTCCCGATGCATGGATCTCGGAGGTCCGGGACTACTTGAAGGACAACATCCTTCCCGAAGAACATGCCCTGGCAGAAAGGATAGTTCGCATGGCTAAGAGGTACACGCTGGTGGAAGGGGATCTCTACCGGCGTGGCGCCAACGACATCCTGCTGCGTTGCATTACCCATGAGGAAGGTTGCGACTTGCTCGTAGAGATCCATGGAGGCAAGTGCGGGAACCACGCGTCATCGCGCACGCTGGTCAGTAAAGCCTTTCGGCACGGCTTTTACTGGCCGACAGCTCTCCAGGATGCCGCCGAGATGGTCAGGAGATGCAAGGCGTGCCAGTTCCATGCCAAGCAGATCCACACACCAGCTCAGGTGCTGCAGATGATCCCACCCTCATGGCCATTCGCTGTATGGGGGTTGGACATCCTGGGACCCTTTCCCAGAGCCGTCGGAGGATTTCGGCACCTCTACGTCGCAGTAGACAAGTTCACCAAGTGGCCAGAAGCCGCCCCAGTCGTCACCATCAACAAGCAGTCAGCAGTCAAACTCATCAAGTCGATCGTCTGCCGGTTCGGGGTCCCAAACAGAATCATCACAGATAACGAGACCCAGCTCACAAGTGCATAGTTCTAGGAATACTGCGAGGACCTTGGGATCCAAGTCTGTTATGCATCTGTCGCTCATTCAGAGAGCAATGGACAGGTCGAGAGGGCCAATGCAGATATCCTTAAGGGCCTTAACACTCGCACATTCTCACACCTTGAGAAACATGGTGCAAACTGGGTAGACGAGCTTCCGTGTGCATTGTGGGCTAGCTGGACATCAACCAGCCGGGCCACTGGGGAAACGCCTTTCTTCTTGTTGTACGGGGCAGAGGCCGTCCCCCCCCCCCCCCCCCCCAGAAATTACCAGGGGATCCCCCCGTGTCCGGGTGTACGACGAAGCCGCGTAGGACCAGCTCCGGCGTGAAGAAGTGGACCTCGTCGAAAAGGGACGAGTAAGAACAGCTCTCCGAAATGCACGGTACAGGCAGATGCTCCGGTGCTACCACCAGAGGACCGTGCGGAGTAGGGAGCTAAAGGTAGACGACCTGGTGCTGCGTCGCATACTCTCCCGGGAAGGGGCTAACAAACTCTCCCCCAGATGGGAGGGCCCATTCCGGGTTATGGAGGTATGCCGCCCTGGGTGTGTCCGCCTAGCTACAGAGGATGGAGAGGGACTGCCCAATCCCTGGAACATCGAGCACCTCCATAAGTTCTACCCCTAGATTAGTGTCAGGACAGTTTTCTTTCATTATAAAAGGTACATGGTGCCTAGGAACTATACTTAGGGTAACTAAGGCTACCGGGATGAGGCTCTGAGTGCACATTTCGCTTAGCCTGGTCCAGAACCCTAAGTAGGTGCACTCGACTTCCCTTGTCGCCCGAGCCGGGTCGTTCCCCTTGTAAAACCAGTCCCATCTTATGGGAAACCGCAATGAAAAGAATGTTGTCCTGCCCTGTATATGGTTTCTCATTCAAAAAATTATCTTTAATTTTTTATGATATTGTTGTACGTTCGCTGTAGCTCGTGATCTATCGTGGGCGCTGTCATTTTTCCCTGCTCTAGCAATAGTGGGAGCCTTGCTGCCTGGTTGCAGGTGGGGTTGATTGAGGTACCTGCAATGTGCCTGGGGCCTCGGATGTTCCCATACTCGGGTGTCTTTGTCTCCAGATGGTCTCCCCCAGGAAAAGCTTACGCCGAGCGGGAAGTCCATGGGCACAGCCTGCTTAGCCTGGTCCTGTACTCTAAGCATGTGCGCCCTGCCTCCCCAACGCTACAGCTGAGTAACTGGGGGCCAGATGGACCACCCTTAAGTAGTATGAATAACGAGCCCTAGGTGCAAACGCACTGAATTACCCTAGCCCCACGAGTCAGCCCAAGATCGTAAGTCAAGCGACACTAAAAAGGAGCAGGGAAACAATGACCAGCGGACAAAATTACTTCTCATGTTTTTTGATCTATATGCAGGTCTTCAAGGAGTTATCCCGGCGATAACCGTCAAAGTACCCACGAAGATGGTGGGAACCACCGGACCAAAGCTCCAGTGGCACCCCCGGGGGCCCGCCGTCGACCTTTTACCGAAGATGGTGGGCACCGCCGGACCAAGGCTCCAGTGGCACCCCCTGGGGCCCGCTGTCGACCTTTTACCAGAGATGGTGGGCACCGCCGGGCCGAAGCTCCGGTGGTACCCCCAGGGGGCCCGCCGTCGACATTTCGCAGAAGATGGTGGACACCGCCGGACCGAAGCTCTGGTGGTACCCCCAGGGGGCCCGCCGTCGACATTTCACAGAAGATGGTGGGCACCGCCGGAGCGAAGCTCCAGCGGCACCCCAAGGGGGCCCGCCGTCGACGTCGCTGCATACTCAGCTATGTCCCTGCGCATCCTAGGCTCCCCTGCAACCGTCCGCCCTAAGTCCTAAGTGTTGACGGGTGTGCCCACAACAACTGGCCACACGTGTCAGGGGGCCACACTCCGGGGGACGGTAGGTCCTGGAAGCTAAGGAACAACAAGCAACCAGAAGATATTGCTGGAAATAAAACCATGCTGAGTATAAGAGGCACCACAGGCAGATTTTTTGTTCCAAAATAAAAAGTTTGCCACCACAATAAACCACAGACAAAAGTTGAAAGAAACACAAAACATAAACAACGCACAGGTAGCCCTCAGCTGCTCCACTGGAACCTTGAGGTGATGAGCGCTACCGCATCCGAGACTTTAGACTTGGCGGCCTCTTCCCTCTCGGCGATGGGCCCCTTGAGGACCGGCTGTAGAGAGACGTTGGGGTACTAGCTCCGGTAGCATGTGCGTCGCCACCTCCTTCACCAGCATCCTCCCCTCTGCCTCCAGCTGGTTGTCGATGATGGCCCCCAGCGAACGCATCCTCGAGCTGGTGGAGTCAAGTGTTGGGAACACCTGGCTCACCTCCTGCGCTGGTTCCCCCACGCGCACCGGGCTGAAGCCGAGCGGCACCAGAGCCGAGTCGGCGCCGCCAAGGAACTCCCAGACCTTCCAGGCCTCAGCAGAGCGCGACGCCCGGAACTCCTGCACCTCCTGCTGGGCCGCCGCCAACGCCCGGGGGCCGCCGTCCAGGAGCCGCTTCTCCTTGTCCGCCAGCGCCCACTCGCGCTCGCTGACCTCCCTCTCGCGGCGGCTCAAGTCACCCTCCTTGATGGCGACATTGAACTCATGGTCCAGGAGGGCCTGGCGCTCGGCGAGTTGGGCTTGCTCTGCTTCAGCCAAGGCGGCATCCCGACGGTCTAGCTCGGCGGCGCGGACCCTCGCCCCTTCCTGCTGAAGGACGAGCCAGCGGGAGGTCGCCTCCACCTCAGCCTGCTTCGCCGCAAGCTCTTGCTCCCGTTCGGCAAGAGTAGCTTCCCGGCGAGACAACAGTTGCTGAAGGTCCTCGCAGGACTGGAGGCGGGAGCTGGCCTCAGTGTGGATAGTCGTGGCATCCACCTTCAGCTTCTGGGTGACTGCGTCCAGTTGAGCGATGAGCTCGCGCTCCTGCTCGAGGATCTTCATCTCCTCCCGAACAACCGCCTCCTGCTGAGCCGCTCGTCTCTTCGCCAGCTGGGTCCGAGCCTCCAGGGTCCTCGCCCATTCTCGGAGCCGTTCATCCTCGTCTTCAAGCTGCCCTTTCTCCCGGGCGAGGGCCGCCTGAGCCTGCCGAAATCCAGAGTAGGCCACGACCATGGCCTCAAACAGGGGGAGGGGCTCCATCGTAGCAGCGGGTCCCTGCCTCCCCACTTCTTCAATATCATCCTCCATTTGGAGGACCACTGGGGAGACAGGGAGAAGAGCTCCACCAATGGGAGAAGGCGGGGGGGGGGGGGGGGGGGGGTGGGGGTCACCGCCAGAAGCGGGCGCATCGCCCCCAAGGGCCCCCTCCCTTGCGGCGGCACCCGGGCGGCGGCGCCAACCAACGTAGCAGTGTCGGACGGTGTGGCGGCATCGGCCGGCATGGAGTAGCCGGTGGATGCGGAGTCGTTGGCGGGTGCGGCAACAGTCACCGGCGTGTGCGGCTGGGCTTCAGCAGCCGCTGTGGGGGTCTCAGGCACGGAGGCCCAAGGCACCCCGGCAGCAGCGGCCCGGTGCATCAGAGCGGAGCCTGAGGCGGCAGAGGAGCCCCGCGAGCCGGCTGGTGCTGCATACCCTCCAGCAGAAGGGCTCGCGGGCGGAGAAGGAGTAACTGTAGTGGTGCTGAAATCAAGCAAACCCGTATCATAAGAAAATGACAGGGTAAGCGCACAGCGAAGAGCACCCAAGATAAGATCTATGCCGACTTACCGGGGGATGTTGAAGTTCCACCACTTCCCGAAAGGGTTGGGGGGTTCGGACCCCGGAACTCGCGGCTGGGGCCGCTGAGTGTGCTGGGGGCCCCTGTGGTGGAGGAGTCGGTGACACCCCCGAAGTCGGGCGCTCCTCCGAATGGCGAGGGAATGTTGGGGTCCCGTCGGCGTTGAGGAGCCTCCCCCTCTTGCGCGTCGAGGACTCGGGCGCCAAAGTGGCGCCATCGGCGCCCCCTGACGACGAATGCGGTAGGGCACTAGCGTCCTGACGAGGAGCGGAGGGGGCCGGCGGCGGCGACCGGGCGTGCTTCCTGGGGCTCGGGTCCGACACCGGAATCGGCGCTTTCCCTTTTGCCTTGTCAACAGAGGCGCCATTGCCTCCCCATTGACAGTGCTGGGGCCCGCTTGAGGCATCGTCGCTTGAGGGATCTTTGTCGCTTGGGGGAGCCCCGCCCCCCTCAGCGTCGTCGACGATGTTGAACCCGAATGGGTCCCCGATCTGGCGTTGCGCCAGCCCAGACTCGTCGAGTGTCGGCATCGTCTTCAGCAGCTGCCTCCTCAGCTCGGAGTCTGAGCACAAGGAGCGGCAGGCCATCGGAAGAGTCAGCTCCTCGGGGGAAATGTTGTCGGGGCAGACCCGGGTCAGCATGTCGTGCAGCTACTGCTCGTCCAGGTTGGAGTCGGGGTCGGTCTCGAGCCGGGTGCAGTCTAATAGGCCGGTGAACATCCACGCCGGGCTAGTGCGGTGCTGGAGCGGAGCTATGCGGCGGGACATAAAGTCCCTCAGCACCATGGCAGACGACAACCCATGGTCTGCCAGCATATGGATCCTCTCCAGCACCGGGTTGAACACCTCCTCCAGCTCTGGGCGCTCCTCCCAGAATGACCGCTCGGAGTAGGGGATCCCGGTGGGGAGGCACATCCGGTCGTGGGCTTCAATCTTTGCAATCGTCCAATCCTCACGCCACTGCTCCCATCGTGCAGAGTTAAAGGAAGCAATGTACCTCGTGGGGACCTTGGTGCGATGCTGGAAGTAGTAGGCACCGAGGTGCTCCTTCGAGGTTTTACCGGTGGCCCTCAGTACAAAAAAGTACCTGAAGAGCTTCACCGACGGCATCACCCCCACGAACATCTCGCAGAGGTGAGCGAAGGCCGCCAGCATGGCGATCGAGTTCGGCGCGAGGTGGTGGAGTTGGAGGCCGAAGGTCTCCAGAAGCATAACTAGGAAGGCGGATGCAGGCGAGACAAAGCCGGCCAGCACGTACGACGAGAAAAGCACCATCTCCCCGGCGGAGAGGCTCAGCGGCAGCCTCCCGGGACGGAGCCACTTCTCTTGCTCAAGAGTGTGCCAGTCGAGAAGCCAGCGCATGGGGGCCAGGGCGGCAGACCTGGACAGCTGGAACTTGGGCAGGATGCTCACCATGAGGATCGAAGGAATAGGCTCTGGAAGGGGACATTGGGAGCTAGAGCGCAAGAACTGGGCTTGGGGCAAGAAGGCACGAGCGCAAGGATGCAGAAGCAGAAGAAAGGACCCTTAGGGGGGAAGGTCTCTTTTTATTCACCTCTGCAAGCCAACGGACGCATCGTGTGAATCGCCGCAGCCTCAGTAGAAGAGCAACAGACCCGCATAGGCGATGACATGAGGGCCCCGACCGCTCGACAAGGAAGGCGAACCGAGTGGCTAACTATGCGGGAGGTAACTCAGCGGTTTCTAAAAAGGCAAAAGCAGCGGAAGTGCAAGAGCCACCTTGGGAACTGCCGCAATTAACGCACAATTGAAGGCGGAAGTCATGTCACGCGGTGCCTGTCCAGTGCCTCAGCTTACCAAGAGGAGATGCGTCGCCACAACGGCAGGATTGTGCCGCCCGGGGAACTGCCCCGAATTGGAATCGAAAGAGTTGTGCGGGAAGATAAGAAAGAAGACCCCACCTGCGGTATCGACGACTCTCCCAAGGTGGGATCAGGGGCCACTATCAGTACCCCACAGACCGGGTACCCCCGTGCACAAGGAGAAAACGGCTAAGGACTCCGCCTCTACTTAAGAGGCCGAATCCGAGGCTGCCACATCATGGAAGGAAGGAACAGATCCTACCACTCCACCGGGGAGGGCTGCCGGGCTGCCGCGTGGCCGGCAGAACTGCACCCTCGCCTCCCCGCTGAGGCGGGCTCTGAGGCTGCCACATGGCCAATCGGAACCTCGGGGCCAGGCCCGCTTCCTCGCAGGGAAAGGCACCAGAACTACCACGTGGCCTGCAGGGCTGAGCCTCCACCCCTCCACAGGGGTGGGCTCCGGGTGCGCCACGTGGCCTGTATCGTCGAGTGCTCGACTTCCCACAGAGGCAGGCTCCGGTGCCACCACGTGGCGACGACCAACTCAGTGTGGTTGGACGCTGCAGTAAAGGAAGGCGTGTGCTGCTCGAACAAGCATTAAAGTATGCGCGCCTTTCCCAGGCGAAGCGGAGTCACGCATGCGTAAGTCAAGGCTCCAGTGTCCTTTCTTGTCCAAGTAGCCGGTACAGACCCACGCTGCAATACGGACGAATGGGCCGCAAGGACAAGATGGATGGGACGTGCACCACCATCACTACCAACTATGTGTAGCCCTGGCGCACGACGCGGCGGGATGGCGCATCGACGCTCCTGACAAGGGGAAGTAGATGGCATTTAATCTTAGATCTTGTATAGGATTTGGCTCTCCCCGGGACCACCTCTCGGGGCCTGGGGCCCACCTTGTGACTACAGAGTCCTTGGACTATAGAAGGACTCTGCAGATGACCTTCACAGGGGACCGGACAATCAGACTAAGACTCATTCACGCTCAAGCAAGGCAATACACAAACACTCCCGTGGACGTAGGGTGTTACGCTCCGGCGGCCCGAACCATGTAAACCATCTGTGTTCACCATCTCGTTGCACTCAGTCTCCTGGGACTAGCCCTCGTGAATCCAAAGAACCTCCGCGGGGTGCTCTCTAAGTAGGTCCGGGGGAAGTGTCGTTTAAGACCTTCGACAAATGCGCACGGACCAAACTGCAAAAGACCATTTCCTTTTTATTTTCATATATATTTCTCTGTGCAAAACTATGTGGACCAGGTCTATAGTGTTGTGGACCAAGAACTTAGGGTTGGTCTACGGTCCACGGTGGACCAAAGGGCCATACCCCTTCAGGGCGCCTAATCTAGGTCGTCCAACCGAGATCCAATTGCCCAGGGAGGATCCGGCGGGGAGGGGCGGCGCCGGAGGCCAGAGAGACGGCAGCTCCATGGCCGGCCTCGCCGGAAGATTGCCAGAACGGCGTCCGGTGGTGAAACCCGACAAGGATTTGCGGGAAAATGGAGAGTAGAGCGTGGGGAATCTCACCAAGGACGTCGCGCACGCAGAAATCGGCCGGAGGAAGTCTCGCGGCGGCGAGGTTTATGGCTTGGACTTCGGTGTCGTCGGGGAGGCGCTTGGAGCGTCAATTCGCGACCAGAAGAGGATAAACAGGGGCGGTGATACGTCGCGAGGCTCGGGAGTGGATTAGGGGAGATCGAGATGGCCCAAATTCGCAGAGCACCGAGCTCTGATTGGCGGCAATGGAGGCATGGCACGACTAGGGTTTGGGGATGGGGAAAATGGAGTGCGGGGCCAATATTTGTAGTGGGAATGCCTGCGAGGGGGTGGCAGTTGCCGAAGCTGGATGACGCGGGCGTGGTGCGGCGCATGCGTGCGTTGGCACGGTGAGGCGACGTGGGCGCGCGGCCACGGACGGGCGCCTCAGTTACGCGAGGAAGAAGGGGGCGCTGACGTGTGGGGTCCGCGCTGCAGAGAGAGAGGGAGGAGAGAGAGCAAAGGGTGCAGTTGGATGGGCGAGTGCATGTAGCGGAGGCGGTGCCATCGCACGGGCGTGGCTGGCGGCGGGCGCTAGGGTTGGGTAGGGAGGCTGGCACGTGGTTGGGCCGAGCTGAGCCGCGAGTATTGCGGGCCAAGCTAGGGAGAGATGAGAAAAGAGAGGGAGAGAGAGGTGGGAAGGGCATGGCTGGGCCTTGGGCCGGTGAGAGAAAAAGAAAGAAGGTAGGGAGAGATGGGCTTTGTGGGTTTAGCCCTGATATGGTGTTTTATTCATTTCCCTTTTTTTACTTCAACTTCAAATGAAATTTTCCAATGTATTTTGAAATTCCAATGGACACACAACTAATGCAGTTGTTCCAAATGATTTCTATAATAATATTATAATATTTTCTTCATGTATTTTTTTATTTCCAATAACAAAAAATAATTTTTATACAATCCTACACATTTTCTCTTCTTTTAATTATTTATTCATTATTTAATTATCATTATCATCTTATATAGTTAACCTTAGTTCTATTTTATTTATATTTTCTCAACCTCGAAAATGCGGGTGTGACAACTCTACCCCCCTTAAACGGTATCTCGCCCCGAGATTCTAAAATGTTGGAATGTAATGATCTATGTATTAATAAATCAACAAGTTACATTCTTCGCAAGTAATATATTTCTGATTCCATTTCTGATTTAGGTGTTAAACAATTTAATTTAAAACTTTCCAAGTTTTTAACGACACACAAATACAGAAGTGCAGCACGATGAATTTGTTTTAATTAGTTTTAAGAGAATATTTTATTATCACACAAATGTACACCTTATATTTTTTTTATTATATTCATTTATGGACCTTATTACCAATACCATTATAAGTTCAAACATAGTGTTACAAGGTTTGATAGGGCTACCTTTATCATTTTTTATACTTTATTTGAATTAAAACGTATTTTATCTAGTAATTGTAATTTATAAATTTTTGTACACCTAATCACTCAAGATAAAATATGCCTCATTGGTTTAGATTTAAAAAGTTATCATACGATACCATATATTATTTTATTTTCCTTTTACTTTTGTTCATATATTTTTATATTGAAATTGTCCATCTTTCCTAATGTGGGTTTGAACTTAAAATCTTACACTCAAATGCACTATTTTCACAAATACAAATTTTTTTTATTATTACTTATTTTACTTTAAAAAAACTACAGTTGTTACAAGATCTGGTAGGGCATTATTTGTTCTTTTCTTCATTTTATTTTAATTCAAACATGTTTCCAAACAATTTTAGTTATTATTCTTAACACATAAACACTCATGGTGGAAGCTGTATTATTTATTTACTTTAAGAATACTATTTATTTATTTTCTTTTATTCTCTATTTCATATTTCGAATTTGGTCGAAATTTCTAGTGTGGTTTTAATTATATAATCTTTCGATGTATGAACATTATGGATGTATACTGCTATTTTTTTTTGTTTGATTTGGGTGTTACAATCCCATCCCCTTACAAAAATTCTCGCCATCGAGATTCTGAGTTGATTAAAGAATTGGACTAGGTTTTCACCCATCGACAAGTTATTACTATTATTATTTTTGAAAATAATTTACTTCTTGTTTTATTTGTAATGATCTTCTAACACTTTTATAAGTTTAGGAGTGCACAGAGCTGAATACATAAAAACATTTGGTTTGTCCTAAATTGATTTAAGAAAACATCTATTACCACACACAAATTTACATCTTATTCTATTATCATCATTCTTACTATTGTTATTTTCTATGTAGAGTTCATTTTTAATGTTATTGTAATTTTTTCAAAGAGTGTTATGAGTCCTAATTGAATTTTTTGTCATGCTTTAATTTCATTTGAATTCAGACATATTCTTTAGAAATTAAAATTTGCATTTTTCATAGATAGGCAATTATGATGATATATGTTGATTTAGTTAGATTTAAAGCATTATCACACAACACACATTATTTTTATATTCTTCTACATTCTTATTCTTCTTATTATTATTATTATTATTTTGAACTTGGCTTAAATGTGCACTATGGTTTTAATTTTAAAGTCTTCCATTTCAAATGCATTGTCATTATTACTATATTCATTATTATTATTTCTCTTTCCATTTTATATAATTAGGGTCACGATCCCACCCACCTTACAAAGAATCTCGCTCTCGAGAATCAAGTGGGTCGGCTACCCCCCTTAAACAGTAAATGTTATAATTTTATTGTTGTTGTTATTATTAATCTATTGCAATACATCAATCAACGTGTTCTAATTCGCTGTGAAGAAGGCATGGACTTCACTTGCTAACCAAAGGGGACCTAAGCAAGTGATGTAAGGTAATCTCTAAGAGTCTTCTTCTTTTGTGTTGTCCTCCTATGTTGATCTTCACGTTCCTGTAGGTGGAGTCGAAGCTTCGTCTTCAGAACAAGGTCAAAGGAGTGTCTAAGAGGTCAATTCTAACTAATTTCACATGCCTAGAGTCAACATATAGCTCTGATACTACTTTGTTACACCCGGTTTTATTAAGCATAAAACCAGCTGCAAAATACATGTATGCCAGGATCAGTTTTACCATACATGTACGACAAAAAGTGATAAACAGTTATATATCGCATGCAAACAATATTTATACCTTCAAAAGAGTTTTGAAGTAGCAGCGGAAGAGGAAAAACTTTAGGGCAACCACAGGCAAATTGACTGGCAGCAACGCGACCTTCTAAGCACTGTCTTCAAAAGAAACTTGTCTTCATCGAATCACCTTTTCACTGAGCAGCATTTATAAAAAAAAACATACAACAAAGCAAGTGTGAGTACCATCTCGTGGCACTCAGCAAGTGTGGGAAATGAATGATATGAAGGCCAATAAAAAGGAAAGGCTGATAGTGGTTTAAGCACTATGCATTAAACCTACCCTTAGCTTTCATTAGCACCTACATCTAGGTGAATAATCCCAACCATGACAGAATAATAAATGAAGAATCAATACTAATGTTCATTCCCAACCATCATTCCAATCATCGACTAATTATGAATTCGACACCAAGCCGCTCTTGTCCGTGAGCACGACTGTCATGACAGTTTTCCAAATCTCTGCAGAGAATGTATCCTTTACCCACAAGCAGTGATTTCATCCCCTGTTGCCAGGTGGACTGAGTAAACCTCCCTGATGCCCGTGGCGGCCAACCACATTACACACTTCCTTTGGTGTGAGGCTAGGAGATCACTACATGGTCTTTATAAAGGTACTCCCGACTAGTAACCGGCCCTGTGAGGTTTCACCGCTCTGACTCCTAGAGTCCATTTTACCTCCGCCAGGAGAAGCCCCCTCTTGAGCCATGCGTATCACAAGGCAGATACGCTGAACCAATTCCCCGCACTGTCCAACTACCAGCACTAAATCGGGAGAGGCCTAATTAATTGACCAAGCTGCCCCATACTCAGTCTTGTGGCGATACTGCATAGCTTAGTGACTACTCCATAAACCGGTCCTTAGAATCTTGCAAGGTTCAATCCCCAAAACCCAGGTCTCGTGCGTACTGCACCATACCATTCAAACCAGCCTGCCATATTCCTATTTACTAAATTCCATTTCCAACATCATAATCATAATCATAATAATATGTCATAAGTAATAAATATGGTTAATGTTTTCCCACCCAACTATTATGCATGGCTAAGCGTAAATTAAATCCCGGATACCACTCTTCCATAGCCCAAGCGACAAGGTAATAAGGTAAAGCAACACGATATAGCATAGGATTCATATTAATTAGCATGCAACTAACTAAACCCTTAAATATGTGCAAGATGGTCAAGAGCACTTGCCTTATATTATTTAGCTGCTCAGTCTTCTTGATGGAACTCTTGATCTTTGGATTCTTTATGTCACTTCTGGATCTTGACACGAGTTTGTATAAGCTACAATCAAAAGAACATAAAAACAATTAAGAATAATACACCATACAACAAACAATACAAATATTAGGATTGAATATATTATGATTATGACTTAAATCAGGGTTATGAGTGATTTATTATTTTTCATAGATAAAGAAATGCATTTATCATATATTTTCCATTTTCTTATTATTTATTTATACACTAAAAACATTTTTAATGAATTTATCATAACCAAAATATATTTTATATGCATTTTATATTCAACGTAAAAGATTCTATAAATAATTTACCTACTATTTCTACATTTATTCTCTATTTTTCAGTATTTATTTATAGCTAAAAGTATTTTTATTAAATTTTTCTATGATCAAAATATATTTTATATGCATCTACAATTTTATTTCAGCCTAAAATGATTTATGATATATTTTTCTGCATTTTCTATATTTATTCTATGCACAAAATATATTTTTATGCAATTTAATTCTAAATACTGGTATTTTCAAATGAAATAGAAAATAATATGAAGTCTAAATTAAATTATATAAGGTCCAGGGCTGTTTTGGTATTTTTTTTTCCTAATAAAACAGAGGTTAAAAGTAATATTTTATAAAGTTTCAGGGGCCTCATAATTAATCCCTTGATTTAACCTAATTCTAGAGAAGTCCAGGGGCATATTAATAAAAATGAGGACCTATTCATAATTTCAGTAAAATGCGCGAGGACCAAACTGCAAAAGACTATTTCCTTTTTATTTTCTTATTTATTTCTCTGTGCAAAACTGTGTGGACCAGGTCTATAGTGTTGTGGACCAAGAACTTAGGGTTGGTCTACGGTCCCTGGTGGACCAAAGGGCCATACCCCTTCAGGGCGCCTAATCTAGGCCGTCCAACCCAGATCCGATTGCCCAGGGAGGATCCGGCGGGGAGGGGTGGCGCCGGAGACTAGAGAGACGGCGGCGCCATGGCCGGCCTCGCCGAAAGATCGCCAGAACGGCGTCCGGTGGTGAAACTCGACAAGGACTTGCGGGAAAATGGAGAGTAGAGCGTGGGGAATCTCACCAAGGACGTCGTGCACGCAGAAATCGGCCGGAGGAAGGCTCCCAGCGGCGAGGTTGACGGTTTGGTCTTCGTTGTCGTCGGGGAGGCGCTTGGAGCGTCAATTCGCGACCAGAAGAGGATCAACGGGGGCGGTGATACGTCGCGAGGCTCGGGAGCGGATCAGGGGAGATCGAGATGGCCCAAATTCGCAGAGCACTGAGCTCCGATCGGCAGCAATGGAGGCATGGCACGACTAGGGTTTGGGGATGGGGAAAATGGAGTGCGGGGCCAATATTTGTAGTGGGAACGCCTGCGAGGGGGTGGCAATTGCCGAAGCTGGATGATGCAGGCGTGGTGCGGCGCATGCGTGCGTTGGCACGGTGAGGCGACGTGGGCGCGCGGCCACGGACGGGCGCGTCGGTTACGCAAGGAAGAAGGGGGCGCTGATGTGTGAGGGTCGCGCTGCAGAGAGAGAGGGAGGGGAGAGAGAGCAAAGGGCGCGGTTGGTTAGGCGCGTGCACGTAGCGGAGGCGGCGCCATCGCACGAGCGTGGCTGGCGGCGGGCGCTAGGGATGGGTAGGGAGGCTGGCACACGGTTGGGCTGAGCTGGGCCGCGAGGCTTGCGGGCCAGGCTAGGGAGAGATGAGAAAAGAAAGGGAGAGAGAGGTGGGAAGGGCGTGGCTGGGCCTTGGGCCGGCTAGAGAAAAAGAAAGAAGGTAGGGAGAGATGGGCTTTGGGTTTAGGCCTGGTATGATGTTTTATTCATTTCTTTTTTTATTTCAACTTCAAATGAAATTTTCCAATGTATTTTGAAATTCCAATGCACACACAACTAATGCAGTTGTTCCAAATGATTTCTATAATAATATTATAATATTTTCTTCATGTGTTTTTTTATTTCCAATAACAAAAAATAATTTTGATACAATCCTACACATTTTCTCTTCTTTTAATTATTTCTTCATTATTTAATTATTATTATCATCTTATATAGTTAACCTTAGTTCTATTTTATTTATATTTTCACAACCTCGAAAATGCGGGTGTGACAGCACTCCATGCCGAGCGCCGCGCCCTGCCACGGCTGCTCACCTGGCCCCTCCCTGCGTCCGCCCCAGCAGCGCGCCCACGGTCGAGCCTTGCCGCCCACCTCGCGCCGCTCCGCCCTGCTCGTCGCCCGCGTCCGCACCCTGCTCGTTCCTATCGGGAGCAGCCACCGCCGCCATGCAGGGCTTCCCCATCGGCAACCCCCATCCGCAGCAGCTTCAGGCCACAATGCTCGCCATCGAGCAGGCCTGCTTCCTCATCCAGCTGCACATGAATCCATCTGAAGCGGAGAAAGTGATAAGTTCGTTGCATTCGTCTCTGATGCCCTATCAAGCATGCTGATTCATTCTTGAGACATCCCAAGTGCCAAATGCAAGATTCCAAGTGCAATTGGAGATGCGGTAACCAGGAAATGAGAAATACTTGCAGATGACAACAGAAGAAGCTTAATACTATATTGCTTGAACTACGTTATGGAACATGCAAGTTTCCCTGATGGCTATGTACAGTCGGAAGTTTCTGCAATTGCAGCTAGATTATGGAAAAGAGGCTGGGTTGAGTTTCCAGATCAGGATAAAGCAACCATCTTCTTTGAGGTTGAACAGTCCATTCGGGGTATCCATGGCCCTAATAGACAGTTTGCTACGATCAACTTCTTGGAAAACTTAGATTTCAGAGTTTTTCCCGTTGATTGGTCCTGCTATGGGTCTGCCTAAGACGAACAATACGAATGGTCAATTGAATTGCACTTTCTGAAGGATTTCTATTGCTGTGCTCAAGCTGTTGTGTTTAACACTGCGGACATAATTGTGAATTCAAATGTGTCTATACCCGAGGAAAGAGCATGTTCAGCAGCAGTACGCCTCATGTTTCAGATATTAGGCTGGAATTTCAAGCATACTATGGAGCATGATAATTCAGATGCTAAGATAAATTCTGGCTTGAGGATTGATACAATGAATCTGAAGAAATTTGAACATTTGCTGGTAACACCAGGATCAATGTGGAGAGAGATTCTAATATCAAGCTCTGTGTTTCCTAATGATAATGGAGATGCACAGGTTAAACACCTTATGCCAATGTTTGCTGCTGCTGTTTTGTGGATTGAACCTCCTGATTCTATTGCAGCATCAATTAGAAATGGTGGAAGTGAATGTGAGTTCATAGATGATTGCCATGTGCTGCTTTCAGTGGCATCTTTGACTACCACTTCACTTTTGATAACCTACTTAAGTCAATAAGGCATTATAGACGAATTAACCTGCTTTCTGCTTTGACATCAGAAGTTGTCAAGTCAGTTCTGGATCATTAGAGTGAAGAGGAAACATGGGGTTCACATGCTCTTGATGTATTATTAGAAACATGGAATGTTATTCTGGGGGGCGTAGATGCCAATAAAAGTCCTATCTCAGCTGATGGCAGCACTTATGTCTCATTGATAAAAGAACTTACCACTGAAAGTGAGCAAATAGTTGCTGCAGATGTTGAGTCAGCAGCAACTTGAGTTGCTAGGAAGCGGTTAGGCACAGTCTAGGTTGTCTGAATTGATTCTTGTATTAGCATCTATGAACTCTACTGTAAACGGCCCAAGTCCAGTAGACCTTGTATTGCTATAGAGTTAAATCGGTTATGATCTCTCTTGACCTTCACTTTTAAGAGTATCCATTCTTGTAGTGTATTAGAATTCTGGTGTATGAATTATTAAATTACATTATTTGTATATGTGCATAATCATATCGCTAAATGATGTGATGAGATTGACGAGGAGTACGACTCGGAGGAGAAGGGCTAGCGTGGACCCCGCAACTAGAACAAGATCTGCTCAAGCAGCACCCGAGCACAAGACTTGCTAAGCAACAGTTAAGGCGAGGAAGAAACAATAACGATGAGAAGCTTCGCTGAGATGATCAAGTGCTAACTTATTGATATTTGCACTAGCCGCAACCTAAGGCACGCCTCGGTTTGCATTTAAGTTATTAATATATTTCACTTTTATAATCTATATGATGACAATTGTGCATTAAGTCTAGGGATGTATGATACTCCACCTGCATGACCCAAGAATCTTTGGAGTCTAGTTAGAATAGCACTTTACATAATTTCAACTGTTATATTAAAGTTGGGGAATATGGATGAAAGAAAGATGAGGAAAGGAATGAGATGTAATAGTTAACCTGAGACAGGGCAGGAAGGTAGGAAGTGGAAGAGCGGAGATCTGTGTGCATAGTCCTGCCTGTGTCGATTGAGGACCGTATCGTGTGCAGCCCCGCTGGACAAATTTGAATATGTACCAGATGCATACTGGCTCTAGTTGACCCAACAAACTGATGTAACTTGTTAACCTAGGTATTGAGGCATACCCCACCGTCTTAGACATCACCATACACGTCATGAGGAGAGCAGAGATCACTGCGGCATATGTCGTCATGTGAATCTTGCTGCCGGGACGGTGAGACCGGTTCAATGCTTGGGTGTCTTGTGAAAGGTGGCCATACATGACGTCAACAGAATTGTTTGATCCCCTCTTTCAGACAGGCATGTATGTCGTGCATGTTGGGTGTATCTTGATTCAAATCATCGTCGCTCGCGGAAGGGAGCATACTTGTTCACTGTGCTATGACATAGTAACAACTGGAACTGGGTGGAACCTGTTGTATGGTTAAGCAACTTGGTTGAAGTAGTTGATAGGAGAACTAAAATTATGATTCTAAGCAACTTCACCTGTTATTATAAAACGAAAGCAAGGATCTACTAATAGTGAACATTTACTTAATTCAGTTTAAATTCAAGTCTTACGTTCCCTGCATATAGAGTTACATGCTTAGATGAGACGGTTAAGTCTTGCTGAGTCTTGTGCTCATGGTTGCATTTATACGAGTTTTGCAGATATATAGTTTTGACGGGTTTTTAGGCTTTGCCCTCGTCAGGGTATATAGCCAATCGATGCTTTGGACGTCGCTGCTTGTTTCTGTTATGCTAGAGTGGAGTATCCGTAGGCTGGATACAACTGGTACTGCTGTAGTGTAGGTTCAAGAGAATAGTATGAAGACTTCCGCTTATGTAAGATATTTTGTATAAAATTCTATGATTAATGTAAGTTGCTCATTTATGTTATGAGTTCTTCGTTCTTTTCTGTGTTGTGCTATTGGGTGTCACATCGCACGACACCACCAAATGTGATGCCTGGTTTGTTTGGATCCCGGTCCTCACAGATCTAAGCAGGCATGGTTATTGGATTGAGTTGGAAGATATGGTGGTTTTGCTTGCCTTGTATCTAAGGACTGGTTCATGCGAGAATAAGTCAGGACTACAGTTCCATTACAAGGCCAAGTATGGGTGCGGTTTAGCTGATTAATTAGTGTTGCTAATATCATTTGGATCATTAGGAAGGCTCGAGGAATGGGAGTCAGATTGGATTTGCAATAGTGGTGGGACTACTCTGGGATCCGAACGGCACAAGAGGGGGCTCTTGGTTGGATGTGCTCAATTGGAGGCACCACCACCGGTGAAACCTCAGTAGGTTCGAGCATGCTGGTAATCACTTTGTAAAAGCTATTTTGTGATATCTTGGACATACACCTAAGATAGTGTATTTGGCATGATGGAGGTTTACTTTAAGTCATCGACGGGTGATGAAATCACAAACTTGTGAGTAAAGCAGTACAACCTCTGCAGAGTGTTAAAAACTATCATGATAGCCGTGCTCCCAGTTATGAGCATATGGATGACCTACATGATTAGAGGGAACTTGGGATTTGGGATGGTTTGGTTTGGTTTTGGTTACGGATTGTGTTGTGATAAATGGTCATGGTTGATGATGATGGTAAGAATCTGGTATATGGATGGATAAATATTGATGGATGTGATATGACAGTAAATGATGGTGTTAGACTCATAATTGATAATTATTTGGAATATGATGAGATTATTCACATAGACATTGTAGGATGTTTTTTATATGTTTCAAATGTACTTTTTAGCAAACAACCATTATTTATTATCATTCTTTGTTTAAGCTACATGTCCTATTTTCCCACACTTGCTGAGTACGACATGTGCTCACCCTTGCATTTCCTCACAACAGTTTCAGGTCATGTTTGGGAGTACCACGAGAATAATGTTGAGTTCTAGGTTGTGTGCTGCCATCGACTTCCTGTGGATGTGTTTGGAGCCGTGCTATCTCATTTCCTTAGTTTAGATTATTTTCGCTGTAATAGTATCATTAGTAATGATCATTAGAGTTTGTAATTTGGAGAACTATTTGAGTATTGTAATAAAAGTACCTACTTGCTAGTTTGTGTCGTGGTAATTTTTTATATAGTTTGTGGTTTTGTCGTGTATGTGTGATCAATGTCCTGAGCACACATATGTGTTCACTTGGTTCGTTTTTCGGAATCGAGTGTCACAAATTTGTATCAGAGCCATAGATTGACCGTAGATCCATTGATAAATTTGAACCTAGATCCATCGATGACATGTTTCTTGGTTATCCATCTCATACTAGAGGCTACCGTGTGCTTTTACTTGACACTAACAAAACTGTGGAGACTTGTGAAGTGTCTTTTGATGAAGCTATCCCAGGTACTAGCTCAAACATTGCAGGTTCAGATCCATGTCTACAGGGGGAGAGCATTTTTGTTGAAGATGAGGAAGAAGTGGAGATGCTGCCCGAAAATTCAGCAGCTAATGACATTGTTCGAGCTCCTGATTTTGATTCACAGCCGGCACCGACGACCACCATTGCTAGTCCATATCCTCCTCAAGTCAAAAGCTCATCAATTTGTGATGAACATGAAGAAGAAGAAGCTTGTGAAGTGTCCACTCCCCTCCGCGTTACCAAAATTCATCCTCCACAACAGATTATTGGAAGCTTGCACGAACGAGTTACACGGTCCAGGTTTTGTGATCCAAACTCTCATGCTCATTCTGCTTTTGTTGCTTCTTTTGAACCCAAAGATATATCACACGCACTCACTAATGAATCTTGGATTGTTGCCATGCAAGAAGTGTTAGAAAATTTTGAAAGAAATAATGTTTGGAAACTTGTACCTCCACCTCAAGGTCACACTTTAATTGGAACTAAATGGGTGTTTAAAAATAAACAAAGTGAGGATGGGGTTGTGGTTTGGAATAAGGCTAGGTTGGTTGCTCAAGGTTTCACTCAAGTTGAAGGTCTAGATTTTGATGAAAGTTTTGCTCCTGTTGCTAGATTAGAAGCCATAAGAATTTTGTTATCTTTTGCTGCATCTAAAGGTTTTAAGCTATATCAAATAGATGTTAAAAGTGCTTTTATCAATGGCTACAGAGATGGGAGGTTTATGTCAAACAACCACCGGGTTTTGAAAATTCAGATTTTCCTAATCATGTTTACAAACTGTCCAAAGCCTTGTACGGTCTCGAACAAGCCCCTAGAGCATGGTATGATAGGTTAAAAATATTCTTACTTGAAAAGGGGTTTACCATGGGCAAGGTTGATAAAACTCTTTTTGTGCTCAAGCATGACAATGACTCATTATTCGTTCAAGTGTATGTGGATGATATTATCTTTGGTTGTGCTTCTCACGATCTCGTGTCCAAGTTTTCAGCTATGATGAGTTCAGAATTTGAGATGAGTATGATGGGAGAACTCACGTACTTTTTGGGGCTGCAAATCAAGCAAGCCAAGGAGGGTACCTTTGTGCATCAAACGAAGTATACAAAAGACCTCCTAAGGCGCTTCAACATGGACAAAAGCAATCCTCCTCGGACACCAATGGGAACAGCAACAACACTTGAACTTGATGAAGATGGTGAACCCGTGGATCAAAAAGAATATAGAAGCATGATCGGATCACTTTTGTACCTCACGGCATCAAGTCCGGACATACAATTCAGCGTATGTCTTTGTGCACAGTTTCAAGCTTCCCCACATGCTTCACATCGTCAAGCCATCAAAAATATTCTCAGGTACTTACATGTAACTCAAGAATTTAGCATTTTTCTTCCTTCTTCCTCAACCGTTACTTTGAAAGCTTTTTCCGATACTGATTTTGGAGGTTGTAGGATTGATAGGAAAAGTACTTCCGGTGCTTGTCATTTTCTTGGTAATTCACTTGTTGCATGGTCATCTAGAAAACAAAGTTCAGTTGCACAATCCACCGCTGAATCTGAATATGTAGCTGCTGCTAGCGCTTGTTCACATATTCTTTGGATTGTTCAAACACTTAAGGACTATGGGATTGCTCTAGATAGTGTTCCACTGTTTTGTGATAACACTGTGCCATTTGCATTGCTAAAAATCATGTGCAACATTCTAGAACTAAGCACATTGACATTAGGTATCACTTTCTCCATGATAATGTTGAAAAAGGAAACATTGTGCTTCACCATGTAGATACCGAACAACAATTGGCTGACATTTTTACAAAACCTTTGGATTTCACTTGTTTTTGTTACATTCGTAGAGAAATAGGGGTTATGCATCCTCATGGATTAAATTGAGGGGGAGTTTTGAAACTTGGGAAGTCTATGTGTGAATCTGAACTAAAATAATATGAGCATAATATTTCATACATATATGACTTGTGATCCCTTTTACATGTTGAAAGTTCTTACTACATTACTCATGGTATACATTTTATAGTTTTTGCCATGACTAGTAATTGGAATAATTACTTACACTAAATCGACTCATGATCGAACTTTCTTGCTATTTTGAACTTGTTGCATGTTCACAAATGTTGTTAATCATAAAGAATTAATCAAGTAATCAACTCACATGTTGAGTTTTTATGAACAAATTTAAATTCAGAAAAGATCAAGAGAATATGCATGCATCACACTTCTTCTTTTGAGATGGCTTATCATTGCACTTAGATATGAACTTGGAAGAAGTTGTGTATGACTAAAACCATGTCCTTATGCTTCTGATTGTCAAAAGACATAGGCTTGGCTTGTTTGGTTAGAATAAGGAAGATGCGCATAAAATCTCTTGCAAATATCATATGATCTAAATTTGTGCCTTGAAAAATAATAAAATGCAGCAACAAGTGTCATGCTTTCAGCTATTGAAATAGTTAAGTTTGTGAGATCATGACTTGCTTAAATTGGAAATTACATTTGATCTCTAGCATGGCTTACACTACTTTATGTATCTCATTGTTGAGATAGTGTAAGTTACTTGATAGTATGACTTGGATAAGCTTTGTTTTATATGTATATGTTATAATATGCTCATAACAATTAAAATTTCTCTTTTGAACCTTGCTGAATACATTGTCAAAGGGGGAGAGATAATATGGTGAATTATGCAAGGGGGAGAAATATGTATAGGGGGAGAAATTTATTTCTACCTCATTTGATTTTCAAAAAGGGGGAAAATTGTTCTCAAAACTTTTCGTGTCAATGTTCGAATTTTAAATGGTGCTGCCAATGCATTCATCAAGGGGGAGATTGTGAGACCTATGTGTGTTGAATACATTGGCTTTGACAATAAAAGTTTTGAATGCTGCAATAACATATTTTTGGCAAGGTCCGACTCTAGCTCCGAGCTTCTGCAAGGTTCGACAATAGGTCTGACTTTCTTTGTCTAGGTCCGACATGTTTATGGGTAGCTCCGGTGAGCTTTGTCTTTAGCTCCGGCATGTCTTTGATAGCTCTGACATGTCTTTGTTAAGCTCCGATATGTTTTGCTAGGTCCGACTTATGTTGGTTAGCTCCGACATGTTTTTCTAGCTCCGGCTTTTGGGTTGACTAGTTTTGACTAGCTTTGATAAGCTCTGGCGCTAGGCTGGACTAGTTTTGGTAAGCTCGGATGCTAGGTACGACTAGCTTTGGTAAGCTCCAGCGCTAGGTCCTGCTAGTTTTGGTAAGCTCCGGCTCAAGGTCCGGTTAGTTTTGACAAGGTCCGGAGCTAGTTTGTGATGGTTCTGCTTTTACTTTGAATTGTTTCGAACCTTCTTTACATTGTTGAAGTTTGCTTAGTATTCTTTTACTAAGTTTTTGGTGCGTTTTGGTTGATATGGCTGATATCGTTTTGCTATGCTTTGCAACATGCTTATGTGAGGTGCTCACGTAAGGTGTTGTGTTCAGAACTGACTTGAGTCAAGTCGAGGACTTGGGCTCGTACGGATTGGTTGTTTGTTCATGTGCAGGTGTTGCTTGAGTTCAAGTCATGGGGGGTTTAGGGTTTAGGGAGGAGATGAGGTTCCAACAACGAAATTCAGGAGGAATTGTGGTTGAGAGGGTCAGGAGGTCGCGCAGGATGATTGAATCAAGGGTAGTGCATATGAATGTTACTGGACATCGAAGGAATATGTTTGCATGTATGCATGTGGTGCATGACGTGGAAACATGGTTCCGAACATGGTTTATGGATGGTAATATCTGGTTGGAAGGATCGGATCGTATCGGTTGATGACTTTGGCTGCGGCGGAGTCGGTTATGGCTTGGTATGGGAAGTATCGAGTTGGTTATGATAGGATTTTGTGTGGGTCACGAATTTGAGTTGTTTTAGGAATGCGGCATACGTTCTTAAGGTGTTTGGAAGTCTTAAGATTGCTTCTATATGCGTATAGAAAAATCCTAAGCAGTTATGGAAAGTTTCGATTCGTGAACGAAGTAGGATTAGAGTCCTGATTTGAGTTGAGTTGACTTTCGAGCTGGTTATTTAAGCAAGGGAGGCCATAGCTCGTGGTGCACGACTTTGGGTCTGTTCTTCTTGTGTTCTATTGAATAAAATTCATAGTTTGAATGAACTTTTGTGCCTTGTTCGTCCGACTTGTTCCAGACAAGTTTTACTCGTCGAGTTTCTGGACAGCACTATCTTTTGTTGGTGGTTTTATCATAACTCGAGTTTTACGGATCCAATTGATGTGGTTCTTTTTGGGTTGTATTCACAACTTGATTATATATCATCTGTCAAAATTTCATGGTCCTTGGATTTGTGGTTTCTTATCTACATGAGTTTCTTTGCAGCGTTCCAGAACTATTTTTCTCGGGTAGGACAGATTGACCTTTGTTCAATCTTTCGATCATAACTTGAGTTTCTCTCGACGGATTTGAGTGATTCTTCTTGTGTTTTCTTCATGAATTGATTCTATATGATATATATCACTTTTGTCACGGTGAAACACGTTTAGATTAGTCTCACACACGATTTCTTTAACAGATCGTTTTTCTGCCGAAGGGGTTGGAATTTAATTGTTTCCGCTGTGTAAGATTTTTTTAAATCTACCATTCACCCCCCTCTAGTAGCTTTTCACGTGCTCTTCGATCCTACATACACTCTGTAACTCACTCATGCAGGAGTCATGCAGTCCTAATGCAGGCGGGTCTGCTTGAGGTACCTGCAGTGTACGAGGGGTTCTTCTGGCCCCTCTCATCATTAGGGCCCCGTGACACCAGAAGGTTCCCCAGGAAAGGCCTGTGCCGAGCAGGAGGTCCAGGGGGTGTAAACTGCTTAGCCTGGTCCTGTACTCTAAGCGTACACACCCTACCTCCCAGCGCTACAGCCAAGTACTGGAGCCAGAAAGCTCACACCCTGAGGACGATAGGAGCCGAGCCCCGGAGCACCAACACACCGAATTACCCAGGCCCCGTGAGTCAGCCCAGGACAGTAACGCATGACAGAGCTAAGGGAGAGCTACAGGTAAACCAATGAGCAAACTAGTCCACCTAGCTTCTATCATATGTGCAGAACAACCCGCCCCAGCACCTCCCAAGGGGCCTGCCGTCGACGACTCTATGATGATAGTGGACGACGCCTGAGCATCTAGCTCCAGCACCCCCCAAGGGGCCTGCCGTCAACGTCTCTACGACGATGGTGGACGACGCCGGAGCATCCAGCTCCGGCACCCCCGAAGGGTCCTGCCATCAACGTCTCCACGACGATGGTGGACGACACCAAAGCATCCAGCTCCGGCACCACCCAAGGGGCCTGCCGTCGATTACTCTACGACGATGGTGGACGACGCTGGAGCTTCCATCTCTGACACCCCCAGGGGCCTACTGTCGACGTCTCCACGATGATGGTGGACGACGCTGGAGCATCCAGCTCCGGCACCACACAAGGGGCCTGCCGCTGACGTCCCAGAACGTCAACGATAGCACCAAGTGCAGATAAGTGAGTAAACTATCCTGCCCTGCTCTTGTGGCTAACAGGGTTCTCTTGTGATAGCCTGTAAACTAGGGACTTGCCATTGACGTCCCCACAATGATGGTGGGCGATACTGGAGCATCCAGTTCCGGCACCACCCAAGGGCCTTGCCGTCGACGACTCTACGACGATGGTGGACGACGCTGGAGCATCTAGCTCCGACACCCCCCAAGAGGCCTACCGTCGACGTCTCCACGATGATGGTGGACGACACCAGAGCATCCAACTCTTCCACCTCCCAAGGGGCCTGCCGTCGACGTTCCAGAACATCAACACTAGCACCAAGCGTGGATAAGGGCCTGTCATCGATGTTCCCACGACGATGGTGGGCGATGCCAGAGCATCTTGCTTCAGCACCACCCAAGGTGCATGCCGTCGATGACTCTACGACGATGATGGACGACGCCGGAGCATCCAGCTCCGGCACCTCCCAAGGGGCCTGCTGTCGATGTCCCAGAACGTCAACAACAGCACCAAGCACAAATAAGTGAGTAATCTCTCATTCCTCGCACTTGTTGCTAACAGGTTTCCCTTGCGATAGCCTGTATAACAGAGGCCTGCCGTCAATGACTTTGCAATGACAGTGGGCGATGCCAGAGCTCCCAGCTCCAGCACCTCCCAAGGGGCCTGCCATCGACGACTCTATAATGATGGTGGACGACACCGGAGCATTCAGCTCTGGCACCTCCCAAGGGGCCTGCCGTCAACGTCCCAGAACGTCAACGACAGCACCAAGCGAGGATAAGTGAGTAAACTCTCCTGCCTCGCACTTGTTGCTAATAGGGTTCCTTTGCGATAGCCTATATACCAGGGGCCCGATGTCGATGACTGCAACGATGGTGGATGACGCCGGAGCACCCAACTTCGGCACCTCCCAAGGGGCCTACCATCGAGGACTTAACGACGATGGTGGGCGATGCTGGAGCGCCCAGCTACGGCACCTCCCAAGGGGCCTGCCGTCGACAACTCGACGATGATGGTGGGTGATGCCAGAGTGCCCAACTCTGGCACCTCCCAAGGGGCATTTTGTCGACGACTCTATGACGATGGTTGACAATGTCGGAGCATCCAGCTCCGGCAAATGGTGGCGCTGCGACACTCCAACTCCCCCACTCCAATGGCGGCCAGTTCAAGACATTTTGCGATCAAGTGGTAGATGTGCTTAGCCAACTAACCACATCTACCATGGGGCCTCTAAGGGAATTCCACATGCAGAAAATCAACGGATGACACTTCGGCTATATCAATTGTGCAAACCGTTGGTCCTGAGAAGACAACAAGCTCAACAAAGGTTCTACAAACCCTTACGCAGCTAAGGACTCAGAACAACAGTTGAGAAGCACAGTGACAATGCAAGAAGCCAAACATAAATTCGAATTCATTAAGGAATTCTTAACAGGGGGGTGAACCCCGGATATAAAAACAAGCTACCAGCCTCAACCCTAACTGAACTGCGCTACGACATGTTTGGCGGGTTCCTTAACCTCCGCCGCTGCCGTCACCTCGCGTTCCTAAACAGGGCCTCCAAAAACTAGCTCCAATGGCAGATCAGGGTATCAGCTCCGGTAGCACACCAAGACATGGGATGCCACCGTCTCCACAGCCGCCCTACCCTCGGCCTCTGGACGCTGAGCCAGCTGACGCTCCCGTAGATCGAGCTCCCGGCCCCAGCGCTCTGCTGTGTGCTCCCAGGCTTGGACGTCAAGATCATGCAGGAGGAGTTCCTGATGCTCAACTAGGTGTTCCACCTGATCCCATGCCAAATTGCTCTCCTGGAGCTCAAGGTCTTCGAGGCGGGACTGTAGCCTGTCCCGACCGGCCTCAGCCTGGGCCATCATCGCTTGCGCCGCCACCTCTTGATCAGTGATAGCAGCCTCCCTCTTGGCAATGGTGGCCTCTTGGCGACTCAAGGCCTTTCGATCGGCAGCAAGAGCGCACAGGCGTGTATCAGCAGCGTCGTTGGCTGCCTTGGCGTCGACCAGAATCTTCTGGGTCAAGGCATCTGAGGCCCTCACCATGCGGTGCCTCACCTCCAGTTCCTTGCTCTCCCTATGGTACTTCACCTTTGCCTCGGCGATCCTGGAGCTCAGGAGATCCTCCCAGCCTCGGAGGCACTTGCCCTCAGCACGGAGCTTCTCCCACTCCACAGCAAGAGCCTCCTGCGCCTGGTGGAGGTTGCATTGCACCTGAAGGATGCTGGATTACGTCAAGTCCATGACATCGGAGAGGTAATCCGGCTGCGCCGAAGTCAGGGAATGTCATCAGGTGATCATCTCGGGGACGTCTTCCTCCCGTAGCGGTGAAGGCAAGGCCACAAACACTGGGGATTTTGCCCCCGGTGACTGAGCAAGAGTTGCGGTGCCACCTGAAACAGCAGGGCCATTATCACTCAGAGACCCACCTGCTAAATGAGCAGCAGTGGAGGTCAGACCTTCAGCTCCTGGAGTCGGCTCCAACATGACCTCTGCCACGACGGCCGGAGGTTCCTCTTGCGTGAAGACTGGGAGTGCCTCTGTCTGGTGCGACAGCTGGAGGTACCTCTGGTGCGACACCTGGATATGCAGCCAGAGAGTCTTCACTACCCACGCCGGGCACAAACGCCGGAGCAGCACTCCCGTGAACAAGCTTGGCAGGCTGCCCCGCCAGCACAACCGTACCATCCTCAGCCGCCTTCAAAGCGCTTCGGGGCACTACCCCCAGCGGTAAGGGCCTCACAACAGCTGATGTAGCCCTGCAAATCAAGATCAAGCCCTGACCAATCAACATAGGAAGGCGAGATAATAGAGCAAGCATTGGCAAGAATGCCTTACCGACGTTGTCGACTGTTGGAGTCGGCAGATCTCCTGACACTACTAAAGTGTTGAAGGAGTTTGTAGTTCGGTGTGGGCGCGCGGAGACTCAAGAAGGTGAATCACGATTGGACACGAGAGACACAGTGGTTTACGTGGTTCGGGCCGCCTGAGCGTAATACCCTACTCCACGGGTGTGTGGTGTTGTATTAGTTTATGTATGAAAGCTCACGTCAATGCGTGTGTGCCTGAGAGCGTTCGAGAGCCTTCCTCCGTGTATCGTCGGTCTGTCCTTTTATAGTACAAGGACAAACCGTTACAAGTTAGCCTGGCCCGACATGTGGCCCCGGCGGTTACTAGTATTGATACACGATTAATTGTTGTTAATAACCCTGTAACAGGCTCCGACAGTGCCGTTACAGGTGTTAAGATTGTCCGATTAATTTTCATTAACATGGAATTAATGACAATTAATCGGGTCTTGAAGTCCGCGGCTATCCTTTGAAGATCCGGAGTCGTTACAATGTCTTCCGGAGGTTTGAGGCGGCCAGCTCCGACGTTTGGACACGTGGTAGCTCCGGAGCTTGCTTGTGGGAAGCGGCAAGCTCCGAGGTGGCCTGGCACGTGTCAGGTCCGGAGCTTCTCTCGGTCAGGGGTTAAGTCCGGAGGTGCCGTTTCGGTACCTAGCCCGGAGCTTCACCCTTGTGGGTAGTAGCTCCGGTCTGGCAGTACACGTGGCAACCTAGGGGTTAACCATGTTGGAGAAGCAGGTCCGGTTATGTCTGACAAGTGGGCCTCCGAGGGTCTTCAATTTGAGTAGACGTCCTTCCCTTGAGATCTTTGCAACCTCAGGGGGTGTACGGTTTTTAGGGTACCGACAGTGGCCCCCTGGACCTACCTCCGGGGAAAGTCACCGGGGTGAAGTCATTCCGTCGGAGGTGGGTCCATACTCGCGACTCTTGAACTGGGTCTTCAAGGGTCTTCGGAGGTGCCGTTGGCGGGGCTTTACGGCTAAATCCCGACGCGTGGCGCACCTCAGGCGGCAGATAAAATCTTTGACGTGCGGATCTCTCGCAATTGAAGGTCGCCGGTTCCCGATACGAAAACCATATCGGTTCCGCGCGCCTTGTCAGGTTGCCGCCTTTGGGTTTCCCGCCTCATGATGACAACTGTTCGCCTGGGTAAGAGCCTCGACTTGATCGTCAGGGTGGTCCCGGGCCCTCTTATCATCGGCAGGGTTGAATTCTTGAGTAGTATCCTTGACTCCCCTGCAGTTTCCATCCAAGCGTTGCGAGGGCTTACTTAAGAAGGAAAGCGCACCGTCGGGAGTTCTTTACGCTTCCCATCTGTTCTTGCGCTCAAACTCCCAACTCGTACTTTGCTCCTCTTCTCTTGCCTAGCTGTGCTGCGATGGAGTTGGGTCTGCGTGAGAGTCGCTTGAAGACTGACAGCGATCTGAAGAAGGTCTGGGCCCTCATGGGGTGGTCTTCGGACTTCTTCAACCGCTCGGTCCGCGCCGGCGGAGAGCTCCCCTTTGAAAAGGAGCACGCTGGCGAGATGGTGTACTTTTCCTCGTACGCCATGGTGGGGCTGATCCCACCGTTTTCTTCTTTCTTCTTGATGCTGCTGGACTTCTATGGTCTGCAGCTGTACCACCTTGGCCCTCACTCCATTCTCCTTGTGTCTATCTTTGTCCACTTCTGCGAGATGTGGGTGGCCATCCCTCCCTGCATCGAGCTCTTCCGAACCTTCTTCACCGTCCAAACCACCGGCCGAAGCGATGAGTATCTTGGCTTCTACTACTTCGTGAAGCGCAAGAAGTGCCCATTCAAGTACCTCCGGTCATTCCCTTCCGGGAAGTGGGATGACTGGAAGAAAGATTGGATAGTCGTCCGGGTGGAGGAGCATGAGCGGTTGGAGCTGCCAGACGGTCTGCCCGGCATTGACACGTCGGTATGGAGCAAAGTTCCGGTGCTGGCGGAAGCTTTCGACCCTGTCCTGACCAGGATCCGCCGATGTGTGGAGGGAGGATTGACTCCCCAGGCGGTGTTCTGCAACTTCCTGTCCAACAGGTGGGCGCCGCTGAAGAGGAGGGAGAAGCTCGCCTGGGCCCTCAACAGCGTGATGGACGAGGACCGGGTTGAGACCGGGTTGAAGTCCAGCATGGTGGGGAAGACCTTGGAGTTTCACCTCAAGAAATTCCAGCACGGCATCGACGTTGACGGAGATTACTTGACTCCGCCGCCGGCCTTCCTCCCTCTGAACGTGGAAGTTGAGTTCAGCAGGGAGCTCCGGCGGACGATGCCCGCGCTTGACGACCTGGGTGTCGTCGAGAGAAGATCAACCACCCGGTTGGCGATCCCCGGGTTGTCCGAAGACGGCTCCGCCCCTGTCCCACAGCCAAGAGCTGAGGTTATCGGCAAGGGCAAGGAGCTGGCGGAGGAGCCGGAGAGCCGGAAGAGGAAGCTGCGACATGCTGACGGAAGGTCCATCGGGCCTGCCACTTCCCCCCCGGTTCCCCCTCCTCAGGAAGGAAGATCTTCCGCCGCCGTGGCGACTGTCCCTGTGGTGGGGTCCTTCCGGAACGTTACTGTTCCGGCGGTGGGATCCTCCCGGAGTGCGACTGTCCCCGTGGTGGATCCCTCCCGTGGTGCTAGCTCCGGGCGCGCGACTCCGACATCTGGAGCGATGAGGGCCTCCAGGTCCAGGAGTTCCTCCCGATCAGGGAGAGCTCCGACCCGGGAAACGCCCGCGGCTGTGGCAAGTCCGGGAGTCCTCCCGGAGCTCCTACGCCGATCGTGGCCAGCCCGGATCGTCTGGGAAAGAGGTTCCGCGCAAGCTGGTGCGGGAGCCTCCCAAGGTAATTTTTCTTTTTTACCTCGATTAACTTTTTAATTGTAGCATCTGTTTGCTCAATTTCTTCGTTCTTCATCTGCAGCGTTCCCAAGAAGGGGAGTGAAGCTCCGCCCTCAGCCACAGTGTCTGAGGCTGCGAGGGCTTCTGCTCCAGTCCCGGTGCCGCCCCAAGCGGAGGCTGCGACAGCTCCGGCGCCGGCTGTCGTGGTCATGGACCTCGACTCGTCTCCAGAAGTTCCCGTGGTAGCGCCGGACCACGGGAATGAAGATGCTCCAGCGGCACCCGTCCCAGAAGTGGAAGCTCCGGGTCCTGGTGCTGCAGTAGTAGAAGCTCCGGCTGTTGAGTCGGAGGAAATAGCAGTCCTGGCTTCGGAGCCGGAAAGTGCTGAAGCCCCGGCGATTGAGCCGGAGGTGGCTGAAGCCCCGGCATGCGAGCCGGAAGTCGAAGTAGTTCCGGCAGTTGAGCCGGTTACTTCCGAAGCTCCGGCCGCAGAGCCGGTGATTGTTGGAGCGCCGGCCGCAGAGCCGGCGGCTGAAGAGGCGAGGGAGCTTGAGCCTCCCTCAGAAGAGGTGTCCCGGCCGGAGCCAGTAGCGGCTCCTGCTCCGGAGGCGACGACGTCGATGGTACCTGTAGCAGAGCCAGAGTGCCTGAACGAAGTCGCCGGCCCCCAGCCTGAGGGGGCAAATGAAGACTTGGTGGCGGGACCTCCTTCGATGGCGACTGAGGCTGTCTCGGAGGAAGGCCCTAGCGCTTTGGAAGCTCAGGGTTCCACTCTCGTAGAGTGGGACCCAATTTTTGTATGTGAAGACCCGCGGGAACCAACGGAAGAGATCCCAGAAGGTCCGGAGCCCATCTCACTGTCGATGTCCATCGACAACGCCTGCTCCAGTCTACGTCAGGTCCAACTGGCCTTCTTCCACGACAGCAAGGCTCTTGAAGAGGAGCGCCAAACCCTTAGGCGGTGGCGTAATCGGCTCCACTTCGAGACTAAGCTGACGCAGTCGAGGCTTACGGATGACAAGGAGTGGATCAAGCGGGAGAAGATCCGCCTGGAGCTCTGGGATAAGCTGCTGGACGAGAGGGAGAGCATGACTCACGCCCTCGATGCTCAATCCCGGGAGTTCCACGACCAAGCTAAGGCTGCTAACGACGCGGCCAATGCTCGGTTTGATCAGCTCGAGGCCATCAGCACCGCACTCATCAAGCGCCGAGAGGCACTTGAAGGGAGGGAAAGACGGCTCGAGGACGAGGAGCAAAAACTCCTAGAGCTACGGGATGACGTCTTGCGACGGGAAGAAGAGCTCGCCGAGAAAACAGCTCTGGCGGACAAGGGCCTCAAGGAGCGCGCTAAGAAATTGGAAGAGCGCTGCCTCGAGGAAGAGGAGAAGACCTGGGTGCGGGGGCAGGAACTCTACGAATACGAGTGTGCCCTTGTCGCCCGGGAGAAGAAAGTGGAGGCTAGGGAGAAGGACCTGGTCGACCGCCGGAACAAGATCCACCTCCGGGAGGAGGAGCTCGGAATACTTGAGAAGCGGGTTGCTGCGAAGATCCAGCAAAACGCCAAAGAAGTTGAGCGCCTCGCCCGCGAGAATTCGGAGCTGACGGCGGCCCGGAGATCCCTGGAAGAGATAAAGAACTTGAGGAAGGCGGACTCCCTGCAGATTTGGGAGTTCCTGGGCAAGGCCGATGACGCGCTGACGCCGATGGGTTTCAGCCCCGTGCACCCGGATGATCCGGAGCCGGAGCCGGACCTTGCATTGCAAGCGTTGAGCACCGCAGGCAGCAAGCTCTCCAAGGTGGGTGACGTCATCGCGGACCAGCTGGAGGTCGAGGGGCAATCCCTGGCTAGGAACGTCACAGAATATGTGTTGACGTGCTACACCAGCCGGAACCCTAGATTTCCTTTGGACCCGGTGCTTGAAGGCCCCGTCGAAGGAGAATGCGAAGCTACCCGAGCCTGCGTGTCGGAGGTCGCCCAGAAGGTCGCCGAGTTCTTCCATAGGGTCTAGGACCGTCTCTTTTAGCCTTTACTTGTATCTTCTCTTCTTCCTCAATTTTGTAATCCCTTGTCCCCAGATGTAATCTCCGGTCTTCAGATGAAATGAAATCCCCAATTTTTTGCGAATTTCATTTTTTTTGTCTTCAACATCTTTGTCTTCACTTGGCCCCCTGGTAGATGTGCACAATTTGATTGTGGACATGTACCAAAAGGATGTTGAGTTTTGTTGAAGACGAATTTGCTTCGAACTTGTGGAATTTAGGTCCGAAGTTTTTGATAGTGAAGGTCCCCTGAAGTTGTCGGAGCTTAGAAGCTCCGGCACTGTCCATCGCTGGAGCTTAGTAGCTCTGGCAATAGCCTCTATCAACACGTTGAGCGTAGTTAATACTCCAAGGTGTCGGAGCTTAGCAGCTCCGGCAATGACCTTTGCCACACTTGGTTTGTTGGCAACAGACTCCAGTGACGGGGTCTTCTCACCATCTTTTAGTCAACGCCGACGGTTGACGCCTTGGTGGGAGTCGGAGCTTGGTTAGCTCCGGTTTTTCTCCATCAACGTAGGGTTCATTTTTCCTGCACACTTAAGCCAAGAAAAATAGTAAAATTCGTTCCTTGTCTATAACTTCGTCGCGGCTTACAATTCTCAAGAAAATTTTAAGTTGAACACGATTTTTAATACGACTGGATGAATTGTCTTTCCTTTTAGATCCAACTGTCCATGGACCCACCTTACTTTGGCCTGCCGGGATGTAGGTAGAGTGGCGTACTTAGGGTGCTTGACCAGGCTAAGTCGATAGCGCACTCTGGCCCTAGAATGGCTTGGCGGCTTTCAGGCGAGTTGGCCACAAACGATATTTAAATCCAAAAAATCTGACAATTCAACTCGAATCGTATGTAAACCGGTCAAACTAGAACTTCTTAAGAATTGCACGTTTCTGTTATAGACAAGAAATAGAAAAATAAAAATGTCGAGCCTATGCAAAAATGAATGCACGTGGAGTCTATTTCACATGAAGATGTCTTTCATTATAGGTCCGGGGTACAGGGGAAACAAGTACACTCTTAGGGTACGGAACCAGGCTAAGTGTGTTTGGTTTCTCGTTTGACCCAGGGTAGTTAGCCACACTTTTAGTCCGGAGACTGTGTCAAGTGTTGCATGAGCTTTTCAAACCTTTCGGGAAAGGTCCGGCTGCTCTCCCGGAGGAACTACCCGACTCTGTACAATGACTCTATAACATACATTTCAAGTTACTTAAGACTCACCTCCGTGGAATTAAGTGTAGAACTTACGGAGGTGCTCGATGTTCCAAGGATTTGGGAGAGGTGTCCCATCCTCGGTAGCCAAGCGAACGCTTCCGGGACGGGATACTTTGATCACTCGAAAGGGCCCTTCTCAGCCGGGGGAGAGTTTGTTTTGCCCTTCTCTGGATAGTATTCTCCGTAGCACCAGATCGCCTTCCTTGAGCTGTCGGTTGTGTACATGCCGCTGGTGATAGCGCCGTAGAGCTTGGCGGTATCGGGCATTCCGAACAGCTGCTTGGCACCTTCCCTCCTCGAGGAGGTCTAGGTCTTCGCGCCGGAGCTGGTCCTGCGCGGCTTCGTCGAAGGTCCGGACTCGGAGGGAACCCAAGGTGATTTCCGGAGGAAGGATCGCTTCAGCTCCGTACACCAGAAAGAAGGGTGTTTCTCCGGTTGCCCGACTTGGAGAAGTCCTGTTGGCCCATAGAGTGGGCGGAAGCTCTTCGATCCAATTGGCTCCGTGCTTTTTCAAGCGCTCATAAGTGCGTGTTTTGAGTCCTTTAAGGATCTCAGCATTTGCTCTCTCGGCTTGTCCATTGCTGGCAGGATGAGCTACGGAAGCATAGCAAACTTGTATGCCGAGGTCTTCGCAATATCCTTGAAATGCGGAGCTTGTGAATTGAGTCCCATTATTAGTGATGATCTTATTTGGGACTCCGAATCTGCTCACGATGGATTGTAGAAAATTGATTGCAGATTGTTTGTTGATCGTCACAACGGGAGTTGCTTCCGGCCACTTGGTGAACTTGTCGATGGCGACGTACAGGAACTTGTAACCTCCGACGGCTCTAGGGAAGGGTCCCAAGATGTCCATCCCCCACACAGCGAAAGGCCATGTGGGAGGTATCATTTGTAAGGACTGAGCAGGTGTATGAATTTGCTTTGCATGAAATTGGCATGCTTTGCATTTCTTCACCAGCTCAGTGGCATCCTGGAGCGCTGTAGGCCAGTAGAAGCCGTGCCGAAAGGCTTTTCCGACCAGCGTGCGGGAAGATGCGTGGTTCCCACACTCGCCTCCATGGATTTCTGCGAGGAGCTCGCAGCCTTCTTCCCTTGTGATGCACCGCTTTAGGATGCCGTTGGCACCGCGCCGGTAGAGATCCCCTTCTACCAACGTGTATCTTTTAGCCAATCTGACTACCCGATCAGCGGATACATCATCGTCAGGAAGGATGTTGTCTTTCAAGTAGCTCCAGATCTCCGAGATCCATGCATCGGAACTGACTTGAGCATTTGAGTCTTGCGTGCTGGGTTGCTCGGAGCTTCCGGCAGCACCTACGACCCTTGATGGCTGCCATGGTAACAGGGCCATCGGGACCGTCAGCTTCGGGATGCTGATCTCGCCCCCTTCGTTCAGTTCGGCAGGCTGAACTGTGGGTTTTGACAACCTCCGGACAAAGGTTCCACCAGGAGCCGGAGCTCCAGTTGACGCCTTGGTCGAGAGTTCGTCATCTTCAGCGTTGTGAGCACGCTGAACATGGTGAAGTTCTAGGACTTTGAAGTCCTTCTGAAGCCTCTGGACTTCAAGGAGGTAAGCATCCAGCTGGAGATTATTGCAGGAGCATTCACCCTTCACCTGCTTGATGACGAGTTGTGAATCTCCTTTGACCAGCAATTGCTTGACACCGTATGATAGTGCCACCTTTAATCCATAGATGAGTGCTTCATACTCCGCCATGTTGTTGGTTGCCTTGAAGTCAAGGTGTACCATGTATTTCACCTTCTCCCCAGTTGGTGCAAGGAGAAGGATTCCAGCTCCGGCTCCCTGCTTCTGCATGGAGCCGTCGAAGTAAAGGGTCCAGTGAGGCTTAGTGAAGGTTGGAACTTGAGGTTCCGTCTTCTGCTCGCTGGGGCCCCCAGGGTTTAATGGAGAGGGAGTCCATTCTGCCACAAAATCTGCCAACGCTTGACTCTTGATTGCTTGTCTCGGAATGAATTCAAGATCGAACTCAGCCAATTCCGCTGCCCACTTTGCAATATTCCCAGTTGAATTGGGATTGTGCAGGATCGCTCTAAGTGGATATGAGGTCACCACCGAGACTTTGTGAGCTTGGAAATAGTGTCGAAGCTTCCTTGAGGCAATAAGAACTGCATAAAGCAGTTTATGCACCTCTAGGTATCGAGTCTTGGCATCATGTAACACTTCACTGATGAAGTATACCGGGCGTTGAATGGTCCGGACCCTCCCGGAGGGGTCCGGAGCTTCCTCTTCATTGATCCGGACCCTCTCGGAGGGGTCCAGACTCTCTTCGGGGACCTCCGGGTTCTGGGTGGAGGAACCCGGAGCTTCTTCAGAAATGACCTGGACCCTCTTGGAGGGGTCCGGGTCCTCTGAAGTGGCTTCTTGTGGGTTTGAGTCTAGGAGCTGGGACCCAGACCCGTTTTCAGGAACCTCCGGACCCTCCTGAAGGGGTCTGGATTCCTGAGTATTGGGTAGTTCCGGTCTCTCCGCAACCAGAACCATACTGATGACTTCGTCAGTAGCTGAAATATAAAGCAACAAAGGCTCACCAGGGTTCGGAGCTACCAGGACTGGTAGGGTGGTGAGGAACTGTTTCAGCTCCTGGAATGCCTTCTCTGCTTCTTCAGACCATTGGAATGGTCCGGACTTCCTCAGTAACTTGAAGAAGGGAAGTGCTCTTTCCGCCAGTCTTGAATTGAACCGGCTGAGAGCTGCTAGACATCCAGTTAATTTTTGGACGTCTTTGATGCGGGTTGGTGGCCGCATGTCTTCAATGGCTTTTATCTTCGCTGGATTAGCCTCTATGCCCCGGTGACTTACCAGGAAACCAAGAAGCTTTCCGGAACTAACCCCGAAGACGCACTTGTCTGGGTTTAGCTTCGTGCGGATGGCCCGCAGCTTGTCGAAGACAGCCTGCAAGGTGTCCAAGAGGGACTCCTTGTTCTTGACTTTGACCACGATGTCATCGACGTACACTTCCACTATGTCTCTGATGAGTTCTTCGAAAGTTTTGTACATAGCTCGTACAAAAGTTGAAGCTGCATTCTTGAGACCAAACGGCATGGTTGTGTAACAATACAATCCATCCACTGTGATGAATGAAGTATGCTCTTCATCCTCTCTAGACATCCTGATTTGATGATATCCAGAATATGCGTCTAGAAAACACAGTAACTCGCACCCGGAGGTGGAATCCACTATCTGATATATTCTAGGTAGTGGGAATGGATCTTTTGGACATGCCTTATTCAATGTGGTGTAGTCGATGCACATCCGAAGTTTCCCGCCGGCCTTGGGCACAACGACTGGGTTCGCCAGCCATTTTGGATGGAAGACTTCTCGGATAAATCCGGCTTCGAGCAACTTCTTCACTTCTTGTCGGATGAAGTTCTGTCGCTCTACAGATTGCTTCCGAGGTTTCTGATGCACAGGCCGAGCATCGGGGTAAATCTTCAGATTGTGCTCAATCACTTCCCTGGGGATCCCAGGCATTTGTGACGGTTGCCAAGCAAATACGTCAACGTTAGCCCGGAGGAAAGTGATGAGCGCGAGTTCCTATTTGTCATTCAACCCACCCGATATGCGGGTGGTTTGAGTGACATCGGAACCAATTTGGACGACTTTGACGGGGATGTCGGTGTCGCCGCTTGGCTGCACACGGGGAGCAGAGGTTGAGCCTCGTTGTCGAATGCTCGGAGGTTTTGGAGCTTGCCCCTGTCTAGAGTCCTCCTCTTGCGCAGTGGTGAGTGCATGGAGCTCCTCCAGAGCAGTTACTCCGGCGGTGCGATCTCCACGAATTCGGAGAACGCCTGCTGGTGTTGGCATCTTCAACACCAAGTATCCATAATGAGCAGCTGCCATAAATTTGTATAGGGCAGGTCTACCCAAGATGGCGTTGAATGGTAAGTTGATCTGAGCAACGTCGAAGACCAACTTCTCGGTGCGGTACTTATCCCGTGTCCCGAAGGTAACGGGGAGAATTATAGCTCCGAGTGGGATAATGGCCCCCGGACCTACTCCGGAGTATGGTCGAGAGGGCTGAAGATCCGAAGGTCGAAGCTGAAGTTTGGTAAAAGCTTCAAAGCTTATAAGGTTCAGCCCCGAACCTCCATCCACCATAACATGATGGAGCTGGATGTTGTTGATGGTGGGAGATACCATAAAGGGTAATTGGCCAGCTCCGACCATGCTTTGAGGACAATCTGAAGCATCAAAAGTGATGGGTGTGTCCATCCACTTTCGATGTGGCTCCGGTCTAGCTGTAGGAGCTACAGCAGCCATATCCCGCCGCATAGTCTTGATGACACGACGAGAAGTGATGTCCCATGATCCACCAAAGATGGTGTTCATGGTTTTCTGACGCTCGTTGTCGGATACGTCGGAGTCATCGTCGACGGAGGTGTAGACGGCTTTCAGGACCTTTTTGGGGTCCTGAAACCCTAACTCCTCTTCAGCTGGAGCTTCGTCAACCTTCTGTTTTCCCTCCCTCTGTCGGAAAGGAGACCCTTCCCGGCGCTTGTTGTAGCGCTCGGCAAGGTTTTGGACCTCCCGGCAGTCTTCCAGCCTGTGGCTGCCCGTTTTGTGAATGGGGCACCACATTTTGGATTTTCCGCCGTCTTCGGAAGACGGTCGAGGTCGCTTCTCGGGGCGTGGCCCCCGGCCACCAGGAGTTGCAGTGGCTGCAACGTTGGATGTGCCGGCCGACGACTTCTTCTTGCCGTTGGTCTTCTTTTTCTTCTTGCCACTCCCGGAGGTAGCGGCTTCTTCTTTGGAGGATTTTTTGTGATCCTCCAAGGCTGGCTTGGAGTGCATTTCACGGCCCTCCGCAGCTCTGGCACATTTGTCTGCCAAGCTGAAGAGCTCCGTGACGCTGGTGATCTCTTTGATCGCCAGCTTCTCCAACATCTTCTTGTCTCGTACACCCTTTCTGAATGCCACAATGACAGAAGCGCTTGAGATAGAAGGGATTGTGTTGCGTACTTGAGAGAACCTCTGAATGAATGACCGCAAAGATTCTCCCCCTTTTTGCACGACCGCAAAAAGGTCTAGTTCAGTGCCCGGTCGGGTGTATGAACTCCCGAAGTTGGCAGTGAACTGACGGCATAGCTCCTCCCAATTGTCGATAGAGTTGGGTGGAAGGCTCATAAACCAGGACCTGGCGGTCCCAGTTAAGGCCACTGGAAAGTAGTTGGCCATTACGGTCTCGTTTCCTCCAGCTGCTAAGATTGCAGTGGAATATATCTGCAGAAATTCTATGGGGTTGACAGTCCCGTCGAATTTTTCTGGCAAGTGTGGCCGGAACTTCTGTGGCCATCTAACCATGTGCAGGTGCATGGCTAGGGCGGAACAGCCTCCTCCTACTCCTTCCAGAGTAGAAAGGTCTTGAGCATCCCGTCTTTCTCGAGCTTGCTCGATATGGACACGGCCATCCTGTTGGCGGTATCGGCGATCAAGCTCCGCCCGGAGGTCATGTGTCGAAAGCCGAGATACCGTATGGGTGCGTCGTGCCCCAGAGGGCAACGACGTCACTTGCCGTGACGCAGCTCGTCTTCGGTTGTTGGAGACATGCGGACCAAGTCTTCCAGACAACGTCCGTCGCTGCGACGGGGCTCGCCCTGAAGGAGGAGGACCCTGGTTGTTGAGGCGTTCGGCCGCTGCTGCGACCAAATTCTCAACATCAGCCCTCCATTGCTCCATGGCATCTTGAGATGCATCCGGAGGTGGTGGTCGCTGGAGAAGAGCACGCGCTGCATGGAGCGCGTGTTCTGGGTTGTCATGACTTGCCGGCGCAGTATGTGACGCCGGCGCACCATCATGTTGCCCGGCACGTTTTGCCGGAGAAGATGGTGGTGGTGGGAGTGTGACTCCCGCTGGTGCTGAGGCTCCTGCTGGTGGCTGCATGTTGGAGGGATTGCCCCCGACAGCCTGAGCAGCAGGTTGCCCGTTGGATGATCCAGCCGCAGAATTCACCATTCTTGAAAAACTCAGGCACCCCTACCTGGCGCGCCAACTGTCGACTGTTGGAGTCGGCAGATCTCCTGACACTACTAAAGTGTTGAAGGAGTTTGTAGTTCGGTGTGGGCGCGCGGAGACTCAAGAAGGTGAATCACGATTGGACACGAGAGACACAGTGGTTTACGTGGTTCGGGCCGCCTGAGCGTAATACCCTACTCCACGGGTGTGTGGTGTTGTATTAGTTTATGTATGAAAGCTCACGTCAATGCGTGTGTGCCTGAGAGCGTTCGAGAGCCTTCCTCCGTGTATCGTCGGTCTGTCCTTTTATAGTACAAGGACAAACCGTTACAAGTTAGCCTGGCCCGACATGTGGCCCCGGCGGTTACTAGTATTGATACACGATTAATTGTTGTTAGTAACCCTGTAACGGGCTCCAACAGTGCCGTTACAGGTGTTAAGATTGGCCGATTAATTGTCATTAACATGGAATTCATGACAATTAATCGGGTCTTGAAGTCCGCGGCTATCCTTTGAAGATCCGGAGTCATTACAATGTCTTCCGGAGGTTTGAGGCGGCCAGCTCCGACGTTTGGACACGTGGCAGCTCTGGAGCTTGCTTGTGGGAAGCGGGAAGCTCCGAGGTGGCCTGGCACGTGTTAGGTCCGGAACTTCTCTCGGTCAGGGGTTAAGTCCGGAGGTGCCGTTTCGGTACCTAGCCCGGAGCTTCACCCTTGTGGGTAGTAGCTCCGGTCTGGCAGTACACGTGGCAACCTAGGGGTTAACTATGTTGGAGAAGCAGGTCTGGTTATGTCTGACAAGTGGGCCTCCGAGGGTCTTCAATTTGAGTAGACGTCCTTCCCTTGAGATCTTTGCAACCTCAGGGGGTGTAAGGTTTTTAGGGTACCGACAGACGTCCCAAGAAGCTCCAGTGAGCCTCCACTTTCGGCGACCCTGAAGCTGTAGGCCCTGGCGATGGCATAACAGGCGAGGCCATCTCGGCAGGGCCTCCACCAAAACCACCATCGGTGCCGCCGCCCTGTGCCAGTGTGCTTCCACCAACCCCAACAGAGCCACCTCCTGAGCTGCTGATAACGTTGGCTCGAGGCCTTTTTGCCTGAGGCTCCATAGGTGTGATGGTGCCGGAGCCCCCTGTGGCACCCTGGACCGCACATGTGACGGGGATGCTGGATGACATGCCGACCGCCGACTTCGGTGGAGCCGCCGCTTGACAGAACGAACCTCCCCCTGAAGAACTGCCGACGCCTAGTACTGAAGAGGGGCGTGCCAGTGGACGCTGACTTGGAGCCAAGGCCACCTGCGGCAACGCCCTCGGTGGCGACCGAGGGTGTTTCTCCTTCTTGACATGGACCTCTAGGGCCTTCCCCTTGCCTACATCGGGGACTGGTGCCTTCCCCTTACCTACGTCAGGGTCCGGCGCCT
The DNA here is from genome assembly GCA_036927565.1 of Tuctoria greenei. Classification (NCBI taxonomy): domain Eukaryota; kingdom Viridiplantae; phylum Streptophyta; class Magnoliopsida; order Poales; family Poaceae; genus Tuctoria; species Tuctoria greenei. Next base: position 9,410,759 of record JAYESD010000009.1, read on the forward strand.
TTCCCTTCCCCCCAACAGCAGGCGCCTCCTCTACCCTGGAGGCTTAAGAGCCTGAAGATGGTGCGGACTCCTCTGAAGAGTCGACTATGGCCAGACCCTGACTCTCATCACTAACCTGTCGCGGCGCAAGCCAATCATGTCTAGGTTGGGCATCTCTTTCAGAAACTTCGTGCGAAGGTCCCGATCCGTGCAAAGCAGTGAGCAAGCCTGTGGAAGGTTGAAGACGTCGTCCGACAGCAGGTCGTCGCACGCCTTGGACATTACTTCAAACACCTCCTGCGGGGTCGTCTCCATGTCGCGACCCCTCAGCAACCTAGTACCGTTTTGGAGCCCGAAGTAGAGCCATGCAGGGCAGCAACAGTGCTGGAGAGGGGCCAGACAGCGATGAACAAAGCCGGCCATCATCGACAGCTCCGACAGGACATGGTCCACCAGGAATCAGATCCTCTTCATCACCGGCGTGTACACTGCCTCAAGCTCTGGGCGTTCCTCCCAGGCCGCTTTCCTAATCGCCAACCAGCCAGTGGGCAGGACCATGCGATCGTGGGTGTCGGTATGAACGACCACCAAGTCGCTCCTCCAGCCGGGCCACTTCGTCGAGGAGAGCGGAGTAATGTACTTGAAGGGGTTGTTGGCCCGATGCTGGAAGCAGAAGCCGCCGAGGGAGTTGGTTTTGTTCTTCTTCCAGGTCCGTCTGAGCATGAAAAACTGCCGGAACTCCGGCACGCATGGGTACACCCCGACGAACATCTCGCAGAAATGCAAGAACACCACCACCACCACTAGAGAGTTCGGCGACAGGTGATGAAGCTGGAGCCCAAGGACTTCCATGAGTGTCACCAGGAAGGAGGAAACAAGAGGGAAAAACCCATAGTATGCGTATGCCTAGAAGAAGACGATCTTTTTTTCCCCCAACTCTAGTGGCAAGGAGTCGGGACGGACCATATCCCGTTGTTCCTTGTCCTACTAGCTGAAAAGTCGCCTCACGGTTGAGACATCCTCCATCCAGGAAGGAGGCAGAGCTGAGTCCATTGGAGCAGGGGTCGAGAACCTCAAGGATGGTCAGACACTCGAATCTTTTCATTTTGGAATTGATAAGCACAATAGCCATAGTCGTAGGGTCAATCCCTAGACCAGGCATAACCATAAATGGCGATGAGAGAAAAGCTATTTCTTTCTGCCAGCCTACTTCACAAATCCATCTTTGTCTATCATGCTCACTCTCGGTTTGGTCTTACTTCTAGTTTTTGTAGCAGTAATAGCCCAATGGCTTCTAGTTGTTTTTTTACCCTTCTGGGCTCTTTTCCCCCGACGGTTAGTTTCAGCATAAAAGGAAGAAGTCGGGTCCGTGCAGTTCGCCTTTTCGAATTCAGCAGTGTTTTTAGCTTTTGCAATACCAGCTAGCTACCTACTTACTTGTGTGGGAGTCCTATAAAGAAAAGCCTGAGTTATAGACTGACTAAAGAAATCCACCTAAGCTGTAAGTTTTTGTTACAGCTGACACACCTCCTACTTCTGGTTCTAGCTCCTACTTCAGGATCTTGCTCCTACTTCCGGGTCTTGCTTGCTTCCTTGCTGAGTGGGCATCCCTTTGGGATGTCTTACCCTCCTTCGAGTCCGATCTCAGGAAGGCACTTGGGCAGGGCCTACTCCCCGGTTCACCAACTACTTGCTAGGGAATCGAAGGCTCGAATGCTTGGGGCGTGCGGAAGAAAGGAACATCCATTGCCCACAAAGGTACCTTTTTAAAGTACCTTAGTGGCGTTTGGGTGCACTGTGCAAATTTGAGCGGGCTCGAAATCAACGGCTCGTACCACAGCGTCCATGACGAACGGGCCCAGGTCCCCCGTCAGAAAAGCCGGCCCGAGCAGTTCCCCGCCAGAGAAGGCAACCCAGCGGTTTCCATAAAGACGGAAGTGAAAGCAGCAGAAGTTCAGCGGGTGCCTTGGGAACCATGGTGATAATGTCACAGCAAGAAAATATCCCGTCACCATGACACCTCAACCAGAGAGGGATGCATGGTCACAGCCGCAGAAGAGCGCACCGTTTTGACTGATCAAGACAAAATTAAGAGACTGCGCGGGAAAGCAGGATAAGACTCCACCCTCGGGATTGTCGCCTCCCAACAGAGACAGGGCCACTGTCGGTACCCGGCATACCGGGTACCCTCGTGCACAAGATAGAGCCGCCTAGGTACTCTGCCTCCCAACAGAGACAGGGTCCGAGGGCACCACATGTTCAGGAGGCCCGGACCCGCCAGCCTCGGATGAGAGGTCCGGGGTACCCACAAGAGATACCGAAGGAGCTCAGCCCCACCTCGGCGATGAGCTCCTTGGGGGCCACGTATCTAGCACGATAGGACCCGACCTCCCTCACGGAGGTGGGCTCCCAAGCTGCCACTTGGCCTGTGAAGATCAAGACTCGATATCCCCCGTGGAGGTGAGATCTGAGCTGCCACATGGCCCGCAGGATGACACCTGACCTCCCCCGCAGAGGTGAGCTCCCGAGCTGCCTTGTGGCCCGCAAGATGAATCTGGCCTCCACCACAGCGGTAAGTTCCCCAACTGCTATGTGATCAGTCCACTTGCCCTGAGTGAATAGTAAGGAAGTTAAGAGGGCAGTGCGCCCTGTCTCTGTCAAGCCTTGAAGATACGTGACTTCCCCATGCTCATGGCGCGGCGCACGCCTAATGTCAGGTACCGCTACGACCAATCGCATCGCAGTGAAGACGTCGCAGGCCTATCCGACTCCGACAAGTGGGTAGCTTACGGCGCCAGAGACAGTTGGATGGGACATCCCCTGCTAATGACAACAACGACGCATGGGCGACTGACGACTCAGGCGGCAAGACGACTAGTCATCAAAGCTACGGCTAGAGGAAGCTTATGCGGGAAGCCCTAGATCTTTAGGATAAGATCGCCCCGGGACCACCTGTCGGGCCCTGGCACCCCACTTGTTAGGCGTACGGCCTTGCCTATAGAAGGCCCAGACCGCCACCGCTACAAGGACCAGACTCAGAATCCCTGACACACACACACATACACACTCACCAATTAATACAATCCACCGTGGAGTAGGGTGTTACGCTCCTTGCGGGCCGAACCATGTAAAATCCACTGTCTCATACTCTTCCGCTAGAACATTAGTTTGAGGCCTGAACCCCACCGAACAAGAACCTCCACGGGCTGCTCCTTAGCAGATCCAGGGGAAGTGTCGCATTAACACTTCGACAGTACTCTATGGCTTGGGAAAAGAATTGTCGTGCCTAACGTGAAGCATCTCTGAGAGATGATATTGAAGGAGGCACATGACTCACTTTACTCCATCCATCCCGGTTGTACAAAGATGTACAAGGACTTAAAAATTTGCTGTTGGTGGGATGGAATGAAGAATGATATAGCTTAATATGTTGCCCTATGTGACACGCGCCAACGGGTGAAAGTGGAACATCAAAGGCCAACGGGACTATTACAGACATTAAAGATTTCGGAGTGGAAGTGGGAAGAAATCGGTATGGACTTCATAGTTGGATTATTGCGTACCCAGTCCGGCTATGACTCCATATTGGTTATTGTGGATCAGTTTAAGAAATCAACTCATTTTATTCCTGTCAGGACCACGTAGACCACATCAAAGATCGCAGAACTGTATATGGAGCATATTGTATAGCGACATGGAGTTCCAAAGAAAATTGTCTCGGACCAAGGTTCTCAATTCACCTCTAGGTTCTGGGAGAAACTGCATGAAGTTATGAGTACTAAGTTGAATTTCAGCTTAGCATATCACCCGCAGACTGATGGGCAAACTGAGAGGACAAACCAAATATTGGAAGATATGTTGAGAGCTTGAACTTTGTAGCATGGACGCAGCTGGGATAAGAGTTTGCCATATGCTGAATTCTCATATAACAATAGTTACCAATCCAGCTTGAAAATGTCACCCTATGAAGCACTATACGGGAGGAAGTGTAGAACACCCTTGTTTTGTAATGAGACCGGAGAGAACCAAGTGTTTGGGCTTGATGTGTTACAAGAAGCGAAAATGCAAGTTCGGTTTATCCGCGAGAACCTAAGGGTCGCTCAGTGAAGACAAAAGGGCTATGCGGATAATAGGCGAAGAAATCTGGGTTTTGAAGTTGGGGACTTCGTGTATCTCGGTTGACGGTCCTTAAGTGCCATATTTAGACTGTCAATTCACCTCATAATATGCACATAAGAGAAACACAATGTAGTGGTACGTTTAAAAACAAACCAATTCCACAAGTGTTGGTGTTTATTTGTATGTAGGTGAATTTAGACCCAGAATACCAAGATATGTAGGGAGTAATCCATAAAATTGGATTTCGACGAATCAGGCAACACCACATGTCATCACATGGATCAATTGGCCCACAAACAGAAGTATCTGAGGCCATCCAACAGTGTAGCACCCATATCAAGGGATGGGACCCACCTGGCAAAGACCTAGAGAAAGTACAGCTCCAACGGAGCTAAGACCAGGTTGGCCGACCTCCCTAGTAGGCTGACTAGGGAGTGGCGTCAAACCTGGTCAAATGTCACGTGTTGGCTCCTCCCTGCTTGAAGAAGTCAGTGGTGACTGATTCACATGCATTTGGTGGCGAGAACCGACCCTTCTCCACCTATAAATAGCACCCCACACCTCACTTCACACACACACACACCAAAAGTTGAGAATATAATACCACTCCTAAGGTTTAGAGTAGTCCAAGAGGCTGCTAAGTAGAAGGAGAGTTTGGTGAGAGTGTAGGAGAAGGAGGCTTGAGCTTCTCAAGTCCCTCTTCTACACTTGTACCCCTACAAAGGTGTTATTCAAATCAAGTAAGCCCTTTGTGAATTCATTTCAAGTTTGATTTCCAATTCAAGGTAGTTTGCACAAGTAGTTACTTGTAGGTTCATTGATTTAATTTATTACAGTCTCTAGTTGTAGATTTGTGTTTGAAACAACTCGAATTGTTACTTAGAACATAAGCGTGGTGCTTAGGTTAGAGATCACCAGTGAATGTCTCGTAGACCCACGGATTGAAGAGGTAGGCAGTAGGTGGTGACAACCCTCTATCCTAAGTTATCCTCCACGTTCGGCTATGCCATAGGCTCTTGGCGGGATTTGTCCTAGTGTTGCCAGGATTAAACCCGTGCCTGAAGCAAGCAACTACCGCGAATTCCTTTGAATTAGAATCAACACTTTGAATTCCTCTCTGTTCCTTGCCTACCAAACATTTTTGTGTCTTTGAGTGAATTAGTTTGTAAGATTAGCACACACGTTCCTTGGATTTGATACCTTTGGGAATACTCTTTAAGGGGAAGTGCTACACAACAGTTTCTGTGCGCTTGCGGATTTTTATCTATGACGTAAGAAACAGCAACAAGCATTTTGGCGCTGTTACCGGGGATTGGTTGCTGTTAATCTTTGAACCTTGTTCACCCTCGTATCTATCTTCTTATCTTATCTTTCCTTTTCTTACCACCACCACATATATGGAGCAGCCCACCATTCTTTCTTATTCTGCCCCAAAGGGCAAGTCCTGTGAGCCACCGCCTTTGGCGGAACCCATTTGTTTTACTAGCTATAAACTTCGCCCTAGTTTATAGCCATGGTTCGGGAATAATCCTTCCTAGGAACAGATTTTTGAAACCCCTACCACCATCTATGAGAGTTTGAACAATTGTATTCATGCCTTCTAATCAAGGGTATGACACAAGAAACTCTCAAATGGAAGTTGTTTCCTTTTCGCTTAAAGAAAAAGCTAAACAATGGTACGACCACAATGTTGGGCAAACAAACGGAAATTGGAATGAATTATTTGACATATTCTTTTTTGCTTTCTTTCCAATTGTCTGAATTGTTTCCTTGCGGAAGGAAGTACTATGCTTCCAGCAGATGGAAAAGGAATCCATAGGTCCAGCTTAGGATAGAATTTCTCTTTTGAGAAATTCCAGCCAAGATTTGTCCATTTCTGATCCATTGCTTTTGCAACACTTCTACATGGGATTGAACAAAGAGTCTGCCCTACATCTTGACATTTTGGCTGGAGGATCTTTCCTCCATAAGGCACCGGAAGAAGGCAAGGATCTTCTAGACCAAATTCTAGAAAATTTTTCCTTTATTATGGGTCATAATGAGCCTCCTAAAGAGGAAGTAGTGTCAAGAAACAAGGATAAATCCATGGACAAGGAAGAACCTATCTCTTGCTTATCCTTAACCTTGTTAGAGGAATCCTCTCCCGAACCAGAAACCACGAAGGAGGAAGGAATTCAACCTTCAGAGTTTCCCTTCTACTTAGAGGAAGAGATATTTGAAGATTTTGGAAATACCTCAAAGTATTGTTGCCATAGGAAACCATCATTGCCCCTAACTCCACTTGACCTACCTCATGGAGTGTTTGTCCAACAGACTGTCAAGGAGTTAACCTCTATTCTAAGCAGGGAATGGACTGCGGAAGTTGAGCAATCACCCGAAATCCTTCGAATGTCCTCACCTTTGGCAACTATTCTATGCTTTATTAGAGGTACACCAATGAAGGTCCTATCCAACCCCACTATTGGAGCGAATCTCATTTCCGATTCTTGTGCTCTCGACATTCTGGGTGATGTGCCGCTGGCACCAACATGTTAATCCTTCTGAGATTCATTCGGACACGTCCTTGAAGGATGCAAGGTTTTGCAATAGGGGTATGTAATACACAAAGATATTGAGGCTACCCTGGACTTCCATGTATTCAAAATCCAAGATTTCGATATTATGATTGGGATTCCCATTGAGAAATTTCTCATGGAAATTCCCTTGGAAGGAAACCTCAATGTCAAACTTGGAGGGGGAAAATTCTCTATTCCTATTCTGCGTTCCAAGAACACATTCGCAAAATCTCCCATCCAAGACGAACCATTAGAGGAGGTTAGAACTCTTCAATTCTTAGCTCTCCCTGAAATTGAAGGAGAAGAAGATTTCATCCAAGAGGAGGATGAATTTTAGGAGGCAATTGAATTGCCAAAAGAAGAGTTCTTTCCAAAACCTCCTGTTGAGCTAAAAGTTCTACCTCCAGGCCTACGTTATGCCTTTCTAAATGGAGATTTGGAAGCCCCAGTCATCATAAGTGACAAGCTTTCATATGATGAGACACTCAAACTCATTGACATGTTAGAAAAGCATAGAGCTATTTTTGGCTACTCACTAGAGGATCTCAAGCGGATTAGTCAAGCGTTATGTACCCATCGCATTCCTACTGACCCTGAGAGTGTCCCCTCAAGGGAACCTCAAAAGCTATTGAATAATGCGATGTCGAAAGTTGTCAAAATGGAAGTCCTGAAACTTCAGCATGCCAAAATTATCTACCCTGTTCCTCATAGTGAATGGGGCAGCCCAGTTCAAGTAGTGCCTAAGAAGGGAGGTATGACGATTGTTCAAAGTGAGAAAAATTAATGAATTCCTCAATGAACCATCACAAGTTGGAGGATGTGCATTGATTATCGAAAACTCAACAAGGCTACAAGGAAGGATCATTTTCCGCTAACCTTCATCGATGAGATGGTAGAGCGATTGGCAAAACACTCCTACTTCTGTTTCCTTGATGGGTATACGGGTTATCATCAAATCCCAATCCATCCCGACTATCAAAGTAAGACCACATTCACATGTCCTTACGGAACATATGCCTACTCGCGTATGTCCTTTGGACTGTGTAATGCTCCTGCCACTTTTCAAAGATGCATGATGTCTATCTTTTCCGGTATGATTGAGGAGATCATGGAAGTTTTCTTGCACGATTTCTCCGTCTATGGGAAAACTTTTGATCATTGTCTGGAAAACTTAGACAAGGTCTTACGAAGACGCCAAGAGATGAACCTCGTGCTTAATTGGGAAAAGTGTCATTTCATGGTCCGTGAAGGCATATTTCTTGGACACTTAGTGTTTGAGAGAGGGGTAGAGGTGGACAAAGCAGAGATTGAAGTCATTGAAAAACTTCCACCTCCTATCAATGTTAAGGGAATCCGCAACTTTCTAGATCATGCGGGATTCTATCGGAGATTCATCAAAGATTTCACAAAAGTGGCTAGACACCTCACTAACCTACTAGCTAAGGAATCTCCTTTGATTTTGATGATGAATGCCTTAAATCATTTGATACACTCAAAAAGGCTCTCATCTCAGCTCCGATCATCCAACCTCCTGATTGGACGCTTCCATTCGAAATCATGTGGATGCTAGTGATTTTGCTGTTGGTGCGGTCCTAGGCCAAACCAAAGATAAAAAGCATCATGCAATAGCCTACGCTAGCAAAACTCTGACAGGAGCTAACCTCAATTGTGCCACAACTGAGAAAGAGTATTGATTGTAGTTTTTGCTATAGATAAGTTTAGGTCCTATTTGGTTGGAGCCAAGTTCATAGTCTATACAGACCATGCTGCCTTGAAGTATTTGCTCACCAAAAAGGATGCTAAACCAAGGATAATCCGTTAATTTCTTCTACTCCAAGAGTTTGCCTTAGAAATCAAGGATAAAAAAGGAATAGAGAATTTTGTTGCAGATCATCTCTCGCGTATGTAAGTCACTTAAACCATGGACATACCTATCAATGACTTCCTACGAGATGATATGCTTCTCAAGGTGACTGACTCTAACCCTTGGTATGCGGATATCGTGAACTTCATGGTCAGGGGATACGTATCACCAGGAGAAAACAAAAAGAAACTCATCTATGAGAGTCGTAGATACCTTTGGGATGACCCATACCACTATCGAGTCTATGTCGATGGCCTTCTTAGAAGATGTGTCCCATCAATTGAAGGCACCAAGATTATATAGAAATGCCATGCTAGCCCCCTATGGTGGCCATTATGGTGTTTACCGTACCCAGGCAAAGATTTGGCAAAAATGGATTCTATTGGCCTTCTATGTATGAAGACACAAAAAAATTCATTCGCAGATGTTAGAAATGCCAGAAGCATGGAGGAATCTTCACTTGCAATGGGATGCCCCTAACATATAATCTCCAAGTGGAACTATTTGATGTGTGGGGTATTGATTACATGGGACCTTTCCCTAGGTCCTATGATTGCGAGTATATCCTGGTGGCCATAGATTATGTGTTCAAAATGGGTAGAAGCTTTGCCATGCAAAAATGCTGATTCCAAGCAAGCTAGGAAAATATTCCATAAGATCATTTTCCCACGCTTTAGCACTCCTCGTATGGCCATAAGTGATGGAGGGTGTCATTTCAAAGATAAGACATCCGGAACTTTTTGAGAGAGCTTGGTGTCCAGCATAACATTGCTACCCCATACCACCCACAAATGAGTGGTCAAGAAGAAACATCTAACAAGCAAATTAAGAATATTCTGTAAAAAACGTCTTGGGAATGGGAACGGGATGGAAGCATAAGCTACCCGACGCATTGTTGGCATACCGTACTGCTTACAAAACTCCTACTCGGCATGTCTCCATTCCAACTTGTCTATGGGAAGACTTGGCATCTCCCTGAAGAATTGGAACATAGAGCCTAGTGGGCCATCAAGTGGTGGAACATGGACCTTCATGAAGCCAAAAAACACCAATTGAAGCAACTTTCCGAGTTGGAAGAATGGAGAGATAAGGCGTACCATAGTGCTAAAATTTACAAGGAAAGAACCAAAAGATGGCACGATAAGAGGATTACTCCTAAAGAGTTCAAACCTAGAGATGAAGTTCTACCCTTCAACTCTAGGGTTAAACTCTTTGGACATTGGAAGCTTAGAAGTAAATGGGAAGGACCATTCACTGTAGTAGAAACCTCATCCCATCTAGCAATCACACTCCAAGGTGATGATGATCAGTTCTTTAAAGTGAATGGGCACCGACTCAAATTATTTCTTGAATCCCAGGAGGAGGAGGCGGAAAAGAAATTGACATGATAAATATTATTGATTTTCACGCCATTTCTTTAAATTCTGTTTAAATTCTCCATGTCAAATTAATGGGCCCATCCAATTAATTATCATGGGGCCCATTAAGCCAACCCACGAAAACATAGCCCGAACGGAGCCAGGAAGGGTTCGGCTGAACCCTAGGGTCGGTTGATTCCTCCTTTGAACCATCGGCGTTTTGGTTTCTCATGTCGGCTCTCCTGACATATCCCAACAAGACTCTCGGTACTATCATATATTCTCCGCTTATTTATTGACGAGAACATAGAGGGTAACCTTGCACCATCCAGAAAAATCCATCTTTTGTTCCTCCCATCCAAGTCATGGCTGATAAAAAAATTGTGCCTCATGCCTCCCTCTAGCTCAACCTTAAACCTGAGCGGAGACATCGCGCCAGCTAGTAACAAGTCCACTCTCACTTTGGAGTCTGTCATGAAATTAGATGTCCTACCTCTCGCCATGATGCCTCCACCGACGACGACTCCGCGTGGGCGTAGCACCACGCCTCGTGGTGGTGCATGGTCGCTCTCCCCTCGGAGGACGCCCATCAAGTCGATGACACTTGCACGTCGTTCGACAACGATTGGCCTTAAGTCAGTCAAGACCCGTCTTTTTCCTAAAAAAGATGAGTATCTCATTATCCATGTGGTGCGCAAGCCTGAAGGAGGCTATGCAAAAGGCTTTTTCAAGCAAGTGGATAATTTGTGATGGAGGAATTGACAGGCTTGTCACCCTCCAAGATTAGGCGTCACCTCTCGCCACCTGCCATCAGAGGGCCACCTGGCCAATTTGAGGACAGCGACGGGAAATCTCCTTGTGCCCCTAAAGTTTCGAAGGAGTTAGATTCTCTTCGTTTGGAGAACAAGAAGCTGGACTTGGTGGCTGAAGGGCGCATAGAGAGGGTGGAACTGAAGGATGAGCTCATATCCCTCAAGGAAGAGATTGATGGTGTTCGCCGTGGCATGAGCGCCAAGCTGCGGCGCGTATGCAATGCCGTCGGGAAGCCTGACATCTACAACGTACTATAGTTTAGATGTCCCGACCGCATAGAATGCTTACTAGTTTAGTTTAGTTTTATTCCCAATTTTTATTCATTAAATTTAGATTGAATAATATAAGCATCCCCAATATTTTGAGTTCAATAAAGTGAATTTACCGCTTCATCTAACTCGGTAAAGTTCCATTTTTAGTTTATTTTTGTTGAATAAAGAATTCAGGGAACAAGTGTGGGGGAGGCACCCCAAATTCGTGAAATCCCGACGTGCAAAAATAGCATTGCATCTCGAAACACATCGCAGCCGAATATACGACTCGACACGTCGAAAAAGAGCACCAAAAAGGCAGTAAGGGTGTCGATCGAACCCCCAAGTTGGTCAACCTGGTGTGGGCCCCACACGGCTCCGTTTCACTCCACAAATTCTGTTTAGATCTCCTACCCCTGAATATGCATGCTACGTTACTGTTTGAGTTGATTTAGTATTAAATATTGAATATTTGAAAGCAATTCAACTCAACAATTAAAATTTAAAACTTGGTAGTCATAATTTGTTGAAGTTGAAAATTTGAATACTTTATATTTCATTTATTGTCTTGTTTGTGATTCCCACAAATAAAATAGGAACAACACGTCATCTAAGTATTTGACTAGTGTGATATGGTAAATGAGTTATTCGAGGATATATCTCCTTGCTTGAAATTGATTTTGATGTTTGCACAATTTGTAGTCTTGAACTTTGTCTGATTCTCTCATTGGAAATTTAATGTAACACCCTCAAATTTCGCATCCTGCATTGCATACATGATCATGCACTAAACATTAGTAGGACAAAAGAAAAATAATAAAACATAAAAGATGGAGCATATATATACAAATGTATGTAGCAAAAAGAAGAAATAGAAATTAGTAATTATAGCCTAAAATATGTATTAGGGAATAAATATCAATAATAAAATAATAATATATATATATAAAAAATATATATAAATAAATTATATATAATAATAAATATATATATAAATAATAAATAAAATTAATAAGATAAATAAAATAAATAAAATATAAATAATAAAATATATTATAATAATAATCTGAAAAAAAAAAGAAGAAAAAAAAAGGGGGGAAAACCCGCCGGGCGGCCAGGCGGCCGAGCCGACCGCGGCCTGCCTCGGCCCCACGCCCACGCCCCCCAGCGCGCCGCTCCCGCGGGCCCCGCCTGCCGCTGGGCACGCGCCCGAGGCGCCCAGCCCGCGCCGACTGGCCTGGGCCCCACCCCGCTGCGCCTCCCACCCGCCGCGCTCCCACCCGGGCCCCGCCTGCCGCCTGCCGACAGCCGCCGCCGGAGACTCAAAAAAAAAAGGGCACCAGAAGCGCCGCCGAAAAAAAAAAACAGGAGAGGCTGCGTCGCCAGAGAAGAAAAGAGGGAAGAAAAAGGAGGAAGAGGAAGAAAAAAAAGAGGAGGGCTCCGCCGTCCGCCGGAGATCGTCGTCGCCATCGCGCCGCCGTCGTCGTGCCGCCGGAGGACCTTGCGCCGTCTACTTCGTCTACGCATTGCCCCATCCCGCGACCGTCAAGCCGTCAGATCTACGGTAGGATTTGTTCCCGATGCGAATTTTAGCAACGCATTAGATCTAATAGACATAAATTGATTTTAGTTGCACCATAATTTTATTTTCAGCAGCATTAATCCACGTTAAAATCCCCGTAAACTCATATGAACACGTATGAACTAGTTGCATCTAATTAATAAACAACCGTAGTTAATTAATTATTGTACCTTGCATGCATGCATATCATCGCATGTTGATTAATGTGTGTGCATCATGTTGATTTGTATGTATATTCTTGTATGTGTGATCACGAGTAGAGGGAAGTGCTCAAGAGGCCGTATACGAGGATTTTCAGAATCAAGATTTCGAAGCGCTTGAACAACCCCATCCGCCGGAGCAAGGCAAGTGTCCTTGAAGCATATTGATCCTATTTTAAATTAAATGTTTTGTTTGCGAACTTGCATGCTTGTGTCAAATTGATGGGAATCCTATGGTAGGAAGTTTACTAGTTTTGTTTGACCACCCTTGTCACCCGGAATTTATGGTAGAGAGTCGGGAAGGGTTTTTTTTTACCTTTTTGCTTCGCTTAATTAATTGGGGTGGAAAAACCAACACTACACATTTAATTATGCATCAATGATATTCTGGTTAATGTGAATTGGTCAATATGATGGGTGATCTAAGCAAGCCTGGTATGTGGATGGGTTGGATGTTATGGTGGTTTGCTTGCTTTAGATCTAAGGACCGGTTCATGCGAGAATAAGCCAGGACTACAGTGCCACCACGAGGCAAAGTATGGGTGCGGCGTAGCTGATTAATTAGGGCTTTGCTAGTGCTGTTTGGACCATTGTGGATGCTCGGGGAAGGGGTAGTCGGATTGGGTTTGTTGATGATTGGTGGGACTACCCTGGGATCCGAATGGCTCAAGAGGGGGCCCTTGGTTGAAGATGTGCTCAGTTGGAGGCATCGCCACCGGTGAAACCTCAGTGGGGTCTGAATAGGCTAGTAATCCCTTTGTAAAGGCTATTTTGTGATCTCTTGGCCACACACCAACGGAAGTGTGTAATGTGACCGACGGGTCATGGGCATAAGGGAGGTTCTTAGTCGCCGAAAGGTGATGAAATCACGAACACGTGGGTAAAGAGGTACAAACTCTGCAGAGTGTTAATTAAAACTATCATGATAGTCGTGCTCCAGGTTATGAGCACCTAGACAACTTCCATGATTAGAGGCAAATTGGAGTTTGGGATGGTTATGGTTTGGTAATGGTTATGGCTGGTTATGAGTTCATCTCTGGTATTGAATATGGTTATTGGCAATGGTGAAATCTGGACTTATTGATGATGGTAATGAATTCAATTTGGTATTATGGTATTACTCGTGATTATGTTGGGACTACTTCACATACTTATACTATATTGCTTTTCGAATGTTTTAATGTACTTTTCAGCACTTTACCATTATTATCGTCGTCATTTGAATCAGCCACATGTCATACTTTCCACACTTGCTGAGTACGACATGTACTCACTCTTGCAATCCCCCCCCCCAACAGTTGCAGGACAGGATTATGAGTTTAATGGCGATATTGCGGAGTTCTAGGCCGTGTCTACCGTCAGCTTGCCTGTGGTGTTGCATGGAGCTGCGCTATCCCTTTTGCTTAGCTGCTTAATTGGTTTATTTCCGCTGCATTAGTTGAACTTGTCATTAATATTCATTAGAGCTTGTATTCGAGGATAATATAGTTGTGTAATAAAATTTGACAATTAATCTTGTTCTGTGGTAATTATCTGTATATCGTTTGTGATTGCACTCGTATATGTGTGATGAACATCCTGGGCACACATATGCGTTAGCTTGGTTCAGTTTTCGGAACCGGGCATCACAGATTGGTATCAGAGCCACAGGTTGACCGTAGGACGCAGCCTAGATAGAATGGACACTTTAGAGCACATAGGAGCACTCAGGAATCGATGTGTTTTTGCATGGAGTGATGTTTGCTATATATTGGTTGCTTGTGTGCTTAATAGAGGATTTTGGGATGATTTAGCATTGCCATGTCCACCTAGGATAGTGTAGCTAGTTGGTTAGCTCCATATCCCTTGATGCATATAGTTGGGACGTTTTCTAATTCTTACCTATTGCTTTCCTTCAGATGGTGAGGACTCGCAACCAGAGGGATGGCAATGATGAAGAGGAGAACCATGGAGTGTCTCAGAACAACAATGGACAAGGACCTGCCCAAGGAGCTGTTAATATCGAGCAGCTATTGGCCATGCAAAACCAGCTCATGCAGACCATGATACAGACTATGGGACAGCTGCAGGCTGGCAATATCAACAATCAGCCCCACATGCCTCCACTGCCACCCCCACCTCCTCATAACCGATTGGGAGAGTTTATGAGGACTAGGCCGCCAACCTTTGCTCAAGCTGCAGACCCTATGGATGCGGACGATTGGCTCAAGTCCGTAGAGAAGAAGCTGGCTATTGTCCAATGCAGTGACCGAGAGAAGGTCTTGTTTGCTTCTCATCAACTCGTTGGAGCAGCTGCAGATTGGTGGGATTCTTATTGCAATGCTCATGAGAACCAAGAGAGAATTACCTGGGCGGAATTCAAGGAGAGTTTCCGTTCTCATTATGTGCCGGAAGGTGTTATGATCTTGAAGAGGCAAGAATTTGAGAACTTGAGACAAGGAAAATCAAGTGTGAGTGAATATCTTAATAAGTTCACTCAACTCTCAAGATATGCGCCTGAGGATGTTAGCCGGGACAGTCGGAAGCAATACTTGTTCATGAGGGGATTGAACAATACGATCCAAGTACAATTGCTCAACTGTGATTATGTCAATTTCCAGAAGCTTGTGGACAAGGCAATTGTGGTTGAGAACAAGATCCGTGAGATGGAGCAAGAAATCAAGAGGAAGGCACCATATCAAGGACAACAACAAGGAAGTAATGTGCGCCCTCGCTTTGCGCCGCCCAATGCGCCTCATTACAGTTCCTCTATTCCTGCTCAGCACTCTGGTTATGCACCGTGCCCAACTCAGTTTGTGCAGCAGCGCCCTGTTATGCAAGCAATGCCTTATGCACCTTGTGCTGATTTCCCTGGAACCAATGCTCAAAACCAAGCTCGTCCCAATAATTCTGGTGGAGTCAAGAGGTGCTATACTTGTGGAGAAGCTGGACACTTTGCGAATCAATGTCCTAAGTCAGGCCTTGGTCAAGGAAGCAATGCGCCGAGGCAAAACCCAAGACCCAATGGAGGACAGCCACACGGAAGCCGTGGACAGCAGAATTTTGCTCGTGGTAACGTGAACCATGTCTCTACGGAGGATGCTCAACAAGCGGATAACGTGGTCATTGGTATGTTTCTCGCCAACTCCAATCCCGCGACTATGTTATTTGATTCTGGAGCATCGCATTCATTCATTGCATCAAAGTATGTTGCCAAGTATAGTTTGCCTATCTCTCATATGAAGTTTACTCTGTTGGTTAAGTCTCCTGGAGGAGAGATGAGGACAAATATAGTATGTCCAAAAGTAAGCCTTAGAATAAGGGGGGTAGACTTCTCCGCCAACCTCATTGTTTTAGATTCTCAAGGATTGGACATTATACTTGGTATGGACTGGTTAAGGAAGCACAATGGAGTTATTGAGTGTGCCACGAAGACGGTGAAGTTGACCAATGAGGAAGGGATCACCGTAGAGTTTGAAGCATCTCAAACCGCACCGAAGCAATTGGAGCTGAACCATGTGGACGGTGCCGCAATTGAGGAGATTCCGGTAGTGTGTGAATTTTTGGATGTTTTTCCAGATGAGTTGCCAGGTATGCCACCCGATCGAGACATTGAGTTTGTTATTGATTTAATACCTGGAACTGCACCTATAGCTAAGAGGCCGTATAGGATGCCTCCTAAGGAATTAGCAGAGCTCAAGAAGCAGATTCAAGAACAACTAGAGAAGGGTTTTATTCGCCCTAGCTCTTCACCTTGGGGAGCGCCTGTTCTATTTGTGGACAAGAAGGATGGAACACAAAGGATGTGTGTGGATTACCGAGCTCTCAACGAGGTGACCATCAAGAACAAGTACACCTTGCCCCGCATAGAGGATTTGTTTGATCAGATGAAAGGAGCATGTGTGTTTTCCAAGATTGATTTGAGGTCGGGATACTTTCAAATGAAGATTAGACCATCGGACATACCCAAGACAGCTTTTAGGACACGGTATGGATCTTATGAGTATACCGTGATGTCTTTTGGATTGACAAATGCGCCTTCCTACTTTATGTACCTCATTAATAAAGTCTTCATGGAGTACTTGGACAAGTTCGTTGTGGTGTTCATCCATGATATTATGATCTACTCGAAGGATGAGAAGGAACATGAGGAACACTTGAGGCTTACGCTGCAGAAATTGAGGGAGCACCAATTGTACGCCAAGTTTAGTAAATGTCAATTCTGGTTACGGGAAGTTTCTTTCTTAGGCCACATTATTTCAGGAGGAGGAGTATCGGTTGACCCCGGTAAAGTGAGGGGTGTGTTGAAGTGGGAACCACCGCAGAATGTCAAGGAAATCCGGAGTTTCCTTGGAATGGCTGGATATTACCGCCGATTCATCAAGGATTTCTCCAAAATAGCCAAGCCTATGACCGAATTACTCATGAAAGGGAAGGCATTCCGATGGACTCAAGCTTGTCAGGATAGCTTTGAGGAGTTGAAGAAGCGGTTGACAACAGCCCCAATTTTGGTATTGCCGGATGTAAGCAAGAGTTTTGACATTTATTGCGATGCATCAAGACAAGGGCTTGGATGTGTATTGATGCAAGAAGGTCAAGTGGTCGCCTATGCGTCAAGGCAATTGAAGAAACATGAGCAGAATTACCCAACACACGATTTAGAACTTGCAGCCGTGGTACATGCATTGAAGATTTGGAGACACTATATTCTTGGACATAGGTGTGAAATTTATACGGATCACAAGAGTCTTAAGTATATTTTCACACAGACAGATCTGAACTTGAGGCAACGAAGATGGGTGGAGCTTATCAAGGATTATGATGTGGGAATCAACTATCATCCGGGAAAAGCCAATGTAGTGGCCGATGCCTTGAGTCGGAAAGGAGTAAGCCATCAACTTACAGTTCGAGAGTTACCGTCCGAGTTATGTAAGGAGTTTGAATGGTTGAACCTCGGGTTTGTAAATGAGATGGAGATGATGGAGTTAAATCCGACCTTGGAGCAAGAAATTTGAGAAGCACAGACCACAGATGAGGAGATCAAGGAAATCAAGGAAAGAATCGAAGAAGGGAGAGAATTCAGATTTGATGAAGACGAACATGGTACCTTATGGCTTGGAAAGAGAATTGTTGTGCCTAATGTAAAGCATATTCGAGAAACAATATTAAAGGAGGCACATGACTCGCCATACTCAATTCACCCTGGTTGTACGAAGATGTATAAAGACTTGAAGACTTGCTATTGGTGGAATAGCATGAAGAAGGACATAGCTGAATACATAGCACTGTGTGATGTGTGCCAACGAGTCAAGGCGGAACATCAAAGGCCAGCCGGATTATTGCAACCGTTGAAGATTCCGGAATGGAAGTGGGAAGAAATTGGAATGGACTTCATGGTTGGGTTACCCCGTACTCAGTCTGGGTATGACTCAATTTGGGTAATTGTGGATCGCTTAACCAAGTCAGCTCATTTTGTCCCTGTGAAGACCAAATATACAGCTGCACGATTGGCCGAAATATACATGGAGCATATTGTGTGTCGACATGGAGTCCCCAAGAAGATAGTCTCGGATAGAGGTTCTCAATTTACCTCCAGATTTTGGCAGAAATTGCATGAAGCTTTGGGGACGAGGTTGAATTTTAGTTCAGCATATCATCCTCAAACGGACGAACAAACCGAGAGGACAAATCAGATTTTGGAGGACATGTTAAGAGCTTGTGCATTAAAGCATGGGAAAAGTTGGGATAAAAGCTTGCCATACGCAGAATTTTCATACAACAATAGTTACCAAGCAAGTTTGAAAATGTCACCATATGAAGCACTTTATGGGAGGAAGTGTAGGACACCTTTATTCGGGAATGAGGCAGGAGAAACTCAAGTATTTGGTCCAGATGTGTTGCAAGAAGCCGAAAAGCAAGTCCAAATAATTCGTGAAAATTTGAGGGCTGCCCAATCAAGACAAAAAGGCTATGCGGACAATAGAAGAAGGAAATTAGTCTTTGAAATTGGAGATTTTGTTTACCTCAAGGTGTCACCTATGAGAGGTCATAAGAGGTTTAACATAAGAGGCAAGCTCGCACCTCGCTATATTGGACCATTCAAGATTTTGGACAAAAGAGGAGAAGTAGCATATAAGTTGGAGATGCCAGCTCATCTTTCAGACGTACACGACGTATTTCACGTGTCTCAACTTAAGAAGTGTCTCAGGGTGCCGGAAGAACAAGTGCCAATGGACGAGTTAGAACTTCAGGAGGATTTGTCTTATGTTGAGCAACCTATCCAGATCTTGGACGTGAAGGAAAGGGTCACGAGAAATAAGAGGATCCGTTGGTGCAAAGTGCAATGGAAACACCATACAGAAGTCGAAGCTACGTGGGAACGTGAAGAAGAACTGAAGGCAGAATTCCCGCATCTTTTCTCCACGCTGTCGAATCTCGAGGGCGAGATTCACTTTAAGGGGGGTAGGTTTTGTAACACCCTCAAATTTCGCATTCTGCATTGCATACATGATCATGCATTAAACATTAGTAGGACAAAAGAAAAATAATAAAACATAAAAGATGGAGCATATATATACAAATGTATGTAGCAAAAAGAAGAAATAGAAATTAATAATTATAGCCTAAAATATGTATTAGGGAATAAATATCAATAATAAAATAATATATATATATAAAATATATATAAATAAATTATATATAATAATAAATATATATATATAAATAATAAATAAAATTAATAAGATAAATAAAATAAATAAAATATAAATAATAAAATATATTATAATAATAATCTGAAAAAAAAAAGAAGAAAAAAAAAGGGGGGAAAACCCACCGGGCGGCCAGGCGGCCGAGCCGACCGCGGCCTGCCTCGGCCCCACGCCCACGCCCCCCAGCGCGCCGCTCCCGCGGGCCCCGCCTGCCGCTGGGCACGCGCCCGAGGCGCCCAGCCCGCGCCGACTGGCCTGGGCCCCACCCCGCTGCGCCTCCCACCCGCCGCGCTCCCACCCGGGCCCCGCCTGCCGCCTGCCGACAGCCGCCGCCGGAGACTCAAAAAAAAAAAAGGGCACCAGAAGCGCCGCCGAAAAAAAAAACAAGAGAGGCTGCGCCGCCAGAGAAGAAAAGAGGGAAGAAAAAGGAGGAAGAGGAAGAAAAAAAGAGGAGGGCTCCGCCGTCCGCCGGAGATCGTCGTCGCCATCGCGCCGCCGTCGTCGTGCCGCCGGAGGACCTTGCGCCGTCTACTTCGTCTACGCATTGTCCCCATCCCGCGACCGTCAAGCCGTCAGATCTACGGTAGGATTTGTTCCCGATGCGAATTTTAGCAACGCATTAGATCTAATAGACATAAATTGATTTTAGTTGCACCATAATTTTATTTTCAGCAGCATTAATCCACGTTAATCCCCATAAACTCATATGAACACGTATGAACTAGTTGCATCTAATTAATAAACAACCGTAGTTAATTAATTATTGTACCTTGCATGCATGCATATCATCGCATGTTGATTAATGTGTGTGCATCATGTTGATTTGTATGTATATTCTTGTATGTGTGATCACGAGTAGAGGGAAGTGCTCAAGAGGCCGCATACGAGGATTTTCAGAATCAAGATTTCGAAGCGCTTGAACAACCCCATCCGCCGGAGCAAGGCAAGTGTACTTGAAGCATATTGATCCTATTTTAAATTAAATGTTTTGTTTGCGAACTTGCATGCTTGTGTCAAATTGATGGGAATCCTATGGTAGGAAGTTTACTAGTTTTGTTTGACCACCCTTGTCACCCGGAATTTATGGTAGAGAGTCGGGAAGGGTTTTTTTACCTTTTTGCTTCGCTTAATTAATTGGGGTGGAAAAACCAACACTACACATTTAATTATGCATCAATGATATTCTGGTTAATGTGAATTGGTCAATATGATGGGTGATCTAAGCAAGCCTGGTATGTGGATGGGTTGGATGTTATGGTGGTTTGCTTGCTTTAGATCTAAGGACCGGTTCATGCGAGAATAAGCCAGGACTACAGTGCCACCACGAGACCAAGTATGGGTGCAGCGTAGCTGATTAATTAGGGCTTTGCTAGTGCTGTTTGGACCATTGTGGATGCTCGGGGAAGGGGTAGTCGGATTGGGTTTGTTGATGATTGGTGGGACTACCCTGGGATCCGAATGGCTCAAGAGGGGGCCCTTGGTTGAAGATGTGCTCAGTTGGAGGCATCGCCACCGGTGAAACCTCAGTGGGGTCTGAATAGGCTAGTAATCCCTTTGTAAAGGCTATTTTGTGATCTCTTGGCCACACACCAACGGAAGTGTGTAATGTGACCGACGGGTCATGGGCATAAGGGAGGTTCTTAGTCGCCGAAAGGTGATGAAATCACGAACACGTGGGTAAAGAGGTACAAACTCTGCAGAGTGTTAATTAAAACTATCATGATAGCCGTGCTCCCGGTTATGAGCACCTAGACAACTTCCATGATTAGAGGCAAATTGGAGTTTGGGATGGTTATGGTTTGGTAATGGTTATGGCTGGTTATGAGTTCATCTCTGGTATTGAATATGGTTATTGGCAATGGTGAAATCTGGACTTATTGATGATGGTAATGAATTCAATTTGGTATTATGGTATTACTCGTGATTATGTCGGGACTACTTCACATACTTATACTATATTGCTTTTCGAATGTTTTAATGTACTTTTCAGCACTTTACCATTATTATCGTCGTCATTTGAATCAGTCACATGTCATACTTTCCACACTTGCTGAGTACGACATGTACTCACTCTTGCAATCCCCCCCCCCAACAGTTGCAGGACAGGATTATGAGTTTAATGGCGATATTGCGGAGTTCTAGGCCGTGTCTACCGTCAGCTTGCCTGTGGTGTTGCATGGAGCTGCGCTATCCCTTTTGCTTAGCTGCTTAATTGGTTTATTTCCGCTGCATTAGTTGAACTTGTCATTAATATTCATTAGAGCTTGTATTCGAGGATAATATAGTTGTGTAATAAAATTTGACAATTAATCTTGTTCTGTGGTAATTATCTGTATATCGTTTGTGATTGCACTCGTATATGTGTGATGAACATCCTGGGCACACATATGCGTTAGCTTGGTTCAGTTTTCGGAACCGGGCGTCACATTTAAAACCCACCACAGCCATATGATACAAATTCTTCAAAACCACATGCATATGTCACTTTGCTTTTCATTGAACTTTGTCAAACTCATGACCAATTGAGTGACATGCACAACCTTTTGACTTAGAGATTCTCGTGCACCCTATTCATGCAAAATTTCTCACATTGAGAATTTGCATCCATCATTCATCCATCCAATGAAGAAATTTCATACATTTTGGTCACCAAAATCTCTCTAGAAAAATAAAAAGGAGTAGAAAATATGGCTATGAAAAATGAAAAAGAAGGAGACAAAAGCATCTACTCTTCAAAAGAGGAAGTATGCCAAAAAAAAAGATGAAGAAGAAAAGAAAGTAGCCATGTTTCATCCTTAAAGAGAGAAAACCATGGAGTCCACATTCATCCATTCAATTCATGTGCACAAGCATTTTCTTTCTCAATTTGTTTGTTGCATAAGTCTCTCATAGGATCAAGTTTTTGACTTAGTAATATATGAATTGCAATGTGTGCCACATTTATCCCTACCAAGCTCTAGATATACCCATATTTAGTATAGGGACAAAACTGGCACAACATACTAAGGTGAGGATCAAAACACTTTGAGAGATAAGGGCAATTGTTTCTTTGACTTTCCAAATATAGCAAATCGTCGGAACATTTCGGCAGGGGAAGATCCAAGAAAACTACATTCCAACCATTCCACTCTTCAAACATCCAAGATTGATGTGGTAGCGACATTCCACAATGGGAATTCATGAATTGAGGTATGAGTTGAAATATCTAGTATTCTCATTTTCTAAATTATAGCAAATTTATGACAACACCTTAGTTCTTCTTCTTACCTTCGCTCGAGGATGAGCAAAGGACTAAGTGTGGGGGAGTTTGTTAGCGGTCCTTAAGTGCCATATTTAGACTGTTAATTCACCTCATAATGTGCACAAAAGAGAAACACAATGTAGTGGTAGGGCTAAAAACTAACCAAATCCACAAGTGTTGGTGTTTATTTGTATGTAGGTGAATTTAGACCCAAAATACCAAGACATGCAGTGAGTAATCTGTGACACCCGGTTCCAAAAATGAACCAAGTGAATGCATATGTGTGCTCAGGATGTTCAACACACATACACGAGTGCATTCACAAAAGAGTATACATAAAATTACCACAAAACAAGATTAATTAACAGATTTTATTACACAATTCATAATAGCCTTGAAAACAAGCTCTAATGAATTATCAATGACAAGTTTAACTAATGCAGCGGAAATAAACTAAATAAGCAACTAAGCAAAAGGGATATATGCGCAGCTCCAATCAACACCACAGGCAAGCTAACGGTAGACATGACCTAGTACTCCGCATTATCATCATTAAACTCCCAATCCTGACCTGCAACTGTTAGGGGGGATTGCAAGAGTGAGTACATGTCGTACTCAGCAAGTGTGGAAAGTATGATATGTAGCTGGTACAAATAACAAATATAATAATGGTTGAGTGCTGAAAAGTACATTAAAACATTTGAAAAGCAATATATCATATGTATGTGAATAAACCCATCATAGACCATAATTAAAAACTTAGTACCAATCCATATTCCATATCCATCATCCATCATTCATATACCAGATTTCACCATTACCATTAATCATATCCAATACCAGAAATTAATCCATAGCCTTATTACCAACCATAACCATTACCAAACCATAACCATCCCAAAACCAAGTTCCCTCTAATCATGTAGGTCATCCAGGCGCTCATAACTGGGAGCACGGCTATCATGATAGTTTTATTAGACACTATGCACAGGTTGTACCGCTTTACCCACGTGTTTGTGATTTCATCACCTGTCGGTGACTAAAGAAATCTCCCTTACACCAATTACACTTCCTTTGGTGTATGGTCAAGAGATCACAAAATCGCCTTTACAAAGGGCTTACTAGCCTATTTAGACCCCACTAAGGTTTCACCGGTGGCGATGTCTCCTACAGAGCACATCTTCAACCAAGGGCCCCCTCTTGAGCCATTCGGATCCCAATGTAGTCCCACCAGTCATCAACAAATTCAATCCGACTACCCCTTCCCTGAGCATCCTTAATGGTCCAAATATGAATGTGGCCTAGAGGGGGGCTGAATAGGCCTTTTTGAATTGTAGTCAAAACATGCAATACTTAACAAACTGATCAAATCCCGAGATATCGGACTAGTCTAGTAGAGTGCGGACTAGTTCGGTGCGTGCGGACTAGATTGATCAAGTTTGATTGATTATCTCGATCCTAGACTGTATGCAGCAGAAATATACTTGTAATTGGAGTGTCACACTACTATGAACTAGGATGTAGCACAAGTTAATCTTATATTCAATGTTTCAACATAATGTAAACAAGATTGATTGAAACCCTAGATAGGTATGAAGAGTAAGAACAATATGCGCAAAGTAAGAACACAAGCTCTTTATACCATGGTTTGGTTCCCACAGAGGCAACCTACATCCAAGTTGAGGAGTCCACAAAAGGACCGGGTCTTCTCCTACCCTACCATTGTCGGATCGCCACGGAGGCCAATCCTTTTCACTAATCACAAAGGGCAAATAACCAAATTCAAGGGGCCTTCTCACAAGTTGAGGGCTCCCCAAGATTACAAGATGAACACCACCAAGAACACACTCTTAAGATTATAATGAAAACCACAAGAGTTTGTTAGGGAATCAAACCAAGAGCTCAATGAGTGAAGAACTGTGTCTCTCCTTGGATCCAAAGTGTATCATCAAAGTATTAAGATTTCTTGCGTTGTATTGGGTGGAGAGATGAGTTTTCTTGGCTCTTGGAGGGTGTGACAACACAGGGTGTCGAGAGTTTTGGAAGTTAGGCCGTGCACACCTATTTATATGGGGTTTCCAAAAGTTACCATTAGGGTTTACAAAGATTGGACTAGTCCGTGGTGGACACCGGACTAGTCCGGTGTGCTGCGTGTAGGAAACCCTAAGTGTCTCGAAATATCGGACTTGTCCGGAGTGAAAGCGGACTAGTCCGATTTGGTTCTGGAAATCTTCAGACTAGTCCGATGAATATCGAACTTGTCCGGATAGGTGAATCCCTTAGTGAATTTGGGGAACAAGTCCACACTTGAAGGACTTGTCCGATTTAGATCAGAGAGATTTTGGACTAGTCCGTGCTAACATCGGACTTGTCCGATTGACATCAGAAAGATATCAGACTAGTCCGTGGTTTTATCAGACTTGTCCAATTTTGTGCAACTCGTGAAGTGTTTGGGGGACTAGTCTGCACTGGGAAGGACTAGTCTGATTCTAGTCAGAGAGATATCGGACTAGTCCGCGGTGATATCGAACTAGTACGGTCAGTGAAAACTGGACTGTGTGGACAAGTCCGCATTGTGAGGACTTGTCCGATCTGGTACAGAAAGATATTGGACTAGTCCGGGGTTAGTCGGACTAGTCCGGTCCTGTATAATTTTGTGCGATGTGTGAGATTATTTGTGCTTGAGCTCTTGGGGTGTGTTTTCTTAACACACTCCATAGACAATGATCTAGTACACTTGGTTCTTGAGCTCTTTTCCGCATTGCTCCTCATTCTCCTTTCTTTTTGGCACTTTGTTCATTCTTTCATTAGAACCCGTGCTTATCTCAACAATGTGGTTAGGATCTCATTTGCTTGTCATAAATCAACCAAAACCCACAAGGAATTCCTAGATGCACTTTCAATCTCCGCCTTTTTGGTGATTGATGACAACCAATTGAGATTTCACAAAATATGATAAAAAGTGGAGATTTTCATAAAGTGTGCACTTATGAGTTTGAAACACATTAAGCAATGAAAACATAAGTCATATGTGCACTGTTTATGGTGGGATGCAAAACTAAGTATGTATAAACGATAATCATGATGAGAATGAAATAATTGACATCCATATATCAACAATAATCATATATGTCATTTTTAGAGCAAAATCACAGATTTCATAAATATCTTCATAAGCAGTTCATAACATTGCATCACAAGACCAAAAGTACCAAAAGAGCATGATATAAGTCTTACAACCCACAAAGAGACAAAAGATAGCTCTCCTCGCAGCCTACAGCTAAAGCATAAGACTCCCCCTCAATCTCTCCCCCTTTGGCATCAAGACACCAAAAAGAAGGAGAGGAGGGACCTAAGATCTTCAAGCTTCACTGTCGGTCCTATCATCGTCTTCATCTTCATTCTTGGGCTGAGGAGGAGGAGGAGGAACGGTTCCACTTGAGTCCCCAATGCCAAAAATGGCAAGCTCGGAGGGAGCCAAGGGCCCGAGCTCGGTGAAATCAGAATCAGAATCTTCAGAGATGACTGGGGATCCAATGGGCTCGATCTCCAGCTTCTGGCAAATGTTTTTGACATTCTCCTTGACATATCGCATATCGACTTTCCTTGCCTTATTTAGCTTGTGAGATTTTACTTCGGCCTTCTTGAAAGATTGGAAGATGGCTGCCAAGTACTTTAAGATGCCACTTGGTGACCCCTTTTGAGGAGGGGCCCTAGTGGCGGGAGCAGCCCTAGCATCTCCACTAGCTCTCACTAGAGCCTCTATACTGGAAGCCGGAGAAGGAGCAGCTTGAACACTTGCTTGTTGAGGCTTCTAGGCCTCAAGGGGGTGTGCTCCACATCCTTGATGAACTCGATACATGTGACCTTCTCAATCATAAACATCAGGTAGGGGGCATAGCCACAGGATCTGTTCGGCGTGCAAGAGATGTTGACCATGTCGTTCCAAATGTAGTCAAAGATATCAAACTTTCTGTCTTTGCTTATGAACTTCATCAACATCCTGAGATATCCCTGAACACTTCTAGCATCCCCATCCTTCGGGGCAATGGTCTTCCTGAGGACCCGGTTGAGCACCACGAAGAAAGGCTTCATGTTCTTGGTGGAAGGAGGATTGAACTTTAAGCTTGGGTCATAAAGAAACTTCATCTTGTCCTTCTCAATGACACCAATGTTGTGAATGATCAAGTTGTCATTGCTGGAGCTATCAAGATGTAGCAATATTTCAAATTCCTCAGAGGTAATGGTGTACTTGGATCCATGAGTCATCCAAGTCACCCGCTCTTCCTCATCACTTGCAATGTGGCATGTAGCATAGAACTGAGCATCGACCTCGTCGTTCCAATTGTCTCGGAAGGCAAACAAATCCTTCAATCCATGCCTCTCAACTGCCTCGACCACCTCAACAAAAGGTGAGCAACCCTTCCTCTCAAGTGCGCCCAATCTATCCATTGGTTGCGCACAACTGGGGTCTTCATCGGGAGATAGACAGACTTGTAAAAGTCTGCATGGAAATTACTCCAGAACCTCCCATCAGCAGCCTGCTTGGGTCGGCTGTAACAATCCACATTTCTAAACTTTGCAGCCGTGTCGCTGCCCTTGCCATTGAACTTCTCCTGGACCCCTTGCCTTGGAGCTGACATCTTGAGGGGGCCAATAGGGACCATGGCAATCCCCTTTCATTTGCCCTTGGCTTGGCGAGAGGTTGTCGAGCTAGGGCCTATTGTAGCCGCACCCTTAACTTTCGACGCAGGTTTCTTCGCCAGAACCTTGCGTCTAATATGCAGAGGGGAGGGTGCTGGCTCGGACGGGCGCTCTTGACGCTTCTTGCCTTGGCCCCTCGGGGACCGAATCAAGACTTCTTGGTCCATCTCAGCCTCGAAGTCAGAAATTTCATCATTGGAGCTCGACATTGCCCTGAGAATGGATTACACAAGGCATGAATGAGAATTGATGGCAAGGAATTTCATTGAGGAATGAATAATTAGGGTTGAGTTCAGAAAAATCGGACTAGTATGGTGTACAGGTACAGACTAGTCTGGGTGACCGGACTTTTCCGTATGTGGACTGGACTAGTCCGATATTCAACCCCTAAAACCCTAATTATGAGACAAATGGTGATTCCTAATGCACAAATAGCTTAGCATCAATGTAATATATCAATGAAGCATGTATTAGGTGAAGTGAACTAGGCTATTTGATCAACAACAAAGGTAATCACGAATTCTAGGGTTTGGGATGAGATTTTACCGAAAGTCATTGATTCTTGGAGATGTAGGGGTTGAAGGAGCAGACAAGTCCGTGGTATTCAATCCCTACGTGAAGGAGATCGATTTCCACCCAAACTTGAGGAGTTTTGATGGAGGAATCGCCAAATTGCCTTGGGGAGCTCGAGCGAGGAGAGAGAAAGCTTGAGGAAAGTGTGAGGGTGAGAAGATTAGGGTTTGGCGGCGGCTAGGGTTATGGAGACGAAAAATCAGACTTGTCCGAAAATAATCGGACCAATCCAAACTTTTCCAGAGACTATATCAGACTAGTCTGTGGTCGGCCGGACTAGTCTGTACTAACAGTCACTTTGCGGACTAGTCTACAGGGGCGGACTAGTCCGGGTAACCACAGACTAGTTCGTGGTCACCAGGGAAGAAATTCTTAGCCCATTTGTATATATTCGAAGGTACTTATTAAGAAAATAGAGAGGTAAATCAAATCACATAATCTTGACGAATATGATCAGTAAGCATACAACAATCAAGCAATGACCATAATACATCAAGATCAAGTAGTTAAAATAGTTTTTGGAGAAAATTGAGAAAGATGATTTTTCGCAACTCAACCACTGTGTTTTGAAGGGATCATACAGGTATGCAAGTTTTCAAGCCACATACCGAGCATCAAGGATGTTGAGTTCATTTCGGAGCTCGCAAAAGCGTTTTTCATCTAGTGGCTTGGTAAATATATCGGCTAGTTGCTTTTCGGTGTTGACATGGGAAATGTCTATGTCCCCTTTCATTGAATTGTCTCTCAAAAAGTGATGTCGGATGTCTATGTGTTTGGTCCTAGAGTGCTCAATGGGATTATGGGCAATCTTAATAGCACTCTCATTATCACAAAGGAGTGGAATACGGTTCATGTTGTAACCGTAATCCCTAAGAGTTTGTCGCATCCAAAGGAGTTGTGCACAACAACTCCCAGGTGTAACATATTCCGCTTCGGCCGTGGATAAGGCAATGGAGTTTTGTTTCTTGGAGGACCAAGAAACTAGAGATCTACCTAGCAATTGGCATGTACTGGAGGTACTTTTTCTATCTACTTTGCATCCGGCATAATCTGCATCGGAGTAACCAATGAGATTGAATTTGGAACCTTTGGGATACAAAAGGCCTAGGTTGGGTGTATGAACTAAATACCGCAAGATTCTCTTTACGGCTGTCAAATGACACTCTTTTGGGTTGGCTTGAAACCTTGCACACAAACATACACTCAACATAATGTCTGGCCTAGATGCACATAAGTAGAGTAGAGATCCAATCATGGAGTGATATACCTTTTGATCGACGTTTGGTCCATCTTCATTAAGATCCAAGTGGCCATTCGTTGCCATGGGAGTCTTTATGGGCTTCGCCTTGCCCATTCCAAACTTCTTGAGTATGTCTTGAGTGTACTTAGTTTGGCTTATGAATGTCCCTTCCTTTTGTTGCCTCACATGGAATCCCAAGAAGTACTTTAGCTCTCCCATCATACACATCTCAAACCTATCTGTCATAATCTTACTAAATTCCTCACAAAAAGATTTGTTAGTTGAACCAAAGATAATATTATCAACATAAATTTGACAAATAAAGATATCATTGTCAAAGTTCTTTGTAAACAATGTATAATCTACTTTATCGATCTTAAAACCATTTTCAATTAAGAAATCTCTAAGACACTCATACCAGGCTCTAGGAGCTTGTTTGAGGCCGTAGAGAGCCTTACGCAATTTAAAGACATGGTCGGGGAACTCTTCATCTTCAAATCCGGGGGGTTGCTCCACATACACCTCCTCCTTGATTGGTCCGTTGAGGAAGGCGCTTTTCACATCCATTTGATAGAGCTTGAAATCATGGTGAGTAGCATATGCAAGTAATATTCTAATAGACTCAAGTCTAGCTACGGGAGCAAAGGTTTCATCAAAATCCAAACCTTCGACTTGTGAATACCCTTTGCCCACAAGTCGTGCCTTGTTCCTTGTCACCACCCCGTGTTCGTCTTGTTTGTTGCGGAAGATCTATTTGGTGCCGACCATGTTGAACTTGGGTCTTTCGACTAGTTCCCACACCTTGTTCCATTTGAAGTTGTTGAGTTCTTCTTGCATGGACACTACCCAATCCGGATCCTTCAATGCATCCTCAACCCTGTGCGGTTCCAAAAAGGATACAAACGAATAATGCTCACAAAAATTAGCTATGCGAGATCTAGTAGTTACTCCCTTTTGGATGTCACTGATGATGTTGTCGATTGGGTGATCCCTTTGGACGCATTGGTGTACTCTTGGGTGTGGCACTTGTGGTCTTGAATCTTCATGGTCATCTTCTTCTCCCCCTAGATGGTTGCCCTCATTGACATGTTGATCATTTTCGTCTTCTTGAGGTTGATCTTGTATGGAAGCCCCCCCTTGATCATTGGCCTCCTCTTGTGGTTCATCTTCCTCATGCATATGTAGAGGTGGTTCTGGTGGTCGAACTTCGCCCAATGCCATTCTTCTCAGTGCTTGGCAAGGAGACTCTTCTCTTTCTAGCACACATGGATCAACTTGCTACTTTTGGGAGCCGTAAGTTTCATCGAACACTACGTCACGTGCTACTTCAACAAGTCCGGAGACTTTGTTGAAGACACGATATGCATAAGTGTTTGAGTCATAGCCAAGCAAGAAACCTTCATCGGACTTCGAAGCAAACTATGAAGTCCTAGGCTTCTTGTTCAAAATATAGCACTTAGAACTGAAAACTCGAAAATAAGAAATATTTGGCTTGTTACTGGTGAGTAGCTCATAGGATGTCTTCTTGAGTAGTCGATGAAGATAAATTCGATTTATGGCATGGCAAGCGGTGTTAACCGCTTCCGCCCAAAACTGATTCGAGGTCTTGTATTCATCGATCATTGTTCTTGCCATCTCTATGAGGGTTGGGTTCTTCCTTTCGGCAACTTCGTTTTGTTGAGGAGAGTAAGGTGCTGAAAACTCATGCTTTATGCCTTCTTCGTCTAGGTACTCCTCAACTTGGGTGTTCTTGAACTCCACTCCGTTGTCGCTTCGAATGTTCTTGATCATCAATGAAAACTCATTTTGAGCACGCTTGAAAAACTTCTTCAAGGTTCCTTGAGTTTCTGTCTTATCATGCAAATAGAAAACCTTTGGGATACCTAGACTTGTCTGGAGGATCGGACTTGTCCTAGTATGGATCGGACTAGTCCGGTGATCATGTGTGTTGACATTGGACTTATTATCATAATTGGTCTTTCTGGCTTGAGAGAAGTTCCCCTTCACAAATGAAATGCTATCCTTGTTATTTTTATGGCTTCTAGCATATCACTTTTCACCATAAGAATAACCAATGCCATATTTGACATTAGGAGGTCTCGTGACCAAGTATGCACTGCATGCATATTTGATATTCTCCTTGTCAAATATTCCACCTTGGGAAGGCTGCTTTTCCTTGGTAGAAGTTGACTTTTCCTTCAAGCTAGTGCCAATTTTAGCACATGAACAAATAATGGCAGCTTCAGTGTTAAGTGGTTGAGAAGGTGAGCTTGAAGAGGATGAGGGGTCACTTTGTTTGAGTGACTCAACTTGTACCTCAAGGATTTTATTAAACTTGGATAGGTTAGCAAGTTCATCCTTGATGGTGGTGTTTGAGTCGCTTAACTTCAAGCAAGCTTCCTTGCTTGAGGCTAACTCAAGATCCAGTGACTTGCCCCGCTCCTTTTCAAGTTCGATAAGCTTGTCAAGTTCAAGATATTCCTCCTTTTGGGAGATAATCATATCTTCTTTACGGTTGATCAGCTTCTCCTTCTCAACAAGTTGATCAAGTAGAAATTTCATTTTTGCTGCTGTTTTCTTATCTAAGCAGATGAGCATGTCTTCATTATCACTAGCAGCTTCACTATCTCTGGAATAGGAATGCAAGGAAGAGGATTTGGTTATTACCTTTCGTTTATCTTCCTTTGCCATGAGGCAAGTGTTGTTTACCTTCCATGCGCCTAGAGTTGGGAAGATGGTGGACTTCTTGGATGTCTTCTCGATGGCTATGCTAGCCATCTCCTATTCCTCTTCGGATGAGGACTCGTCATTTGAGTCCCATTCCTTTCCTAGATGTGCTTATCTAGCTTGCTTCTTTTTCTTGAAGAATTTCTTGGGTTGAGGTTTTGTTTCCTTTGTTTTCTTCTTGTTTTCCTCATATGGGCAATCAACTATAAAGTGGTCATATTCACCACAATTATAGTGTGCCCGCCTCAACTTTGGTCTTGACTTCTCTTTATATTTTCCTTCACTTGATTTTCCCCCTTGTCTTTTCTTCATCATTTTATTGAATCTCTTCATAAAGAGGATCATGTCTTCTTCGTCAATTTTGCTGCTCTTGTCATCGTTGTCCTCTTCTTGTTGAGCTTCTCGAGCTTCTTTAGACAAGGGCTTAAGAGTGGACTTCAAAGCGACCCCTTTCTTCTTTGCTGAGGTGAGGTCAGCAATCTCCTTGACATGCTTCGCCTGCTTTTCCATCATCTCAAAGTTGATGATTTTCCCAAGTAGCTCATACGGGGTCATTTTCTTGTACCCGGGGCTTTCTCTAATCATCGAGCACAAGGTGACGTTGTGAGGCATGAAAGCTATAAGGATGAGCTTCACCACCTCATGATCGTTCCACTTCTTGCTTCCGTATGCTCGAACCTTATTGATGAGCATCTTTAGGTGGTTGTACATGTCTTGCGGCGACTCGTCTTCTTCAATGGCAAATCTTCCCAATTCGCCTTCGATCATTTCGATCTTCGCCTTTCTCACATGACGATCACCTTCATGTGCAGTTTGCAATGTGTCCCATATGTCCTTTGCAATTTCGAGTCCATCCACCTTGGTGAAATCATCCCGACTAAGTGATGAGGTGATGACTAATGCAGCTTGGGCATTTTGATGGATTGCTTGCTCTTGGCTAGGCGTGAGCTCTTTATCGTCGTTCGGGATATCTATTCATGTACATACAATATGCCACAAACTTGGATTGAGAGAAATCAAGTGCATTTTCATGTTCTGCCTCCACATTGAGTAGTCATTGCCATCAAAGTGTGGGGATTTTCCAAGTGGAATAGATAGGTAGTGATTATTGCTAGAATTAAGATGATCGTAGTTGAAAGGATATCGGGAGTAGTCGGTGTGACTACTCCCCTTCTTCTTCCTCTCGTCTTCGATCCTCACTTTTCTCTTGGAGAGGGTTTTCTTCCTTAGGAGCGCCTTGAGTTCCAGCGTCTCCTCATCGTCATCCTCGAAGTCTTGAATGACCTCGATGAGCCTATCCAATTTTTGGTTCTTTTCTTCTTCAACCTTCTCTTGGTTGATGCTCTTATGTACGTCCTTCATGTCTGACATGTTCTCTTTGAGCGATTAGTATCCTTTTGAAGAGTCCTGCTCTGATACCAATTGAATGTTGCCTAGAGGGGGGTGAATATGCCTTTTTGAATTTTAGTACGAACCTGCAACACTTAACAAACTGATCAAATCCTGAGATATCGGACTAGTCCGGTAGAGTGCGGACTGGTCCGGTGCGTGCGGACTAGATTGATCAAGTTGGTCGATTATCTCAATCCTAGACTGTATGCAGCGGAAATATACTTGTAATTGGAGTGTCACACTACTATGAACTAGGATGTAGCACAAGTTAATCTTATATTCAATGTTTCAATGTAATGTAAACAAGATTGATTGAAACCCTTGATAGGTATGAAGAGTAAGAACAATATGCGCAAAGTAAGAACATAAGCTCTTTATCCCGTGGTTCGGTTCCCATAGAGGCAACCTACATCCACGTTGAGGAGTCCACAAAAAAGACCGAGTCTTCTCCAACCCTACCCTCGTAGGATCGCCACGGGGGCCAATCCTTTTCACTAATCACAAAGGGCAAATAACCGAATTCAAGCGGCCTTCTCACAAGTTGAGGGCTCCCCAAGATTACAAGATGAACACCACCAAGAACACACTCTTAAGATTACAATGAAAACCACATGAGTGTGTTAGGGAATCAAACCAAGAGCTCAATGAGTGAAGAACCGTGTCTCTCCTTGGATCCAAAGTGTATCCCCAAAGGATTAAGCTTTCTTGCATTGTATTGCATGGAGAGATGAGTTTTCTAGGCTCTTGGAGGGTGTGATGGCGCAGGGTGTCGAGAGTTTTGGAAGTTGGGCCGTGCACACCTATTTATATGGGGTTCCCAAAAGTTACCGTTAGCGTTTAGAAAGATCGGACTAGTCTGTGGTGGACACCGAACTAGTCGGGTGTGCTGCGTGTAGGAAACCCTAAGTATCCCGAAATATCGGACTTGTCCGAAGTGAAAGCGGACTAGTCCGATTTGGTTCTTGAAATCTTCGGACTAGTCCGATGAATATCGGACTTGTCCGGATATGTGAATCCCTTAGTGAAGTTGGGGAACAAGTCCGCACTTGAAGGACTTGTCCGATTTAGGTCAGAGAGATTTCGGACTAGTCCGTGCTAACATCGGACTTGTCCAATTGACATCAGAAAGATATTGGACTAGTCCGTGGTTTTATCGGACTTGTCCGATTTCGTGCAACTCGTGATGTGTTTGGGGGACTAGTCCGCACTGGGAAAGACTAGTTCGATTCTAGTCAGAAAGATATTGAACTAGTCCACGGTGATATTGGACTAGTCCGATCAGTGAAAACTGGACTGTGTGGACAAGTCCGCATTGTGAGGACTTGTCCGATCTGGTACAGAAAGATATCGGACTAGTCCGGGGTTAGTCGGACTAGTCT
This sequence comes from Tuctoria greenei, assembly GCA_036927565.1. Taxonomy (NCBI): domain Eukaryota; kingdom Viridiplantae; phylum Streptophyta; class Magnoliopsida; order Poales; family Poaceae; genus Tuctoria; species Tuctoria greenei. The sequence continues at coordinate 9,445,425 of JAYESD010000009.1, forward strand.
GGTCCTATATAATTTTGTGCAATGTGTGAGATTATTTGTGCTTCAGCTCTTGGGGTGTGTTTACTTAACACACTCCATACACAATGATCTACTACACTTGGTTCTTGAGCTCTTTTCCGCATTGCTCCTCATTCTTCTTTCTTTTTAGCGCTTTGTTCATTCTTTCATTAGAACCTGTGCTTATCTCAACAATGTGGTTAGGATCTCATTTGCTTGTCATAAATCAACCAAAACCCACACGGGATTCCTAGATGCACTTTCAAAATAGCACTGGCAAAGCCCTAATTAATTAGCTATGCCGCACCCATACCTGGCCTCGTTGTGGGACTGTTGTCCTGGCATATTTTCGCATGAACCGGTCCTTAGATCTAAAGCAAGCAACCACCATATCAACCAACCCATCCACATACTAGGCTTGCTTACATCACCCATTACCATATCATATTAACCAGTTCATATTAACCATAATCTCATTAATGCTTAATTAAATAGTATAGTTGTTTTCCCATCCAAGTAGCTAAGCGAAGCAAAGGTAAAAAAAAACCTTCCCGACTCTCTACTATGTATTCCAAGTGACAAGGGTGGTTCAACAAAGCTAGTAAACTTTTTACCATAGGATTCCCATCAAATTGACACAACATGCAGTTTTGGAAACAAAACATTTATTTTAAAACAGGATCAATATGCTTCAAGGACACTTGCCTTGCTCTTGAGATTGGTTCGAGTCAAAGCCTCAAACTCTTTGTGCTGGAGATCCTCCGCGGCACTCTCTAGCGCAAATACGTCTAATCCGCACGATAAACATACAAACAAGAATTACAATCAAAAAGTGCACAATTATTACTCATTATGACATGACAAGCATGATTAATGCAAATGCAAGGTGGAACTTGTTGAAGAGGTGCTTTTAATCATAACTAACTAGTTCTAATAGCTTTTAATATGTTTATACAGGTCTGGATTTGATTCGATCTAATTTTAGAATTAATTCAAAATAATTTAACTAGGAAAATCGGACTAGTCCGCTAGGGACCGGACAAGTCCACACTGCGCGAGATCAGCAGATTATGGTTTTCTAGATCGATGTGAATTTGGAGATTAGGGGTTGAATTCACATAAGGAAAAGGAAATATAAGGTATACCAGGTGTTTAGGACTCCAATGAATCAAGAAACTTGGAGACAACACTTGGATCTTGATGATCTAGGGTTGATGATGAACTTGGAGATGAAGAACGAAACTTGATGGAGAATCTTGATCCTCTTTCGTTTCCTCCTCTTCTTCTTCTTGCTTGGGATCTCCTTCTCCCTCCTTGATGGCGTCTCTCCACGAGTTAGGGTTTGGGTGGGGTGGAAAAGTGGTAAATAGATGTCAAGCCAAGGGGTGGGGTTGTTTATATAGAGGTGGAGTCTAGGGTTAGATGGATTTTGAGTTTGAGATGAGTAGAGGCCGGTTTAGAGTCCCACGTGGCCGCTAAAAGAGTTAGGCATGACGTCCCTAGGCCTACATAACGTAAAACCTAAGAAACCAGATGTGAAACAAAAGATCAACTCGGAGTCGTGATTTATCAGACAAGTCCAAAAAGGACCGGACTAGTCCAAAGTTGGACAGAGGGAAATCGGACAAGTCCGCATTGGATATCAGACAAGTCCGAATTTATCCAGAGGGGAAAAACAGACAAGTCCAGCAAAAAATCGGACAAGTCCGACTTTAGTTAGAGAGAAAAACGGACAAGTCCACTAGAAGACCGGACTAGTCCGGACAAGTCCAGGGACTTAGCAAATTTTTCAAGGAATTGGAACACCGGACTAGTCCGCATAGGACCAGACAAGTCCGAAGGTGTCCAGAGGGAAAAACAAACTAGTCCGTCGAAAAACGGACAAGTCCGTTTAAAGTTAGAGAGAAATCGGACTAGTCCGCACTTTCAAGAATTGTTAAGTGCAGTTTTGTTCTAAATCAATTTTAATCTTGTTCCTTTTTATGTTGGTTAATGTTAAACATATGTATGAATGTATGCAGGGCGTGATGCATGAAAATGAGGGTGTTACATAATCCATAAAATTGGATTTTGATGAATTAGGTGAGGCCACATGTCATCACATGGCCCACAAACAGAAGTATGCGAGGTGATCTAATGGTGTAGCACCCATATCAAGTGATGGGACCCACCTGGCAGAGACCTAGAGAAAGCACAACTCCAACGGAGCTAAGACCAGGTCGGTCGACCTCTCTAGTCGGCTGACTAGGGAGTGGCGCCAAACCCGGTCAAATGCCATGTGTTGGCTCCTCCCGACTTGAAGAAGACAGTGGTGACTAATTCACGCGCATTTGGTGGTGGGAACCAACCCTTCTCCACCTATAAATAGCACCCCACACCTCACATCACACACACACCAAAAGTTGAGAATACAATACTAGTCCTAAGGTTTCGAGTAGTCCTAGAGGATGCCAAGTATAAAGAGATTGTGGCGAGAGTCTAGGAGAAGGAGGCTTGGGCTTGTCAAGTCCCTCTTCTACGCTTGTACCCCTACAAAGGTGTTATTCAAATCATGTAAGCCCTTTGTGAATTCATTTCAAGTTTGATTTCCGATTCAAGGTAGTTTGCACAAGTAGTTAATTGTGGGTTCATTGCTTTAATTTATTAGAGGCTCTAGTTGTATCTTTGTGTTCGAAACAACTAGAGTTTGTGCTTAGTTTGGAAATCACCAGTGAATATCTCATAGACCCACAGATTGAAGAGGTGGGCAGTAGGTGGTGATAGCCCTATCTGTCCTTTGTAATACTCCACGTTCGGCTATGCCATAGGCTCTTGGCAGGAGTCGTCCTAGTGTTGCTAGGGGTAAACTCGTGCCCGAGGCAAGCAACTACCTATTGACGTTTCTTACGTCACAGATTGTCTCTCAAAAGAGATGAGGTCCGCAAGCGCACGGAAACTGTCGTGTAGCATTTCACCTAAGAGTATTCCCAAGGGTATTCTATTTATCCCAAAGGAAGGCAATGGAGTAAAGTAGATACTACTCTTATGATCAAGCTATGAGATACTAATTAATTATCAAGACATGGGTAAGTTGATAATATATGGGTAGTGTGACACACACCTAAGCAATCTATTCTAAAGGGTAGATGAGTCCTAATGGAGGTTAGACTAAGGGTTGAAGAGTTACTCCTACAATGCTTCTAATATACATATACATAGCCTAGGTTAGATACTAATGAGCTTGTCAATGGTGAATCCTTATGATAAGTTGTTCAACACATCGGGCACGGGTTTACCCCTAGCAATACTAGGACGACTCCGCCATGAGCCTGTGGCATAGCCAAACGTGAAGCATTACAAAGGACAGATAGGGCAATCACCACCTACTACCTACCTCTTCAATCCGTGGGTCTACGAGACATCCAATGCTACTTAATTATCCTAGCACCATGCTAGCATATTAAGTAAATACCTTAAGAGCTGCGGCACAAGGCATCCTAAGGCAATGAACTAAATCATTGTTGAACTAATGTTGAGACATAGCATAAGTTATTCACATTAACATGATCATATCATATCTAATTAGACTATATTGGAAGTTTATAGTGTTTATGATGATAGTATAATGACGTCAAGGCATGATCATAAAGACTATACCTACCACATACATGGAATCCACAATCAAACAAGAAATGCTTCATCCAAGTATATGAATAAGAGAAGACTAAAGATAATATCTTTATTATGCATCAAGTCACAAATATAAGAAAAGATATTGTCGGTACCCTAGATACCAGGTACCCCTGATGCCGCACTTAAAACCAAGGAGTTCCTATGTCCGAGTTGAAGACTTCCGAAGGAAACACTCGTCAGATAGCACTGGGCCCACATACCTCGTTTGGGTAACTCCGGTACTGTCATGTGTCCTGCGGGACCAGACCTACCTCCCTCCACAGAGAAGCTCTGGTCCCGCCATGTGTCTGGCGACCCCGGAGCTAACCTTCAGTAGAGAGAAGCTCAGGTGCCGCCACACGTCGAGTAGCTTCAGACCTACCTCCCCGCAGAGGGAAGCTCCGGAGCTGCCACATGTTGTACCTCCGGTCCTAATCCTGCAATGACTACAGGATTTCCAACGGCACGGACATTGAAGAGGCTATTAAAATAGCCATTACAAGACCTGATTAACATGCCATTAATTTAGCATTAATGACGCATGATCAGAGGAGCATAAAGACTGATAATGCCGCCATTAATACGAGTTATTGGACTATTAATCACCCGTAACGCCAATAGATCGTTTATAGGGTGTTCAATACAGCCGAGGCCACCTATCGGGCCAGGCGAACCATGTAACAGACAATCCTTAGCATATAAAAGGGTTGCACCGCCAGGTAGAGATAGGTCCAACCAAGCTGGCACGCATACTACACACACATTCTCATCAACAACCACCTCGTTGAGTAGGGTATTACGCTCAGGCGGCCTGAACCACGTAAAAATCCTCTATGTCACTATCTCGCTCTTAATCTTACAAGCGCCCCAACCAAATACGAACCTCTGCGGACTATGTTTTAGTCTACACTTCGACATTTGGTGCGCCAGGTAGGGGAAGCTCAAGAAGATCCGGACCCCTCTGGGAGGGTCTGGGAAGCTCAAGAAGACGGTTCGGACCCCTCCAAGAGGGTCTGGCTTGATGAAGAAGAAGCTTTGGGCCCTTCCGGGAAGGTCTGGACCATCCAGTGGCCGGTGTACTTCATTAGAGAAGTACTACATGACACCAAGACTCGGTACATTGAGGTGCATAGACTGCTCTATGCAGTTCTTTTTGCCTCAAGAAAGCTTCATCACTATTTCCATGCCCACAAAATATCAGTGGTAAATTCTTAACCACTACGTTCTATATTGCATAACCTTAATTCTACAGGAAATATTGCAAAGTGGGTAGAGGAGCTAGTAGAATTCAATCTCGAATTCTTGCCTCGACATGCTATCAAGAGTCAGGCATTGGATGACTTTGTGGTGGAGTGGACCCCTTCATCATCAAAACCAAGGGGCCACTGTGAGCAGAATCTGGAACCCAAGGTCCCGGTCTTCACTGAGCCTCACTAGACTCTCTACTTCGATAGCTCCATACAGAAGAAGGGGGCTGGAGCTGGAATCCTTCTCCTCGCTCCTACTAGGGAGAAGCTCAAGTACATGGTACACCTTGATTTCAAGGCAACCAACAACATGGCGGAGTATGAAGCTCTCATCTATGGACTCAAGGTGGCGATATCATATGGTGTCAAGTAGTTGTTGGTGAACAGTGACTCGCAACTCACCATTAAGCAAGTCAAAGGTGAATGCAGTTGCAACAACCCTCAACTTGCTACTTACGTCCTTGAAGTCTAGAAGTTGCAGAAGGACATACCATGTCCAGTGTCTCAACAACGCTGAAGCTAATGAACTCTCAACCAAAGCTTCAACCAGAGCTCAAGCTCCCGATAAAGTTTTTTCTCAGGAGATTGCCAGGACCTATCGCTCAGCCCGCCGAACTGAGTGATGGGGGTGATACTAGCACCCAGAAGCTGGCAGTCCAAGTGGCCCTATTACCATGGCATCCACCAAGGATCGTAGGCGTTGTAGGAAGCTCCGAGCAACCCAGCACGCAAAATACGGAAACTCAAGTTAGTTCCGATGCATGTATCTCAGAGATCCACAGCAACTTGAAAGACAACATCCATCCTGAAGAAGGTGCTTCCTCTGACCGAATCGTCAGATTGGCTAATAAATACACGCTGGTAGAAGGAGATCTCTACCAACATGGTGCCAACGGCGTTCTAATGCGGTGCATTGCCCGGGAAGAAGGCCGTGAGATCCTCGCGGAAATCCATAGAGGCAAGGGCAGAACCATGCGTCTTCCCACGTGTTGGTTGGTAAAGCCTTCCGACATGGCTTTTACTGGCCTATAGCACTCCAGGATGCAGTTGAGCTGGTAAAGAAATGTGAAGAGTGCCAGTTCCATGCGAAACAAATTCACACACCGACTCATTCGCTACAAATGATACCTCCTACATGGCCATTCACTGTGTGGGGGATGGACATTTTGGGACCTTTCCCAAAAGCCGTCAGAGGTTAGAGGTTTCTGTAGCCATTGACAAGTTCACTAAATTGCTGGAAGCTACTCCAATCATGGCAATTAACAAGCAATCTGGTATCAAGTTCTTGAATTACATAGTCTATAGATTTGGAGTTCTAAAAGAGTCATAACTGACAATGGAACCCAATTCACAAGTGCAGCATTCCAAGAGTATTGTGAAGATCTCGGCATACAAGTCAGCTACGCATCAGTAGCTCACCCGACAAGTAATGGCCATGATGAAAGAGCAAATGCAGAGATATTAAATGGACTCAAGACGCGCACATATGTGCGCCTGAAGAAACACGAAGCCAACTGGATAGAGGAGCTTCCGTCTGCATTGTGGGCGAGCAGGACAACACCTAACTGGTCAACTGGAGAGACACCCTTCTTCTTGGTGTACAGAGCTGAAGCGGTCCTTCCTACGGAGATCACCATGGGGTCACTCTAGGTCTGGACCATCGACAAAGCCGCGAAGTACAAGCTCCGCCGTGAAGACCTAGACCTCGTCGATGAGGGAAGGTATCAAGCAGCTGTTCGGAACGCACGATACCGCTAGGCGCTTCAGCGCTATCATCAAAGGTTCGTGAGCAACTGCAGCTTCAAGAAGGCGATATGGTACTACGGAGAATACTGACCCGAGAAGGTATGAACAAACTCTCCCTGGGCTGGGGGGTCCCTTCCGAGTGATTAAAGTTTCCTGCCCCGGATGCGTTCACTTGGCAACAGAGGATGAGACGTCACTTCCCAATCCGTGGAATATCGAGCACCTCTGTAAGCTTTATGCTTAGTTTCATGGAGGTCAGTCTGTACTTACACATAATGTAAATTATAGAGTCTATGGAAAGAGTCAGGTATGTCCTAGACAAAAAACACACTTAACTTGGTCATTGTACTTTAAGTGTAGCTTACCTACCCTGGGTTAGAACAAGATGAATAGCACACTTAGCTTGGTTCCGTACTTTAAGTGTGTCCTTGTCTCCCCTGTAATTCGGACCTATAATAAACAACATTTTTGTGTGAAAGCAGACTCCACGTGCATTAGTTTTGTATAGGCTCCTTACTTTTCCGTCTTGTCTATAACGAAGTTGTGCATTTCTTTTTGAAATTTAGTCCAGGTGACTCACGTGGTATATAAGTTATATTGTTGATCTTCATTTGGATCTTAGCATTGCTAGATGGTCTACTCGCCTGAAAACCACAGCCAATGACGGGTCCAAAGTGTGCTATCGACTTAGACAGGCAAGGTACCCTAAGTACGCCACTCTACCTATATCCTGGCAGGTCCCAGTAGGGTGGGTCCGAAAGGCATTCGGATCTAAAGAGATTGCATCAATATACTAGTTATCATGCTTGAATTCCTTTGGATCTAGAATTCAAATAAGAACAGTAAGTCGCAAACAAATTATATACAAGATGACGAATTTTACTGTTTTTTCTTGTCTTTAATGCGCAGGAAAAACGAAAAACTCATAGCGATGGTGGACAATGCCGGAGATGCTAAGCTCCGACAACCCCCAGGGCCACCCCATCGACGTTCTATACGTTGAGAGTAGGTGTCATCGAAGCTAAAAAGCTTCAACAACTCCCAGCGGGCCAGCCGTCGATGTGAACAATTAATGACGTTCTACACGTTGACAGTGGGCGCCGTCGAAGCTTGGAAGCTCCGACAACCCCCAGAGGACTCATTGTCGATGTTCTATACGTTGATAGTGGGCGCCGTTGAAGCTAGGAAGCTTCGACAACCACCAAGTCTCTCGCCATCGACATTCCATAAGTTGACAGTGGGCGCAGTCAAAGCTAGGAAGCTCCAACAACCCCCAGGGGGCCCGCTGTCGACGTTCCATACGTTGACAGTGGGCGCTGTCGAAGCTATGAAGCTCCAACAACCCCCTAGGGGGCCCACCATCGACGTTCTATACATTGATAGTGGGCGCCGTTGAAGCTAGGAAGCTCTGACACCCCCAGGGGGCCTGCCGTTGATGTACTATACGTTGACAGTGGGTGACTTCGAAGCTTGGAAGCTCCAACAACCCCCAAGGGGCCCGCCGTCGACGTTCCATACGTTGATAGTGGGTTCCGTTGAAGATAGGAAGCTTCGACAACCCCCAGGGGGCCGGCCATTGACGTTCTATACATTGACAGGGGGCACCGTCGAAGCCAGGAGGCTCCAAAAACATCCAGGGGGCCCGCCATCGACGTTCTACACGTTGACAGGGAGCGTCGTCGAACCTAGTAAGCTCCAACAACTCCTAGGGGCCCGCCATCGATGCCACAAAGGGCCTTTGGAGGTGTCAGAAGTAAACTTCAGACCTAAGAGCTAACATTCTAACAACAAGTTCGAAGTGATCAAGTCATCAAGTCATTGTCAAATCCTTATTAGTACATGTCCGTAATCAAATTGTGCACATCCACCAGGGGGCCAACAATATAAAGGCAATGCAGTGAAGACATAAAAAATAGAATTTGGAGGGATTTTAGATTTCATTCATTCAAAATGAGGATTACAAGTAAAGGAAAAAAAAGGAATAGTCCTAACAACTGGAGTTCTTATTGAAGAATGAGGCAACTTCTTGGGCAACATCTCGAACGATGGCCCTGGCGGCTTGTTCCTCCTCGGCAACGAGACCTTCGAACACCGGAGCTAAAGACATCTGGGGGTCCCGACTTTTGAAACATGCCAGAATATATTCAGCAATGTTCCTGGCCAGGGTCCTTCCTCCAGTCTCCAGTTTGTCAACAACTACGTCGCCCACAGTGTCAAGCTTCTTGCCCGTGGAGTTCAACGCCACCAGCGCCTTCTCCATCTTTGGCTCTGGGTTAGCCGGACGTACCGGGCTAAAACCAAATGGCACCAAAGCTTCATTGGCATGCCATAAGAAGTCCCAGACTTGTTGGACTCAGCTGCTCTCAAACCCTTTAGGTCCTCTAGTGACTTCCTGGCAGCCGAAAGTTCTGCAGAACTTTCCTTGGAGAAGCACTCGACTTCCTTAGCGTGTGCTGAATACTTTCAGCCATCTGCTTTTCCTGGTCGCTGAGCTCTTTCTCCCAGAGGTAGATACGGTTCCTCTGCTCTGCCAAGTCCTTCTCCTTGGCCTTTACCTTGTCCTCTCTGGTGGAGATATCAGTCTATCTTCTAGAGATGTCTTTCCCACCTGCCAAATCCTCTCCTTCTCTTGAACGCACCACTAATCAAACTGCTTGGCGCGATTAGCCAAACTTTGCTCTCCCAGCGACAACCTCTAGGCGATCTCTTCCTCCCTCTTTATGAGGTCTTCCTCTTTCTCCAGGAGCTTATCCTCCTTTTGATCAAGGGCTTCCCAATGTTTAAAGAGTACCTCGTTTAACTCGTCAAGGCTATCCAAGGGATTATCAGCTGCCTCGTTGTCTCCTTGGCATGCTCAAAAATCTCCCGGGTCTTGTCATCGAGGGCCTTAATCATGGCCTCTCTTTCACTCAGCTCCCGGTCCAACAGCGCCAGCCGGTCCTTCTCCTTGGCCACCCACTCCTTCTGGCCAGCCAGCCTAGACTGCGTCAGCTTCCTCTCGAAGTGAAGTCTGTTGTGCCAACACCTTAAGGTGTTGCGCTCTTCTTTCGAGAACCTTGATTTCGTGGTCAAAGGCGAGCTGGACCCCGTGGAGACTTGAGCAAGCGTTGTCAATAGACAACGTTAGGGGGATCGGCTCCGTACCTTCTTGAGGTGCTTCAGCGGGCTCCAATGGGTCTTCCAAAATCACAATCGGATCCAACAGCGCGAGCATGTTATTCAACAGCTCCATATCATCGGGGCCGACTTCAGAGAGCTCATCAATATTAAATGTGGCACAAGAATGTCCCACCACAAGAGCTTCGACCTCTGGGGCTGATGAAGAAGAGCTTCGACCGGATCCTCAATCATTGGCTCAACAGATGAAGGGCCTGCAGATGGATCCTCTGCTTGCCCCGGCTCGGACATAACCACCTTCGGAGCCATTGCTTCTGGAGCTGGCACTGAAGCACTTCCCGGAGCTTCCTCCACTTCCAGCACCGATCCCGGAGCTTCCATAAAATCTCCCTTCGCGTGGTCTGGTGCTACCACGAGATCTTCGGTTGCCGGCTTAGGACTTGTTCCCACGACAGCCGGCGCCGGAGCTGTTGTGTCATCTGCCACCACCACTAGGGTAGTGGAAGGAGCTGGGGCAGGAGCTTCAGGCGATGCAGCCTCCGGTGCCGCAACAGACACCGAAGCTGCGATAGGCACCGGAGTCGCAGTAGGCGCCAGTGCCGCTATGCTCATTCTCGACATTCTAGAAATAGAAAGTATGGAATTCAAGACAAATCGAAGATTAAAACAAAACAAAAAGTTAAAGAGCCACTCCTTACCTTGGAGTATTGCCGCTCCAGTCGGTGCGGATCTTCTTCCTCGGACGCTGGGAGCTAGAACCCGCCGTCGTCGACGTGGTGGATGCTTCGGGGCCCGAACTTGGAGTTTTGGTGGCCGCAGGGACTGCCACATCTAAGACCTCTGTCGATGGAGGTTGCACTCCAGACCCAGAGCCACCAGCTGGCGTTGGGGCAGGAGTCGACTTTCCGGAGTCAGTGCCTTCTGTGGGCACTGGAACTGAAGAATCAGCCAAAGCTGGAGGCACGATCTCCACGGACCTAAGCTGAGGTGGAGGGGTCACTTCAGCTAGAGCTTCCCTTACTCTGCTCCCATCGCTCCTCATTAGCTTCCGCGTGCGACTCGAAACTTCGATGGGAGCAATCTCCTTGCCATTCTCGGAGGTAGACTTATTCAGAGGGGAAGCAGCGGGACCTTTGCCTTTGCCATTGAGCGGCACAGGTCTCAAGCTTTCGTGGGAGCTAGGAGCTCTGGAGATAGCAATCCCTGTCGGAGGAGCGCTTCGATGCTTGTCCACGAGGACCAAGTCATCAAGAGCAGGCATCTTCTTCCGCATCTCCCTTCTAACCTCTGGCACCATGTTTAAGGGCAGGAAATCCGTCAAAGGAGCCAGATCATCGAGGTGGATAACTCTGTGATGCAACTTCTGGAGATGGAGCTTCAAAGCTCCTTCATTCAGATGGGACCCAAAGCCAGTCTCGACCCGGTTGTGATCGTGCTCTCCACCCAATGCCCATGCATGCCATTCCCTTTTCTGCTGGTTTGTTAGGAAGTTGGTGATGACCATTAGAGGAGTTACCCCTCCATCCACGCACTCTCGGATCCTTGTCAGGATCGGGTTGTACTCTTCTGACAACATCAGAGCTACTTCTCACGCGTCGGTGTTGATGTCTGGGATACTCTCGGATAGCTCCAGCATGTCATGGTGATCCACCGTGATCACCACCCAATCTTTATTCTAGCTATCCCACTTCCCTGAAGGGAAGGTCTTCAGGTACTTGAGTGGCAAGTTCTTGCACTTCACGAAGTAGTAGAAGCCCAGGTACTCGTTGCTTTTCCAAGTTGCATGGACCGCGAAGAAGGTCCAGAATAGCTCAACGCAAGGCAGCACACCCACCCATATCTCACAAAAGTGGACAAAGGTCGCCACTAGCAAGAAGGAGTGGGGGCCAAGGTGGTGAAGTTGTAGACCACTACAAGAATCGGGCAAAGAAGTGTCGGCCAAACTATAATCGTCGGCCTTGACGTTTTAGATCCATTTATATTCGTCAGTTTTGCTAAGCTGACAATTATATGTTTATGGCCGTCGGCTAGGCGACGACGGCCGACGGCTTCAAATATGGTCGTCGGTTTCAGCACAAAGGCCGACGACTTTAATTATGGGCGTCGGCTTAATGCCACACGGCCGACGGCCTTAGTGTGGGCCCTGCTGCACGAAAAAACTATTTTCCCGCCGATCTATAAGGCCATCAGCCCAGACAAAAGAGCCGACGGCTTTAAAGCAGGCCCCACCCAGCTATGCTATGGTCGTCGGCTTTAGTGCTCTGGTGGACGGCCAAAAAGTGGGCCCCGTGGACCTCAACTATGACCGTCGGTGTTATGTAACCGACGACTTTAGAGCCCTTAAAATCGTGCACCGTGGGAAAACCTAACACTCCACGCGCGCCACTCCGTTGATAGCTCTGCGCTGCCGCCCGCGTCACCGCCCCGCCGCCAGCGTCGCCGCACCGCGCCCCGCACCGTCGCCTGCGCCTCACCGCCTCCCAGCGCCCCGGCTGCCGCGCCCCGCCCCTGGCTGCCACGCCCCGCCCCTGGCTGCCGCGCCCCGCCCCTGGCCGCCGCGCCCTGCCCCCGGCCGCCGTGCCCCGGCTGCCGTGCCCCGCCCCCAGCCGTCGCGCCCCGCCCCCGGCCGCCGCGCTCTGACTGCCGCGTCCCACCCCCAGCTGCAGCGCCCCGCCCCTAGCCGCCACTCCCCAGCACCCCAGCGCGGCTGCCTTGCCACGCAGTGCCCCCACCGGCCGCCGCTCCCGGTCCGCACATCTCCGCCTTCACTCTTTCGGCTTATCGGATAAGGTTAAACATTAAACTTGTCTATAAATTAAGTTTTTGAATTCCAATAAGTGTGGTGTTAAGTTTTTGATTTGATTAGTGTATGAATTGCTATATCATTACTTGTATAAGTTCATATTGTGTTTTATCCATATATGTGTATGTTAACTTGATTATCATAGATGTTAGTTATTTAAGTTCAATTATGTTTTTTTTTAATTTTTTATTGTTTATGTACTATATGTATATACAATGTTATTAAATATAGGTGAATAGGATCGACTAGACGATTAGTCGTCGATTAGTGCGATTAGTCGACCGTAGTCGAACTCTAGTCTACCTCATAGTCGTTCAACGTATTTAGAGAGAAGTGTTGTTAGTCGACACTAAGGAAACAAACCCGGGTGACGATTGTAAGGCGATGGGTGACGATTAGTCGTTCATTAACATATATTTATTTGATGAAGTTTTAAAATGGGTGACGATCGTAAGGCGATGTATGATGGATGGAGTTCAACTGGTGCGCACACTAATGAATGGGGGTCATATCGCAAATGCTTTTCCGAGCCATGCATTTGCTAGTGATGCTCGTGTTGCAAAGTGTCTGTGTATCAACTGTCGTTATCATCGACGCGTGGATAAGTCTGAAGTGGAGTTGCATCTTTGCAAGCACGGATTTATGCCCAACTATCTGATGTGGCATGAGCATGGGGAGATAGAGCATGATGACGAGTCAGGCGATGGTAATGAGGATGAAGTTCGGTTGGATGAGATGATAGCAGACATTGGTAAAGTGTACGAAGATGAGTCACAACCGAAGGAGGTGAAGGAGTTCTACGAGCGTCTTGCCACAGCAGATCGAAAAGTGTATGAGGGCGCCAATATGACCGTTTTGCAGGCGGTCACACGACTTATGGCGATGAAGTCCAAGTTTAATTTCGCGAACAATTGCTACAATGGTATCATTAAGCTGATCAGTGATCTCATTCCATCAGGTCATCACATGCCACCGGATCTATATCAATCTAAGAAAATTTTGGCTGGTCTGGGCATGAATTATGAGAAGATTGATGCGTGCGAGACTAATTGCATGTTGTTTTGGAAGGAACACATGGATGATACTCATTGTATGCATTGTCATAAATCTAGATATGTGGACGTCATGAATGATGATGGAGAACAAATAACTACAAAAGTACCGATCAAACAACTTTGGTACATGCCAATCACGTCAAGGCTTAAACGATTGTTTCTGTCTCAAGAAACAGCGAAGCACATACGTTGGCATTCTGAAGGGATATGTGAGAACGATGACAAAGATGTTATGGTGCATCTTTCAGATGCCGTGACTTGGCAAGCTTTAGACTGTTTCGATCCAGAGTTTGCAAGAGATCCAAGAAATGTTCATCTTGGGTTGTCAACAGATGGTTTCACTCCATTCAGCACTAGTAGCCGTCCATACTCTTGTTGGCCTGTTTTTATCATGCCCTACAATCTCCCTCCCAACATGTGCATGAAAGAAGGATACATATTCCTTGCGGCGGTCATTCCTTGTCCTAAACATCCAGGCAAAAAAATCAATGTGTTTATGCAACCGTTGATTGAAGAGTTGAAAGAGTTGTGGCAAGGTGTAAAAGCATATGACAGTCATATGAAATGTGAATTTAACTTACGTGTCACGTATCTATGGTCAATTTATGATTTGTTGGCATATGGCATTTGGTCTGGTTGGTGTGTCCACGGACAATTGTGTTGTCCCATATGTATGAGTGACACTGATGCTATAAGGCTGAAGTACGGGAAAAAAGTCAGCTTTTTTTATTGTCATCGACGATTCCTTCCTTGAAATCATCCTTTCGGGAGAGATACACAATCATTCCAGAAAGGTATACGAGTTACAAAAGGAGCACCTCATCGATTGACAAGCGAGCAAAAAATGGCATGGCATGCAAGGTTAAAGCAGTCTGAAGAAGATGGTATCGAAGGGTATGGTACAGAACACAACTGGACTTATATTTCTTTTCTTTGGGAGCTACCATATGAGAAGGCGCTGCTTCTACCGCGCAATATTGATTTGATGCATCAGGAGCGTAATGTTGCTGGAAGCATAATAAGCATGTGTTTTGATTTTACTGGTCAAACCAAAGATAATTTGAATGCAAGAAAAGATTTAGCTGATCTTTGTGATCGTCCGGGGTATGAGATTAGAAAAAAATGCTAGTGGAAATGAAATTCGGCCATGAGCTCCTTACTGTGTCAAGCCAGAAGAAAGAAAGCAAATACTTAGTTGCTTGAACACGTTGAAGTTTCCAAACCACTATGCAGCTAACATAAAACGATGTGTTAATCTTAGCACTGGTAAACTGAATGGGCTGAAGAGTCATGATTACCATATTATGATGGAAAGACTAGTACCAGTAATGTTTTGTGGATACTTCAAACCTGACTTGTTAAAGATATTTGTTGAACTTAGCTATTTTTATAGGCAGATATGTGCTAAGGAAGTGTCGAAGAAGATAATGCGACAGTGGGAGAAAGAAATCAGCGTGCTTGTATGTAAGAGGGAAAAAGTCTTTCCGCCTGGATTTATGAATGTTCTGCAACATTTGCTGGTGCATTTGCCTTATGAAGCGTTAGTAGCAGGACCTGCACAGTTCAGGTGGATGTATAGTCAAGAAAGAGAACTGAAAAAACTTAGAGCTACAGTGCGCAACAAGGCAAGAGCTGAGGGGTGTACTGCAGAAGCATTTGCATCTAAAGAGATTACAAACTTCTCTAGCAAATATTTTGCACGTGCCAACAATTTGAATGCATCTATGACACGATATCATGATGCTGAAGAGCAGCCTATGACTCAGCTTAAAATTTTTCATTGGAAGGGTAAAGGTGTCGGGGTTGCCAATTCTCATTATATTTCGGAGCAAGAGAGGAACTACACCATGATTTACATGTTTTTCAACATGGAAGAAGTGTTACCATTTTTTGAAATGTTTGACAATCTGTATTGGACATCTTCTCGAAGGCCGATGCAAAGTCAATTGGATAATCTACGTCAGCATGGCATAAAAGGTGGCAAAAACTTTGTGAACTGGTTTCGTGAACATGTAATGTGCTAACTTCTCCGATATCCTTTGTTCTTCAATCATACTTCATATACTTATTATAAGATGTAACTTTGTATATTGTTGTACATGTAGTCTATGAAAGATGTCAACATCTCAGATGCTTTGCGACAGATCGCGAATGGTCAGTTGAAAGCTAGAGAATTTAGCCGATACGATATCAATGGATATCGTTTTCAAACGGCAAGTTTAGAAGAAATTCGTCCACTTGCAGCCACATCAAACAGTGGAGTGTGTATAAAGGCTGCAGAGGGTAGTGGAGAAGTGAAGAAATACTATGGTGTTCTTCAAAAAATAATTGAGTACACATTTGGTGGTACGAAAGAACTGAAGCTAGTGTTCTTCGACTGTCACTGGTTTGATCCAACATCGGGCACGCGAGTGGATGATTTTGGAATGGTGGAGGTCAACCATAATTCACGCTATACATCCCCTAACAACAATGTTGTACTTGCACATCAAGTGGAACAGGTGTACTATTTAAGTTATCCTCATCCAAGTTTGAAAAATTGGTGGGTTGTATATAAAGTTAACCGTGAAGTGCACCCTCGTCGTTATGATGAGTACATAGACAACCAGGAAGACGATGATGGTGCTGTTTATCAAGATGAAGTTGAGGAAGTACAATATATTAGGATATCTTCTGGGATAGGGCTTGCAGAAATTGCTAGTACTACTCTAGAGTTAATGTCTGAAGAACAAGCTGACCCTTCGAGAAAACGTCTTCGGAAATCTCAAAGGATTATTGAAAAGCAAAATAGAATTATTGAAGAAGATAGTGAAGGAGAAGAGTTTGAAGAAGAGATGGTAGAAGAAGAGGGACATGAAAATATTCATGCACATGTGATAGAAGCAGAACTGGATGCTGATGATTTTTAGCACATTTTAATACTGGTGATTTTTATTTCTTACTTGTTCACATTCTTTGAGAATTAAATTTTTATTGCTTACATCTTTTAGTCTTTATCATTTATTGTTTATTATTTAATAATCTTGTATACTAATCATTATTTGAAATTTGTGCAGATGTGGAAGCATTTCAAAAAAGGAAAGAAGCGAAGTGGTGATACTTCTTCCTCCGCGTCTCAGTCTCACCACAGTAGTGGTTCGATTCATACATCCTTGTTTCAGGTACTTTTTTTTTAACACTTCAATATCATAATCAGCTATTTACTATTTACTATATGTTTATGTGCATTTGTAGGACACGACCGTGAGTGCAGATAGACAGAGACAACTTCTGGGGCATGTGACAGAGCAAGAATCGAGTCAGCTAGCACCTGGTTCAGGAGGAGTCTTAGGTGTGTACTCGGAGGAGGCTCAGGAGCGGGGAGGAGGCTTAGAAGCAGGCACAATGGAGGAGGTTCAGGAGCAGGGGGATGCTTAGGAGCAGAGGAGATTCTGGCACTGGTGTTTGGGACATCGTCTTCTGAGGGTGGACAGGATGGTACTGAGGGTGGACAGGGTGATACTGAGGGTGAAGAGAGTGGCGAAGAGGAAGATGACCCAGAACGAGATGCAAGGTTGGCAAGATTGGCAGAGTTACAAGAGGCAACAGAGGGACAGAGTGATCGATGCCCTTATAGCTATTTTTTTGAATTATTTGATAAGTTATATTATACATTTGGTTTTCTTGTCAACTAACTAATGTTATTTGTACAGGCTGCGGAGACACCTTTTGTGTACTCCAAGTAAAAGTCCCTATACACGTGCGGTTATAAGGCCAAAGGGTACTAGGTGCTGGCTGGAGATTGGTTGGGATGGCAGGGGGCATCGACGTCGTGTTAACACGGAGTTGGGAAATTCCATCCGGTTTTGCTATTCGGGGATGGTTCTTGCAGGCAGTCAGCTAATTGCCGCTCATAATTGGGATCACTATGCCCTGAAACCATATGGCACTGCGGGTACTTGTCAGGATAGAGTTTGGGAGATTTTTTGGGTGAGTTTGTTTTCATTATTTGAAATAGGTTGCATCTAACTTTTGTTGATACTAATTGTTGGTTTTATGTAGGGTATATTTAAATTGGAGGAAGGTGTGGCTCCAGCATATGTGAGGTCTGTTTTTGAGACCTCAGCGAGAAAGCTCACGAAGGACTCCTTCTCTGATGCATGGATCAAGGTTGTGACCGTGTATTACAAGACCAGATTGCGTCAGCCCATGACAAACAAGCGAGCAGCTACAATTTATCTGCAGAAGCATGAGTACATGGAGAGTAGTGTGGATTGGATCTTTGTAGATCCGACAGCTTGGGAATGGCTATGCGAATATTGGGCGTCGATGGAGTTCAAACATATCTCAAGGAGAAAGTGGAGCGCGACGCTTATGTGGGACGACGGTCATCTACATCCAGTTCAAGTCGATCCTGTGTTGCAGATGAGGTATTGCAAGAGAAGTTAAGACGGTACGAAGAGAAAGTGGAACAACAACAGCAGCAAATACAACAAATACAGATGCAGCAGCAGCAGATGCAGCAACAGATGCAGTATCTGTATATGGCGCAGGTAACTTGTAATCTTAACAATTGAATAGTTTATTTGTTTCCATACTGCTTCTACTTAAGATTTCACAAATAATTTCCTTTATGTAGTTCTTGGGGCAAGGCAACACTGGAACTCAATTTAATATGCCACAACAGCCTCAGTTCGAGATGATGTTGCAGGTAAATTACTGCTTTCCTTAGGTTGCTATACTTATTACCATATTTGTGTTAAAGTCAGTAACTGATATTCTTACATTATGCAGTTCTTCCCTCAAGGTGGCTCTGGATCGCAGTTCGGTATGCCTCGTCCAATGCAGCCCGAACAACAAGTTGGCTCTTCTTCACAGGTATAACCGCATTTCTTATTAATTCGACTGATTGTACGAAATACTAATCATATTTGTCTCAGGGTTCCCAGAGTGGTCAAGCTTATCCTCCACAACAGGGATTCATGTCAATGTTAGCCCCTGGATTGCAGCCTTATCCAGGTGTTCTACCATCGTCGCCCTTCGCTTCGGGGCATAGTCAACCATCAACACCTCCGGGCGCCGCAGCGGTATGATTACTAAATCATTACCTCTAATAATAGCGTAGCTTAATTTTAACAATACTTAGCGATTTATTGAATGACATAGTTGGTAATACCTTTAAGTTAATTACACATGTGAGTTGGGCATTTTGTGAATTTTAGAAAGATTGAGACGTATGAATTGTAACTATTAATGCAAAGTTAATTTTTATTTGTTTCTCGTAGGGTTCCGCTCATGGTTGCGATGATTTCCTCAATTTCAACGCCGGAGGTGCAAGTGGTGGAGGTTCCAACAATGATATGCAAGCGGAGTAAACTTCAGAATGGTTGTGTTTGTGATGCATCTTCTCTTGAACTAATTTGGCTTGAACTTGTTGATACGTTAAGTTAGTTGTATGACTATGTGAAGAATGTGATATATTTGTTGCATTGTGTGGAATTATGGATTATATGTGTTGTATATAAATTGTGGACTATATGGATGTGCAAAATCTGATATATATATATATATATATATATATATATATATATATTGCTATATACATATGTTGTGATATATGTGTTGTATATACATCTGATGTATGAACCGGTGGCTTCCCACCCGGGGAGGGAGGGAAAGCAGCCGGAAATTCAAAAAAAAAGGCGAGTATGGCCGTCGGTTCCTGGTGACCGACGGTCATAAGTTCTGTAAAGACGTCGGTTTGGCGACGGAACCGACGGACATAAGTCCACTGTGGCGCCTATGTGTCGCAAATAAGGCCGTCAGTGCCGACAGCTTTAAAGGAACTATAGTTGTCGGTGATAATGGGCCGACGTCCTTAAGGAGTTATGACCATCGGTCTGCCACCACCGACGGCCATATAGGGCCTACAGAGTAAAGGTGTCATGGTAGGCCACCCGACGTCTTTAATGCTCTAGAGCCGTCGGTCCCGACGTATTAAATTCTTTAAGAACGTCGAGATGGTATCATCGGATATGGCCATCGGCAGGCCGACAAGTTTACACTAAGGCCGTCGGCTACAGTGTCTTACTGACGGCCATAAGGCCGGCACTTCTTTGCGCGTTTCCTGTAGTGGACCGTAGAAGTCCAGTAGCATCAGCAAGAAGCTTGAGAACGGTGGGATGAGCCCCACCATGGCATACGATAGGAAGTAGATGATCTCGCTGGGGTTCTCCTTCTTGAAGGGAAACTTGCTGGTGCAGATCCTGTTGTTGAAGGAGTCGCTCGACCACCCCATGTAGGTGCGTACTCTCGACAAGTCTTCATCCTTCTTGATCCGGCTCTGAGGAAGTCCCAACTTCATCGCCGCAAAGTGGAGCAGAGGAGGAAGAAGGATTGCAAGGGTGGAGAACTCTAAGTGCAATGTCAGATGAAAGCGTAAAGATTTCTCTCTCTCTCTCTCTCTCTACACACTTCCTCCTTTAGTAACCTCTGCAAAGCATGGATGGAAACAACCTCCGGACCTGAATCATAGATGACCTCGTCAATGACAAGGGGGTCTGGGTCCACTCTGATTAAAAAGTTACACCAGGCAAAACGTTGTCATGATGAGAACTTGGAAGCCCGAGGGCGGCTGCCTGACAAGGCTACAAAGATTACACTGGGAATCAGTACGAATTTCATATTGGGAACCGACGACCTTAAATTTCGTGAGATCCGCACGCTAGGACTCCACGTGCCGTGTCAAAAAGGACCACAGGCGATCGCATAACTCTTTGCCATCGTCTCAACCGCCTAGAAAAAGACTTTGAAGCTGAAGCACGGGAATCGAAGATGGCCCCACCTTTGGCAGTATAACTTCACTCGAAAGGTTTCTCCCAAAGGTGGGCCCGGGGGCCACTTCTGGCACCCTGAATACCAGGTACCCTCTCATACCGCACTTAAAACCAAGGACTTCCTATGTGCGAGTTGAAGACTTCCGAAGGCATCACTCGTTTGACAGCACGAGGACCACATCCCTCATTTGGGTAGCTCCGGTACTGCCATGTGTCCTGCGGGACCTAACCTACCTCCCTCCACAGGGAAGCTCTGGTCCCGCCACATGTCTGGCAACCCCGGAACTAACCCCAATAGAGGGAAGTTCAAGTGCCGCCATGCATCGAGTAGCTCCGGACCTACCTCCCCGCAGAGGGAAGATCCAGAGCTGCCACGTGTTGTACCTCCGGGTCTAAATCTGCAATGACACCAGGATCTACAACGGAACGGACATTCAAGAGGCTATTAAGATAGCCATTACAAGACCTGATTAATGCGTCATTAATTTAGCATTAATGATGCATGATCAGAGGAGCATCATAACTGATAACGCCGCCATTAATACGAGTTATTAGACTGTTAATCACTCGTAATGCCAGTAGATCGTGTATAGGGTGTTCAATACAGCTGGGGCCACCTTTCGGGCCAGGCGAACCATGTAACGGCCAATCCTTAGCATATAAAAGGGTTGCACCGCACGATAGAGACAGGTCCAAACAAGCTGACACGCATACTACGCACAAGCTAATCAACAACCACCCCATGGAGTAGGGTATTACGCTCAGGCAGCCCGAACCACGTAGAAATCCTCTGTGTCACCATCTCTCTCTTAATCTTACGCGCGTCCCAACTGAATAAGAACCTCCGTGGACTACATTTTAGTAGTATCAAGGGAAGTGTCTTAGTCTACACTTCGACAGATACATAAGCCATACCTTTCCCAATTTGGAATTGGGACTAGAGGCTCTCCTCCCTATAGCCTAACTCCACTAATGACTAAGAGAACTAGTGTATACATTAGAATGATGCTCAAGTGGTGTGTGTTGAAGTGAGGGGTGAGGGGTCCTATTTATACCTTATAGAAGGGTCGGTTCCCGCCACTAAAAGCACGCGAATCAAACACCAATGTCCTTTTCAAGCTGGGAGGAGCCAACACGTGGCGTTTGACCACGTTTGGCACCAGGACCTAGTCGGCCGACTAGGAGGGTCGACCGACATGGTCCTGGCTCCAAACAACCAGTTCTTCCTCCAAGTGATTGACAGGTGGGTCCCATTCCATAATATGGGTGATACACCGTTGGATGGCCTCAGATACTTCTGTTTGTGGGCCATTTGATCCATGTGGTGCCAGGTGTCGACGCTTGATTGGTGGGATGATATTTTATAGGATCCATCCCCCTCTTTCACTTCAATTCTGTGTAAAATGCCTACATGCACTAATTTCTCCAAGTACAAGTATAAATAGGTTAAATAGAAAGGTGATGTGTGCAAGAAATGATATTTCCTTCACATAATTGAGTTATATGGACGGGTGAAATTGGTATATAATAGCCGTCAACAAACTCCCCCAAGCTTATCTTTTGCTCGTCTCGAGCAAAGTCAAGACTTTAGGTTGATGATCAGGAGTTGCTACTATGTTCTACTTTTCAAAAGTACCATGTGCACAATAGAATACTCTACCTAGTATTGCAAAAATTGGCATGGTACTTCACCCATCATAAGTCATTATGGGGCTTATGACATCTCCTATTCATGGGTGGTTGAAAGATAGAATAGCAAATGGAGCACATATACCCTAGAAATCAAGTTCCACTCAAATCTCAGAGAGTTAAATTTAGATTTTAAGTATCTCAATTTGATTCTCTCAAGTCTCTCCTTTGTGTGTAGTGGAAATATTTTCTCACCAAGGCATTTTTCCTACACTCATCCTACCACTAAATAAGGCTTGTATATGGAGCTTGTTAGGGAATATAGTAGGCATGTTTGCAACACATAATATTGCTAAGTCAAAAGAGCAAGCCTACGGAGAAATCAATTGAAAACAATTTGATTCAAGACTTGTGCATGTGTGATGGAATGGAGTGGATGTGATTATTTGGGATGACTCCTTTTCGTGTGGACTCTCCTATTTTGCAGGGATGAAACATGGCTACTTTTTTCTTTCTTTTTTTTCTCTTTTTTTCTCATGCTTATGATGTAATCATGCATTTTACCTTTTTTTTCTTTTTTCTTGTAGCCATGTCTTCTACTCCCTTTCTATCCAATAAACTTTGGCGAGAGTACTAAGCATGAATGGTACGGAGTTTCTCTTTTTATTGTGGAATGGTGGTATGATGAAATTTTGCTTACTTCTAGTGTAGAAATATAGCATGTGCAAGTGAAGTCTTGAATTCAAAAAGTAATAAATGAAATCTCACATAGGTCTATACTAGTTTGACAAAGCTCAATGTGAAGACAAATAGCATATGCATAAGGTCTATCAATGTAATGTATCATATGGCTTTGGTAGGTATTTCCAATCAAATGAGAGTAACTTAAATCTTTTTAGAATTTCTCTGGAAATCTAAGTTTCACTTTCAAACAAGGAATAGCAGCCCTATCACTATATCATATTTCACAACAACTGAGAATTGGATTAAACTTTTGCTACCCACAATTCTAAATCAAAGCAAAAGTAATTCTAGCCAATGAAAGCAATATTTTTGAGAGTAGTAAGTTGTAAACTAGGGACTTAGGAAAATTAAAACAGAGCAACTATTCATCATTTCATCTATGTGAATTCCAAATCATTCTTACCGCACATCTTTTATTTTATTTTGAAAGCAAATCTACTGTACTTATATTTAAGATTTTTTATATGCAAGGTGTATAATGGGTGAATGGAAAACAAATATGCAAGGGGTGTGATACAAGTTATCTCAAGTGGGGGTCCTCCCCCAAGCTTGTTCTTGTTCAAGTTCCACACCAGGGGATGAAACCCTAACAACGGATGTAGGCCATGAGGTTGGCCTAACCTTGTTGCAGCATGGCTTTGACATTGGAGGATTGCGTGTCGATGTTGGGTTGCCTTCCATGGGGTCCATGAGTGTGGTCGAGGAGAGTGTCGTCGATGTCGCTCATCCACACCTCAAGGTTTCCATAGGATGGATGTACCTTGTTATTCCTTGGCTAAGGTAGTGATAACCCATTGTACAAAGGCATGACATGCACTCAACATGCGTTGAGTGTGTTCTGTCATTCTTTGGCTAAGGTGTATCATACATTCTTGCCATAAAGAAATAACTTGTACTTCTCATGCATTGGGTGTGATCCATCGTTCCTTGGCTAAGGTAATGATACCCTTCAGCCACAAAGGAGTGACATGTACCCAACATGCGTTGAGTATGATCCGTTATTCCTTGGCTAAGGTACAACATATCTATAACCACAAAGAGATGACGTGCACTCAACATGGGTTGAGTGTGATCTGTTGTTCCTTGGCTAAGGTATAAAATACCTTTTGACGACATAGGAACAACTTTCACCCAATATACATCGGATGTGATCTTGTCATTCCTTGGTTAAGGTACATCATACCTTTTAGCCACAAAGGAATAACTTACACCCAATGATGGTGTCAATTCCCTTGAGCTTGAATGAGTGCATAGAATAGTTGAGAGCATAATGCTCTCACATATTCGTAGCAGCCCATTGGTTGCTCATGAAGGGTTTCCATGTCAAATATCCGGCCTCGTATAGTTATGGTTGACCTTCAGGCTTAATTTCTGATAGGTAGCAACCGTCGTAATTTACTCCTTGGCCAAGAGATATTGAAATGGAATCCTCTAGGGATTCTAACAATCGGATTTGAATGCATGCATAGTTATTTTACCCTGCAAACTTCCTCTCTATGATAGAGAGGGATGGTTAGCTCCCGATACTTGTACGAATGAATTTTCAGGTTAGGTAACCAAATCTTCATTTGTACATACGGGGAAGAACAAAATCAAAGATGCGGTGGGTCTAATTTCAAGTGTATTAATGAACAATGTATGAATCATTGATAGGAGTGGGGCTTTATGAATAAATTAATTTGCACATTTTTCTAAAGCTCCTACTCATAGTAATGCAAGTGATATAAATACACTATGTAGATCCCTTCATCTTGTAAATTTCCTAACCATCATAGTTTTTACAAGAGAAAATATCTATCATTTAGGTCATGGCAAACAAGATTCTCAATTTTATCCATCTGAACATTTTTAATTTTCTTGCCTAGGAATTTGCAATTTAGTGATCCATGCATGAATGAGTTTCAAATCAAAATTATGGACATCACTACTCCTAGATTGCTACATACCAGTTCAACCATTAAGTCGTTCCATAAGCATTGCCTAGGCAGAAAATGTCTAAGTCAATTTTAGTAATGCTTATGAAATTATGGATACTTGTTTAAATTTATTCCTAAGTAAGGTGGCATTCCTTTTTGAAGAATCAAAAGAGTAATGCCAACACTTACTCTCGTGAGGGTGCATAAGAGTTGAATAATGAGAAGGTGTAAACCTTCCTTACCAATGTAGGACAAACTCATTCAATCCTAATGCAATTCAAACAACGGAAAATTTTAAACTTGTACCTCAATTGAAGAGCAGTCCGGTTGAAAGTTGTTATGTGAGAAACAACCATGAATTTTGGTGTAGCCTTCATGTTCAATGCCTTCGGCCAAGTTGAGGTTGGAGTTGAATGGGCTTCATGTTGCTCCTCCATTGGACCACCATGTTGAGCATTCCTCCACCATGAAATCAATGTGAGATCGATGGAGGGATATCCTCTTTACAAATTTTGTCTTGGTTGCACTAAAATCAAGAACAAACAAAACAACTCGAAAACGGGTTACACTAGCTCAAAAGCATGTTGTACCCCTTGTCCAGTTGTTTTGCCCAACTTGAAACAACTTGCAAACGCAATGAATATTTAAGGGAAATATTTTTGGTTTGAATTAGTCAAATTATTTTAAGTGGGTTCACCCAAGTTTCAAATCCAAATAAATTTATTTCCTAATTCAAAATTTTAGTTTTATGATGGTTGGAAATTTTACTTTCCAACATGCAAGTGTGAATATTCAAACATGCTAAATGCAAATGCAAGGATTTGATGACAAATTCAAATATGCAATTGTGAAAGCATATATGAGATAACTACCAACTAACCTATTGGCAAGGACTCACTGAATTTTTTGAAGTTCGATGAGTGGGACTTACCTCTGTCCATTTTAGTGCGATGATTCGTTGTCCAATCTCGAAGTTGAAGATGTGGACAAACTCTCTTAATTGACATGCCAAGTCTACTTTGGCATGTCAGTTGGACATGTGGACCACATGATAGCCCTAGCCTCTCCATCATCTTGATGAAAACTTGTTGATGTAGTGGCGGCTTCTCCCTCTTGAAGATATTCATTATGAGCATGGAGAGGCTTGTCATTTTTTAGCGGTGTCACTTCGACCTTCTTGTATTCCAACCCATACTTTGATCAAGGATCAAAAGCTTCCTTGGGCATGATGACATGTGGACTCCACAATTAAACAAGAAACGCTTCAACCACAATGTCACTTGCCTTAGGTTGCATGGGCTTGGTCGTAGGGTAGGAATCCCAACAAGTGATTGTGGGATATATTGGATCTTGAATGCTCTTTAATTTTCTTGTCCTTGGCCAAGAGCTTCATGTTGTCTTGATTTCTTGATTGGCCATGGAAAAGATACTTCAAGGTATGCTAGTTGAAATTAAATCCCTTAAATTTGCATAGCCTCCTTGATTGCAAGGGTGATGTTGATTCCACCCTTGACCTCCTTGTTGGTGATAGTCATTGTAGTGGTGTTGGAAAGGAAGAATCTCCATGGGTGTTAGGGAATGATCCCCCAAGTGGCCCATGTTTGACATGAATTTTCACAAATCATGTGAATATCCATGGCTTGGATAATTCCAAACACTTCTCTATTGGCTTGATCTTTCATGATACTTCAATGGGAGGAGTAGTTCCATAGCTAGCATGTCCACCTTGCAAAATGGTGTGCATGCCAAGCTAAGGGAACAAGAGCATTCTTCAATCCACCCCTTGAGTAGAGACCATATTCTCATCCATGATGAATGGGAATAGTACTCCTTCAGCTCCAACACAAATGTAGACATGGATTGGTGGATCCAACCCATGACATGAGTGTTGGATGAAGAGCTAACTATCCACCCTATGGTGGAGGCAAACCAAGAAGAACTCTTGGAGCCTCCTCCAATCTTGGCGTTGGATGACTTTGGCTCCTACTGGAAGCTGAAATTCTTCCGTGAAAGGCAATGGTGTTGCCTAGCGGATATTTGTTGAGGTACACCATCAATCAACTTGCAATTGAGCACTAGCACCCTCATTGGCTATCCCATGAAATGGGTTAGCCAACACTACCCTGTTTTCACCACAAAAAGAGAAAACAAACAAGGGTAATCCTATATAATAACTATTAGTACCTATAGCTTAATCACAAGTGATAGCTATCCTTAACTTCCTTTGCCTTCCCCGGCAATGGCGCTAGAAATGCTTGTTGACGTTTCTTACGTCACAGATCATCTCTCAAAAGAGATGAGGTCCACAAGCGCACGGAAACTATCGTGTAGCATTTCACCCAAGAGTATTCCCAAGGGTATCGTATTTATCCCAAAGGAAGACAATGGAGTAAAGTAGATACTACTCTTATGATCAAGCTATGGGATACTAAGAAAGGGGTAAGTTGATGATATATGGGTAGTGTGACACTGTGACACCCGGTTCTGAAAAATAACCAAGTGAACGCATATGCGTGCCCAGGATGTTCAACACACATACACGAGTGCATTCACAAAAGAGTATACAGAAAATTACCACAGAACAAGATTAATTAACCAAATTTTATTACACAAATCATATTATCCTCGAATACAAGTTCTAATGAATATTAATGACAAGTTCAACCAATGCAGTGGAAATAAACTAATTAAGCAAACTAAACAGCTAGGCAGCTTAAGCGATAAGGTATAGCACATCTCCATGCAACACCACAGGCAAGCTGACGGTAGACACGGCCTAGAACTCTGCATTATCGCCATTAAACTCCCAATCCCGACCTGCAACTATTGGGGGAATTGCAAGAGTGAGTACATGTCGTACTCAGCAAGTGTAAAAAGTATGGCATGTGGCTGATTCAAATGATGAATATAATAATGGCAAAGTGCTGAAAAGTACATTAAAACATTTGAAAAGCAATATTTTACATGTATATGAAATAAACCCATCATAAGCCATGTAGTTATGATAATACCAGTCCATATTCCATATCCATCATCATATACCAATATCCATATTCGATATCGGAATTCAATTCATAACCATCCATAAAAATAATACCAACCATAACCATCCCAAATCCCAATTTTCCTCTAATCATGTGAGGGTCCAGGTTGCTCATAACTGGGAGCACGGCTATCATGATAGTTTTAGACACACTCTGCAGAGGTTGTACCGCTTTACCCACGTGTTTGTGATTTTATCACCTTTCGATGACTATAGAATCTCAATTATGTCGTCTCACACTTCCGTAGGTGCGTGGCTAAGAGATCACAAAATAGCCTTTACAAAGGGATTACTAGCCTATTTAGACCCCAAAAAGGTTTCACCGGTGGCGATGTCTCCAACTGAGCACATCTTCAACAAGGGCCCCCTCTTGAGCCATTCGGATCTCAGGGTAGTCCCACCAATCATCAATAAACCCAATCCGACTACCCCTTCCCCGAGCATCCTTAATGGTCCAAATAGCACAGGCAAAGCTGTAATTAATCAGCTACGCTGCACCCATACTTGGCCTCATGGTGGCACTGTAAATCTTGGATGGTCGCTCCACGAACCGGTCCTTAGATCTAAAGCAAGAAAACACCCATACATCCAACCCATTCACATACCAAGCTCGCTTAGATCATCCATTACCATATCAGATTTAACCAGTTCATGTCAACCACAATCTCATTAATGTATTAATTAAATTAAGTAGTGTAGTTCTTCCATCCCAATTAATTAAGCGAAGCAAAAAGGTAAAAAGACCTTCCCGACTCTCTACCATAAATTCCAGGTGACAAGGGTGGTTAGACAAATCTAGTAAACTTCCTATCATAGGATTCCCATCAAATTGACACAAGCATGCAGTTTGTAAACAAAACATTTATTTTAAAAACAGGATCAATATGCTTCAAGGACACTTGCCTTGCTCTTTGGATTGATTCGAGTCAAAGCCTTCAAACTCTTAGTGTTGGAGATCCTTCGCGGCACTCTCTAGCGCAAATCCTTCTAATACGCACAATAAACATACAAACAAGAAACACAATCAACGAGTGCACAAATATTACTCAATATGACATGACATGCATGATTAATGCAAATGCAAGGCAGAACTTGTTAATAGATTGCTCTTAATGATGACTAACTAGTTTTAATAGCTTTTAACAAGTTTATACAGGTTTGGATGTGATTAGATATAATTTTAGAATTAATTTAACAGAATTAACCAGGAAAATCGGACTAGTCCGCTAGGGACCGGACAAGTCCGCACTTTACGAGATGAGCAGATTAGGGTTTTCTAGATCGATGTGAATTTGGAGATTAGGGGTCAAATTCTCGTAAGGAAAAGGAAATATAAGGTATATCAGGTGTTTAGGACTCCAATGAATCAAGGATCTTGGAGACAACACTTGGATCTTGATGATCTAGGGTTGATGATGAACTTGGAGATGAATTGGTGATGAAGAACGAAACTTGATGGAGATCTTGATCCTCTTTTGTTTCCTCCTCTTCTTCTTCTTGATTGGGATCTCCTACGCCCTCCTTGATGGTGGCTCTCCACGAACTAGGGTTTGGGTGGGGTGGAAAAGTGGCAAATAGATGTCAAGACAAGGGGTGGGGTTGTTTATACAGAGGTGGAGGCTAGGATTAGATGGATTTCAAGTTTGAGAGGAGTAGAGGCCGGTTTAGAGTCCCACATGGGCTCTAGAAGAGTTAGACACGACGTCCCTAGGCCCACTTAACGTGAAACCCAAGAAACAAGTCATAAAACAAAGGATTAATTCGGAGTCGCGAAATATCAAACAAGTCCGAAAAGGACCGGACTAGTCCGAAGTTAGTCAGAAATAAATCGGACAAGTCTGGCCAAAAATCGGACAAGTTCGACTTTAGTCAGAGAGGAAAACGGACAAGTACGCTGGAACACCGGACAAGTCCAGGGACTTAGCAAATTTTTAAGGATTCTTGAAATACCAGACTAGTCCGCATAAGACCGGACAAGTCTGAAAGTGTCCAGAGGCAAAATCGAACTAGTCTGCAGCAAAAATGGACAAGTCTGATCGAGTTCACAGAGAAATTGGACTAGTCCTTAACAAAATTGGACTAGTCCGCACTTTTTAGCATTTTAAGTGCGGTTTTGTTCCAAATCAATTTTAAACTCATTCCTCTTTATGTGGATTAATGTTAAACATGTATATGAATGTATGTAGGGCATGATGCATGAAAATGAGGGTGTTACATACCTACCCCCATTAAAATGAATCTTGCCCTCGAGATTCGACGCGAAGAGAAGAGATAGGGAAATTCCTTCTTGAGATCATCCTCCAATTCCCATGTTGCTTCTTTGTCTGTGTGGTGCTTCCATTGAACTTTACACCATCTAATCACCTTGTTCCTTGTGACTCTCTCCTTGTTTTCCAAAATTTTGATCGGTTGCTCGGCATAGGTCAAATATGCCTCTAATTCCAATCCTTCCATTGGCACTTGTTCTTCCGGTACTCTCAAGCACTTCTTGAGCTGGGAAACATGAAACACATCATGAAAGTCTGAAAGATGGGCTGGCATCTCCAACTTATATGCTTCTTCTCCTCCTTTGTCCAAAATCTTGAATGGTCCGATATAGCGAGGTTCTAGCTTGCATCTTATGTTAAACCTTTTATGACCCCTCATCGGTGACACCTTGAGGTAAACAAAATCTCCCACTTCAAAGGCTAATTTCCTTCTCCTGTTGTCCGCATAGCCTTTTTGTCTTGATTAGGCAGCCCTCAAGTTTTCACAAATTATTTGGACTTGCTTTTCGGCTTCTTACAACACATCCGGACCAAATACTTGAGTTTATCCTGCCTCATTCCAGAATAAAGGTGTCCTACACTTCCTTCCATAAAGCGCTTCATATGCTAACATTTTCAAGCTTGCTTGGTAACTATTTTTAGATGAAAATTTTGCATATGGCAAGCTCTTGTCCCAACTTTTC
This sequence comes from Tuctoria greenei, assembly GCA_036927565.1. Taxonomy (NCBI): domain Eukaryota; kingdom Viridiplantae; phylum Streptophyta; class Magnoliopsida; order Poales; family Poaceae; genus Tuctoria; species Tuctoria greenei. The sequence continues at coordinate 9,476,138 of JAYESD010000009.1, forward strand.
CCGTTCTTTAAAGCACAAGCTCTTAACATGTCCTCTAAAATCTGATTGGTCCTCTCGGTTTGTCCATCCGTTTGAGGGTGATATGCTGAACTAAAATTCAACCTCGTTCCCAAAGCTTCATGCAATTTTTGCCAAAACCTAGAAGTGAATTGTGAACCTCTATCCGATACTATCTTTTTTGGAACTCCATGCAAACATACTATTCTTTCCATGTACAGTTCTACCAATTTCTCTCCATTATAGGTGGTCTTGACAGGAATAAAGTGGGCTGACTTAGTTAACTGCTCAACAATTACCCAAATTGAGTCATAACCGGACTGAGTACGTGGTAAACCAACTATGAAGTCCATATCGATCTCTACCCACTTCCACTCTGGAATCTTCAATGGTTGCAATAATCTGGCTGGCCTTTGATGTTCCGCCTTGACTCGTTGGCACACATCACACAATGCTACGTATTTAGCTATGTCCTTTTTCATGCTATCCCACCAATAGCAAGTCTTCAAGTCTTTGTACATCTTCGTACAATTGGGGTGAATTGAGTATGGTGAGTCATGTGCCTCTTTTAGTATTGTCTCCCGAATATGCTTTGCGTTGGGCACGACAATCCTTTTTCCAAGCCATAGGGTACCATGTTCATCCTCATCAAATCTGAATTCTCTCCCCTCTTGAGTCATTTCCTTGATTTCTTGAATTTCCTCATCCTTAGTTTCGCCCTCCCGAATTTCTTGCTCTAAGGTTGGGTTTAACTCCATCATCTCCATCTCATTTATAAATCCAAGGTTCAACCGTTCAAACTCCTTACATAACTCGGATGGTAACTCTCGAACTGTGAGTTGATGACTTACTCCTTTTCTACTCAAAGCATCGACCACTACATTGGCTTTTCCTGGATGATAGTTGATCCCCAAATCATAATCTTTGATAAGCTACAACCATCTCCATTGCCTCAAATTCAGATTCGTTTGTGTGAAAATATACTTAAGACTCTTGTGATCCGTATAAATTTCACACCTATGTCCAAGGATGTAGTGTCTCCAAATCTTCAATGCGTGAACCACGGCTGCAAGTTCCAAATCATGTGTTGGGTAGTTCCGCTCATGTTTCTTCAATTGCCTCGATGCATATGCAACCACTTGACCTTCTTGCATAAGCACGCATCCAAGTCCTTGTCTCGATGCGTCACAATAAATATCAAAACTATTGCTTACATCCGGCAATATCAAAACTGGGGTTGTAGTTAACCTCTTCTTCAACTCCTCAAAACTGTTTTGACAAGCTTGAGTCCATTGGAATGCCTTTCCCTTCATTAGCAATTCTGTCATTGGCTTGGCTATCTTGGAAAAGTCCTTGATGAATCGACGGTAATATCCAGCCACCCCAAGAAAACTCCTTATCTCCTTTACATTCTGTGAGGGCTCCCATTTTAACACGTCCCTCACTTTTCTTGGATCAACCGAAGCTCCTCCCCCTAAAATGATATGACCCAAAAACTATACTTCTCTCAACCAAAACTGACACTTATTGAACTTGGCATACAATTGATGCTCCCTTAATTTCTGCAGTGTAAGCCTCAAGTGTTCCTCATGTTCCTTCTCATCCTTCGAGTAGATCATAATGTCGTCAATGAACACCACAACGAACTTATAAAAAAACTACATGAAGACCTTATTCATGAGGTACATAAAGAGGCAGGCACATTTGTCAATCCAAAATACATCACGGTGTAGTCATAAGATCCATACCGTGTCCTAAAAGCTGTCCTGGGTATGTCTGGTGGTCTAATCTTCATTTGAAAGTATCCCGACCTCAAATCAATCTTAGAGAATACACAAGCACCCTTCATCTGATCAAAAAAGTCTTCTATGCGTGGCAAGGTGTACTTGTTCTTGATTATTACCTTGTTGAGAGCTCGGTAATCTACGCACATCCTTTGGGATCCATACTTCTTGTCCACAAATAGAACGGGCGCTCTCCAAGGTGAAGAGCTGGGGCGGATAGAACCTTTCTCTAGTTGCTCTTGAATTTGCTTCTTGAGCTCCGCTAATTCCATAGGAGGCATCCTATGCGGCCTATTAGCTATAGCTGCAGTTCCAGGTTATAAATCAATAACAAACTCAATGTCTCGATCAGGTGGCATACCTGGCAACTCGTCCGGAAAAACATCCAAAAATTCACACACCACCAAAATTTCCTCAATTGTAGTACCATCCATGTTATTCAGCTCCACTTGTTTTGGTGCATGTTGAGATGCTTCAAATTCTACGGTGATCCCTTCCTCATTGGTCAACTTCACCATCTTCGTGGCACACTCAATAACTCCATTGCCCTACCTCAACCAGTCCATACCAAGTATAATGTCCAATACTTGAGAGTCCAAAACAATGAGGTTGGTGGAGAAGTCTACCCCTTTTATTCTAAGGCTTACTTTTGGACATACTATATTTGTCCTCATTTCTCCTCCAAGAGACATAACCAACAGAGTAAACTTCATATGAGAGATAGGAAAACTATACTTGGCAACATACTTTGATGCAATGAATGCGATCAATGCTCTAGAATCAAACAACATAGTCGCAGGGTTGGAGTTGGCGAGAAACATACCAATGACCACATCATCCACTTGTTGAGCATCCTCCATAGAGACATGGTTAACGTTGTCACGAGCAAAATTTTGCTGTCCCCGGTTTCCTTGCAGCTGTCCTCCATTGGGTCTTGAGTTTTGCCTTGGTGCATTGCTTCCTTGACCAAGGCCTGACTTAGGACATTGATGCGCAAAGTGTCCAGCTTCTCCACAAGTATAGCACTTATTAACTCCAACAAAATTATTGGGATGGACTTGGTTCTGAGCGTTGGCACAAGGAAAGTTAGCACGAGGTGCATAAGGCATCGGAGGCCTAGGTGCTTGCATAACAGGGCGCTGCTGCACGAACTGAGTTGGGCGCGGTGCAAATCCAGGGCAATGAGTAGGCGCAAAAGAGCTGAAGTAAGGCGCACTGGATAGTGTGAAGCAAGGGCACACATTACTTCCTTATTGTTGTCCTTGATATGGCGCCTTCCTCTTGTTGTCTTGTTCCATCTCACGGACCTTGTTCTCAACCACAATTGCTTTGTCCACAAGCTTCTGAAAGTTGGCATAATCACAGTTGAGCAATTGCACTTGGATTTCATTGTTCAAACCCCTCATGAACAAGTATTTCTTCCGGCTGGCTAACATAAGTTCTCAAATTATTTCCTCTTCAAGATCATAACACCTTCCAGGACATAATGGGAACAGAAACTCTCTTTGAATTCGACCCAAGTAATTATCTCTTGGTTCTCATGAGCACTGCAATAAGAATCCCACCAATCGGCAGCTGCTCCAACTAGTTGATGAGATGCAAATAGAGCCTTCTCCCGGTCGCTGCATTGGACTATAGCAAGCTTCTTCTCCACAGGCTTGAGCCAATCATTCGCATCCATAGGTCAGCGGCTTGAGCAAAGGTTGACGGCCTAGTCCTCATAAACTCTCCCAACCGGTTATGAGGAGGTGGGGGTGGTGGTGGAGGCATGTGGGACTGATTATTGATGTTACCAGCCTACAGCTGTCCCATAGTTTGTATCATGTTCTGCATGAGCTGGTCTCATAGCCAAAAGCTGCTCAATGTTGATAGCTCCATGAGCAGGTCCTTGTCCATTGTTGTTCTTAGGTGCTCCATGGTTCTCCTCCTCATCATTAGCATCCCTCTGGTTGCGAGTCCTCACTATCTGAAGAAAAGCAAGAGATAAGAATTTAGAAAACATCCCCAACTACATGCATCAAGGGATATGAAACTAATCAACTAGCTACTCTAGCCTACGTGGATATGGTAATGCTAAAGCATCCCAAAATCCTCTATTAAGCACACAAGTAACCAATATATATAGCAAGCAGCACACCAAGCAAGAACACGTCGATTCCAGAGTGCTCCTATGTGCTCTAAAGTGTCCATTCTATCTAGGTTGCGTCCTACGGTTAACCTATGGCTCTGATACCAATCTGTGACACCCGGTTCCGAAAAAGAACCAAGTGAACGCATATGCGTGCCCAGGATGTTCAACACACATACACGAGTGCATTCACAAAAGAGTATACAGAAAATTACCACAGAACAAGATTAATTAACCAAATTTTATTACACAAATCATATTATCCTCGAATACAAGTTCTAATGAATATTAATGACAAGTTCAACTAATGCAGTGGAAATAAACTAATTAAGCAAACTAAATAGCTAGGCAGCATAAGCGATAGGGTATAGTGCAGCTCCATGCAACACCATAGGCAAGATGACGGTAGACACGGCCTAGAACTCCGCATTATCGCCATTAAACTCCCAATCCCGACCTGCAAATGTTGGGGGGATTGCAAGAGTGAGTACATGTCGTACTCAGCAAGTGTGGAAATTATGACATGTGGCTGATTCAAATGACGAATATAATAATGGCAAAGTGCTGAAAAGTACATTAAAACATTTGAAAAGCAATATTTTACATGTATATGAAATAAACCCATCATAATCCATGTAGTTATCATAATACCAGTCCATATTCCATATCCATCATAATATACCAATATCCATATTCGATACCAGAATTCAATTCATAACCATCCATAACCATAATACCAACCATAACCATCCCAAATCCTAAACTTCCTTTGATCATGTGAGGTTCCAGGTTGCTCATAACCGGGAGCACGGCTATCATGATAGTTTTAGACACGCTCTGCAGAGGTTGTACCGCTTTATTCATGTGTTTGTGATGTTATCACCTTTCGATGACTATAGAATCTCAATTATGCTGTCTCACACTTCTGTAGGTGTGTGGACAAGAGATCACAAAATAGCCTTTACAAAGGGATTACTAGCCTATTTATACCCCACTGAGGTTTCACCGGTGGCGATGTCTCCAACTGAGCACATCTTCAACCAAGGGCCCCTTCTTGAGCCATTCGAATCCCGGGGTAGTCCCACCAATCATCAACAAACCCAATCTGACTACCCCTTCTCCGAGCATCCTTAATGGGCCAAATAGCACTGGCAAAGCCCTAATTAATAAGCTACGACGCACCCATACTTGGCCTCGTGGTGGCACTGTAAATCCTAGATGGTCGCTCCACGAACCGGTCCTTATATCTAAAGCAAGCAAACCACCATACATCCAACCCATCCACATACCAGGCTTGCTTAGATCACCCATTACCATATAAGATTTAACCAGTTCATGTCAACCACAATCTCATTAATGCATAATTAAATTAAGTAGTGTAGTTGTTCTTCCATCCCAATTAATTAAGCGAAGCAAAAAGGTAAAAATCCCTTCCCGACTCTCTACCATAAATTCCAGGTGACAAGGGTGGTTAGACAAATCTAGTAAACTTCCTACCGTAGGATTCCCATCAAATTGACACAAGCATGCAATTTTCAAACAAAACATTTATTTTAAAAACAGAATCAATATGCTTCAAAGACACTTGCCTTGCTCTTGGGATTGATTCGACTCAAAGCCTTCAAACTCTTGGTGTTGGAGATCCTCCGCGACACTCTCTAGCGCCAATCTGTCTAATCTGCGCAATAAAGATACAAACAAGAAACACAATCAACGAGTGCACAAATATTACTCAATATGACATTACATGCATGATTAATGCAAATGCAAGGTAGAACTTGTTAATAGATTGCTCTTAATGATCACTAGCTAGTTTTAATAGCTTTTAACAAGTTTATGGGTTTGGATGTGATTAGATCTAATTTTATAATTAACTCAACAGAAATTAACCAGGAAAATTGGACTAGTCCGTTAGGGACCGGACAAGTCCGCACTTTACGAGATCAGCAGATTAGGGTTTTCTAGATCGACGTGATTTTGGAGATTAGGGGTCGAATTCTCATAAGGAAAAGGAAATATAAGGTATACCAGGTGTTTAGGACTCCAATGAATCAAGGATCTTGGAGACAAGACTTGGATATTGATGATCTAGGATTGATGATGAACTTGGAGATGAATTGGTGATGAAGAACGAAATGTGACGCCCGGTTCCGAAAATGAACCAAGCTATCACATATGTGTGCCCAGGATGTTCAACACACATACACGAGTGCATTCACAAAAGAGTATACAGAAAATTACCACAGACCAAAATTAATTAACCAAACTTTATTACACAAACCATATTATCCTCGAATACAAGCTCTAATGAATATTTATGACAAGTTCAACTAATGCAGCGGAAATAAACTAATTAAGCAAACTAGACGGCTAGGCAGCATAAGCAATAGGGTATAGCGCAGCTCCAATCAACACCACAGGCAAAGCTGACGGTAGACACGGCCTAGAACTCCGCATTATCGCCATTAAACTCCCAATCCTGACCTGCAACTGTTGGGGGGATTGCAAGAGTGAGTACATGTCGTACTCAGCAAGTGTGGAAAGTATGACATGTGGCTGATTCAAATGACGACAATAATAATGGCAAAGTGTTGAAAAGTACATTAAAACATTTGAAAAGCAATATATTACATGTATGTGAAATAAACCCATCATAATCATAAGTAATAACATAATACCAGTCCATAATTCACCATCCTCATCCATAATTCCAGATTTCACTATTTGCCAATAATCATATTCAATACCTGAAATTAATCCATAACCATAATACCAACCATAACCATCCCAAATACCATCACAAATCCCAATTTCCCTCTAATCATGGAAGTTGTCCAGGTGCTCATAACCGGGAGCATGGCTATCATGATAGTTTTATTTAACTCTGCAGAGTTTGTACCACTTTACCCACGTGTTTGTAATTTCATCACCTTTCGATGACTAGAACCTCTATTATGCCGTCTCACACTTCTGTCAGTGTGTGGCCAAGAGATCACAAAATAGCCTTTACAAAGGGATTACTAGCCTATTTAGACCCCACTGAGGTTTCACTGGTGGCGATGTCTCCAACTGAGCACATCTTCAACCAAGGGCCCCCTCTTGAGCCATTCGGATCCCAGGGTAGTCCCACCAATCATCAACAAATCCAATCCGACTACCCCTTCCCCGAGCATCCTTAATGGTCCAAATAGCACTGGAAAAGCCCTAATTAATTAGCTACGCCGCACCTATACTTGGCCTCGTGGTGGCACTGTAGTCCTGGCTTATTCTCACATGAACCGGTCCTTAGATCTAAAGCAAGCAAACCACCATAACATCCAACCCATCCACATACCATGCTTGCTTAGATCACCCATTACCATATCATATTTAACCAGTTCATGTTAACCATAATCTCATTAATACATAATTAAATGTGTAGTGTCGTTTTCCCATCCCAATTAATTAAGCGATGCAAAAGGTAAAAAGCCCTTCCCGACTCTCTACCATAAATTCCAGGTGACAAGGGTGGTTTAACAAATCTAGTAAACTTCCTACCATAGGATGCCCATCAATTTGGCACAAGCATGCAGTTTTGCAAACAAAACATTTAATTTCAAAACAGGATCAATATGCTTCAAGGACAAGTCCGACTTTAGACAGAGAGGAAATCGGACAAGTCCGTTGGAACACAGGACTACTCCGGAAAAGTCCAGGGACTTAGCAAATTTTCAAGGATTCTTGGAATATCGGACTAGTACACACAAAATCGGACAAGTCCGAAGGTTTCCAGAGGCAAAATTGGACTAGTCCGCAGCAAAAACGGACAAGTCCGTTTTTAGTTGGAGAGAAATCGGACTAGTCCTCAGTAAAATCGGACTAGTCCGCACTTTCCTGCGTTTTAAGTGTGGTTTTGTTCGAAATCAATTTTAAACTCGTTCCTCTTTATGTAGATCAATGTTAAACATGTATATGAGTGCATGCAAGGCATGATGCATGAAAATGAGGGTGTTACACGAAACTTGATGGATATCTTGATCCTCTTTCGTTTCCTCCTCTTCTTCTTCTTGCTTGGGATCTCCTCCGCCCTCCTTGATGGTGGCTCTCCACGAACTAGGGTTTGGGTGGGGTGGAAAAGTGGCAAATAGATGTCAAGACAAGGGGTGGGGTTGTTTATATAGAGGTGGAGGCTAGCTTTAGATGGATTTTGAGTTTGAGAGGAGTAGAGGCCGGTTTAGAGTCCCACATAGGCTCTAAAAGAGTTAGGCACGATGTCCCTAGTCCCACTTAATGTGAAACCCAAGAAACAAGTCATAAAACAAAGGATTAATTCGGAGTCGCAAAATATCGGACAAGTCCGAAAAGGACCGGACTAGTGTGAAGTTAGTCAGAATGAAATCGAACAAGTCTAGCCAAAAATCGGACAAGTCCGACTTTAGTCAGATAGGAAAACGGACAAGTCCGCTGGAACACCGGACTAGTCCAGACAAGTCCAGGGACTTAGCAAATTTTCAAGGATTCTTGGAACACCGGACTAGTCCGCATAAGACCGGACAAGTCCGAAAGTGTCCACAGGCAAAATCGGACTAGTTCGTAGCAAAAACGGACAAGTCTGATCGAGGTCAGAGAGAAATCGGACTAGTCCTTACCAAACTCGGACAAGTCCGCACTTTTCAGCATTTTAAATGTGGTTTTGTTCCTAATCAATTTTAAACTCATTCCTCTTTATGTGGATTAATGTTAAAGATGTATATGAATGTATGTAGGGCATGATGCATGAAAATGAGGGTGTTACAAACACACACCTAAGCAATCTATTATAAAGGGTAGATGAGTCCTAATGGAGATTAGACTAAGAGTTGGAGAGTCACTCCTACAATGCTTCTAATATACATATGCATAGCCTATGTTAGGTACTAATGAGCATATCAATGGTGAATCCTAATGCTAAGTTGTTCAACACATCGAGCACGGGTTTACCCGTAGCAATACTAGGATGACTCCCACCAAGAGCATGTGGCATAGCCGAACGTGGAGGATTACAATGAACAGATAGGGCTGTCACCACCTATTGCCTACCTCTTCAGTCTGTGGGTATACAAGACATCCAACGCTACCTAACTATCCTAGCACCATGGTAGCGTATTAAGTAAATACATTAAGAGCCACGACACAAGCCATCCTAAGGCAATGAACTAAATCATCTTTGAACCAATGTTGAGACATAGCATAAGTTATTCATATTAACATGGTCATATCATATCTAATTAGACTATAGTGGGGGTTTATAGTTTTTATGATGATACTATAATGACATTAAGGCATGATCATAAAGACTATACCTACCACATACATGGAATCCACAATCAAACAAGAAACGCTTCATTCAAGTAAATGAATAAGAGAAGACTAAAGATAATATCTTTATTATGCATAAAGTCACAAATATAAGAAAAGATACATAAGACATACATTTCCCAATTTGGACTTGGGACTATAGGCTCTCTTCCCTATAGCCTAACTCCACTAAGGACTAAGATAACTAGTGTATACAATAGAATGATGATCAAGTGGTGTGTGTTGAAGTGAGGGGTGAGGGGTCCTATTTATAGCTTGTAGAAGGGTTGGTTCCCGCCTCCAAAAGTGCGCGAATCGGTCACCCATGACCTCTTCAAGCCGGGAGGAGCCAACACATGGCGTTTGACCTCGTTTGTCACCAAGACCTAGTCGGCCGACTAGGGGGGTCGGCCGACCTGGTCCTGGCTCCAAACGGCCAATTCTTCCTCCAGGTGACTGACAGGTGGGTCCCATTCCATGATATGGGTGCTACACCGTTGGATGGCTTCAGATATTTCTGTTTGTGGGCCATTTGATCCATGTGGTGCCACGTGTTGATGCTTGATTGGATGGGATGATATTTTATAGGATCCATCCCCTTGTTTCACTTCAATTCTATGTAAAATTCCTGCATGCACCAATTTCTCCAAGTATAAGTAGAAATAGGTTAAATAGAAAGGTGATGTGTGCAAGAAATGATATTTCCTTCACATAATTGAGTTATATTGACGGGTGAAATTGGTATATAACATCTATCAACACTATAGCAAATTCCTTTGAATTAGAATCTATACTTTGAATTCCTCTCTGTTCCTTGCCTACCAAACAACTTTGTGTCTTTGGATGAATTAGTTTGTAAGATTAGCACACACGTTCCTTGGATTCAATACCCATGGGAATACTCTTTAAGGGGAAGTGCTACACGACAGTTTTCGTGCGCTTGCGGATTTTTATCTATGATGTAAGAAACATCAGCAATATCAAAGTATCACCTATGTGAGGTCATAAGTGGTTTAACGTCTAATGCAAGTTGGCACCTCGCTATATTGGACCATTCAAGATTTTGGACAAACATGGGAAAGTGACATATAAGTTGGAGATGCCAGCACATCTTTTTGATGTTCATGATGTGTTCCACGTTTCTCAGCTCAAGAAGTGCTTAAGAGTACCGAAAGAACAAGTACCAATGGAAGAATTGGAATTAGAGGCAGATTTGACCTATGCTGAGCAACCTGTCAAGATTTTGGAAACGAAGTAGAGAGTCACCAGAACAAGGTGATTCGATGGTGCAAAGTACAATGGAAGCACCATACAGAATCGAAAGACACCTGGTAGCAAGGAAATGATCTAAAGAGAGAATTTCCCTATCTCTTTTCTTCTACATTGAATCTCGAGGGCGAGATTCATTTTAAGGGGCGTAGGTTTGTAACACCCTCATTTTCAGCCATCATGCATTGAATACATTCCTATACATGTTTAACATTAAGAAACACAAAAAGAAACAATATTAAAATGAATTAGAACCAAAACAGCATAAAAATTGATTTAGTACAGACTTGTCCAGATTGGACCCGAACTAGTCCGACCTAGCTATTGTTGTCCCCTGAACTTTTCCTCTAATTGCTATGGATTAGTCAGGAAATCATTTCTGTTGTTCATCGGACTTGTCTGTTGATTTTATGGACTAATCAGATTTTGTTTCTGTTTCCATCCATACTTGTCCATTGCCAAATACGGACTAGTCCGATGATCTCTGTTGAAAACTCCAAAAATATGGTCTGGTTTCGATATTGGACAATCACGGACTTGTCTGGCCTCGTACCAGACTTGTCCATTTGACTCTCTGATCTTGAACGGACTGTTCTGGTATTGCACCCGACTTCTCCAATGAACTCTCTGTACCCAATTGGACTTGTCCGGTCTCACTACAAACTAGTCTGGTGTGTAGGGTTTCGACTCGAATTCTATTTTTCCTCCATGATGGGTTATTGGTTAATTACCTTAATTGGGCCCAAGAACATCGTGCCCCACCCCTGAGTAGCCCAAGAGGGACTCTACCACGATCTTTAGTTGATTCCACCGCATTATATTTGGATTCTACCCTAACCCTACCACCTCTCCTCCTATATAAACACCCCACCACCCATCCTTTATCCCTTTGACACATTAGACGAATCCCAAGCACCTGCTCTCTCCATGGTCGCTGATCTTGAAGGTAGAAGAAGGAAGAAGAAGGATAGGAAGGAATCAAGCAAGATCTTCATCGCTGCTGCGATCTTCATCATCAACTCTTCAACGTCAACATCTCTTTTCGCCAATCTCTCATCTCCATCGACCTAAGTGTCAATTTTTTGAGTCTTCAACCTTTAAACCCTAGGATTCACGGTAAATACCTTAGATCCATCTTTATATGTAAATTATGGTTCCATATTAACTCAAATTAGGCTCTAATTGAAAATTGCCAAAACTCTAGCCATAGCGGACTTGTCCGGTCCAGTGCGGACTAGCCTGTTCAACTTTCTGGTCCAGAGCGAACATGGCCCACCCAAGGTGCGGACTAGTCCGGTCTTCCAAATCAGGAAATTTCCTGGAACTTCTTTAATGTTCTCCAAAATGACTTAAAACTTGTTCTAACATGTAAGACTTAATTTCAACTAGATAGTAAGCAATAATATCAACCTAATAACATGCATTACCATATAATTGCATCAATCATGCATGTCATGACATATTGAGTAATATATGAGCATTTATTGATTGTGATGTTTGTTTTGTATGTTTGTCGCGCGGAATAGAAGGTAACACTCTAGAAGGTGCTTTCGAAGACTTCCAGCACCGGAATTTTGAAGCTTTTGAACCTACCCAGTCTCAAGAGCAAGGCAAGTGTCCTTGAGCATTTTGATCCTGTTTTCAAATGTTTTGTTTGCAAAACTGCATGCTTGTGTCAAATTGATGGGAAATCTATGATAGGTGTTCACTAGTCTTGTTTGACCATCCTTGTCGCTTGGAATATATTGTAGAGAGTCAGGAAGAGTATTTTTAACTTTTTACTTTGCTCTAACTAATGGGATGGGAAAACAACAACATGGCTTAATAATAAATTAATGAACCTATGGATGATGTGAATTGATAAACATGATTAATTGGTAACATGGGACTTGGGAGATCTAAGCAAGTATGGTTTGTGGATTGGCTTGGAAGATACGGTGGTTTCGCTTGCCTTGGATCTAAGGACCGGTTCATGCGGAAATAAGCCAGGACTACAGTGCCACCACAAGGCCAAGTATGGGTGCGGCTTAACTGACTAATTAGTATATTGTCAGTATCATTCAGATCATTAGGAAGGCTCGGGTAATGGGAGTTGGATTGGGTTTGCAATAGGGCAGGACTGCCCTGGGATCCGAAAGGCACAAGAGGGGGACCTTGGTTGGATGTGCTCAGTTGGAGGCATCACCACCGGTGAAAACTCAGTGGGTTCGAGCATGCTGGTAATCACTTTGTAAAGTCTATTTTGTGATCTCTTGGTCATACACCTAAGGTAGTGTATTTGGCATGACGGAGGTTTACTTTAATACACCGACGGGTGATGAAATCACAAACTTGTGAGTAAAGCGATACAACCTCTGCAGAGTGTTAAAAACTATCATGATAGCAGTGCTCCCAGTTATGAGCACCTGGATGACCTACATGATTAGAGGGAACTTAGGATTTGGGATGGTTTGGTTTTGACTATAGATCTGGTTGTGAGAAATGGTCATGGTTGATGATGATGGTAAGAATATGGGATATGGATGGATAAATATTGATGGATGTGATATGACAGTAAATGATGGTGTTGGACTCATAATTTGTAATTATTTGGGATATGATGGGATTAAGTCACATAGACATTGTAGGATGCTTTTATATGTTTCAAATGTACTTTTCAGCAAATAGCCATTATTTCTTATCATTCCTTGTTTAAGCTACATGTCATTATTTTCCCACACTTGCTGAGTACGAGATGTGCTCACCCATGCATTTCCCCCACCAACAGTTTCAGGTGATGTTTGGGAGTACAACGGGAATAATACTGAGTTCTAGGTTGTGTGCTACCATCGACTGCCTGTGGATGTGTTTGGAGCTACGCTATCTCATTTGCTTAGTTTAGATCATTTTTGCTGCAATAGTATTATTAGTAATGATCATTAGAGTTTATAATTTGGAGAACTATTTGAGTATTGTAATAAAATTACATGTTTGCTAGTTTGTGTCGTGGTAATTTTCTGTATATCATTTGTGGTTTTGTCGTGTATGTATGATCAACATTCCGGGCACACATATGCATTCACTTGGTTCGTTTTTCGGAACTGGATGTCACAAGAGCGACCACGGCGAGGGTGAGGACGATGCTCGATAGTGACGGCAGCGAGAGCAACCACGGCGAGGGCGGGGACAACAAGGGTGAGGATGATGCTCGACGGCGGTGAAAGCGACCACAGCAAGGGCGAGGACGGCGAGCGGGGAGGGCTTGGCGGCAAAATGATAACTTTCATAGCCAGCTGCAGAATTAGATTTGCGAGGGCGACCGAAGCTTTATAGGAGTTTATTATCACAAGCGGTCCTTCCTATAAAGACCGCCTACGAAGACTTCTTTAATAATTTATGAATATAATTTTCACAGGCGACTGCAAGTTAAAAACCGCCTGTGAAGCTGAGTAGTCACACTAGGAATTTATAAATATTAATATCACAGGTGTCCTTTTGTTAAGAACTGCCTGTGAAAACTTTGCTGTCTATTATGACACTTTGTCATCAACGAATGTGATACATTCTACATCAATAATGTGTAACACATCCATTAATTCAAGATATAGTCGATTTGTTGATTGTTATATATAGTCCATTAGTTTATGGTAATAACACATCCATTTGATGATCGACGATTAGAACTAAATGATTATAACACAACAAATAGCACACAGATGAACAACATTAAGTTATTAACATAAAACAACATTACAAAACAAGAATAGAAAAACAACATCAACTAAAAAAAGAAAACAATAATACTCCTCCTCGAGCTCCTTGGGCGCCTCTGGTGGAACTGGGAAACCCAGTTTCCTGGCCGTCACCGCCACCAGGTTCATGCGGTCATTGCGGCCACTAGGTTCCTAAGGTCGTCGACCCCGAGCTCCTGAGCCATTGTCTCCCACAGAGCGTCAAGACGATCGACCACTTTTTTTAACCTAAACAAATAGTGGCCCACGATGCCCATTCCAGTACAGTCTGGAAGGGTACCGAGACCCAAGCTCCGAATGAAATGAGATGTACTATTAAATACATCTCGCGCCATCTCAAGGAGAAATTCCTATATATTCCTGGACGGGGAGGATCACAGTCGCTTTGTCGCTGGCTCCCTCGGCGAGCTTGGTGGTGGCGTTTGGTTGTCGGCCATTGGTGCGAAGAATACGATGGGGTGCAGCGGAGAAAGAAGAGGAAGACTACGGTTGTGTGGAGCAGACCATCTATGGTGCGGAGAAGAGGAACGTGAGTTTGTATTTATATCATCGTCTTGTTGGTGGTTCGCCTCTTGGCGCGCGGTGATGGGATGCTTCAAATTAAATTCAAAGGACGCACACTCTATGCACGTTCCCCTCGTTAATCGCAAAGAATGCACGCTCGGTCGCTTCACAAGCGGTCCTTCCAAGAGATTTCATGTAATAATCGCGAATATCACACGCAACTTTTATTTACAGACTGCTTGTGGAAATGGATATCTTTACCCCGGCGATTTAGTTTTGCGAATAGTGTGTGATATTTTATCATCGTGATGATGCGGGAAGGAAGACGAATCACCTCTCGATGCACAGTGATGGGACACTTCAAATTCAATTCAAAGGGCGCACGCTCTCTGCACTTTCCCCTTGGTAACCGCAACGAACGCACGCTCACTCGCTTCACCGGCGGTCCTTTCAAGAGACCCGCCTGAAATAATGGTGAATATCACATACGAACTTTATTGATGGACCGCCCGCGAAAATGGATATCTTTACCCCGACTTTAGTTTTGCGGACCGCCTGTGATATTTTATCATCATGATGGCGCGGAGAGGAAGATGAATCGCCTCTCTGCGTGTAGCCATGGGACGCTTCTAACTGAATTCAATTTCTGTGCGTTCCACTTGGTGATCGCAAAGGACAAACGAACGGTTGCTTCCCAAGCGATCTGTTATTAAAGTTGCATGTGACATTTTATGATCACAAGTGGCTATTAATTCATTGGACATTACAGGCTTATTTCTTAATGGACCGCCCGAGTCAAAAAATGAGGCTTCTGTGATAAAGCTTTTTGTAGTAGCGTTGAGAACAGTCGCACACACGGGTTCTTTATTAGATTTATTTTCTGCTAAGGGATTTATGTCACTTCCGTATTAAAAAAATTAATCTACCATTCAACCCCCTATGGTAGCCTTTCACGTGCTCTTTGATCCTACAATACAACGTAGCAAGACATATACATACCTTTTGGAGAGCCAAAACTTTGAAAAAATTCTTACTTTATTTTAATTCTATATCCAAATCTTCAAAATCCTCAAAAATTGTGCAAAACCTAAATTCAAAAATTAAGACCTCAGATCGCACTAAAAAGAAGAAGAAAACAAAGCAAGATCATAGGCTTACCTTATAGAGAGACAAATCTTTGAAACAATCCCTAATTTAACTCATTTGATGTCCAAATCTTCAAAATACTCAAAATTTGTGCAAAACCTAAATTACAAATTTAAGGCCTTAAATCGCATCAAAAAGAAGGGGAAACAAAGCAAAAGAATAGAATAACAATAAGGAGACATACCTCCAAAAATATTTGAAAACAAAACCGCCGCGCCCCCCCCCCCCCCCCGCAAATTTTGCAAAAATAGGGCTATATATACACTTATTTTAACAGACCGTTGGTATAGGAAACCACCTGTGATGATTACATTATTACAGGCGGTTCTCTATACTGACCGCCTATGAAAAATAAGTGTATTTTCACAGGTGTTCCTTATCGTACAGCCGCGTGTGATATTGTCCATAATCACAAGCGGTTTGTACCATCGATCGTCTATGATAATCTATATGTTATTATCACAAATGAATTTTAATATATTTCACATTACATAGTTTCTTTACGGACGGCCTGTAAAAAATGGGGGGGGGCATCTGCGAAAATGTTTTTGTAGTCGTGCATATTGAAATGAACAGTATCTAGTATGTACAGTAAAGGATATTATAGTCTTTTCAATTTCTAAATATTTTATTTTTTTAAAAATTGTTTAATCTTACCAAACTAACGGTATTAAAAATGGAGGGTAAACTGTGACTTCGTTCAAAAAAAACTAGGAGTAAAATCACAAACTCTTTATTTGGAGAGTAAAATTACAATTGACCTTTTAAAATAGGGGTAAAATTACCAAGGGATGGCAGGCGACCTGATACCAAACCCAGAAAGGAAGTTCACTTTCTGCAGAGATACTCCACCTTCGTTCTTGTTCAGACCACCATAGTTCTAATTCTTATCCTAGGGGGACGTCAGATGGTGCTCCTGTCGAAGAAGACAGCTAAAGCATACTATGGATTTGAAGCTAATTCTTGATTCCCGATGGTACTTTGAAGGAAGCATGAATTATGGTACTTTTAAAGGAAGCATGAATTATGGGCGAGGAAGAGGTTCATGTCGCAGTCGGGAAGACCTTCAGGAAGGACAAGGCTAACATACTTTGCGCTGCTGCCAATTTCCCGGGGCACCATTCTTCTTGTTCTTGTCCATGTTCACTGCCCCTCCAAGTGGATGCCTTTCAGTAAGATCTCTATATTTCTTCAATCCAACCTTTTCTATCATTCGCACAGCTCAAGCGGTGTCATTGTTTTCTAACAAGTAACAATGAAGAGTAGGACCATTTTTCTTCCCTTCCATACAATGATATGCAGCTCTCGAGAAAAAAAAGGTAGGATGCAAGACTGAGAGAACGATGCTAATAAAGAAGACCAATTTAGACTGATTCAGCCCGTCTAGTAGGCGTAATACCCTGTGTTTTTTGTTTGTGTACTCTATTGCTCATTGATACTTATGGTATGTGCTTGAGGAGGGTCTCTGCCTGCTTTATATATATGGGGACGCAGAGTTACATGAAAATTATCCTAGCAAGTTATAATAATATCTTTGAGTAGGATTCTATATCTAAATTCCCTTGTGTGGCATGCCTATATCTCCGAGTATAGTGGGCCAATCGGTCCACTATGGCTGGTCTGACCCATCCCTATATGGGTAGTCGGTCTAGTCCTCGACATATATACTCATATTACATATATTCCACCGTAGCCCGCGAGTCCTTTACGAGCGAGCTATTTATAACCAGTTACGCTCCGGCTGTTTTTTACATACAGAGTGCTTCAGCTTCTCTATCGAGTGACTATTATCAGCAAGCTTGGAAAGGTCTCAATGAATTGAATTATCTCAAGAAGTAGTGTGCACTGATTAGGTGTAGCCCCTGACTCTTAGATCATTTAGATTACCAACAATATAAAGTTCAAAAGCCTTTTTAATGATAACTGTTGAAACCTGATGGGGTTCTGTACCCCGAGTGCAAAAGAATATGATCGATGACAGTATTTCGATGCAATACGGCGTGCGCCATATCCAATTGTTGGCTCGAGGCAGCACCCGTACCCCGACCATCAACGTCGGGACGAGATCCCGCCCGGGTCCCGACCACCGAGATCGAGACAAGAGCACACCCGAGCCCAAACTCAGGAGATTGAGGCAGGCGGCAACATTCAACGGAAGCATGTGGAGTGACGCAGGTGCCTTCATTACTGAAAGGACGGCCACACACAACCTAATCCTGACATGAACCACGGTCCATGCTGACGTCTTCCTCGTCACGTCCCACTCTACACAGTGGCATATGGGTGTCGCTGTACGGCGGAGGCTGGTGACAAGACCACTACATCAGAAAGGCTCATCCGAGACGTGCCCGAATGAAGAAGGGAGACGAACAAATCGTGCGTATCCATCGTCGCGTCTTGCATTATGTTGTCATGAGAGACGCAGAGCAGGTGCATTGCCAAACTGACTAAGTGAGAGACACAATCAGAGATAGCGCGTCTCCTTCCATTTAGTCATAACAGACAGGCTTTACGGGGTCATTGGAGATGGGCTTCTGGTGTGTCGCCCATCAGCGTACATGCGAGACACGCTCTAATACAGTGCATTGCAGATTGTTGACTGATCTGAGACGCGCTTTATGTTAGCCCATCGCAGATTTGTTGACTGATCTGAGACATGCTATAAAGAAGCGTGTCTCCTTTATTTAGGTAATCTAAGACGTCATTTGCTACAGCACGTCGCGGATTGTTTACAGGCAGGTCATTGCGGCACTAACAGGAGACGCTCCCTGCTAGATGCACGTCTCCTATTAGGTGCCTCCACTCTTGATTATTCTCGTGCCGGCTGCATCCTGGAGCTAGCCAGGATTTGGTAGCCGTATTGCCAGTGTTAGCAACATACGTATATAGAAACATATGTATAGCCAAATGAAGATCACACACATTAACCAATCAAATATTAACAAAATGTCAATCGTGGTTACCAAGTTACTATTTATACATAATTCTCTTGTTCATCCAGCTTAAAAAGTAACTAATTACACAAAAGAATAAATGTCACCTAATCCTCTACTTGGTAATGAAATTCTCCCTTTGAACTAATGATTTCAGAAATAATGAACCTGCATAGTACATCTCTAATTTGCTCGAGGCTACGACCATCAATGTTCTTGAAGGCAGGTTCGTAGTCCTGCCATACGATAAAATGAGATTTAGCAAAAAATTAGTAATAAAGTAAAATAAATGCACTTACACATACATTGCAATTAGGCTGCTCTCCAAATAAAGCCATGTGTAAGCAGACATGGAAGCCGCACGTGTTGCCCGTAGCTTGTTGTGGGATGTCGAATGCAGTATGATGTTTAAGTTGTCGGCGTTTTCCTTTTACTTGTCCAAAAGCCCTAAACAAAAACATTCACAGTTAATGTAAATTATCGTGCAAGGACAAAAAAGTTAGAAACTAAAGTGAAGAAGGAACTTACTCGTCAATAACGGAAGAGATATCACTCCATGTATGGGTTGTTCGCTCGCCAGTTTTTTTATCTCTCGGCCTTGAGGAGTCACAGTATCAGACTTGGACATACCTTGTAGAAATTGCTATGGTTACCCAACGGTTACCCGAGTTGAACGATACGACCAGGAGCTCCTTATCACTGTAGTGTTTCATTGCCTTCACAAAATATTGAACAACATCTTTTTGGCCGCTCGACGTTTGAATATAAGTTTTCGCTGGTACTTGCGGGTCAAGATATGCAGCAGACGCGTTTCCCGTGTTATGACGAGTATGTTGTTGTTGGTGCTTACACGCAAAATGCCAAATTTGTTACATATAACACTTATATTGAGTATATGTTTTGAAGAACCTAGTTTTTGAGGACTTACAATGCGAAGCAAGGTATTAGAGAGACATCCAACACGTTGAGGTTGAAAAGGTCATAGAGATTGGACCATGCAATGACAAAAGCGCTATTACTGGAGAGAAAGTATTTATCCTTCAATGATACTAGTATGGTATCACACTTTTTGTAATTTTCCATGTAGTATTGATGAAGTTGAACACAAAGTTTACCAACTTGTTTGAGTGCGGCCGCAGTTAACATCGATTTTCCCCTTTCAAACTTCGGGTTTGAATGTGTCATAGCTTTCGGCGCCCAAGGGTTTGTTTCTGACTCTATCCTTGATTTCTTCCAACCTTCCTTAGATGTTAATCACCGCTGCGGCTGACTCTTGTTCTTGGCACGTACATTCTTCGTCGACTTTGCCGGCGGCTGATCAGGTGTAGGGTGTAGGGCACTTCCAGAGCGAGGTGGAGACCGATGCGGCTGCTCTTCAAGTGGAGAGTTTTGCGGCAGCTCTAGAGTTTGAGACAGATGCAACTTCTCTGTAACTAGTGACATTTGCTCTCCAATTGGAGACTTTTGTTGCTTCTCTATAACTGGAGGCAACAATAGCTCTGGAATTGGAGACAGATCCATCTGTTCTGGATTTGGATGTAGAAGCAGACGTGCCTCAGGGGACATCGAAGCGGTCGACGCGGAAGTGTTGTTGCTGCTGCTACTGGGTCAACAACAATAAGGCTCCATCTCCACTGAACCCTTCTAGTAACTACATCCCGCACAGTCAGCGTTGTATCGTCCGGTGGCACCTCAAGCAGTAGGTTTTTCATATTTTCATGCACCATGTCCACCTTGACCACAACGTAGGATGTTGTGTCCACCTGGATATCGTCAAGCATGATCTCATATGGATACACTAGCCCGCTCCTGACCTCCTTTCGAGCGATTTCTCCGGCCATTAGCAGAAGCTTGCATGTTGTTGGCTGAGCCAAGTTATCTATCGTGTCCGGCTCAATTGAAGGTCCATACACTTGTGCCTGATGATCCTCAGGTGGTTGTCCACCCCCAGCTGTTGTAGAAGCAAAGCTGCTCCTACGCTCCTTGTCGTTACTTAAGACGAAAAATGCATTAGGGATTGCTATACCTACTCCCTCTAGCATTTGGTTCCTGTTTTCTAGGAGCTCCCTTCTCAGTTGTGTTTTCAGCTCCTCGATGTCAATCTGTGATGTTGAGGTTGTTTTTTGCTTCCAATAAGTATTCTTGTGTTCCGAAAAACCCTCCCTTGAGGTCAACTTACTGGAAACACCACGAACACGGCCTCGTTGCTCCGGTCTTTGCAGTGCCTTTGTGAGGGTATCATTTTCCCTCTCACCATTTGACTCTTCGCTGCTCAGGTTCCAGGCTCTTTGAGCAACATGTAAGGTTCTTGGGCTGTATAAGCTGATACTGCCTGACTCAGACAGCTGTGAACGAGCACGCATAAATGGTTTCAGCCGTCCACTGAAATTGTCATATGGATTCGCAACACCTAGATCGGTCTTCATCCTTTTATTCCCAAAGCCTTTTCTCTGGAATAACCGTTGTTGTTGAGGTGGTGGTCAAGCTCGTTCTGTGATCGCAGCCACTTCATACGTTCACTGTTCTTGGCAAATTCCTGTGATTCGCACTTTTCAACAAATCTCATCCAGCCCTCTTCTGACACATGTTGATACTTATGGAAGGGGGTTTCATGATTCTTCCACAGCTCGCAAAGCTTAGTTTTGTAGGTTCTCCATGCATGAGAGATCATCTTCATAGCTAGCTTCTTCCCCTTCTGTTTCATATGTTCCGGATATTGAACATATGGTTGGATAGAGCTTTCAAAGAGTTCATCTTTTTCATTTTTGGTCAAGTGATCGAATCTCTGCAGGTTTAGTGGCACCCTTTTCCGAGCAGCTAGACCACAAATTCTAGAAAGTCTCGTATTCACATAATGGTCCAGAGGTAAGCCATCAACATTGGCCTCATCAATAGTCGAAATGTATGTCGGCCATGTCATCTGCGACCTTTTCCTTCTTGAGTTACCAGAGGTAGATGCATTCTCTTCATTTGTCTACTGTTGAGCCTCCTCTTCAATATCTTGTTGATGCTCCAACTGAGACATCTTCAAATTAACAAAAAATCACTGAAATCCTGTAAAATATTATCAAATTTCAGTCACAAAACATTGAGCGGTACTTAGCAAAAGTGTAATACTCTAAGCGTAGGACTTCGGAAATATACTAAACATTAACCGGTGAACCACAAAATCACAGGCCATTTCGACTCCAACCAAAGCGTAATACTCTAAGCGTAGTACTCCAAAAATATACTAAACATTGACCGGTGAACCATCAAAGCGCTGACCATTTCGCTCAAACCAAAGCGCGAACAAACCTTATTAGGGCAGTGCCGAGCTGGTCGATGGGGAGTCGAGGGTCGATGGCGGCAGCGCGATAATGATCAAGAGGGCAGTGTCAAGGTGGCGACGAGCTCTGGGGAAGCAGACCGATGCGGCGGTGTGCTCCAGGGAAGGGGATGACACGACAGCGGTTTCTAGGGTGAAAAGTGATCAGCACGTGAGAGCTAGAGTGTCGAAAAGTTTTGGTAAGTGTCAGGAAGAGAGCGCGAGAGAGAGCTAAAAGTACCTTAGAGCAACAATTTGAGACGCATCTCAGAAGAGCAACCGTCGGGCGCGTCTCCCACACGTATGTAAGCCCATATCACAGAAGCGCTTTATAAGAGCATGTCTCTTTTCTTTTGAATTACTGCAAGCCATTGTCAGCAAAGCCATTCATGCAAATCGAAGCATCTCAATCGGAGACGCGCTTTATAAACACGCGTCTCACATTATCTTAAGTGAGAGAGGCGCGTCTCGCATAACATTCATATCCCATTTTTCTAGGGCAAAACAAATGCTATATTCAGTAGTTCTCCATAAGAAACAAAGCACAAGGCATCAGTACTTCTCCATAAGAAACAGAACACAAGCATCCGTATTTCTCCATCAGAAGCAGAGCACATATGACCAACGAAAGTCAAATTTTCACCCAAATGGCAATATTTTCACACATTTGAGCATATATCACACAATATCCAAATGAAAGTCAATTTTTCACTCAATTGACCATATTTCACATATTTGAGCATATTGAAACACAATCAATTTGGTACTTTACATTGCAGTCTTGGTTTTTTGAAATTCTTGACTTTTTCATGGTGGCCGTTCTGCAAGTAAGGAAGTTTGATAACCGATGGTATTCTTAGCTTGATCATCGAGGTGACAAAAGGAGGAATCTCATCAAATTGGTTAAACTCTTCCTCATTGACAGCATTATCAACTCCGACAATTTGTCATTTTCCATATATAACCACCTTAAGTCTTTTATTTTTTGTGTCTAGAACATAGAACACTTGAGCAACGTGTTCTGCTAACACGAAAGGCTCCAACTTATATCCTTGACGGTTAAGATCAACGCTAGTGAACATGTACTTGCCTTGTACAACACCTTTGATTCCATCAACCTAGTTGCAACAGAAAAGAGGAATCTTGAATCCTTGAAAGTCAAGCTCCCAAATCTGTTGTATTTGACCATAGTACATGTTTTTATCTTGGCCCACAACATTATAAGCATCAACACGGACACTACTATTCTGATATGTGCTTTTCTTATCTTGTTCTACAGTGTAGAACATGTATCCATTTATGTCATACCCTTGATATGTAATAACTTTGAATATAGGACCACGAGCCAACTTTTCTAGGTATTCACTTGTTTGAGTATCCGATGAGTGAGAAATCCGATCTCGGAGCCAACCAATGAATTTTCTCCTGTGTTCATTTGCTAACCATGATTCATTGCGGCTAGGATTGTCTCTAAGCACCACCTCCTTGTGCTCGTCGAGGTACTCCAACACAATGGACATGTGTTGCAACACATAGAAATAAGTGTAGAAGAATAAATATGAATTGGAGTTAAAGCCTTCTTCCAAATGGTCTCTTTTCCTGTGAGCCTCCCCTCATGACGAGACTTGAGAACACCAATCGGGTTACTCGGGTCAATGTAGTTTAGAGCCCAGTCCACAGCTTCCTCTATAGAGTATCCTTGTACTATGCTGCCCTCAGGGTAAGCTCGATTTCTAATGAAGGACTTCAGTATGCCGTTGAATCTCTCGTACGCATACAGGGCCAAGTAGCTTTATCTCCTTAATAAGATGAGTTGTGAAATGGACACTGATGTTGAAAAAGGCAGGTGAAAAATACATCTCAATGAAGCATAAAGTTTCATAGTGCCTTTTTTCCAATGACTCGAGATCTTCTTCATATAGTACTTTTTGACCAATTGCATTGAAGAAAAAGAAAAAGTTCATAATAGCCTCCCGAACATTGACCGGTAGGATATTCTGAATTCCAACAACAATCATTTGCGTAAGCAATACACGGTAATCATTAGACTTCACACCAGGAGCTACTTTTAGATCTGGAAATGAAATAATCCTTGAGACGTTCGTTGAGTAGCAGGATGGTACTTTCACATTTTTCAAGAACCCACAAAACTCTTTGTTTTCTTTTTTGAACGGGTGATGCATGATGTGGGTAGTTCCGTTCCTTTTACCGAGTCATCGACCCACAACTTAGGCCTAATTTCTATTTCCTTTAGATTTGTCCGTGCATGTCCATGGTCCCTAGTTTTCCCCTCCGTGTTAAGCAATGTCCCGAGTAGGCTCTCACACACATTCTTCACAACATGCATCACATCAATCAAATGACGGACGTCTAAGTCTTTCCAATACGGTAGCTCCCAAAAAATTGATTGCTTCTTCCACATGTCATCTTCGCCAGTATTTTTGCCAGTATTTTTGTGCTTACCAAGGACAACATGGATATCCTTGACCATTTCATAGACTTGATTACCCGTAAGATGAGGTGGAGGACGTCTCTTCTCAATGTCACCATTGAAATTACCCTTCATACTCCGAAATGGGTGCTTCATTGGAATGTAGCATCGATGTCCTATGTACACTATTTTTTGTGACTCGCTCAAGTACTGTGAGTTAGTTTCTCTCAAACAATGTGTACATCGGCAACCTAATTTCTTACTCTATGTGTACAAGTTACATGCCACCGGAGAATCACTAACGGTCACAAATGAAATGGCTTTCAGGCGAAAGTACTCACGCTTGTGGTCATCCCAGGCCTGCACTCCGTCGTTGTACTACAACTGCTTCAGATCTTCAACCAGAGGCCTAAAATAAGTGTCGATGTCATTCTCAAGTTGTTGTGGCCCCAGTATCAGTCCTGACATCATAATATATTTCCGTTTGTTGCATAACCAAGGAGGAAGGTTCAAAATTTTTAGCACAATTGGCCATGTGCTATGTGTGCTACTGTTCAAAAAAAGGATTCATGCCATCGGTGCTCATTGCGATACTAATATTCCTTGATCAATGGCAAATTCAGGATTTCGTGAATCAATGTTTCACCGTTGTGTGGCATCAGCAGGATGTCTTATCATTCCAGCATCCCTCTTTGTGCCATCGCAACAATTCTGACTCCTTTTTGTTTACAAACCAATGCTTCAAACGAGGAATAATAGGAAAGTAAGGAAACACCTTTTTAGGCCCTCTTTTTCTTCTATTGCAGTTCTCGTCATCACCATCGTCTTTCCTACGATTGAATTGGTCCATTCCACAAATAGGGCATTTCTTGAGGTTTTCATACTCAGGTCCACGATATAAAATGCAATCATTCATGTACGCGTGGATTTGCTCCACCTCCAAACCTAGTGGACAAATTATCTGTTTTGCCTCATAAACTGTCGTAGGGATTGTGTTGCCTTGGGGTAACATGTCCTTAAGGAGCGTCAACAATTCCTTAAAACTACAATCACTCCATTTGTTGCTCGCCTTCAACTGGAAAAGTTTTACCATCGCAAACAGTCTAGTGTACTTAGCCGCACAACCATGATACAATGGCTTCTTTGAGTCTTCGATCATCTTCTTGTAATTTGCAAGTTCACCATTACTGACCGACCATCGTCGCCATTCTCTCGACATTGCGTACCATCTTCTCTATGTTATGCACATGAAACTCAATGTCGTTGTCAGTGAACACTGATATATCTGGCTCGTTCACATCCTCATCGTAATCTTCTTCGACACTGGTAGGGACCACCCTCTACAGATATGAATTTTCCATCTCTGCTTCACTAAGCCCCCTCCCCATGTTTGTTCCATCATTGATAATTCACCATGAATCCATGCGTGATCAAATGTGACCTCAACACTTCATGTGTGCGATATCTCTTCTCATTCATGCAGTGTTTGCAAGGACAACAAATAGTCCCTCTAATGTGTTCAACATGTCTTTCTTCGCAAAATCGATAAATGAATCTACCCCTTGGATATATTCATTGCAAAGATGCGGCCCATACTTCCAACTTTGATATGATGACATCTGTGTACAGAAAAGAAGAGCCAAATCAAAGAAATTTGAAGCCACTGATAGTCAAGATCTAAAGGGATAAAAAATAGTAAGGAACAGAAGAATAGGACTAACCGTTTGTTTTAAGATCCACTGATAATCACCGCACGACTTTTACAAGGGCATCTCCAAAGAGGATAAGAACAGGGCAAGAACAGGCCAGATCTGGTAGCCACTTGTTCTGCCACAGCTGGGAGGTTGTAGAAGGGCAACAAAAAATCGAGACGAACTGATATAAAGCACGTCTCTCTATAGAGTGAACAAGAGATGAGCACGCTTCCATAACAAAATGAGACGCTACTGACTGGTGGGGATTGGAGACACGCCAGATTCAATTATGAAAGGAGACGCGCTGCAAGGAAAGTCTGTCTCGGTTACGAAAGAAATATGAGTCGCGCTCAATGAAAGTGTGTCTCTCGTTTGTCAGAGAGGAGGGCGCGTCTAGGATACCTACTTAACTAAGACGGGCTATATTTTAATGTGTCTCCTTGTACGTTCAACTGAGCCATGTAAGATCCTCGCTGAAGCGGGCTCCTCTTGTTTAAGGTTATCAAAGATGTTCTCCTTTTAGCACGTCACCCATCTTTGTCTCCTATTTGGGTTTCTTACGTAGTGGACTGGAGCAGGTGCGGTGCAGACTTCCACGACCCGAGCTCCACCCGAGGCAAGCTCTAAAAATCCATCGGGGAGATAAGGAACATTATACCACCCATCCTATTTATGAGGGAACTGTGGTAGATAACAGCGATAGGACATGACGATTAGATAGGGCATGCCTGATCCGACTATAAAAGCAGCCTGAGGCCTCTTTATTGGGGCGCGACGAGGACTCCACGAAGAACTCGCTTGTATCCACTGTAACCACATCCTTCGAGAAAAGAAAGAATCAAGGAGTGATTGAAACTGGACTTAGGGCATTCTTGGCTGAACCAGTATAAAACTTTTGTGTTCTGCTAGCTAGGCCATCGAGGGCGAATGCGCGACTATACAATGCTAGTCGGTGCTGAAAACACCAATAGATGGCGGACCAGGTAGGGAATTCGACACGTGTTATCTTCTTATTTCCTTTGATGACTTCATCACACTCAACCCTCACGTCCGATGAGAAGATCCAATTCGGGTACTTTGAGTTCACCGCCACCAACAATGGCAGACTCAAGGCCGACTCCACCTTCACCGTGCACTAGGCCCTCTGCTTCAAAAGCCTCGACTTCTATGCCAGCAATGCTGACATCCTTCGAACGACTAGTCGCAAGTCTACTGCCGATCCCTCATCGACTAAGACGGGTGACGATGGTGACATTGATGCTGCGAACGGTTTCTTTGAAGCAACCATCATTGGGGCAGTCGACTATGCATCATTGTCCCTCCACCATGTATTGGAGGGGGTCACAGGTTGCGACTCCGGCTCCAATGCTGGCAAAAAGGGAAGCGAGCATCCCTCTTGTGAATGCCACATCATGGAAGGATACCATGTTCCCATGTTGGCACGCAGGCCAACACACTACCACAGCCCGTGCAGGAGCAACAAGAGGTGCGTGCGTGCAAGCTGGTCGACAAGCTCGAGGTACGGTGCATCACGCTCAAGGACGAGCACGCACAGCTTCACGTGGACACGACCACGTTCAACACAAAGTTGTACCCACGCCACAATACGAGTGGAGTGTTATCTCACGCACACCAAGTTTGGAATATCATCATTGCCAACACATATAACCCCCCACACTTCAAGCGGTCGAGCCAGAATGTGGTGACCGCTTCTATACGGCATGCCCGAGTTCGCCGAGCCCAAAGCTCGGCATACCTACCAGAACCTATAGACTTTGCTGGATAGGACCACCGTCCAGCAAGCGGAGAGCTCCATCGCATAGCAGCGGGAGGCATCAGTCCACAGCAAGAGCCGAAGGCGTGCAAGGAGCAGTGCTACGCCAGCAAAGACACATGCCCCAAGCCGAGCAGACAGGGCCAAAAGGGTCGGGTTATCAACACACTTACAATTCGGTTGGGTCAACAATCCCCTCGCACAATATGGTGCACAAGCGCATCGGGTCGTCTGACCTTCGATGTACCCTCAAGGATCAGTGAATCCACAATGCGCCTTTCCTAACTCGCTTCCATGCGCCGACAAACATCGGGAACTACGACGACGAGTTGAACTCCAATGTTTGGCTGTAGGTCATTCGTTTGACGTGCACAGTTAGCAGCGTGAATGATGACCTCTTCATCATGCAAGACCTCCCCATCTACTTGGCCGACTCGGCCCGAGCATGATTGGAGTACCTGCCCACCAACAGCATCCAAAGCTAGGCTAAGCTCAAAGAGGTATTCATCGGAATTTTCCAGAGCACATACGTGTGCCCAGGAAACTCGTGAGACTTGAAAGGTTTCTTCCACAACCCGAGCGAGACCCTCCGCGAGTATACCAGATGCCTCTCCAAGAAGTGCAATCCGCTCCCCGATGGGATCGAGACCGATGTTGTTGCAGCCTTCCCTTTTGAAACCACCTGCAAGTTCCTATTGCGTAAGCTTGGCTACATCAAGCCAAAGAGCACTAAGGAGTTGTTCGACATTGCCACCAACCACAAGGAGGTGATCCCTGTAGGGTGAAGATTCCTGGCCGCCTCCTCTCGAGCTACCCTATTGTTGACTAGGCAGCGAGCTCCTCGTGCATCTCCGCCAGCCCGGATTCCAAAAGCTCCTAGTGACTAGGGCTATCAGGGAGGAGCACTAACTGCTCCGTGGCTCGCTGCATCAATCTCAAAAATGGAAGGAAGATTAGGACCCAAAAACCGATAATGATAACAAAAAATCAAGGAATAAGAAACAAGGGAACCTACCGGCCGCTTGGGACCGCGCTCCTACTGAGATGCTAGAACGCGTCCCGGTTGTGCTCCAGCCTGACCCACAGACGCAAATTTGCATTGGCAAGTTGGGAGCGGGAGTGGGCAACTCTTCTGTTCATCCGCTCCCATTAGGCATGCTCCGTAGCATTGCCAAGCTCGAAGGTGGACTGAACCCCCGTCGCCTACTCAGACCACTCTAGCGCCAGCCGCAGAAGTCCAGCCTCGAAGGCCCAGGGCTCATGGGCAATGCACAAGTCCAAACCCTGAGAAGCACCCATCGCAGGTGTTTGAACATCCGAAGCCACATGAAGGGCCACTTCTGAAGGTGCCTCAACGACAGTGGTCTCCTCCGAACCTAGGGTCGCCTGTGGATCCACGACAATCGGCACCGCCGTGGTCTACCCCACGACGGGTGACACCGGCACCTATGCAGCTGACTCTCGAGGCTCGTGCCCAACTTAGGAGTGATGCACACCAGCATCACCCCCACTAGAACAGGCGGAGGCAGGGGAAGCTCCACCTCGGCCACCATCGCGCTCCTTGAGACGAGCGGTGCGGCCCCTGATGGTGCCACCTTTTCTCCCGTTGGGCCAGTTAAAGCACGACAACAGGAGACATCAGTGAAGGCGGATGAACTATTCCCACCGAACCCTTGGCCGAGGCGGTGACACCAGGTTCATACCCTCTACACCAAGGACCCGGTAAGAAGTCGTGCAAACATTCTTTCACAAATAAAAAAAAAAACAGGACAAGAAGGCACTTACCTAGATGATGGAGGATGATGCCGGACAACTACGGGACGCAACCGGGAACTCGGCTGTTAGAGGCGTCGACGGAGTCCCGAGCGAGCCGGTGGCGGTCAGTTGGGCCATGGGTCAGGCACCTTAGTCTTGACCCACAGCAGGTGTTGGTATTTCCTAACGTCTACGGGTCGTCCTAACAACAAATGTTAGGCATACAATTAGCACTAGGCTAACCTAAGTCAAAGAAAGATGAGTTCTACAAGCGCATGTAAAGTACCGCTGTAACATTTCACCCAAGAGTATTCTCTAGGGTATCATATTTATTTTATCCCCAAAAAAGTCAAGTGAAGTGGTTGTTCTAGTGAGGATTCCAGTACGATGGGTAAATGATGTAGCGGGGTAGTGTGAGACACACCTAAGCAATCTACTCTAATGGATAAGGATATCCTAGTGAAGGTTAAATTATGAGACAAAGCTACTCCTATTGTGCTCTAATTACTCATATACATAGTCTGATAGTGTACACATGAACATGCTAATAGTGAATACTAGGGTTTAGCGGTCCAACACATCGGGCACGGGTTTACCTCTGGTAATACCAAGATGATTCCCGCAAAGAGCTTTTAGCGTAGCCGAACGTGGGGGTACGAAGGACGGACAGGGATGTTATCACCTGCCGCCTACCTCTACAATCTGTGAGTCTACAAGACATCCAACTCAGCTTAACTATCTAAGCACCATGCTTACTTGTTAACTAAATACCTTAGAAGCCTAGGTACAAATATATTTCTAAGGCAATGACTAACCCAAACATCGTTGACCTAATGTTGGAACCAAACACTAACATATTCATATTAACATAATCTTGTTATAACCTAACTAGACTTAGGGGTGGGCAAAAAAACCGGGACCAGAAAACCGAAACCAGAAAAACCGAGACCGGAATCGAAAAGACCGGAATATCGGGTATCGGGTACTTTTCGGGTAGCAAATATAAATAACCGAAAAATAAATTTCAGGTTTCGGTACCACCCTCGAGTAATCGAAATGACCGAATAGTCAGTCCATCAAATAATAAGTTAAATTATGCGCGGTAAACTATGAACAATTCAAATTTTGATATTTTATTTTCATGTGGTGAAGTGTGAAGTCGTTGGATTTAAACGTTTATTTCTGATTTATCATTTGTTAATTTATAATAAATTATCTTATGGGATTAAATCCATGAATCATATTGAATTTGTGCAAACATGACATGGATATAATGTATAATTCAGATATATCGGGTAGGACCGAAGACAAAACAGAAATTTCGGTACCCAAAATGTTCAGGTACCTAATATTATTACAACAATTCGGGTAGTGATTGAAAAAACCGAGTTTCAAAAAAGACCGAAATACTCGAACCGAAATATCGGGTAGACAGAACGCCCACCCCTAACTAGACTATAGTGGAGGTATGTGGTGTTTATAATCATATAATAATGACATTACTTTCAGATCATAATAACACCTACACCTATCACATACATGGACTCCACAATCGAACAAGAAACATTTTGCCCAAGTATATGAATAAGGAGAGACTAATAATATTATTATTAATATGCATAAAGTCACAAATGAAAAGAAATATACATGAGCCATACCTTTTCCAATTTGGACTTGGGACTAGAGGCTCCTTTCTACAGCCTAACCTCCACTAAGGACTATGAGAACTATTGTATACAATGGAGTGTATGCTCCAGTGGTGTGTGATAAAGTGAGAGGTCCTATTTATAGACGAAGTTCAGTCGGTTCTCGCCATTTTTTGCGTGTCCCCATCTCCATCGGGGAGCCACAGGAGAGCTTCACGCGTTGGCTGACTAAGTTTGGCACTAGGAAGGAGTCGGCCAAACCAGGGGCTCGGCCGACTTGGTCCTGGCACCCCTCAGCTTGTGCTTTCTCCTGGTCACTAACTAGTGAGCCCTAATCTCATCACCGCGTGAATTGACGTTGGATTCCCTTGGATACTCCTGGGAATGGATCCATGGATCCATGTAATGTCACATGTCGTTGCGTGATTGGTCGGGATGTCACATTTTAGGATTGCTCTACTTATTTCTCCTTATTTCTGCAATAAAATACATGTATGCACTATTTCTCCAAGTACAAGTGAATTATGTTAAATGTAAATATGATGTGTATGAGAAAAAATTATTCCCTCACATAATTGAGTTATATTGACTGTCAAAATTGGTATGTAATGACCGTCAACAAACTCCCTCGAGCTTACCCTTTGCTTGCCCGAAGTAAAGATGAAGACTTATGTTGTTGATCATGAGTTGCAACCATGTCCATTCTTTCAAAAGTATCAAGTGCTCAATAAAATATTTTACCTTGCATTGAATAAATTGGTTATGGTACCTCAACCTTTTTCTTAGTCATTATAGGGCTTATGCCTCATCCTTTTCTTGGATGGTTGAAGGATAGAACAATAAAGTGAGCATCACCTAATGTCTATGTTCAACCTGAATTCTGGAGAGTTTCATATGGTGTTTAAGTTTGAGTTCCTCAAATGATGCTCTCAATCACTCCTATGAGGTAAGTGGTATTTGTTTTTGTTGCTAGAGCAATACTTTTCTTGTCCTACATCCAAAGAAGGCTTTTTATGTGTAGCTTGGTAAGGATCAAGTGTAGGCATATTTGCAACACATATATTGCTAAGTCAAAAGAGTAAGCCTTAGGAGAAAACAAATCATACTCCTAGATCAAAATTGTGCAAGTGTGATAGAATACTTGTGGTGGTGGAAGATGACAATAACTCCTTTTGTGGACCCTCTTTATTGTGAGGATGACATGCCTACTTATTTTTAACTCTCTCTTTTTTTTTCTCATGCTCTTGTTGAGGCATTTCTAACTTCTTTAATAATAACCATCAGTATGATTAACTTGTTGAACACATAGTAATAATGATTATCATGTTCATGTTGTTATTCCTTTAACTAAATTTTTATGTTGGATCCAATTTAATTAGAATAATACTAAAACAAATAATCTTATAAAAGCAGCGAAAGCTTAAAGGAAAGCTTATTACGTATATGCACACCATATACATATGAAATATAATAAAAACTTACTGAACTTAATTATGATAATTAGAACATCATGTTACTTAACTGATTTTCCAATTAAACCTTCTCGTTGGTTCCGATTTAATGAGAAAATCAATTTATGAGACAATTATTAAAATATAGTAACTCAACATGATTCTCACTATTCTACATCACGGTTGGGTAGAAGTAGAAAAATCCTACTCAACTTACTTTTACCATAGTAAAATTTAACCAGCGACTAGGTCGCAAGATAAAATTCCTACATTAAAGATATACTTAATTATTATCCTAATTACTTTTTGACGTTAGTAAAAAGTCTAATTAGGATATTTTTCAAAAAGGAAAAAATCTAATTAGGATACAATAGACTAGAACAATCATAGCAAAGGATCTTGTTGAACTCAAGGGAAAAATTGTCTCATACTTAGTCTTAATTTCTTAACTACAGGAAAACTTAAAACAATAATAGATAATTACTTTAAATCACAACTAATCACTTAAACTTATGAGAAAATACTTAAAATTACTGCAAAAAATCACTTAAAATATTCTAATTAATTTTACCATGTCAGCGACAAACTTTAATTAGAAAACATAAACTGAATACTTAAAACCAGAAATTAATTAACCTAATTAATGCTTAATATCCATAGCAACATAATAGTAGTAATTAATCAATGGCTGAGAAAATTGATTTTTCTACGTAAATACTGATTCGAGAAGTAATATATTTTTAAGCCAGCAGCAAAATTACTAAATTAAAGAAAAAACAGTGAAAATAAAGAAATACAGAAAATTCGTATTTTCTCTGCTCATTAACTCATTCTGCGCAGCCCAAATGATTTTTGGCCCAAAAACAAAAAAATCTGAAAAAAAAATTAATAGGAAAAGCCTGCAGCTAAATATGGTCAAACATCCTAGAAACTTATTTTTAACTTTAGCGCATGACCCGAAGGAAAATGCAGCCTACATCCTGCTTCCTTAACCGCATGAGCTTAACCGCACAGTGCTCGGTGGAGCCCATTGCCCACTGGTGCAAAAGAAAAATTGTTGCGAGACACAAATTTATTTCTCACTTTTCTCCTGTATTCTTACCCGAGCCAATTTCTAAAACGCGGCTCGCTCTTACTTGCGAAATTTAGCGCCCGCATAGGCCTTACCACATCGGCCCGAAAAAAACAGTCTGCTTCATCAGCGTACCTATTACTGGGCCGATTGCGACGCATGGCCTATGGCCTGTTCCATCAGCTCGCCCTTACTGGCCCAGTTGCCGCACATGACCCACGGCCTGCTTGCACGTCAATCTTACCCCCCCCCCCCCCCCCCCCCCGCAGCGCACCCTAGTGCCCAGCACCCCAGCCCACGGCCTGCCCGGCCGAAGTCCATGTCTGAAATCTCTCACGTCGATCATTCATCCAGATCCAAAAGTTGTGCTTCGTTCTCGGAGGTATATAGGGCTTTGCAACCACCTATCCAAAAAAACTTAGGTCATTCTTTCTTCTCCCATCTCTCTCCTTAGTGCCGAAACAAGTGAGTCTAGGGTGATATCCGGCAGAACGCCCATGGCGGCCACAGCGGTGCTGCCTCGGGCCCATTGGCCGGTGCGCGCGCCCACCTGTCGGTGGGCGCGTCTCTGTCGAGTGGTATTGTGGTGGCTCCCTAAAGTTGCTCGAGCATGCATGTGTCCTTGCTGTGGCTCTGTGTCATTTTACAGCAGGCCAATGTCATCGATGTTGGGGTTTCGGTGATGGCAACGACAGCAAACGATCAAAAGGTAAGTCCTCCCTCGCTGCCCTTGCCGTTAAGCACAGGGTTAGGGTTCGGATTTGCAAAAATTGGGGATTTCAGGTTAGGGATTCGATTTCCCTCTTTCTTAATGCTGCTATGGAGTCTAAATCCGCATTAGATTGCCGATTAGGTGGCTCTTGTTAGTCTAGACTAATCATCCAAGGGGTCCGACTGTTGTGCAAGCAGGGATGCGGTGCAAGTCTGCAAGCAGTGGTTTAGCCCTCTGATTACAATCCAACGGTACCTTTGCTTTTTGCACATAAATCCCTCCACCTCAGCTTACAAAATATGCAAAGAGATCTCTGGATCCCAGCCGAGCCGAGCCGATCTAATTTCGCTGGACTCCCAATCTATCTCGGTGTTGGGTGCCCCGTGCCCTGCCTCAAAACCGCCGCAGCCCTCGTCCACGCACGACCCTAGAGGAAGCCTGCAAGCCGCCTGCCACCGCCTGCCTCGCATGCATTCACCGCCCTCGTCCACGCATGGCTCAAGAGCCAGCCTGCCTGCCGCTGCCTGCCACGCACGAACGCCCTAGTACGTGCTGCCGCCTCTACCGATCGGCTGCTCCGCGGTTGACGATGCCCCCATGCACGCCCCGAGACAACGCCTCCACGCACGCTGCCCTCGACCATTAGTTTATCAGCACGTCACTTTGATCATCTAAATGATCACGTTGTTGATCGCTTGATGATATGGGATGCCAAGATCATGGTACGAACTGCAGCAAAGATTTAACACAGATGGATTGGGTGGCGCATGACATGATAATGCAGGAGAATCATCGATCGCCTTCTACTCGGGACAGGTAATACGAAGCTGATTTTTTTTCGAGATACCAATTATTTGGTTCTACAAATTTGACACTTCAATGATGTTCATGCAGACCACAAGTTACAATAGAAGAAATTCATAATCATATACCTCTTGGTAATGTCGAGTCACATGAAATACTTGGTGACAATTCTGATTGCGCCACGAATAATAGGTACTAATTAATTTGTAGTCCTATACTGTATTATGTCTTTACTATTACGTAATATATAATGCAAGGTGATTGTATGTCATGTACAAACTTGTATTACAGTCTACTACTTGGGATGATTCAGAACATGATAATATTACTGATGGATTTACAACACCAACGAAGAAAAAAACTTTTCTTCAAGTGAGTGTTTATATATTTAAATTTTCATATGTTTACAATTTGTTCATTTGATCATGAATAATCATTATTTTTATTTATAGGTGGGCATGACATTTGATGATGTTGAATCTGTTGAGAAGTTTTTACAAAAACTATGCACATGATATTAGTTTTTTCTATTCGTATTGGACAACAAAGACATGATGAAAGGGGATTTCTTAAATGGAAACGGTAGTTATGTGCAAGAGAAGGTTTCAGATCAGAAAAAGGTAATACATCTAATGATTTGTCCAATTTGCGATTTACTAGGAAGAGTAGATGTGGATGTGGAGCTTATATTTATGTGAAACGCACTATATTGAAGGAAAGTATGAAATTGCAAGATTTCATGAGGAACATAACCATAATCTTGTTACACCTAGAAAAGTTCATCTACTTAGATCCAAGCGACATGTCAGTGAGAAGGCTAATACAACCCTTTTTAATTGTCACAAAGCAAGCATTGGAACATCACAAGCATATAGCCTGCTGCATGTGGGTGCTGGGAGTTTTGAGTGTGTGGATTGCACAAAAAAGGATCTCTACAAAACTTCTATATTGATTTTCGAAAGAAAATAAAAAATGCGGATGCTCAAATGTTCATTGACCAATTTGAGACACTAAAGGAGTTGGGTGCAGAATTTTTCTATGAATATGAAGTGAATGATGGTCGTTTGGTTCGTGTTTTTTGGCAGATGCAACTAGTAGGAATAACTACGTTCATTTCAGTGATGTGGTTAGTTTTGATTCCACCTATAGCACTAACCAATATGATATGATATTTACACCTTTCACTGGCGTGGATCATCATATGTGTTCTATATTTTTTGGTGTTGGTTTTTTAGCTGATGAGAAGATTGAAAGCTACATTTGGTTATTTGAAACATTTTTATGAGCTATGAGAGGAAGGCTCCCAATCTTATTGTGACTGATGAGGATGCTAGTATGAGGACTGTCATTGCTACAGTTTTTCCAAACACCATGCATAGGTTGTGTATGTGGCACATAATGAAGAAGTTTTTCCAAACACCATGCATAGGTTGTGTATGTGGCACATAATGAAGAAATTTCCTGAGAAAATTAGTCCAACATTATCACAGGATGATCAATTCTGGAAAACAATGAACTCATGTGTATGGTGATCACAAACAGTAGATGAATTAGAAAACCAATGGCATTACATGATAACAGCTTATAATTTGGAGGATAATGAATGACTACGCAACAAATATGAAATTCGCCAGTCATGGATTCCAACATATTTTACTCACATTTGGCTTGGAGGTATTCTTCGGACATCATCAAGGTCAGAGAGTGCAAATTCATTTTTTAATCGCTTTATAGGTCGTAAACTTGCATTTGTAGTGTTTTGGCTATGATTTGACACTGCATTGAAATGTCAACGACATGAAGAACTCATACATGATAACACCTCTATGCATACGAATGCTAGTTTATTTACTTCTTGGGAAATAGAAGAACATGGTGCCACTGTTTTTACACATGAAGTATTCAGAAAATTTCAAGAAGAGGTGTTAGCTGCAAGAGAGTATTGTGATGTCCATAGCACAACTGAAATGGAGGACAGAAAGATTGTTACCATCACTGACAATCACAACAGAGTTAGAGAGGTGATTTGTTTCACTAAAGATCAGATATATAAGTGCTCATGCATGCTATTTGAGTCAAAAGGAACACCATGTCATCATATTATACGAATACTCAGAGGTGCAAGATTGAATAAATTACCAACGCACTACATAACAGATAGATGGACAAAATACTATAAAAGGTAATATCCATATTATAATTTTATTCAGAGGTGCAAGATTGAATAAATTACAAGTATTATTTTTTATGTCATATCATGTTAATGTTGTGTTTTCCAATTTTGTAGGTACGATAATTTGTTAATGCAAAAGGCAACAACCTCCATGGATGATTCTATTAAAAGGAAGATATCATGTGTGCATAATAAATTTGAAGATATTTGTCAAAAGGCCAAGACATCTGAAGAAGGCATGGACCTTTTATTACAAAATTTGGAATCCTTATCCTTGTTATTTCAACCTCTATCTCGCACTAGACAAGAAGAACAAGAGCAATTTATTGGTTGTAGCATTCTAAATGGAGTGCAAATATTCCCACCTAATGATGTTCGTTCAAAAGGAAGGTGCAAGAGAATTTTAGGACATGCAGATAAAGGCAAGAAAAGAAATAATAAAGAACCAATACTTCGCAAATGCAACACATTTAAAAATGTTGGACACGATAGTCGTAAGTGCCTGGAAAAGATAGTACAAGAGAAATTTGATATCATGCCATAGTGTTTAATGTACTCAATTTCTGTAAAACTTCATGATTTGCAGGGAACTCTGTTCAGCTTTTAATGTGCTTCATGATTCAGCTTAACGTACTCTGTTCAGCTATGAAAGTATTACCATCATTCTTATATTTATTGTTGAATGCATGCATTCTTAAAGTGTGAATATAAGACATTAAATTGTACTCAAATAAACATCTTCCGTTTTAACTGTTATAAATATCATGTGCAATGTCGCATGTGCTACATCCTCAACGATTTTTTGTCCTTCTACACTTGCTGATCACCATGAGTGCTGATCACCATCAAGCACTGAACTCATTCTACTAAAGGCAAAAATATTCTGCTGGAGACATTTGCTAATCACCATCAAGCACTGAACTCATTAAGCATGACAAAATCTCAGCGATCTCATTCAGGCAAAAACGCAAGCACCTTGTGGACGCCCACCACAACACCTGCTCCTGGACGTAGTCGCCGAGTACGCGGGCTTCCACGAAGTGTCGGGGCTGGGGTCTCGTCTCATGTTGAGGGCATCGCGAGCACGCGTGCCGTGCCGCCTGAACGAGGGCGGCAGCACAGAAAAGACGAGGGAGGCGACGGTTTTGTAGGTCAGGCAGAGAAAAGACGGGGCAACAAAAATAGATCGGCTCGGCTCAGCTGGGATCCAGGGACCTCTTTGCATATTTTGTAAGCAGGGGTGGAGGGATTTATGTGAAAAAACAAAGGTACCGTTGTATTGTAATCAGAGGGCTCTAAACCACTACTTACATGCTTGCACCACATCCCTGCTTGCACAGCAGTCGGACCCTCATCCAAGCAGCAAGATCTACGGGGATTTAAGCCAAATCATGTGATGAACAACAAAGTTCCTAGTTTTAATCACAATAAGAAGTAGAACATAATTGAAAGATGTAGGATTAGGGCCACATTTGTTTGATGTACCTACATTGTCGAGGATACCAGCATCGAGAGGAGGAAGTGGTGTTGTAGGGCGACACAGGAGTGATGGCACAGTGTAGATCTAGCATGGTAGCAGTGTAGATCAACGATGGAGGTCTTCCCCTCACTTCTGCGCCTCAGCAGATCAGGTTCTAACACTACTACAAAAAGCATTTTTACAGGCGCCTCAAATTTTCAAACACAGGCGGTCCTTAAAAATATGCGACTGTGATGACGAATGATATAATAACCGCCTGTGATGACAGAACAACACAGACGGATTTTAAAGAACAACCGTCTGGGTAAATACATGATCTTCACAGACGGTTCTTAATTAAGAACCGTCTGTAATGCAATGAACTTCACAGACGGATTTTAAGAAACAACCGTCTACGTAAATACAAGATCTTCACAGACGGATCTTCATTAAGAACCGTCTGTAATGTAATGAACTTCACAGACGGATTTTAAAAAACAACCGCCTGGGTAAATACATAATCTTCGTTGATGGTTCTTAATTAATAACCAGCTGTAATGCAATGAACTTCACAGACGGATTTTAAAAAACAACCGCCTGGGTAAATACATGATCTTCGTTGACGGTTCTTAATTAATAACCGCCTGTAATGCAATGAACTTCATAGACGGTTCTTGGTTAACAACGGCCTGAGAAGATCATGTATTTTAAGTGGCAGTCATTGTTTAAGAACCGTATATAGTTGTTCAATTATCACAAGCGGTTTTCATTGAAATTACAGGGATGTAGTCGTTGCAATTATCACAACCGTATGTAGTCGTTGCAGGGAAAATTGTATCAGGAAAAAACACAGATGAGCGGATACTAGTACAGTAATGCATTGTAGGAAATGCTCGATCACCAGTGAGGCTGGCTTAATTGTGATAATACACCATTAGAGGCTTTACAATTGTTCAAAGATAATTTCTTTACACACTGAGTAAAGAGCAATCAGTTGAACAACAGGTTCAACAACAAGCCAGT
Source organism: Tuctoria greenei (assembly GCA_036927565.1). Lineage (NCBI taxonomy): Eukaryota > Viridiplantae > Streptophyta > Magnoliopsida > Poales > Poaceae > Tuctoria > Tuctoria greenei. The sequence continues at coordinate 9,516,247 of JAYESD010000009.1, forward strand.
GTCCAACTTCCGACGACTACTCCTAGATCATCAGTGCCTATCAAAGTTAGCTCATACGAAATTAATAAACCTTCATCAGAAGTGTCAAAGTATTTGGAAGCTATGAAGGGAAATATTAGAAAATCGAGTGCATCTCGTTCTTCTCATGAGCCAGCATTAGAAGATATCGGGGAGTGGGAAGAAGACGGTGTCATGTATAATCGGCGGACGGCTTTAGTTAAACCAGAAGTTCCAATATACAAGCTTGAGGATGTTCCTCCTAAATTTGAGAATGGGAAGCCGTTCATGACATCCGTACAACTTAGCAAACAACCCGTCCAGCTCAGAAGAATGCATGAGTGGTACATCATTGCCAGCACAATATTTGGTCTTAATTGCGTCACATTTTGTATTCCAAAAGAAGCATTCTGGAGCACTGGAGTAGATAAACGAGTCATTTTATTTGAAGAGCTGCTTTCCCTTTTCCATCGGGGCATGCTCGATATCAACCTGCTGCTCGTCTGGTGCTTGTAAGTGCTCTAATATTTTGTATTTGCTTTTCTTACTACACACATACGCATTTCATGAGATTATAACAATTCTGGACTTCTTCAGTAGGATACAATACATGGATAATGAAAAGTTGGCGCGCAAGACAGGTATCCTTGACCCTACTAGGATTGCAAAGTCGCTATTCGACGTCCAGGCGAATCAAGAATCAAGCCAGTACAAATACATGAAAAAAAAGATTTTGAAAGAGCAATTGCAAAACTTAAGAAGGATAGAAAGACAGAAGTTACAGCTTACATAGGACATGCGATGTTTAACTTTGTCAGAGACGGCAAGGACCTCGTAAAGGCTCCGTACCACTTCGAGTAAGTTCGACACATGACATTGAAATAGCAATTATTGGTAATTGTTAACACGTGTGTTTGTATGTTTGCAGTAATCACTACATAATGATCTTCATCAAGCCAACGCAGGGAATGACAACAGTCTTGGACTCGGCCGATTACCCACCAGATCGTTACAAAGATTTCCTTTCCATTTTAAAAAAGTACGTTTATTCAATAATTTTAATTTACGCACATTTAGAATGTGTTGACAAGTTTTATATGACATTTCTTGTATTACAGCGCTTGGCAGTTTTACGCGGAGCTTGGCGGTCAGAGACCTCCTAATACGAATGCATTGAACATTAAAACGTATTATACTTGTCCGAAGCAGCCTGCTGGGAGTGTCTTATGCGAGTATTATGTATGCGAGCATCTTCGGACCGCCGGCGTATATAGAGTCAATCGTGAGGATGTAAGTTATCCTTAATGTCGATACCTTATTTTCTTACTTTTGTGTTTCATTTTCATTGTAACTAGCATAGTTTAATGCTTATATTCCCTGCTGTTCAATATTACCAGAAACATTATTTTCATATTTTGATTCCAACTTCAAAATTCAATTGCTCATAGTACAACTGCTCCAAAAATACCAACTAAATTCTTGTATACTCTCACTTTGATCTATACTTTGAGATTGTTCAAACCAACACATTCTAAACCTTGTTATGTGTTATATTGCAGCATAAGAAGAATCTGAACGAAGAATGGCCGGTTTGTAGAAGTATTCCTGATGGAGGAGCTGACAGGATTGCTTCTGAACTCTGTCAGTTCATTCGTCGCGAAATTTTGCACAAAAAGAGGAAGTTCTTTGATAAGAATGGTTCAACAGCTGATGTGCCAGAACTTTGCGACTATGCCAATTTAAACAGTTTTTAGTGAAAACTTGTAAACTTTGAGATGAATTGTATCTGTAACTCGTACATATATAATTGTTTTAATGAAATTGACTTCTGTGATGATAATATTGTTGACTTTTGTTCTGTGATGATATTGTTGTTTTTTGTTCTGTGATTATACTGAATTGACCTGGAAATTAGAAATAACAGCAGTAGTACTGCATAGGTTATACCTTATCACAGATGGTTATTAACCAACGGCTAGGCATGGTTGTGAAAAACAATTATCACAGGCGGCTAGATACAAGTAAAGAAACATCTGTGATAACCTAATTTTCACAGGCGGTGACTCTTATGGTAGAAATCGGCTGCGTTAAAGGGTCTTCACAGGCAGCTGATATAGGTAAACTCTATCTGTGATAACACAATTATCATTGACGGTTAGTTATGCTTCAATAACCATCTGTGAAGACACATTATCATTGACGGTTAGTTATGCTTCAATACCCGTATGTGAAAACACATTATCATAGACGGTTAGTTATGCTTCAAAATCCGCCTGTGAAGACACATTATCATAGACGGTTAGTTATGCTTCAAAACCCGTCTGTGAAGAAAAATTATCATTGGCGGTTAGTTATGCTTCAATACCCGCCTGTGAAGACTCATTATCATAGGCGGTTAGTTATGCTTCAATAACCGTCTGTGATAAGACATTTATCACAGACGGTTATATATGCTGCACGACCCATCTGTGATAAAGTATTTTCACAGGCGGCTAGCCTAAGTAAAGAACCGCCTATGATAATCTGTCTTCACAGGCGGCTAGCTTAAGTGAAGAACCGCCTATGATAATTAGTCTTCACAGGCGGTTTCACTTCTCCGCCTGTGAAATTGCGAATTATCACAGACTCTTCGTTTCAGGCGGTTTTAAAAGCCGTCTGTGATAATAGGTTTGGAGCCATCTGTGATGAGGCTTATTGTAGCAGTGTAAGGTGGTTCGGTATGAAGTGGGGCGGTGAACCTTGGTTCTAGCACCCTATAACATTTTATATGACGTGAGTGAGAGGGGGCCACAACATTGGCCGACGCTCCCGATCAGGGCGTTACTTGAGTTGGAATCGGTCTAACTAGAGATCAAACTCCAATCTGAACCATGCAACCTGTGTTGCGCGGGTGTTCTCGGAATCAGGACTGGCTGTGCCAGAAATCATCTTATTTCAAAGGTAAAGATGCTTGGCCTAGAAAAGGCAGAATTTAATAACTGGAACCTCCACATCTAAGCTAGGCTAAATAATTTCATGCTGTCCGGCAGGGCAGGCAGATATGCCGCAGCTTGATCCGCAATCCAAATTGATGATATTGGTTGCAATAAAATCACAGTGATAGCGCGTGGTCCAGTCAAAAGCGGCCCATCTCGCCCAGGTGAAGCGTTTCCCACCCGAGGTTGATCACATCCAGTGACATCTTCATTGCCTCTCGCTTTTTTTAACCGAAACAACAGCAAGGCAGTGCCTCACTGTTAAATACATTACTTAAAATAAAGTGTTCTTTACAGGATGGCTGCCTGAGAGGCTAACTTGTGCGAGATGCACTCCTGCAACCTTTAAAGCCAAACTATGAATTTGTTCCTATATACATTTCCCATTCTATACGCCTGCAAAGTACATTTCGACACGAATTCTCTTTTCCAAACCTCTAGAAAAGGCAATTTATGCCCAAAGATTGTTCTATTACGCTGAGCCCAGATACGCCAACATGAGATGATGATAATGTCCATGAAGAAAATGCAACCACTTCCACTTTAGATCTGACTACAATTTCAATGACTTCCAACTCAAGGTTCCAATTAATCCCTAACCATTCCCAGCAGCACTACTGAAATCGCATTTGAAGAAAAGATGAATAGTTCTTTGTTCTACACATTTTCTGCATACACCACAGCTATAGTCATTGTTTTCAAGCTTGAAGTTCTTTCTTTGCAGCAGATTCTCGTGTTTAACATGGAACAACAACCAGAGGAAAAATCGCAACTTATTGTTGCATTTAGCTTTCCAAATCCATTTTATTGGCTTCAGAGGCTCAATATGTTGGATGAGTATGAAATGTTACCCCAAATATAGCCCCACTGATCACTAACTTGGTCTTCCATTGTGAGTTGTTGAACCATGTTGTTTAGACTACTCATTTCTTGAAAAGCCAATTCGGATAGTGGCAAATGAAAGGCCTCTTCCACTTCCTCGTAGTGCATAAAGGTTCTAACAGACACATCCTTTTTTTTGGCAAAAGAAAATAAACATGGAAGCTTCTCCTTTAGATGATTATGGTGCCATTTGTCTTTCCAGAAATCAATTGTGTCGCCTCTTTTAGATGTGCATTTCGTTATAGCTGCAAAGCTTTCTCAGAGACCTAGTATGTCTCCACCAGAAGGAGCCTTTGCCATTCGAAAGATGCGGAAATTTCCCATCAGGATAATAGATCGACCACATGAAGTTGACCCATGGAGTATCTCAATTATACCCAAACTCCCTTTACTTTTCGGCATTATGCATTTTTTGCAGGCTATAAGTGGCTTAGACTGTCTGCTCATGTTTGAAACATTCCACAAGCAGGATTTACTTTTTCTGTCTATAGTTTCCAACACAGAGCTGGTAATTTTAGAGTGCACATAGCATAAGTAGGCAAGGCAGATAGAACAGAGTTGACAATTTGCAAGTGACCCACCTGACTATAAGTAGTTTGGATGTTATTGTAAGTCTCCTTTCCATTTTACTAATTAATGATCCAAAATAGATTGCCTTTTGTTTGCATATTCCAAGAGTCAGCCCTAGATAAGTATAAGAAGAACTCTCAATTCTGCAGCCAAACGTACCCGCCAGTGTAGAAGTTTGCTCACGGCTCAAATTAATAGGAACTAAGCATGACTTACTATAATTGACTTGGAGTCCGGTTGACATGGCAAATGTTTGTAGTATGCCCTTCAGGAAAAAAATCTCTGTTGTGAGGCCCTCATGATGACGTAGGGATGAAAACGGATCGGATATTTTCCGATCCGTCCAGATACCAGATCCGAAAATATCCGGTCCATATCTATTTTTGTCGGATCTTAATCAAATATAGATCGGATATCGAATATTTGAATTCAGACATCGGATCGAAAACGGTACGGCTTTATATCCGTCTAAATGATCGAATATCCATATTCCCGTCGGATATATCCGAATCGAAATCCAAATAATATCGATTTTTTTCTCATTGACTCACATGACCGGCGGTACGTCAGCAGCTACTGTACCTGGCACCAGTCTCGACATAGTGTGCAGCCACCCATTGCACGGATCAGTAATAAAGCGTTTTGAATTTTGGTTCGAGTTTACAATCATAGGAAGAGTACACTGCACGTCCGAGACTGATCAACGAACGAGTTCACGGATGCCTGAAAGTGGAAGGATTGGTCCATGCCTCTGCCTAGCTATACCTGTCCTGTTCCGCCGGTGATCTTGGCAGCCATCAGAACTTCATTAAACTTGCCCACTCCCATCCATGCACGGTGCAGTTCTAGACTGCTGCTGACCTACGAAGCTCGCCAGGTACAGTAGCTTTGGTATTATCTGTGTTTTTGAACTATATGCACTATGTATGAAGTATTTTTGTGTTTCATGTATGAACTATGTATGCATTTGATGCGAATATGTTATGAATTAAGTATATGAACTACAAATTACATGTTAATTTTTATAATTTCAATTCATGTGTTATGTGAAATGACGTGATATGTGATATGTGAAATATTAGTTACATGTGTTATGTGTGCAGATTATATATTTCTTTCATTGTCTATCATTTAATGAGTGGAATGGTTTTCCGAGATAAATATCCGAGTCCGTCCGATATCCATAAGTTTCCGATCCGATAAATCCATTTTCGATACATCCGACATATGTGATATCAAATCCGTTTTCGACAACATTCAATCCGAATCTGTTTCCAAACTTATTATGTGGATATGGATATGGATATGGAGAAACATTTTATCCGTCTATATCCGTCCGTTTTTATTCTTAATTAATGATAAGCAATGTGTCGTCGGCATATTGAATAATTGGGAAATCTTTTTGCTCAATATTAGGTAAAGGTAGCGATAAGAGCTTTCTCCTTACTGCTTCATTACCAATGTATTGTAGCAATTCACCAGCTAGAGCAAATAATAGAGGAGATAAATGATATCCTTGTTGCACTCCTATTTTACACATAAAAGGCTTTTCCGGAGTGCCATTAAGCAGAATTGCAGAAGAGCCTGTGCCTAGGATATTTTAATCCAAGAAATCCATTTCCAACGAAAACCCATTTCCTGTAGTATTTGAAGGATGGCTGAGTGTTCTATCATGTCAAAAGCCTTTGTGAAATCCATTTTCAGGATAATCATTCCTTGTTTGGATTGCTTGCACCTATGAATATACTCGAAAGACCATGCCAAACAATCCTATATTGTTCTTCCTTTTATAAATCCATACTGATTGTTGTGTACCATCTTTCTAATTTTCTGTTGTAGCCTATTCGCCAGGATTTTGGTGATTATTTTGAACTCATTATTCCGCGAGGAAATAGGTTTGTAGTCCTCAATTTGGACTGGATTTTGAGATTTTGGGACTAGAATGATATGTGAATTGTTTATTGATTCTAAATTCAGATTTTTATTAAAAAAAATCATGACACAACAAATATATGTCTTTCTGAATGATGTTCCAGCATTTTTTCATGAAAAGGCCATTAAAACCACCCGGACCCGGACTTTTATCAATTGGGAGATTTATAGTGACATTATTGACCTCTTCCCTTGTGACCATGTTAGATAAGTCCTGAAGAATAGAGAAGCTACTGATGAGTTCTCTCAAGTTGAACAGCATGTGGGGCATGGATGACAAACCCCTTCTTCCTTTGAAATGCATTCATAGGAATTCCTCCTTATCCCTATGTGTGGTCAACTGAGCACCATCTTCTGTTTCAATATAGGGTATAGTATTATATATGTCTCTCTCAGTGGCTGCCGAATGAAAAAACTTCGTTGATTGATTGCCATGCTTTGTCCATCTCACTGTATATTTTTTGCTTCCAGTAAGTATTCTCACACTGCCCCTCGCTTTCATCTATCATATAACTGCAATTGTTCCCGCATTTTTATATAATGGCTAGTTCCCGTTTTTATTATTGTCGCTACGAGCAAGCAAAAAGCATAGCACAAATACAATAAGATCAGAGAGACTAAGAAAAAGAAGCCGCCAGTATTAACTAGATGAAACCTGATGAAACCGAGCAACAGCATGATGAAAACTGTCACATGCCAACAAAACTACATCCAGTAACTTGAGCAAATTAGCAGTATATGGATAGCTTGACAGATACAGGTTCCAAAGGATTTCAGCAACTAAATTCTCTCTTCAGCAATGCAGGATAATACTGTCACTGTTTCCTGTAAATTGATTACAGAACTGCAATGAAGCATACACCCTTAAAACTAAGCAAGACTCTTGCACCTCAAACTTTTAGCACACAAATATACTAGCAACTACCAAGCTGCATTTCTAGCTCGCTGACATCCAGAGGACCTATCCTAAGCAAAAATCCTATTTCAGTCGTCCCGGAGCAGCTGAACATTGTAAAAAGCTCCAGTTCACGCCGCACGCAAGTTACAGACTGTTTTGTTGGTTTGGCATTGGAACAAGTGGACGTTGCTGCAGTTGTTGAAGTCCATTGTCTAAGGAACTCAGATTACCTGGGGGTGGCCCCAGGATTCCCTTGCCACAGAGAGGATCTACTGGCAATTGAACTGATAACCCATAGCCAAAACCAGAAGGGATAATAAGAAGCCATGGAATGTGCACAATCTGATTACTAGACTGGGTAAAGCGTTTATACAGAATGTGAGGTATGGGTTTAGCTGTGGTAAGAGTGGGTAAACCAGTGGCATTTGTAATATTAGAATTGGAGTGTGGTTCCACATGGTGTGCACCACGCTTTGCTCTCTTTTGGAACAGATATCTGCTTTCTGGGCTAAGCTTCACCTTCCGTTTTCCCTTGGAATGCCTCAAACGAAGTTTGCTGACTAGCTCATCGGGGCTCAGGTGCCCAAACAAAAGGGTCATCAGCTTCGATGTGTCAATTTTACCCCTCATGAAATCTAACAAATTTTGTGAACAATCTCTTAGGCATTTGCAAATCTTCTGCATCTGCACCTTGCCTACTGACCTAGCGAAATTTTGTGATTGGTCCAAGAAATCTTCAACCTGAATGGAAAATAGCAATTCAATGTAATGTTTATTTTTTTCAATGTAAAAATCTAACCCTTCGTGTTTTTTTACACAATGCGTAGAATACCTACACTTAGGTTCCCAACTCCTTTCTTCCAGGTCTTAGAGATCCATGATGCTTCTAAATTGCTAGCACAAAGTCCATGCTCCCATAAACTTTCTGCTGATAGTAGCTGCAGGACAAGGCCACAATTAGGACTCCTTAATTAACACTTACTAGCTGCAATACATGATTATCTTAACATAGCTCAAAAGCCTAGGTGGAGAAAGAAACATGATACCACGGGCAAATTATCAAAAGTTACCTAGATATTGAAAATGTCGTGTTCTAAAAGACCTAGTAGGCTAGTACACTACTAAACATGCGGGTGCAAAAACTGATTGAATGAATCAACAGTCATAAGGCATGTTCTTATTAAACAATAGCTTGCACCATAAAAACATAGTAGCTGGACCTTATGGTTACTCACTTTACTTATCAATGAAAGAAACAATTGGGCTACAGATTCCTTATTTCTGATCCCAAAGCCCTTGAACAATCTGATGTTCCTCTCAACATGTGCGCAGTCTAGACCATCTGCAAGCGCAAGAATGAAGACAGTTCTATTCGGTCAAAATTCTATATTCAGCGTAATAGTAACAGTAAAAGCAAAACAAGGAGCAACCAAGAGATTAACCATTTAGAAAGGCGGAAAACGGAGGCAATATTGGAGGATTTCGGGTCTGCACTGCACATTTTGAAGATTTGAACTCAACTTATTCAGATAAAGAAAGCAAAGAAGTATTAAATGCTGTACTTATTTCCTTAGCCATGCATCTGACAAGCCAATGCTAAACAAATATTCAGGAACGGAGCATGAAGTAGAATTAAGGGCTTATTTGGGAGGGGCTCCGGCTTCTCCCAACAAAAAATGGTTCACATAAGCCGGCTTTCCATGAGCCGTTTTTGCTACAGTGCTAAAGACGTCAGCATTGTTGATTCTACAGTCACAGCCTTTATGGGAGAAGCCATCCAAAACGAGGTTTAAGTTTAATATCCAACTTCAGCATTTGTTGATTGTTGATTCTAAAATATACTATTTATAAACTGCTTAATAACTTTCAACTTGCTTTCTATATGAAGCCAAAGGTTGTATCTTTTGAATGCATAAACTAATTAGTAGGTCAGTAATCAAAACCAATGTTTGGGAGAAAAGTTACTCATACCTGCAAATGGAAAGCGATCAATGATATGATTGACATCGAGCTCATTGTTAGTTCTCTCGGGCTATTCAAATCATGTAACTTAGCCCAGAACTTGACCTAAAGAATAAATGGGAAAATGAAAAGATATTGACCTCACATGTTTCAAACTTGATCACATGGCTATGCTAAGATGTATCCATGGAGATAGGGCATGATCTTGTACTAATCAAGAAAACAAAGAAGACTACATTACCAAACAACTTAGGATCTGAAACCTTTCATCAAGTGATGAAACAAATTTGAAGATCATAGATCTAGTCATGCCATCTTTATTCTCAACTGAAATATCACAGTCAATCCCTGTACCACGATCAATGACCTTCAGAATAGGCACCCTGGCATTTAAAATAGGTAAAATCCCACAGAAAATTCCATCTCCTGAAATTGAGAATATTATTGCAGAATATATCAGACAAGAAAATAATGCAGCCAAGGTATATTTATTCAACTATATTGTATGAAAGCCATTTCCCCTCTTTTTCATATCTGAGAACTGATCAAGAACAATTCAGGCATTTACACAACTGGTGAGGTGGGGGGAGCTTATTATAATAAGGTCTTGAAAGTTAAATGATCCCTCCAAATTTATGTTATCCTTAAGTTCTGAAGCAAGATAAACCACCAAGTTGAGAATGGATAATTACAGAACTTGAAAGCATGCAAAATAAATAACCGGATTAAGGCAATACTTACTCTGATGAGAGTATAGAACTTTGGCAAATTTCCTAAGTATAGAGACTTTTTTCTTGCGTGTATATCGATCATCAGTACTGGAACTGAAATTGACAGAGAGGTCCAGGTCACTAAAAGGAGTAAATAAATCCATTGTGAATGACCCAAATGCCTCCACAACTGGAAACCCATTGCTGTTACCTGAAATGTTATACTAAATGAAAGGTCGGATAATACGTAACAGACAGTTCCGTTAAAAAAGCATAACAGGCAAGACGTCAACATGTAACAGACAATCTCAGTCAAGCATGAGTCTTATTGTCACATCTAGCAGAGTTCAGTAATTGTTGCTCGGTGATTTTTGGAGAAGTATTCATGTTTTATAGCACTTTACCTGGTACATGGTGAAAATGATAGTAAGCACACAATGACATTATCAAATTATCCGAAGGCCGGGACACATAATGTATTACATATCCACTTATCCAAACATACTCAAAGCATCAGGCCGGAACATAATCCATTGAAATTAGCATCATTATTGGTATTAGGCAGCAGAGTTCCAGGACTGATGTCAAAGATTTAGAGTATTTGGAAGAGCTCAATTTCACACGGCACACACAGTCTATTATTGGTCGGCATTTTTGGTACTTGTAAGTAGTGACAATGACAATTTTAAGGCCAGAAATGCATAACAAGTTTTAATAAATAACAAAAGCTGCACCAAATGGAAATTTACCAAAGATTTTACTTGTCATCCTGTTGAAGACATGAACCAAGGTATTGCGTTGCTCATAATCAAGAGGCTTGGGACGGAGCACATTATACACCTCCAGAAGCAAATCATTGAGAGTTGAGAGAAGAATAGGATCCATTGAGATTGAAGCTAACTCCTCGAACTCGAGACACTCTGCGTGCCTGCAGAGCTCTGAATAGGCAAAAATCAATGTGCTGAGTCATAAATCACAATTGCATCCTGACGGTGCATGGCAGTAAATTTGTTTAGCGATACATATGGAAGCGCGCCGATGTACGAGACGCGAAATGGCAGATCGCAGTAGATGCTGGGAGCAAAAGAGAGTGTGTGGTACCTTGGGAATCCCACACGCTCACATCACTGGACCTGCAGAAATGGAAGAGAGAAATCAAAAGGGCTCCCATCCTCGGGATAAAAAACGCGACAGACTTTTCCCATTCCAGGATATGCGAACTCTACCCCGAGGGGGAGGGGGGAGAGAGATCGGAGGGGTTGCCCGGAGAGACAGATTTTTTTTAGATAATCAGAGAGACGGAGATAGAGAGCACGAGAAGAGAAACTGAACTGCGAGGAGTCGTCGTCGGAGTCATAGGAAATGGAGGAGGACACTGAGGCACCGGCCGCCGGAGCAGGAGTCGCCGCCATGGCGGACCCGAGGAGGATTCAGAAGAAGGCAGCCTCGGTTTCCCACGGGATGACGAGTTTTTTTATTTTTGTAGAGTGAAGGGCATCTTGGTCCACCATAAGTGATGCGCAAGTGCTCTATAAGGCTGATTCCAACAAAAAAGGCAAATGCAGATTTATCTTTCAAATGCCTCTTCTCGCTCCATTTCACTCTCCAACAGTGAGCCATACAATATTTTCATTTTGCCTCAACTCCTTACGAGTAGACAAAGATGCAGGCTCTGCACGCGAGACGTATCCTCTGCCACGATCCGCGCCCCCTCCCTCTGCTCTCTTCGCCTTACGCCGTCGAGCTCTAAGCCCCTGATGTCACAGCGCCCGCATTGGAAGATGAAATGTGGACTTCTTGTGATGGTCTGTGAATGCAGCAGAATTGACGGCGCCAGCATCTCTGTGCTCAAGCAGAAACTCCCTACCACCACCACCAACACGGAGGCGGCGGCAGAATCCGACGACGTCGAGGCTACGGAACGGCGGCCCTGCAAGCAGTTGATCCCGAGCCGGGGAGCCCCGCAGCATCGGACCACAGCGAGCTCAGCCACAGCTCGGTCGGCGGAGGCGTGCAGATGTTCCGACTCGTCTCACGAACCGACGGGTTAGACGCCATCCGCGCCGCGGCGCTGCAGCCCCCTCTGTGTCGTGCACCGACATCTCTTCGCGCGGCGGACTCCTCTGCACCGCTCGGCGGGCTGGTCCCACTGCGCAGGTCCATGTGAGGACTGTTTTTTTCTTGCCTCCACACAAATGCCTTGTCTTTTGAAGATCTAAAAAGAATGGCCACCTGAAATATACTGTAGCACTTGGTAAAAGTCTAAATGAGGCATCATTTTTGCCTCTTATTGTTGGAGACAGCCTAAGTCTATATGATTTTAACTTTGCTATTAGCAACGATTTAGGACATATTTGCTTCACGGCCATATTTTGCCGTGCTGGACTTGCGGTGCCGCCGCCACAACTTAAGCATGGCATGGCGGAAAATACAACTGTGAAATTGTGGCGGGAGTGTGGCTCGCCGCAGCTGCAGCGTGTGTGCCGCAGCTGCAGCGTGTGTGCCGCAGCTGCAGCGGCGGCAAACCAACCAGGCCCTTAGCCCGCTAAATTTACATTAATGTGGCATTGCAGAAATTATTGTTAAATAAAATGAAGTTATATGGCCTTCCAAGTGTATAAATTACATGTTAGTTTAACTGAAATAATATGAATCACCAAACATTGTAAATAACTTATCCTTCCGATTGTGTTAGAATTCACGTATATACACGTTACAATGATGTAAAAAACTAGGTCAACACTTATAGCTAAGTTAAAAGCATTTGGATCTATGTTGCATCATTTGAATATATTTGTAGATGCATTTCACTCTTTTTGTTACTTAAATACTCTCAATGTTGAGCTTCGCTAAAATATCTTTTCTAATATGGGTTTTGCTAGAATAAGATTTTGAATATAGGTTCACTTTAAAATGTCATTGTGAGATATATTAAATCATTTTTCTTTTCTATTTTTAAACATGTGAAATGCTGAGAATACTCCTTTGTATTATGATGGACTCAAATCAATCGAAGTCCTGATTGGTTCGGTCCTGCATCTGTCGCTTGTCCTCGTTCTTGCCCGTTCGCTCCCCCTCTAGCGGTGGTCACTGCTATTGTAATGGGTGTTTGTACTAACAGGTGGGGTCACACCATACAGATGTGTGGTCCAGTATTCACCTACAAAACATGAAACACTATAAGCTGTGAACAATATGAAACATAACAGAAAGTTGTTACGGCGAAATTCTCCTTTTTCTATGCTCTCTTACACATGCACACCAATCTCGTCACCCATCACTCGCCAACGACACTAGATCATCTCACGATGTGACTGCACACCACAACTATGGGTCATCACAAGTTGCAGTTTCCTAAATTCAATGGTGATGACTCACAATCTAATTGGACAAATGTCTTGATTACTTCACTGTATTCAATATCAGTGAATCATTATGGGTGAGAGCTGCAGCCATGCATATGGAGGGCAATGCTCCTAAATGGCTTCAAATTCTTAAGTTGACCGAGGGGCTTGATACTTCTGCAGGACTGTGAAGGATGAGTTTGGAGCATATGAATATCCAAATCAATATATGATATGTTGCATCTTAGGCGGTCAGGTGGTTTGGAGGAGTACATTGCTGGTTTTGAGGAGCTGAGGTATGCCACTACTGTCCATAACCTTGAGTTTGATGAGGTGTTCTATGTCACACAGTTTGTGAAGGGGCTGAAGGTGGAGCTACAAGGTCCTGTTCTGGCTCAAGTTCTGCCTATAGTTAACAGAGCAGCGCTGCTGGCCAGGTTCCAGCATGATATTCAGAAGAGAGGTAGACCTAAGTTCTCAAGGCGGTTGCGCGGTATTGTACTCGTACTCCCACTCAATTGTGTGCGCCCCCCTCCCTCCCAGGGAAGAGAGGGCGACTTGCACCCCCCTGTCCAAACCAAGGTTTCGATGCGCTCCGGTGATCGTCGATTCCTCGGTCGGGACTCCTTGTGATCGCGTAGTTGCGGCTGCACATCTCACTTATGTGATCTTTTCACAGAAATTTTCTTCAGGAATTCAAGATTGGCGTAACTGCTCCTCCTTTCATCATTGAAAAGTGGTGAGTGGCTGTTCTGATCCAAGTTTCTTGAGATTCTTATGATCGTCCTTCACCACGATTGACGATCAACACGGTCCCTTGATTGGAACTCTACTGGCACATCATTATTGGGTGACTTGTTTCAAGTTCATCTTGGGTGCATAGCAGTTTGGTAGTTTCTTGAGTTGTGATTTTCAGTTGCAAGTAAACTGCTACTCTTCTTCAACATTTGATACTTGAAATTGAAGTTTCATTGATCTGGGCACATGGCAGTTACTTAGCAATTACTGGCTCTTTCTTCCTGTGCGCACGGCAGTTGCTGATGTTCCTCAAATAGTAACTGCTACTTTTCTGTCATCTGGAATTACACTCATTGATTCATTCCTGGGTGCATTTACTTGTTTTAGTTTTCTTGAAAGCCTAACATTTGTAAAGTGCCTACTCTCTGATACGAGTTTTCAAAAAAAATTATGAGCGCCTGTTTCTGAAGATGGAAGAAAAGAACAAAGACAAGAAGAAACTTGATGCTGTTTCAAGCAGCCATGTGGTACATGGAAGGGAGGCTCATAAGGAAGGAATGATGGCATGTCTAAAGTTGACATCTACTGAATCTGCAGTAGTGGTCCTAGATGATTTAGATGAACAACAATTAATTTATCCAGATGGTGCTATTGTTGGAAAAGTTCTGGCACCAAATACTCTTCATCTAAATACAATTGTGGCTGCATTGAAACCAGCGTGGAGAAATCCGAAAAGTTTAATTTTCAACTCTGTGGGTGACAATTTGTTTATTGCTGAATTCTCTTCCATGGATGAACAGAATTATGTCTTGGAAGGTTCTCCGTGGAAAGTTGGGAAACATGCAGTAGTTCTCAAGATTTATGATACAAATACTCAACCACAAAAGATTGATTTCAGTAGGATGCCTATTTGGGTGAGAATCCTCGACCTCCCAACTAGATTGATAACTAAACAAATAGGTGAGGAAATTGCAAAACCAATTGGAAAAGTGCAAAAAGTGGATGCAGATACTCTTGGCCGGTGTTGGGGTGGTTTTATGCGACTAAGAATTGAGATCAATGTGCTTCAACCGTTGGTCCGATATGTGCCCGTTTTCTCCCGATGTCTTCAAATCACTGATAGATTCCAAGTCCAATATGAAAGATTACCACTTTACTGTTTTTCATGTGGTATTCTGGGTCATTCAACATTGATTTGTTCCAACACGGCTGATCGTGATGCTAACGGTGATCTGTCATATGCTGGCAAAAAACTTTCTGTACCGGAAGGTCCATGGAAAAAGATGGGCAATCGTACTAGACCAGGAAATGATAGTACGAAACCAAATAATCCTAAGTCTTGCGACGATACTACTTCACATGTTACTGATCCTTTAGGAAAATATCCGAACAAAAATCAGGTCACAAACCATGAGGATGATGCTGGAAATAATAGTGCAAATATCTGCTTCACTGATAGTTATGCAACAAATAATATCAACAAAGGGAAAAATCTTGCAATGGAAGGCACTTTACCAAACTTGGCAGGAAAAAAAAAAGAAAAGCTAAAGTACCACTACAAAAAGAAATGACCAATCATGAACAATCATCTGATAAAAAATCCGGTACTTTAATGGTCATTGATAAAGAAAAGACTCAGGATATGGAATGTATTGGTGAATATAGTACTGAAACAAGAAAAAAGATGAAAAATTCCACTCCAAGATCGGCGGATCAGGCGGAGGCTGCTATGCAGCCCCGTCGTACGCAATGAGTATTTTAGCATGGAACTGTCGCGGGCTTGGGTCGGACGCGACAATTGGTGAACTTCGCTATTTAGTGAAGTTATATAGACTCAATATCCCGTTTTTATCAGAAACAAAATTAAAGGATACTATTGCAAGAAATTTCATGTGGTCATTGGGTTTTACAGGATCACTTGATGTAAGTTGTGAAGGCCGTAGTGGAGGATTGGTGCTATTCTGGAAAGAACCATATTCTGTGTCTCTACGTGCTTTCAATAAACATTTCATTGATACTATGCTTTATATGACCTCTGGTGTACCATGGCATACAACTTTTGTTTATGGAGAACCCCGACATGAACTCCGTCCTTTATTTTGGGAAATGCTTCAGCGTTTACATAATGGATGGAATGATCCATGGATGTGTTGTGGGGATTTCAATGAGGTGCTGCTCCATAATGAATACTATGGTGCTAGAAACAGAAATGAGGCCCAAATGGATCGATTTCGAAGGTTCCTTGATTTTTGCAACTTGGCTGATCTGGGTTTTAATGGTCCAAGATATATATGGTCTAACCGACGAGAGGCTCAATGTAATACTCGTGCAAGATTAGATAGTGCAGTGACTAATGTGACTTTCTCCTCTATTTTTATCACTTTCAAGTGGATAATATTATTACAACATCCTCTGACCATTATGCATTGAATATTACATGTTCGGCTGCAATGAGTTCTCAATTCAATCCAAAGGTTCA
This sequence comes from Tuctoria greenei, assembly GCA_036927565.1. Lineage (NCBI taxonomy): Eukaryota > Viridiplantae > Streptophyta > Magnoliopsida > Poales > Poaceae > Tuctoria > Tuctoria greenei. The sequence goes on from JAYESD010000009.1 coordinate 9,532,734, forward strand.
ACAAGGTTTCAAGTATGAAGCCATGTGGAGACGTGCTGAAAATTACAATAATGCAGTTGAATCCAGTTGGCAGCCTAGTCCAATAAAGGAGAACCCACTGGACAATATTTGTCATAAACTCAGCCACACTGCATATTCTTTGAAGACATGGAGTAAAAAATGTTTCAGATCGGTACGGCGACAAATTCAGCACCTCACAAAAGAATTACAACAGTTAAGAAGAATGAATATCTCTGATTCTGTACTTAAAAAAGAAAGAGATGTTCAATGTCAATTGAATGAACTTTTTGAAAGGGAAGAAATAATGGCCCGCCAAAGATCTAGAGTTAATTGGCTACGTGAAAGAGATCGAAACACCGCTTTCTTTCATGCACGAGCTACAGCAAGAAGGAAAGCAAATCAAATTGAATCCCTGATTAGTGACGATGGGATGATGTCTACGGACCAAGGTGAAATAAAAAAATGGTACATTTGTTCTACGAAAAATTATTTACTTCAGAACCACTATTACTAATGAATGATGTACTTGATACCATCCCTATCAAAGTTACTGAATCAATGAATTATGATCTTTGTCAACCATATTCTGATGAGGAAATTAAATATGCTTTATTTAAAATGGGACCTACAAAAGCTCCTGGTCCGGATGGATTTCCAGCAATGTTCTATCAAACACATTGGAGTCTAATACATAATGAAGTGTGCGATGCATTCCGTGCCTTCTTGGGAGGTGCTGAAATTCTGGATGGTTTTTGTGACTCTATAATTGTGCTTATTCCGAAGGTTTCAAAGACTCAACATCTTTCTAAGTTTCGTACTATTAGCCTCTGTAATGTGATTTACAAAATTGCTTCAAAGGTTATGGCTAATAGATTGAAGACCATTCTACCTTCTATAATCTCTGAGACACAGGGGGCTTTTGTTCCCGGAAGATTAATAACGGATAATGTACTCGTTGCATATGAATGCTTCAACACAATTCGAGTACAGAATAATAAAAGTCCTTAATTTGCCTTAAAAGTTGATATGATGAAAGCATATGACCGCATTGAATGGACATATCTTCATGGCTGCATGTGCAGACTTGGTTTCTATCCTATTTGGATAGAATCAGTGATGTGTTGCGTCACATCTGCTAGATATGCTGTGAAAATAAACGGTGAGCTGACAAAGACTGTAATACCATCCAGGGGAATACGTCAAGGGGATCCAATCAGCCCTTATTTATTTCTACTGTGCACAAAAGGTTTGTCTTGTCTACTGTAAAAAATGGAGGGTAGTGGTATGCTACATGGTATACATAATGGTCGAAATAGTCCCTCTATTTCTCATTTGCTGTTTGCAGATGATAGCCTTTTCTTTTCACGGTGCGACTCCCGAAGTGTAAAAAGTCTTAAAAAGGCTCTTGATAAGTATTGTGCAGCCTCAGGACAAAAGATCAATATTGAAAAATCATCGATTTATTTTGGTTCCAAATGCAGGACAAGGGTTAAAGGTCTCGTCAAAGAGAGATTGGGGATTCATAATGATATCCTTCATGACAAGTATCTAGCTATGCCTACTAAAATATCTAAAGAGACCACATCATCTTTCAAGTTCTTGCTAGAAAAAATATGGAAATGCATCAATTGATGGTCAGAGCGCCCATTGTCTAGAGCGGGAAAAGAAGTATGGCTCAAATCTGTAGCACAAGCAATTCCAACTTATACTATGAGTTGCTTCCAAGTGCCTGTATGGATATGTGAGCAAATGAAATCGTGTATTGCTTATCACTGGTGGGGTTTTGAAAATGGAAAGAAGAAAATGCATTGTCGATCTTGGGAATGGATGTCATCACCGAAATCTATTGGAGGAATGGGATTTCATGATTTTGTTCTTTTCAATCAAGCTATGCTTGGAAAACAATATTGGATGCTTATTACAAACCCCAAATCGTTGTGTGCTAGAGTACTCAAGGGACAATATTATCCAAATTCGGATTTCCTCAATGCTTGTAATCATCGAAGATCATCATACACATGGTGATCAATTCTATTTGGCAAGGATATAGTTCTTAAAGGCCTCAGGTGGGGTATAGGCAATGGAAAAAAAGTAAATATATTGACTGATAATTGGGTCCCAAACTTTCAGCTTGGTACACTTCAGCCTTTATTACCATTGCCTTTTGATGCAAAGGTTAAATTATTGCTCAATAACAATGAGACTTCTTGGAATATTGAAATGGTGAAATCTTTTTTCAAAAATGAAGTAGCAGATGCCATTGTAAAGATCTATGTCAGTTTATATGGCATCGAAGACTTTGTTTCCTGGCCGCATGCCAAATTTGGTGAATACATAGTAAAATCAGCTTATAATTTAGCAAGAGTTCAATTTTTTTTCTACAAATAGGACAGGTCTGGAAAAGGGTCTAGTTCAAACTGACATGCTGACACAAAAAACTGGAAATCACTGTGGTCTATCCAAGTTCCAAACAAGATGAAAATTGTCTTATAGCGTATGGTACATAACTGCCTACCTACAGGTGAGCAGTTGATGCATAGACACATTTCAGAAGAAGAAAATGGTTGCATTTTTTGTAGCCAAGAAGAAAAAGTTGAGCATATTTTCCTTTTGTGTTCCTATGCAAAACAAATATGGACACATATAAAAGAACGTTTCCTGATCAGTTTACGCATAAAACATATGTCCAAGGCAAAGCAATGGTTTTTTGATGTCCTGACAAGAGAATCAGAAATTAATATTATTGTCATGGCAGCTACAATATGACATATTTGGGAGGCTCGGAATCAGACAAAAAATAATGGTGGTGCATTCCTTAACCTCATTAGAGTGGCTACAAAAATCTTTGCTTATGTTGATATGATTTGTCAACATTCTTTCAAGCAGAGAGGTTCATCTCAAATTAAAGACGCTCCATCTATTCCCTGTATGCATGCAATGCAAGTGGATCAAGTATATGTCAATGTCGATGCCGCTCTATTTCCTTCTGATAATCAAATAGGATGGGGCATGATGATTCGTGACCACATGGGATCCCATCTTCTTTCTTGTAATAAACACATAAATGTGTTTCCAACTATTGAATTGGTTGAAGGAATTGCAATCCGTCGGGCTCTTCTGATCCTAAAAGATCATAATTTCTCTAAGATAAGGTTATTCTCGGATTGCCTTTCCATGGTTCAAAGAATTAATTCTGATGTCTTCGATCGATCAAACATTGGAGCAGTAGTTGCCGATATGAAATCTATGGCCGCTGACTTCGCGTATTGCTCTATTTCTTTCTCAAGTCGTGAGAGAAATGTAATAGCACATAAGTTGGCTCGTAATGCCAATTCATTGATTTGTAAAATATCAAGTGTTGTAAATACGGATTGTATTCATGATGAACTATGTAATGATGTTACTTAATCAATAAAGTGACATTTCCTCTCAAAAAAAAAAGTTCTTGAGGCAAAACATCATGGGAAATTAACCAGTTGTATTCAAGTCTGACACAAAACAGGGTGCTCTGTTTTCAAACTTGAGCAAAGAGAGGCAGGAAGAAACTATAGGAGGCTTAATGGTCTATGTAATAGTTGTGTAGAGAAATTTGAATCAGGACATTTAGCTAAGTGCTCCAAAAGAACTATACAACTCAATAATATGTTAGTGGAGGACATGCGAATGGAGTTAACTAATGAGGCATTAGAGAAGTTAGAGAAGGAGGATAGTGTCAAGAAGGAGAAATATCCATTATCTCTGCATGCATTAGCTGGTACTGAAGTAGAAGAATGTTTTACATTGCAGACCTTGGTGGGAGATCAAAAATTTCTGTTGTTGGTTGACTCTGGGAGTTCAACAACATTTGTGAATGAGGCATTTGTGGTTAAGGTGGGTTTGCAAACTATTCAGTGTCCACCTGTTCAGGTCAAGGTGGCAGATGGAACATCCATACAAAGTGATCAGATGGTCCCTAAACTAGGGTGGTGGTGTTGTGGCCATTCATTTACTACATGCATGAAGGTCTTACCATTGGGAGCCTATGATGGAATATTGGGGTATGATTAGGTTAGGAAGCATAGCCCAACGGTCTGTGATTGGTAGAAAAAGTGTGTGCAGTTTTAGATCAGACAAGTTTTAGTGGTGTTGCAAGGGGTGCATAGAGGATATTAGGACCGACTTCTAGAGTTATCTTTCGTCCAAATGTGAAAGTGGTTAACAGGAAATGACATTTGGGCACTAGTGCAATTGAAAAGGACACATCTTTTGAGGACATCATTCCCAACTGTATGATGCAAGATTAGCTCAATTGTTGTAGAGATTTCATCAAGTTTTTAGAAACCCTAAATTCATTCCACCTGCTAGACACTTTGATAATGCTATTCCTTTGGTGCCTCGGGCTATTCCAATGAATTCTAGACCATATAGATACTCACCCTTGCACAAGACTGAGATAGAGGAGCAGGTGAAGGACCTTTTGGAGGTAGGACTGATTGAAAATAGTGTCAGACCCTTAGCTTGTCCGGTGCTGCTGGTGTAGAAAAGTATGGTACTTGGAGGTTTGTATGGATTATTGAAGATTGAAAGATTTAACTATCAAGAATAGGTTTCCAATGCCTTTGGCGGATGAAATTTTGTATAGGCTGGCTGGAGCAGTTTTCTTCACTTGTCTTGATATGAAAGCTAGGTATCATCAAATTCCAATGTGAAGCGAAGAAGAGTTGAAGATTTTTTAAGACCCATAGTGGTCACTATCAATTCAAGGTAATGCCATTGGCTTGCCTAACACTCCTGCCACATTTTAGTGCATTATGAACTCTATGTTTGCCCTGTTTCTGCATAAATTTGTTTTAGTGTTCATTGATGATGTAATTATCTATAGTTGAAAGAGCATCTAGGCATCCCGTGGGTTTTGGATGATTGATGACGATAATTAAGAGACTAATGATATGAGTTGATCTTAAGCATAAGTGTGATGATTGAAATAAGACAACATCCCTCAAAAGGAAAAGGTTGAAACGGGTGTCGAAGACTCAAGCATAGAAATTAGAGTTTCTATTATGTTGAGTTTAGGCTAGCTGTATCATGTGTTAGGGTGGCTGTATCATGTGCATTGAGATCATCCAAGAAGGCTCAAAGTGGTGGTTGAGAGAAACACCTAAGTGAGAAGCCAAAATGAGAGAAAACTCGCTGTGGCCGGACTTGTCCGGGCTCCAGGCCGGACTAGTCCGATCAGCCAGAGTAGTCCGTTTTTGGTTGGACTAAACGTCTCTGGATGAGTTCAGACTTTTCCGTATGGGTACGAACTAGTCCGTTCTTCCATTGGTGAGAAAAATTGGAGCTAAGTCCTGGGAGACCAGACTTGTCTGCAACGGAGGCCGGACTAGTCCGGGCCACCCAGAGTAGTCCATTTTGGAATGGACCAAAGGGTTCTGGTTGAGTTCGGACATGTCCATTGTGGTACGAACTAGTCTGTTTGAGACTTAGTGTGAGATCCCAAGCCAAGTCAAAGAGTTCGTACTTGTCTGCCCTAGAGGCCGGACTAGTCCGGGCCTACCCAGTTTAGTCCATTTTCAGTCGGACTAAACCATTATGTTCCACTTCAGACTAGTCCGTTGTTGACTGGACTAGTCCGGGTTGCCATGACCGTTTAAAATTCAAACGTTTGGCGCACGTCATCTGTTTTGTCGATCTATGACATGAAATTGTTGGTGATCCCAAGAGGCCAGACTATTTCATAGTATAGGGTCGGACTAGTCCGGGTTTGGGCTGTTTTCAACGGCTAGTTGCCAGGACCCGTAACTTCTATTTAAAATATCTGAAACCCTAGCACCGCCACAACCAACCTAGAGCCTTCCAAAGCCTTCTACTTTGCCTTCTAGCCCTCTAAGATCAAATCTTGAAGTGATTAGGGTTTGGAAAGGGGAGTGAAGGAAGATCATCGTGCTTTGGCTCTCGGTTTGATCTCTTGCACTTGTGTTGTGTTTTATGGCTTGTGTGAGTTGTGCTTCAAGTGCTCCTTGCTGTATTGATTCGTGGGAGCCTCAACTTGTGAGCATCCCCAAACAAACTTGGTGATTACCCATTGATATAGTAGAAACCAAGCCGACCATTGTGGTGGCATGGTGAGAGAAGGGTCAAGTGAGACCCGATCCTTGTGTGGACTTCTCAACATGGATGTAGACTTCTTTGTGGAGCTGAACCACATGATAAATCTTGTCTTACTTGTTTCTTTACTTTTTTTAATCATTAGAATTGCTTTTAGGGTTCATATCGTTCTTCGTATTGATCATCTTGAAATCTTGTAACCTAATTGCTTTTATTGGTTAATCTAAGTTGTACTAGGTTGCTAGATATTGTATCTTTCATTTGCGAACTTAAATTCCACAAATCACTTGTAGAAATCAAGTTTTTAGGTTGTAACCCTGAGCTGAGAAGACTAGTGCATCCCTGACCAGACAAGTCTGGCCTCAACAGTTTAATCTCATTTGATTAAGCGATTTCAGGTCATATTGCCTATTCACCCTCCCCTCTAGGCGACTTTAAATTGGTATCAAAGCAGGCCTCTCCACAAAAAGTCTAACAACTTAGAGAGGAAATGGCCGAAAGGGGTGAAAACGAAGTCCCGGTGATCGTCGATGATACCAAGACGAAGAACATCGATGTTCTTCAAGATGATCCAAATGACGGCAAGGAAGTTCGTCTACTCAAGGCACGGCTTCGTGAGAAGCTCAATGTACCCAAGGAAGAGATCAAGCCAATCGGTCCAACCAACACCGACAATGGGAGTAGTTCACAAGACTACTCCTGGTATCCTTATAATTATGAGTGACTAACTGCAAACAATCATTACTTATCTATTCCTATTGGCAAACACCCTCAATTTGATGGAAATGACTACTCTATGTGGAAACGTAATATGAAGATGCATCTCATTTCCTTAAACTCTAGTGTTTGGCAAATTGTCTTGACTGGTGTGCATCTTCCCAAGAATGTGGAAGACATTACTTCGGAGCAAGCCGTCCTCATCCATCACAATGCTCAAGCGGTTGTAGTAATCACCTCCTCATTGAATCGAGAGGAGTTCAACCGCATTGAAGGATTGGAGGTGGCCAAGGAAATATGGGACACCCTCAAGACGGCTCATGAGGGCATCCGTGTCATACAGGAGGCAAAGATCGAGATGATTGAAGGAGAACTTGGGAGGTTCACTATCATGGATGGTGAGTCTCCCCAAGACATGTACAACCGCCTCAAGACCCTCATCAACAAGAGTCGATCTTATGGAAGTACTCGGTGGACCAATCATTAAGTGGTAAAGAGGATGATTCGAGCTTTCATGCCTCAAAACGTCACTCTTTGCTCACTAATTCGTGTGAGTCTGGGATTCCACAAGATGACTACCGAAGAAGTACTAGTGAGGATCATCAATCATGAGATGATGGAGCAAGAAGCCATGTTCTACAACGACCTTCAAAAAATCTCCTCCTCCAAGAAGAGAGATGTTGCATTCAAGGAAACATCCTCATGACCTCACGAAAAAGAAGAGAGTGATGAAGAGATTCCTAACACCGATGAAGAAGAGACACTCTTCATCAAAGACTTCAAGACGATGATGAGGAGAAGAAGGGGCAGCTACCATCGTGAAGGCAAAATCCAAGACAAGCCCAAGACAAGATCAAAGAGGGCTTGGTACGATTGTGGGGAGTACGACCACTTCATTTTGGATTGCCCACATGAGGAAAACAAGAAGAAGAAGGAGGGCAAGTCCAAAGAGAATAAGTACTTCAAGAAGAAGAAGCAATTGAGACAAGCCCACCTTGAGAAGGAGTGGGATTCAAATAAAGAATCTTCCTCCGATGATGAAGAAAAAATAGCAACTATTGCTGTGAAGAAGACAACCATGGAGAACAAGCTTTTCCCCAACTTGGAAAACTCAAGGCAAACTTGCCTCATGGCCAAGGAGGGAAGAAAGAAGGTTAAATCTAAATCATCTTCTTCAATTTCTTCGCATGATGATTTTGATAGTAGTAGTGAAAATGAACATATGCTTAAAGATATGAGTAAGAGCACATTGAAAAGGTTAAATTTGTTGACGGATGAGATATTTGAGAATGAAGAGCTCATTAATCGTCAAGAGGACATGCTCATCCAACAAAAGGAGAGATGTCAAGAGTTTGAGGAGCTCTTGGAGCTTAAAAGAGAGATAAGCAATGCACTTGAGCGTGAACTCGCTTTGAGAAGGAAACTTCTTCAAACCTTGAGATCTTGAGGATGAACTTGTTAGATTGACAAAAGTTAACAAGATCCTTGAAACACAAGTAGAGTCTCTCAAAGTCAATACACCTTATTCCTCTACAAGCTCACCTTCCACAAATATCAAATCCGAAAGACCTCAACCTTGCAAATGCTCTAACTTAATTCTAAAACTTAAAGATGATCTCAAGTTGGCACAAAACAACCAAACACCCAAAGTTGGCATTTTTGACAAGGAGAAGATGACATATGCACGTAGTGCATACACCAACACTAGAAATCCTCTTGTCAAAGATGGTCTTGGCTATTCTGGGGAGAGGAGGAAAAATGCTAAAACTTCCAAGAATGTCAAAGACATGATTGTTTTTTCAAAGTAGGTCCACACAACAAAAACAAAGAAAAGAACATCGCTACAACTCATAACCTGCCTAAAAAGGAACCTCATCCATTGTTCCATGATTTTGATGCTTCATATGTGTTATTAAGGAACAAGTTTGTTAAAGCTTATACTAGGTATGTTGGGCCACACCGCAAGAGACCTAAACCTTATGTGTGGGTGCCCAAGTGCCTCTTGACTAACATCTAAGGACCCAACACTGGTTGGGTACCTAAAGCCAAGGCTTAAATCCTTTTTGTAGGCATACTCCTATGGTCGAACTAAGTGGGTTCTTGATAGTGGATGCACTAATCATATGACTGGATAGAGGAAGATGTTTGTAGAGTATGAGGAAAATGAAGATCCAAGTGAACAAATCTATTTTGGGTACAATAGCCAAGGAAAAATCCTTGGCACCGATAAAATTGCTATATCCCCTAATCATACTCTTTCAAATGTTTTACATGTTGATTCACTTGATTATAACCTCTTGTCCATATCACAACTATTTGACAAAGGTTATTGTCGGTACCCTACGTACCGGGTACCCCACGATACCGCAAGCAGTGCACGAAAGTTCAACTGTCAGAGTCGAAGGCCCTTGCAGGTCCCACATGCCACATTGCACTAGACCCGCTCTCCTCACATGGCTGGCTTCCGAGTTAACACGTGTGAAATAAGACCGGAACAAAACTCCCAATCAAGGGATGCTCCGGCGACTACACGTGTATAATAGCCCCGGACCTAGCCCCCGTCAGAGAGGAACTCCGATGCCGACACATGTATAGCAACCCCAGACCTACCCTCCCACAAGGGAAAGCTCCAGATCTGCCACGTGTGCAGCCTCCAGACCTTCACCTCGAACAGAAATACAAGCAGATCATGTCTGTTACAGACATTCAAGGATGGTTAAAGCTGCAGTTACAAGGTCTGATAATGTGTCATTAATGCCATATTGATGACACACAATCTGTGCACTGTTAATAGGGGTAACGCTGCCATGAAGGCACATTACCACACTATTAACTATACTTAATACTCTTTATACAGTGTATTAGGTCATTAAGCACGCCAGGGCCACATGTCGGGCCAGGCCAGCTTTGTAACGATCAGTCCTTAGAACTATAAAAGGGTTGCACCTCACGAACATGGGGAAGGCGAAGCTAATTCAACCTGACCCTAGCGAACGCACTCGCTCAATACAATTACACAAACCCCATGGAGTAGGGTGTTACGCTCAGGCGGCCCGAACCACGTAAATCCCTGAGGTCACCATCTTGATATTGATCTCTGCTTGCCCCAACCACAAAAGAACCTCCGCAGGCTGCTTCTCAGCGGGTCCGGGGGAAGTGTCGTATCAAACACTTCGACATTTTGCGCGCCAGGTAAGGGACGTAATTCCGAGTTCACACGATGGTGAATTCAGCTACTGGATCATCCAACGACAATCATGCTGAACAACCTACTGGAGGCAACCTCTCCAACGTCCAGCAACCAACAGGTGCCAATGCTCCGGCAGGCACCGTAGCACCATCTATTCCAACAATGCCGATCAACGAGATTGAGCATCTGCATCTATCATCGCATCGGCAAACAACAACCCTGAGCACGTGCTCATTGCTGCGCGAGTTCTTCTGCAACATCCACCACCTCCAGGTGCACCCCAGGGTGCTATGGAGCAGTGGAGGGCTGATGTCGACCATCTGGTCATAGATGCGGCTGCAGGCATCAGCAACCAAGGTCCTCCTCCTTCGGGGCGAGCACCTTCACAACGACGGACCATGTTTGGCCGACTTGGTCCGCAAGTCTCACAACAGAGGAGACGTGCTGCCTCCCAACAGGTGACTTCGTTGCCCCCCAGGGCGCGACGCACCCATACCATCACCAGGATTCCGACTCATGACCTGCGGTCGGAACTGGATCATCATTGCCGACAACAGGACGACCGAGTCCATATTGAGCGTGCTCACGAGAGGCGAGAAGCTAGGGACAACCCTGCTCCTCGGGGAGTAGGAGGAGGTTGTTCTGCCCTAGCCATGCACTTACGTATGGTCAGGTGGCCACAGAAGTTTTGGCCTCACTTCTAGGAAAAATTCGACAGAACAGTCAACCCCGCCGAATTTCTTCAAATCTACTCAACTGCCATATTGGCAGTAGGAGGTGATGAGGCTGTAATGGCCAATTACTTCTCGGTGGCTTTAACTGGGACTGCAAGGTCCTGGTTCATGAGTCTTCCAACTAACTCCATTAATAGTTGGGCGGAACTATGCCAGCAATTCACTGCAACCTTCGGGAGCTCCTACACCCGACCCGGCACTAAATTGGACTTGTTTGCTGTAAAGCAAATGTCAGGGGAATCGCTACGGTCCTTCATCCAGCGATTCTCTTAGGTACGAAATACCATTCCTTCAATCTCGAGCTCGTCTGTTATTGTTGCATTCAGACAGGGTGTTCGAGATAAGAAGATGCTAGAAAAGTTGACTATTAAAGAAGTTACCAGCGTCACGGAACTCTTCAGCCTAGCTAACAAATGCGCTAGAGCTGCGGAGGGCCGTGAAATGCACTCCAAGCCAGCTTCGGAGGCCAATCTGAAGTCCTCCAAAACTGAAGCCGCTACCTCCAGTAAGAAGAAGAAGAAGCCCAACGACAAAAAGAAGTCGCCGACCGGCGCTCCAGCTGCTGCTGCTGCAGCCCCTGGAAGCTGGGGGCCACGCCCCGAGAAGCGACCTTGTCCTTCATCAAAGGACGACAACAGTTACAAAGCATGGTGTTCGATTCACAAGACAAATTGACACAGCTTGGAAGAGTGTCGGGAGGTCCAAAATCTTGCCGAGCGCTACAACAAGCGCTGGGAAGAAGCTCCTTTCCGTCAAAGGGAAGGAAAACAAAAAGTCGACGAAGCTCCGACTAAAGAGGAGCTAGGTTTCCAGGAGCCCAAAAAGGTTTTGAAAGTCGTCTACAACACTGTCGACGACGACTCCGACGCCTCTGACAATGAGCGTCGGAAAACCCTGAACACCATCTATGGTGGTTCCTGGGACATCACCTCTCGTCGCATCCTCAAGAAAATGTGGCAGTACATGGCCTTGGTAGCTCCTGCTGCTAAGGCAGAACTACATCGAAAGTGGATGGACACACCCATCATTTCCGATGCTTCAAACTACCTCCAAAACATGATCGGGGTTGGTCAACTCCCGTTGATGGTGTCACCCACCATAAATAATATCCAAATCCACCATGTAATGGTGGACGGAGGTTCCGGGCTAAACCTCATAAGCTTCGAAGCTTTCGTTAAGCTTAAGCTCTGGCCTTCGGACCTTCGCCCATCCCGAGCTTTCTCCAGAGTAGGTTCGGGAACCATTACTCCTCTTGGTTCCATTACACTCCCAGTGCCTTCGGGACTCGGGAGAACTACAGAACCGAGAAACTGGTTTTCGACGTTGTGCATATCAGTCTGCCTTTCAATGCCATTTTGGGCAGGCCAGCTTTATACAAGTTTATGGCTGCTGCCCATTATGGTTACTTGGTGTTGAAAATGCCAACACCCACGGGCGTTCTCCGGATCTGTGGAGATTGTACCGCAGGAGTCACTGCACTGGAAGAACTCTATGCACTTACCACAGTGCAAGAGGAAGCATCCGATAAGGAGCCAACTGCGAATCCTCCAAGCATTCATCACAAAGGCTCTACCTTCGCACCTCGTGTGCAACCAAGCGGCGACGCTGACATTCCCGTCAAAGTCGTCCAAATTGGTTCCGATGCTGCTCAGACTACCCGTATATCAGGGGGTTTGAACAATAAATAGGAACTCGCGCTCATCACTTTCCTCTTGGCTAACGTCGATGTGTTTGCTTGGCAACCGTCACAAATGCCTGGGATCCCTAGGGAGGTGATTGAGCACAATCTGAAGATTTACCCAGACGCTCGGCCTGTACACCAGAAGCCCCGGAAGCAATCAATCAAGCGGCAAAACTTCATCCGACAGGAAATTAAGAAGTTGCTCGAAGCTGGATTCATCCGGGAAGTCTTCCGTCCAAAATGGTTGGCAAACCCAGTTGTTGTAGCCAAGGCTGGTGGGAAGCTTTGGATATGTGTCGACTACACCACCTTAAATAAGGCATGTCCAAAAGATCCATTTCCACTACCTAGAATAGATCAGATAGTGGACTCCACCTCCGGTTTTGAACTACTATGTTTCTTAGATGCATATTCTGGATATCATCATATCCAAATGTTTATGGAAGATGAAGAACATACTGCCTTCATAACAGTAGATGGATTGTATTGTTATACTATCATGTCATTTGGTCTTAAAAATGCTGCTTCAACATTTGTGCGAGCCATGTATAAAACATTTGGAGAGCTAATTAGAGACTTGGTGGAGGTGTATGTTGATGACATCGTCGTGAAAATCAAAAACAAGGAGTCACTCCTTGACAACTTACAAGCCGTCTTCGACAAGCTGCGCACTCCGTGCACCAAGCTGAACCCGCAAGTGTGTCCTCGGGGTTAGCTCCGGAAAGCTTCTGGGGTTCTTGGTGACTCATTAAGGAATCGAAGCAAATCCGGCGAAGATCAAGGCTATAGAAGAAATGCGGCCCCTAGCCCGCGTTAAAGATGTCCAAAAGTTGACTGGATGTCTAGCTGCGCTCAGCCGGTTTATATCAAGACTAGCAGAACGGGTGCTACCCTTCTTCAAACTCTTGAGAAAGTTCGGACCATTTCATTAGTCTGAGGAAGCAGAAAAGACGTTTCAAGAGCTGAAGAAGCTCCTTGTTGAAGTCTCCTAAGATATACTAACAAATCATCCCTGGCAACGGCGCTAGAAATGCTTGTTGGTATTTCTTAACACCATAGATCATCTCTGGTAAAGAGATGAGATCCGCAAGTGCACGGAAGATACCATTGTAGCATTTCACCCATGAGTATTCCCAAGGGTATCGTATTTATCCCAAAGGAAGGCAATGGAGTAAAGTATAAACTACTTTATGGTCAAGCTATGGGATACTAATCAATTATCCGGACAGGGGGTAAGTTGATAATAGGGGTAGTGTGACACACACCTAGGAAATCTGTTCTAAAGGGTAAATGGGTCCTAGAGGGAGATTGGATTAAGAGTTAGAGAGTTGCTTCTACAATGCTCCTAATACATATACATAGCCTAAGGTAGATACTAATGGTCATGTGAATGATGAATTCTTATGCAATGCTATTCAACACATCGGGCACGGGCTTACCCCTAGCAATACTAGGGCGACTCCCGCCAAGAGCCTATGGCATAGCTAAACGTGGAGGATTACAAAGGACAGATAGGGCTGTCACCACCTACTGCCTACCTCTTCAATCCGTGGGTCTACGAGACATCCAACGCTACTTAAATACCCTAGCACCATGCTAACATACTAAGCAAATACCTTAAGAGCTGCAGCACAAGCTATCCTAAGGCAATGAACTAAATCATCGTTGAACAAATGTTGATTGCATAGCATAGTTATTCATATTAACATAATCATATCATAACTACATAGACTATAGTGGGGGTCTATAGTGTTTATGACCATAAGATGTGATCATGAGAGTACAATCATAAAGACTATACCTTCTACTTACATGGACTCCACAATCAAACAAGAAACGCTTTGTCCAAGTATACGTATAAAAGAAGACTAAAGATAATATCTTTATTGAGCACAAAGTCACAAATACAAGAAGGAATACATGAGACATACCTTTCCCAATGTGTAAATGGGAAGAGAGACTCCTTCTACTCCTTTCCCAATTTGGACTTGGGACTAGAGGCTCTCCTCTCTACATCCTAACTCCTCTAAGGACTATGGAAGATAGTGTATACAATACAATGATGCCCAAGTGGTGTGTGTTGAAGTGAGGGGTATGGGGTCCTATTTATACTAGTGTTGAGGTCGGTTCCCGCCACCAAAAGCGTGCGAATCAGTCGTCATTGACTCCAGGGAGTCGGGAGGAGCCAACACGTGGAAGTTGACCGCGTTTGGCGCTAGGACCAGGTCGGCCGACCCCCTGGTTCGGCCAACCTAGTCAGGGCTCCAGACGGCCCGTACTTCCTCCAGGTGGCTGCCAGTGGGTCCCATTGACTGAGATTGGTGCTACACCGTTGGATGGCTTCGGATACTTCTGTTTGTGGGCCATTTGATCCATTTGGTGCCACGTGTCATCACCTGATTGGCTGGGATGATACTTAGGATTTCTCCCCATACTTTTCCTCAATTTCTGTATAAATATCTGCATACACATATTTCTCCAAGTACAAGTGGAAATAGGTCAAGTAGAAAGGTGATGTGTGCAAGAAATGATCAATCCTTCACATAATTGAGTTATATTGACGGCTGAAATTGGTATATAAGAACCGTCAACAAACTCCTCCAAGCTTATCCTTTGCTCGTCTCGAGCAAAGTCAAGACTTTAGGTTGATGATCAGGAGTTGCTACAATGTTCTACCTTTCGAAATTACCAAGTGTACAACAAAATACTCTACCTAGTATTGCAAAAAGTGGCTATGGTACTTCACCCTTCTTAAGTCATTATGGGAGTTATGCCTTCTCCTATTCATGGGTAATTGAAAGATAGAACAACAAATGGAGCAAGCATAGCCTAGATATCAAGTTCCACTTAAGTTCCGAAGAGATTCAAATTAGATTATAAGTACCTCAGTTGATTCTCTCAATCACTCCTTTGTGTATAGTGGAAATATGTCCACACCGAGGCATTATGCCTATACTATTCCTACTCTTTGAATATGGCTTGTATGTGGAGCTTGGTAGGGAAAGTAAGTAGGCATATTTGCAACACATAATATTGCTAAGTCAAAAGAGCAAGCCTTAGGAGAAATCAATTCAAACTTTTGAATCAAGACTTGTGCATGTGTGATGGAATGGAGGTGGATGTGGAAACATTGATATGACTCCTTTTGATGTGGACTCTCTTTATTGCAAGGATGAAACATGGCTACCTTTTTTTTTATGCTTATGGAGTAAGAATATTTTTTTCTCATGCTTATGATATAAGCATGCATTTTCTTTTTCTTTTTCTTGTAGCCATGTCTTCTACTCCTTTTTATGCAATAACTTGAAGAGAGTGCTAATGCTAACTATGAATAGCATGGTTTCTCTTTTTATTGTGGGATGGTGGATATGATGGAATTTTGCTTCCTTCTAGTGTAGAAGTATAACATGTGCAAGTGAAGTATTGAATTAAAAAATAATTGAATGATTTCTCACATAGGTCTATACTAGTTTGACTAGGCTCAATGTGAAAGCAAATAACATATGCATAAGGTGTTGTCTATGTATGAATATCATATGGCTTTGGTAGGTATTTCCAATCAAATGAGGGAAACTTAAATCTTGATAGAATTTCTCCAAAAATCTAAGTTCCACTTTCAAAATAGGAATAGCAGCCTTATTACTAATTCGAATCTCCCAACAACCTAGAAGTAGATTAAACTTTTGCTACCAACAATTTCTAAATCAAGGCAAAGTTAATTTTAGCCAATTTAAGCAATATTCGGAGAGTAGCAAGTTGTAAACTAGGGACTTAGGAAAAATAAAATAGAGAAACTATTCATCATTTCATCTATGTGAATTCTAAATCATTCTTACCGCACATCTTTATTTGATAAGCAAAGCAAATCTAAGTTCCTATTTTTATGTTGTTTTTTTAGATGCATGGTGGATGGTGGATGAATGGAAAGTAAATATGCAATGGATGATTTGAAATAAAAATGCAGTGGGTGTGATACAAGTTACCTCAAGTGGGGGTCCTCCCCCAAGCTTATTCTTGATCAAGGTCCGTGATAGGGGTCGAAACCCTAACGATGGAGGTAGGCCATGAGTTGGCCCATCCTTGTTGCAGCGTGGCTTTGACAATGGAGGGTTGAGTGTTGATTGTTGTGTTGCCTCCCATGGACACCATGAGTGTGGTTGAATAGAGTGTTTTCGATGTTGATCGTCCGCACATCATGGTCTCCATGTGTTGGGTGTGATTTGTCATTCCTTGGCTTCTAGCCACATAGGAACAACCAATGATGGTGGCAAATCCCTTGAGCTTGAATGAGTGCTTAGAATAGTTGAGAGCATAATGCTCTCACCCATTCGTGGCAGCCCATTGGTTGCTCATGGAGGGTTCCCATTTCAAATCTTTAGCCTCGTATAGTTATGATTGACCTTCGGGCATAATTTCCGATAGGTAGCAACCATCCTCATTTACTCCTTGGCCAAGAGATGTTAAAATGGGATCCTCTAGGGATCCCAACAATCAACTTCTTGAATGCCTGCATAGTAATATTACTCCTGGAAACTTCCTCTCTTGAATAGAGAGGGATGGTTAGCTCCTGATACTTGTACAAATGAACATTTGGGTTGGGTAACCGAACTTTCATTTGTACATACGGGGAAGAACAAAATCAAAGATGCATTGGTTCAATGTCAAGTGTATCCATGATCAATGTGTTATTCATTGATAAGAGTGGAGCTTTATGGATAATTCATGTTGCATATTTTCTAAAGCTCCTACTCATAGCAATGCATGTGATAGAAATATATTATATGGATCCCTACATCTTTTAAAGTTTCTAACCATCTTAGCTTTCAAGAGCAAATTTTATCATTTAGACATGACAAACAAGATTCTCAATTTTATCCTCCTGAACTTCACTAGGAATTTAAAATTTAGTGACTCCTCCAAAAAATGAAATTCAATTTTAGAGCAAGGATATCACTTATTCCTAGGAGTTTGAAATCTAGTGACACCATCTATGCATGAAGCTCAATTAAAAATTATGGCTGTCACTATGCCCAAGTTTCTATATGCCAATTCACCAATTAAGTCATGCCCAAAAGTTTTATTTTCTAAACCTAGACAAAAATGACTAAGTCTACAAAACAATGCTTAAAGGATTCTAGGTACTTGTTTTAGAATTTTCCAAGTAAGGTGGGATTTCCTTTTGGAGATCCAAAAGTCAATACCCACACTTACTCTTGTGAGGATGCATGAGAATTAAATGATGAGGAAGTGTCAACCTTCCTCACAAATGCAAGCAAATACATTCGATTCTATGGCAAACAATGAAAAATTCTGAACTCATACCTCATTTGAAGAGCAGTCGGTGACGAAAGTCTTTGTGTGAGAAACTCACAACCTTGATTTTCAGCGTAGGCTTGATGGTTGATGTCAAATGCCAAGTTGAGATTGGATTTGGCAATGGATTTGGTTCTAGCTCCTCCATTGGGTCATCATCTTGAACATTTCTCTTCCTTAAACTCAAAATGAGTTCGAAGGAGAGAAGTGTTCTCAAATCCTCCAAATGGTGACTTGAGCTTGATGAAACCTTCCACTTTCTTTCCATACCACCTCTTCACAATTTTGACCTAGCTGCACTTTAATCAAGAACACACAAAACAACTCGAAAACGGGTTACGTTAGCCAAAAGCAAATTGAACCCAATTTTCAAATTGTCTTGCCCAGCTTGAAATAACTTGTAAATGCAATGAGGGTCAAAGCAAATCTTTTTGGTTTGAACTAGGAAGATAAATTCAAGTGGTCATGCACATAGTTCATATCCAATTAAATTTCTCCCCTAATTCAAAATTTTAGTTTTATGATGGTTGGAAATTTTACTTTCCAACATGCAAGTGTGGAATTTCAAACATGCAAATGCAAGGGTTGATGCAATTTGGAAAACAATTATGAGATAACTACCAATTAACCTATTGGTGAGGACTCACTGAATTTTTGATGTCTGATGAGTAGGACTTACCTCCGTTCTGTTCTGCGCGTTGATTTGTTGTCCAATCCCGGAGTTGAAGATGTGGACGATTTCTTCTGTTTTGACATGCCAAACTCATTTGGCATTCATTCGGACATGTGGGCCACATGGTGGCCCTAGCCTCTCCCCGTTGTATTGATATAGACATTGAAAGTGCATCTAGGACTCCCTTGTGGGTTTTGGATGATTTAGGACAAGCAATTGGGCTCCTAACCTCTTTGTTGAGATGAGTGCAGGATTTTAATAGGAAAATGAGCAAAGTGCCAAAAAGAAGAAAGAATGAGGAGCAAAGTGGAAATGAGCTTAAGGAAGAAAAATAGTAGATCATTGTGTATGGAGTGTGTTAAGAAAACACATCCCAAGAGCTCAATCACAACTTAACACACACATTGCACAAAGTTACACAGGACCGGACTAGTCCGACTAACACTGGACTAGTCCGATATCCTTTCAGCACGAAATCGGACAAGTCCGATATCCATCGGACTAGTCCGATATCCTTTCTGACTAGAATCGGACTAGTCCTCCCCAGTGCGGACTAGTCCTCAAAACACTTCACAAGTCACACAAAGTCAGACAAGTCCGATCACAGCTGGACTAGTCAGATATTCTTTCTGATCCAAATCGGACAAGTCCGATGTTTGCACGGACTAGTCCAAAACACCCTCTGATCTGAATCGGACAAGTCCTCCAAGTGCGGACTTGTCATCCTATACACTTAGGGTTTCACATGTCCGGACAAGTCCGATGACTATCGGACTAGTCCGAAGATTTCCAGTAGCAAAATCGGACAAGTCCGTTCCTAGCCGGATTAGTCCGATATTTTTGAAAACTTAGGGTTTGCTACACACAGCACAGTGGACTAGTCCGATCTTTCTGTACCCTAACGGTCACTTTTAGAAACCCATATAAATAGAGTTGTACGGCCATATTTTACACTCTCTCGAACCCTAGCGCCGTCACACCTCCCAAGAGCCTCAAAAACCACATCTCTCCATGAAATTAAGTGCAACAAAGATCAATCCTTTGAGTATTCACTCTAGTTCATTGGAGAGACACATTCAACACCACATTGAGCTCTTGGTTTGATTCTCTAACACACTCCTGCGTTTTAATTGTATTCTTTTGAGTGTGTTCTTGGTGGTATTTTGTGTTGTAATCCAAGGGAGCTCTCAACCTGTGAGAAAGCCCCTTGAATTCGGTTATTCAGCCCTTTGAGATAAGTGGAAGAGGATTGGCCTTCGTGGCGATCTGATGAGGGTAGGGTTGGAGAAGACCCGGTCCTTTTGTGGGCTCCTCAACATGGATGTAGGTTGCCTTTGTAGGAACTGAACCACGGGATAAATCTCTTGTGTTCTCTGTTGTGTTCATTGTCCTTACTTCATATCAATCTAGGGTTACAAACTGATCTTGATTACTTCATGTTGAAATATCAAGTATAAGTTTGATTTGTGATATAACCTGATTCATAACCTTGTGACACTTTGTTTAATCGTATACTTCCCCTGCATATATTGAAGAACAAAGTTAATCGATCAAACCTAATCAATCTAGTCCGTATACACCGTACTAGTCCACACTTTACCGGACTAGTCCGATTTCTCTGTTTTTGAACTGGTTGTTAAGTGTTGCAGGATCCGACAATTTTCAAAAAGTCCTATTCAGCCCCCTCTAGGCCACATTCAATTGGTATCAGAGCAGGTTCTTCAAGAAAGAGACTAATCGCTCGAAGGAGATCATGTCGGACATGAAGGACACCCACAAGATCAACAACCAAGAGAAGGTTGATGATGAAAAGAACCTCAAGGTGGAAAAGCTCCTCGAAGCCATTCAAGACTTCGAGGACGACAATGAGGAGACGCTCGAGCTTAAGGCGCTCCTAAGAAAGAAGACACTTTCCAAAGGGAAAGTAAAAGTGGAAGAGAAGAAGAAGGGGAGTAGTCACACCGACTACTCCCGATATCCTTTTAACTATGATCGTCTCAGTTCCAATAGCAATCATTATTTATCTATCCCACTTGGAAAAGCCCCACACTTCGATGCAAGTGATTACTCAATGTGGAGGCAAAATATGAAAATGCATCTAATTTCCCTCAATCCAAGTTTGTGGCATATTGTGTGCACAGGGATAGATATTCCGGACGACGACGAAGAGCTCACCCCCAGCCAAGAGCAGGCAATTCACCGAAATGCTCAAGCCGCGGCCGTAATTACCTCTTCACTCAGTCGGGACGAGTTCACCAAGGTGGATGGACTCGAAATTGCAAAGGAGATATGGGACACACTACAAACTGCGCATGAAGGTGACCGACATGTGCGTGAAGCAAAAATCGAGATGATTGAAGGCGAGTTCGGAAGATTTGCAATTGAAGAATACGAGTCACCCCAAGAAATGTACAATCGATTAAAGACACTTGTCAACAAGGTCAGATCATACGGAAGCAAGAAATGGAATGACCACGAAGTGGTAAGCTCATCCTTAGAGCTTTTATGCCTCGCAACGTCACACTATGCTCCATGATTAGAGAAGGCCCCGGATACAAAAGGTTGACTCCGGATGAACTGCTTGGAAAGATCATCAACTTCGAGATGATGGAAAAGCAAGCAAAACATGTCAAGGAAATTGCCGATCTCACCTCGGCAAAGAAGAAAGGGGTTGCTTTGAAGTCCACTCTCAAGCCACTATCCAAAGAAGCTAGAGAAGCACAACTAGCGGAAGATAGTGACAAAGAGAGTAGTGAATTGGATCAAGAAGACATGATATTGTTCATGAAGAAATTCAAGAGAATAATGAAAAGGAGACAAGGTACAAAGTCAAGCGAAGGAAAGTACAAGGAAAGAACGAAGCCAAAGTTGAGGCGGGCATGCTATAATTGTGGTGAATACAACCACTTTATAGTTGACTGCCCATATGAGGAGAACAAGAAGAAGACCAAAGAAGCCAAGCCTCAACCCAAGAAATTCTTCAAGAAGAAGAAAAAAGCCAAACAAGCGCACATCGGAAAGGAATGTGACTCAAATGACGAGTCCTCATCGTCCGAAGAATAAGAGATGGCTAGCATAGCCATCGAGAAGAGATCCAAGAAGTCTACCCTTTTCCCCACACTTGGCGCATGGAAGGGAGATGACACTTTCCTTATGGCAAAGGAAGGTAAACGCAAGGTAACCATTAAACCCTCTTCCGTGCATTCCTATTCTAGCGATGATGAACTCAATAGTGATAATGAGGACATGCTTATTGGACTAGATAGGAAAACTGCTACTAAAATGAAATTTTTGCTTGATCAACTTGTTGGGAAGGAGAGATTAATACATCGTCAAGAGGACATGATCATCTCCCAAAAGGAGGAATATGTCGAACTTGACAAACTTCTAGAACTTGAAAAGGAACGAAGCAAATCACTAGAGCTTGAGTTAGCTTCGAGCAAGGAAACTTGCTTGCAGCTAACTGACTCAAATGCCACCATCAAGGACCAACTTGCTGACCTGATCAAGGTCAACAAGATCCTTGAAGTGCAGGTTGATTCACTCAAGCTAAGTGAACCTTCCTCCTCTTCGAGTTCACCTTCTCAACTAACTAAATCTGATTTTGCTCATGCTTGCACATGTAAGAAAAGTGACACCAGTTTGAAGGATAAGCCAACTTCTACAAAGGAAAAACATCCTGCCCAAAGTGGCATATTTGACAAGGAGATGATCAAATATGCACGTAGTGCATACTTGGTCAAAATACCTCCAAATGTCAAATATGGCATTGGTTATTCTTATGGTGAAAAGCAACATGCTAGAAGCCATAAGAATAACAAGGAGAGGATTACCTTTGTGAAAGGAAGGCCCTCTCAAACTGGAAAGTCACAGATTAAGACTGTAACTGCACAGGAACACCGGACTAGCCCGGTCGGTGTCCGGACAAGTCCGGTCCTCCAGACAAGTCCCCCCCCCCCCCCCCCCAAACTAGTCCTGTATACAAACAACAACATCTATTGTTTAAAACGTTTGATGCCTCCTATGTGTTAATGAGAAATAATTTTGGCAAGGTTTATGCTCATTATGTTGGGCCACGCCATGGGAACACCAAGTCTCATGTGTGGGTGCCCAAATGTATTGTAACTAACCTCCAAGGACCCAAGCAAGCTTGGGTACCTAAAACCAAGGCATGATTTGCTTTTGTAGGCATATTCCTCCAGTGGATCTAAATGGGTGCTAGACAGTGGCTGCACCAATCATATGATCAGGGAAAGAAGAATGTTCGTGGAATATGAAGAGAATGAGGACCCAAACGAGGGCATCTACTTTGGAGATAATAGTCAAGGAATGGTGCTCGGTACTGGTAAAATTGCAATATCCTCCAAACACACACTTTCTCATGTTTTACATGTTGAATCTCTAGATTATAACCTACTGTCCATATCTCAATTATGCGACAAAGGTTATAATTGCTTGTTCACTAACGAGGGTGTGACCGTTTCTAGGAGGAGTGATGGTTCCGTTGCATTCAAGGGTATGTTAAAGGGAAAGCTCTATCTTGCTGACTTCAACAAGGATAAAGCTGAACTTGACACATGCTTGATTGCAAAGACCAACATAGGTTGGCTGTGGCATAGACGGCTAGCACATGTTGGTATGAGGAACCTTCAAAAACTCCTCAAAGGCGATCACATCCGAGGTTTGAAGGATGTTGTATTTGAGAAAGATAGGCCCTGTAGCGCGTGTCAAGCCGGGAAGCAAGTTGGAGCACCTCACCTCGCCAAAAACGTCATGACTACAACAAGACCACTCGAGCTTCTATACATGGACTTGTTTGGTCCAATAGCCTACATAAGCATCGGCGGTAACAAATATGATTTAGTTGTCGCTGATGATTTTTCTCGCTTCACTTGGGTTTTCTTTTTTCATGATAAGTCAGAGACACAAGGAACACTCAAGAAGTTCTTCAAGCGAGCTCAAAACGAATTCTCATTGACAATCAAGAATATTCGAAGCGACAACGGCACGGAGTTCAAGAACACGCAAGTGGAGGAGTACCTTGATGAAGAAGGCATAAAGCACGAATTTTCAGCGCCATACTCCCCACAACAAAACGGAGTTGCCAAAAGAAAGAATCGAACACTCATAGAAATGGCAAGAACAATGCTCGATGAGTACAAGACATCGGATCAATTTTGGGCAGAGCGATTAACACCGCTTGCCATGCCGTAAATCGACTCTATCTTCATCGACTACTAAAGAAAACATCATATGAGCTAATCACCGGTAACAAACCAAATATTTCATATTTTCGTGTTTTTGGGTCTCCATGTTATATCTTGAACAAGAAGCCTAGGACTTCAAAGTTCACTTCAAAGTCCAATGAAGGTTTTTTTCTTGGTTATGATTCGAACACTTACGCCTATCGTGTTTTCAACAAGACCTCCAGACTTGTTGAAGTAGCACATGACGTAGTGTTCGATGAGACTAATGGCTCCAAAAAGGAGAAAGTTGATCCATGTGAACTAGGTAAAGAAGAAGCTCCTTGTCAAGCATTGAAAAGAATGGCTCTAGGTGAGGTTCGACCACAAGAGCCACCTCCATACGTACATGAGGAAGATGAACCACAAGAGGAGATCAACGATCAAGGGGGATCTTCAACACAAGATCAACCACAAGGATACGAAGATAATCAACAAGTCAACAAAGGAAATGACTTAGGGGGAGAAGCAGATGATCATGAAGATACAACTCCTTAAGTGCCACACCCAAGAGTACACCAATGCGTCCAAAGGGATCACCCAATTGACAACATCATCGGTGACATCCAAAAGGGAGTAACCACTAGATCTCGCATAGCTAACTTTTGTGAACACTATTTGTTTGTATCCTTTTTGGAACCACGCGGGGTTGAAGATGCATTGAAAGATCCGGACTGGGTGGTGGCAATGCAAGAAGAATTGAACAACTTCAAGCGGAACGAAGTGTGGGAACTTGTGGCAAGACCCAATGTAAACATCGTCAGCACCAAATGGGTCTTCCGCAACAAACAAGATGAACACGGGGTGGTGACAAGGAACAAGGCACGACTTGTGGCCAAACGGTATTCACAAGTCGAAGGTTTGGATTTCGATGAGACTTTTGCTCCAGTAGCTAGGCTTGAATCTATTAGAATATTACTTGCATATGCTACTCACCATGATTTCAAGCTGTATCAAATGGATGTGAAAAGCGCCTTCCTCAACGGACCAATCAAGGAAGAGGTGTACATGGAGCAACCACCCGGGTTTGAAGACGAAGAGTTCCCCGACGACGTATTTAAATTGCGTAAGGCTCTCTACGGCCTCAAACAAGCTCCTAGAGCTTGGTATGAGTGTCTTAGAGATTTCTTAATTGAAAATGGCTTTAAGATTGGCAAAGTAGATTATACACTGTTTACAAAGAATTTTGATGATGATATTTTTATTTTTCAAATTTATGTTGATGATATAATCTTTGGGTCAACTAACCAATCTTTTTGTGAAGAATTTAGTAAAATCATGATAGACAGGTTTGAAATGTCAATGATGGGAGAGTTAAAGTACATCTTGGGATTCCAAGTACGGCAACAGAAGGAAGGGACGTTCCTAATCCAAACCAAGTACACGCAGTACATACTCAAGAAGTTTGGCATGAACAAGGCGAAGCCCATAAAACCCCCATGGCACGAATGGCCACCTAGACCTCAATGAAGATGGACCTAGCGTCGACCAAAAGGTATATTGCTCCATGATTGGATCTCTACTCTATTTATGTGCATCTAGGCCAGATATTATGTTGAGTGTATGTTTGTGTGCAAGATTTCAAGCCAATCCTAAGGAATATCACTTGACAGCCGTAAAAAGGATCTTGAGATATTTAGTTCATACACCCAACCTTGGCCTTTGGTACCCAAAAGGCTCAAAATTCAATCTCATTGGTTACTCAGATGCAGATTATGTCGGGTGCAAAGTAGATAGAAAAAGCACTTCCGGTACATGCCAATTCCTAGGGAGATCCTTAGTTTCTTAGTCCTTGTGATGCCCAGTTCCGAAAAATGAACCAAGCTAACGCATATGTGTGCCCAGGATGTTCATCACACATACACGAGTGCAATCACAAAAGGATATACAGAAAATTACCACATAACAAAATTAATTAACCAAATTTTATTACACAAACCATATTATCCTCGAATACAACCTCTAATGAATATTTATGACAAGTTCAACTTATGCAGCGGAAATAAACTAATTAAGCGAACTAAACAGCTAGGCAGCATAAGCAATAGGGTATAGCGCAGCTCCAATAACACCACAGGCAAAGCTGACGGTAGATACGGCCTATAACTCCGCATTATCACCATTAAACTCCCAATTCTGACCTGCAACTGGTGGGGGGATTGCAAGAGTGAGTACACGTCGTACTCAGCAAGTGTGGAAAGTATGACAAATGGCTGATTCAAATGTCGACAATAATAATGGTTCAGTGCTGAAAAGTACATTAAAATGTTTGAAAAGCAATATATTATATGTATGTGAAGTAAACCCATCATAATCATAAGTAATATCATAATACCAGTCCATAATTCACCATCCTCATCCATAATTCCAGATTTCACCATTTGCCAATAACCATATTCAATACCAGAAATAAATACATAACCATAATACCAACCATAACCATCCAAAATTCCAATTTCCCTCTAATCATGGAAGTTGTCCAGGTGCTCATAACTGGGAGCACGGCTATCATGATAGTTTTATTTAACTCTGTAGAGTTTGTACCTCTTTACCCACGTGTTTGTGATTTCATCACCTTTCGATGACTAGAACCTCTATTATGCCATCTCACACTTCCGTCGGTGTGTGGCCAAGAGATCACAAAATAGCCTTTTCAAAGGGATTACTAGCCTATTTATACCCCACTGAGGTTTCACCGGTGGCGATGCCTCCAACCGAGCACATCTTCAATCAAGGGCCACCTCTTGAGCCATTCGGATCCCAGGGTAGTCCTACCAATCATCAACAAACCCAATCTGACTACCCATTCCCCGAGCATCCACAATGTTCCAAACAACACTTGCAAAGCCCTAATTAATCAGCAACGCCGCACCCATACTTGGCCTCGTGGTGGCACTGTAGTCCTGGCTTATTCTCACATGAACCGGTCCTTAGATCTAAAGCAAGCAAACCACCATAACATCCAACCCATCCACATACCAGGCTTGCTTAGATCACCCATTACCATATCATATTTAACCAGTTCATGTTAACCATAATCTCATCCATGCATAATTAAATTGAGTGGTATAGTTGGTTTCCATCCCAGTTGATTAAGCGAGGCAAAAAGGTAAAAAGCCCTTTCCCGACTCTCTACCATATATTCCAGGTGACAAGGGTGGTTAAACAATTCTAGTAAACTTCCTATCATAGGATTCCCATCAAATTGACACAAGCATGCAATTTACAAACAAAACATTTATTTTAAAAACAAGATCAATATGCTTCAAGGACACTTGCCTTGCTCTTGTTGTTGATTAGGATCAAAGCCTTCAAACTCTTGGTGATGAGGACATCACAACAGCGGAGACGCACATTGAACTGCAAGGACCAATCACAAGAGCACGGGCACGGTTATTAAATCAGCAGGTGAATTCATTCCTAACTTCTTTTGCATGTGAGTTTGAGAATAGATTGCTATGTGATGATTTAATTGTTATTAGGAATAATGGAGAAGATCAACAAGTGAAGGAAGGAGGCCTTGGGAGCCTGGAGAACCAGCTGGGATGTCCACAAGTTGATGGAAACAGTTTACAACTCGGACTCGAGTTCAACTCGGAGTACAGGAGCAGTCCACCTTAAAACAGACGCCCAGGAGGTATACGGACTCCGTTTTCGACGTTCTACATATGCACGGAAAGAGGAGAAGATAAACTTTCCAATGGTTCTTGTACCACCTCAAAATTCTTCCGGAGTCATTGGGAATCGTCGAAACAAGTCAAGTCCAGATTTCTGTCCAGTGCTGTGCCACCGAATCGGGCCTTTGGGCCTTGTATCCCGTAAGAGTCCATTAGGGACGCGTCTAATCGTGTTTTGGTCTAACCCTAGACTATAAATACTGCAGACGCCGGTCATATTCGGTGGGTTTTGCTTAGATCAATAATATCGCCGTTCTACGGTTTGTGAGACCCCAACTTCGCGATTTCCGATCGTGTCTTCGACGTTCTTGCTCGTGTTCTCGGTTGCACTTGCAGGGATTAGCCTTCTTGGCGAGGTCAAGCGTGTGCAGCACGGTTGATAACCAACGGAGCCGTGGTGTAGTGATTGCAGGGGTACTCGAACCACTCGTATGCCGCGGATCATCAACGTCGAGTTCTCCACCCCAATCGACATACCTTTCGGAAGATCGGGTCTAAAATTACTCATCAATTGGTATCAGATTTCCAGGTTGCCCGTGAGGTATCTTTGTTTTTCCTTCCATTAGATCGATTCTGTTTCGTACCTAGAGTCCACAGAAAAGCCACAAAAAAAATAGATCGTTTTTACCGCTTCCCAGACTATAGCGCCTGCAGTTTCGTTTTTCAGTTTGCATTGTTGAGTTTGCATTCGTGTGGTTGAGTCTTGTTGCTAGTTTATCTTTGTGTTTTGGGTCCTAGTTATCGTGTTTCGTCCTTGTTTTCTTGCTGTTCGACACCTATTCCACAATCCCTAAATAACAAACCGATCCACCACGTTTATCGGTTTACCCTAGTTAGCCGCCTTGCGTGAACTCCCGCATCGCCAGCCCTAGATTAGGTGACAAACCTTTGTGCCACTCATCCTTGAATCGTCACACACCACCCCATTAGTTGTTGTGCAAATTCCCGATCGTTTTCACATCCGATTGCGAGTTCTGTTCTCAAACCGAGTTGGAATCAACATCCAAAAAATCGTAACTCGGACAGCCTACCTTAAAACGGCCATAACTTTCGCATACGAACTCGAAATCGGGCGATTTTTTTTTTTCAAATTCATCTAAGCAAAATTTCGCATCTGATTTTCCGCCACGTAGCCGCGTTTGGCGAAATTAGATTGCCCAAATTCCCTTCGGAAGATAGGCTATCCGGCCTCCGAAGTTTCAGCACGAATTTTAAAGAATCTTCTTGATTTTCTATAGGCCGCATATTACATCCAATTGAGCTGCAAATTTGTGTGCTTCCTATATTTGTGCTCCTGAGTAAAGAAAAAATATCAAAAAAATATTACAAAAATAAAAAAATAGTGAAGAGCACGCATATTAAAGCAATTAGCCTATACCACTTTATGCTGTTTTGTTGGTTATATCATTCTGTCTTTCTTTTGCCTTGATACTTCCTTGTGTTGTGCTAGGCTATAGGGCACTCGGTTGACCAGCAACAGTTTCCTACATTGAATACTTATTCAACTTTGTTTAGCTGTTAACGATTTTCTGCTTATTAGCCACCATATTATGCCATCCAAGCTCCACCTTTCTCTTGAGCATAACATGTACCTTTGCAATCACCCCACGCTTCATTGGTTCATCTCACCGTCCACACCACCTGCTGTATCGGTAAGAACACTTGTAAGAGCGTGGTAAGACGCTTGAGCGAGAGAGATTGTTTTCTTCCACCTTCCACATTGTCACTGTAGTTGATAGGGATAACATACTTTTTTGTTGTCTTTTGTTTCCTACTAACAATGGCAGGAGAAGACAATAATGACGAATGTGTTCAACATGCTGAGTTATGTGATATGATGAAGACCATGACGGATATGTTCGCCAAATACAACGCAGCAACGGAGGAGTCATTAGCGAACTTGACTCGCCAACTGGATGACCTTGCTCTTCGGATGAATACTTTTGAGGCTCGGTTGCCTCTCGCTGGAAGACAAGAAGACAATGCTTATGATGAACTGGAAGATCACAATAATCAGCCAAGACTGCCACTTTATCGTCGAGGTATGGGAGGTAATAATCATAACAATTATAATCGCCCTCCTGATGATCCTTTTGCTAAAGTGAAATTTACTATACCCTCTTTTTCTGGTGCTTATGATGCTGAGGCTTATCTTGATTGGGAGATGACAGTAGAGCAAAAATTTAATTCCCATCTTGTTCCTGAACAACATAGAGTTCGTCAAACCACTAGTGAGTTTAAGGACTTTGCTATCATATGGTGGAATGAACTTGTTAAAACTAGAACTGATCCTCTAACATGGGATAGATTAAAGGAAGCTATGCGTGTTCGATTTGTTCCTCCATCTTTTCAGCGGGACCTTCGCAAAAAATTGCAGCGTTTAGACCAAGGTAACATGTCCGTAGAGGAGTATTATCAAGAGTTACAAAAGGGTATGCTGCGTTGTGGGGTAGTAGAGGACATGGATGATAAAATAGCTCGTTTTTATGGGGGGTTGAGGCGTGAAATTCAGGACATTGTTGATTACAAGGAATATGATACTGTTAACAAATTGTTTCAGCTTGCTATGTTGGCAGAAAAAGAATTGCAGGGCTGACAACAACAGCAACAACGCACGAGGAGCAACTTCACACCGCGTGCAGCGACTACAGCATCCAAAACAGCACCATCTTTGACCCCCCGTGCAGCGACTACACCACCCAATGGCGGTCAACGAACTATACCTGCTGCTCCACCTTCTCGCGTGCCGGAAGGCAGCAAGGCGACATCATTCAAGCCTTCGTCGTCCACTCCTTCTACGGGTCGTACTTCCGACATCAAGTGTTACCGCTGCTAGGGACTTGGTCATATGATGAGAGATTGCCCGAGCAAATGAGCATACATAGCACGCGACGATGGCGGGTATGATAGTACTTCGGATGTTGAAGATGAATATTCTCTTGCTACTAACTTTACAGATCCAAATGTCGAACACACTGAAGAAGAGGTACTTGGTACAACAGCGACGGAGAACTATAGGAGCATCATTGTGCAGTGTGCCTTGAGCTCCAAAGTGGAGACCGACGACAAGCTACAACGACACAACCTCTTCCACATGTTTCTCGTCGTCAAGGACTGCCATGTACACACTATAATTGATGGAGGTAGCTGCAATAACTTGGTGAACACAGACGTTGTCAAGAAACTCGGTTTGACAACAAGAGCACACCCTCATCCGTACCACATTCAATGGTTCAACAACAGCGGTAAGGTTCAGGTAACACAAACAGCGAGAATACATTTTTCAATTGGTTCATACCATGATTTTGCTGATTTTGATATTGTTCCTATGGATGCTTGTTCTCTTTTATTGGGTCATCCTTGGGAATTTGATACAGATGCTATTCATCATGGTAGAACCAATAAATATACTCCCATGCATAAGGGAAAGAAAATCACTTTGCTCCCCATGACTCCTGCTGAAATTGTGCATTTTGAGAAGAGTAAAATTCATGAGGGCAAAGCAACAAAATTAGAATATGAAAAACAGCAAGTTATTAAGTTAAAATCACCATCGTTGCTCGCAACTAAATCTGAACTTGCTGATTTATTCAATGCTAAGGGGATGTGCTATGCTTTAGTTTGCAAAGAAGCCATGTTTTCACTTCATGAATTGTCTATTGCATTGCCCCCTGCTGTTGCTAACCTTTTGCAGGAGTTTGAGGATGTGTTTCCCTCCGAGATACCCCCTGGTTTACCACCGATGAGAGGCATTGAACACAAGATTGATTTGATTCCAGGAGCAAGTTTGCCAAATCGTGCAGCATACAGGGCGAATCCACAAGAAACTAAGGAAATTCAGCGACAAGTCCAAGATCTATTGGACCGCGGGTATATTCGTGAAAGCCTTAGCCCTTGTTCATTCCTGTTCTTTTGGTTCCTAAGAAAGATGGTAGTTGGCGCATGTGTGTTGATTGTCGAGCGATTAATAACATCACCATTCGATATCGTTATCCTATTCCTCGATTAGATGACATGCTTGATGAATTGAGTGGTGCTATCATCTTCACAAAAATTGACTTGTGTAGTGGTTACCACCAAATTAGAGTGGCACTAGGAGATGAATGGAAAACTGCATTTAAAACCAAGTTTGGACTTTATGAGTGGTTAGTCATGCCTTTTGGTTTAACTAATGCACCCATCACCTTTATGCGATTAATGAACGAGGTTTTACATGCTTTCATTGGACAATTTGTGGTGGTTTACTTCGATGATATCCTCATTTACAGCAAGTCATATGATGAACATCTTGATCATTTACGTCCTGTTTTTACTGTTTTGAGAGATGCACATTTGTTTGGTAACCTCGAAAAGTGCGTCTTTTGCACCAATCGAGTCTCGTTTCTTGGCTATGTCGTTTCCTCACAGGGAATTGAGACGGATGAGGCAAAAATTGAAGCAATCACCAGCTGGCCAGCCCCAACAACCGTCACACAGGTTCGTAGTTTTCTTGGTCTTGCAGGTTTTTATCGTTGCTTTGTGCGGGATTTCAGCACCATTGCAGCACCTCTACATGAGCTAACAAAGAAGGGAGTGCCATTTCAATGGGGAGAACAGTAGCAACACGCTTTTGATGCTCTCAAATCGAAGCTTACACAAGCACCATTGCTACAACTTCCTGATTTTGACAAGACCTTTGAGCTAGAATGCGATGCAAGCGGCATTGGTACTGGAGGCGTTCTCATACAAGGAGGTAAACCCGTTGCTTTCTTTAGTGAAAAACTTCATGGTCCTTCTCTGAATTATTCCACTTATGATAAGGAATTGTATGCGTTAGTACGTGTATTACAAAATTGGCAACATTATCTTTGGTCTAAGGAGTTTGTCATACATTCCGATCATGAATCATTGAAGTATCTTAAGTGTCAAACCAATCTGAATAAACAACATGCTAAATGGATTGAGTTCATAGATTCGTTTCCATACATCATTAAGCATAAGAAAGGGAAGGAAAATATCATTGCCGATGCATTATCTAGGCGTTATATCATGCTATCCCAACTTGATCATAAAATCTTTGGTTTGGAAACAATTAAAGCATTATATCCTACTGATTTGGACTTCAAAGATGCTTTTGAAAATTGTAGAGAAGGAAGAACTTGGAATAAATATGTGCTGCGAGAGGGTCTCCTCTATCGTGCTAACAAGCTATGCATTCCAGCTAGCTCCGTTCGTCTATTGCTTTTGCAGGAAGCACATGGAGGAGGTTTGATGGGACATTTTGGAGTGAAGAAAACTGAAGACGTGCTGTCCACACACTTCTTTTGGCCAAAGATGAGGCGTGATGTTGAGCGCTACGTGTCATGATGCACTACTTGCAACAAAGCTAAGTCTCACCTTAACCCACATGGTCTTTATATGCCTCTTCCTGTTCCTAGTGTACCTTGGGAGGATATTTCTATGGACTTTGTTTTGGGACTGCCTAGGACTAAGAGGGGGAGGGATAGTATTTTTGTAGTTGTTGATCGTTTTTCCAAAATGGCACACTTTATACCTTGTCATAAGAATGATAATGCCTCACACATTGCTGATTTATTTATGACGGAAATTGTTCGTTTACATGGTGTGCCAAATACCATTGTTTCTGATCGTGATGCAAAATTTTTAAGTCATTTTTTGAGAACTTTGTGGTATAAATTAGGAACCAAGTTGCTGTTTTCAACTACATGTCACCCACAAACGGATGGACAGACCGAGGTAGTTAATCGTACTTTATCCACTATGTTGCGGGCTGTCTTGAAAACAAATTTGAAGTTGTGGGAGGAGTGTTTACCACATATAGAATTTGCTTACAACAGATCCGTTCACTCCACGACAAAGGTAAGTCCATTCCAGGTAGTGTATGATTTCAATCCCCGTGCTCCTATTTATTTACTACCTTTGCCTCCTTCTGAAACTATAAATTTGGATGCTACACAACGATCTGAATTCATTCTTAAGATGCATGAAACTACAAAGAAAAATATTGAAATGATGAATGAGAAGTATAGGATTGCAGGTAGTAAAGGTAGAAAAGAAGTAAAACTTGAACCGGGTGATTTGGTGTGGTTACATTTGAGAAAAGAGCGATTTCCCGACTTGAGAAAATCTAAACTTATGCCACGAGCTGCTGGTCCGTTTAAGATCATTGAAAAGATTAATGATAATGCATATAAGCTTGAATTGCCTCCCGATTTTGGGGTTAGTCCTACATTTAACATTTCAGATTTGCGACCGTACTTGGGAGAAGAAGATGAACTTGAGTCGAGGACGACTCCAATTAAAGAGGGGGAGGATGATGAGGACATCACAACAGCGGAGACGCACATTGAGCTGCAAGGACCAATCACAAGAGCACGAGCACGGTTATTAAATCAGCAGGTGAATTCGTTCCTAACTTCTTTTGCATGTGAGTTTGAGAATAGATTGCTATGTGATGATTTAATTGTTATTAGGAATAATGGAGAAGATAAAAAAGTGAAGGAAGGAGGCCTTGGGAGCGTGGAGAACCAGCTGGGACGTCCACAAGTTTATGGAAACAGTTTACAACTCGGACTCGAGTTCAACTCGGAGTCCAGGAGCAGTCCACTTTAAAACAGACGCCCAGGAGGCATACGGACTCCATTTTTGACGTTCTACATATGCGCGGAAAGAGGAGAAGATAAACTTTCCAATGGTTCTAGTCCTACCTCAAAATTCTTCCGGAGTCATTGGGAATCGTCGAAACAAGTCGAGTCCAGATTTCTGTCCGGTGCTGCGCCACCGAATCGGGCCTTTGGGCCTTGTATCCCGTAAGAGTCCATTAGGGACGCATCTAATCGTGTTTTGGTCGAACCCTAGCCTATAAATACTGCAGTCGCCGGTCATGTTCGGTGGGTTTTGCTTAGATCAATAATATCGCCGTTCTACGGTTTGTGAGACCCCAACTTTGCGATTTCCGATCGTGTCTTCGACGTTCTTGCTCGTGTTCTCAGTTGCACTTGCAGGGATTAGCCTTCTTGGCGAGGTCAAGCGTATGCAGCACGGTTGATAATCAACGGAGCCGTGGTGTAGTGATTGCAGAGGTACTCGAACCGCTCGAGTGCCGCGGATCATCAACGTCGAGTTCTCCACCCCAATCGACATACCTTTCGGAAAATCGGGTCTAAAATTACTCATCACTTGGTGCTGTAGATCCTCCGCGGCACTCTCTAGTGTAAATCCGTCTAATCCACACAATAAACATACAAGACAAGAAACACAATCAAAGAGTGCACAAATATTACTCAATATGACATGACATGCATGATTAATGCAAATGCAAGGTAGAACTTGTTAATAGATTGCTTTTAATGATCACTAACTAGTTCTAATAGCTTTTAAAAAGTTTGTACAGGTTTGGGTTCGATTAGTTCAAATTTTAGAATTAATTTAACACAATTTAACCAGGAAGATCAGACTAGTCCGCTAGGGACCGGACAAGTCCGCAATCTGCGAGATCAGCAGATTAGGGTTTTCTAGATCGACGTGAATTTGGAGATTAGGGGTTGAATTCTCGTAAGGAAAAGATAATAGAAGGTATAACAGGTGTTTAGGACTCCAATGAATCAAGAAACTTGGAGGTAGCACTTAGATCTTGGTGATCTAGGGTTGGTGATGAACTTGGGGATGAATTGGTGGTGAAGAACGAAACTTGGTGGAGATCTTGATCCTCTTTCGTTTCCTCCTCTTCTTCTGCTTGCTTGGGATCTTCTCCTCCCTCCTTGATGGTGGCTCCCCACGAACTAGGGTTTGGGTGGGTGGAAAAGTGGCAAATAGATGTCAATCCAAGGGGTGGAGCTGTTTATATAGAGGTGGAGGCTAGGGTTAGATGGATTTCGAGTTTTGGGATGAGTAGAGGCCGGTTTAGAGTCCCACATGGGCTCTAAAAGAGTTAGGAACGATGTCCCTAGGCCCACTTAATGTGAAACCCAAGAAAGAAGTCGTAAAACAAAAGATCAACTCGGAGTCGCGAAATATCGGACAAGTCCGAAAAGGACTGGACTAGTCCGAAGTCGTCCAGAGAGAAAATCGGACAAGTCTGGCCAAACACCGGACAAGTCCGACTTTAAACAGAGAGGAAAACGGACAAGTCCGCTGGAACACCGGACTAGTCCGAAAAAGTCCAAGGACTTAGCAATTTTTCAAGGATTCTTGGAATACCGGACTAGTCCGCCCAAAACCGGACAAGTCCGAAAGTTTCCAGGGGAAAAATCGGACTAGTCCACAGCAAAAATGGACAAGTCCATTTTTAGTCAGAGAGAAATCGTACTAGTCCTCAGCAAAATCGGACTAGTCCGCAATTTCTTGCATTTTAAGTGCGGTTTTGTTCCAAATCAATTTTAAATGCTCCGAATCAATTTTAAACTCGTTCCTCTTTATGTGGGTTAATGTTAAACATGTATAGGAGTGTATGTAGGGCATGATGCATGAAAATTAGGGTGTTACAAACCTACCCCCCTTAAAATGAATCTCGCCCTCGAGATTTGATGCGGAAGAGAAAAGATAGGGAAAGTCCTTCTTGAGATCATCTTCTAGCTCCCAAGTTGCTTCTTTTTCTGTGTGGTACTTCCATTGAACTTTACACCATCTAATAACCTTGTTCCTTGTGACTCTCTCCTTAGTTTCCAAGATTTTGACCGGTTGTTCGGCATAAGCCAAATCTTCCCCTAGCTCCAATTCTTCCATTGGCACTTGTTCTTCCGGTACTCTCAAGCACTTCTTGAGCTGGGAAACATGAAAGACATCATGTACGTCTGAAAGATGAGCTGGCATCTCCAACTTATATGCTACTTCTCCTCTTTTGTCCAAAATCTTGAACGGTCCAATATAACGAGGTGCTAGCTTTCCTCTTATGTTAAACCTATTATGACCCCTCATTGGTGACACCTTGAGGTAAACAAAATCTCCCACTTCAAAGGCTAGTTTCCTTCTCCTATTGTCCGCATAGCCTTTTTTGCCTTGATTGGGCAGCCCTCAAGTTTTCACGAATTATCCGGACTAGCTTTTCGGCTTCTTGCCAAACTCAAAGTTCAACCTCCTTCCACCAAAAACATGAAGCCATTCTTTGTGGTGCTGAACAGGGTTTTGAGGAAGACGATTGCTCCCAAGGATGGAGATGCTGGGAGTGTGCAAGGATACCTCCGGACTCTGATGAGAGTCATAAGCAAGGACCACCCATTTGATGTGGAGGAATACATTTGGAATGATATGGTGAACATATCCTGCACTCCCAACAGATCTTGCGGATATGCTCCTTACCTAATGTTTGTGATTGAGAAAGTCGCCGGCATTGAGTTTGTGAAAGCTGTGGAGCATCTCTCCTTGAGGCCTCAAATGCCTCAAAAGCCGAGTGTGCAGGCTGCTTCCTCACCGGCCTCCAGTCCCGAGGCACCGGCAAGGTCAAGTGAAGATGCTAGGGCTGCCCCTGCTTCTAGTGCAACCCCTCAAAAAGGTTCAGCCAGTGTTATACTCAAATACCTGGCTGCTATCTTTGCCTCCTGCAAGAAGGCCAAAGTGAAGGCCCATAAGCTCAACAAGAAAAGAAAGGAGGACATGAAGTATATCAAGGCAAATGTGAAGCAAATTTGCCAAAAGCTGGAGATTGAGCCAATTGGGTCTCCAACAATCTCTGAAGACTCAAATTCTGATTTCACCGACCTCGGGCCCTTGACCCCCTTCGAGCTTGCCTACTTTGGTGTTGGGGGCTCGAGTACCTCCGCACCTCCTCCTCCTCCTCCTCATCATCATCAAGCTGAAGATGCAGATGATGAAGACGACGATGAGAGGACGGATAGCGAAGAGTGAAGACCCTAGGACCCTCCTCTCCTTCTTTTTGCTGTCTTGATGCCAAAGGGGAAGAGATTGAGGGGGAGTCTTAGTCTTAGCTTAGCTACAGCTTGTGAGGAGAGAGTTCTATGCTTTGTTTTTTTTAAATCTTTTGTGGCTTGTAATGTTTTCACAATAATCTTATGTTAATTATGGTTTTGTGATGCAATGATTTGATCCTTTGAGTAGTGTTTATGAAAACTGTGATTTTGCTCTAGTATGACATATATGCTTGCTATTGGGTAATAAATGTCAATTATGTCATTCTCAATGTTTCAGTGCACTTAGTTATGCATCCCACCATAAAGAATGCACACATGGACTATGCTTTCTCTACTTGATGTATTTTGGATTCATATGTGCACGCTTTATGAAAATCTCAATTTTTATCATATTTTGTGAAATCTCAATTGGTTGTCATCAATCACCAAAAAGGGGGAGATTGAAAGTGCATCTAGGACTCCATTGTGGGTTTTGTATGATTTATGACAAGCAATTTGGATCCTAACCTCTTTGTTGAGATGAGTGCAGGATTTTAATAGGAAAATGAGCAATGTGCCAAAAAGAAGAAAGAATGAGGAGCAAAGTGGAAATGAGCTTAAGGAAGAAAAATAGTAGATCATTGTGTATGGAGTGTGTTAAGAAAACACATCCCAAGAGCTCAATCACAACTTAACACACACATTGCACAAAGTTACACATGACCGGACTAGTCCGACTAACACCGGACTAGTCCGATATCCTTTCTGCACGAAATCAGACAAGTCCAATATCCATCGGACTAGTCCGATATCCTTTCTGACTAGAATCGGACTAGTCCTCCCCAGTGCGGACTAGTCCTCAAAACACTTCAAAAGTCAGACAAAATCAGACAAGTACGATCACAACCGGACTAGTCCGATATTCTTTCTGATCCAAATCGGACAAGTCCGATGTTTGCACAGACTAGTCCGAAATACCCTCTGATCTGAATCGGACAAGTCCTCCAAGTGCGGACTTGTCATCCTATACACTTAGGGTTTCACATGTCCGGACAAGTCCGATGACTATCAGACTAGTCCGAAGATTTCCAGTAGCGAAATCGGACAAGTCCGTTCCTAGCCGGACTAGTCCGATATTTCGGAAAACATAGGGTTTGCTACACACAACACACCGGACTAGTCCGGTGACCACCACAGACTAGTCCGATCTTTCTGTACCCTAAGGGTCACTTTTATAAACCCATATAAATAGAGTTGTACGGCCATATTTTACACTCTCTCGAACCCTAGCGCCGTCATGCCTCCCAAGAGCCTCATAAACCACATGTCTCCACGAAATTAAGTGCAACAAAGATCAATCCTTTGAGGATTCACTCTAGTTCATTGGAGTGACACATTCAACACCACATTGAGCTCTTGGTTTGATTCTCTAACACACTCCTGTGTTTTGAATTGTAATCTTTTGAGTTTGTTCTTGGTGGTATTTTGTGTTGTAATCCAAGGGAGCTCTCAACGTGTGAGAAAGCCCCTTGAATTTGGTTATTCACCCCTTTGAGATAAGTGGAAGAGGATTGGCCTTCATGGCGATCTGACGAGGGTAGGGTTGGAGAAGACCCGGTCCTTTTGTGGGCTCCTCAACGTGGATGTAGGTTGCCTTTGTAGGAACCAAACCACGGGATAAATCTCTTGTGTTCTCTGTTGTGTTCATTGTTCTTACTTCATATCAATCTAGGGTTACAAACTGATCTTGATTACTTTACGTTGAAATATCAAGTATAAGTTTGATTTGTGATATAACTTGATTCACAACCTTGTGACACTTTGTTTAATCGTATACTTCCGCTGCATATATTGAAGAACAAAGTTAATCGATCAAACCTAATCAATCTAGTCTGTATACACCGGACTAGTCCGCACTTTACCGGACTAGTCCGATTTATCTATTTTTGAACTGGTTGTTAAGTGTTGCAGGATCCGACAATTTTCAAAAAGGCCTATTCACCCCCCTCTAGGCCACATTCAGACATGTTGTTGTAGCGACAGGTTCTCCCTCTTGAATGTATTCCTTCATGAGCATGGTGAGACTTTGTCCTTCTTAGGGGTGCCACTCTGACCATATTGATATTCCATTGAATCAACCCATACCTTGATCATGGATCAAAGGCTTCCTTGGGCATGATGACATGTGGACTCCACAATCAAACAAGAAACGCTTCATCTACAATGTCACTTGCCCTAGGTTGAATGGGTTTGGTCGAAGTGTGGGAATCCCAACAAGTGATGTGGGATATCTTGGACTTTGAATGCTCCTTAAGTTCTTGTCCTTGGCCAAGATCTTCATGTGAATGTTGTCTTGATTTCTGCTTGGCCAAGATACTTCAAGGTAGGCTATTTGAACTTAAATCCCTTGGAAAGCCATAGCCTCCTAAATACAATGGTGATGTTGATTCCACCCTTGACCTCCTTGTGAATGGTAGCCATTGGAGTTGTTGTTTGAAAAAGGTCCTCATGGGTCTTAGGGAAATAATTCCCACACGTGACATGGATTTTCACAAATCATGTGAATATCCACGACTTGGATTATCTCAACGACTTGGATATTCATGACACTTCAATGGGAGGTGTAGTTCCATAACTAGCATATCCACCTTGTGAAGTGGTGTGCATGACAAGCTATGGAACTCGAGCATTCTTCAATCCACCCCTTGAGTGGAGACCTTCTTCTCATCCATGATGAATGAGAATATGACTCCTTCAGCTCCAGCATGAATGTGGTCATGGATTGGTGGAGCCAACCCATGACACGAGTGTTGGATGAAGAGCCAACTATCCATCCCATGGTGGAGGCAAACCAAGAAGAACTTCTTGGAGCCTTCCCCAAGCTTGGGTATGGATGACTTTGGCTCCTACTAAAAGCTGAAATTCCCCCGCAAAAGGCAATGGTGTTGCCTAGCGGACATTTGTTGAGGTACGCCTTGAATCATCTTGCAGTTTAGCACTTGCGTCCTCATTGGCCATCCCATACAATGGGTTGGCCAAAACTACCCTATTTTCACACAAAAGAGAAAACAAACAAGGGTAATCATGTCTAACAACTATTAGTACCTATAGCTTAATCACAAGTGATAGCTATCCTTCACTTCCTTTGCCTTCCCCGACAACGGCGCCAGAAATGCTTGTTGACGGCTCCTAAGATATACTAACAAATCATCCCCGACAACGGCGCCAGAAATGCTTGTTGATATTTCTTAACACCATAGATCATCTCTGGTAAAGAGATGAGATCCGCAAGCACACAGAAGATACCATTTTAGCATTTCATCCATGAGTATTCCCAAGGGTATCATATTTATCCCAAAGGAAGGCAATGGAGTAAAGTATATACTACTCTTATGGTCAATCTATGGGATACTAATCAATTATCCGAACAGGGGGTAAGTTGATAATAGGGGTAGTGTGACACACACCTAGGCAATCTGTTCCAAAGGGTAAATGGGTCCTAGAGGGAGATTGGATTAAGAGTTAGAGAGTTGCTCCTAGAATGCTCCTAATACATATACATAGCCTAAGATAGATACTAATGGTCATGTGAATGATGAATTCGTATGCAATGCTATTCAACACATTGGGCACGGGCTTACCCCTAGCAATACTAGGGCGACTTCCGCCCAAAGCCTGTGGTATAGCCAAACGTGGAGGATTACAAAGGACAGATAGGGCTGTCACCACCTCCTGCCTACCCCTTCAATCCGTGGGTCTACGAGACATCCAATGCTACTTAAATACCCTAGCACCATGCTAGCATACTAAGCAAATACCTTAAGAGCTGCAACACAAGCCATCCTAAGGCAATGAACTAAATCATCGTTGAACCAATGTTGATTGCATAGCATAGTTATTCATATTAACATAATCATATCATAACTACATAAACTATAGTGGGGGTCTATAGTGTTTATGACCATAAGAAGCGATCATGAGAGTACAATCATAAAGACTATACCTTCCACTTACATGGACTCCACAATCAAACAAGAAACGCTTTGTCCAAGTATACATATAAAAGAAGACTAAAGATAATATCTTTATTGAGCACAAAGTCACAAATACAAGAAGGAATACATGAGACATACCTTTCCCATTGTGGAATTGGGAAGAGAGACTCCTTCTACTCCTTTCCCAATTTGGACTTGGGACTAGAGGCTCTCCTCTCTACATCCTAACTCCTCTAAGGACTATGGAAGATAGTGTATACAATAGAATGATGCCCAAGTGGTGTGTGTTGAAGTGAGAGGTATGGGGTCCTATTTATACTAGTGTTGAGGTCGGTTCCCACCACCAAAAGCGCGTGAATCAGTCGTCATTGACTCCAGGGAGTCGGGAGGAACCAACACGTGGAAGTTGACCGCGTTTGGCGCCAGGACCAGGTCGGCCGACCTAGTCAGGGCTCCAAACGGCCCGTACTTCCTCCAGGTGGCTGCCAGGTGGGTCCCATTGACTGATATTGGTGCTACACCATTGGATGGCCTCGGATACTTCTGTTTGTGGGCCATTTGATCCATGTGGTGCCACGTGTCGTCGCTTGATTGGCTGGGATGATTTTTATAGGATTGCTCCCCATACTTTTCCTCAATTCCTGTATAAATATCTGCATACACGTATTTCTCCAAGTACAAGTGGAAATAGGTCAAGTAGAAAGGTGATGTGTGCAAGGAATGATCAATCCTTCACATAATTGAGTTATATTGACGGCTGAAATTGGTATATAATAGCCGTCAACACTCCTCACCACACTACCAATCCTGGTAGCTCCAAACCCTGGTGAGTCTTTACTGCTTTACATTTTGGCAACTACAGAGGTTGTCAGTATGGTTCTAGCCGCGGAAAGACCGGAGCCATCTCCAATTCAGGAGTCTAGACCTCTCCGGGAGGGTCTGGAGCTACCTGAAGGCGAGCCTGAGTATCAACCATCAGGCACGAATCCTCAAGACGAAATGCTAGAGGATCAACCTTCTTCAAATGAAGGAGTAACTCCTACTAAACAAGAAGATCCAGACCCCTCCGGGAGGGTCCGGGTCACTCCAAAAGAAGCTCCGAGTTCCTTCGGTAGGGACCAGGAAATTCCAGAAGAATGTCCGGAACCCTCCGGGAGGGTCTGGGTCAATGGAGAGGAAGCTCTGGGTCCTTCTGAAAGGGTTCGAACCATCCAGCGCCCTGTATACTTCATCAGTGAAGTACTCCATGACACCAAGACAAGATAAATTGAGGTGCATAAACTGCTTTACACAGTTCTTATCGCCTCAAGAAAGCTTCATAATTACTTCCAAGCCCACAAAATATTAGTAGTAACTTCTTTTCCACTACGTGCAATTTTGCATAACCCAAATTCTACTGGGAATATTGCAAAGTGGGCAGCGGAGCTAGCAGAATTCGATCTAGAATTTCTGTCGAGACAAGCAATTAAAAGTGAAGCCTTGGCTGACTTTGTGGCGGAATGGACCCCCTCTCCATCAAACCCTGAGGGCCACAGTGAGCAGAAACCAGAGCTCAAAGTTCCAGTATTCACTGAGCCTCACTAGACCCTCTACTTGGATGGCTCCGTGCAGAAGCAGGGGGCCGGAGCTGGAATCCTTCTCCTAGCTCTGACCGGAGAGAAGGTCAAGTACATGGTACACCTTGATTTCAAGGCAACCAACAATATGGCGGAGTATGAAGCCCTAATCTATGGACTTAAGGTGGCACTATATTATGGTGTAAAACAACTGTTGATAAAGGGAGATTCACAACTCATCATCAAACAAGTGAAAGGTGAATGTTCCTGCAACAATTCTCAATTAGTTGCTTATCTCCTTGAAGTCCAGAGGCTTCAGAAGGACTTTGAAGTCCTGGATCTCCATCATATTCATTGCCTTCATAAATTCGAAGCCAATGAACTCTCGACGAAAGCCTCAACCGGAGCTTCGGCTCCTGACGAAATCTTCGTCCGGAGGTTGTCAAAACCAACAGCTCCGCCTGCCAAACTGAGCGAAGAGGGCGAGACCAGCACCTTGAAGCTGGCGGTCCCGGTGTCCCTGTTACCATGGCATTCACCAAGGGTCGTAGGTGCTGTCGGAAGCTCCGAGCAACCCAGCACACAAGACTCAGAAGCTCAAGTTAGCTCCAATGCATGGATCTCAGAGATCCGGAGCTACTTGAAAGACAATATCCTTCCTGAAGACAGTGTATCCGCTGATCGGATTGTCACATTGGGTAAAAGATACACGTTGGTAGAAGGGGATCTCTACCGACGCGGTGCCAATGGTGTCCTAATGAGGTGCATTGCAAGGGAAGAAGGCCACAATCTTCTCGCAGAAATCCATGGAGGCGAGTGCGGGAACCACTCATCTTCTCGCACGCTGGTCGGTAAAGCCTTCTGACATGGCTTTTACTAGCCTACAACACTTCAGAATGCGGTTGAGCTATATAAAAATGTGAAGTGTGTCAGTTTCATGCCAACAGATTCACACACCGGCTCAATCACTACAAATGATACCTCCTGCATGACCATTCGCTGTGTAGGGCATGGATATCTTGGGACCTTTCCCAAAAGCCATCGGAGGTTACAGGTTCCTATATGTCACCATCGACAAGTTCACCAAGTGGCCGGAAGCAACTCCAGTAGTAACAATCAACAAACAATCAGAAATCAAGTTCTTGAAGTCCATTATATGCATATTTGGAGTTCCAAATAAAGTCATAACTGACAACGGAACTTAATTTAAAGGTGCTGCATTCCAAGAATATTGCGAAGACCTCGGTATTCAACTTAGCTACGCCTTAGTAGCTCATCCAGCAAGCAATGGCCAAGCCGAGAGAGCAAATGCAAGAATTTTAAAAGGACTCAAGACAAGCACATATGAGCGTTTGAAAAAGCAAGGAGCTAACTGGATTGAAGAGCTTCCGTCCACATTATGGGCGAATAGGACAACACCTAACCGGTCAACTGGGGAGACTCCATTCTCCCTAGTGTACGGAGCTGAAGTAGTCCTTCCTCCGGAGATCACCTTGGGGTCCCTCCAGGTCCGGACCTTCAATGAAGCCACGCAGGACAAGCTCCGGCGTGAAGACCTTGACCTCGTCGACGAGGGAAGGTGCCAAGCAGCTGTTCGGAATGCACGTTATCACCAAGCACTCCGGCACTACCATCAAAGGCATGTGCGTGACCAACATCTTGAAGAAGGCGACCTGGTGCTCTGGAAGATACTAACTCATGAAGGGATGAACAAACTTTCCCCCAGTTGGAAGGTCCCTTCCGAGTCATTAATGTATCCCGACCAGGGTGCGTTCGCTTGGCATTTGAGGATGGGATCCCACTTCCCAACCCTTGGAACATCAAGCACATCTGTAAGTTTTATGCTTAGAATCACGGAGGTGAGTCTGTAATTACAAACAATGCATGTTGTAGAGTCATTATACAGAGTCAAGCAAGTCTTCCAAGAGAACATCTGGACCCCTCCGGGAGGGTCCGAGAAGTTCAAGTAACACTTGACACAGTCACATCACTAAAAGTGTAACTACTTGCTCTGGGCTAGCACAAGATGTATAGCACATTTAGCTTGGTCCAGCACCCTAAGTGTGTCCTTGTCTTCCCTGTAATTCAGACCTATAATGAAAGACATTGTTGTGTAAAAACAGACTCCACGTGCACTTTCCTTTTGTACAAGGCTCAATATATCAAATTATTTTTACCTCAATTTTCTATAATGAAGTTGTGTAAATATTTTTGAACTTTGTTTCAAGTAATTCACATGCATTACAAGCCTTATTGATAGTCTTTTTGGATCTTAACA
The DNA here is from genome assembly GCA_036927565.1 of Tuctoria greenei. Classification (NCBI taxonomy): domain Eukaryota; kingdom Viridiplantae; phylum Streptophyta; class Magnoliopsida; order Poales; family Poaceae; genus Tuctoria; species Tuctoria greenei. The sequence goes on from JAYESD010000009.1 coordinate 9,577,723, forward strand.
CTGCTACATACTCTATTTGCCTGAACGCCAAGCCAACATAGGGCCGGAGTGTGCTATCGACTTAGCCTGGTCCTGCACCCTAAGTACGCCACTCTACCTACACCCCGACAGACCTTAGTAGGGTGAGTACTAAAAAGGCATGTAGATCTAGGAAGATTCTATCAAAACGCTTGTTATCATGTTGAGTTTCTTTGGATCTAAAGTCCAAATAAGAATAATAAGTCACAACCAATTTATAGACAAGAGAACGAATTTTACTTTTTCTCTTGCCTTTAATGTGCAGGAAAAGCGAAAATTCATAGCGATGGTGGACGACGCCAGAACTACTAAGCTCCGACATCTCCCAAGATAGGTTCGTTGTCAACGTCTAATATGTTGACGCCGGAGCTATCAAGCTCCAACCATTACAGGGGGCCTGTCTTTGACGCTTCAAAATTTAAGACTTCAGACTTAAAATCTACAAGTGCAAAGCAACCAAGTCATCAACATACTGTCATAACCTTTGGTACATGTACACACCTCAACTGTACACATGTACCAGGGGGCCAACAAGACACGACACAGTATATTGAAGACAAAGTGAAATTCAAGGCAAAAAGGAGGATTTCATTAATAAAAAGAACTAGATTACAAAATTGAGATTACAAGGGACAAAAGGATAAAAGTCCTAGCTACTGGAGGATCTAAGTCCTGTGGAAAAACAAAGTAACCTTCTCAGCAGCTTCTTGGACACTAGCCCTGGCGACATCCTCCTCCTCCGTGATGATTCCTTCAAAGACCGGATCAAGGGAGAACTGGGGGTCTCGGCTTCGGTAACATGCCAAGACATACTCAGCGACGTTCTTGGCCAAGGATTTACCCTCCGTCTCCAGTTGATCGGCGATGACGTCACCCATCGCGTCGAGTTTGCTGCCAGCAGAACCAAGGGCCGCTAGCGTCTGGTCCAGCTCCTGCGCTGGGTCTTCTGGGCGTACAAGACTGAAACCAAGAGGCACAAGGGCCCTGTCCGCATGCCCCAGGAAGTCCCATACCATCAAGGACTCAATCGCCTTCGAGCTCCGCAGCTCTTCCAGTGACCTCCGGGCGGCCGCAAGATCCGAACCTTCACGGGCAAGTCGCTCAGCCAACTTAGCATGCTGCTGCATGGTCTCAGCAACCTGCTTCTCCTGGTCGGCCAGCTCCGTCTCCCGGAGGTGGATGCGGTTCCACCTCTCAGCTAGGTCCTTTTCCCTGCCCTTGACTCTCTCCTCCCTAGCGGCAACGTCAGACTCTCTTTTTGAGAGCTCTTGCCCCACCTTCCAGTTCTTCTTCCTTTCTTCCTCCTTCCATAGATCCAGCTTTTTGCCACAATCCGCCAAAATTTTCTCACCCAGAGTCAACATCTGGGTGACCTCCGCCTCTCTCCTCACCACATCCTCCTGCTGCCCCAGGAGTTTTTCCTGCCTCGCCTCCAGGTCCGCTCGACGCTTTAGGAGAGTTTCATTCAACCCTGCGAGCTTCTCGTAACGCTCGTCAGCAGCGTCACGTCTCTCCTTGGCTTGCTCCAGGATTTCCCTGGAGTTAGCATCGAGCGCCCGGATGGCGGCCTCCTTCTCTTCCATCAACTTGTCCTAGTAATCTAACCGGGCCTTCTCCCCCTTTATCCACTCCTTCTAGTCAGCCAGCCTCGTCTGAGCAAGCTTGGTATCAAAATGGAGTCTGTTGCGCCAATGCCTCAAGGTGTTGCGCTCCTCCTCCAAGGCTTTGCTCTCATGATCGAAGGCAAGCTGGACCTGCTGGAGGCTTGAACAGCCGTTGTCTATGGACAACACTAGAGGGATAGGTTCTGGGCCTGCCGGGATCATTTTCGCAGGCTCAAACGGGTTCTCCGTCACAAAAATTGGGTCCCACTCTACAATAGTGGTCCCCTGTACTCCCGCAGCGCTGGGGCCGCTCTCCTGGAACCCTTCAGCGGCAGCAAAAGAACCCGCTGGGGGAACTTCCACCTCCAGAGCAGTTGAAGGCGCTGCTTCCAGGTCTTCAGTCGATGGCTCCAAAGTTGGGGGACCTGTCGCCCTCTCTTCAGACTGCTCTGGATCCAGCCCAGGTACCTCCGGGACCACCACTTCTGGAGCAGCAGCTGGAGCTTCCACTGGGGGTTCAACCTCCACTCGCTTGGGCTCCGGCGCAGCGGCCACCTCCGGCGCAGTTGCCGGACCACCAACCACCTCCGGCTCAGCCGTCAGACCCTCTACCACCTCCGGCTCAGCCACCGGATCTTCAACCATTTCCGGCACAAGGGCTGGAGCTTGGGTGATCTCCGGCTCAATAGCCGGGGCTTCATATACCTCTGGCTCAACAGCCAGGGCTTTGACAACTTCTGGCTCGGAAGCCGGAACTTCTGGCATCGCCGGTGCTGGAGCATCAACCTCTGCTGCCAGGGGCACATCTTCAACTTCCCTCCCGTGGTCCGACGCTACCACATGAGCTTCAGGTGAGGACTCCGAGTCCAAGCTCACGACAGCTAGCGCTGGAGCTGCCGCGACTTCCGCCTCCGCTTGACGAGGAGGCTCAGTGATCGAAGCCGGAGCTTCGACAGGTGCAGCCCTAGCCGTTTGTAAAATCCTACATTTTTCTTCATATTAAGTTCAGTTGTAAGTTGGTTATCAACCTTAATGGAGACCAATTATAGCTATGCTTATGAACTTGATGTCATCAAATAGTTTCTTCCACTCATGCTTAAATTTTATTAACATGAGGAATGAACTTCACCAATAACCTTAGATAAATTCTTTTGACCTCTCTTCAAAGTTTGGAATTATTTTAATGGAGGATCCTAGGTCAAATTAATATGCAGTACCCAATATATATTCAAATTAATTACAAATTGAATATACTACTGTCTATTTGGCCCTGTCAAAATTATACAATTCAAAGGCCATAAATTTTTCTATGGTTTACTAATATTCCAAATAGACTTCCTGTAAAGTTTCATAATTTATGAACTCCATTGTCTATTTTATTTGAGACGCTTAGCAAATTCAGACCATATTAGGAATTCAATTTTTGAATTCTATTCAACTTAATTGAACATCAATATTTGAACATACCATCATGGTCAGCATGACTTGCTTGACTTATTCTCATAGTTTCAAAATTTTGGAACTCATTTGCTATTTAAATCAGTGACACCATTGAATTTCATCCAAATTCAAATTCAAATTCAAATTTGAAATTCAATTGAAAGTTGCTCCAATTCGAAATCTAATTGCAGAATAAAATTCCAGATATTTATTTGAGCCTCCCACAAAAATCTAGAATTTTTGGACCAAGTTTGGTAAGGGAATTGATGTTGCGGAGAAGGGGCAGGGATAAGGGTAGTGGGACCCACCAGTCAGTGGGACAACCTCGGTGCTGCTCCGCACGCCGTTTTTCCGGCGCTTCCCTGCTCGACACCGCGCCGCATGCAAACCACCACCGAGCTGCTCATCTGCCTACTTCATGGCGTGCCTTCTACTCCTCCCCGAGCTATATAAACCCTTCCCTGGTCGAAGTGGACACACACCCACGCTCTCGCATCTGTTTTTCCTTTTCCGCCTTTGCACCGCATCGCTGCTGCCATTCTTGATGCGCCGGCCGCACAACGCAAGGATTCGCGGTGCTTCCAACAGCAAAAGGTGTCTTCACTAGTTGCTCTTCCTTCCCATCCAGTCCTTTGTTTGATTCCCTGCTTATATGTGCGGTATTTCAAAGTTTCCTCAGAGCTCGTGGGTGAAGCCGCTAGGGAACCTTCTGTTCCACGAGGACTGACCACTTCAAGCACGTTTCCATCTCCTTCCTTGAAGCAATAAGGCACGCAATGGTACCTAGATGCTTCTTGTGAAGTTTCAGCTACTATCGTGCTTCCTAGCTCCCTTATCTCAAGTTTCCCCCAAAACAGTTCATACCGAGATCACTAGATTACCGATTAAATTCTGTTTCTACGTACGATGATTTGTAAATCCAATAAGGTAGTATCTCCTAGATCTCCTGGCGCATCACCTCACCAAAATTGAAAGGAATACATCGAGAGACGGGGTCGGATTTTGAGTTTTCATGGCCGCCGGTTGAAAAACCATACCTCGCCGTCGAACTCAACCTTGCCGGCGATATCACTCCGTTCTAACCCCCAAATCATCCTCCTGGTGCTCCCAGGAACCTTCCAGACCTTTTCCCCCGAGCCTATTACCCCATTGCCGAGCGTTTCTGACGAACGCCGAAACCCTAGCTCCGCCGTCACCGTCGCATCGCCGTCTCCGGTCATCGTCGATGAGATTGGACACCACTATCGGCTTGCGCGGTCGATTTTATGGTTGAGCGGTCAAGGCGAGGCCAAAATGAGGTCGACAAACAAAGTCCGGCGAAGCGCCGCCGCGTTTCCAGCGAGAGACGCCGCCGCGTCGGGAGGTTGACGAAGGTGCGGGTCCCACCTGTCAACGACACCGCTCGCGTGGGATCAGCTGTAACCATGGATCCGGTGCGGCTGCGCGGGTTAACCCAGTGGCTCCCAGTGTGGCTCCGTTCCGATTGGTCCGATTCAAATGAAGTGGGACCGGCCCCTTTATTTGAAATTTCCAATAGGAAAATAAATCCAGATTCAATCCAAACTTGGAAAATCCATAACATCCAGTAGAATTATCCAAAAATTCCCAAATAAATTTTGTTAGAACCAGCATGAAGAATACTGTCCAGTGGGGCACTTGGATTTGTATGAAAAACCATAGAAATTTCTCTATAATTTAGATAAGCAAAATGCTTAAAGAATTCATTCCTACAACTCTGTTAATTGGAAAATTCCCAATTTTGGTCAGAACACTATTGTTAATACCCTTGACCTACAGTAAAGATTTCAAGTTCTTTGGACTTAAAATAATGGGTTGATCAGTATTCCAAATCTCTATGTAATTATAAATTGAGAAAAATGGAAATCCAATTTCCAAAAATTTCCCCAAATTTGAAAAATCAGTTTCTCCCTGTAGGAAGCTTAGAAAATAGTGAAACAAATTTTCCTAGAACCAGTGAAACCCCATATACATGATACAACCATTTTTAGCAATGATAGGTCTCCAAAATTTCGACCAAAATTCAGAGAAGGTTATTGCTTACCCTAATTTTTAAGAACAATAGACTTCCTTGATCATCTCCTGTTCTTTGCAAGAGTCTTCTCTATAGTCTCTAGTATCTACCATAAAAGTCCCAAAGCCAATTAAGATAATTATTTTATTTCATCCTAGGATATTCACAACACCTCAAGCATATTAATTATTTTCAAGTCATTCATACCTTGTATATGCATATCGTGTAGTAGCTGAAATCGAGGAGCACCCGGAAGCTTTGGAGGTCCAGCTGCCAGAAACTAACATAGGCTCAGACTCGCATTCAAGAAAACCCCGGTTCGCATTTAAGTTCCTTACAGTGTTTTGCAGTTTTATTTCACCTTACGTCTTTAGATGATTGTGCATTACATTTAAGGTGTTTGACATCCACTTGAATGGCCCACAAATTCTATGGAGTCTTGGGTAGGTCTACGGCCCGTTGAGTAGACACTGCTATGCTTATGCTCATAGGAATTTGGTAGAAGTCGAGTAGTTGAAATCTACTCGCGAGATAGGAATTTTGTCACACGGGAGAATCTGGAATAAGGAAATGGTTTACGAATATGAAATTGAGACCGATCAGTGGGTAGGATGCAGCGAGACGTGGTCTCACGTGCGTATCCCTGCTTGTGTCGATTGAGGACCGTTTCGTGTGCGGTCCTGCTGGACAAGCTTGAATTGTACCGGCAACATACTAGAGTAATGGGCTCCAGTAAACTGACATAGCTTGATACTGGTTTGTCGAGGCATTCCGTTCTGTTTTATAGGCGTGAGTTGAGGGCAGCAAGGTGCAAATCAGCTGGTGGGCACATCAGAGTACGCCCCACGCAGTGACCTCCTGCTCGTGACGGATCGACCGGTACGACATTCGAGTGTTTAGTGAAAGGTGGCCATATACGACTAGTACTGAATTGTTATGTAGGTACTGCTGTAAGTACTCGCTGACATTCCCGAAAAGTGCGTATGTGTCGTGTTGTTCCGGGTATGTCCTGATTGCAATCACCGTCCCTTGCGGTAATAGAGTACCACTTGTTCACTGCGCCGTGACGTAGTAAATACTTAGGAGGTCAGGAGAATATGATATATATTGGTTTACAAATTGCTTGGACAACCTTGTTTGGCTTAGAGATAGTATAATTAGAGGTTTACAATTTCCCCATACTTTACCTGTAAAAGCATTATGTGCTTTGTGCACGTCATATCATCGGCAAAGTGTTTATTGTTTGATTGTGGAGTCTATGATGTGCCGTGCCTGAAGAATGTCATGTGATACTTAAAATATGAATATAAGGATCCACTTGTAGGCGAGTCCTTTATGCTTTACCTTACCTATGCTTAGTATTCACCCTTGCATATGTCTAGTGAGACGGGTTAGTCTTGCTGAGCCTTATGCTCACGTTTGCAGTTAACGAGTTTTTTCAGATTATACGACTGATGATGGGTTTGATGATGAAGCTGCACCCCCTCCAGGGTTTACAGCCGAGTGGGAACCCTGCACGCCGCCATGAATTCTGTGTTGCTAGTGCGAAGTATCCTGGGCATGGACGACTTTGCTTTTGCATAGCTAGTGCTGAGAGCGTAGCTATGATGTATAATTCTCTTCCCTTTCATTAGTATTTTAAAATTTCCGCTGTGCTTTTAAATAAAGACTCGGTATTGTAAATTGTTCTCGTTCCTTTCTTGTATACTGTTGGGTGTCGCATCGCACGACACAACCCAATGAGATCCTTGGAGGTCGGGATTCCGGTCCCAACAGACATGGTATCAGAGCATCATTGGGAACAGTGTACTTGAAAAGAGCATATTTTCAAAAATTAGGATTTGAGTGAGGAATTAGTTATATGCCCTTATAAGGAGTATTATTAGTATAAGCTATAAACGTGGTAAACTAACTTATATGTTATTAATTCTGTAACGACGCTCCGACGTCAGGTAAGAGGTAAAGTACGCCATCGTAAGCGGTTCAATTGCGGTAAGCTCACCATGCGAGAGGTAGCATGGAAATCTTTCTGTGGCTTGGCACGGAAATGTTAATAGGAGTCTCTGAAGCTTTCTATGTTTCTGAGAACCAATGACACGTGGTATCCCAGCGTGCTTCAAAATTAGTGGGAGCCCCCGTCGGGTGGTGTATAACCCGATAGTATGCCTCTCGAGAATCATTCATATTCTATGGGAGCATACGAAACACGTATGCCCGAGCGTGTATAAGCCGGTTCATGCGGGAGTCTTTGCTGGATAGACGTATTACAACCATGTACCTCGAGGCATGACATCGCTCGAGGGCGACTCACACCAAAGTCGTATGCATTTATTTTGATATGTATTATAGTGACTGCTTGTCGTGTTTCCCCATGCCGCCCTTGAGGTGTGAAGGTGTGAAAGGGGATTGTTTGTCTTCTGCAGCATTGACTACGATAGCAACCGTGTAGCACACGTTTGCGAGTGAATGATACTGGGGCCACCTATAAACGTATCCGGAAATACCGGTTAGAATTTTCTTTGGTGAGGCACGTAGTACCATCGGTATCAACTTTGATACTTGACCATCCCAAAATGACAAAAATGGATGCGATGTATTTTGGAAAGTCTGACTATCAGGTGCTGGTAGGTATGTACTCCGCAAAATGAGTTTTGATTCGACATTGGGTTAGCACCAAGATTCTTGATTTCTAGCTACAGTTTGCTCAACTTCGTCAGGTTGTAATCTTGGTTAGTTTAGGAATAAACATAGGGGTATGCTATATGGATAAAAATTTCTTGAAGACCTCTACAACTTTTCTGTTGACCATTAAGGCAGAAAATCTTGATAATCTGTTGAAATTTGGGGTATGCTTAAACTACTCCAGATAACCCTACCATTGTACCAGTCTCTGTAATTTTGCAATAACTCACTGTAGAAAAATCTTCTGTCTTATTGTGATATATATATATATATATGAAAAGGGTAGAAGCAGATCTACAGTTTTTTTATTTAAAGTTTTTCTTGATTCGAATTGGAGGCAATTCAAATTTTGATCTCAAAACAGTGAACCGCAGGGCTGCTGTTGAACAACAGTCAGTTCATCTGTTAAGTTTAGATAGCACTAGCTGTTGATCCAGAATAGTGACATGGTCATATATATACATTTCTGGAAAGCTTAGCAAGTCCTCTATCAACTTTGTGTTGCACTCAGGGCCTAAATCTTGGTGTAGCTGTGTTAAATTCCTGTGGTTGCAAACTTGGTTCTGGCAGATCAGAACTTGAAATAGTTGGCACATAGTTTAGAATTAGCACACTATACCTATGTAAACAATGTTTCATGACCGCAATATTTTACCTTTGGATTGTTAACTTGATGTTATACAATGTTTATTTTGTCATTACCTCAATATATTGTCATGATATACCTGTATAAATTATGGAAATCACCACATATAGAGGAGAGGTTCTGTTAGAATTTCCAGAAAATTTGGGTCAATTTTAAACCTGTATACATTCTATTTCCTAGCTCACCTGGAGGTGTTTGAGTACAATCTGGAAATATTGTGAAGTGTACTACAACTTTTGTATTCAACCCCACACCTGGTTCTGACGTTTCCTGTATGAAAATTTTCAATTTATATAGGAAGGTCAGCTGGAACAGACTGTGATTACAACTCCAGTTTTAAAATTTTCTTAAACTATCAGGAGTTCGAAACCTTCTCACTGTTCCAGTATTCTTTTCTATAGATGAAGGATGTGAGGATTCTATTACCGGACGGATGGATATTTTCCACTTGTGCTAGCCATCCGGGTTTCCCAAGTATGCTGCGGGAAGTGCTCCAACAGTTTGGCTTCATCGAGATGCCATGCTATTGGGGTAGAGAAATGATCGACAGAGGCGTTCGGTCATGCATAATCTTGGTAGACATCCCAGCTAGTCCACGTCATTATGGATGGGCTCCTTTCTCAGTTACTATCGAGGGGGCTCATTTGGAGGACACTTGGGCAATCGCAGCAGGCGAGGCGCTTATGAAGCTTTGTGAGCTTCATCAAGATGCCATGGCTGGGACTCAATTTGCCCTTATTCCAGTCTGTGGTGTGGCTGGTTTTGAGTGGCAGCATCGTATGGTTGCGGCCTATACACCGTATGGCGACACAACCTCGATGACACTTGGGACGTATGCGGCTGCGTCCAATATGGTGGTTTCTACACAAGGCGCAATTATTCTGGAGCAAGTCGAAGCCTTGCGGGAAGCGACTGATCGGGGAGATACCCTTGATTATATCAACGAGAATTTACGTTCGCTCCTAGCTCCAACAAATCACCGGCTTTATAAGTGCGAGAGTCAGCTGCATTATGCTCGTATTAGGCTACGGAAAGCTCATGCCGAACAACGGCAAACTCGCACTAAAATGAAGCAAGCTCGTGGTGAGTTGCAAGCAAGTCAGTTAGAGGTGCAACAACAGCAGGAGCAGCTGTTAGTAGTCACTGAAGAGCGGGACACCGCCATTGAGACAGCTCAAAATTGGGAGTATGAGGCAGAACAACTTCAGGATAATGTGATTGAGGCCGAAGCACAATTGCAACCAGTGATGTATCCACCGGCCCATGATATACCACTAATTATCGGTGAACAATTGCCTTCAAATGACGAAGAAGAAGAAGAAGATCCCAAGGAACTCTAGTACGTCGAGTAGGACGTATTGGAGTGGGATGTGGCAGCACTTCTGCCGTCACAGTCAACATATAGTTTAATAGTTGCTCGTGTTTATTTTGTGGCCATGTTTGTATCATATTAAGAATAGCAGTGGTTATGTCTAAGATGACAAGATGTCTATGACATCTCATGGGGACCAAGTATGGTAGAGATGCACTTCCGTAGGTGGAGTCTATCGTTTTGGAGTTCACTACTATAAACTTGATCATGAGATAATATATCTTGTATAAAGTTTGTACTTTATCAATATATGTGAAGGTTATGCACTTATTACCTTGTCAATAAGTCGTACAACTGAATAATGAAATGGATAAAGGACAAGAAAACATGTGCTGATTTTAAGTCATTTGGATGCAGAATGGTGCGTACGCGCTCGAAGCCTGAAATGGGAGGATCCAGTCGTGGTCGTGAGGACAAATATCCGACCCAGTATACAGCTGCAACATCGCAGCAACGAGTTCCTCCACCACCACCTTCTGAACTTCCAAGGAGTCTAGCGGAGGTTCTTGCCGCAGTGCTTGGCTCGCGCGACAAGCAAACAGAGTTACTGCAGACCTTGGTTCAACATTCGTCCCGTCAAGGAGGGCGACCAGATGCGGGTCCACAACAGCTTTCTCCGAGTTCATACTCGGACTTCATGTCAACACACCCGCCGGTCTTCGTGGAGGCCAATGAACCGTTGGAGGCGGACAACTGTCTCTGCTCCATTGAAGGGAAGTTCAGTTTGCTATGAGTAACTAAACATCAGAAGACCCTATTCGCGGCCCAACAATTGCAAGGGTCTGCTGGTGCATGGTGGGCAAATTACCTTGCCGCACGACCAGTCGGCCATGCCGCGAGCTTGGAGGAATTCCGGGAGGCGTTTCACGCCTATCACATACCTCCTGGTGTTATGAGGAGGAAGCTTCAAGAGTTATTGGAGCTGAAGTAAGGAGGAAGGAGTGCTTACGAGTACTCCAAGATATTCAACAACATGGCCCAATATGCTCAGGACCAAGTGAATACTGAAGATCGGAAGATATATCTAAATTCTCCACTCCACTCTCCCCAAACTCTCACCCTGGAGACTAATATCCACGTGCCTCCAACTGCTGATAACACTAAAGCCTGTAAACTCGAAGATATTCCAGTAGTATGTGAGTATCCAGACGTTTTTCCCGAAGATCTTCCTGGTATGCCACCAGAAAGAGATGTCGATTTTAAGATTGAACTTGTACCGGAAACAGTGCCAATCTCAAGGAAGCCGTATAAGATGGAACCTAAAGAACTTGCAGAACTGAAAGAGCAGCTGAAGGAACTTTTGGACAAGGGTTTCATTCGTCTAAGTTCATCACCTTGGGGCTGTTCTGCATTATTCGTGGAAAAGAAGGATAAAACGTTGAGACTATGTGTGGACTATCGTCCACTCAATGCTGTCACGATCAAGAACAAGTATCCACTACCCCGTATCGATATTCTGTTCGATCAGTTGGTAGGTGCTCGGGTATTTTCGAAGATGGATCTTCGCTCTGGTTATCATCAGATTAGGATTCGACCAGAGGATATACCTAAGACAACATTCTCGACGAGGTATGGATTATAAGAGTACCTTGTCATGTCCTTTGGATTAACCAACGCACCGGCCCATTTCATGTATCTCATGAATTCGGTATTCATGCCGGATTTGGACAAGTTTGTCGTGGTCTTCATCGATGACATCCTTGTATACTCAAAGCCCGAAGAAGAACATGCACAACATTTGCACATCGTGCTTCAGCGATTGCGGGACCACGAGTTGTACGCTAAGTTCAGCAAATGTGAGTTCTGGATCAACCAAGTGCCATTTCTAGGGCACATCATCTCTGCCGAAGGGATTGTAGTTGATCCAAGCAAGATTCAGCAAGTGCTCAAATGGGAGTCTCCTAAGTCTGTGCATGAAGTTCGATGTTTCCTGGGTTTAGCAGGATATTATCGAAGGTTCATCCCAAGCTTTTCCAAGATAGCTAAACCAATGACGGAATTCTGAAGAAAGAAAATAAATATACCTGGACAAAGGAATGTGAGGAGGGTTTTCCAACATGAGTAAAACACCTCACAACAGCACCAATATTAGCCCAACCAGACACAACAAGATCCTTTGATGTTTATTGTGATGCATCTGGAATTGGTTTGGGTTGCGTATTGATGCAAGATAGAAGGGTGATCGCTTATGGATCACGGCAGCTACGGAACCATGAGCAACATTATCCGACTCATGATCTTGAGCTCGCTTCCGTGGTACTAGCATTAAATATGTGGAGACACTATCTATGGGACAACCTAGTACATCTCTACACCGATCACAAAAGCTTGAAGTACATCTTCACCCAGAAAGAATTGAATATGCGACAACGAAGATGGTTGGAGTTAATCAAAGACTATGAGATTGAAATCCACTACCATCCCGAAAAGGCAAATGTAGTCGCAGATGCGCCAAGTTGCAAGTCCCATATCAATAACCTTTCTATCACGTTGATAGAGGAAGAAAAACCGAGTCTCTACTTGGTTTCGTATGGGGCGCTCTACAACCTAGCCCTCATTCATACCATAAAGGAGGAGATTGTGGAGGCTCAGAAGGAGGACAAGGGAATATCGCATATTCGCCAATGCAAGAAGAAGGGGGAAGTGAAGTGTTTCCGAGGTGACGATGACGGTACCATTACGCATACTTCACCTTACGTCTTCAGATGATTGTGCATTACATTTAAGGTGTTTGACATCCACTTGCATGGCCCACAAATCCTATGGAGTCTTGAGTAGGTCTAAGACCCGTTGAGTAGACACTGCTATGCTTATGCTCATAGGAATTCGGTAGAAGTCAAGTAGTTGGAATCTACCCGCGAGATAGAAATTTTGTCACATGGGAGAATCTGGAATAAGAAAATGGTTTATGAATATGAAATTGAGACCGAGCAGTGGGTAGGATGCAACGAGACGTGGTCTCACGTGCGTAGCCCTGCTTGTGTCGATTGAGGACCGTTTCATGTGCGGTCCTGCTGGACAAGCTTGAATTGTACTGGCGACATACTGGAGGAATGGGCTCCAGTAAACTGACGTAGCTTGATACTGGTTTGTCGAGGCATTCTGTTCCATTTTATAGGCGTGGGTTGAGGGCAGCAAGGTGTAAATTAGCTGGTGGGCACGTCGGAGTACGCCCCATGCAGTGACCTCCTGCTCGTGACAGATCGACCGGTTCGACATTCGAGTGTTTAGTGAAAGGTGGCCATATACGACTAGTACTGAATTGTTATGTAGGTACTGCTGTAAGTACTCGCTGACATTTCCAAAAGTGCGTATGTGTCGTGTTGTTCCGGATATGTCCTGATTGCAATCACCGTCCCTCGCGGTAATAGAGTACCACTTGTTCACTGCGCCGTGACGTAGTAAATACTGAAGAAGTCAGGAGAATATGATATATATTGGTTTACAAATTGCTTGGACAACCTTGTTTGGCTTAGAGATAGTACAATTAAAAGTTTACAGTTTCCCCATACTTTACTTGTAAAAGCATTATGTGCTTTGTGCACATCATATCATCGACAAAGCGTTTCTTTTTTGATTGTGGAGTCTATAATGTGTCGCGCCTGAAGAATGTCATGTGCTACTTAAAATATGAATATAAGGATCCACTTGTAGGCGAGTCCTTTATGCTTTACCTTACCTATGCCTAGTATTCACCCTTGCATATGTCTAGTGAGACGGGTTAGTCTTGCTGAGCCTTATGCTCACGTTTGCAGTTAACGAGTTTTTGCAGATTATACGACTGAGGACGGGTTTGATGATGAGGCTGCACCCCTTCCAGGGTTTACAGCCGAGTGGGAATCTTGCACGCCGCCGTGACTTGTGTGTTGCTAGTGCGAAGTATCGAGGGCATGGATGACTTTGCTTTTGCATAGCTAGTGCTGAGAGCGTAGCTATGATGTATAGTTCTCTTCCCTTCCATTAGTATTTTAAAAATTCCATTGTGCTTTTAAATAAAGACTTGGTATTGTAAATTGTTCTCGTTCCTTTCTTGTATACTGTTGGGTGTCGCATCACACGACACCACCCAATGAGATCCTTGGAGGTCGGGATTCTAGTCCCCACACCGTTACAACAGGCGTTGAAGCTCCGGGTCCTTTCTTCGAGACCCTGGAAACAAAGGGAAGAGAATATTAAGAGCACACCAAACACAGGACTAGCATTTTAGGGTGAGTAGTCAAAGCTTACCTCGGGTGCTACCATCCCAGTCACCTTGAAACCTCTTCTTCTGAGGCCCGGAGCTAGAGCCCACCAAATCTGGTGAGACAACTGCTTCGGACCTAAGTTGAGGAACACTCGCAGCTGCCGGAGTTCCTTCGGCCAGAGCTTACCTTCGCCAAGAAGAACCCCCAGACCTGGAGCTTCTAGCCGGCATGAGGCCAGGGTCGAGTGCCCGGAGCTTACGCCTCTTAAAGACGTTTGCACCGGAGCAGGGGTAGCTATAGAAGACCTCCCCCTCCGGGGAGAAGTAGCCGTCGTGGAAGGAGCAGGCCTGACGGACCTCCCGTCAGCGTGCTTCAACTTCCTCTTCCGGCTGGAAGGCTCAGCTGGGTCTTTGCCCTTGACTTTGCCGACATCTTCAGCTCTTTGGCTCGGGGCGGAGGCAGGACCACCTTCGGAAGCTCCGGGAATCGCCAATCTGGTGATCGGACGCCTTTCTACCTCGCCAAGGTCGTCAAACACCGGCATGCTCCTCCGGAGCTCCCTACTGAATCGAGCCTCCATGTTCAGGGGGAGGAAGGCTGCTGGAGGACCCAAGTCATCATCGTTGACATTAATCCCATGCTGGAACTTCTTCAAATGAAACTCCAAGGATTCATCATCCAAATTGGATTTCAGATCGATTTCGATCCGGTCCTCATCCATCACGTTGTTGAGGGCCCACGTGAGCTTCTCCCTCTTCTTCAGCGGAGCCCACCTGTTGACCAGGAAGTTGCAGAAGACCATCTGGGGGGTCACTCCACCTTCCACGCATTCGTGGATCCTGGTCAAGACAGGGTTGAAGGCATCTGACAGCACCGGAACCACACTCCATGCGTCAGTGTCAACATTGGGGAGACCTTCGGGCAACTCCAATTTCTCGTGCTCCTCCACCGTGACGATGATTCAATCCTTTTTCCAGTCTTCCCACTTGCCGGAAGGAAACGACTTCAAGTATTTGTAGGGGCAGTTCTTGCGCTTCACAAAATAGTAGAAGCCAAGAAACTCGGACCCCTTGCCGGTGGTGTGGATGGTGAAGAAGGTGCAGAAAAGCCCGACGCATGGGGGAATACCCACCCACATCTTGCAGAAGTGGACGAATGTCACCACAAGAAGAAGAGAGTGGGGGCCAAGGTGGTACAACTGCAGACCATAGAAGTCCAGCAACATCAAAAGGAAAGTCGAGAAAGGTGGAATGAATCCCACCATGGCGTACGCTAAGAAGTACACCATGTTGCTATCGCACTCCTTCTTGAACGGGAGCTTGCCGGTGCGGACCAGATGGTTGAAGGAGTTGCTGGACCACCCCATGTAGGTCCGAACCTTCTTCAGATCATCATCGCTCTTGAGGTGTCTCTTGGGGAAACCCAACTCAATCGCGGCAAAGTGGAGCAAAGGATGGAAAGTTAGGTGGAGTTTGGGAGGCTCTGAGCAAAAAGATGAATGAAGGCGTAAAGAGTCCTCAAACCGTGCGCACTTTCCATTTTATGTAAGCCTCTGCGATGCTTGGATGGAAACCACAATAAGATCAAAGGCACTTTTCAAAAATTTACCACGTCAATGAAGAGTGGGCCTGGGGACACCTCGATGAAGAGATCGAGGTCCTTACCCAAGGCCAATCGTTGCCATGGTGAGTGGCGGGAAATCCAAAGTCGGTGCTCTGACAGGGCGCGCGGAACTGATACGGTTTTCGTATTGGGAACCAGCAACCTTCAATTGCGTGAGATCCACACTCAAAGATCTCATCTACCGTATTCATAACAAGCCACATGTCGAAGGTTCACTCCCGGACCGGCGCATTAGAGGACTTTTTGAAAAGCGCGGGAATCGAGAATGGCCCCACCTCTGGCAGAACAACTAAACCCAAAGGGTTTCTCCCAGAGGTGGTCCCGGGGACCACTATCGGTACCCTACATACCGGGTACCCCACGATACCGCAAGCAGTGCACAAAAGTTCCACCCGTCAGAGTCGAAGGCCCTTGCAGGTCCCACATGTCATGTTGCACCAGACCCGCTCCCCTCACATGGCTGGCTCCCGGGTTAACACGTGTGAAATAAGACCGGAACAAAAATCCGAACCAAGGGAAGCTCTGGTGACTACACGTGTACAACAGCCCCGGACCTAGCCCCCGTCAGAGAGGAGCTCTGATGCCGACACGTGTACAGCAACCCCGGACCTACCCTCCCGCAAGGGAAAGCTCCGGATCTGCCACGTGTGGAGCCTCCGGACCTTCATCTCCAACAGAAATACGATTAGATCATGTCCATTACAGACATTCAAGGATGGTTAAAGCAGCAGTTATAAGGTCTGATAATGTGTCATTAATGTCATATTAATGACACACGATATGTGCACCATTTATAGGGGTAACGCTGCCATGAAGGCACGTTACCACACTATTAATTATACTTAATACTCTTTAGATAGTGTATTAAGTCATTAAGCACACCAGGGCCACATGTCGGGCCAGGCCAGCTTTGTAACGGTCAGTTCTTAGAACTATAAAAGGTTTGCACCTCACGAACATGGGGAAGGCGAAGCTGATTCAACCTGACCCTAGCGAACACACTTGCTCAATACAATTACACAAACCCCATGGAGTAGGGTGTTACGCTCAGGCGGCTTGAACCACGTAAATCTCTGAGGTCACCATCTTGATATTGATCTCTGCTTGCCCCAACCACAAAAGAACCTCTGCAGGCTACTTCTCAGCAGGTCCGGGGGAAGTGTCGTATAAACTTTTCGACAGTTATAATTTTTTGTTCACTAATGAGGGTGTGACCTTCACAAGGAGAAGCAATGACTCAATTGCTTTTAAGGTTGTACTCAAGGGAAAGCTGTATCTTGTGGATTTCTTCGTGGATAAAGTCCAACTTGATACATTCTTAATTGCAAAAAATAACATGGGACAACTTTGGCATAGAAGGATAACCCATGTTGGGATGAGGAATTTGCAAAAACTCCTTAAGGGCAAGCACATCCGAGGTTTGAAGAATGTTGTGTTTGAAAAGGATAGGCCATGTAGCGCATACCAAGCCAGAAAGCAAGTTGGAGACCAACATCCATCCAAGAACATCATGACGATAACAAGACCATTGGAGCTTCTACACATGGATCTCTTCGGTCCAATCGCCTACATAAGCATTGGTGGTAAAAAATATGGTCTTGTAGCTATTGATGATTTTTCACGTCTCACTTGGGTGTTCTTTTTGCATGATAAAAGCGAGACTCAAGGTGTCCTCAAGAAGTTATTGAGGAGAGCTCAAAATGAGTTCTCCTTGAGGATCAAGACTATAAGGAGTGATAATGACACCGAATTCAAGAACACTCAAGTTGAAGAACTCTTGGATGAAGAAGGCATCAAGCATGAGTTCACGACCCCCTACTCCCCTGAACAAAATGGGGTGGCCGAGAGGAAGAATAGAACTCTGATTGAGATGTCAAGAACCATGCTTGATGAGTACAAGACGTCGGACCAGTTTTGGGTGAAAGCGGTCAACACCGCTTGCCATGCCATAAACCGGTTGTATCTTCACTGCATTCTTATTAAGACATCTTATGAGCTCCTAACTGGTACCAATCCAAACATCTCTTACCTTCATATTTTTGGGAGCAAATGCTATATTCTTAACAAGAATCCTAGGACTTCGAACTTTGCTTCTAAGTCTGATGAGGGTTTCTTGCTTGATTATGACTCAAACACTTACGCCTATCGTGTCTTCAACCAATCTTTTGGAATTTTTAAAGTAGCACGTGACGTAGTGTTTGATGAAACTAATGGCTCCCAAGTGGAGCAAGTTGATCGTCACGTGCTAGATCAAGAAGAAGCTCCACAAGTGGTGATAGGAAGGATGGCACTTGGAGACATTCGACCACAAGAAAAATCTCAAGACCCAAGTGATCATCCCATGCACCAAGCAAGCTATTTCTTAAATAATCAAGCTCAAGTCCCCCAAGATGCGCTCCAAGAAGATTAAAATGGAGGCATCAATCAAAGGGGAGATGAAGAAAACGAGGAAGATGAAGTTGAAGACCCAAGACCTCAAGCACCTCACCCGAGAGTGCATCAAAGTGTTCAATGGGACCATCCCGTTGACAACATCCTTGGAGACATCTCCAAGGGGGTAACTACTCTATCTCGTGTTGCAAATTTTTGTGAACATTACTCTTTTGTTTCTTCTTTAGAGTCTCACAAGGTTGAAGAAGCACTACAAGATCCGGACTGGGTGATGACTATGCAAGAAGAGCTCAACAACATTGAAATAAATCAAGTATGAGAGCTAGTGAAGAGGCCTAATGGGAATATTGTGGGCACCAAGTGGGTGTTCTGCAACAAACAAGATGAACACAGGGTGGTTACAAGGAACAAAGCACGACTTGTGGCCAAGGGGTACTCACAAGTCAAAGGTTTGGATTTCGATGAAACCTTTGGTCCCGTAGCTAGGCTTGAATCAATTCGCACATTACTTGCGTTTGCTACTCACCATGATTTTAAGCTATACCAAATGGACTTCAAGAGTGCATTCCTCAATGGTCCAATCAAAGAAGAGGTGTATGTTGAGCAACCCCCCGACTTTGAAGATCGAGACTTCCCAAACCATGTCTACAAATTGCGTAAGGCTCTCTATGGCCTCAAACAAGCTCCTAGAGCTTGGTATGAGTGCCTTAGAGATTTCTTAACTCAAAACGGTTTCGAAATTGGGAAGGCCGACTATACCTTGTTATCTAAGCATTTTAATGATGATTTGTTTATTTGCCAAATATATGTCGATGACATTATATTTGGTTCTACTAAAAAAGCTTTTTGTGATGAGTTTTCAAAGATAATGACCGAAAGGTTTGAGATGTCCATGATGGGGGAGTTGAAGTTATTCGTAGGTTTTCAAGTGAAGCAACTCAAGGAAGGTACATTCATTAGTCAAACAAAGTACAAACAAGATATACTCAAGAAGTTTGACAAGGTCAAAGCCAAACCCATCAAGACTCTAATGGGAATCAATGGGTATCTCAATCTTAATGAAGATGGTCTAAGTGTGGACCAAAAGGTATATTGATCCATGATAGGTTCATTGCTTTACTTATGTGCATCTAGGCCCGATATCATGCTTAGTGTTTGTACGTGTGCTTGATTTCAAGCTGCTCCTAAGGTGTGTCATTTGACGCCGTTAAGAGAATTCTTAGATATTTGGTTCACACACCAAGATTAGGACTTTGGTATCCCAAGGGCTCTAAGTTTAACCTCATTGGATATTATATGCGGATTATGCGGGCTGCAAAGTTGATAGGAAGAGTACCTCCAGAACTTGCCAATTCCTTGGTAGATCTCTAGTGTCTTGGTCTTCAAAGAAAGAAAACTCCATTGCTCCTTCCACATTTGAAGCGGAGCATGTCGCTACCGGAAGTTGTTGTGCACAGCTTCTTTGGATGCGACAAACTCTTAGGGACTATGGCATAAACTTGCGCCACATCCCCCTACTATGTGACAATGAGATTGCTATCAAAATAACCCACAATCCAGTTGAACACTCAAGGACCAAACACATTGATATTTTCCACCACTTCCTGAGAGATCACTCCATCAAAGGAGACATAGCAATTTCACACGCGAGAACCGAAAAGAAATTGGCCGATATTTTCACCAAGCCCCTAGATGATAAAAGATTCTGTGAACTTAGGAGTGAGCTTAATATCTTAGATTCTCAAAACTTGGCTTGGGTCTTGCACATTTGATTGTTACATGTTTTTGCTTCAAAATTCATACATATTTGCTAAAAACTCCTTTTCCTCAATTTTCTGCAAAACTATTTGAGACTATTGAATCTTTGTGAATTTTGGTCATAGTTTGATTGTTGATTGCTTACTGACCATGTTTACAAAGATATTTTGTGAAAATGTAGTCCAAAAGGATCAAATCTCTGTTGAAAACTCAATATATATGAGTTTTCAGCCTTTTAACCGAACTAGTCCGCCCCTCTGGCCGGACTAGTCCGGCTGATCTGATTAGTCCAGACCCTGTCCGTAGGCCAGACAAGTCCATGTCTCCAATCGCACTAGTCCGGCCCCTGGGGACTTAAACTCCCCAGGAACCCCTCGAACGGTCACTTCTATTCAAAACTCTCTCTCTCCTCAAAAACACGAAAACTGCCCCCAAATCGGCGATTTTCACTTCCCTCCACCAAAAATCGTTTCCAATCTGTGGATTGAAGCTCTAAGGTGCGTGGGAACTTGTCCCTAAGCATCCAAGGTTGATTCTCATCCACATTTCATCGATTTGAAGACTTGAAGAGGTATCTTTGGTCTAACCCTAAATCCTCCAAAATTCAATTCTTTTAGGTCATTTAATAGAACCGTCTTCACAAAAGTTGTTCTAGATGTCATTGTGATTCCATACCTCGAATATTGTGGCTAGATCCATAGATTTTGCAAAAATCCTCAAGATTAGGTTTTTTACCATGTAAACCGGACTAGTGTGGCCGTAGGGCGGGCAAGTCCAAATTACACAGTGATAACCCTAACTTTGATCATTTTTTCTGAATTCAGACGCAATATTCTACTTCTTTGAACTCATATACTCTCTTTGTGCACCACCACTTCTGAGGGACGATGTCAGACTGCGACTACTCCCCTCTCTCGATCCCGAGGCCGAGGCAGGAAGGCAAGAAGCCTATTGGCATGCTCGCGAGGAGCGTGAACTTGCCATTGCCTACCTTGAATCCCAGTCGGAGGCAAGAAATGCGAAGAAGAAGCAAAGGGAGCACACAACTCAGCTGCAGCCGAGGCATCCCCAAAGAAGAAGAAGAGAGTTGTCAACATGGGAGAGAAGACAAGGACTTAGGAGGCTCGATGATACAAGGATAAGGGAAAGGCACTAGTGGATGATGCGCCTAAGTAAAGGGTTCTGGTAGCTAAGAAACCAGCAAGCAAAGCCAAGAAGGGAAAGGGACCCTCTCAACCTATAGGACCCTTAAGAATATCTTCTCCTGCTAGGAACCCCAATCGCCAAGCTGCTTTTGAAGCTAACATTTTTGAAAGCAAAGGGGCTGAAAAGGCAAGGAAGTTAAGGATGGTCAACGTGTATCAACAGGACAGACACACCGTCAACCCTCGGTTTTGGTGTGACTTCCACTATGACTACTATCAGACTATCTACATGACAAAGCAAACCCCAGTGACGGATGCCCAATGGATCAATTGGGACTACATGGCACAAAAGAATCATACCGCATTCAATGCCATGATTGAATCTATTGAGTGACATGGTTTGAAGAAGCTTATGGCTTTCCAATATGATTGGAATGTGGAAGTCATAGTGCAGTTCTACTCTACAGTCTATTTCCACACCGATGGAGATTGTCGAATCACCTGGATGACCCGAGAGCAATATTCTACTACCTATTGGGAATTCACTCAGTTTATTGACTTGGAAGATCAACTTGAGAATGAGATCATCATTTCCAACCTCAAGCCAATTGGTCGAGATATATTGGACTACATGTATCCAAGTCATGGAGTTCAATATGAGGTGGGACACATTCAGATCATAAAGCCCTCTATAGTGTGCTTAACTGTGTGCTCCAGAAGACCATAGCCCCCAAGGATGGATATGCGGGCATCATCCAAGGCACTTTGAGACATTTGATGGTGCTCATTGTTGGAGATGTCGGTTTTAACGTTGTGGACTATATCTTCGATGACATCTTCAACATCTCTCACACACCCAACCAATCTTGTGGCTATGCTCCCTACATTATGTTCATGATCGAGAAGGTGTCAGGGATAACTTTCAAGAAGGACATCATTCATAGAAGACCCCGTCTACATATCACTCCTCTGAAGTCGGCTGCACCTCAAAGGGAGAACACGGATCCTCCTGCTTCATCCTCTCACTTCATGCCTTCGCCACCTCCACCTCCTCCTCCATCACATTCCAAAAGAGGCTTCTTCAAGTGCTTCAAGGCAATCTTTGCCTCTTGCCAGAAGGCAGAAGTTTGGCAATGTCGCATGGAGCATCGCCAAGAAAAGTATCTCAAGACGATGTGCGACAAGCTCGAAGTCTCCATGTCTCCCGCCGCGGAGATTGATGGAGAGATGACTCCATTCCCGAAGTTCACCACCGACGAACTCGCTCAATTTGGTGATGTTGGCACCTCCATGGCGGCTCCATCCGAGGAAGAGGGCGATGATGAAGATGCCAATGATTCGGAGGCCACGGAGAGCGATAGTGAGCGGCATCAACGCGAAGATGATGATGACGACGACGATGATGAAGAGTAGATCTTAGGACTCTCCTTCTCTCTTTTCCTTTTTGGTGTCTTGATGCCAAAGGGGGAGAGATTGGAAGGGGGTACTTAGGGTTTTAATAGTCGTAGTATCTTTTGATCCTCTATGGACTTGTACTATGCTTTAAAACTCTCATTTCAATTGATGTAAGACTTAATCTATGTTTCACATGTACTGTGCTTAATTGTGATGCTATTCTTGAATTGCTTTATTTATCACAGATGTTTATTGTATTATCACAATTAGGAGCACATCACTTAGGCACCCCACCATAACATGTATATGTATGATAACTCTCTCAATTTCTCTTTCTTAATGCATACATTGAGGGGAAGTTACTCATAAACATATATGTTATGAAAACAAATTATTATCCTTTCTGTTGAAGCTTAATGTGTTGTCATCAATCACCAAAAAGGGGAAGATTGAAAGTGCATCTAGGCATCCCCGTGGGTTTTGGATGATTGATGATGACAATTAAGAGACTAATGAGCTGAGTTGATCTTAAGCACAGGTGTGATGATTGAAATGAGATAAAATCCCTGAAAAAGGAAAAGGTTGAAACGGACGTGAAATACTCAAGTATAGAAATTAGAGTTTCTATTGTGTTCAATTTAGGCTACCTGTATCATGTGTGAGGGTGGCTGTATCATTTGCATTGAGATCATCCAAGAAGGCTCAAAGTGGTGGTTGAGAGAAAAACCTAAATGAGAAGCCAAAATGAGAGAAAACTCGCTGTGGCCGGACTTGTCCGAGCTCCAGGCCGGAGTTCGGTTGGCCATAGTAGTCCGTTTTTGGTCGGACTAAACGTCTCTGTATGAGTTCGGACCTGTCCGTATGGGTATGGACTAGTTCGTTCTTCCATTGGTGAGCAAAATTGGAGCTAAGTCCTGAGAGGACGGACTTGTCCGTCACAGAGGTCGGACTAGTCCGGGCCACCCAGAGTAATGTCGATCACTGCTATCGTAATGGCTGTGTTGTACTGACGGGTGGGGTCGCACCATGCTGAGTGTGGCCCAGTATTCACCTACGAAACATGAAATAATGTAAGCGGTGAACAACAGAAAACATAACAAAAAGTTGTTACGCTGGAATTCCCCGTTTCTCTAATCTCTTACACGCATGCGCCAACCTTATCGTTAATCGCTCGCGGGCGACACTTGGTCACCTCAACTGTTGCAGTGTGGCTGCACACCACAGCCAGAAGAGAGGGGAGAAGAGGGATGGGCTGCCGGAGGTTCTCCACCTCCGTGCCGTGGTTCGCCGTCGTTCGTTGTGTGCCAGCCGGAGCGAGAAGAAAAAAAATAGGCAATTTAGTCTTTAAGGCTGGAAAATGAAATGGAAATGGTTTAAAATAACTGGGAATGGCATTATGAAGCGCAGCGCACGTTGAAATTCACATTTGAGTGAAGCCCATGTTGAATGTCATTTTGAATACCTAAACAGCAGCCCGAACCCAATTTGGATGCTGGGGAGCAAGTCAAATCATCTCCAACAAGATATGTAAATCATATAACCATTTGCATATGAGTAGAGAGGATCCTTAAAAATGGGGACCCTCTATCCTCATATATATTTCTCTATGATCTACTTATCAGTGAGGAAAAATGCATACTCTGCTAAAGATATAAAATATTTGTCCCCTCTATTTATTTTACCTTTATAGTTTATCTCTTTAAATTGCATATCAGTTTTTAAGATAGCCATATGGGAGTGTGGTTGGGTCACATTGTCAGTTCACATCACCATCTTTCTATCTTGTTCTCTCTAGTTTAATCTACTCGTTCTGTCAATATTTACTTGTCGTTTTAGCTTATTAAAGAGATGGAAAACTACAGTGCATGGAAACAAGAAGAAGAGAGATAGAGATAAAGATGCATTAACAAGAAGAATGAATTGGGAAGCAAGAGTTACAAGTACTTTTTGAAAACTGAAGAGTCTTGAATGATAAATAATATGAGACATAAGTAGCATAATGTTAAGTCAATATTTTTATTTTAAAAGGTAATATATTTGGCGTAAATATTATTTTACGGTGCTAACATGCATATATAATCATATCATCCATCATGAGACATCACGATAAAAAGATGGTGGAAGATACACGTATTACTTAAATATTCTCTATGACATACCATGATTAAGGAGGTCTTCTCTTTAACTAATAGGTAAGTCTTTCAGTATTCATATTGTGGGCTCTCATGATGGATTACATGATCATGAATGGTTGTTAGCATGTTAGTACCATAAAAACCATTTGCATATCAGATATGTTGTCTTAAAAAATATCCTACCGTCATCAATTAAAAGGATAAAAGTAGTTAGATAGTAAATCACAAAAAGTTAAAGCTACTCCTTATCGATGAAAAGAAATTCGTGGTCCACGGAAAGCAAGACAATGCTTTTAAAAATCTGTGCAGTTACAATGCTATGTAAAAAATAAAGATGATGTGGCAAGCAATGTTCCCGCACTGAGAGAACTCACAAAGAGCACAATGAATCGGTCTGCAGCATATAAGTGAACAGCACTATCATGATTCATCATGATCAAAGCTAATGTGACTGCAATGCAACATGAGCGAATGGCAACATGATTGAAATAGCCCCATGATCAACTTTTTGAAGAAATATGATTGATCACTGAATCTGACAAAGATGACACCAATTTCAACTTTATTAAGTTTTGTGGCCATTAAACCATTTCATAAAATGTAGAAAATTCAGAAAACATTTATTTCATGGTCTAGAATTCAATCAATTTTTCTCTTAGATAATTCTAGTTGAAATTTTTTGAGATTCTTGCAAGTCTACCGAAGTGTGCGATCGACACTTCCCCAGTACTACTAAGAAGTAGATTGCCGAGGTTCTTTTTTAGGAGAGGGCGTAAACTAAAGAACTCTAGAACAGGGTGACACATTGATTTTACGTGGTTCGGGCCGCCTGATCGTAATGGCCTACTCCACGGGTGTTTGTCTGTTGGATTGCTTTAAACGAGTATGCTGGTGAGCTAGTCTGAGGCCCTGTTTGGCACAACTTCTGCTGCAGCTTCTTCATAAAAATAGGCTCAGAAAAATTCTATAACAGCTTATTAGTTCAGCTGCTTCTCGGAATGAACTAAAAGCAAGACATAAGCAGAAGCTGCTTTCCATCAGCTTTTTACGGACCGCCTGTGTTTGAAAAATCCAGGCGCCTGTGAAAATGGTTTTTGTAGTAGTGTGACTTGTGTTCTACCGTGCAACGCAATCCTTTTATATGCCAATGACTGAGTGTTACAGTGTGTCATGTCCCACAGGTGGCCCCAGCGGTATTCACCACACCGTACATGATCTAAGTGTATAACATCGGTTTATTAGTGCCTTGATGGCAGTGTTACTAGGCTTGATGGTCCTCTGATCGTGCGTCATTAATGCAGAATTAGTGACACATTAACTAGGTCTTGTAAAGGCTGGTTGATTGCCTTTGAATGTATGCGCCGTTGGTGATCCCAGAGTTCTTCCCGTTGAAGATGTAGATCTGGACACGTGACACATGGCAGCACCAGAGCTTCCCTTAGCAGAGAGGTATGTCTGATGCTACAGGACACGGGGCAGCAACGGAGCTTCCCTTAGCAGGGAAGCAAGTCTGGCGCCACAGGACATGTGGCAGCATTGGAGGCACCGTTGGGAGGGAGGCAGGTCCCGTGCCACGGGACACATGGTAGTGCCAAAGACACCGTTAGGAGGGAGGCAGGTCCGGCACCGCGGGACACGTGTTGGCATCTGGAGGTCCACTTTCTTGGAAAGTGGTACTCAACGCTTCTCTTTTTGGTATGAAGGGGTACTTGGTCCACAGAGTACCGATAGTGGCCCCCGGGCCCACCTTGGGGTGAGGCTTTGATCTCGGGGGTGGAGGCACTATCACTTCCCGCGTTGCTGCTTCAACTTTTACTTGAGCGGTTGAAACAACGATATTCTCTTGTGCCATCGCTACGTGGCCCTTCTTGGTCTGGCAGGTGAGATACATGTCGTGCAGATCTCACACAATTGAAGGTTGTCGGTTCTAGTTGTATTAGTTCCCAGCGTAATCTTTGTAGTCCCGTCAGGCCGCCGCCCTTGGGCTTCCAACTTCTCATCATGACAACTGTTGGTACCCTGCGTACCGAGTACCCCTTGGTACCGTAAACAAATTCGTGGAGTTCCTATGTCTAGGTGGCGGACGTTTGGAGGAGATACACGTCTCGCAGTATCATATCTGCCTCCCTCCATAGGGTGGCTTTGGTGTTGCCATGTGTCTAGAAGAGCCAGACCTACCTCCCTCGTTTGGGTAGCTCCGATGTTGCCACGTGTACTACAGATCCGAACCTGCCTTCCTCCTCAGGGAAGTCTGGTACTGCCACGTGTCTCCTAGTAGTGGGAAGCTCTGGAGTTTTCACGTGTCACGCGGTCAGACCTAAGTCTGCAACGGGAAGACAGCTGGATCTCCAATAGCGCAGACATTCAAGGGCTATAAATTGGCTGTTACAAGACCTGGTTAATGCGTCATTAATGCTATATTAATGACACACAATCAGAGGATTGTAAAGACCGGTAACGCTACTACTAAGGCACGTTATCACACTATTAACTACCCTTAACACCATGGATCGTGTATAGGGCGGTTTATTACAGCTAGGGTCACCTGTCGGGCCAGACACACACTGTAACAGCCAACCCTTGGCATATAAAAGGGATACGCTGCACGATAGAAAAGCCATCAAAGTAATCTCGTACGCATCCAAGCTAAGATATACTCATACAATCAACACACACCCCGTGGAATAGGGTATTACGCGTAGGCAGCCCGAACTACATAAAACACTTGGTGTTCAACTGTTGTTCTTGATCTTGACTCGCGCCCCAACCAAATACGAACCTCCGCGGACTACTCCTTAGTAGTACCGGGGGAAGTGTCCTAGTCCACACTTCGACATTTGGCACGCCAGGTAGGGGCCTTTTTAAATTCCAAGATGATGAACTTTGCTGCCGCTTCATCCAACGGAACAACTGTGCAACCTACTAGGGGAAATCCCTCCAATGTGCAGCAGCCGACCAACATTGTTGTCCCGGCGGGTGTCACACCACTTCCACCACCCTCTCCAGCAGCCAACGCTGGACAACAAAATGGTGTATTCGTGTCGGTCACTGCATCGACAAACAACCCAGAGAACGCGCTAAACGTGGCGAAACTCTACTCCAGCGTCCTCCAACACTGGGAGCTCCTCTTTTCGTGCTGGAACAATGACATGCTGATGTTGAGCATTTGGTTGCGGCTGCAGCCAATGCGATCAGCAACCAAGGTCTGCCCCATGCAGGGCAGACACCTTCTCGTAACAAGACCTTGTCTAGTAGACTTGTTCCTTAGGCATCGTAGCTCAGGAGATGTGTGCCCTCCCAACAAGTGATGTCACTGCCCTTCGGTGCTCACCATACTCACACGACGATGAGGCTCCCAACTCAGGACCTCTGGTTGGAGCTAGACCGCTGTTACATGAGCCAGGACGGCTGCATCAACATCGAGCGTGCTTGTGAGAGGTGAATTGCTCGAGAAAACCCTTCTCCTCTAGGAGTTGGGGGCAGCTGTTCGTCCCTTGCCATGCATCTCCGCATGGTCGAGTGGCCACCCAAGTTCCGGCTCAACTGCCGGAGAAATACGATGGGACTGTCGACCCTGTCGAGTTTCTCCAGATCTACTCCACTGCCATCCTCGCGGCTGGAGGCAATGAGTCTGTAATGGCCAACTACTTCCCTGTGGCTCTAACTAGGACTACAAGGTCCTGGTTTATGAGATTATCGCCCGACTCCATCTACGGTTGGGCGGAACTCTATCACCAGTTCATTGCCAACTTCAGGATCTCTTATACCTGGCCTGGCACCGAGTTGGACCTGTTCACCATACAATAGAAGTCTGGAGAGTCGCTGCAATCCTTCATCTAGCAGTTCTCTTAGGAACAGAACACCATTACTTCTATCTTCAATGCTTCTGTCGTCGTTGCATTCCAATAGGGAGATAGAGACAAGAAGATGCTGGAGAAGCTGGCAACCAAGAATGTTAGCAGCGTCAGAGAACTCGTCGGCCTGGCTGACAAATGTGCTAGAGCTCTGTAGGGCCGTGAGATGCAGTCCAAACTAGCTGTAGAGGCAAAGAAATCTTCCTCCAAAGTTGAAGCTATTGCCTCTGGTAGTGTACAAAAGAAGTAGAAGTCAAGTGGTAAGAAGAAGTCACTTGTTGGCACACCTACTGCTGCCGCTGATGAAGCTCCTGGTGGTCGGGGCCTACGCCCCGACAAGCGACCTCGACCATCGTCCTAAGACGACGACAGTGAAAAGATGTGGTGCCCGATTCACAAGTCGACAAGCCACAATCTTGAAGGCTGTCGCGAGGTCAAGAGGCTTGCTGAATGCAACAGCAAGCGTCAAGACGAGACCCCTTTCCGTCAGCGGGAAGGAAAGCAAAGTCGACGAAGCTCCGTTTGATTGGGAGCGGCTTCCAAGATGCCAAGAAGGCATTAAAGGCGGTCTACAACACTGTCAACGATGACTCCAACATCTCCGACAATGAGCGTCGGAAGACTCTCCATATGATGTCTGTAGGGTCCTGAGACATCACCTCCTGGTGCATTTTAAAGACTATGCATCAGGAGATGGCTGCTGCTACTCCTACTAGCAAGGCGGAGCCACATCGAAAGTTGATGGATACTTCCATCACCTTCGATGCTTCGGACTGTCCGAAGAATATGACTAGAGCTGGACAATTGTCTTTGATGGTCTCCCTGACTATCAACAATATCTAGCTCTACCATGTCCTGGTGGATGAAGGCGCGACACTTAACCTCCTCAGCTTCACAACTTTTGTGAAGCTCCAACTCAACCTCTTGAACCTCAGGCTCTGACACCCATCCTATGGAGTAGGTCCGGGAGCCATCACAACTCTTGGGTCGGTTATTCTGCCCATGAACTTTAGGACATGGGACAACTATAGGTCCGAGAAGTTGGTGTTCGATGTGGCACACATCAATCCTCCCTTCAACGCAGTCCTAGGCAGGCCGGCCCTGTATAGGTTCATGGGCATGGTCCACTATGGTTATCTCGTGTTGAAGATGCCAACCCCGTCAAGCCTCCTCCGGATCTGAGGGGATCGCACTGCCGGGGTTACTACGCCGAAGGAACATCATGCACTAGCAACAGTGCAAGAAGAGGAATCTGGCAAGGAGAAAGCTTCTCAACAACCCCCGAGCTTGCGTCACCGTGGCTCATCTTTTGCACCTTGTGTGCAACCAAGTGGCAACACCAACATTCCCATCAAAGTCGTCCAAGTATGTTTTGTTGTCGCTTAGACCGCATGTATATTGGGAGGTCTGACTGACAAATAGGAACTCGCGCTCGTCACTTTCCTTCGGGCAAATATCGACGTGTTTTCATGGAAACTGTCACAAATGCCAAGGATCCATAGGGAGGTGATCGAGCACCGTCTGAAGATATACCACGACGCATGGCCTATACAACAGAAGCCCCGAAAGCAATCTGTTGAGTAGCAAAACTTCATCAAACAAGAAGTCCAAAAGATGCTTGATGCTGGATTCATTCGAGATGTTCATCATCCACAATGGCAAGCAAACCCAGTTGTTGTACCAAAGGCCGGCGGGAAGCTTATGATGTGCATCGACTACACCGCTTTAAATAAGGCATGGCGAAAAGACCCTCTCCACTACAAAGAATAGATCAAATAGTGGACTCTATCTCCGGGTGCGAACTACTATGTTTCCTAGACGCCTATTCTGGATATTATTAAATCCCAATGTCTAAGGAAGATGAAGAGCATACTGCCTTCATCACAATAGATGGGTTGTATTGTTATAGTGCCATGCCTTTTGGTCTTAAAAATGATGCCTCTGCTTTTGTGCGAGCTATGCACAAACTTTTGGGGAGCTAATTAGGGACCTGGTGGAAGTTTACATCGATGACATCATTGTCAAAGGGAAGAACCAAGATTCACTCCTCGACAATCTTCAAGCCGTCTTCGACAAGCTGTGCCTAACGCGTACAAAGCTCAACCCAGACAAGTGTGTCTTTGGGGTTAGCTTCAGAAAGCTCCTTGGTTTCTTGGTGACTCACTGACGAATTGAGGCAAATCTGGCCAAGATCAAAGCCATCAAAGAGATGCGGCCTCCAGCCCATATCAAGGACATCCAAAAACTTATTGGGTGTCTAGCTTCGCTCAACCGGTTCATCTCAAGACTGGCAGAGCCAGCGCTTCCTTTAAAATCCCACATTTTGCTTCATATGAGGTTCAATTGTAAATTGGTTGTTAACCCTAATGGAGACCAATTATAGCCATGTTTATAAACTTGATCTCATCAAATCTTTTCTTCTACTCATGCTTAAATTTATTTACATGAGGAATGAACTTCACCAATAAACTTAGATTAATTATTTTGACCTCTCTTCAAGTTTGGACTTATTTGAAGAAAGATTGCTAGGCCAATTTAATATGCAGTACCAAATAGATATTCAAATTATTATAAATTGAATATATACTACTGTATATTTGACCCTGTCAAAATTATTCAATTCAGAAGCCATAAATTTTTCTATGGTTTTCTAATATTCCAAATGGACTTCCTGCAAAGTTTCATAAATTTTGAACTCCATTTGCTATTTTAATTAAGACGCTGAGCAAATTCAAACCATGTTTTGAATTCTATTCAACTGGATTGAACATCAAGATTTGAACACACACTCATGGTCAGCATAACTTGCTTGACTTATTCCCATTGTTTCACAATTTTTGGAACTCAATTGCTATTTAAAACAGTGGCACCATTGAATTTCATTCAAATTCAAATTTGAATTTGAAATTCAATTGAAACTTGCTCCAAATCAAACTCCAATTACAAAATCAAATTCTAGATATTTATTTGAGCCTCCCCACAAAAATCTAGAATTTGTGGACAAAATTTGGTAGGAGAATTGAAGTTACAGAGAAGGGGAGTAGATAAGAGGAGGTGGGGCCCACTGTCAGCCAAAACACTCGAGTGAAACCCACGGGTGGTGCCCTGTCTCCAGCTTGCCCGGCCGTTCGACGCCGGCAGCACGCGACACCGCGACGCGCATGCATCCACCGAGCTGCTTGCCTGCTTGACGCCGTGGCGCGCTCCCCTCTCCCCTCAGTCCCTATAAATACCCCTTGGCTGTCGCTGTTGGACACCATCCCGGTTCACGCCATTTTCGCCACCCCTGGACTGAGCTCTTGCCGACGATTGCAGCCATTTCTTTCCGAGCTGTAAGTAGATAAAAGGTGTGTCACAAACTCCTCTACATATTACATTTGGTCATTGATCGTGACATAGCTTCTGCTTGGCATATTTTGAAGTTTCCGAGTCACCGCCGAGGAAGCCGCCAAAAACCATCACTGTCTCGCCGTCGAACATCAGTTCCAGACCATCTCCAGCCTCGATCCTTTAAGCAAAAAGGTTCGCAATACTCTCTAGTTCATGCTCACAGAATCTAATCTTATGATATGAAGTATAACTTGAGTTCTTGTTCGATAACTGATCAGTTTCTCAATAGAATAGCAAAGCTTCACGCTTAAATTCATTTCATTCTTGCAATCATCCTTAAATCTGGTTAGCAGATAGTTTCTATGTGTCCTAAGGAAGCTCCATGCCCAAAAACCCTGAAAGTTATCAACCAAGTATCTTAGATTTCAAGTTTTAGAGGCCGCCGGTTGAAAAACCGCACTTCGCCATCGAAGTCAACCTTGCCGGCAATTTCACCCCAATCTGACCCCCAAATCATACTCCTGGTGCTTCCAGGAACCTCCCCGACCTTTTCCCGAGCCTATTGAGCCGTTCCCGAGCATTTCCGACGAAGGCCGAAACCCTAGCTCTGCCGTCGCCGTCACGCCGCCGTCTCCGGCCATCGCCGGCGTGATTGGACACCACCATCGATTTGCGCAGTCGATTTTAGGTTGAGCATTCATGGCGAGGCCAAACGAAGGTCGACGTACCTAAGTTCAGCGAAGCACCGCCGCGGTTCCGGCGAGGAGCGTCATCGCGTCACGAGGTAGACGAAGGCCTATGGGCCCCACTTGTCAGCGCCTATTCGAACGCCCGGGATCAGCTGCGGCACTGGATCTGGTGCGGCTGCGCAATTGAACTCCGTGGCCCCCGGTGTGGCCCAGACGTGATTGGCCCATTCAAATGAAGTGGGACCAGCCCATTTTATTTGAAATTTCCAATAGGAAAATAAATCCAGATTCAACCCCAACTTAGAAAATCCATAACTTCCAGTAGAAGTATCCAAAAATTCCCAAATAAATTTTGTTAGAAGCAGCATGAAGAATACAATCCAGTGGAGCACTTGGATTTGTATGAAAAGCCACAGAAATTTCTCCATAATTCAGATAATAAAAATATTTAAAGAATTCATTCCTATAGTTCTGTTAATTGAAAAATTCCCAATTTTTGTCAGAACCCTATAGTTAATACATTTGACCTCCAGTAAAAGTTTCAAGCTCTTTGGACTTAAACTACTGGGTTGATCAATGTTTCAAACCTCTATGTAGTTATAAATTGAGAAAAATGGAAAATCAATTTCTAGAAATTTACCCAAACTTGAAAAATCAGTTTCTCCCTGTAGGAAGCTCAGAAATTTGTGAAACAAATTTTCCTAGAACCAGTGAGACCTCCTCTACCTGATACAACCCTTGATATCCATAATGCATCTCCAAAAGTTTCAGCAAAAATTTAGAGAAGTATATTGCTTACCATAATTGTTAAGAATTACAAACATCCTTTTTCATCTCCTGTTCTTTGGAAGAGACTTCTTTATAACCTCTAGTATCCACCATAAAAATCCCAACGTCAATTAAGATAATTATCTTATTTTATCTTAATATACACACCCCACCTTAAGCATATTAATTATTGACCAAATCATTTATAACTAGTATATGCATGTCGTGTAGTAGCTGATGTCGAGGAGTAGCCGGAAGCCTTGGAGGTCCAGCTGCCAGAAACTAACATAGACTCAAACTCGCATTCAGGCAAGCCCCGGTTTGCATTTAAGTTCTTTACAGTGTTTTTACAGTTTTTCATTCACCTTACGTCTTCAGATGATTGTGCATTACATTTAAGGTGTTTGACATCCACTTGCATGACCAATAAATCCTATGGAGTCTTGGGTAGGTCTACGGCCCGTTGAGTAGACACTGCTATGCTTATGCTCATAGGAATTTGGTAGACGTTGAGTAGTTGGAATCTACTCGCGAGATAAGAATTTTATCACACGGGAGATTCTGGAATGAGAAAAATGATTTATGAATATGAAATTGAGACCGAGCAGTGGATAGAATGCAGTGAGAGGTGGTCTCATGTGCGCAGCCCTGCTTGTGTCGATTGAGGACCGTTTCGTGTGCGGTCTTGCTGGACAAGCTTGAATTGTACCGGCAACATACTGGAGGAATGGGCTCTAGTAAACTGACGTAGCTTGATACTGGTTTGTCGAGGCATTCCGTTCTATTTTATAGGCGTGGGTTGAGGGCAGCAAGGTGTAAATTAGCTGGTGGGCACGTTAGAGTACACCTCACGCAGTGACCTCCTGCTTGTGATGGATCGACCGGTTCGACATTCGAGTGTTTAGTGAAAGGTGGCCATATACGACTAGTACTGAATTGTTATGTAGGTACTGCTAGAAGTAATAGCTGGCATTTCCGAAAGTGCTATGTGTCATGTTGTTCCGGGTGAATCCTGATTGCAATCACCTCCCTCGCGGTAATAGAGTACCACTTGTTCACTGCGTCGTGACGTAGTAAATACTAAAGAAGTCAGGAGAATATGATATATTGGTTTATAAATTGTTTGGACAACCTTGTTTGGCTTAGAGATAGTACAATGAAAAGTTTACAGTTTCCCCATACTTTACCTGTAATAGCATTATGTGCTTTGTGCACGTCATATCATCGGCAAAGAGCTTCTTGTTTTATTGTGGAGTCTATGATGTGTCATGCCTGAGGAATGTCATGTGGCAAATAAAACATGACTATAAGGATCCACTTGTAGGAGAGTCCTTATGCTTTACTTACTTATTCTTAGTATTCATCCTTGCATATGTCTAGTGAGACGGGTTAGTCTTGCTGAGCCTTATGCTCACGTTTGCAGTTAACGAGTTTTTGCAAATTATATGACTGATGACGGGTTTAATGACGAGGCTGCACCCCCTCCAGGGTTTACAGCCGAGTGGGAACCCTGCACGCCACCGTGAATTGTGTGTTGCTAGTGCAAAGTATCCAGGGCATGGATGACTTTGCTTTTGCATAGCTAGTGCTGAGAGTGTAGCTATGATGTATAGTTCTCTTTGCTTCTGTTAGTACTTTTAAACTCCCGCTGTGCTTGTCAATAAAGACTTGGTATTGTAAATTTGTTCTCGTTCTATTCTTGTATACTGTTGGGTGTCGCATCGCACGACACCACCCAATGAGATCCTTGGAGGTCGAGATTCCGGTCCCCACACTTCCCTTCTTCAAGCCGTTGAGGAAGTCCGATCCATTCCATTGGTCTGAAGAAGTAGAGAAGGCATTCCAAGAGTTCAAGCAGCTCCTCACCACACTACCAATCATGGTAGCTCCGGAGCCTGGTGAGCCTCTTCTGCTTTACCTTGCTGCAACTACGGAGATTGTCAGCATGGTTTTAGTTGTAGAAAGACCAGAAACATCTTCAACTTAGGAGCCTAGACCCTCCAGGAGGTTCTGGAACTACCTTAAGGCGAGTCTGAGTCTAGGACCTAGGACCTAGGCACGGATCCTAAAGGCAAGATCCCTGTGGATCAACCTCCCTCATCCGAGGGAGTACCTACACAAGAAGGAGATCTGACCCCTCCGAGAGGGTCCGAGTTGATGAAAAAGAAGCTGTGAACCCCTCTGGGAGGGTCCGAACTATCCAACAGCCAGTGTACTTCATCAGCGAAGTACTTCATGATGCCAAGACTTTGTACCTTGAGGTGCATAAGCTGCTGTACACAGATCTTATCGCCTCAAGAAAGCTTTGTCACTACTTCCAGGCCCACAAGATATCGGTGGTAACCTCTTATCCACTACGAGCAATTTTACATAATCTCAATTCTACGGGAAATATCGCCAAGTGGGCAGTGGAGTTGGAAGAATTGAACCTCGAATTCCTTCCTGGACATGCAATCAAGATTCATGCACTGGCTGACTTCCTGGCAGAGTGGACACCTTCTTCATCAACTCCAAGGGGCCTCGACGAGAAGAAGCCGGAACCTACTATCCCGGTCTTCACTAAGCCTCAATGTTCTCTCTACTTCGATGGCACCGTGCAGAAGCAGGGGTTCGGAGCTGTAATCCTTCTCCTTGCTCCCATCGGGGATAAGGTCAAGTACATGGTGCGCCTTGACTTCAAGGCAACCAACAATATGGTGAAATATGAAGCTCTCATCTTCAGACTCAAGGTGGAACTATCATATGGCGTCTGGTAGCTCTTGGTGATGTAAAAGCCCTAAAAATCCATTGTATGCATTTGCTCTTGGAAAGAAAGAAAGATGGCCAAATCACATGCAATATTAAACTTAACCTACATGAGGGTGATTAGGGTTAAACCAAAGCTCATGTGCAAAGTGAATTGACATGAAGATCTCAGTACACCATAAATTCAATAATAATTCAAAAATATTCCCTGCAATGTTTTACCATTTTATGAGATCATTTGGTAATTTAAATAAATAGGGGAAAGCTTATGAACTTGCATTCAAATTTATGTTTAAATCTGGTTCAAACTTTCTGAAATTTGAAATATGAGAGTACCAAATTGTTCCTCATGTGCAACTTGGCATCACCACAAAGTTTCAAGATTTATGGACTTTGTTTGCTATTTTAAATCGAATTTCAAAGCTTGCTGCAAGTGTGAGGCTGCATTGTGGAGCCCACCAGTCAGCAGCTCTGGAGCTTGTCGTCTCTGTTCTTTGACGTATACGGCGCCGACCACATACCAATTTCCTTCGTGATCACAGCTCACCGCAAGTGGTTGGTCTTCTGTAGGATCAAAGATCACGTGAAAAGGTACCAGAGGGGGGGGGGGTGAATGGTAGATTAAAACGTTTTTAGCGGAAGCAATGAAAACCCCTCGGCAGAAAAACGATCTGTTAAAGAAATCGTGTGTGAGACTAATCTAAACGAGTTTCACCATTACAAAAGTAATAGATGTCATATAAAATCAAGTCACGAAGACGACACAACAATAATCACTCAAATCTGTCGATAGAAACTCAAGCTACGATCGAAAGATCGAACAAAGGTCAATCTGTTCTACCGAGTAAAACTGTTCTGGAACACTGCAAAGAAACTCGTATAGATCATAAACTACAAATCCAATGACCGTGAAATTTTGACAGATGATAGAAAATTAAGTTGTGAAGACAACAATGAAAAGAATCACGTCAATCGGATTTGTAAAACTCGAGTTATGATAAAACTATCAAACCAAGGTAGTGTTGTGCAGAAACTCGACGAGAAAGACTTGACAGAAACAAGTCGGACGAACAAGGCACAAAAGTTCCTTTAAACAACAATCTTTATTCAATAGAACACAAGAGGAACAGCCCAAAGTCGTGCACCACGAGCTTCGGCCTCCCTTGCTTATATAACCAGCCCTTAGGCCAACCCAAACCTAACTAGGACTCTAATCTTACTCAATTCACGAATCGAAACTTTCTATAACTGCTCAAGACTCTTCTATACGCAGATAGAAGCTATCTTAAGACTTCCAAACACCTTAGGAATGCATTCCACATTCCTAAAAAACTCAAATTCGTGACCCATATGAAATCTTATCATAACCAACTCAAAACTTTCTATATTTGAGTCAAACACGACTCAACCGCAGTCTGAGTCCATAACCTAGTCGGTTGGACCTTTCTGACCAATTCTTTATGTCCACATCTCTTCATCAAGCCTCGGAACCATGTAGCCACATCCATGCACTCCTTGCACATGTGCAAACATCTTCCAACGACGTCCACGACACCTTCATATGCATTGTTCTTGATTCAAACATGCTGCACAACCTCCCGATCAACTCAACCACAATTCCTACCGAACTTGGTTGTTGAACCTCATCTTGTCCATAAGACTAGTTTAATGGATCACATTACCAGCCATGTCTTGAACTCAAGCAACACATGCAAATGAATAAACAACCAATACTTCCGAGCACAAGTCCTCGACTTGACTCTCGTTAGTTCTGATAACCACAACACCTTACGTGAGCACCTCACATAAGCATGTTACAAAACCACAATAAAACAATATCAGCCATATCAACCAAAACGCACCAAAAACTTCGCAAATGAATACTAATCAATCTTTCCAACTATGTAAAGAAAGTTCAAAACATTTCCTAGTAAAAGCACGAACATTGCGATCAAGCTTCAAACCTTGTCGAAGCTAACTGGACCTTGAACCGAAGCATACCAAAGCTAGTAGGATCTAGCGTCAGAACTTACCAAAGCTAGCAAGACCTAGCGCTGGAGCTAACCAAAGCTAGTCAGACATAGCGCTGGAGCTTACCAAAGCTAATCAGACCTAGAGCTGGAGCTTACCAAACCTAGTCGGACCTAGAGCCGGAGCTAACCAAAGCTAGGCAAATAAGTTAGACCTAACCAAAGCAAGTCGGACCTTATGTCGGACCTTGCCGGAGCTACCCAAAACAAGCCGGACCTATCGTCGGACCTTGCTGGAGCTGGACCTAGATGATAAAGGTATTTTGGTAGTAGAAAACTTTTATCTCCATAGCCAATATATTCAACACACATAGATATCACGATCTCCCCCTTGATGAATGCATTGGCAACACCATTTAAAATCCCGAACATTTGGCTTGAAAAGTTTTGAAAATAGTTTCTCCCCTCTTTTTGAAAATCGAATGAGATAGAAATAAATTTCTCCCCCTGTACATATTTCTCCCCCTGAGAAGAATCATGCAATCGTGGCAAAAACACTTGTGAATATGTGCAACGTGTGACCAACTTCTCCCCCTTTGACAATATATTCAGCCAGGTACAAAAGAGAAATTTTAATTGTTATGAGCATATTATAACATATACATATAAAACAAAGCTCATCCAAGTCATACTATCAAGTAACTTACACTATCACAACAATGAGAGACATAAAGTAGTGTAAGCCATGCTAGAGATCAAATGTAATTTTGAATTTAACCAAGTCATGATCTCATGAACTTAACTATTTCAATACCTGAAAGCATGACACTTGTTGCTGCATTTTATTAATTTTCAAAGCACAAATTTAGATCATATGATATTTGCAAGAGATTATATGCGCATCTGCCTTATTCTACCAACCAACCGAGCCTATGCTGTTTGGCAATTAGAAGCTTAAGGACATGATTTTAGTCATACACAACTTCTTCCAAGTTCATATCTAAGTGCAATGATAAGCCATCTCAATAGAAGAAGTGCGATGCATGCATATTCTCTTGACTTTTCTCAATTTATATTTGTTCATAAAAACTCAACATGTGAGTTGATTACTTGATTAATTCTTTATGATTAAAAGCACTGTGAGCATGCAACAAGTTCAAAACAGCAAGAAAGTTTGACCATGACCAGATTTAGTGTAAGTAATTATTCCAATTACTACACATGGCAAAAACTACAAAATGTGTAACACGAGTAATGTAGTAAGAACTTTCAGCATGTAAAAGGAATCACAAAGTCATATCTGTATGAAATACTATGCTCATATTATTTTAATTTCAGATTCACACATAGACTTCTCAAGTTTCAAAACTCCCCCTCAATGTAAGTCATGAGGATGCATAACCCCTATTTCACTATGAATGAAATAAGAACGAGTGAAATCCAAAGGTTTTGTAAAAATGTCAACCAATTGTTGTTCAGTATCTACATGGTGAAACACAATGTTTCCCTTTTCAACATTATCACATAGAAAGTGATACCTAATGTCAATGTGCTTTGTTCTAGAATGTTGCACGGGGTTTTTAGCAATGCAAATGGCACTAGTGTTATCACAAAACAGTGGAACACTATCTAGATCAACCCCATAGACCTTAAGTGTTTGAACAATCCAAAGAATTTGTGAGCAAGCACTAGAAGCAGCTACATATTTAGATTCAGTTGTGGATTGTGCAACTGAGTTTTGTTTTCTAGAGGACCAAGCAACAAGTGAATTACCAAGAAAATGACAAGCACCGGAAGTACTTTTCCTATCAATCCTACAACCCCCAAAATCAGCATCCGAAAAAGCTTTCAAAGTAACGGTTGATGAAGAAGGAAGAAAAATGCAAAATTATTGAGTTCCATGTAAGTACCTGAGAATTCTTTTGATGTCTTGATGATGTGAAGCACGTGGGGAGGCTTGAAACTGTGCACAAAGACATACGCTGAATTGTATGTCCGGTCTTGATGTCGTGTGGTACAAAAGTGATCCAATCATGCTTCTATATTCTTTTTGATCCACGGGTTCACCATCTTCATCAAGTTCAAGTGTTTTTGATATTCCCATTGGTGTCCGAAGAGGCTTTTGTCCATGTTGAAGCGCCTTAGGAGGTCTTTTGTATAGTTCGTTTGATGCACAAAGGTACCCTCCTTGGTTTGCTTGATTTGCAGCCCCAAAAAAGTACATGAGTTCTCCCATCATACTCATCTCAAATTCTGAACTCATCATATCTGAAAACTTGGACACAAGATCATGAGAAGCACACCCAAAGATAATATCATCCACATACAGTTGAACGAATAATGAGTCATTGCCATGCTAAAGCACAAAAAAGAGTTTTATCAACCTTGCCCATGGTAAACCCCTTTTCAAGTAAGAATATTTTAACCTATCATACCATGCTCTAGGGGCTTGTTTGAGACCGTACAAGGCTTTGGACAGTTTGTAAACATGATTAGGAAAATCGGGATTTTCAAAACACGGTGGTTGTTTGACCAAAGGTCAATCTGTTCTACCGAGTAAAACAGTTCTGAAACGCTGCAAAGAAACTCGTGTAGATCAGAAACCACAAATCCAATGACCGTGAAATTTTTACATAAATAGAAAATTAAGTTGTGAAGACAACCCAAAAAGAATCAAGTCAATCGGATCTGTAAAACTCGAGTTATGATAAAACCACCGAACTAAGGTAATGCTATGCAGAAACTCGACGAGAAAGACTTGACAGAAACAAGTCGGACGAACAAGGCACAAATGTTCCTGTAAACTACGATATTTATTCAATAGAACACAAGAGGAACAGCCCCAAAGTCATGCACCATGATATCTGGCCTCCCTTGTGTAGGATCGAAGAGCACGTGAAAAGCTACCAGAGGGAGGGGGTGAATGGTAGATTTAAAAATCTTACGCAGCGGAAACAATTAAATCCCAACCCCTTCGGCAGAAAAACGATATGTTTAAGAAATCATGTGGAAGACTAATCTAAACGTGTTTCACTGTGACAAAAGTGATAGATATCAGAGAGAATCAATTCACGAAGACAACACAACAAGAATCACTCAAATCTGTCGAAAAAAACTCAACTTATGATCGAAAGATCAAACAAAGGTCAATCTACCCTACCCGAAAAAAAAAAACCTGTTCTGGAACGCTGCAAAGAAACTCGTGTAGATCATAGACCACAAATCCAATGACCGTGAAATTTTGACAGATGATAGACAATCAATTTTTGAAGAAAACCCAAATAGAATCACGTCAATTGGATCGTTAAAACTCAAGTTATGATAAAACCACCGACGAAAGGTAGTGCTGTCCAGAAACTCGACGAGTAAAACTTGTTAGGAACAAGTCGGACGAACAAGGCGCAAAAGTTCATTCAAACTACGAATTTTATTCAATATAACACAAGAGGAACAGCTGCAAAGTTGTGCACCACGTTCTCTGGGCTCCCTTGCTTATATAACCAGCTCGAAAGCCAACTCAACTCAAATCAGGAACCTAATCCTACTCTGTTCACGAATCGTAACTTTCCATAACTGCTTAGGATTGTTTTATGCGCAGATAGAAGCAATCTTAAGACTTCCAAACACCTTAGAAACGTATCCCACATTCCTAAACAACTCAAATTCGTGACCCACACGAAATCCTATCATAACCAACTCAAATCTTTCCATATTTGAGTCAAACCCGACTCAACCGCAGTTAGAGTCCATAACCGAGTCGGTTGAACCTTTCCGACCAACTCTTTACGTTCACTTCTCTTCATCACGTCTCGGAACCATGTAGCACCGTCCATGAACTTCTTGCACACGTGCAAACATCTTCCAATGACGTCCACGATATCTTCACATGCATTGTTCTTGATTCAATCATGCTGCGCAACCTCCTGATCAGCTCAACCACAATTCCTCCTGAATTTGGTTGTTGGAACCTCATCTCCTACCTGAGACTAGTCCAATGGGTCCCGTCACCAGCCATGTATTGAACTCAAGCAACACCTGCACATGAATAAACAAGCAATCCATACGAGCCCAAGTCCTCGACTTGACTCAAGTTAGTTCCAAACACAACACCTTACGTGAGAACCTCACATAAGCATGTTGCAAAACCACAGTAACACGATATCGTCCATGTCAACCAAAAACGCACCAAAGACTTAGAAAATGAATACTAAGCAATCTTTGCAGAGATATAAAGCAAGTACGAAACATTGCAAATGAAAAACAGAAGCATTGCGGTCAAGTTCCGGACCTTGCCAGAGCAACCCGGACCTTGACCCGAAGCTAACAAAAACTAGTAAAACCTAGCGCCGGAACTTACCAAAACTAGTATAACCAAGCTCCCACCGGAGCTTACAAAACTAGCAGGACCTTGATAAAAAGGTGTTTTGGTGATATTCAAAACTTTTATCGTCAAAGCAAGTGTATTCACTACAAGCCAATGTATTCAGCACACATAGGTCTTACAATCTCCCCCTTGATGAATGCATTGGCAACACCATTTGAAATCCGAACATTGGCTTATTCACATAAAAGTTTTGAAGACAATTTCTCCCCCTTTGTAAATCAAAAGTAAAATGAGAAGAAATCCAAAAATTATCCCATATTATCTCTCTCCCTTTATTATCTCTCCTTATGCACATATTCTCTTTCTCTTCATGCTTATCTCTCCCCCTTTGACAATGTATTCAGCAAGTCATGAGCATATAAACAAATTATCTCTCCCCCTTTAGTTGTTATGAGCATATTATAACATATACATATAAACAAAGCTCATCCAAGTCATACTATCATGTACCTTACATTATCACATCAATGAAATACATAAAGTAGTGTAAGCCATGCTAGAGATCAAATGTAATTTTCAATTTAATTAAGTCATGATCTCACAAACTTAACTATTTCAAAACCTGAAATCATGACACTAGTTGCTGCATTTTACTATTTTTCAAAGCATAAATTTAGATCATATGATATTTGCAAGAGATTATATGCGCATCTGCCTTATTCTAACCAACCAAGCCAAGCCTATGTCATTTGACAATCAGAAGCTTAAGGACA
This sequence comes from Tuctoria greenei, assembly GCA_036927565.1. Lineage (NCBI taxonomy): Eukaryota > Viridiplantae > Streptophyta > Magnoliopsida > Poales > Poaceae > Tuctoria > Tuctoria greenei. The sequence continues at coordinate 9,620,601 of JAYESD010000009.1, forward strand.
TGGTTTTAGTCATACACAACTTCTTCCAAGTTCATATCTAAGTGCAATGATAAGCCATCTCAAAAGAAGAAGTGCGATGCATGCATATTATCTTGATCTTTTCTCAATTTATATTTGTTCATAAAAACTCAACATGTGAGTTGATTACTTGATTAATTCTTAATGATTAAAAGCACTTGTGAACATGTAACAAGTTCAAAACAGCAAGAAAGTTCGACCATGACCAGTTTTAGTTTAAGTAATTATTCCAATTACTAGACATGGCAAAAACTACAAAATGTATAACACGAGTAATGTAGTAAGAACTTTCAGCATGTAAAAGGAATCACAAAGTCATATATGTATGAAATACTATGCTCATATTATTTTAATTTCAGATTCACACATAGATTTCCCAAGTTTCAAAACTCCCCCTCAATTGAAGCCATGAGGATGCATAACCCCTATTTCACTACGAATGTAACAAAAACGAGTGAAATCCAAAGGTTTTGTAAAAATGTCAGCCAATTGTTGTTCGGTATCTACATGGTGAAGCACAATGTTTCCTTTTTCAACATTATCTCGGAGAAAGTGATACCTAATGTCAATGTGCTTAGTTCTAGAATGTTGCACGGGGTTTTTAGCAATGCAAATGGCACTAGTGTTATCATAGAACAGTGGAACACTATCTAGATCAACCCCATAGTCCTTAAGTGTTTGAACAATCCAAAGAATTTGTAAGCAAGCACTAGCAGCAGCTACATATTCAGATTCGTCTGTGGATTGTGCAACTGAATTTTGTTTTCTAGAGGACCAAGCAACTAGAGAATTACCAAGAAAATGACAAGCACCAGAAGTATTTTTCCTATCAATCCTACAACCCCCAAAATCAGCATCCGAAAAAGCTTTCAAAGTAACGGTTGAGGAAGAAGGAAGAAAAATTCCAAATTCTTGAGTTCCATGTAAGTACCTGAGAATCCTTTTGACGGCTTGACGATGTGAAGCACGTGGGGAGGCTTGGAACCGTGCACAAAGACATACGCTGGATTGTATGTCTGGTCTTGATGCCGTGACGTACAAAAGTGATCCGATCATGCTTCTATATTCTTTTTGATCCACGGATTCACCATCTTCATCAAGTCCAAGTGTTGTTGCTGTCCCCATTGGTGTCCGAAGAGGCTTGCTTTTGTCCATGTTGAAGCGCCTTAGGAGATCTTTAGTATACTTCGTTTGATGCGCAAAGGTACCCTCCTTTGTTTGCTTGATTTGCAGCCCCAAAAAGCAAGTGAGTTCACCCATCATACTCATTTCAAATTCGGAACTCATCATTGCTGAAAACATGTACACAAGATCATGAGAAACACAAACAAAGATAATATCATCCACATACACTTGAACGAATAATGAGTCATTGCCATGCTTAAGCACAAAAAGAGTGTTATCAACCTTGCCCATGGTAAACCCCTTTTCAAGTAAGAATATTTTTAACCTATTATACCATGATCTAGGGGCTTGTTTTAGACCGTACAAGGCTTTGGACAGTTTGTAAACATGATTAGAAAAATCTGGATTCTCAAACCCCGGTGGTTGTTTCACATAAACCTCCTCATCTATGTAGCCATTAAGAAAAGCACTTTTAACATCCATTTGATATAGCTTAAAACCAATACATGCAGCAAAATCTAACAGAATTCTTATGGCTTCTAATCTAGCAACAGGAGCAAAAGTTTCATCAAAATCTAGACCTTCAACTTGAGTGAAACCTTGAGCAACCAACCTAGCCTTATTCCTAACCACAACCCCATCCTCACTTTGTTTATTTTAAATACCCATTTAGTTACAATTAAAGTGTGACCTTGAGGTGGAGGTACAAGTTTCCAAACATTATTTCTTTCAAAATTTTCTAACTCTTCTTGCATGGCAATAATCCAAGATTCACTAGTGAGTGCGTGTGATATATCTTTGGGTTCAAAAGAAGCAACAAAAGCAGAATGAGCATAAGAGTTTGGATCGCAAAACCTGGACCGTGTGACTCGTTGGTGCAAGCTTCCAATCACCTGTTGTGGGGGATGATCTTTGTAAAACCGTAGGGGAACAGATGTCTCACAAGCTTCTTCTTCTTCATGTTCATCACAACTCGATGAGCTTGTGACTTGAGGAAGATTTGAATCAGCATTGATGGTTGTCGGTGCTGGTTGAGAATTCACATCCAAAGCTGAACCAAAGTCTTTAGCTGCTGAATTTTCGGGCAGCAGCTCCAATTCTTCCTCATCTTCAATGAAAATGCTCCCCATGCGGATATGGATCTGGACCTGCAATGTTTGATCTAGTACCTGGGCTAGCTTCATCAAAAGACACTTCACAAGTCTCCACAATTTTGTTAGTGTCAAGTAAAAGCGCACGGTAGCCTCTAGTATGAGATGGATAACCAATAAACATGCTATCAATGGATCTAGGTTCAAATTTATCAAGATTACCATGTTTCTTAACAAAGAATTTGCAACCAAAGACCCGAAAGTGTGTAACACCAGGCCTATGTCCAAACCGGAGCTCATATGGTGTTTTACCTAGCTTAGCACGCAAGAAAACACAATTTGAGACATAACAAGCGGTTGCTAACGCATCAGCCCAAAATTTCCTAGGAGTTTGATATTCATCAAGCATAGTCCTAGCCATCTCAACTAGGGTTCTGTTCTTTCTTTCTACAACACCGTTTTGTTGAGGTACATATGGTGAAGAAAATTGATGATCTATTCTATTTTCAACACAAAAGTGATCAAAAGATTGATTTTTGAATTCAGTTCCATTATCACTTCTAATTGCTTTTGAAGATCCTGGGTAATCAATTGATAATCTAAGAAATAAAGTTCTAAAGTGACAAAAGCTTCATTCTTAGACGCCATAAAGTAAACCCAAGAGTATCTAGAATAATCATCAACAATCACAAGTACATACCATTTACCTCCGAAGGATTGAACACGTGAAGGTCCTACGGTGTCAAGGTGCAAAAGTCGACACGATTCAGTTGTCATGATCATTGTGAGAGGAGTATGTGAACCTGCAACCATCTTAGCATGTCTACAAGAAGAGCACACAATTTCTTTGTCCCCTTTAAGCTTAGGCAGCCCACATATGCGATCAAGAGCACTAACACGCGTTAGGTGATCAAAGCCTACGTGACCAAGTCTATGATGCCAAAAATATAGGTCCTTTGAATCATTAGCAACTAGACACCTATGCTTAGAGGAAGACATATCAAAATCAGCTTTAAAAACTCTTCCAAAACGAGACATGTTAAAAATAAGCTCACTATTTGAACTTACAACTTTGCAGCAGTTTTTATTGAAAATAATTTCCAGATTTTCATCTAGCAATTGTGAAACAGAAAGCAAGTTGTATTTCAAATTTTTGACAAGTGCCACATTTTTAAAAGTGTAGTGATCATTTACTCTAACCGAACCCTTAGCAATTATAGGAGTTGAAGAATTATCGGCAAAAGTAACATTCTCTACACATGACACAAAAGAGAGGGAGGAGAACCAATCTTTGTTACCGGTCATGTGGCGTGAGCAACCTGAATGCACAATCCAAATGTTCTCCTTACTCAAACGTGTAACCTACATAGAAGCACAATACGTCGATGACTCAATACTGGGGTTAGTCAAAAGGCATTTAGGAATCCAGTACTGAGTCACGCGACGTGCAGCAGGAAAAACACGCGAAAGCTAAGACAAAACAGCAGGTTTATGAGTCAAAGTTTGAGATTTTTTATTCTTAACTACTGACCTATAAGGTGTTACTTGTGTAGCACAAAAATCAGTAGCTCCGGAGGCAAAAACAGAAGGTCCGGAGGTAAACTTTGAATGTTTTTGACTCAAAACAGCAGGTTGTACATTCGGTTCAATATGTGCAGCAAATTTTGCATGGAAGTTATAAGATCTAGCAACCATTCTTTCCCTTTTCTGTTGTTTAGCTAGTCTATAACAAAAATTTATGACATGACCATCTCTACCACAGTAGGTACGATGAAATTTAACTTTGTGTTCAGGTCTAGATGAGCAAACAACATTTTTATTTGAAACCGAATGAGACAATACTCCTGCAGATTTGAAAACCACTTCTTTTTGTTTAGGAACTGTTTGAATCAAACCCCTTCCTAATGACTTTACACTTTTAGGTGGATGTGACTTAGCATGAGCATGAGAATCAAAACCTAAACCAGTTTTATCATTGCAAGACTTGGATGAATTCAGAAGCAAGTTTAGGTTCTTATTCCCATTACAAAACTGATCAAATGTCTTATGCATGTTATCAAGTTTATTGGACAGATCAAGGCAACTTTCACATGAAGTTTTTCCTTTTAATTTGCAATTGGAACAATATTTAACTTCATGACAACGTAAAGCATTGTTCAATATAGAGATTTCATTCATAGAATCTTGCAGTTTCTAATCAAGATCATCACAACTAGAACAATGCAAATAAATTGTAGAACAAGAAGCATCTTTTAAGTTTCCAATATTAAGTGCAGCAAGCTTTTTGTTCTTTTCAATTTCAAGTTCAAGTTTATCAAGTGTGGAGGTATGTGCACTTCTTAGGGAGGACAATTGTTCATATATTAAGTCACATGAGGAACAAGAATCATCACTAGGAATCAAGGATTTCAAACGATTAAGTTCAGATTCTAGTGACTCAATTTTAACAGCATTGTCCCTAAGCTTTTTGTCCTTTTTCTTAACAATAATAGTGGCACGAGAAATAGCATCACACATTTCTTCGCAAGTAGGACATACCTCTTCATTGTCGCTGTTGCTTTCTGCCTCCTCCATACTTGATCTTGACTTGCCCGCCATGAAGCACAAGTTTTCCAAATCGTCTTCATCTTCATCACTTCCAATGTTTACGTCGCTTGAGCCAAGTTCCTGGAGTGCTGAGATAAAACTACTCACCAATTGACGTCCTGTAAAACCCTTCTTTTTCTTCGTATCTTTTGCAGAGGAGTGCTTCGTTCTTGTTTTCTTTTCATCCCGGGAAGTAGGACCTGAAAGGTTAGGGCAATCTGAATGAAAATGTCCTGTCTTACCACATTCAAAGCATCGTTGAGGTCCGGAGCTTCCTCTCCTTCTAGTTATCACATTTTGGAATGCTTTTGAGAACCGGGTAGAGATGAGCGCTAGCTCCTCCTCTGGAAACTCCTCAATCTGTTCAAGGGTTAGAGAGGACAGCAAAGCAAGTGTACCACAAGTTGATGTTTGACCAGAACTAGGCATGTCACGTTGAGAAACAAAAGCAATACACTTGTTGGGGTTCTTACGTGAGATTATGTCAATTTCATGAGTTTTTAACTTGGATCATAGAACATCTAATGTAAGTGAACTCATGACAGTAGATTCACGAATAGATGTGACTTTCATCTCCCAAATTGACATATCTAATGCACTTAGCAATTGCCTAGCATTTTCAGCATCTGAAATTAACATTGACACTACGCAAGTTTCTGAGAATCTTATTAAAGCGAGCAAAAAGGTCATCAATAGACTCACCGGGTTGCATCTCGAAGCGCATGTATTCTTTCTTGAACATGTCTTGCCTTACCTCTTTGATCGTGTTGGATCCTTCGTGGTAGTCACAAAGTGCTTTCCACACATCGTATGCAGATCGGAGGTGTGCAACACGGTCGAAGTCGCTTTGTGTTAATCCTTGTATGATCAAGTTCCGAGCCTTGTTGTTGTTGTCGACATCTCTCAGATTTGTAGCTGTAACTTGATCGTTTGATGACACTTCATAAGGCTTGTATACCTTCTCCCATATTGCAAAGCCTTGAGCCTGGATGAAAGCCTCCATGCATGCCTTCCGAACCAGAAAATCAATACCAGCGAACACACAAGGTTTGGCAGAGTACTTCTCCATGATGATTAGTCAAAAATACGCGCAAATCACAAAGATTAGAGCACCGTGGCTCTGATACCAATTGTAGGATCGAAGAGCATGTGAAAATCTACTAGAGGGGGGGTGAATGGTAGATTTAAAAATCTTACGCAGCGGAAACAATTAAATCTATACCCCTTCGGCAGAAAAACGATATGTTAAAGAAATTGTGTGGAAGACTAATCCAAACGTGTTTCACCATTACAAAAGTGATAGATATCAGAGAGAATCAAGTCACGAAGACAACACAACAAGAATCACTCAAATCCGTCGAGAAAAACTCAAGTTATGATCAAAAGATCAAACAAAGGTCAATCTGCCCTACCCGAAAAAAAACAGTTCTGGAACGCTGCAAAGAAACTCGTGTAGATCATAGACCACAAATCCAATGACCGTGAAATTTTGACAGATGATATATAATCAATTTTTGAAGACAACTAAAATAGAATCACGTCAATTGGATCTGTAAAACTCGAGTTATGATAAAACCACCGACGAAAGATAGTGCTGTCCAGAAACTCGATGAGTAAAACTTGTCAGAAACAAGTCAGACGAACAAGGCACAAAAGTTCCTTCAAACTAAAAATTTTATTCAATAGAACACAAGAGGAACAGCCCCAAAGTCGTGCACCACGAGATCTGGGCTCTCTTGCTTATATAACCAGCTCGAAAGCCAACTCAACTCAAACCGGGAACCTAATCCTACTCTGTTCACGAATCGTAACTTTCCATAACTGCATAGGATTCTTCTATGCGCAGATAGAAGCAATCTTAATACTTTCAAACACCTTAGAAACGTATCCCACATTCCTAAACAACTCAAATTCGTGACCCACATGAAATCCTATCATAACCAACTCAAAACTTTCCATATTTGAGTCAAACCCGACTCAGCCGCAGCTAGAGTCCATAACCGAGTCGATTGAACCTTTCCAACCAACTCTTTACGTCCACATCTCTTCATCACGTCTCGGAATCATGTATCCACGTCCATGCACTTCTTGCACACGTGCAAACATCTTCCAATGATGTCCACGATACCTTCACATGCACTGTTCTTGATTCAATCATGCTGCGCAACCTCTTGATCAGCTCAACCACAATTCCTCCTGAATTTGGTTGTTGGAACCTCATCTCCTCCCTGAGACTAGTCCAATGGATCCCGTCACCAGCCATGTATTGAACTCAAGCAATACCTGCACATGAATAAACAACCAATCCATACGAGCCCAAGTCCTCGACTTGACTGAAGTTAGTTCCGAACACAACACCTTACGTGAGAACCTCACGTAAGCATGTTGCAAAACCACAGTAACACGATATCATCCATGTCAACCAAAAACGCACCAAAGACTTAGCAAATGAATACTAAGCAATCTTTCTAGAGATGTAAAGCAAGTACGAAACATTGCAAATGAAAAACAGAAGCATTGCGGTCAAGTTCCGGACCTTGCTGGAGCAACCCGGACCTTGAGCCGAAGCTAACAGAAACAAGTAGAACCTAGCGCCGGAACTTACCAAAACTAGTATAACCAAGCTCCCGTCGGAGCTTACAAAGCTAGTAGGACCTTGATAAAAAGGTGTTTTGGTGATATTCAAAACTTTTATCATCAAAGCCAGTGTATTCACTACAAGTCAATGTATTCAACACACATAGGTCTTACACCTTGCTTATATAACAAGCCCTTAGGCCAATCCAAACCTAACTAGGACTCTAATCCTACTGAATTCACGAATCAAAACTTTCTATAACTGCTCAAGACTCTTCTATACGCAGATAGAAGCAATCTTAAGACATCCAAACACCTTAGGAACGTATCCCACATTCCTAAAAAAACTCAAATTCGTGACCCAAATGAAATCCTCTCATATCCAACTGAAAACTTTCCATATTTGAGTCAAACACGACTCAACCGCAACCTGAGTCCATAACCTAGTCGGTTGGACCTTTCCGACCAATTCTTTAAGTCCATATCTCTTCATCATGGCTCGGAACCATGTAGCCACGTCCATGCACTCCTTGCACACTTGCAAACATCTTCCAATGACGTCCATGATACCTTCATATGCATTGTTCTTGATTCAAACTTGCTGCGCAACCTCTCGATCAACTCAACCATAATTCCTCCCGAACTTGGTTGTTGAACCTCATCTTCTCTCCAAGACTAGTTCAATGGAACCCGTTACCAGCCATGTGTTGAACTCAAGCAACACCTGCACATGAATAAACAACTAATACTTCTGAGCACAAGTCCTCGACTTGACTCTCGTTAGTTCCGATAACCACAACATCTTACGTGAGCACCTCACATAAGCATGTTGCAAAACCACAGTAAAACGATATCAGCCATATCAACCAAAACGCAACAAAAACTTAGCAAATGAATACTAAGAAATCTTTCCAACAATGTAAAGCAAGTTCAAAACATTTCACAGTAAAAGCAGGAACATTGCGATCAAGCTTCGAACCTTGTCAAAGCTAACCGGACCTTGAACCGGAGCATACCAAAGCTAGCAGGATCTAGCGCCGGAACTTACCACAGCTAGCAGGACCTAGCACTGGAGCTAACCAAAGCTAGTTGAACATAGCGCCGGAGCTTACCAAAGCTAGTCAGACCTAGAGCCGGAGCTTACCAAAGCTAGTCGGACCTAGAGCCGGAGCTAACCAAAGCTAGTGAAAGAAGTCGGACCTAGCCAAAGGAAGTCGGACCTTACGTCGGACCTTGCCGAAGCTGCCCAAAACAAGTCGGACCTATCGTCGGACCCTGCTGGAGCCAGACCTAGATGATAAAGGTGTTTTGGTAGTATTCAAAACTTTTGTCGCCATAGCCAATGTTTTCAGCACACATAGGTCTCACATCTTCAATTCGAGCTCATCCTCTCCTCTCAAGTGACCCTGCCACAACCAAGTAACTCCTCCTCTCCCACGCGCTCTGCTCCCGTTTTTGTTCTCGCGCATGCTTGGTACCGCCGGTACTGCGTGGCCGTTGCCGGCCAACCAGAGGACCTTCTTGTCGAGCTCTCAACAACAAAATGATGCGCCACCCTCTTCTCTATCACCCAGTGAAACTTTGGTGTTGTTTCCTCAACCATCAATGGTGATTTTGCAGTCCCGCCGGCGGACCTCGGGAAGGACTCACCATCACCTCTCTGTTCCACCATCGCGCCCCCGACTCAGGCCACCTTAGCTCTCGACCACAACTGCAAAGTGGTGTGCCTGGACACTCTCTGCACGACGGTGAAAGCCGTTCCTTGTTTACGTTAGTATCGAGCAAACTATTCAAGTTTTACTCTCGGCCAAAGCTTATGAACTACCTAGTTTTTCCATTCAATTCGGTTTCCACGTAGAACTATCCTCCAAGATGGCTAGCACCTAGTTTCCTCACATCCTAGCGCACCTCCCAGAGCTAAAAGTACCAAAAGTTATCGGCTAGGTGCGAAGTATTTCGAGTTTTTGTCGCCGCCGTAGAAAACACCTCAGTTTGCCATCGAACATGAAGTTTCCGGCCGTTCCACGGCGTTTTTCCCCTCCTATCATCTTCGCCATGCTCCCAGGAGTCTTCCCGAGCTTTTCCCGTAGATTTTGCGCGAGTGGGCGAAATTCTGACCTCACCGGAACCCTAGTGCCGCCGCCGCCGTCGCGCGCGGATTTCCGGCCACTTTCGGCCAGCGCCGACCGCAACACCATGTTCCACGTCCCATACTATGCCCAGGTGGTGAGTTTGGGGAGGAAAAAGGGTCGGGCAAGGTCGGATGGTGAGCTTGCCAGTGCAGCACCGCCAAGGGCGTGAGGTTGAAGAAAGGGGAGCGGGCCCCATCTGTCAGCCACTGTTCAAGTGTCTCTGGATTATGTGTGGGCGCCTGATCCAGTGTGTCTGCGTGGAGGAAACTTAGTGGCCCCCGTGTGGTTCCATTGCTGACTGGTTCATTTTAAACCAGTAAGGCCCACTGACAGTGGTTCATATAGGTTTTTCCATTTCTAGAATGTGCGCCAAACTTCAAAAATCTATAACTCTTTGTAGATTGCTCCAAAAATCTTCAAAAAAGTCTTGTTTGAAATCTCTTGAGCTCTAGTTTCTGATAGTACTAATTAGTTTCCTTGAAAACTAATTTTCAATTCTGGGTAATCCAATTACTCCAAACACTCATGGAATTTTCACAACTGATCACTCCATTAGAAACTCACCAAAATTTACCAGGAGCCTATTTAGGTGGTCCTAAGCTACAGTAAAAATATAAGGCGCATTTAACCTGTATAGGTTGCCTAAACCTCAATTTTAGTTCTGCTGTTCATAAATCACCAGAAACTATTTCCAGAAAATCATTTCCAACTTATAAATTCAATTGCTCCTATTATAACTGCTCCAAAAATACCAAATAAATTCCTGTATACTCTTTATGATCCATACTTTTAAGTTGATCAGACCAAATCATCATAAACTAATAGATCCTGTATAATTAATTCTAGTAAGTTGATTCCTTCTTTGAATTGTTTCTGCTGTTTTATTCAGTTTCCACCTTCCAAATTTTTACAGCGTACTCCACTACGTACCTGTGTCTACTATAAAAATTTCAGAATTTATTAGTTTAATTAACTGTGCCTAATAGCAGTTCTAACCTGTAGGATAATTGATAATCATATTTAGTCAACAGAATAATGTCATATTATCATAGCAACTTCTAAATTCTACATATCACACTAGAAATCTTAGAAAAATGTGAAATAATTTTTTTTAGAACCAGGACAACCTCCTCTATATTATAGAACCACTGGTAGCCATGATACCACTCCAGAATTTGAATGAAAATTCATAGAAATAGAAACACATATAGAATTGTTGTGACCACATACAACCTTTGCTAGAACGCAAATTTTGCACACTGTCTTCAAATCGTCCATTGAAGCTTCTGTTAAATTTTCAGATTCATTGGACCTCTGTAGCGTCAGCAATCCTTTTATATATGTCTATCTGCATATAAATTCTAAATCAAATGTGGAGTTAATCTTATTACTGTTGATCACAACAACAGAAACTCTATTCTCAATCAATATTCCTTTATTACTGTTGATCGCAACAACAGAAACTCATTCTCAATCACTTAGTTTCCGTACTAAACTGTACAACAAAATTAAATATTATGCTATCTCATGCTTATATAGGCACTTGCATTTCGATAGTTCATGTGACATCGAAACTCGACTAGGCGCATTCCCCGAGGAGAAGGCCAGGGTGTCCACTTGAAGTCCTTGGCAGGATATCCGGAGGAAGACCACTGACCATTGATATTTAATCAAGTCACAAACTAAGGCAAGCCCCGGTTTGCATTTAAGAGCTTTTCAAAGTTTTCCAGTTTTATTCACTTACTCTATAAGTTGTATATGATATGTGCATTACGTGTAAGGTGTTTGATACTTCACTTGCATATCCACAAATCCTATGGGATGGTTGGAAAGGTTTACAACTTGATGTGTAGGATTGCCATGCTAATGTTGTAGATATACCAGTAGAAGTCGAGTAGTTAGAATCTACTCGCGAGATAGGAATGACAGTTCATATGAGGATGAAAGATGACAGAATGGCTCATGATATGAATATGGGACCACGCAGGGGGATAGGAGTCAAAGAGATGGAGTCTTTTGCGCATAGCCCTGCTTGTGTTGCTTGAGGACCGTGCCGTCTGCGGCACCGTTGGGCAAGCTTGAACTGTACTGGTTGCATAGTGGGATATGGGCCCAATAAACTAATGTAACTCCAGACTGTAGTGTGGAAACTCCTCTATTGTCCTTGAATGGAGATGTGAAGGCACAAAGGTGTAAATCTTCTAGCGGGCAACTTCGACGTGTCCGTGTAGGGGACCTTTTGCTCGGGATGAAGAGGTTTGTCGGCATTGGGGTCTTGAGTGAAAGGTGGCCACGTATGACGTGGGGGGGGGGGGGGGGAGCACGTATGTGTCTCCCAAGTGGGTGTGCGTGTTGTGTAACCAGGTGTCTACTGATTGCAATCATCGTCCCTCGCGGTTATTTGAGTACCACTTGTCCGCCGCTGTCGAGACGTAGTGAATAACTAGAATGATATGAGAATATGATATATGATCTTGATGATTAATTGCCTGGCAACTTTATGTGATGTAGTATATTCTCATGAAAGTTATCTCTTTGAACCGTTAACTTGGTGCTAATAACTTGAAAGCTAAGGATCCACTTGTAGGCGAGTTTGTTTACGCAATATCCTACCTATGATTAGTTGGTTATCTAGCATATAGAGTCGCATGTTTAGGTGAGACGGGTCAGTCTTGCTGAACTTTATGCTCATGTTTGCAGTTAGCGAATTTTTGCAGGATATATGGTTGATGATGGGCTTGACGATGATGCCTTACCCCATTAGGGTTCATGGCTGAGTGGAAGCCCTGCACGCCGCCGATATCTGTGAGTGCTGCTAGTGTAAAGCATCCAAGGGCATGGAGTGCTTTACTCATGCATAGCTAGTGTTGAGAGCGTAGTATGATGTATAGACTTCTTTCCTATATTATATATTGTAAAACTACCACTATGTTTATAAATAAAATACTTGTGTTGTGTTTTATTCTCGTTCTTTTCATGTATGTTGTTGGGTGTCGCATCACACGCACCACCCGATGAGATCCTTGGATGTCGGGACCTCGGTCCCCACAGACTGGTATCAGAGTATCATTGGGAATAGTGTGCCTGAAAAGAGTGTATTTTCAAAAACTTAGGAGTATATGAGTGAGCAAATAATTATATGCCTACTAAGGAGTATTACTAGTATAAGATATAAATGTTGCAATACTAACCTACTTGTTATTATATTCTGTAACAACGCTCCGACATCTGGTAAGAGGTAAGGTACGCCACCGAGAGCAGATCAATCTCGGTAAGCTCTTGCATACGAGATGTGGTATGTGCTTGTTTCCGTGGCTTGACACGGAAAGTCAATATGAGTCCCTGAAACTCTCCATGTTTCTGAGAACATATGACACGCGGTACCCCAGAGTGCTTCAAAATTGGTGGGAGCCCCCCGTCAGGTGGTGTAACCCGATAGTGTGCTTTCCAGAACGTGTGGAAGCATGCAAACACATATGCCTGAGCGTGTATAAGCCGGTTGGTTCGTACGGGAGCCCTTGTCGTGCGGGTGTTAGTACGGCCATGTACCTCGAGACATGACTTGCTCGGGGGCGACTCGCGCATGAGTCGTATGCATTTACTTTCATATATATATATATATATATATATATATATATATATATATATTGTGGTTGCCTATTGTCTTTCCCAGAGCTGCCCTTGTGGTGTGAAGGTTTGAAATGGGATTGATTGTCTTCTATAGGTACACTAACAACGATAGCGACCCATGTAGAACACGTTTGCGAGTGAACGATACTAGGGCCACCTATAGACATATCCGGATATACCAGTTAGATTTTTCATTGGTGAGGCACGTAGTACCACCGTATCACATTTGATACATTGACCATCTCCCACGACAGAATAGATGCATTGTGTTTTAAAGTCCAACTACCAGTTGCTGGTAGGTTTTGGACATCGCAAAGTGAATTTCAATCATAATTAGTGAAGAATCAAGGTTCTTTATTTCTGGCAGAAGTTTTCTCAACTTCACCAGGTTGAAACCTTGATTATTTTACATAAAACATAGTTTTATGCTATATGGATGGAAATATAATCAAGTCCACTACAAAGTTTATTTTGGTCATTAGGACTGAAAATGATCCTACCTTGATATAAACTGAACTCCACAAAAACTACTACAAATGTCTTACCCAACTACACAGTCTCGGTATTTTCATCATAACTTATTGTAGAAAAATCTTATGCCCTATTGTCATACATATATGGAGAGGGTATAAGCAGAACTACAACTTTGTCAGTTGAAGTGTTTTCTAATTCGACACTGAAAAATTTAAAATTCCAGGTGGAAACTGGTACACTGCAGAGCTGCTGGCAGAAACCAGTCAGCTCATCTGTCAACTTTAGACAGTCATATCTCCTAATATTAAAACTTGACATAGAAATAACTATACATTTTTGGAAATCTTTAGAAGTCCTATATCGACTTCGTATTCAATCCTAAGCTGAAACTGGAAGAAACAGGGTCTAATTGCAATTGTCACAAAAACCTGTGCTTGCGGTCCAGAACCAGAACCCAATGGGGCAGAGTTTGGTAATTGCGCGCTATAACCTGTATAGCACTTTTGTAAGGTTGAACCATTTAATTTCTGGGATTTTAACTTCATATTGTAAAATGTTTTAGTTGACATTACCTCAATATTGTACTTGTTTATCTGTATAAACTGTGGACAAAAAAACCCCACATATACAGGGGAGGTACTGTCAAAATTCACCGCAATGTCCATAAATTTCAAACCTGTATAACTTTTATTCCAGAGCTCACATGGTAGTGTGCGAGTACAATATGGAGAGGTATGGAAATTCTCTAAAACTTCCGTATTCAATTCAAATCCTAGTCCTGCCATTTACTGGGACCAAATTTCGAGTTTATAAAGGATGGTCAGCTGGAACAGAACTGAAGTTCATATTCCAGATTTGAACTGTCTTGTAACCTTTAATCAAAATTCCATATCTTCCACTCTAGAAATGCTATGGGGGCACATGAATACATTCTGGAAATTTTTTGAGTGTACTCCAACTTTGTAGTTGAACTCCAAACCAAATTTTGCACTTAACTGTGAAAAATAATTACATTTCTACAGACTGGTCTGATGGACCAGAAACTGGACAGCAAACCAGTGTGCGATGTTACCAACTCAAATCGTTTTAGTTTCACCTTCTTGTTTCACTCATCATGTCTAGAGGTGATTACTCGACATGATAGATTAACATAATGTTGTAAAACCATGTTAAGTAATTGGTGAGCAGTATCACTTATTTGAGACTAGTTCAATGTTCTAATCTTTACTTATACCTTGCCTACTGCATTGTTAAGTGATGCGTATTACAGTCTTTATCATGATTCCAGTTGATATTGCAACTTTGGATGTTAAACGTAATGCTCACTCTGGCAGCATGGATCACACTCATTCTGAGGGTGAACCGGGTACTTCTGCTAATGGTGGAGATGACTCTCCACAAGTGCCATCATCAACCGGATTGGCAGAAGTCTTATCGAGCATGGCCGAGTCTCTGCATACGTTGGTACATCGGACTGTACAACCTGTGGCTCGACCACTTGATCAACCTAGAGTCACATAGTTAGATTTCTTGGCGACTCAACATCCGGTTTTCACAGAAGCCTTGGAACCATTGGAGTTGGGTCATTGGCTCTGGGTGATTGAAGCCAAGTTTGAGTTACTCCAGTGTGACGAATATCAGAAGGTTGTATTTGCCGCTCAACAACTTCACGGGTCCACAGAAGCTTGGTGGTCTGAATATCTCACCTCTCTCCCTGATGGTCATCGTGTGACCTGGTCGGAGTTCCGTGAGGCTTTCCATGCACGTCACATATCTTATGGGATGATTAAAACCAAGTTGGAGGAGTTTGTGGAGTTGAAGCAAGGAGATATGAGTGCTTATGAATACTCCAAGGCATTCAATCGTTTGGCTCAATATGCGCCCGAGTATGTGAATACCGGGCCGTTTAAGTGTGGTTGCTTCTTTCGAAGGCTGAACGTCAAGCTTCGAGCTCGACTGGTGTTATTCAATAACGGCTACTACAATGACTTGGTTGATGCCGCTATTGTTCAGGAGGATGCAACTCTTCACTATCAGGCGGAGAAGAGGAAGAGGAAGACATCACAAGAGGTTATTAGTGATGTTCCTCATAAGGATCGGGCGGTGTATTGCTTACCATCTGGTCGAGATCTTTGGTCGAGTGAGCAACCACCGCAGATTTGGTATCACTCCTATCCAGTGGAGGCTTTACTTGCACCTCAACATAGCTTCATCAAAGTCCACCAGTGTTAATTATGCTGTGATTGAGGACATTCCAGAAGGAGAACCTGTTTTAGCAGACATGTTTACTTTACATGATCAACCAGCAGTCGTTTTGTTTGACTCTAGAGCTACTCATAATTTTGTGAGCAAGTCTTTTGTGTTGAAACAACAAGTGCCAATTGTGACTATCTCACATCCATTCCATATCAGTTCACCAGGAGGCAATATTTCAGCTAATGAGGTTGTTTCTCGAGCACCTCTGTGCATGGGTGGAAGTATCTGTCCGGTGAACCTCATCATCTTGGAAGGTCTTCAGATTGACCTCATTCTGGGGATGTCATGGTTGACCCATCATGGAGCTATCTTTGATATCGGCTCGCAAACTGTCCAACTGAATTCTCAATTCCATGGTTGCAACATTTTGAATCTTTTGGATACCACACCAAGAGTCTCAGCGGTGCATCACACAAGTGCCACGAAGCTTGAGGATATCGTAGTGGTGTGTGAATATCCAGACATGTTTCCTGATGATCTTCCTGGCATGCCACCAGAACGTGACGTCGAGTTCACGATTGAACTTGCGCCAGGAACCATGCCAATCTTGAGGAAGCCGTATAGGATGGCGCGGAAGGAACTTGCGGAATTGAAGGAGAAGCTGAATGACTTATTGAGCAAGGGTTTTATTCGCCCAAGTTCATCACCTTCCAGTTGTTCCACGTTGTCTGTGAAGAAGAAGGATGAGACTTTGCGGTTGCGTGTGGACTATCGTCCACTGAATGCTGTCACCATCAAGAACAAATATCCACTACCACGCATTGATATCTTATTCGATCAACTAGTGGGTGCTAAGGTATTCTCAAAGATGGACCTTCGTTCAGGTTATTATCAGATTAAGATTTGAGCTGAGGACATTCATAAAACTGCATTCTCGACGAGGTTTGGGCTGCATGAGTATCTCGTCATGTCCTTGGGGTTGACCAATGCACCAGCTATGTTCACGTATCTCATGAATTCGGTGTTCATGCCAGAGCCGGACAAGTTTGTCATGGTATTTATTGACGACATCTTGGTTTATTCTAAATCCAAAGAATATCATGCTAAACACTTGCATATTTTGCTGCAATAGTTAAGGGATCACAAAATGTATGCAAAGTTCAACAAGTGTGAGTTTTGGATCGGCCAAGTGCCATTTCTAGGGCACATCATCTCGTCTGATTGTATTGCATTTGATCCAAGCAAAATTTTACAAGCTTTGAAGTGGAAATCTCCCAAGTTCGTACATGAAGTTCGCAATTTCCTTGGCTTGGCTGGCTATTATCGGAGGTTCATTCCGAGTTTCTCAAAGATAGATAAACCAATGACGGAACTGCTGAAAAAGGGAAAGAAGTATGTATGGACTAAAGAATGCGAAGAAGCATTTCAAGCCTTGGTGAAACACCTCACAACAGCACCAGTGTTGGCTCAACCGGACACAGCCAACCTATTTGATGTCTATTGTGACGCATCTGGTGTTGGTCTTGGTTGTGTACTCATGAAAGATACAAGAGTGATCACGTATGGGTCTTGACAGCTTTGGAATCATGAACAACATTATCCGACTTATGATCTTGAGCTTGCTGTCGTGGTGCTCGCATTGAAGATGTGGAGGCACTATATATTGGGCAATCTAGTGCATCTCTACACTAATCATAAGAGTTTGAAGTACATCTTCACCCAAAAAGACTTGAATATGCGACAACAGAGATGGTTAGAGTTGATCAAAGACTATGAGATTGAAATCTACTACCATCCTGGCAAGGAGAATGTTGTTGCAGATGCACTGAGCCGCAAGTCCCATGTCAACCATCTGTTCATCACTCCGATGGAAGATTACGATCCAAGTCTATACTTGGTTCCATATGTAGCACTCTATAATCTTGCTCTCATTCCCACCATCCGGGAAGAGATTGTAGAGGCTCAGAAGAAAGACATAGGGATGTCGCACATCCAAAGGATAATGAAGGAGGGTGAGATGAAATGCTTTCGATGTGATGATCACGGTACTAATTGGTTCAAAGACCGTATAGTCGTACCCCATGACATGGAACTTCGGAAGAAGATCTTGGATGAAGCTCATTTGTCCAAGTATTTTATTCATCCGGGTAGCAACAAGATGTAACAAGACCTAAAGAAGAGATTCTAATGGTCCCGAATGAAGAGAGAGGTAGTGAAGTATGTATTCGAATGTGATACATGTCAACGAGTGAAAGCCGACTATTTGAGGCAAGCCGGACAGTTGCAACCCCTGAACATACCAACATGGAAGTGGGAAGACATCGGCATGGTTTTTATTGTTGGGTTACCTCTCACTTTCCACAAGCATGACTCCATTTGGGTGATAGTTGATCGACTAACCAAGTCTACACATTTCATTTCGGTCAGCACAAAATATTGTGCTCCAAGTATGCAAAGTTGTATATCACAAGGATCATGTGTGAAAGTCGCCTAGAGGGGGGTGAATAGGCAATAATACCTGAAATCACTTAATCAAACAAGATTAAATTCATGCGGCCGGACTATTCTGCAAAGGGACAGACTAGTCCACTCAGCACCGGGTGAAAACCCTAAAACTTGATTTCTACAAGTTATTTGCGGAATTAAAGTTTACCAAAGAGACAAGCAATGTGTAGTAAACTCGTAAAGCTCAGATTGTGAAGTTTAAAAACATAGATTGCAAGTTTACAATAATGATCAAAGTGCAGAGAAATAAGAGCAATGTGAACCCTAAAAGCAATACTAGTGATCACGAAAAGTGAAAGACAAGTGAGACAAGATTTATCCCGTGGTTCAGCTCCACAAAGAAGTCTACATCCATGTTGAGAAGTCCACACAATGACCGGGTCTCACTTGACCCTTCTCTCACCAAGCCACCATGATGGCTGGCTTGGTTTCCACTATATCAATGGGCAATCACAAAGTTTGATGGGGCTACTCACAACTTGAGGCTCCCACAAATCAATACAATGAGGAGCACACGAAGCTAAACTCACACAAGCTACAAAACACAACACAATGTGCACGAGATCAAATTGAGAGCCAAAGCACAATAATCTTCCTTTACTCTCCTCCCCAAACCCTAATCTCTTCAAGATTTGCTCTTAGAGGGTTAGTAGGACGAGTAGAAGGCTTTGGAAGGCTCTAGGATGCTTGTGGCGGCGCTAGGTTTGAAGACTTGTTCAAATGAGCCTGGGGGTCCCCTTTTTTATAGGAGTCTCGAGCCCCTTCTGTTGACCTCAGCAGAGGGGCGAACTAGTCCGGCACTTGACCCCGAACTAGTCCGGCCCTATGGGACCACTGACCTCTGGTCAGGCCCTGACAACTGCCAAACTGCGCGACGATCGTCACACTACCCGCCAAATTTCAAAATTCAAACGGTCCCTAGACAACGGACTAGTCCGGTCAAAAACGGACTAGTCCGAAGTGGAACAGAACCATTTGGTCCGCCCCAAAACGGACTCTTCTCAGTTGGCCCGGATTAGTCCGGGCCTCAAGGGTTTCTCTCGGTCTATCTCACTAAGTCTCAAACGGACAAGTCTGTACCAAAACAGTCAAGTCCGAACTACTCCAGAGAGCTTTAGTTCGTCCAAAACTGGACAATTCCGGACTTCTCGGACTTAGCTCCAAATTCACTCAGATTCACTTCAGAGATGTTTGGTCCGTCTCAAAATGGACTTGTCTGCCTGGCCGGAATAGTCCGGCCTTGAGGCCCGGACTAGTCCGACCTCCTAAGGTTTTTCTCATTTTTGGCTTCTCACTTAGGTTTTTCTCTAAACCACCACTTTGAGCCCCTTGGTATGATCTCAATGCACATGATACATCCACCCTCTCTCATGACACAACTCATATAACCTCAATACCATATAAACCCTAATTTCTACGCTTGAGTCTTTGACACCCGTTTTATCCTTTTCCTTTTTGAGGGTTTTCATCTCATTTCAATCCTTGTACCTTAGCTTAAGATCACTTTAGCTCATTAGCCTCTTAATTGTCGTCATCAATCATCCAAAACCCACGGGGATGCCTAGATGCACTTTTGATCCCCCCCTTTTTGGTAATTGATGACAACACATTAAGACTTCAACAACAAGGATAATAATTTATTTTCATAACATGTATTTGTATGAGTGACTCCCCCTCAATGTATGCATCATGAGTAAGATAGATTGAGAGAGTTCTCATACATATACACGTTATGGTGGGGTGCCTAAGTGATGTGTTCATAAAGTGTGATAAGTCAATGATTATGCAAGATAGACATGTAAATAAGGAAACACATCACAAATTTAGGGAAGATACATGAATGCATAGATTAAGTCTTACAATACAACTTGAAATGAGAGTTTAAAACATAAGTCCTTCATAGATCAAATACTCTCTCAAAAACTAATCTATCTCTTCCCCTCCATCTCTCCCCCTATATCTCTCCCCCTATATCTAAGTGCCCCATCCACTAAGCTATCTCTCCCCCTTTGGCATCAAGACACCAAAAAGGAAAAGAAGAGAAAATGGGCCCTTGGGTCATCATTGTCATCGCTGCCTTGACGCCCGATATCGCTCTCCGTGGCCTCCAGGTCAACATTTGCCTCATCATCATCGGTCGGGGCCGCGGTGGAAGTCCCATCTTCTCCAAACTGAGCGAGCTTCTCAGCAGTGAACTTCAGGAAAGAAGTGAGCTCACCATCGCTCTCCTCGGTGGGAGACATAGGAATGTCCAGCTTGTCGCACATTTCCTTGAGATACTTCTCGTTGCGATGCTCCATGCGACATTGCCGAATTTCCATCTTCTGAGAAGAGGGGAAAAGAGCCTTGAAGCATTTTAAGAATCCACTTTCACATTGTGATGAGGGCGGAGGTGGAGGAGGAGATGGCACAAAGCGAGAGGAAGAAGCGGGAGGATCCACATTCTTCCTCCTAGGAGCAGCAGGCTCTGGAGGAGGGAGTTGTGGTCGAAGCCTCCAGTGAGTGATATCTTTCTTGAAAGTGAGTCCGGAGATCTTCTCGATCATGTACATAATATACGGAGCGTATCCACATGATCGGTTAGGAGTGTACGAGATGTTGAAGATGTCATCAAAGATATAGTCCACCACATTGAAGCGGACATCACCTTTATTGAGGACCATCAAGTGCCTCAAATTTCCTTGTATTATCCCCGCATCTCCATCCTTGGGGGCAATGGTATTTTTGAGGACCCAATTGAGCAAACTATAGAAAGGCTTGATGTTCTGATGTGCCCAGCCTCATACTGCGCATGACTTGGGTACATATACTCCAGGGTGTCCCGATCAACTGGCTTCAAATTTGAAATGATGATCTCATTATCTAGTTGGTCCTCCAAGTCAAGCAACTGAGCAAACTCCCAATAGGTTGTGGAGTACTGCTCTCCATGGGTCATCCAGGTAATCCTCTTGTCCCCATTGGTGTGGAAGTATAAAGTGGAGTAGAACTGAGTGATGACTTCCACATTCCAGTCATACTGGAAGGCCATGAACTTCTTCAACCCATGCCTCTTGACGGCCTCAATCACAACATTGAAGGCTATGTGATCCTTCTGGGCCATGTAATCCCAGTCTATCCATTGAGCATTTGTGACAAGGGTTTGCTTTGTCATGTAGACCATTCCGTAGTAGTCACAGTGGAAGTCACACCAGAACTGGGGATCCATTGTGCTCCTGTCTCACTAATAGACATTGATCTTTCTCAGCTTGCGTGCCTTCTCAGCCCCCCTGCCCTTGAAGATGTTAGCGTCGAATGCAGCTGCACGGTTTGGGTTCCGTGCAGGAGAAGAGATCCTCAACGGGCCAATGGGTTGAGAGGCACCCTTCTTGACCTTGCTGACAGCCTTCTTGGCCACTATCACCCTTTTCTTGGGTGCAGCATCGACTGGGGCCTTGCCTTTATCTTTGGAGGTCCTCGCCCCCTAGGTTCTAGCTTGTTCACCCAAGGTCACAAGCCGCTTCCTTTTCGGGGCTGCCTCGGCAGCTGCAGAGTTATGCTCTTCACGCTGCGTCTTCTTTGCTCCCTGAGATGCAAAGTATGTAGTAGCCATCTCTTGATCCTCTCGTTGCTTCTGGCAATAGAGAGCTTGCTTCTCCGCTTCGGTCTCGGAGTCGGAAGGTGGACCATACTCGTTATCTGACATGGTTGCTGATAAAAGAAGCAAGGGAATATGTATGAGTCAAAGGAAGGTAAGGGGTAGAGGTAGAATTCACAAAATCAACCTAGGTTAGGGTTTTCACTGTGTAACCCAGACTTGTCCGCCGAGGGGTCGGACTAGTCCGCACTAGGTCGGACTTGTCCGCCCTATGGCCGGACTAGTCTGGTTCACACAGCAAGAACCCTAATTTAGAGAAATTTTGCAAAAACTACGGATCCTACCACAAAAATAGAGGTACATGATCACATTGATGTGCATAACAACATTTGTGAAGAAGTTTCTATCAATGACCCAAAAGAATTGAATTTCAAGAATTTTGGGGTTAGGTCAAGAATACCTCTTCAAATCTTCGATTTGATGAAATGTGAGTGAGGAATCGGCCTCCGATGCTTGGGAAAATGTTCATAAGCACCTTAGGGCTTCAATCCACCGATTGGAATCAAGATTTTGTGGTTGGAATAAAAAATCACCAAAGAGGGAGCGGTTTTCGAGCGTTTTTGGAGAGACAGAGAGAGAGTGTTTGAATGGAAGTGGAGAGGTCGAGGGCTCCCTGGGGAGGTTAAGTCCCCAAGGGCTAGACTAGTCCGGTCTGAGACCCGGACTTGTCCAGCTATCAGATTGGGTCCGGACATTCTGAGACACAGGACTAGTCCGCTCTGAGGGCGGACTAGTCCGGTCCTAAGACTGAAAAATCCTATATATTGGGTTTTCAATGAAAATTTGATCCTTTTGGACTAGATTTCACAAAAGATGTTTGCAAACATGGTCAGTAAGAAATCAACAATCAAACTATGACCATGATTCACAAGGATTCAATAATTTCAAAATAATTTGTAGAAAAATTGAGGAGGATGAGTTTTTCGCAAGCATGTGTGAATTTTGGATATTACAATCAGATGTGCAAGACTTAAGCCATATTTCTAGAATCTAGGATATTTAGCTCACTCCTAAGTTCACAAAATCTTTCCTCATCTAGGGGCTTGGTAAAGATATCGGCCAATTGTTTTTTGGTTCTCACATGGGAAATTGCAATGTCTCCTTTGATGGAGTGATCTCTCAAGAAATGGTGGCAAATATCGATGTGCTTGGTCCTTAGGTGTTCAACTGGATTGTGGGCTATTTTGATGGCACTCTCATTGTCACATAGAATAGGGATATGGCGTATGTTTATGCCATAGGCCCTAAGAGTTTGTCGCATCCAAAGAAGTTGTGCACAATAACTTCCGGCGGCGATATACTCCACTTCGATTGTGAAAAGAGCAATGGAGTTTTGTTTCTATGAGGACCAAGACACTAAAGATATACCAAGAAATGGGCAAGTTCCCGATGTACTCTTTCTATCAACTTTGCACCCCGGATAGTTCGCATCAGAATATCCAATGAGGTTAAACTTAGAGCCTTTGGGGTACCAAAGTCCTAGGCTTGGTGTGTGAACCAAATATATAAGAATTCTCTTAACGGCGGTCAAATGACACACCTTAGGAGCAGCTTAAAATTTAGCACACATACACACACTAAGCATCATATCGGGCCTAGATGCACATAAGTATAGCAATGAGCCTATCATGGAACGATATACCTTTTGGTCCACGCTTGGACCATCTTCATTGAGATCAAGATGCCCATTGTTTGCCATAAGAGTCTTGATAGGTTTGGCCTTGTCCATGTCAAACTTCCTAAGCATGTCTTGTGTGTACTTGGTTTGACTAATGAACGTGCCTTCCTTGAGTTGCTTCAATTGAAAACCGAAAAGGAACTTCAACTCCCCCATCATGGACATCTCAAATCTTTCCGTCATTATCGTAGAGAACTCATCATAAAAAGCTTTGTTAGTAGAACCAAATATAATGTCATCGACATATATTTGGCAAACAAACAAATCATCATTGAAGTGCTTAGTGAATAAAGTATAGTCTGCCTTCCCAATTTTGAAACCATTTTGAGTTAGAAAGTCTCTAAGGCACTCATACCAAGCTCTAGGCTCTTGTTTGAGTCCATATAAAGCCTTACGAAATTTGTACACATGGTTTGGGAATTCTTCATCTTTAAATCCGGGGGGTTGCTCCACATACACCTCTTCCTTGATTGAACCATTGAGGAATGTGCTCTTGACGTCCATTTCATATAGATTAAAATCATGGTGAGTAGCAAAGGCAAGTAATATACGAATTGGTTCAAGCCTAGCTACGGGAGCAAAGGTTTCTTCAAAATCCAAACCATCGACTTGTGAATACCCTTTGGCCACAATTCATGCCTTGTTCCTTGTAACCACCCCGTGTTCATCTTGTTTGTTGTGGAACACCCATTTGGTGCCTACAACATTTGCATTAGGCCTCTTCACAAGCCCCCATACTTGATTTCTCTCGAAGTTGTTGAGCTCTTCTTGCATGGCCACCACCCAATCCGGATCTCGTAGTGCTTCTTCAACCTCGTGGGGCTCCAAGGAAGAAACAAAAGAGTAATGTTCACAAAAGTTTGCAACATGAGATCGAGTTGTTACCCCCTTGGAGATGTCACCAAGTATATTGTCAACGGGATGGTCCTGTTGAACGCTTTGGTGCACTCTTGGGTGAGGCGCTTGAGGTCTTGATTCTTCATCTTGGTCTTCCTCATACTCATTGTCTCCCCCTTGATTATGCCTCCATTTTCATCATCTTGGAGCGCATCTTGGGGAACTTGATCTTGATCATTTGAGGAAGAACTTGCTTGATGTGTAGGATGGTCACTTGCATCTTGAGGTTGTTCTTGTGGTCGTATATCTCCAAGTGCCATCCTTCCTATCACCACTTGTGGAGCTTCTTATTGATCTAGCACATGACGATCAACTTGCTCCACTTGGGAGCCATTAGTCTCATCAAACACTACGTCATGTGCTACTTCAACAATTCCGGAGGATTTGTTAAAGACACAATAGGCGTAAGTGTTTGAGTCATAGCCAAGCAAGAAACCCTCATCGGACTTAGAAGCGAACTTCGAAGTCCTAGGCTTCTTTTTAAGAATGTAGCATTTGCTCCCAAAAACACGAAAGTAAGAGATTTTTTGCTTGTTACCGGTTAGGAGCTCATACGATGTCTTCTTAAGTATATGGTGAAGATACAACCGGTTTATGGCATGGCAAGCGGTGTTGACCGCTTCCGCCCAAAACCGGTCCTACGTCTTGTACTCATCAAGCATGGTTCTTGACATCTCAATTAGAGTCCTATTCTTTCTATCGTCCACCCCGTTGTTGAGGGGAGTAGGCGGTCGAGAACTCATGCTTGATGCCTTCTTCATCCAAAAATTCTTCAACTTGAGTATTCTAGAATTCGGTGCCATTGTCACTCCTTATGGTCTTGATACTCAAGGAGAACTCATTTTGAGCTCTCTTCAAGTATCTTTTGAGAACACCTTGAGTCTCGCTCTTGTCATGCAAAAAGAATACCCAAGTGAAACGTGAAAAATCATCAACAATAACAAGAACATATTTGTTACCACTAATATTAATGTAGGCGATTGGACCGAAGAGATCCATGTGTAGAAGCTCCAATGGTCTTGATATTGTCATAATGTTCTTGGATGGATGTGGTTCTCCAACTTTCTTTCCGGCTTGGCATGCGCTACATGGCCTATCCTTTTCAAACGCAACATTTTTTAAACCACGAATGTGCTCGCCCTTAATGAGTTTTTGCAAATTCCTCATCCCAACATGGGCTAGCCTCTTATGCCACAGCCATCCCATGTTAGTTTTTGCAATTAAGCATGTATCAAGTTGGGCTTTGTCCACGGAGAAATCCACAAGATAGAGCTTTCCCTTGAGTACACCCTTAAAGGCAATTGAGCCATTGCTTCTCCTTATGACGGTCACACCCTCATTAGTGGATAAACAATTATAACCTTTGTCACATAGTTGTGATATGGACAAGAGGTTATAATCAAGTGAATCAACATGTAAAACATTTGAAAGACTATGATTAGGGGATATAGCAATTTTACCGGTGCCAAGGATTTTTCCTTGGCTATTGTCTCCAAAATAGATTCCTTCACTTGGATCTTCATTTAACTCATACTCCACAAACATCTTCCTCTCTCCGGTCATATTATTTGTGCATCCACTGTGAAGAATCCACTTGGTTCTATCGGAGGAGTATGCCTACAAGAAAGATTTAGGCCTTGGGTTTAGGTACCCAAGCGGTGTTGGGTCCTTTGATGTTAGTCAAGAGGCACTTGGGCACCCACACACAAGATTTGGGTCTCTTGAGGTGTGGCCCAACATACCTAGCATATGCCTTTCCAAACTTGTTCCTCAATAAAACATATGAAGCATCAAAATCATGGAACAATGGATGAGGTTCTTTCTTAGGCATTTTAGGTGAAGTAGCAATGCCCTTCCCTTTGTTGTTGTATGAGCCTCCTTTGACAAAAACAATCAAGTCTTTGCCATTCTTGGGAGTTTTGACTCTTTGCCTCATCCCCCTAGAATAACCAAGACAATCCTTGACAAGGGGATGTCTTGGGTTGGTATATGCACTACGTGCATATGCCACTTTCTCCTTGTCAAAGATGCCACACTTGGGTGCTTGATTGGTTTGTGCCAACTTAAGATCATCTTTAAGCTTTATGATCAAGTTTGAGCATTTACAAGGTTGAGATGCTTCGGATTTAATATTTGTGGAAGGTGAGCTTGTAATGTAAGAAGGTGCATTCACCTTGAGAGACTTCACTTGTGTCTCAAGGATTTTGTTAGCTTGTATCAAATTAACAAGTTCATCCTTGAGCACAATTGTAGTGTTCTCAAGGTTTGAGCAAGTTTCCTTGCTCAAAGCGAGTTCACGCTCAAGTGCCTTGCTTCTTTCTCTTTCAAGATCCAAGAGCTCCTCAACCTCTTGACACCTCTCCTTTTGTTGGATGAGCATGTCCTCTTGACGGTTGATGAGTTCTTCCTTCTCAAATATTTCTTCCGTTAATAATCTCAATCTTTTCAAAGTGCTTTTACTCATGTCTTTAAGCATATGTTCATTTTCACTACTACAATCAAAGTCATCATGAGAAGAAATTGAAGAACAGAATTCAGATTTAACCTTCTTTCTTCCCTCTTTGGCCATGAGACATGTTGGCCTTGAAGTCTCAATGTTGGGGAAGAGATTGTTCTCTGTAGTTGTCTTCCTCATAGCAATAGTTGCTATCTTCTCTTCTTCATCGGAGGAGGATTCCTCATTTGAATCCCACTCCTTTCCATGGTGGACATGTCCGAATTGCTTCTTCTTCTTGAAGTACTTCTTCTCTTCTGACATGCCCTCCTTCTTCTTCTTGTTTTCTCCATGTGGACAATCCACAATGAAGTGGCCATATTCTCTTCAATTGTAGCAAGCCCTTTTTGATCTTTTCTTGGGATTATCTTTGCTCTTTCTTTCATTTTGGTAGCTCCCCTCCTTCTTCTAAACATCCTCTTAAAGTTGTTGATGAAGAGAGCTTCTTCCTCATAGGTGTCGGGACTCTCTTCATCACTCTCTTCCTTTTCTTGTGATCTTGAGGACGTTGCCTTGAATGCAACATCCCTTTTCTTGGAGGAGGAAAGCTTTTGTAGATCATTGTAGAACATCGCTTCTTGCTCCATCATCTCATGGTTGATGATCCTCCCTAGCACTTCTTCGGGAGTCATCTTGTGGAAGCCCGAACTTTCACGAATTAGTGAGCAAAGAGTGACGTTTCGAGGCATGAATGCTCAAATCATCCTCTTTACCACCTCGTGGTCGGTCCACCGGGTGCTTCCATATGACCGACTCTTGTCTATGAGAGTCTTGAGGCGGTCATACATATCATGGGGAGACTCACCATCCATGATGGTAAACCTCCCAAGCTCTCCTTCAATCATCTTGATCTTTGCCTCCCTAATGATGCGGTTGCCTTCATGCACCATCTTGAGGGTATCCCATATCTCTTTAGCAACCTCCAACCCTTCAACATGGTTGAACTCCTCACCAGTCAATGAGGAGGTAATCACTCCAACGGCTTGAGCATTGCGATGTAGAAGAACGGCTTGCTCCGGAGTGATGTCTTCTTCATTCTTCGGAGGATGAACACCTGTCATAACAATTTGCCACAAGCTAGGGTTTAAGGAAATGAGGTGCATCTTCATATTATGCTTCCACATGGAGTAATCATTTCCATCAAACTGAGGAGGTTTGCCAATGAGAATTGATAAATAATGATTGCTCGCGGTTAGTTGCTCATAGTTATAAGGATACCGAGAGTAGTCTTGTGAACTACTCCCATTGTCGATGTTGACCGGAGCAATTGGCTTGATCTCCTTCTTGGGCACGTTGAGCTTCTCACAAAGCCGTGCCTTGAGCATCCGAACTTCTTCATCGTCGTTTGGATCATCTTGAAGAACATCAATGTTCTTCGTCTTGGTGTCATCGACGACCACCGGAATCTCGTTGTCACCCCTTCCGGACATTACTTCTCTGAGTTGTTAGACTCTTGGGGAGAAGCCTGCTCTGATACCAATTGAAAGTCGCCTAGAGGGGGGGTGAATAGGCAATAATACCTGAAATCACTTAATCAAACAAGATTAAATTCCTGTGGCTGGACTATTCTGCACAGGGACGGACTAGTCCGCTCAGCACAGGGTGAAAACCCTAAAACTTGTTATTTGCGGAATTAAAGTTTACCAAAGAGATAAGCAATGTGTAGTAAACTCGTAAAGCTCATATTGTGAAGTTTAAACACTTAGATTGCAAGTTTACAATAATGATCAAAGTGTAGAGCAATAAGAGCAATGTGAACCCTAAAAGCAATACTAGTGATCACGAAAAGCGAAAGACAAGTGAGACAAGATTTATCCCATGGTTCAGCTCCACGAAGAAGCCTACATCCACATTGAGAAGTCCAACAAGGACCGTGTCTCACATGACCCTTCTCTCACCAAGCCACCACGATGGTCGGCTTGGTTTCTACTATATCAATGGGCAATCACAAAGTTTGATGGGGCTACTCACAACTTGAGGCTCCCACAAATCAATACAATGAGGCGCACACGAAGCTCAACTCACACAAGATACAAAACACAACACAATGTGCAAGAGATCAAACCGAGAGCCAAAGCACGATGATCTTCCTTTACTCTCTTTCCCAAACCGTAATATCTTCAAGATTTGCTCTTAGAGGGTTAGTAGGACGAGTAGAAGGATTTGAAAGGCTCTAGGATGCTTGTGGCGGCGCTAGGGTGCAAGACTTATTCAAATGAGCCTGGGGTCCCCTTTTTTATAGGAGTCCCGAGCCCCTTCTCCTGACCTCAGCAGAGGGGCGGACTAGTCCGGCCTCTGAACCAGAACTAGTTCGACCATATGGTACCACTGACCTCTGGTCAGGTCCTGACAACTGCCACACTGCGCGACGATCGTCACGCTACCCACCAAATTTCCAAATTCAAACAGTCACTAGACAACAGACTAGTCCAGTCAAAAACGGACTAGTCCGAAGTGGAACAGAACCATTTGGTCCGTCCCAAAATGGACTCTTCTCGGTTGGCCCAGATTAGTCCGGGCCTCAAGGCCGGACTAGTCCGGCCCTCTAGGGTTTCTCTCGTATCTATCTCACTAAGTCTCAAACGGACAAGTCCGTACCCAAACAGACAAGTTCGAACTACTCCCGAGAGCTTTAGTCCTTCCAAAAGTGGACAAGTCCAGACTTCTTGGACTTATCTCCAAATTCACTGAGATTCACTCCAGAGACGTTTGGTCCGTCTCAAAATGGACTTGTCTGCCTGGCTGGACTAGTCCAACCTTGAGGCCCGGACTAGTCCGGCCTCCTAAGGTTTTTCTCATTTTTGGCTTCTCACTTAGGTTTATCTCTAAGCCACCACTTTGAGCCCCTTGGTATGATCTCAATGCACATGATACATCCACCCTCTCTCATGACACGTCTCATATAACCTCAATACCATAGAAACCCTAATTTCTATGCTTTAGTCTTTGACGCCCATTTTATCATTTTCCTTTTTGAGGGTTTTCATCTCATTTCATTCCTTGTACCTGTGCTTAAGATACCTTTAGCTCATTAGCCTCTTAATTGTCCTCATCAATCATCCAAAACCCACAGGGATGCCTAGATGCACTTTCAATGTGCTTACATGGAGTGCCCCACTCTATCATTTCAGATCGTGGAGCTTTGTTTGTTGCTCGTTTTTGGGAGCAACTTCACTCATCATTGGGTACCAAGTTGATTCGAAGTTATGCTTATCATCTGCAGACCGATGGTCAGACTGAGCGGGTGAATCAAGTCCTTGAGGACATGCTACGAGCTTGTGCCATCCACCATGGTAACAACTGGGATGATCACTTACCATTGGCGGAATTCTCATACAACAATGGCTATCAAGTTAGTATCCATATGGCGCCATATGAAGCTCTCTATGGCAGGAAGTGCCGCACACCATTCAATTGGTGTGAGTCTGGTGAAAGAGTGATATATGCATTGATCTTGTCACAAAGCTTAAGAATGAGTGCGAGTGATCCAAGCCAATCTCAAGGCTGCTCAATCTCGACAGAAGAGCTATGCAGATACACGACATCGACCTCTTCACTTTGACATCGAGGATCACATTTACCTTCGGGTATCTCCGATGAAAGAGATTCATCGCTTCAGAGTAAAAGGGAAGCTAGCTCCACGTTTCATTGGGCCGCTCACGGTGATTGAAAAATGCGGTCCTGTGGCCTATCGATTGGAGTTATTTGCATCTCTCTCTAGGGTTCACAACGTGTTCAACATCTCTCAGCCGCGGAAGTGCCTCAGAGCCCCAGCTGAAGTCCTCATAGATGATCTAGAAGATCTACAACCGGATCTCACTTATTCTGAGCATCCGATCAGGATTATCGATGAGAATACTCGCACCACAAGAAACTGCACCTTGCACTTCTACAAAATCTTGTGGAGTAACCACACTGCTGATGAAGCAATGTGGGAAAGCGAGGACTTCCTTAGATCGAACTATCCGGATTTGTTAGTGGCATATGTTCAGTAGTTGTCCTTCCTTTGTCTCTTCTTTTGTAATCT
This sequence comes from Tuctoria greenei, assembly GCA_036927565.1. NCBI lineage: Eukaryota > Viridiplantae > Streptophyta > Magnoliopsida > Poales > Poaceae > Tuctoria > Tuctoria greenei. The sequence goes on from JAYESD010000009.1 coordinate 9,651,665, forward strand.
CGGGATGAGATTCTTTTAATGGGGGGGGGGGGGAATGTAAAAGCTCTAAAAATCCTTTGTATGCATTTGCTCTTGGAAAGAAAGAAAGATGGCCAAATCACATGCAATATTAAACTTAACCTACTTGAGGGTGATTAGGGTTAAACCAAAGCTCATGTCCAAAGTGAATTGACATGAAGATCTCAGTACACCATAAATTCAATAATAATTCAAAAATCTTCCCTGCAAAGTTTTACCATTTTATGAGATCAATTGGTAATTTAAATAAACAGGGTAAAGCTTATGCACTTGAATTCAAATTTTAATTTAAATCTGATTCAAACTTTATCCACTTTGAAATCTGAGAGCACAAGATTGTTCCTCATGTGCAACTTGGCATCACCACAAAGTTTCATGATTTATGGACTTTGTTTGCTATTTTAAATCGAATTTCAAACCTTGCTGCAAGTGCGAGGCTGCATTGTGGGGTCCGCCAGTCAGCAGCTCTGGAGCTTGCCGTCTCTGTTCTTTGACGAATACGGCGCCGACCGCTTACCAATTTCCTCTGTGATCACAGCTCACCGCAAGTGGTTGGTCTTCAATTCGATCTCATCCTCTCCTCTGAAGTGTCCCTGCCACAACCGAGTATGTCCTCCTCTCACACGCGCTCTGCTCCCGTTTTCGTTCCCGCGCGCGCTCAGTACCACTAGTACTGTGCGGCCGTTGCCGGCCAACCGGAGGACCCTCTTGCCGAGTTCTCAATAGCAAAGTGATGCGCTGCCCTCTTCTCTATCACACAGTGAAACTTCGGTGTTGTTTCCTCAACCATCAATGGTGATTTTGCAGTCCTGCCGGTGGACATCGGGAAGGACTCACCGTCGCCTCTCTGTTCCGCCGTCGCACCCCTGACTCAGGCCACTCAGCTCTCGACCACAACAGCAAAGTGGTGCGCCTGGACACTCTCTGCATGATAGTGAAAGCCTGTGAGACCTATGTGTGCTGAATACATTGGCTTGTGTTGAATACATTGGCTTTGACGATAAAAGTTTTGAATACTACCAAAACACATTTTTAATAAGGTCTGACTCTAGGTCTGATCTCCTGCAAGGTCCGACGCTAGGTCCGACTAGCTTTGGTTAGCTCTGGCGCTAGGTCCGACTAGCTTTGGTTAGCTCCGGCGCTAGGTCCGACTAGCTTTAGTAAGCTCCAGCGCTAGGTCCAACTAGCTTTGGCAAGCTCCAGCGCAAGGTCCGACTAGCTTTGGTAAGCTCCAATTCAAGTTCTGGTTAGTTTTGGCAAGGTTCGGAGCTTGATTGCAATGTTTCTGCTTTTAACTTGCAATGATTCATACTTGCTTTACATTGATGGCAAGTTTGCTTAGTAATCTTTTACTAAGTTTTTTGTGTGTTTTTGTGGTTATTGCTGATATTGTTTTTGCTATGTTTTGCAACATGCTTATGTGAGGTGCTGACGTATGGTGTTGTGGTTATCGGAACTAAGAGAGTGAAGTCGAGGACTTGTGCTCAGAAGTACTGGTTGTTTATTCATGTGCAGGTGTTGCTTCAGTTCAAGGCATGGCTGGTGACGAGATCCATTGAACTAGTCTTACGAAGAAGATGAGGTTCAACAACCAAGTTCGGGGGGAATTGTGGTTGACTTGATCAGGAGGTTGCACAACATGTTTGAATCAAGAACAATGCATATGAAGGTATTGTGGACGTCATTGAAAGATGTTTGCACGTGTGCAAGGAGTGCATGGACATGGATACATGGTACCGAGGCGTGATGAAGAGATGAGGACATAAAGAATTGGTCGGAAAGGTTCAATTGACTAGGTTATGGACTCATGTAGCGGCTGAGTCGTGTTTGACTCAAATATGGAAAGTTTTGAGTTGGTTATGATAGGATTTCATGCGGGTCACAAATTTGAGTTGTTTTAGGAATGTGGGATATGTTCCTAAGGTGTTTGGAAGTCTTAAGATTGCTTCTATCTACGTATAGAAGAGTCTTGAGCAGTTATGGAAAGTTTCAATTCGTGAATTGAGTAGGATTAGAGTCTTAGTTAGGTTTGTGTTGGCCTAAGGGCTGCTTATATAAGCAAGGGAGACCAGAGCTCGTGTAGAAGACTTTGGAGCTGTTCCTTTTGAGTTTTGATCAATAAAATTAAGAGTTTAAAGGAACTTTTGTGCCTTGTTTGTGCCTTGTTTGTCCGACTTGTTTTCTTCAAGTCTTTCTCGTTGAGTTTCTGCACAACACTACATTTGCTTCGGTGGTTTTATCATAGATCGAGTTTTAAAGATCCAATTGACGTGATTCTTCTTGGGTTGTCTTCACAACTTAATTTTCTATCATATGTGAAAATTTCACGGTCATTGGATTTGTGGTTTCCAATCAACACGGGTTTCTTTGCTGTATTCCAGAACTGTTTTTCTTGGGGAAAATAGATTGACCTTTGTTTGATCTTTCGGTCGTAACTTGAGTTTTTCTCAACAGATTTTCGTGATTCTTGTTGTGGAATCTTCGTGACTTGATTCTATACAATCTATACTAGTTTTTTCACAGTTGAACACGTTTAGATTAGTCGCACATACGGTTTCTTTAACAGATCGGTTTTCTACCGAGGGGTGTTTTGTTGCTTCTGCTGAAAAGTTTTAATCTACCATTGACCCCCCTCTGGTTGCTTTACACGTGTTCTTAGCCTACAATTGGTATCAGAGCCACAGTGCTCTAATCTCTGTGGTTTTCATGTATTTTTGACTAATCATCATGGAGAAATACTCCGCAAAACCTGGTGTTTTAGTGGTATTGATTTTCAGGTTTGAAAAGCACGTTTGGAAGCTTTCGTCCAGGCACAAGGCTTCGCAATATGGGAAAAGGTGTACAAGCCTTATGACGTGCCGCCGAACAATCAAGTCATGCCTACAAACTTAAGAGATGTCGACAACAACAACAAAGCCCGCAACTTGATAATCCAAGGACTAACTCAGAGCGACTTCGACCGTGTTGCACACCTCCTATCGGCGTATGATGTGTGGAGAGCACTTTGTGACTACCACGAAGGATCCAACACGATCAAAGAGGTAAGACATGACATGTTCAAGAAAGAATACATGCGCTTTGAGATGCAACCCGGTGAGTCCATTGATGACCTTTTTGCTCGCTTTAATAAAATTCTCAGCAACTTGCGTAGCATCAATGTTAATTTTTTAGATGCTAAAAATGCTAGGCAATTACTAAGTGCATTAGATATGTCAATTTGGGAGATGAAAGTCACATCTATTCGTGAATCTACTGTCATAGTACACTTGCATTAGATGTGCTATATTCTAAATTGAAAATTCATGAAATTGACATAATCTCACGTAAGAACCCCAACAAGTATCTTGCATTTGTTTCTCAATGTGATACGCTTAGTTCCGACCAGTCTTCATCTAGCAATACACTTGCTTTGCTGTCTTCACTTACCCTGGAACAGATTGAAGAATTTCCAGAAGAGGATCTAGCACTCATCTCTACTCGGTTCTCAAAAGCATTGCAAAATGTGAGAACTAGAAGGAGAGGAAGATCTGTCCCTCAACGATGCTTTGAATGTGGTAAGACAAGACACTTTTGTACAGATTACCCTAACCTTTCAGGTCCTTCTACCAGTGATGAAAAGCAGAATAAAGTAAAGTCCTCTTTTGGCAACATCAACAAGAAGAATAAGGGTTTTACGGGACGCAAACTGATAAACAGTTTCATCACCGCACTTCAAGAATTTGGCTCAAGTGATGTAGACATTGGAAGTGACGAAGCTGAAGATGATCTAGAAAACTTGTGCTTCATGGCGGGCAAATCAAGATCAAGTATGGAGGATGCAGAAAACAACAGTGACAACGAAGAGGTATGTCCTACTTGTGATGAAATGTGTGATGCTATTTCACGTGCAACTGTTATTGTTAAGAAAAAGGACAAAAAGCTTAGGGACAATGCTGTTAAAATTGAGTCACTAGAATCTAAAATTAATCGTTGGAAAACTTTGATTCCTAGTGATGATTCTTGTTCCTCATGCGATTTAATATGTGAACAATTGTCCTCCTTAAGAAGTGCACACTCCTCCACTCTTGATAAACTTGAGTTAGAGATTGAAAAGAACAAAAAACTTGCTGCACTTAATGACAGAAACTTAAAAGATGCTTTTGTTCTAAATTGATTTGCATTATGCTACCCGTAATGATCTTGAAAAGAAACTAAAAGATGCTATGAATGAAATTTCAATACTGAACAATGCTTTACATGCTCATGAAGTTAAATATTGTTCTAATAGCAAGTTAAAAGGAAAAACTTCATGTGAAAACTCCTAGAATTGTCTAACAAACTTGATGACATGAATAGGACACTAGAGCAGTTTTGTATTGGGAACAAAAATCAAAACTTGCTACTGAATTCATCCAAATCTTGCAATGATAAAACTGGCTTAGGTTTTGTTTCTCATGCTCATGCTAAAGCACATCCACCTAAAATTGTAAAGTCATTAGGAAGTGGTTTGATTAAAAAAAGTTCCTAAACCAAAAGATGTGGTTTTTAAATCTCGAGGAGTGCTGTCACGTTCGGATTCAAATAAACATACTGCATGCTCATCTAGACATGAACACAAAAGTAGATTTCATTGTACCTATTGTGGTAGAGATGGTCATGTCATAGATTTTTGTTATAGACTAGCTAAACAACATAAAAACGAAAGAATGCAAGTTAGATCTTATAACTCTCATGCAAAAGTTGCTGCACATACTAAATCGAATGTCAGGAACATGCAACCCGCTGTTATGAGTCAAGAACATTCAAAGTCTACCTCCAGACCTTCTGTTTTTGCCTCCGGAGCTATTGATTTTTCTGCTACACATGTAACACCTTATAGGTCAGTAGTCAAGAACAAAAAATCTCAAACTTTAACTCATAAACCTGCTGTTTTATCTCAGCTTTCGCGTGTTTTTCCTGCTGCACGTCGTGTGACTCAGTACTGAATTCCTAAATGACTTTTGACTAACCCCAGTATTGAGTCATCGACGTATTGTTCTGCTATGTAGGTTACACACTTGAGGAAGAAGAACATTTGGATTGTGGATTCAAGTTGTTCACTCCACATGACCGGTAACAAAGAATGGTTCTCCTCCCTCTCTTTTGTGTCACGTGTAGAGAATGTTACTTTTGCTGATAATTCTTCAAATCCTATAATTGCTAAGGGTTCAGTTAGAGTAAATGATCACTACACTTTGAGGGATGTGACACTTGTTAAACATTTGAAATACAACATGCTTTTTGTTTCACAGCTGCTAGATAAAAATATGGAAATTATTTTCACTAAAAATTGCTACAAAGTTATAAATTCAAATAGTGAGCTAATTTCTAACATGTCTTAGTTTGGAAGACTTTTTAAAGCTGATTTTGATATGTCTTCCTCTACGCATAGGTGTCTAGTTGCTAATGATTCAAATGACTTATATTTTTGGCATCGTAGACTTGGTCACGTAGGCTTTGATCATGTAACGCGTGTTAGTGCTCCTGATCACATATGTGGGCTGCCTAAGCTTAAAGGGGACAAAGAAATTGTGTGATCTTCTTGTAGACATGCTTAGATGGTTGCAAGTTCACATACTCCTCTCACAATGATCATGACAACTGAACTGGGTCAACTTTTGCACCTTGACACCGTAGGACCTTCACATGTTCAATCCTTCGGAGGTAAATGGTATGTTCTTGTGATTGTTGATGATTATTCTAGATACTCTTGGGTTTACTTTCTGGCATCTAAGAATGAAGCTTTTAGTCACTTTAAAACTTTATTTATTAGATTATCAATTGATCAGCCAGGATCTTTAAAAGCAATTAGAAGTGATAATGGAACTGAATTTAAAAATCAATCTTTTGATCACTTTTGCGCTGAAAATGGAATAGATCATCAATTTTCTTCACCATATGTACCTCAACAAAACGGTTTTGTAGAAAGAAAGAATAGAACCTTAGTTGAGATGGCTAGGACTATGCTCGATGAATATCAAACTCCTAGAAAATTTTGGGTTGAGGCAATTGCAACCGATTGTTTTGTCTCAGATCGTGTTTTCTTGCATGCTAAGCTAGGTAAAACACCATATGAGCTTCGGTTTGGACATTGGCCTAGTGTTACACACTTTCGGGTCTTTGGCTGAAAATGCTTTGTTAAGAAACATGGTAATCTTGATAAATTTGAACCTAGATCCATTGATGGCAAGTTTCTTGGTTATCCATCTCATACTAGAGGTTATCGTGTGATTTTACTTGGCACTAACAAAATTGTGGAGACTTGTGAGATGTATTCTAATGAAGCTATACCAGGTACTAGCTCAAACATTGCAGCCCCGGATCCATATCCACAGGGGGAGAGCATTTTTGTTGAAGATGAGGAAGAAGTGGAGCTGCTGCCCGAAAATTTAGCAGCAAATGACTTTGGTTCAGCTCCGGATGTTGATTCTCAACCAGCACTGACAACCATCATTGTTGATCTAGATTGTCCTCAAGTCACATGCTCATTTATTTGTGATGAACATGAAGAATAAGAAGCTTGTGAAGTGTCTACTCCCCTCTGGATTCTCAAAGGTCATCCTCCATAACAAATGATTGGAAGCTTGCACGAACGAGTCACACGGTCCAGGTTTTGCGATCCAAACTCTCGTGCTCATTCTACTTTTGTTGCTTCTTTTGAACCCAAAGATATATCACACGCACTCACTAATGAATCTTGGATTATTGCCATGCAAGAAGAGTTAGAAAAGTTTGAAAGAAATAATGTTTGGAAACTTGTACCTCCACCGCAAGGTCACACTTTAATTGGAACTAAATGGGTGTTTAAAAATAAACAAAGTGAGGATAGTGTCGTGGTTAGGAATGAGACTAGGTTGGTTGCTCAAGGTTTCACACAAATGGAAGGTCTAGATTTTGATGAAACTTTTGCTCCTGTTGCTAGATTAGAAGCCATAAGAATTTTGTTAGCTTTTGCTGCATCTAAAGGTTTCAAGGTCTAGATTAGGTTTGCATTTTTCTTCCTTCTTCCTCAACCATTACTTTGAATGCTTTTTGGATGCTGATTTTGGTGGTTGTAGGATTGATAGGAAAAGTACTTCGGGTGCTTGTAATTTTCTTGGTAATTCACTTGTTGCTTGGTCCTCTAGAAAACAAAGTTCAGTTGAACAATCATGACCATGGATTATTAGTTAAGGACTATGGACAATCATGACATTGGATTATCAGTCCAAGCGCTTGCTCACAAATTCTTTGGATTGTTCAAACACTTAAGGACTATGGGGTTGATCTAGATAGTATTCCATTATTTTGTGATAACACTAGTGCCATTTGCATGGCTAAAAACCCTGTACAACATTCTAGAACTAAGCACATTGACATTAAGTATCACTTTCTGTGTGATAATGTTGAAAAAGGAACATTGTACTTCACCATGTAGATACCGAACAACAGTTGGCTGATATTTTTACAAAACCTTTGGATTTCACTCGTTTTTGTTACATTTGTAGTGAAATAGGGGTTATGCATCCTCATGTCTTAAATTGAGGGGGAGTTTTGAAACTTCAGAACTTTATGTGTGAATCTGAATTTAAAATAATATGAGCATAGTATTTCATAAATATATGACTTTGTGATTCTTTTTACATGCTGAAAGTTCTTACTACATCACTCATGTTATACATTTTGTAGTTTTTGCCATGACTAGTAATTGGAATAATTACTTACACTAAATCTGGTCATGATTGAACTTTCTTGGTGTTTTGAACTTGTTGCATGCTCACAAGTTCTTTTAATAATGAAAAAATAATCAATCAACTATCCAAATGTTGAGCTTTTATGTTCAAATGAAAAAAATGAGAAAAGGTCAAGAGAATATGCATGCATCGCACTTCTTCTTTTGAGATGGCTTATCATTGCACTTAGATATGAACTTGAAAGAAGTTGTGTATGAATAAAACCATGTCCATAAGCTTCTGATTATCAAATGACATAGGCTTGGCTTGGTTGGTTAGAATAAGGCAGATGCGCATATAATCTATTGCAAATATCATATGATCTAAATTTATGCTTTGAAAAATAATAAAATTGAGCAACAAATGTCATGCTTTCAGGTTTTGAAATATTTAAGTTTGTGAGATCATGATTTGCTAAAATTGAAAATTACATTTGATCTCTAGCATTGCTTACACTACTTTATGTATATCATTGTTGTGATACTGTAAGTTACTTGATAGTATGACTTGGATGAGCTTTGTTTTATATGTATATGTTATAATGTGCTCATAACAAATTAAATTTCTCTTTTGTACCTTGCTGAATACATTGTCGAAGGGGGAGAAGTATGCAAGGGGGAGAAATTTATTTCTATCTTTCTATCTCATTTGATTTTTGAAAAGGGGGAGAAAGTGTTTTCAAAACTTTTCATGCCAATGTTCGGATTTTAAGTGGTGTTGACAATGCATTCATCAAGGGGGAGATTGTGAGACCTATGTGTGCTGAATACATTGGCTTTGACGATAAATGTTTTGAATATTACCAAAACACCTTTTTAATAAGATATGACTCTAGGTCTGAGCTCCTGCAAGGTCCGACACTAGGTCTGACTAGCTTTGGTTAGCTCCGGCGCTAGGTCCGACTAGCTTTGGTTAGCTCTGGCGCTAGGTCCGACTAGCTTTAGTAAGCTCCAGCGCTAGGTTCGACTAGCTTTGGCAAGCTCCATCACGAGGTCCGACTAGCTTTGGTAAGCTCCGGTTCAAGGTCTGGTTAGTTTTTGCAAGGTTCGGAGCTTGATTGCAGTGTTTCTGCTTTTAACTTGCAATGATTCGTACTTGCTTTACATTGATGGAAAGTTTACTTAGTAATCTTTTACTAAGTTTTTGGTGTGTTTTTGTGGTTATTGCTGATATCGTTTTTGCTATGGTTTGCAACATGCTTATGTGAGGTGCTCACGTAAGGTGTTGTGGTTATCGGAACTCAGAGAGTCAAGTCGAGAACTTGTGCTCGAAAGTATTGGATATTTATTCATGTGTAGGTGTTGCTTCAGATCAAGACGTGGCTGGTGACGAGATCCATTGAACTAGTCTTAGGGAGAAGATGAGGTTCAGCAACCAAGTTCGGGAGGAATTGTGGTTGAGTTGATCAGGAGGTTGCACAACATGTTTGAATCAAGAACAATGCATATTAAGGTATCGTGGACGTCGTTCAAAGATGTTTGCACGTGAGCAAGGAGTGCATGGACATGGATACATGGTTCTGAGGTGTGATGAAGAGATGAGGACCTAAAGAATTGGTCAGAAAGGTCCAATCGACTAGGTTATGGACTCAGGCAGCGGCTGAGTCGTGTTTGACTCAAATATGGAATGTTTTGAGTTGGTTATGATAGGATTTAGTGCGGGTAACGAATTTGATTTGTTTTAGGAATGTGGGATACGTTCCAAAGGTGTATGGAAGTCTTAAGATTGCTTCTATCTGCGTATAGAAGAGTCTTGAATAGTTATGGAAAGTTTCGATTCGTGAATAGAGTAGGATTAGAGTCTTAGTTAGGTTTGGGTTTGCCTAAGGGCTGGTTATATAAGCAAGGGAGGCCAGAACCCGCGTAGAAGACTTTGGGGCTGTCCGTTTTTAGTTTTGATCAATAAATTTTGTAGTTTAAAGGAACTTTTGTGCCTTGTTCGTTCGACTTGTTTTCTTCAAGTCTTTCTCGTCGAGTTTCTGCACAACACTACCTTTGCTTTAGTGGTTTTATCATAATTAAAGTTTTAAGGATCCAATTGACGTGATTCTTCTTGGGTTGTCTTCACAACTTAATTTTCTATCACATGTGAAAATTTCAAGGTCATTGGATTTGTGGTTTCTGATCTACACGGATTTCTTTGCAGGATTCTAGAACTGTTTTTCTTGGGTAAAACAGATTGACCTTTGATTGATCTTTCGATTGTAACTTGAGTTTTTCTTGACAGATTTTCGTGATTCTTGTCGTGACGTCTTCGTGACTTGATTCTATACAATCTATACTAGTTTTGTCACAGTTGAACACGTTTAGATTAGTCGCACACATGATTTCTTTAACAGATTGGATTTCTGCCGAGGGGTGTTTCGTTGCTTCCGCTGAAAAGTTTTAATCTAACATTCTCCCCCTCTGGTAGCCTTACACGTGCTCTTCGATCCCACAAAGACGTTCCTCGTTTATGTGAGTATCGAGCAAACTTTTCAAGTTTTACTCTCGGTCGAAGCTTATGAACTTGCTAGGTTTTCCATTCAATTCGGTTTCCACGTAGAACTGTCCTCCAAGATGGCTAGAACCTAATTTCCTCACATCCTAGCGCACCTCCTAGAGCTAAAAGTACCAAAAGTTATCGGCTAGGTGCGAAGTATTTCGAGTTTTTGTCACAGCCATCGAAAACACCTCAGTTTGCCATCGAACATGAAGTTTCCGGCCATTCCATGGCGTTTTCCCCTCCTATCATCTTTGCCATGCTCCCAGGAGTCTTCCCGAGCTTTTCCCAAAGCTTTTGCGCGAAGTGGGCAAAATTTCGTCCTCACCAGAACCCTAGTGCCGCTGCCGCCATCGCGTGCGGATTTCCGGCCACTTTCGGTCCGCGCCAACCCCACACCATGCTCCACGTCCCATACTATGCTCAGGTGTCGAGATTGGGGAGGAAAAAGGGTTGGGCAAGGTTGGACGGCGAGCTTGCCGGTGCAGCGCCGCCGCGGCCAGCCCGGGCGCCGCCAAGGGCGCGAGGTTGAAGAAAGGGGAGTGGGCCCCATCTGTCAGCCACCATTTAAGTCTCTGGGGATTATGTGTGGGTGCCTAATCCAGTGTGGCTGCGTGGAGGAAACTTAATGGCCCCCATGTGGTCCCATTGCTGACTGGTTCATTGTAAACCAGTGGGGCCCACTGGCAGTGGTTCATATAGGTTTTCCCATTTCCAGAATGTGTGCCAAACTTCAAAAATCTATAACTCTCTGTAGATTGCTCCGAAAATATTCAAACAAATTCTGTTTGAAATATCTTGATCTCTAGTTTCTGATAGTACAAATTAGTTTCCATGAAAACCAATTTTCAATTCCGTGTAATCAAATTACCCCAAACACTCATGGAATTTTCGCAGCTGATCACTTCATTAGAAATTCACCAAAATTTACCAGGAGCCTACTTTAGGTGTTCCTCAGCTACAGTAAAATATCAGGCGCATTTGATATGTATTATTCGCCTAAACTTCAGTTTTAGTTCTGCTGTTCATAAATCACCAGAAACTATTTCCAGAAAATCATTTTCATCTTCTAAATTCAATTGCTCATTTTAGAAGTACTCCAAAAATACCAAATAAATTCCTGTATACTCTTTATGTTCCATACATTGAAGTTGATCAGACCAAATCATCATAAACTCATAGATACTGTATAATTAATTCTAGTAAGTTGATTCCTTCCTAGAATTGTTTCTGCTGTTTTATTCAGTTTTCACCTTCGAAATTTTTACAGCATACTCCCCTATGCACTCCTGTTCTACTATAAATATTTCAGAATTTATTATTTTCATTAACTGTGCCTAATAGCAGTTCTAACCTGTAGGATAGTTGATAATCATATTAGTCAACAGAATAATGTCAGATTATCATAGCAACTTCTAAATTCTACATCTCACTCTAGAAATCTTAGAAAAATGTGAAATAAATTTTGTTAGAACCAAGACAACCCCCTCTGTATTATACAACCACTGGTAGCCATGATACCACTCCAGAATTTGAATGAAAATTCAGTGGAAGCACATATAGAATTGTTGTGACCACATACAACCTTTGCTAGAACTCAAATTTTGCACACTGTCTATACATCATCCATTGAAGCTATTGTTAAATTTTCTGCTTCATTGGACCTCGGTAGCATCAGCAATCCTTTTATATATGTCAATGTGCATATAAACTCTAAATCAGATGTGGAGTTAATCTTTCCCATTTCACATCAATATTCCTTTATTACTGTAGATCACAACAACAAAAACTCTATTCTCAATCACTTAGTTGCTGTACTAAACTTGTTACAACAGAATTAAATGTTATGCTATCTCATGCTTATATAGGCACTTGCATTTCTATAGTTCACGTGACGTCGAAACTCGACTAGGAGCATTCCTTCGAGGTGAAGGCCAGGGTGTCCACTTGAAGTCCTTGGCGGAATCTCCGGAGGAAGACCACTGACCATTGATATTTAATCGAGTCACAAACTAAGGCAAGCCCCGGTTTGCATTTAAGAGCTTTTCAAAGTTTTCCAGTTTTATTCACTTACGTCTATAAGTTGTATATGATATGTGCATTACGTGTAAGGTGTTTGATACTTCACTTGCATATCTACAAATCCTATGGGAGGGTTGGAAAGGTTTACAGCTTGACATGTAGAACTGCCATGCTAATATTATAGATATACCGGTAGAAGTCGAGTAGTTGGAATCTACTCGCGAGATAGGAATGGCAGTTCATATGAAGATGAAAGATGAGAGCTTATGAGATGAATATGAGACCGGGCAGGGGGATAGGACTTGATGAGATGGAGTCTCGGGCACATAACCCTGCCTATGTCGCTGGAGGACCGTGCCGTATGTGGCACCGTTGGGCAAGCTTGAACTGTACCAGTTGCATAATGGTATATGGGCCCAATAAAGTGATGTAACTCTAGACTGTAGTGTGGAAACTCCTCTGCTATCCTTGAATAGAGATGAGAAGGCACAAAGGTGTAAATCTTCTAGTGGGCAACTTTGACGTGTCCGTGTAGGGGACCTTTTGCTCGGGATGAAAAGGTTTGTCGGTATTGGGGTCTTGGGTGAAAGGTGGCGACATATGACGCAGGGAGAAGAGCATGTATGTGTCTCCACGTGGGTGTGCATGTCGCGTAACCTGGTGTCTACTGATTGCAATCACCGTCCCTCGCGGTTATTTGAGTACAAATTGTCCATAGCTATTGTGATGTAGTAAATAATTGGAATGCTATGAGAATATGATATATGATCTTGATGATTAAATGCCTGGCAACCTTATGTGCTGTAGTATATGCTCATTAAAGTTATCTTTCTAAACCGTTAACTTGTCGCTAATAACTTGAAAGCTAAGGATCCACTTGTAGGAGAGTTTTTTTTACGCAATATCCGACCTATGCCTAGTTGGTTATCTAGCATATAGAGTCGCATGTTTAGGTGAGACGGGTCAGTCTTGCTGAGCTTTATGCTTATGTTTGCAGTTACCGAATTTTTGCAGGATATATGATTGATGATGGGCTTGACGATGATGCCTTACCCCATTAGGTTTCACTACTGAGTGGAAGCCCTATACGTCGCCGATATCTGTGAGTGCTGCTAATGTAAAGCGTCTGAGGTCATGGACAACTTTACTCATGCATAGCTAGTGCTGAGAGCATAGTATGATGTATAGACTTCTTTCCTACATTATATATTGTAAAACTTCTGTTGTGTTTATAAATAAAATACTTGTGTTGTGTTTTATTCTCGTTCTTTTCATGTATTCTATTGGGTGTCGCATCGCACGACACCACCCGATGAGATCCTTGGATGTCGGGACCCCGGTCCCCACAGGTGAAGCGTGAGTCACAACTCATCATCAAACAAGTCAAAGGTGAATGCAGTTGCAATAACCCTCTGCTTGGTGCTTATCTACTTGAAGTCCAGAAGTTGCAGAAGGACTTCCATGTCTCGGACCTCCGCCATGTCCTGCGTCTCAACAAAGCTAAAGCTGACGAACTCTCGACGAATGCTTCAACCGGGGCTCAAGCACCCGATGGGGTTTTTGTCAGAAGATTACCAGCACCTGCCGCTCAGCCAGCTGAACTGAGTGATGGGGGCGAGACTGGCATCGCGAAGCTGGCAGTCCCGGTGGCCCTGTTACCATGACGTCCACCAAAGATCGTAGGCGCTACAGGAAGCTCCGAGCAACCAAGCGCACAAGATACAGAACCTTAAGTCAGTCCTGATGCATGGATCTCGGATATTCGGGACTATTTCAAAGACAACATCCTTCCTGAAGACGGTGTATCTACTGAGTGAATTGTTAGATTGACTAAAAGATACACGTTGGTAGAAGAGGATCCTTACCGACATGGCGCCAATGGCATTCTAATGTGGATCACTTATCGGGAATGATGAGGACATCACAACAGCAGAGCCGCACATTGAACTGCAAGGACCAATCACAAGAGCACGAGCACGGTTATTAAATCAGCAGGTGAATTCGTTCTTAACTTCTTTTGCATGTGAGTTTGAGAATAGATTGCTATGTGATGATTTAATTGTTATTAGGAATAATGGAGAAGATAAACAAGTGAAGAAAGGAGGCCTTGGGAGCGTGGAGAACCACCTGGGATGTACACAAGTTGATGGAAACAGTTTACAACTCGGACTCGAGTTCAACTCGGAGTCCAGGAGCAGTCCACCTTAAAACAGACGCCCAGGAGGCATACGGACTCCGTTTTCGACGTTCTACATATGCACGGAAATAGGAGAAGATAAAATTTCCAATGGTTCTGGTCCCACCTCAAAATTCCTTCGGAGTCATTGGCAATCGTCGAAACAAGTCGAGTCCAGATTTCTGTCCGGTGCTGCGCCACCGAATCGGGCCTTTGGGCCTTGTATCCCGTAAGAGTCCATTAGGGACGCGTATAATCATGTTTTGGTCGAACCCTAGCCTATAAATACTGCAGCTGCCGGTCATATTCGGTGGGTTTTGCTTAGATCAATAAAATCGCCATTCTACGGTTTGTGAGACCCCAACTTCGCGATTTCCGATCGTGTCTTCTATGTTCTTGCTCGTGTTCTCGGTTGCACTTGCAGGGATTAGCCTTCTTGGTGAGGTCACTCGTGTGCAGCACGGTTGATAACCAACGGAGCCGTGGTGTAGTGATTGCAGGGGTACTCAAACCGCTCGAGTGCCGCGGATCATCAATGTCGAGTTCTCCACCCCAATTGACATACCTTTCGGAAGATCAGGCCTAAACCTACTCATCAATTGGTATCAGATTTCCAGGTTGCCCGTGAGGTATCTTTGTTTTCCTTCCTTTCATTAGATCGATTTTTTTTCGTACCTAGAGTCCACAGAAAAGCCACAAAAATAATTAGATCGTTTTTACCGCTTCCCAGATTATAGTGCCTGCAATTTCGTTTTTCAGTTTGCATTGTTGAGTTTGCATTCGTGTGGTTGAGTCTTGTTGCTGGTTTAGCTTTGTTTTTTTGGGTCCTAGTTATCGTGTTTCGTCCTTGTTTTCTTGCTATTCGACACCTATTCCACAATCCCTAAATAACAAACTGATCCGCCACGTTCATCGGTTTGCCCTAGCTAGCCGCCTTGCGTGAACTCCTACATCGCCAGCCCTAGATTAGGTGACAAATCTTTGTGCCATTCATCCTTGAATCATCACACACCACCCCATTAGTTGCTGTGCAAATTCCCGATCGTTTTCGTATCCGATTGCAAGTTCTGTTCTCAAACCGAGTTGAATCAACATCCAAAAAAAATTGTAAGTCGGATAGCCTACCTTAAAACGGCCATAACTTTCGCATACGAACTCGAAATCAGGCGATTTTTTTTTCAAATTCATCTACGTGAAATTTCTCATCTGATTTTCCGCCGAGTAGCCGCATTCGGCGAAATTAGATTGCCCAAATTCCCCTCGGAAGATAGGCTATCCGGCCTCCGAAGTTTCAGCACGAATTTTAAAGAATCTTCTTGGTTTTCTATAGGCCGCATATTACATCCAATTGAGCTGCAAATTTGTGTGCTTCCTATATTTGTGCTCCTGAGTAAAGAAAAAATATCAAAAAAATATTACAAAAAAGAAAAAAAATAGTGAAGAGCACGCATATTAAAGCAATTGGCCTATACCACTTGGTGCTGTTTTGTTGGTTATATCATTCTGTCTTTCTTTTGCCTTAATACTTCCTTGTGTTGTGCTAGGCTCTAGGGCACTCGGTTGACCAGCAACAGTTTCCTACATTGAATACTTATTCAACTTTGTTTAGCTGTTAACGATTTTCTGCTTATTAGCCACCACATTGTGCCATCCAAGCTCCACCTTTCTCTTGAGAATAACAGGTACCTTTGCAATCACCCCACGCTTCATTGGTTCATCTCACCGTCCACACCACCTACTGTGTCGGTAAGAACACTTGTAAGAGCATGGTAAGACGCTTGAGCGAGAGAGATTGTTTTCTTCCACCTTCCACATTATCACTGTAGTTGATAGGGATAACATATTTTTTTTGTTGTCTTTTGTTTCCTACTAACAATGGAAGGATAAGACAATAATTACGAATGTGTTCAACATGCTGAGTTATGTGATATGATGAAGACCATGACGAATATGTTCGCCAAATACAACGCAGCAATGGAGGAGTCATTGGCGAACTTGACTCTCCAACTGGATGACCTTGCTCTTCGGATGAATACTTTTGAGGCTCGGTTGCCTCTCGCTGGAAGACAAGAAGACAATGCTTATGATGAACTGGAAGATCACAATAATCAGCCAAGACTGCCACTTTATCATCGAGGTATGGGAGGTAATAATCATAACAATTATAATCGCCCTCCTGATGATCCTTTTGCTAAAGTGAAATTTGCTATACCTTCTTTTTCTGGTGCTTATGATGCTGAGGCTTATCTTGATTGGGAGATGACAGTAGAGCAAAAATTTAATTCCCATCTTGTTCCTGAACAACATAGAGTTCGTCAAGCCACTAGTGAATTTAAGGACTTTGCTATCATATGGTGGAATGAACTTGTTAAAACTAGAACTGATCCTCCAACATGGGATAGATTAAAGGAAGCTATGCGTGTTCGATTTGTTCCTCCATCTTTTCAGTGGTACCTTCGCAAAAAATTGCAGCGTTTAGACCAAGGTAACATGTCCGTAGAGGAGTATTATCAAGAGTTACAAAAGGGTATGCTGCGTTGTGGGGTAGTAGAGGACATGGATGATAAAATAGCTCCTTTTTATGGGGGGTTGAGGCGTGAAATTCAGGACATTGTTGATTACAAGGAATATGATACTGTTAACAAATTGTTTCAGCTTGCTATGTTGGCAGAAAAAGAATTGTAGGGCCGACAACAACAGCAACAACACACGAGGAGCAACTTCACGCCGCATGCAGCGACTACACCATCCAAAACAGCACCATCTTCGACCCCCCGTGCAGCGACTACACCACCCAATGGCGGCCAACAAACTATACCTGCTGCTCCACCTTCTCGCGTGCCGGAAGGCAGCAAGGCGACATCATTCAAGCCTTCACCGTCCACTCCTTCTACGGGTCGTACTTCCGACATTAAGTGTCACCGCTGCAATGGTCTTGGTCATATGATGAGAGATTGCCCGAGCAAACGAGCATACATAGCACACGACGATGGCGGATATGATAGTACTTCGGATGTTGAAGATGAATATTCTCTTGCTACTGAATTTACAGATCCAAATGACAAACACACCGAAGAAGAGGTACTTGGTACAGCGGCGACAGAGAACTATAGGAGCATCATTGTGCAGCGTGCCTTGAGCTCCAAAGTGGAGACCGATGACAAGCTACAACGACACAACCTCTTCCACATGTTTCTCGTCGTCAAGGACTGCCGTGTACACACTATAATTGATGGAGGTAGCTGCGATAACTTGGTAAACACGAACGTCGTCAAGAAACTCGGTTTGACAACAAGAGCACACCCTCATCCGTACCACATTCAATGGTTAAACAACAGCGGTAAGGTTCGGGTAACACAAACAGCGAGAATACATTTTTCAATTGGTTCATACCATGATTTTGCTGATTTTGATGTTGTTCCTATGGATGCTTGTTCTCTTTTATTGGGTCGTCCTTGGGAATTTGATACAGATGCTATTCATCATTGTAGAACCAATAAATATACTCTCATGCATAAGGGAAAGAAAATCACTTTGCTCCCCATGACTCCTGCTGAAATTGTGCATTTGGAGAAGAGTAAAATTCGTGAGGGCAAAGCAACAAAATTAGAATCTGAAAAACAGCAAGTTATTAAGTTAAAATCACCATCGTTGCTCGCAACTAAATCTGAACTTGCTGATTTATTCGATGCTAAGGGGATGTGCTATGCTTTAGTTTGCAAAGAAGCCATGTTTTCACTTCATGAATTGTCTATTGCATTGCCCCCTGCTATTGCTAACCTTTTGCAGGAGTTTGAGGATGTGTTTCCCTCTGAGATACCCCCTAGTTTACCACCGATGAGAGGCATTGAACACAAGATCGATTTGATTCCAGGAGCAAGTTTGCCAAATCGTGCAGCATACAGGGCGAATCCACAAGAAACTAAGGAAATTCAGCGACAAGTCCAAGATCTTTTGGACCGCGGGTACGTTCGTGAAAGCCTTAGCCCTTATTCCGTTCCTGTTCTTTTGGTTCCTAAGAAAGATGGTAGTTGGCGCATGTGTGTTGATTGTCGAGCGATTAATAACATCACCATTCGATATCGTTATCCTGTTCCTCGATTGGATGACATGCTTGATGAATTGAGTGGTGCTATCATCTTCACAAAAATTGACTTGCGTAGTGGTTACCACCAAATTAGAATGGCACTAGGAGATGAATGGAAAACTGCATTTTAAACCAAGTTTGGACTTTATGAGTGGTTAGTCATGCCTTTTGGTTTAACTAATGCACCCAACACCTTTATGCGATTAATGAACGAGGTTTTACGTGCTTTCAATTTGTGGTGGTTTACTTTGATGATATCCTCATTTACAGCAAGTCATATGATGAACATATTGATCATTTACGTGCTATTTTTACTGTTTTGAGAGATGCACGTTTGTTTGGTAACCTCAAAAAGTGCGTCTTTTGCACCAATCGAGTCTCGTTTCTTGGATATGTCGTTTCCTCGCAGGGAATTGAGATGGATGAGGCAAAAATTGAAGCAATCATCAGCTGGCCAGCCCCAACAACCGTCACACAGGTTCGTAGTTTTCTTGGTCTTGCAGGTTTTTATCGGTGCTTTGTGCGGGATTTCAGCACCATTGCAGCACCTCTACATGAGCTAACGAAGAAGGGAGTTCCATTTCGATGGGGCGAACAGTAGCAACAAGCTTTTGATGCTCTCAAATCGAAGCTTACACAAGCACCATTACTACAACTTCCTGATTTTGACAAGACCTTTGAGCTAGAATGCGATGCAAGCGGCATTGGTATTGGAGGCGTTCTCATACAAGGAGGTAAACCCGTTGCTTTCTTTAGTGAAAAACTTCATGTTCCTTCTCTGAATTATTCTACTTATGATAAGGAATTATATGCCTTAGTACGTGTATTACAAACTTGGCAACATTATCTTTAGTCTAAGGAGTTTGTCATACATTCCGATCATGAATCATTGAAGTATCTTAAGTGTCAAACCAATCTGAATAAATTACATGCTAAATGGATTGAGTTCATAGAGTCGTTTCCATACATCATTACGCATAAGAAAGGGAAGGAAAATATCATTGCTGATGCATTATCTAGGCGTTATACCATGCTGTCCTAACTTGATCATAAAATCTTTGGTTTGGAAACAATTAAAGCATTATATCCTACTGATTTGGACTTCAAAGATTCTTTTGAAAATTGTAGAGAAGGAAGAACTTGGAATAAATATGTGCTGCGAGAGGGTCTCCTCTATCGTGCTAACAAGCTATGCGTTCCAGCTAGCTCCGTTCGTCTATTGCTTTTGTAGGAAGCACATGGAGGAGGTTTGATGGGACATTTTGGAGTGAAGAAAACTGAAGACGTGCTGTCCACACACTTCTTTTGGCCAAATATGAGGCGTGATGTCGAGCGCTACATGTCACGATGCACTACTTGCAACAAAGCTAAGTCTCGCCTTAACCCACATGGTCTTTATATGCCTCTTCCTGTTCCTAGTGTACCTTGGGAGGATATTTCTATGGACTTTGTTTTGGGATTGCCTAGGACTAAGAGGGGGAGGGATAGTATTTTTGTAGTTGTTGATCGTTTTTCCAAAATGGCACACTTTATACCTTGTCATAAGAATGATAATGCCTCACACATTGCTGATTTATTTATGACGGAAATTGTTCGTTTACATGGTGTGCCAAATACCATTGTTTCTGATCGTGATGCAAAATTTTTAAGTCATTTTGGAGAACTTTGTGGTATAAATTGGGAACCAAGTTGCTGTTTTCAACTACATGTCACCCACAAACGGATGGACAGACCGAGGTAGTTAATCGTACTTTATCCACATATAGAATTTGCTTACAACAGATCCGTTCACTCCACGACAAAGGTAAGTCCATTCCAGGTAGTGTATGATTTCAATCCTCGTGCTCCCATTGATTTACTACCTTTGCCTCCTTCTGAAACTATAAATTTGGATGCTACACAACGATCTGAATTCATTCTTAATATGCATGAAACTACAAAGAAAAATATTGAAATGATGAATGAGAAGTATAGGATTGCAGGTAGTAAAGGTACAAAAGAAGTAAAACTTGAACCGCGTGATTTGGTGTGGTTACATTTGAGAAAAGAGCGATTTCCCGACTTGAGAAAATCTAAACTTATGCCACGAGCTGCTGGTCCTTTTAAGATCGTTGAAAAGATTAATGATAATGCATATAAGCTTGAATTGCCTCCCGATTTTGGGGTTAGTCCTACATTTAACATTTCAGATTTGCGACCGTACTTGGGAGAAGAAGATGAACTTGAGTCGAGGACGACTCCAATTCAAGAGGAGGAGGATTATGAGGACATCACAACAGCGGAGACGCACATTGAACTGCAAGGACCAATCACAAGAGCAAGGGCACGGTTATTAAATAAGCAGGTAAATTCGTTCTTAAATTCTTTTGCATGTGAGTTTGAGAATAGATTGCTATATGATGATGTAATTATTATTAGGAATAATGGAGAAGATAAACAAGTGAAGAAAGGAGGCCTTGGGAGCGTGGAGAACCACCTGGGACGTCCACAAGTTGATGGAAACAGTTTACAACTCGGACTCAAGTTCAACTCAGAGTCCAGGAGTAGTCCACCTTAAAACAGACGCCCAGGAGGCATACGGACTCCGTTTTTGACGTTCTACATATGCACGGAAATAGGAGAAGATTAACTTTCCAATGGTTATGGTCCCACCTCAAAATTCCTTCGGAGTAATTGGGAATCGTTGAAACAAGTCGAGTCCAGATTTCTGTCCGGTGCTGCGCCACCGAATCGGGCCTTTGGGCCTTGTATCCCGTAAGAGTCCATTAGGGACGCATATAATCGTGTTTTGGTCGAACCCTAGCCTATAAATACTGCACCCGCCGGTCATATTCGGTAGGTTTTTCTTAGATCAATAAAATTGCCGTTCTACGGTTTGTGAGACCCCAACTTCGCGATTTCCGATCGTGTCTTCTACGTTCTTGCTCGTGTTCTTGGTTGCACTTGCAGGGATTAGCCTTCTTGGTGAGGTCAAGCATGTGCAGCACGGTTGATAACCAACAGAGCCGTGGTGTAGTGATTTCAGGGGTACTCGAACCGCTCGAGTGCCGCGGATCATCAACGTCGAGTTCTCCACCCCAATCGACATACCTTTCGGAAGATCGGGCCTAAACCTACTCATCAGGGAAGAAGGTTTCGAACTCCTCACAAAGATCCATGGAGGCGAGTGCGGAAACCATGAATCATCTAGCATGCTGGTTGGTAAGGATTTCGACATGGTTTTCATTGGCCTACAACACTCCGGGATGTAGTCGAGCTGGTTAAGGAGTGCGAAGCGGGCCAGTTCCACATGAAGCAAATTCTCACACCAGCGCAGTCACTATACATGATTCGTCCCACTTGGCCATTCGCTGTGTGGGTATGGACATTTTAGGACCTTTCCTAAAATATATCGGAGTTTATTGGTTATTATATGTCGCCATCAACAAGTTCACAATGTGGCCGGAAGCAACTCTAGTTGTGACTATCAACAAGCAATCAACCATCAAATTCTTGAAGTCCATTGTCTGCAGATTTGGAGTTCCGAACAGAGTCATACAAGTCACAAGTGCAACTTTCCAAGAGTACTGCGAAGAACTCAACATACAAGTCAGTTACGCATCAGTAGCTCATTCGACAGGCAATGCCAAGCTGAGAGAGCAAACGCGGAAATACTCAAGGGACTCAAGGCACACACTTATGAGCGCTGAAGAAACATGGCGCCAACTAGATAGAAGAGCTTCCATCTGCTTTGTGGGCGAGTCGGACAACACCCAACTGGGCAACAGGAGAGACACCATTCTTCTTGGCGTGCGGAGTTGTAGCAAACCTTCCTCCGGAGGTCACCATGGGTTCTCTACAGGTCTGGACCTTCAACGAAGTCACATAGGACCATCTCTGGCATGAAGACCTAGACCTCGTTAAAGAGGCAAGGTGCCAAGCAGCTGTCCGAAATGCGCACTACCATCAGGCACTCTGGCGCTATCACCAAAGGTATGTGCGCAACCGGCAGTTAGAGGAATGTGATCTGGTGTTGTGGAGAATACTTAATCATGAAGAGATAAACAAACTTTCCTTCATCTGGGAAGGTCCCTTTCGAGTCATCAAAATTTTCCCTCCCGAATGCGTCTGCTTGGCAATAGAGGATGGGATACCACTTCCAATTCCATGGAACATTGAGCACCTTCGTAAGTTCTACACTTAGTTACATGGTGGTGAGTCTGTTTTTGTATAAAATGTATTTTATAGAGTCTATGAACGTAGCCGGTTTGGTCCTAGATCAAAAGAACACTTAACTTGGTCTTGTACTTTAGGTGTTTCTTTACCTTCCCTGGGTTAGTACAACATGAATAGCACACTTAACTTGGTCCTGTACTATAAGTGTGTCCTTGTCTTCCCTGTTATTCGGACCTACAATGAAATAAATTTGTGCAAGCAGACTCTACATGCATTAATTTTGCGCAAGATCGTTATTTTTACCATTTTTTATGTTCTTGTCAATAGCAATGTTGTGCAATCCATTTGAAATTTAGTCCTAGAAATTCATGTGATATATAAGTTTTATTGGTAATCTTCTATCAGATCTTAGTATTGCTAGATGGCCAACTTGCCTGAAGACCAAAGCCAATGACAGGTCCGGAGTGCACTATCGACTTAGCCTGGTCCAACATCCTAAGTACGCTACTCTACCTATTCTGGTGGGTCATAGTAAGGCGGGTTCGGAAAGCATTCAGATCTAAGGAAGTTTAATCAGTATACTTATGTTGTCACATTGAGTTTGTTAGGATCTAAAATTCAAAGAAGGATAAAAAGTCGCAAATGAGCTATAAGAAAGAGGACGAATTTTACTACTTTTCTTGTGTCTTATGCACGAGAAAAATGAACAATTGATGGCAATCTGCATGGGCGATGGTGGATGCTGCCGAAGCAACAAGCTCTGACAACCCATAGGGGGCCCATTGTCGATGTTTTAAGCGTTGACAGTGGGCACTGTCGAAGCAAACAAGCTTTGCAAACCCCCAGGGGGCCCACCGTCAACGTTTTATGCGTTGACTGTGGGCACCGTCGATGCATCAAGCTCCAACACCTCCCAAGGGGCCCACCATCGATGTTTTACGCGTTGACAGTGGGTGTCATCGAAGAAAACAAGCTCCGAGGGGGCCCGTCGTCGATGTTTCATGAGTTGACAGTGGGCGCCGTCAAAGCAACCAAGCTCTGACAACTCCAAGGGGGGCCGCCGTTAATGTGACAAAGGGTCCTTGGAGATTTTGGAAGCAAGACCCTTATCTCAGAGCTATCATATTTCCTATGAGTCGGAGCAATCAAGTTTTCAAGACATTGTCAAATTCCTCATGGTAGATGTCCTCAATCAATTGAACACATCTACCAGGGGCCACTAAGATAAAGGGCAATGTATTGAAGACAAAAATAGAATTTGAAAGGACTTTTCATTCATTCAAAATTGGAGATTTACAAGGAGAAGGTACAAAGATAAAGGTCCTAGCTACTATAGTTCTCCACGAAGAACGAAGCAACATTCTCGACGGCTTCTTGGATGCTAGCCTTAGCAACTTTCTTTTCTTCGGTGATGGGTCCCTCGAACACCAGAGCTAGAGACATTGAGGAGTATCGGCTTCGGAAGCACATTAGCCCATACTCTGCTATGTTCCTAGCCAAAGATTTCCCTTCATTCTCTATCTCGTCGACGACCACGTCTCCCAGAGCTTCCAGCTTTGTGCCGCTGAAGTTAAGCACCACTAGGGTCTTGTCCATCTCTGGCTCCAGATCAGCTGGTCGAACCGGGCTAAATCCAAAAGGTACCAACGCTTCATTCGCCCACTCGAGGAAGTCACAGACCTACCGGTACTCAATTTCTCTTGCATTTCGGAGCTCCTCTAGCGACCTCCTTGCAGAAGAGAGTTCCGCAGAACCCACCTTCGAGAAATGCTCGACCTCCTTGGCGTGATGTTGGATCCGTTCGGCTAACAGCTTCTCTTGGTCAGCAATATTCTTCTCTCGGAGGTGAATTTGGCCTCGCCTATCTGCAAGGTCCTTCTCTTTCACCTTCACTGTATCCTCCATGGCAGAGACAACACTTCCTCTTTTGCTGACTCTTTCCCCTGCCAGCCACAGTTGGTCCTTCTCTTGTTCGCACCAGAACTTGAATTCTTCCATGGGGCGAGCCAAGTCCTGCTCGCCGCGTGTCAGCTTCTGAGAGAGTTCATCCTCCCTCTGCTAGATCCTATCTTCTTTCTCCTGGAGTTTAACCTCCTTATTATCAAGTTTATCCTCGTGCTTGAGGAGCTCTTCCCTCAAAGCTTTGAGACACTCCTAGCAGCTGTCGGCCATTTCATGTGCTCTCTGAGTGTGCTCATAGATCTCCTGGGTCTTCTTATCGAGGGCCTTTATAGCGGCCTCTCGTTCATCCAGCGCCTTGTTCAGGCGCGACTGCCAGGCCTTCTCCGATGCCATCCACTCCTTCTGGTCCGCCAGCCGGGGCTGCGTCAGTCTTGTCTCAAAGTACAGTTTTTGGCGCCAATGCCCCAGCATGGCTTGCTCTTCTTCAAGAGACTTGCGCTCATAGTCGAAGGCGAGTTGGACCTATTTGAGGCTGGAGCAGCCATTGTCAATCGACAACGCTAGAGGGATCAGCTCCGGGCCTGCATGGGGTCTGTCCTCTGGTTCCTCCGGTTCTTCTGGGATAGTTGTTGGAGCCCATAGCACGAGCATGGACTCCAACAGCTCAACGTCGACGGGGCTGATATCCAGAAGTTCTTCTACCTCCGACATGGATGAGGAAGGTCCTGCAGCTGGATCTTCAGCCATTGGCGTGGATGAGGAAGGTTCCACACCCATATCATCAACTGATGGCATCGTTGCCTCTTGAGCTAGTGATGGAGCTTCGACTGCAGCTCCCGAAGTCTTCGACACTAGCGCTGATACCTCTAGAGCTTGTACCTCTAGTGCTGGTTCCGAAGGCTCCAGCGCTGGCTCATGTATCTTTGGAGCTAGCTCTAAAGAAGTTGAAGCTTGCTCCGGCACCATTGAGGCTTCTTCTTCGACCGCTGGTACTGAGGTCTTCTTGGTGCTAGTGGGCATTGGAGCTACGGGGTCGACTGCCTCAAACACCAAAGGAGCCATTTCAACAGTGGAGGCTCCACACGGTGCGGCCTTTGGGGCTGAGGCCCTAGTGGGTGTTAGAGCAGAAGCTCTCGATACTCTTGAAATAGAGGATAGAGATTTCAAGAAAAAGCAAGAAACAAAAGCAAGACACAAACTAAAGGGACGACCCTTACCTAGGGACATTGCCAATCCAATCGGCACAAATCTTCTTTCTGGGACGAGCGCAACCATAACCCCCTGTTGCCGGTGAGGCAGAAGCTCCAGACTTCATCTCAGAGCTTGTAGTAGTTATTGGCGTTGCCTCAGCCAGGATCTCCCTTTGTTGAGAAGAGACTCCAGACCTAGAGCCCGCCGATGGCACTGTGACTAGAGTCAACTTGCCAGAACTAGCGCCCAATGCAGGTGCTGGATCTGAAGATGATCTTCCCATCGGAGCTGGACTTGCCAATGCTGGAGGCACAACCAGCACAAACTTGAAGCTTGGCCGAGGAAGAGGCACTGTTTGCGTCAGAGTCGATCTGACGTAACCGCCGTCAGACCTTGCCAGCTTTCTCTTTCGGTTGGAGGTTTTAACGGCTCTTTGCCCTTACCCCGACTTGGGTCGAGTTTCTTCTGACTTGAAGCTGCATGAGTCGTGCCCTCTGAAGCTTTGGTTATCGAAATTCCTACTAGCGGAGTGCTCTTGCGTCTATCCACTATGCCTAAGTCATCAAGCTGCGGTATCTTCTTATGCAGCTCCCTCCTGAACTCCGGAACCATGTTCAGGGGTAGGAATTGCTAGAGGTGTCAGGTCGTCGGGATTGATGGCTCCATGGTGCAACCTTTGGAGATGAAGCTTTAAATCCTTTTCATCCAAATTTGACCCAAGACCAACATCAATTTGGTATGGGTCCATTTCTCCATTGAATGCCGATGTAGGCCATTCCCTCTTCTTCAGCGGAACCCAACGGTTGATCAGGAAGTTTGCAATCACCATCAAAGGGGTATAAAAGTTCATCTAGGACTCCCTTGTGGGTTTTGGATGATTTATGACAAGCAATTGGGATCCTAACCTCTTTGTTGAGATGAGTGCAGGCTTATGACAGAAAAAAGAACAAAGTACCAAAAAGAAGGAAGAATGAGGAGCAAAGTGGAAATGAGCTCAAGGAAGAAGAGTAGTAGATTATTGTGTATGGAGTGTGTTAAGGAAACACATCCCAAGAGCTCAACCACATTTGCAAAAAAGCTTTGCAAACCCCCAGGGGGCCCACCGTCAACGTTTTACGCGTTGACTGTGGGCACCGTCGATGCATCAAGCTCCAACACCTCCCAAGGGGCCCACCATGGATGTTTTACGCGTTGACAGTGGGTGTCGTCGAAGAAAACAAGCTCTGAGGGGGCCCGTCGTCGATGTTTCATGAGTTGACAGTGGGCTCCGTCAAAGCAACCAAGCTCTGACAACTCCAAGGGGGGCCGCCGTTAATGTGACAAAGGGTCCTTGGAGATTTTGAAAGCAAGACCCTTATCTCAGAGCTATCATATTTGCTATGAGTCGGAGCAATCAAGTTTTCAAGACATTGTCAAATTCCTCATGGTAGATGTCCTCAATCAATTGAACACATCTACCAGGGGCCACTAAGATAAAGGGCAATGTATTGAAGACAAAAATAGAATTTGAAAGGACTTTTCATTCATTCAAAATTGGAGATTTACAAGGAGAAGGTACAAAGATAAAGGTCCTAGCTACTATAGTTCTCCACAAAGAACGAAGCAACTTTCTCGACGGCTTCTTGGATGCTAGCCTTAGCAACTTTCTTTTCTTTGGTGATGGGTCCCTCGAACACCAGAGCTAGAGACATTGAGGAGTATCGGCTTCGGAAGCACATTAGCCCATACTCTGCGATGTTCCTAGCCAAAGATTTCCCTTCATTCTCTATCTCGTCGACGACCACGTCTCCTAGAGCTTCCAGCTTTGTGCCGCTGAAGTTAAGCGCCACCAGGGTCTTGTCCATCTCTGGCTCCAGATCAGCCGGTCGAACCGGGCTAAATCCAAAAGGTACCAACGCTTCATTCGCCCACTCGGGGAAGTCACAGACCTACCGGTACTCAATTTCTCTTGCATTTCGGAGCTCCTCCAGCGACCTCCTTGCAGAAGAGAGTTCCGCAGAACCCACCTTCGAGAAATGCTCGACCTCCTTGGCGTGATGTTGGATCCGTTCGGCCAACTGCTTCTCTTGGTCAGCAATATTCTTCTCTCGGAGGTGAATTTGGCCTCGCCTATCTGCAAGGTCCTTCTCTTTCACCTTCACTGTATCCTCCATGGCAGAGACAACACTTCCTCTTTTGCTGACTCTTTCCCCTGCCAGCCACAGTTGGTCCTTCTCTTGTTCGCACCAGAACTTGAATTCTTCCATGGGGCCAGCCAAGTCCTGCTCGCCGCGTGTCAGCTTCTGAGAGAGTTCATCCTCCCTCTGCTAGATCCTATCTTCTTTCTCCTGGAGTTTAACCTCCTTATTATCAAGTTTATCCTCGTGCTTGAGGAGCTCTTCCCTCAAAGCTTTGAGACACTCCTAGCAGCTGTCGGCCATTTCACGTGCTCTTTGAGTGTGCTCATAGATCTCCTGGGTCTTCTTATCGAGGGACTTTATAGCGGCCTCTCGTTCATCCAGCGCCTTGTTCAGGCGCGACTGCCAAGCCTTCTCCGATGCCATCCACTCCTTCTGGTCCGCCAGCCGGGGCTGCGTCAGTCTTGTCTCAAAGTACAGTTTTTGGCGCCAATGCCCCAGCATGGCTTGCTCTTCTTAAAGAGACTTGCGCTCATAGTCGAAGGCGAGTTGGACCTATTTGAGGCTGGAGCAGCCATTGTCAATCGACAACGCTAGAGGGATCAGCTCCAGGCCTGCATGGGGTCTGTCCTCTGGTTCCTCCGGTTCTTCTGGGATAGTTGTTGGAGCCCATAGCACGAGCATGGACTCCAACAGCTCAACGTCGGCGGGGCTGATATCCAGAAGTTCTTCTACCTCCGACATGGATGAGGAAGGTCCTGCAGCTGGATCTTCAGCCATTGGCGTGGATGAGGAAGGTTCCACACCCATATCATCAACTGATGGCACCATTGCCTCTTGAGCTAGTGATGGAGCTTCGACTGCAGCTCCTGAAGTCTCCGACACTAGCGCTGATACCTCTAGAGCTTGTACCTCTAGTGCTGGTTCCGAAGGCTCCAGCGCTGGCTCATGTATCTTTGGAGCTAGCTCTAAAGAAGTTTAAGCTTGCTCCGGCACCATCGAGGCTTCTTCTTCGACCGCTGGTACTGAGGTCTTCTTGGTGCTAGTGGGCATTGGAGCTTCGGGGTCGACTGCCTCAAACACCAAAGGAGCCATTTCAACAGTGGAGGCTCCACACGGTGCGGCCTTTGGGGCTGAGGCCCTAGCGGGTGTTAGAGCAGAAGCTCTCGATACTCTTGAAATAGAGGATAGAGATTTCAAGAAAAAGCAAGAAACAAAAGCAAGACACAAACTAAAGGGCCGACCCTTACCTAGGGACATTGCCAATCCAATCGGCACAAATCTTCTTTCTGGGACGAGCGCAACCATAACCCACTGCTGCCGGTGAGGCAGAAGCTCCAAACTTCATCTCAGAGCTTGCAGTAGTTATTGGCGTTGCCTCAGCCAGGATCTCCCTTTGTTGAGAAGAGACTCCAGACCTAGAGCCCGCCGATGGCACTGTGACTGGAGTCAACTTGCCAGAACTAGCGCCCAATGCAGGTGCTGGATCTGAAGATGATCTTCCCATCGGAGCTGGACTTGCCAATGCTGGAGGCACAACCAGCACAAACTTGAAGCTTGGCTGAGGAAGAGGCACTGTTTGCGTCAGAGTCGATCGGACGTAACCGCCATCAGACCTTGCCAGCTTTCTCTTTCGGTTGGAGGTTTTAACAGGCTCTTTGCCCTTACCCCGACTTGGGTCGAGTTTCTTCTGACTTGAAGCTGCATGAGTCGTGCCCTCTGAAGCTTTGGTTATCGAAATTCCTACTAGCGGAGTGCTCTTGCGTCTATCCACTATGCCTAAGTCATCAAGCTGCGGTATCTTCTTATGCAGCTCCCTCCTGAACTCCGGAACCATGTTCAGGGGTAGGAATTGCTAGAGGTGTCAGGTCGTCGGGATTGATGGCTCCATGGTGCAACCTTTGGAGATGAAGCTTTAAATCCTTTTCATCCAAATTTTACCCAAGACCAACATCAATCGATTATGGGTCCATTTCTCCACTGAATGTCGATGTAGGCCATTCCCTCTTCTTCAACGGAGCCCAACGGTTGATCAGGAAGTTTGCAATCACCATCAAAGGGGTATAAAAGTGCATCTAGGACTCCCTTGTGGGTTTTGGATGATTTATGACAAGCAATTGGGATCCTAACCTCTTTGTTGAGATGAGTGCAGGCTTATGACAGAAAAAAGAACAAAGTACCGAAAAGAAGGAAGAATGAGGAGCAAAGTGGAAATGAGCTCAAGGAAGAAGAGTAGTAGATTATTGTGTATGGAGTGTGTTAAGGAAACACATCCCAAGAGCTCAACCACATTTAAACACACACATTGCACAAATTTACACAGGACCGGACTAGTCCGACAGACATCGGACTAGTCCGATATCCTTTCTGACTAGAATCGAACTAGTCCTCCCCAGTGCGGACTAGTCCTCAAAACACTTCACAAGTCACACAAAATTGTACAAGTCCGATCACATCTGGACTAGTCCGATATTCTTTCTGATCCAAATCGGACAAGTCCGATGTGTGCACGGACTAGTCCGAAATACCCTCTGATATGAATCGGACAAGTCCCCCAAGTGCAGACTTGTCATCCTATACACCTTGGGTTTCACATAACCGGACAAGTCCGATGGCTATCGGACTAGTCCGAAGATTTGCAGTAGCAAAATCGGACAAGTCCGCTCCTAGCCGGACTAGTCCGATATTTCGGGACACTTAGGGTTTGCTACACTCAGCACACCGGACTAGTCCGGTGACCACCACGACTAGTCCGAACTTTCTGAACCCTAACGGTCACTTTTAGAAACACATATAAATAGAGTTGTACGGCCATATTTTTACCTCTCTAGAACCCTTGCGCCGTCACACCTCCCAAGAGCCTCAAAAACCACATCTCTCCACGAAATTAAGTGCAACAACGATCAATCCTTTGAGGATTCACTCTAGATTGTTGGAGAGACACGTTCATCACCACATTGAGCTCTTGGTTTGATTCTCCAACACACTCCTGCGTTTTAATTGTAATATTTTGAGTGTGTATTTCGTGTTGTAATCCAACAAAGCTCTCAACGTGTGAGAAGGCCCCTTTAAATTCGGTTATTCACCCCTTTGTGATTAGTGGAAGAGGATTGGCCTTCGTGACAATCCGACAAGGGTAGGGTTGGAGAAGACCCGGTCCATTTGTGGACTCCTCAAAGTGTATGTAGGTTGCCTTTGTGGGAGCCGAACCACGGGATAAATCCTTGTGTCTTGTGTTTTTGGTGTTCATCATTCTAATTCATCAATATAACATAGGGTTTCATAGTCATTGCTTATCTCACGTTGGATTGTTAAACATAAGATTTAATTGTGATATAATTTAGCTTATAACATTGAAACCTTTATTTGATTCTATATTTCCGCTGCATACATAAAAGAATCAATCTAATTGATCAAGCTCAATCCACTTAGTCCGTGAACACCGGACGAGTCCGCACTTTACCGGACTAGTCCGATATCTCTGGTATTGCACTAGTTGTTAAGTGTTGCAGGATCCGACAATTTCCAAAAAGGCCTTTTCACCCCCCCCCCTCTAGGCCACATTCAATTGGTATCAGAGCGAGTTCTTCAAGAAAGAGTCTAACCACTCGTAGAGATCATGTCGGATATGAAGGACATCCACAAAACCAACAACCAAGAGGAGGTTAACAACGACAAGACCCAAAAGATGGAGAAGTACCTTGAAGACATTCAAAACTTCGAGGACGATGATGAGGAGACGCTGGAGCTAAAGGCGCTGCTCAGAAAGAAGGCACTTTCCAAAGGGAAAGTGAAAGTTGAAGAGAAGAAGAAGGGGAGTAGTCACACCGACTACTCCCGATATCCTTTTAACTATGATCGTCTAAATTCCAACAATAGTCATTACTTATCTATCCCACTCTGAAAAGCCCCACACTTCGATGGAAGTGATTACTCAATGTGGAGGCAGAATATGAAAATGCATTTGATTTCCCTCAATCCAAGTCTATGGCATGTTGTATGCAAAGGGATAGATATTTCAGATGACGAGAAGAGCTCACCCCAAGCCAAGAGCAGGCTATTCATAAAAACGCTCAAGTCGCAGCAGTAATCACCTCCTCACTCAGTTAGGACGAGTTCACCAAGGTTGATGGACTCGAAATTGCTAAGGAGATATGAGATACACTACAAACTGCACATGAAGGTGACCGACATGTTTGTGAAGTGAAGATTGAGATGATCGAAGGCAAACATGGAAGATTCGCAATTGAGGAAGATGAGTCACCTCAAGATATGTACAACCGATTGAAGACACTCATCAACAAGGTCCTATCATATGGGAGCAAGAAGTGGAATGACCACGAGGTGGTAAATCTCATCCTTAGAGCTTTTATGTCTCGCAATGTCACACTATGCTCCATGATTAGAGAAAGCCCCGGATACAAAAGGATGACTCCGGATGAATTGCTTGGAAAGATCATCAACTTTGAGATGATGGAAAAACAAGCAAAGCACGTCAAGAAAATTGTCGACCTCACCTCGGCAAAGAAGAAAGGGGTTGCCTTGAAGTCCACCCTCAAGCCCCTATCCAAAGAAGCTAGAGAAGCACAACTAGAGGAAGACAATGACAACGAGAATAGTGAACTAGATGAAGATGACATGATATTATTCATGAAAAATTTCAAGAGAATAATGAATAAAAGACAAGGTACAAAATCAAGTGAAGGAAAGTACAAGGACAGAACAAAGGCCGAGTTGAGGCGGGCATGCTATAATTGTGGTGAGTACAACCACTTTATTGTTGATTGTCCGTACGAAGAGAACAAGAAGAAGACAAAAGAAGCCAAGCCTCAACCCAAAAAATTCTTCAAGAAGAAGAAACAAGCCGAACAAGCTCACATAGGGAAGGAGTGGGACTCAAATGAGGAGTCCTCATCATCCGAAGAAGAAGAGATGGCTAGCATAGTTGTCGAGAGCACGTCCAAGAAGTCTACTCTCTTCCCTACACTCAGCACAAGGAAGGGAAATGGTACTTGCCTCATGGCAAAGGAAGGTAAACGCAAGGTAACCATCAAATCCCCTTCCGTGCATTCCTACTCTATTGATGATGAAACAAATAGTGATAATGAGGATATGCTTATTGGACTAGATACAAAAGCTGCAACAAAAATGAAATTTTTACTTGATCAACTTGTTGAGAAGGAGAGGTTAATTCATCGTCAAGAGGACATGATTATCTCCCAAAAGGAGGAGTATGTCGAACTTGACAAACTTCTAGAATTTGAAAAGGAGAAAAGCAATTCACTAGAGCTTGAGTTAGCTTCAAGCAAGGAAACTTGCCTTGAGTTAACCAACTCAAATGTTGCAATCAATGACCAAATTGCTGACCTGATCAAGGTTAACAAGATCCTTGAAGTGCAAGTTGAGTCACTCAAGCTGAATGAACCTTCCTCCTCTTCAAGTTCACCTTCTCAACCCACTAAAACTGATTTAGCTCATGCTTGTACATGTAAGAAAGGTGACACCAGATTGAAGGAGAAGTCCACCTCCACAAAGGATAAACATCCTTCCCAATGTGGCATATTTGACAAGGAGAAGATCAACTATGCACGTAGTGCATACTTGGTCCCAAGACCTCCAAACGTCAAATATGGCATTGGTTACTCTTATGGTGAAAAGCACCATGCTAGAAGTCATAAGAATAACAAGGAGAGGATTACCTTTGTAAAAGGAAGACCCTCTCAAAATGGTAAGTCACAGATTAAGACTGTACCTGCATAGGAACATCGGACTAGTCCGGTCGGTGTCCGGACAAGTCCGCTTCTCCGGACAAGTCCAGGCCCCCAGACTAGTCCGGTACAAAAATAGCTGTTGTTTAAAACCTTTGATGCCTCCTATGTGTTAATGAGAAAAAACTTTGGCAAGGTTTATGCTCATTATGTTGGGCCACGCCATGGTAACACTAAATCTCATGTGTGGGTGCCCAAATGTATTGTAACTAACCTCCAAGGACCCAAGCAAGCTCGGGTACCTAAAACCAAAGCATAATTTGTTTTTGCAGGCCTATTCCTCCGATGGATCTAAATGGGTGCTAGACAGCGGGTGCACCAACCATATGACCGGAGAAAGAAGAATGTTCGTGGAATATGAAGAGAATGAGGAACAAAATGAGGGCATCTACTTTGGAGATAACAGTCAAGGAAGAGTGCTCGATACCGGTAAAATTGCTATATCATCTAAACACACACTTTCTCATGTTTTACATGTTGAATCCTTAGATTATAACCTGCTGTCCATATCTCAACTATGTGACAAATGTTATAATTGCTTGTTCACTAATGAGGGTGTGACCGTCTCTAGGAGGAGTGATGATTCCATTGAATTCAAGGGTATGTTGAAGGGAAAGCTTTACCTTGTTGACTTCAACAAGGATAAAGCCGAACTTGACACATGCTTGATTGCAAAAACCAACATGGGTTGGCTGTGGCATAGACGGCTAGCGCATGTTGGTATGAGGAATCTTCAAAACTCAAGGGCGATCACATCCGCGGTTTGAAGGATGTTGTTTTTGAGAAAGACAGGCCTTGTAGCGCGTGCCAAGACGGGAAGCAAGTTGGAGCACCTCATCCTGCAAAGAACGTCATGACTACAACAAGACTGCTCAAACTACTTCACATGGACTTATTTGGTCCAATCGCTTAGATAAGCATCAGTGGTAACAAATATGGTTTAGTTGTTGATGACTTTTCTCGCTTCACTTGGGTTTTCTTTTTGCATGATAAGTCAGAGACACAAGGAACACTCAAGAAGTTCTTCAAGCGAGCTCAAAACGAATTCTCATTGACAATCAAGAATATTCGAAGCGACAACAGCACGAAGTTCAAGAACACACAAGTAGAGGAGTTCCTTGATGAAGAGGGCATCCAGCATGAATTTTCAGTGCCATATTTCCCACAACAAAACGGAGTTGCCGAAAGGAAGAATCGAACACTCATAGAGATGGCAAGGACAATGCTCGGATAGTACAAGACATCGGATTGATTTTGGGCGGAAGTGATTAACACCGCTTGCCACGATGTAAATCGACTTTATCTTCATCGACTACTCAAGAAGACATCCTATGAGCTACTCACCGGTAACAAACCAAATATTTCATATTTTCGAGTTTTCGGCTCTCCATGCTATATCTTAAACAAGAAGCCTAGGACTTCAAAGTTCGCTTCAAAGTCTGATGAAGGTTTCTTTCCTAGTTATGATTCGAACACTTACGCCTATCGTGTTTTCAACAAGACCTCCGGACTTGTTGAAATAGCACGTGACATAGTGTTCGATGAGACTAATGGCTCCCAAAAGGAGCAAGTTGATCCATGTGAACTAGGTAAAGAAGAAGCTCCTTGTCAAGCATTGAAGAGAATGGCTCTAGGTGAGGTTCAACCACAAGTGCCACCTCCACACGTACATGAGGGAGATGAACCACAAGAGGAGATCAACGATCAAGGGGGAGCCTCAACACAAGACCAACCACAAAGATACCAAGATAATCAACAAGTCAACGAAGGCAATGACTCAGGGGGAGAAGCAAATAATCATGAAGATACAACTCCTCAAGTGCCACACCCAAGAGTACACCAATGTGTCCAAAGGGATCACCCAATTGACAACATCATCGGTGACATCCAAAAGGGTAACCACTAGATCTCGCATAGCTAACTTTTGTGAACACTATTCGGTTGTATCCTTTTTGGAACCACACAGGGTTGAAGATGCATTGAAAGATCCGGACTGGGTGGTGGTAATGCAAGAAGAATTGAACAACTTCAAGCGGAACGAAGTGTGGGAACTTGTGGCAAGACCCAATGAAAACATTGTCGGCACCAAGTGGGTCTTCCGCAACAAACAAGATGAAAACGGGGTGATGACAAGGAACAAGGCACGACTTGTGGCCAAAGGGTACTCACAAGTCGAAGGTTTGGATTTCGATGAAACTTTTGCTCCAGTAGCTAGGCTTGAATCTATTAGAATATTACTTGCATATGCTACTCACCATGATTTCAAGCTATATCAAATTGATGTGAAAAAGCCTTCCTCAACAGACCAATCAAGGAAGAGGTGTACGTGGAGCAACCACCCCGATTTGAAGATGAAGAGTTCCCCGACCACGTGTTTAAATTGCGTAAGGCTCTCTATGGCCTCAAACAAGCTCCTAGAGCTTGGTATGAGTGTCCTAGAGATTTCTTAATTGAAAATGGCTTTAAGATTGAAAGTAGACTATACACTGTTTACAAAGAATTTTGATGATGATCTTTTTATTTGTCAAATTTATGTTGACGATATAATCTTTGGGTCAACTAACCAATAATTTTGTGAAGAATTTAGTAAAATCATGACAGATAGGTTTGAAATGTCAATGATGGGAGAGTTAAAGTACTTTTTGGGATTCCAAGTGCGGCAACAAAAGGAAGGGACATTCATAAGCCAAACCAAGTACATGCAGGACAAACTTAAGAAGTTTGGTATGGATAAGGCGAAGCCCATAAAGACCCCCATGGCAACAAATGGCCACTTGGATCTCAATGAATATGGACGTAACGTCGACCAAAAGGTATATCGCTCCATGATTGGATCTCTACTCTATTTATGTGCATCTAGGCCAGACATTATGTTGAGTGTATGTTTGTGTGCAAGATTTCAAGCCAACACTAAAGAATGTCACTTGACAGCTGTAAAAAGGATCTTGAGACATTTAGTTCATAAACCCAACCTTGGTCTTTGGTACCCAATGGGCTCAAAATTCAATCTCATCGGTTATTCCGATGCAGATTATGCCACAAAGTAGATAGAAAAAGCACTTCCGGCACATGCCAATTCCTAGGGAGATACTTAGTTTCTTGGTCCTCCAAGAAACAAAATTCCATTGCCTTATTCAAGCCGAAGTGGAGTATGTTGCAGCCGGGAGTTGTTGTGCTCAACTCCTTTGGATGCGACAAACTCTAAGGGATTATGGTTACACTATGAACCATATTCCACTCCTTTGTGACAATGAGAGTGACATTAAAATTGCCCACAACCCAGTTGAGCACTCCAAAACTAAACACATAGATATAAGACATCACATTCTGAGAGATCATGCCATAAAAGGAGACATAGCTATTTCCCATGTCAATACCCAAAAGCAATTGGCCGACATATTCACCAAGCCACTTGATGAATAAACGCTTTTGCGAACTCCGAAATGAAATGAATATCCTTGATGCTCGGAGTGTGGCTTGAAATGTTGCATACTTGTATGAATTCTTCAAATATGTTGATTGGATTGTGAAAATCATCTCTCTCATTTTTCTCCAAAAAACTATGTCAATTACTAGATCTTGGTGAATTATGATCATTGCTTGATTGTTGTATGCTTACTGATCATATTCATCAAGACAATTTGATGTGTTTTGCCTCTCTTTTATCTACATATGTACCTTCAAATATATATGAATGGGCTAAAAATTCTTGTCTGGTGACCACAGACTAGTCCGTGGTTGCCCGGACTAGTCCGCCCATGCAGACCAGTTTGTAGAGTGCTAGTTAGGCCGGACTAGTCCGGTAGACAATAGACTAGTCCGATATAGCCCCTGGAAAAGTTTGGACTAGTCCGGTCATCTCCGGACTTGTTCAATTTTTCGTGTCCATAACCCTAGCCGCCGCTAAACCCTAAATCCCTCACCTCCACTCTTGCCTCACGCACACTCTCTCTTCATGCTCAAGCCCCCAAGGCGATTTCTTGATTTCTCCATCAAAACATCGCAAGTTTGAGTGGGATTTGATCGACATTGCATCGGGACTGAAGCTCTCGGACTAGTCCGGCCTTCAACGTCCTCTTCTTCCAGCTCCAGTCGATTTCTTCGGTAATCTTTCACCCTAACCCTAGAAACCCCAAATTCCTTCATTGTTGATCAAATAGCCTAGCATATTTCACTATATTCACGCCTCCTTGATGTATCACGTTTATGGTACGCCTGTTGTACATTAGGAATCACCATTTATCTAGTTTCCTAGGTTTTTGAGTTTGAATACCGGACTAGTCTGGTCCATGCACGGACAAGTCTGATATCCCAGACTAGTCCGTGCCTGGACACCGGACAAGTTCGACTTTTCTGATCTCAAAACCTAACTTGTCAATTCCTCAATGCAAGTCCCTGCTATACTTTCACACCTATGCATTGTACCATTCATTCTCAATCAAGCCTCTCATTCTTAGGTCATGTCGAGCTCAAATGATGAAGTTTCCTATTTTGAGGCCGAGATGGGCCACGAGATGGCACCTCGAACCTGAACGAATCTCGGCAAGAAGCGCCAAGAGAGACCCACCGAGCTAGCTCTGTCTCCTCCACAGGTTCGGAGGAAAGTGCTGGCGAAGAAGCCGGCCTCCAAGGTGCCAGCTTCTAGGACTACCACCGGTGGTGGTCCTAGCTCGACAAGTGCCCACCAAGCAAATGGCAAGGGCAAAGGGATTGCTACAGGTCCAGTTGGCCCGTTGAAGCTACATGCTCCGAGGGAAGGGGTCCGGGACCCCACTCAAGAGAAGTTCAATGGAAAGGGCAGCGACTCAGCTGCAAAGCTCAGGAGCATTGATTTCTATAGTCATCCAAAGCAAGCTGCAGATGGAAGATTCTGGAGCAATTTTCATGCCGACTATTACAGGGCTTTATACCTGCAAATGAAGACACCGGTGGTGCATAGTCAGTGGATTGACTGGGCACATCTTGTGAAGAAAAGATACTCTACATTCGATGAAGTAATTGCAGCAGCTGAAAGACATGGCTTGAAGGACCTCTTTGCCTTCAAGTACAATTGGAATGATGAAGTGGTGGCTCAGTTCTATGCCACTTGTTACTTTGCAAGCGATGAAGAAGAGAAAGTGACTTGGATGACTCATGGATCCAAGTACACTGTCACATATGAAGAATTTGCGAGTATGTTGCATCTTGACACCTCAAGCAATGACAATGTGATTACTCACAACGTTGGTGTCATCGAGAAGGAAAAGATGAAGTTTCTCTATGAGCCCAACTCAAAGTTCATCCCTCCTTCCATGAAGAACATCAAGCCATTCTTTGTGGTGCTAAACAGAGTCTTGAGAAAGACAATAGCTCCTAAAGATGGGGATGCAGGAATTGTTCAAGGATACCTCCAAACTCTGATGAGGGCCATAAGCAAAAACCGCCCATTTGATGTGGCGGAATACATTTGGAATGACATGGTGAACATATCATGCACCCCTAACAGATCATGTGGCTATGCCCCTTATCTCATGTACATGATTGAGAAAGTCACAGGGATCGAGTTTGTCAAAGATGTGGAGCACACACTTCTGAGGCCTCAGAAGCCTCAACAAGTAAATGTCCAGGCTGCTCCCTCACCGGCCTCCAGCCCTGAGGCACCGGCGAAAACAAGAGAAGATGCAAGTGCTGCCTCTGCTGGTGGGGCAGCCCCTCAAAAAGGATCAGCTAGTGGGATCCTTAAATATCTAGCTGTAATCTTTGCCTCCTGCAAGAAGGCCGAAGTGAATGCCCACAAGCTCAATCAGAAAAGAAAGGAGGACATGAGGTACATCAAGGCAAATGTGAAGCAAATTTGCCAGAAGCTGGAGATTGACCCCATTGTATCTCCAGTGATTTCGGAAGACTACGACCCCGACTTCACTGAGCTCGGGCCCTTAACCCCCTCCGAGCTTGCCTACTTTGGAGTTGGGGACTCGAGTACCTCCGCACCTCCTCCTCCTCCTCATGAAGCTGAAGATGAAGATGATGAAGACAATGATGAGAGGACCGACAGCAAAGAGTGAAGACCCTAGGACCCTCCTCTCCTTCTTTTTGGTGTCTTGATGCCAAAGGGGGAGAGATTGAGGGGGAGTCTTAGTCTTAACTGTAGTTTGCGAGGAGAGGGTTCTATGCTTTTCTTTTTACCTCTTTTGTGGCTTGTAATGTTTTCACAATGATCTTATGTTAATTATGGTTCTGTGATGCAATGAGTTGATCCTTTGAGTAGTATTTATGAAAACTGTGATTTTGCTCTAGAATGTCATATATGCTTGCTATTTAGTAATTAATGTCAATTATATCATTATCAATGTTTCAGTATACTTAGTCATGCATCCCACCATAAAGAATGCACATATGGATAATACTTTTCACTGCTTGATGTATTTTGGATTCATATGTGCATACTTTATGAAAATATCGATTTTTATCACATTTTATGAAATCTCAATTGGTTGTCATCAATCACGAAAAAGGGGTAGATTGAAAGTGCATCTAGGACTCCCTTGTGGGTTTTGGATGATTTATGACAAGCAATTGGGATCCTAACCTCTTTGTTGAGATGAGTGCATGCTTATGACAGAAAAATGAACAAAGTACCGAAAAGAAGGAAGAATGAGGAGCAAAGTGGAAATGAGCTCAAGGAATAAGAGTAGTAGATTATTGTGTATGGAGTGTGTTAAGGAAACACATCCCAAGAGCTCAACCACATTTAAACACACACATTGCACAAAGTTACACAGGACCGGACTAGTCCGATATCCTTTTTGACTAGAATCGGACTAGTCCTCCCCAGTGCTGACTAGTCCTCAAAAGACTTCACAAGTCACACAAAATCGGACAAGTCCGATCACATCCGGACTAGTTCGATATTCTTTCTGATCCAAATCGAACAAGTCCGATGTGTGCACGGACTAGTCCGAAATACCCTCTGATATGAATCGGACAAGTCCCCCAAGTGCGGACTTGTCATCCTATACACCTAGGGTTTCACATAACCGGACAAGTCCGATGGCTATCGGACTAGTCCGAAGATTTCCAGTAGTGAAATCGGACAAGTCTGCTCCTAGCCGGACTAGTCCGATATTACGGAACACTTAGGGTTTGCTACACTCAGCACACCAGACTAGTCCGGTGACCATCACAGACTAGTCCGAACTTTCTGAACCCTAACGGTCACTTTTAGAAACCCATATAAATAGAGTTGTACGGCCATATTTTTACCTCTCTAGAACCCTAGCGCCATCACACCTCCCAAAAGCCTCAAAAACCACATCTCTCCATGAAATTAAGTGCAACAACGATTAATACTTTGAGGATTCACTCTAGATAATTGGAGAGACACGTTCATCACCACATTGAGCTCTTGGTTTGATTCTCTAACACACTCCTGCGTTTTAATTGTAATCTATTGAGTGTGTTTTGGTGGTATTTCATGTTGTAATCCAAGGGAGCTCTCAACGTGTGAGAAGGCCCCTTTGAATTCAGTTATTCACCCCTTTGTGATTAGTGGAAGAGGATTGGCCTTCATGGCGATCCGACGAGGGTAGGGTTGGAGAAGACCCGGTCCTTTTGTGGAATCCTCAACGTGGATGTAGGTTGACTTTATGGGAGCCGAACCACGGGATAAATCCTTGTGTCTTTTGTTTTTGGTGTTCATCGTTCTAATTCATCAATATAACCTAGGGTTTCATAATCACTGCTTATCTCACATTGGATTGCTAAACATAAGATTTAATTGTGATATAATCTAGCTTATAACATTGAAACATTTATTTGATTCTATATTTCTGCTGCATACATAAAAGAATCAATCTAATTGATCAAGCTCAATCCACTTAGTCTGTGAACACCGGACTAGTCCGCACTTTACCGGACTAGTCCGATATCTCTGGTATTGAACTGGTTGTTAAGTGTTGCAGGATCCGACAATTTGCAAAAAGCCCTATTCACCCCCCCTCTAGGCCACATTCATCACCCCTCCTTCAACGCAACTCCGAATCCTTGTCAAGATCGGGTTGTACCCTTCCGTCAGCTTTGGGAGCACCTCCCAGGTGTCGGTGTCAGTGGTGGGAAGACCGTCAGGCAGCTCCAACCTGTCATGGTGATCCACCCTGACGACGACCCAATCCTTCTTCTAGCCATCCCACTTCCCGAAAGGAAATTGATGAGGACATCACTTCTATGGATACAAACAACACTCCATTGAACATACAAGATGTAGTCAATAGAGTTCACACACAACAATTAATTTCAGAGGTGAGCTCGTTCTTATATGTTTTCTTATATGTTTTTTAGCATAGATTGCTACCTAATGATTTAATTGTGATTAGGATCTATGGAGAGGTTCAAGGAGTACTTAGAGAAAGTCTTAGCGATGTGGAGGACCATAGAATACATTCAAAGAAGATGGAAACCGAGCCCAACTCAAAATCGTGTCCAGCTCGGAGTCCAAGAACAGTGCGCACTAAAACGGACGCCCAGGACGCATACAAACTCCGTTTTGGACGTTCTACATATGCACGGAAAGGGGAGAAGATAACCTTTCCAATGGAGCTGGTCCCAAGTCAAAGTTCTTTGGGAGTCGAAGGAAATTTTCGAAACAATATCGAGTACAGAATCTGTTAGGGTGCTGCGCTACCGTATTGGGCCATTGAGCCTTGTATCAAGTCTAAGTCCATTATTTTCGTGTCTTAGGATTAGGTCACGACCCCAACACCCCATTATATGTCCTACCACCTATATATACTCCATGGTAGCTGCCATAGACAATTGAGGTTTGCTTAGATTAATAATATCGCCGTTCTACGATTTGTGAAACCCCAACTTCGCGATTTCAGATCACGTCTTCTACGTTCTTGCTTGTGTTCTCAGTTGCACTTGTAGGGATTAGCCTTCTTGACGAGGTCAATCATGTGAAGCACGATTGATAACCAATGGAGCAGTGGTTTAGTGATTGAATGGGTTGTTCGTGTCCTACTCGAGAGCCTCAAATAATCAACGTCGAGATCTCCATCAATCGACGTATCCATTACCTTTTGGAAGATCAGGCATAAACCTTTCTCATCAAGTGGTATCAGATTTACAGGTTGCCCATTAGGTAATTCATCTTTCCATTACATTAGGTTTGTTTTTCATACCTAGAGTCCACAAAAGCCACAAAAAACTTGCAGTTTAGTAGATCTGTTCATTACTTTGTCCAAACCACCATTGAGCCTTTGGAACTTTCGTTTTCAGTTTGGTTTTGTTGAGTTTGTGTCCGTTGTTGAGTCATATTTCTGGCTTAAAAAGTGTTTTGGTATTATTTTGAGTTTTGCATGGTGTCAATTCATCTTTTTGAATCGCGTTATCACGTCCAGATTAGATTCATCTCTGTTCAGTTAGGTATTTTGATCATATCTCACACTTACTAACTTGGAATTTGGATTTATTGTACTTTATGGAAAGATTAAGAAGTTCTCCACAACTTTTATATTCATAGGTTTTCCATAAAATGTAGTTATCATGGTCAAAAGTGCATTATATCTGAATCTGTTCTCGACCTAGAATTTCTGAACAGTCTATGTTTCGGGGGCAATATCTCCTATTGTTCTTGTCCAAAATAGTTCTTATATATATTGAAATTAAATAGGAGTGATATATATACAATCTTGCTGTTGTAAGGTTTTTTATTTGGAGCCTCTAAGTGTGCCTATTTGTCCTTGGAAGATTGAGCAGAAAATCTATGACAGACACACGAGATATCTTTGATTGCTTTTTGTTGTGTTCTTCTTTTGTAGCACATTCTGAAAAAAAGGAAAAAAAAATAAAAAGTCAAGTGCAAAACAAGATACAAAAGCCGCACAAAAAGGAGAAAAAAACAACAAAAAAACAGAAGTGCTTGCATTCTTTGTGTCATCTAGTTTTGTCTTATGTCTTGCTAGCTTGAACTACTAAGAACACATTTAGGCTAGCAACTTTGACAAGTACTTTAGACACTTATTCAACTTTACTATCTGATTTCATTGTTTCTAATCCTTGCTACATATAAAGTTCCATCCAAGCTACACTTTATTCTTGAGCAGAATCGATACACCTTTGCAATCATCCCACGCTTCATTGGTTTCTTCATACCGGCCACCGTTTGCCACCTGCAGTGTCGGTAAGAACACTTGTAAGAGCGTGGTAAGACGCTTAAGAGTGTGTGATTCCACTTCCACATTGCCATTATCCTTTGTAGTTGACAGGGATAACATATTTTTTTGTTGTCTTCTGTTTGCTAATAACAATGTCAGGTAAAAGCAAGCATCATGCATTATATGCTGAGATGATTGACATGATGAAGACGGCGATGGAGTTGCTTGCTAAGAATAAAAAATCAACCAAAGTTTCACATGACATTCAGACCATCTTTACAACTCCTTCCATATAAAGTAATCACATTCTCCCATCTCTTCCTTCTTATGATGGTTTTGGTTACGATGAATATATTGCGTGGGAAATAGAGTTGGATAAATTTTTTGGACAATGTCATATGTGTGAGAGGAGAAAGATTAGAAATGTTGCAAGTGCATTAGTAGGTTGTGCATTAACTTGGTGGAACAATTTAAACGATTTAGAAAAACCTCGAACATTGAAGGATATGAAAATTTGTATGCGAGAAACTTTTATGAATGTATCTAATTGCAAAGATGAAGTGCATCAATTTGTGGAGAAATTTCTTGTTGTACCTCCTTTTGTGGCTAACATTTTGCAGGACAATATAGAAAATAATATAGATGATGCAAAAGAGAACGAGGCTTTCGACAACACTTGTGAAATTTTAGATGGATCAACTAATAATGCACTCGAAATCACTACTGAAAATGTTAAGGCAAAACATTCTACAGATACAAAAGGTGAGAAGTTTTTGAATTTTCTGATTTTTTCCACTAATCATGCTATTTTCGAGGGGCAACTACTAGAATCGT
Source organism: Tuctoria greenei (assembly GCA_036927565.1). Lineage (NCBI taxonomy): Eukaryota > Viridiplantae > Streptophyta > Magnoliopsida > Poales > Poaceae > Tuctoria > Tuctoria greenei. The sequence continues at coordinate 9,696,279 of JAYESD010000009.1, forward strand.
TTATTTATACACCATTGTCACATGTTGATTTTCCTGTTGATCGTTGCACTATGAAAGAGTTGTGTGCTAATAATTATATTGTACCTATGCTAGAACAATCAAATGAATTTGATACTTTATCACTCACTTGTGGTGAAATTAAGCATTTGATTCCAATTACATGTGAAAGGGATGTGCTAAAATTGTTGTATTCTTTAAATACTTTGGGTTATATTGAATTTGACACTCTTTGTGATCTAGATATTGTAGAGAGGAGAATATTTTTCTAATCTGAATTGTCTTTGTTATGTAGAAATATTTTTCATGCTATAGGCAACTATGAAGATAGTGGTGCATCTATGGTGCATAAAGTTTACATATGCTCAAATGAGAAATCCCATTTTGTGCTGCAACAACATGGTGAAATGAATGGATGCACTAACACTAATAATTCTTTGTCAAGTTTTTCTAGTATTTTTTTCTTGCAGCACGGACAATATTTATTTGAGAAGCATTGTTCGCCGCGGTTTTGCAATATGGACAATGCTCATTCTACCCCCAAAGAAAGCCTCTTTGCTGGACATGTGAGCAAGCCGAGGACGGCTTATCATAAAGAAGGGGAGAATGATGAGATCATGCACATTATCATTGCACAAATAAACATGGCACAATATTTATTTGTTTGGGATCCTGGCTCAAGTGAATGTGCGCTCTTGTTTGATGGACAAGATCAAGATGGTGCACTATGTCGTCCACCACCTTGGTCTCCTCCTTTCATGCATACAAGAAGATTTGATGGTGTTGCACATTTGGACCAACACGTGACAGAAGATGAACTTGAGTCGAGGGCGACTCCATTCAAGAAGGAGAGGATGATGAGGACATCACTTCTATGGATACAAACAACACTCCATTGAACATACAAGATGTAGTCAATAGAGTTCACACACAACAATTAATTTCAGAGGTGAGCTCGTTCTTATATGTTTTTTAGCATAGATTGCTACCTAATGATTTAATTGTGATTAGGATCTATAGAGAGGTTCAAGCAGTACTTAGAGGAAGTCTTAAGGACGTGGAGGACCCGAGAATACGTTCAAAGAAGATGAAAACCGAGCCCAACTCAAAATCGTGTCCAACTCGGAGTCCAGGAGCAGTGCGCACTAAAACGGATGCCCAGGACGCATACGGACTCCGTTTTGGACGTTCTAAGATATGCATGGAAAGGGTAGAGGATAACGTTTCCGATGGAGCTGGTCCCATGTCAAAATTCCTTGGGAGTCGACAGAAATCATCGAAACAATATCGAGTACAGAATCTGTCAGGGTGCTGCGCTACCGTATTGGGCCATTGGGCCTTGTATCAAGTCTAAGTCCATTATTTTCGTGTCTTAGGGTTTGGTCACGACCCCAACACCCCCTTAGACGTCCTACGACCTATATATACTCCATGGTAGCCGCCATTTACAATTGGGTTTTGCTCAGATTAATAATATCGCCGTTCTACGGTTTGTGAGACCCCAACTTCGCGATTTCAGATCGCGTCTTCTACGTTCTTGCTTGTGTTCTCTATTGCACTTGCAGGGATTTGCCTTCTTGGTGAGGTCAATCGTGTGAAGCATGGTTGATAACCAACGGAGCGGTGGTGAAGTGATTGTAGGGGTTGTTCGTGTTCTACTCGAGAGCCTCGGATCATCAACGTCGAGATCTCCATCAATCGACTTATCCATTACCTTTCGGAAGATTGGGACTCATCCTTCTTATCCAAAATGTCTTCAAGTACTTGAAGGGTGAATTCTTGCGCTTTATGAAGTAGTAGAAGCCGAGAAACTCGTTCCCTTTCCCAGTTGTGTGGACCGTGAAGTAGGTCCAGAAGAGCTTGATGCAGGGCCGCACACCCACCCACATCTTGCAAAAATGGATGAAAGTTGACACCAACAAGAAGGAGTGGGGGCCGAGGTGGTGTAGTTGCAACCCGTAGAAGTCTAGCAACATCGGCAAGAAGCTGGAGAATGGCGGGATGAGCCCCACCATAGCAAACACCGAGAAGTACACGATCTCACTGGCATTTTCCTTCTTGAAGGGGAGCTTGCCAAAGCGGATCGAGTTTGAGAAGGAGTCACTCGACCATCCCATGTAGATGCGGACTCTCGATAACTCGGTGTCGTTCTTGATCCTGCTGCAAGGATATCCTAACTCTATCACCGCAAAGTGTAGTAGAATTGGAAAAAGTGTTGCAAGGGCGGAGAGCTCTAAGCGCAAGATCAAATGAAAGTGCAAGGAGTTCTCTTCTCGTGCAGACTTTCTCCCTTTAGTAAGCCTCTGCAATGCTTGGATGGAAACTACATACGGACCCAAATCACGAATAACCTCGTCAATGACAAGGGGGCCCGGGTCCACTTTGTTAAGAAGTCGCACCAGGCGAGCCATTGTCATGATGGGAAGTCGGAATCCTGACAGGGCTACACAGATTACACAGGGAACCGATACGAACTTTGTATTGGGAACTGGTGATCTTCAATTGCGTGAGATCCGCATGACAAGGTCCTACTCACCTTATCGAGAAGTGCCACTTGGCGATGGTATAAATGTGCTGTCGCTTCAACCACTCAGGAAAAGACTTTGGAGCAGCAAAGTGGGGATCGATGATGGCCGCACCTCCGGTAGCATAACCTCTCCCTGAGGTAAGTCTGGGGGCCACTATCGGTACCCTGTGTACCAGGTACCCCTTGGTACCATAAACAAAGTCATGGAGTTCCTATGTCCAGGTGTTGGACATCCAGAGAAGATACATGTCCAGCAGTATTGGATTTGTGTGAGGACCGGGGTCCACACATTCCAGGAATCGCAAAGGGTGGTGTCGCGCATTCCAGCACCCAACAGCACACACGAAAATAATACGACAAAATACAAAGTTTTATTTATATAAACAGCAGAAGTCTTTTACAATACTTAATATACACCGAAAGATAATATTCATAGCTAAACTCTCAGCCTAGCTATGCAAAAGTGCAGCCGTCCAGCCCACGGACGCTACACACTAGCCACACACAAAATTATTGCGGCGTGCAGGGCTCCCATTCGGCGTTATACCCCGATAGGGGCATCGCCTCATCCTCGGGCCCTTCCTCATAATTCTTACCTGCAAACAACTTAATATAGCAACCGTGAGCATGAAGGCTCAGCAAGACTTAACCGTCTCACCTAAACATGAAACTCTACATGTAGGGATACTTAACATAGGGATGGATATAGCAGTAAATGACTCGCATATAAATTGTCATCATTTTACAAGTTTATAGCAGCAGATTAATTGTTTCATAACAGTAACTTTAATGAGCCTAATCTATAGCAATTATAGTGGCAAAACAATTATATTTCAATACATCATATTCTCCTGACTTCTTTAGTATTTACTACGTCACATCACAGTGAACAAGCGGTACTCAAATAACTGCGAGGGACGGTGATTGCAATCAGGACACACCCGAATAACACGTCACGTACACCCGTGCCTAAGGAGCGTGCCATGCTCCTCACCACATCATACGCAACCACCTTTCACAAGAGAACTCAAACGCCGAACCAGTCCCACCATCACGGGCATAAGGTTCCCGCACGGAGTGTGTCTGTGCCCACCGGAGAATTTACACCTTACTACCCTCAGCCCACCCCTATCAACAAAGGGCTATGCCTCGACATCCAAGTTATCAAGTTACATCGGTTTCCTAGGTTCCATATGCCCAATATGCATTCAGTACTGTTCAAACTTATCTAGCAGAGCTGCTCACGGATCGGTCCTCAATTGACACAAGAAGGGCTACGCACGTGAGACCACGTCTCACTACATCCTACTCGCTGCTCGGTCTCAATTTCACATTTCTAAACCATTCTTTGATTCAATTCATCCTATGTGATAAAATCCTATCTCGCGAGTAGATTCCAACTACTCGACTTCTATCGAATTCCTATACACATTAGCACGGCATTGTCTACTCGTCAATCTCTAGACCTACCCAATATCCATGGGATTTGTGGGTCATGCAAGTGGAGTAACAAGCTCCTTAGCCCTAATGCACAAAATTCATTCTAGACGTAGGTGATACAAATAGAAAATTTGAAATAACACCTAAATGCAAACTGGGTCTTGCCTGGCTGTCAGTCAGAGGGGAAGTTAGCTTCTGGAATAATAGTCTCTAGGGGTTTAGGTCCACCTCGATCTCGGTCACTATATGATATGCAATATATAAAGTACATGAGTGATATAGAAACTATAGAGAATATCTTATAAATACTGATAAGGTATGTAAATGATTTTAATTGGCTTGGGGATTTTTACAGTGGACACTAGGATCTATGTGGAAGATCTGGACCAAAAAATGGAGATGTTCAAGGAAGCTTGTTGTCTCTAAAATTCCAACAAAAAAGGGTTTTCTGAATTTTGGTACTGAATATGTAGCTTTGTCATGGCTACCAGTAGGTTATTATGGTAGAGTGGGTCTCACTGGTTCTAGGAAATTTTGTTTCATAATTTTCTAAGCTTTCTAAGTGGAGAAATTGATTTTTCAAGTTTGCAAGAAATTCTGAAATGGTTAATGTACTTTTCCTGATTTTCAACTACATAGAGATTTGGAATACTGATCAACCCAGTAAATGAAGTCCAATTAACTTAAAATTTTTACTGAACATCAAGTGCATTAATAAGAGTGTCCTGACCAAAATTGGGAATTTTCCAATTAACAGAACAGAAGTAATTAATTTCCCAAGAAGTTAGATCAAAGGACTTATTTATGAAAATTCTGGGAGTTTCATGTCCAACAAATTGCACCACTGCAGATTTGGGATCAATATGAGTCTACCAGAATTTATTTGGAAATTTTTGAGCAAATCTACTAGGAGAAATCGATTTTTGATGTTGGGATGAAATCAAGAATTATTTTCCAATTGGAAAGTTTAAATAAATCGGCCCAGCCCCACTTATTTAAAATGGGCCTATCAGAATTAGGCCGCACTGAGGGCCACAGGGTTAACCCGCACAGCCGCATTTGATCCGGGCCACGGCCGATCCATGTGAAGGGGAAACAACCACTGACCTGCGGGGCCCGCGAGGTCATCTTCTGCCTCGCGCCCGTGGCGGCGCCCGGGCTCCCCGCGGCAGCGCAGCACTGGCGAGCTCGCTGGAATGGCTGCGTCGACCTCCTCTCTGCCCGTCTTGACCACCTGACCCTAGAATCGACCGCGCAATACGATGGTGGGGTTCAATCATGGCGACGACGCCCGGAGGTGGCGGCGCGATGACGGCGGCGGCGTCTAGGGTTTTGGCTATGTTGAACTCGCTTGGGAATGGTGCAAGAAGCTCGGAAAAAGGCGGGGAAGTTTCCTGGGAGCATGAGGAAGATAATTTGGAGGTGCAAATGCCGGGGAACGGTTGACAACGACGAGTTCAATGGCGTGCCTACGGTTTCTTCACGGCAGCTACGAAAATCGGCATATCATAGCTGTTTCTCGATAATTGTTTCTGGTCTTTGTTCGTGCAGACACGCAAGGAGGCTAGCTAAATATTATGTAACTAGATTAGAAGATAGTTACATCTAGAAAACAAATTGCATGGTAAACCTAGGAAGAACGTTTAACGCATGCCAAAATCGAAAAGAATATTTAATGCTCGATAAGAGATTAACCTAGGAACGGTTTTCCCCGTGAGCAAGGTGGTGTCCTGGTGCTCCGTTTATCTGTTGACATCGAAGCTTGAAACGGCCTAGGCTGCTGGTACCACGGTGGACAGAGGACGACGTCCCCAGCAGGCCAATGATGGCGACGGCGGAACTTCAAAATACGGGCGAAACAATGAGCAACACGATGAGCCAACTAGTGTAGATGATAGAGCATATACTCGAAGCCCTCTTTGCTGTTTGCATCATAGAGGAACAAGGCAAGATCGAGGTGCTCACCCAGGAGGGAAGGAAGGCGGCGGTGCTCTATTTTTCCCGAGAAGAAAGAACGACGAGGGGCACTTGCTCTGGTCGATGGCATGGGGGAATGAGTTTGGGGAGGGGATGAGGATGCCTTAAATCCATCTTCCCACCGATATGCATGCTTGGGTGCTTGGAAATCGAGGTGTCGAGCTCTCCCGACGTTGAAGCGCGGGGAGAGCAGAGAGGAGGCGGTGCACGTATTTGAGACACTGGACAGTGGGCCCCACATCTCTCTTAAGCCTATCATCTCTGCTCCTTAAATTCTCCCACCAATATTGATCCAAAAATTCCAGATTTTTGTTGAGAGGACAATTCAAATGGATTCAGATTCTGAAATTAGATTTCCAATTTGGTCAATTTTCAGGTGAAATTCAAATTCAAATTTGAATTTGAATGAAATTCAATGGAGCCACTAAATTAAATAGCAATGAGCTTAAAAAATTTTGAAATTTTGTAGAGTGGCTATTGGAATATTCAGGATTTAATGGTGAACTCAGATTTTTATTTTGGCCAAGTTTGAACAGGCGCTAACTTTGAATTTTTGAATTCCTTCAATTAAGGTTTAAATTGGTTTGATTTCTCATTTTCCAATTTAATTTCTTTTTCCCATCCAAATTTCAATATCTCCCATCTCGACTTTGCACTTTGAATTTAGGGCTTTTACATTCCTCCCCCCTTAAAGGAATCTCGTCCCGAGATTAAAAATAAAAGAGATGGAGGTAAAAAGATTACCGGATATGCGATGATAATAACTCTGGATAGTTTGATCGGAGATAGTCCTCGCTTTCCCAAGTCGCTTCCTCAGTGGTATGGTTGCTCCACAAGACTTTGTAGAAGTACAAAGTCCGGTTTCTGGTGGTGCGAGTCTTTTCATCGATAATCCGGATTGGATACTCAGAATAAGTGAGATCCGGTTGGAGATCCTCAATGTCTTCGGTGCGGATTTCAGCTGAGGATTTAAGACATTTCCGCAGCTGAGAAATGTGGAATACATTGTGAACTCCAGAGAGTGACGCTAGTAACTCCAAACAATAAGCCACGGGTCTGCAATTTTCAATGACGGCGAACGGACCAATGAATCTTGGAGCAAGTTTTCCCTTCACTCCGAAACGATGAATCCCTTTCATCGGAGAGACACGGAGATAAACATGGTCTCCTATGTCGAAGTGGAGAGGTCGACGTCTTTTATCCGCATAGCTTTTCTGACGATATTGAGCAGCCTTGAGATTGGCTTGGATCACTCATACTCGTTCTTCGGCTTCATTTACAAGATCAATTCCGTATATAACCCGCTCACCGAATTCACACCAGTGGAGTGGTGTGTGACATTTCCGGCCGTAGAGAGCTTCATACGGCGCCATCTTGATGCTAGCTTGATAGCCATTGTTATATGAGAACTCCGCCAACGGTAAATGATCATCCCAATTTTTACCGTGGTGGATGGCACAAGCGCGTAGCATATCTTCCAAAACATACATGTTCAGTTCGACCATTAGTTTGCGGGTGATATGCGGAGCTTCGGATCAATTTCATCCCCAATGATGCATGCAGCTGCTCCCAGAAACGAGCAACGAACAGCGCACCGCGATCGGAAATAATCGTTCGGGGAACTCCTTGCAAGCACATGACTCTTCCAATATACAATTCCGCATACTTCTTGGTGATGTAGTTTGTATGTACAGGGATGAAATTAGCTGATTTGGTTAGTCAATCGACTATTACCCAAATCAAATCATGCTTGTGGAAGGTGAGGGGTAATCCGACAATAAAATCTATACTAATATCCTCCCATTTCCACGCCGGATTTTTAATGGTTGCAGCTGTCCGGCTTTCCTCATGTGGTCGGCTTTCACCCAACGACAAGTATCACACTCCGATACGTACTTTGCAATTTCTCTCTTCATCTGTGTCCACCAAAATCTGGTTTTCAAATCTTGGTACATCTTGTTGCTGCCCGGATGAATAGAGTACTTCGATAAGTGAGCTTCATCCAAGATTTTCTTCCAAAGTGTCGTGTCACGAGGTACCACGATATGGTCCTTCAACCGCAGGGTATTATGTTCATCACTTCGGAAGCACATCATTTCCCAATTCTTCATTCTCCTCCAAATGTGCGACATACCCACGGCTTTCTTTTGAGCCTCCATAATCTCCTCTCGTATGGTAGGGATGAGAGCAAGATTATATAGCACTCCATAAGGAACCAAGTATAAACTCAGCTTGTCCTCTTCCATTGGAGTGATGGACAAATTATTAACGTGAGACTTGCGGCTCAATGCATCGGCAACCACATTTTCGTTGCCGGGATGGTAGTAAATTTCAATCTCATAATCTTTGATCAATTCCAACCATCTTCACTGTCGCATATTCAGTTCCTTCTGAGTGAAGATATATTTCAGACTCTTGTGATCAGTGTAGAGGTGTACAAAATTTCTGAGTAAATAATGCCTCCACATTTCGAAAGCGAGTACTACGGCAGCGAGCTCAAGGTCATGAGTTGGATAATTCTGCTCATAATTTCGGAGCTGCCGTGATCCATATGCGATCATGCGGCTGTCTTGCATTAATACGCAGCCGAGACCAATGCCAGACGCATCACAATAAATGTCGAAGGATTTGGTCGTATCCGGCTGAGCTAACACTGGGGCTGTTGTGAGATGTTTCACCAATGCTTGGAATGCATCCTCACATGCCTTGCTCCAAATATATTTAGTCGCCTTTTTCATCAGCTCTATCATTGGTTTAGCAACTTTCGAGAAGCTCGAAATGAACCTCTGATAATATCCCGCTAACCCGAGGAAACTGCAAACTTCATGGGCGGACGTTGGAGACTTCCATTTCAGCACTTGTACAATTTTGCTTGGATCTACAGCGATGCCCTCTGCTGAAATAATGTGACCAAGAAATGGTACTTGTTTGATCCAAAACTCACACTTTCTGAATTTTCCATAAAGCTTGTGATCTGACAATCGTTGGAGCACGATATGCAAGTGTCTTGCGTGTTTTTCTGATTTTGAATAAACCAGAATATCATTGATGAAGACCACGACAAACTTGTCCAACTCCAGCATGAAAACAGAGTTCATGAGGTACATGAAGTGAGCCGGCGCATTGGTAAGCCCGAACGACATGACGAGATATTCATAGAGCCCGTATCTCATCGAGAATGCCGTCTTCGCTATATCCTCCGGTCGGATTTTTATTTGATGATATCCGGACCAAAGATCCATTTTTGAGAATACTTTAGCACCCACCAATTGATCAAACAATATATCGATGTGCGGTAGTGGATACTTGTTCTTGATCGTCGCAGCATTGATAGGACGATAATCCACACATAGACATAACTTCTTGTCCTTCTTCTTTACAAATAATGCGGAGCAGCCCCAAGGTGATGAACTTGGACGTATGAGACCTTTGTCCAGCAGGTCCTTCAAATGCTCCTTTAATTCCGCCAACTCATTGGGTTCCATCTTGTACGGCCTTCGAGAAATAGGCGTGGTTCCCAGAATAAGTTCAATCTTGAACACGATGTCCCTATCCGGTGGCATACCCGGAAGGTCATCGGGTAACACGTCCAGATATTCACGGACCACATGAATGTCCTCAAGATTTGTGGCTTCCATGTTGTAGGTGGCTGAAATTTCTTGGATAAGGTGGTCTAGAATAAGAGTGTGTGGTTCATATAGTAGAGAGTTCAAATGGACCACATGTGGAACAATGTCGAGAACAGCACCATGATAGTGCAGCCACGACATCCCTAAGATGACATCAAGCTTTTGACACTCTAATATAATTAGAGAAGTCGGATAGATATTCCCGCCCATCTTAAGTTGTGTTTTTGGACTTTCATGTCTGCTGCTATTTTCCCACCCGGAGAGCAAATCAAATATGGACTTTTTGTGGGAGTGATAGATAATTGATGCTCGATAACATATGATTGGCTAATCAAATTATGGGTGGCACCGGAGTCAAAAAGTATCACTACAGGATTTTGGAGTAGAGAAAACATACCCACGAGAATGGGTTCGCCTTCCGGCACGTCTTTGAGATCTAAGTGGTGGACATTGCCGGGTTTTGGTGCTGGTTTCATAGGATGGTTGCAGTGTTGAATGGCTCCCCGATATGGTGCTTGCCCGCTGCCTTGACGTTGCTCGGGACAGTCCCTCGCAAAATGCCCGGCACGGCCACACGTACAGCTCGTTTACTGTGTCAGGTTCCCTCCAATCTACGGACGGAATCCTGGTGCACGAGGTGGAGGTGGATATGCATGTGGTACCATCCTTTGCTGCTGCTGTTGTGGAGATGGCGGTTGAAAATTCGGCGCGTTGAAAGATCGACAGCGGAATTGCTGCGATCGCACCGGTGGCTGCAATCATTGACCGGATGGTGAGCGATACACCACGTGGTACTTCTGCGGACCAACCCCGCAGCTGCTCGACGGCGCGCTCCATTTCCTCTTATCAGAAACGATCTCGTGTTGAGAATCTTCCTGTACAATCGCGGCATTGACGATGTTGTTGAAGGTGCCGCGGTTGAATTGTGCGAGTTGGAACTTCATCTTCTGGTTCAGGCCCCGGAAGAAGATGTCTCGCTTCCTGTCCTCCGTCCCAACATAATCCGGCGCGTACTGCACTAGATGGTTGAAAGTGCGGGAGTATTTATGGGCACTCCTCCCGCCTTGCCTCAGCTCCAGAAACTCCTAAAGCTTCCTTTTCATTATACCGAGAGGTATATGATAGGTGTGGAATGCCTCCCAAAATTCGGTCCAAGTGACCGCATGACCGGCCGGTACTGAGGCGATGATGTTTGCCCACCAAGCACCGGCGGATCCTTGAAGCTGTTGCGCTGCAAACAGCGCCTTCTGCTGTTCGGTGCATCGCAGCAAACCGAACTTCGCCTCAAGAGTGTCGATAAAGTTTCACCGCTTCCAGAGGCCCTCGGCCTCCGTGAAGACTGGTGGCTGCGTCGCCAAGAAATCTGAATACGAGCTTTGTTGGGGCTGGCGTTGCCCATTGTCTTGTCATCCCCCTTGATGGGACAAATTTTGAACCAACATCCGCTGTAACTCGGTTTGCTCGTCGCGCGAGACGAGTAGTGTGGCCAGAATCTCGGCGAGCGTCCTTGGAGGTTCAGGTGGTGGTGGTGGAGGGACTTGTTGTTGTGGTGTCACAGTTTGCTCCCAGGTCAAAGATTCATCCTCACGACCACGGCTAGATCCTCCCATCTCGGGCGTAGAGCGCGTACGCACCATTCTGCATCCACATGATTTAAATCAGGAACATGTTTGTTTTCTTCATCCATATTATACCATAGTAGTGCAAGTAATGACAGTGTGATAATTGCATAACATTCACATATATTGATAAAGTACAAACTTTATACAAAATATATTATCTCATAACCAAGTGTACAATAGTGTTTCCAAAATGACGAACTCCCACTATGGAAATACATCTCAACTATAATTGGTCTCCATGAGAGGTCATACACACCTTGTCATCTATACACACCCACTATTATTTATAATATGACACAAGCATGGCTACAAAATAAACACGAGAAACTACTAACTATTTGTTGCCCCGTGATGACAGTAGTGCTGCCCCATCCTACTCCGATGCATCGTCATCGGCGTACTCAATTATCTCTGGATCTTCCTCCTTCTCTGGATCTGAAGGTACTTGCTCACTCATGTTCAGCGGTATATCATGAGCCGGTGGATACACAACTGGTTGCAATTGTGCTTTGGCCTCAATCAAATTATCCTAAAGTTGCTTTGCCTCATACTCCCAATTCTGAGCTTCCTCGATGGCTTCGTCTCGTGCCTCAGTGACTACCAACAGCTGCTCTTGCTGTTGTTGCACCTCCAACTGACTCGCCTGTAGTCTATCACGAGTTTGCTGCAACTCCTTGCAAGCTTGCCTCAGTTCGGCGCGAGCTTTCCACAGTCTAGTGCGAGTGTGATGCAACTGATCCTCGCATTGCTTTAGTCGGTGATTCGTCGGAGCCAGGAACGAACGTAGGTTATTGATATAATCAAGAGTGTCACCCTGTTCAGTCGCTTGCCTCAAGGCTTCGACTTGCTCCTGCAGGATTGCACCTTGTGCAAGAACCACCATGCTGGATGCAGCGGCAAACGTCCCAAGTGTTGTCGAGGTTGTGTCTCCATATGGTTGATAGGCCGCAACCATATGACGTTGCCACTCAAAACCAGCAGCACCACGGACCGGGAGAAGAGCAAACTGTTTCCCAGCCATGGCATCTTGATGAAGCTCACAAAGCTTCATAAGCGCTTTGCCCGCTGCAAAGGCCCATGTGTCCTCCAAAAGAGCTCCCTGGATCGTGACCGAAAAAGGAGCCGGGATGTCGACCAGGATGGTACATGACAGTGCACCTCTTTCAACCACCTCTTGACCCTAATAGCATGGCATCTAGATGAAGCCAAACTGGTGGAGCACCTCCCGCAGCAGGCTCGGGAAGCCCGGACGGTTGGCTCACGTGGAGAACACCCATCCGTCCGGCAATAGCATCACATCCGTCATCTATAAAATGAGCACTTGAATGAGTCAAATACTGAAAATTCAACAAACTTGGTTGATAAACAGATCAGGGATGCGAAAATTGAATTATGAAAGTGAATTCAAATTCAAATGTCAAATGAAACATAACACAGGAATTCTGTCACAGTCCTGTTTCCTCTGACCAGTCTGGATAAACTTGAAATTTTCATCCAGTTAGAGGCACATTCAGGACTTAAGTTAAACTAAAAAATTGTAGAACACTCAAGTAGATTTCCAGAATGTATCTATTTTCCCCCATATGATTCCTGTATGAGGAGATATAATTTTTGCAAGTTGACAATGTTTCTGGAAAATTTTTGACATCACCTCCTCTGTTTAAGGCTGATTTCGTCCACATTTTTCCAGATACAAAACATTAATATATGCAAAAATTATAAGTTACAACATTGTTGTATACATCATCAGGATTACAAAAATGCATTATATGAAGTCATTCGTTGATTCTACTAAGATATATGATGGAAACAATAACAGGGTACAGAAACTGTCCAGTCTCTGTCCAGATTTAACAGAGTTTGGAAATTTGGATTTTTTTATTAGTTTACAGGGGAATTCTGATCTGGAGTTGATCATAAGAGCTTTAGAAGACTCTATAAACTTTACAACCATGTATGGTAGACCTATAGGGGTGAAATATACAGTAAGTTATGTTGTTCCAAACTTAATCAATTTTCTGTCCATTTCACAGTTTGAACCAGGAACTGGTTACTTTAAGTTCAAATGAAGTTTTCAAGTTTTAAATCTTGAAATCTGCCTTGGAGCTGAAAATGAAACATGTGTAGGACTTCCTCAAGTTCCCAAATCACAGGCCTGCATACCGCAGCGACCCCATGATTAATTTTAAATCTGACCAGCACATTCCAAAACAGAGATTACAAATTCAACCTCAGTTCTAAGTTGGGAATTTTTACTTGTTGTCGAGTCAATCCACCAGCACGGATATCGTCGTCGACGTGCCTGATGAAACTCGAATGCAATGCCAGTACTACGCCCTCACCAAAGAAAATCCTCAGCCGGTATTCCGGCATACGTCTCAACAGTGGCAGGAATGACGTTCACTCGCAAACGTTTTCTACTCGAGCTACTTAAACGTGGTTAGTGTACTGCATCTACACACAAACGATAGATCAAACATATGTTGCCGTACGACACAGCCCACACGGGCGAATAGTTCAGAATAATATATATGTAAGTAAAAACAATCGTCCCGTATCGTTCCATACGGGCGGCCCCGAGTTAAGCCACGTCTCGAGGTACATGACCGGATTTTCTACGACCCGACGGGGTCCCACGTCTTTGCATAGTGCTTCTCCAGTAGGAGGCGCATCGGGTTATGTCCCACCCGCCGGGGGCTCCCACTAATTTCGTAGCACGCTGGGGTACCTCGTGTCATATGTTCTCAGAAACATGGAAAGTTTTAGAGACTCATATTAACATTTCCGTGCCAAGCCACGGAAACAATATCATGCTACCTCTCGCATGGTGAGCTTACCACAATTGATCCGCTTGCGGTGGCGTACCTTACCTCTTACCTGATGTCAGAGCGTCATTACAAAATATAATAACATAAGTTAGCTTGCCATGAAGTAACTAATACTATAATAGACCTTATATGGACATAGTACTAATCCTCGCTCGACTACTCTTAAGTTTTCAAAATAGGCTCTTTTCGAGCGTGCTATTCCCAATGCAGCTCTAATACCAGGCTGTGGGGACCGAGGTCCACACATTCCAGGAATCGCAGAGGGCGGTGCCGTGCGATGAGGCACCCAACAGCACACACGAAAAGAATACGACAAAATAAGATGTTTTATTTATATAAATAGCTGAAGTCTTTTACAATACTTAATATACAACGAAAGATAATATTCATAGCTAAACTCTCAGCCTAGCTATGCAAAAGTGGAAGTGCATCTAGGCATCTCTTGTGGGTTTTGGTTGATTTATGACAAACAAATGAGATCCTAACCAAATTGTTGAGATGAGTGCAGGTTGTAATGAAACTATGAAGAAAGCGCAAAAAGAAAGGAGAATGAGGATGTATATGGAAAAGAGCTCAAGAGCTGAATAGATTAGATCAGTGTGTATAGAGTGTGTTGGAGAAACACACCGCAAGAGCTCAAGCACAAGAAAACTCATTAACTGCACAAATTTACAAAGGACGGGACTAGTCCGATATACCCCGGACAAGTCCGATAATCCCTCTATTCAAAATCGGACAAGTCCTCCTAGTGCGAACTTGTCTGCGTAGTTCAGGTTTACACAGACCGGACTTGTCCGATATCACCACGGACTAGTCTGATATCTTTTTGACTAAAATTGGACTAGTCCTCCCCAGTGCGGACTAGTCCTCTACACTTCACAGCTTTGCACGAAATCGGACAAGTCTGATAATATCCAGACTAGTCTGATAACGTCTCTGACTAAAATCGAACAAGTCCTCCAAATACGGACATGTCCCCAATTCACTAAGGGGTTCACCACAGCCGGACTAGTCCAACAGTAATCGGACTAGTCCGAACTCTTCTGGAGCCTAAGTCACACTAGTCCGCCCAAGGACGGACAAGTCAGATGTTTCTGAGAACTTAGCGTTCACTACACTCCGCACAACAGACTAGTCCGGACTCCACCACGAACTAGACTGGACCCTCAAAACCCTAACGGTAACATTTGGAAACACCCTATAAATAGATATGCACGACACTACTTTCAATACACTTGACTCCCAGCGTCGTCACACCCTTCAAGAGCTTAGAAAACACATCTCTCCATGCAATACAACACAAGAAAGATCAAATCCTTGAGAATTCACTTTGGATCAAAGGAGAGACACGATTCCACACGTTTGAGCTCTTGGGTTTGATTCTCTAACACACTCCTGTTTTTTCATTGTTGATCTTAAGAGTGTGTTCTTGGTGGTGTTTAATTTGTAATCTTGGGGAGCCCTCAACTTGTGAGAAGCCCCCTTGAACTTAGTGATTTACCCTTGTGATAGTGGAAGAGAATTGGTCTTCGTGGCGATTTGACGAGGTTAGGGTGAGTGAAGATCTGGTGCTTTCATGGGCTCCTCAACCTGGACGTAGGTTGCCTTTGCGGGAACCGAACCACGAGATAAAATCTTGTGTCAAACTTGTTCTTAAGTTTTTCATATCATATTCTAAAGTTTACTTGATCTTGTCCATCTTACATTAAAACATTGAAATCTAAGTTAGTTTGTGCTACACTTAATTTCATTGACTCAATACTTTCAAGTTACATACTATATTCCGCTGCATACTGTGCTTGTATTGAAATCATAAATCTAACTTGATCAATCTAGTCCGCATGCACCGGACTAGTCCGCACTCTACCGGACTAGTCCAATTTCTTGGTATTTGATCAAGTTGCAGGTTCCGACCAAAAATCAAAAAGGCCTATTCACCCCCCCTCTAGGCCACATTCAAAAAGTGTAGCCGTCCAGCCCGCGAATGCTACACACTAGCCACACACAAAATTATTGCGGCGTGCAGGGCTCCCATTCAGCGGTATACCCCGACGGGGGCATCGCCTCATCCTCGGGCCCTTCCTCATAAGTCTCACATTCAAACAACTTAATATAGCAACTGTGAGCACGAAGGCTCAGCAAGACTTAATCGTCTCACCTAAACATGAAACTCTACATGCAGTGATACTTAACATAGGGATGGATATAGCAGTAAATGACTCGCATATAAATTGATCATCATTTTACAAGTTAATAGCAGCAGCTAAATTGTTTTGTAATAGTAACTTTAATGAGCCTAATCTATAGCAATCATAGTGGCAAAACAATTATAGTTCAATACATCATATTCTCCTGACTTCTTTAGTATTTACTACGTCACATCACAGTGAAAAAGCGGTACTGAAATAACCATGAGGGATAGTGATTGCAATTAGGACACACCCGAATAACACGTCACGTACACCCATGCCTAAGGAGCGTGTCGTGCTCCTCACCACGTCATACGCAGCCACCTTTCACAAGAGAACTCAAATGTCAAACCGGTCCCACCATCACGGGCATAAGGTTCCTGCACAAAGTGTGTTTGTGCCCGCTGGCGAATTTACACCTTACTACCCTCAGCCCACCCCTATCGACAATGGGCTATGCCTCGACATCCAAGTTATCAAGTTACATCAGTTTCCTGGGTTCCATATGCTCAGTATGCATCCAGTACTATTCAAACTTTTCCAGCAGGGCCGCACACAGATCGGTCCTCAATCGACACAAGCAGGGCTATGCACATGAGACCACATCTCACTGCATCCTAACCGCTGCTCGGTCCCAATTTCACATTTCTAAACCATTCTTTGATTCAATTCATCCTGTGTGATAATTCCTATCTCGCGAGTAGATTCCAACTACTCGACTTCAACCGGATTCCTATAAACATTAGCATGTCATTGTCTACTCGTCAAGCTCTAGACCTACCCAATACTCCATGGGATTTGTGGGTCATGCAAGTGGAGTAACAAGCACCTTAGCCCTAATGCACAAAATTCATTCTAGACATAGGTGATACAAATAGAAAATTTGAATTAGCACTTAAATGCAAATTGGGGCTTGCCTAGCTGCGAGTCAGAGGGGAAGTTAGCTTCTGGAAGAAGAGTCTCCAAGGGCTCCGGGTCCTCCTCGATCTTGGTCACTATATGATATGCAATATATAAAGTACATGAGTGATATAGAAACTATAGAGAATAACTTATAAATATTGATCAGGTATGTAAATGATTTTAATTGGCTTTGGGATTTTTACAGTGGACACTAGGATCTATAAGGAAGATCTGGAAGAAAAAAATGGAGATGTTCAAGGAAGCTTGTTGTCTCTAAAATTCCAACAAGAAAAGGATTCTCTGAATTTTGTTATGGAATATGTAGCTTTGTCATGGCTACCAGTAGCTGATTATGGTAGAGGGGGTCTCATTGGTTCTAGGAAAATTTGTTTCATAATTTTCTAAGCTTTCTACAGGGAAAAATTGATTTTACAAGTTTGCAAGAAATTCTGAAATGGTTAATGTACTTTTCCCAATTTTCAACTACATAGAGATTTGGAACACTGATCAACCCAGTAAATGAAGTCCAATTAACTTGCAATTTTTACTGGAAAGTGTTCTGACCAAAATTGGGAATTTTCCAATTAACAGAACATAAGTAATTAATTTCCCAAAAAGTTAGCTCAAAGGAATTTATTATGCAAATTCTGGGAGTTTAATGTACAACAAATTGCAGCACTGCAAATTTGGGATCTATATTAGTCTACCAGATTTTTTTTGGAAATTTTTGAGCAAATCTACTAGGAGACAACGATTTTTGAAGTTGGGATGAAATCTGGAATTATTTTCTGATTGGAAAGTTTAAATAAATCGGACCGGCCCCACTTATTTAAAATGGGACTATCAGAATTAGGCCGCACTGAGGGCCACGGGCTTAACCAGCTTAGCTGCATTTGATTCGGACCACAGCCAATCCAAGTGATGGGGAAACAGCCACTGACCTGCGGAGCCCGCGAGGTCGTCTTCTACCTCGCGCATTGGGCGGCTCCCGGGCTCCCCGCGGTGGCGCAGCGCCGGCGAGCTCGCCGGGATGGCTGCGTCGACCTCCTCTGAGACCATTCTTGACCGCCTGACCCTAGAATCGACCGCGCAATACGATGGTGGGGTCCAATCGTGGCGACGACAGCGGCGGCGGCTAGGGTTTTGGCTATGTCGAACTCGCTTGGGAATGGCACAAGAAGCTCCGAAAAAGGCGGGGAAGATTCTTGGGATCATGAGGAAGATGATTTGGAGGTGCAAATGCCGGGGAACGGCCGACAATGACGAGTTCGATGGCGTGCCGATGGTTTCTTCACGGCGTCTACGAAAATCGGCATATCATAGCCGTTTCTCGATTATTCTTTCTTGTTTTTGTTCGTGCAGACAGGCAAGGAGGCTACCAAACTATTATGTAACTGGATTAGAAGATACTTACATCTAGAAAACGAATTGCTATGTAAACCTTGGAGCATGCCAAAAAGAAAAGGAATATTTTGTGCTCGATAAGGGATTAACCTAGGAACGGTTTTCCCCGTGAGCAAGGTGGTGTCGTGGTGCTCTGTTTATCTGTTTTCGTTGAAGCTTGAAACGGCCTAGGCTGCTGGCACCAGAGTGGACAGAGGATGATGTCCCCGGCGGCCCAACGGTGGCGACGGTGGAACTTCAAAATATGGGCAAAACAATGAGCAACACGATGAGCCAACTACTGTAGATGATAGAGCATATCCTCGACGCCCTCTTTGCTGTTTGCATCGAAGAGGAACGAGGCAAGATCGAGGTGCTCACCCGGGAGGGAAGGAAGGTGGCGGTGCTCTATTTTTCCCGGGAAGAAAGAACGACGAGCGGCGCTGGCTCTGGTTGATGGCATGGGGGAATGAGTTTGGGGAGGGGATGAGGACGCCTTAAATCCATCTTGCCACCGAGCTGCTTGCCTGGGTGCTTGGAAATCGCGGTGTCGAGCTGTTAATCTTCGAACATTGTTCACCCTCATATCTATCTATCTTATCTTTCCTTTTATTACCACCAAATTTATGGAGCAACCCACCATTCTTTCTTATTCTTCCCCAAAGGGAAAGTTCTCTGAGCCACCGCCTTCGGTGGAGCCCATTTGTTCTACTAGCTATGAACTTCGCCTTGGCTTTATAGCAATGGTTCGGGAGCAATCCTTCTTAGCAACGGATTGTGAAAACCCTTACCACCATCTAAGAGAGTTCAAACAATTGTGTTCATGCCATCTAATCAAGGGTATGACACAAGAGACTCACAAAGGGAAGTTGTTTCATTTTTATCTCAAGGAAATAGCCAAACAATGCTATGACCACAACGTTGGGAAGACAAACGGAAATTGGAGAGAATTACGGGACAAATTTTTTCTTGCTTTCTTTCCAATTGCTCGAATTGTTTCCTTACGGAAGGAAGTACTATGCTTCCAACAGATGGAGAAGGAATCCATATGTGCAGTTTGGGATAGATTTTCTCTTTTGGGAAATTTTGGCCTAGATTTGTCCATTCCTAATCCATTGCTCTTGCAACACTTCTATATGGGATTGAACAAAGAGTCTGCCTTACATTTTGACATTACAGCTAGATGATCTTTCCTCTATAAGACACCGAAAGAAGGCAAGGATCTTCTTGCCCGAATTCTAGAAAAGCACTCCTTCATTATGGGTCTTAATGAGCCCCCTCAAGGGGAAGTAGTGTCAAGATCCGAGGATAAATCCATGGACAAGGAAGAACCTATCTCTTGTTTATCTCAAACCTTGCCGGATGAATCCTCCCCCGAACTAGAAACTACAAAGGAAGAAGAAATTAAACCTTTGGAATTTCCCTTCTACATCGAGGAAGAGATATTTTAAGATTTTTGAAATACCTCAAAGTACTATTGCCATTGGAAACCATCATTGCCATTAACTTCACCTGACCTACCTGATGGAGTGTTCGTCCAACAGATGGTCAAGGAGTCAACCTCTATTCTAAGCAGGGAATGGACTGCGGAAGTTGAGCAGTCACTCGAAATTCTTCAAATGACCTCACCTTTAGCAATTATTCTATATTTCATTAGAGGAACACCAATAAAGGTCATATACAACCCCACTATTGGAGCAAATCTCATTTTCGATTCTTGGGCTCTTGCCATTCTAGGCAATGTGCCTTTGGCACCAACATGTAAAATCTTCTGAGATTCTTTCAGAAACATTCTTGAAGGATGTAGGGTTTTACAACAAGTGTATGTTAGACACAAAGATGTTGAGGCAATAATCCTAGATTTCCATGTGTTCGAAATTCAAGATTTCGACATTATGATTGGGAATTCCATTGAGAAATTTGTCATGAAAATTCCCTTGGAAGGAAGTATCAATGTCAAACTTGTAGGGAGGAAGTTCTCTATTCCTATCCCGTGTTCCAAGAACACATCCGCAAGATCTCCCATCCAAGGTGAGCCTTTAGAGGAGGTTATAACTCTTCAATTCTTAGCTCCCCCTAAAATGGAAGGAGAAGAAGATTTCATCCAAGTGGAGGATGAATTTCAGGAGGCAATTGAATTGCCAAAAGAAGAGTTCTTCCCAAAACCTCCCGTTGAGTTAAAGATTCTACCTCCAGGCCTACATTATGCCTTTCTAAATGGTGATTTGGAAGCTCCTGTCATCATAAGTGACAAGCTTTAAGATGATGAGACACTCAAGCTTATTTACTTGTTAGAAAAGCATAGGGCTGTTTTTGGCTATTCATTAGAAGATCCCAAGGGGATTAGTCCAGCGTTATGCACCCATCGCATTCCCATTGACCCCAAGAGTGTCCCCTCAAGGGAACCTCAAAGGCGATTGAATAATACGATGCGAGAAGTTGTCAAGAAGGAAGGTTTGAAACTTCTACATGTCACGATTATCTACCCTATTCCTCATAGTGAATGGGTCAGCCCAGTTCAAGTAGTGCCAAAGAAGGGAGGTATGACGGTCGTTCAAAATGAGAAAAATGAATTAATTCCTCAACGAACCGTCATGAGTTGGAGGATGTGCATAGATTACCGAAAACATAACAAGGCTACAAGGAAGGATCATTTTCCAGTGCCCTTCATCAATGAGATGTTAGAGTGGTTGTCAAAACACTCCTACTTTTGTTTCCTTGATGGGTATTCGGGTTATCATCAAATCTCAATCCGCCTCGACGATCAAAGTAAGACCACATTCACATGTCCCTATGGAACTTATCCCTACCAGCGTATGTCCTTTGGATTGTGCAATGCTCCTTAATAGATGCATGATGTCTATCTTTTCCGACATGATTGAGGAGATCATGGAAGTTTTCATGGACAATTTCTCCATCTATGGGAAAACTTTTGATCATTGTCTGCAAAATTTAAACAAGGTCTTACAAAGATGCCAAGAGAAGGACCTCATACTTAATTGGGAAAAGTGCCATTTCATGGTCCGTGAAGGCATCGTTCTTGGACACTTACTATCCGATAGAGGGATAGAGGTGGACAAAGCAAAGATTTAAGTCATTGAAAAACTTCCACCTCCTATCAATGTTAAGGGAATCTGCAACTTTTCAGGTCATGCGGGGTTCTATCAGTTATTCATCAAAGACTTCTCAAAAGTTGCTAGACCCCTCACTAACCTATTAGCTAAGGAAGCTCCCTTTGATTCTGATGATGAATGCCTTAAATCATTTGATACACTAAAAAGGCACTCATTCAGCTCCAATCATTCAACCTCCCGATTGGATGCTGCCATTCAAAATCATGTGTGATGCTAGTGATTTTGCCGTTGGTGTGGTCCTAGGCCAAACCAAAGATAAAAAGCATGATGTAATAGCCTACGCTAGCAAAACTCTAACAGGAGCTCAACTCAATTATACCACAATCAAAATAGAGCTCTTTGTTGTAGTTTTTGCCATCGATAAGTTTAGGTCCTATTTGGTTGGAGCCAAGGTCGTAGTCTATACAGACCATGCTGTCTTGAAGTATTTGCTCACCAAAAGAGATGCTAAACCAAGGCTAACTCGTTGGGTTCTTCTACTCCAAGAGTTTGACTTAGAAATCAAGGATAAAAAAGGAGTAGAGAATTTCGTGGCAGATCATCTCTCACGTATGGAAGTCACCCAAACCATGGACCTTCCTATAAATGACTTTCTACAAGATGATATGCTTCTCAAGGTGACTGACTCTCACCCTTGGTATGCGGATATCATGAACTTCATGGTCACGGGATATGTACCACCAGGGGAAAACAAGAAGAAACTCATCCATGAGAGTCGTAGACACCTTTAGGATGACCCATACCTCTATCAAGTTTGTGATGATGGCCTTCATAGAAGGAGTGTCCCATCAATTGAAGGCACCAAGATTATTGAGAAATGCCATGCTAGCACCTATGGTGGCCATTACGGTGTTTACCGTACCCAGGCAAGGATCTGGCAAAGTGGATTCTATTGGCCTTCTATGTATGAAGATACAAACACCACTACAATAAGCCTTATCGCAGGCGGCTCCAAACCTATTATCACACGCGGTTTTTAAAACCACCTGAAACGAAGAGCCTGTGTTAATCCGAAATTTCATAGGCGGAGAAGTGACACTGCCCGTGAAGACACATTATCACAGGCGGTTTTTTACTTAGGTTAGCCGCCTGTGAAGATAAGTTATCACAGTCGGATCGTGCAGCATATATAGCCGCCTGTGATAATTGTGTTATCACATGCGGGTAGTGCAACATATATAACCACCTGTGATAATAGTGTTATCAGAGGCGGATCTTGACCTACATCAAGCCGCCTGTGAAGACAATTTATCGTAGCTAGTTTCTACCATAACAGTAACCGCCTATGATAATTAGGTTATCACAGATGGTTCTTTACCTATCCCTAGCCTCCTGTGATAATTGTTTTTCACGGGCAGGTCTAGCCGTTGGTAAATAACCGCCTGTGATAAGGTATAACCTATGCAGTACTAGCTATTGTTATTTCTAATTTCCAGGTCAATTCAATATAATCACATAACAGAAGTTAATAAAATGATCACAGAAGTCAACAATATCATCACAGAAGTCATCTCATAGAAGTCAATTTCACTAAAACAATATACATATGTACAAGTTACACATACAATTTATCTCATAGTTTACAAGTTTTCACTAAAACCGTTTCTATTGACATAGTCGCAAAGTTCTTGCACATCAGCTATTGTACAATTCTCATCAAAGAACTGCCCTCTTTTGTGCAAAATTTCGCGATGAATGAATTGACAGAGTTCAGAAGCAATGGAGAAAATACCAAAAGCATGGAGGAATCTCAGCTCGCAATGCGATGCCCCTAACCTATAATCTACATGTGGAATTATTTGATGTGTGGGGTATCGATTTCATGGGACCTTTCCCTAGGTCCTATGGTTGCGAGTATATCCTGGTGGCTGTAGATTATGTGTCAAAATGGGTAGAAGCTTTGCCATGCAAAAATGCTGATTCCAAGCAAGCTAGGAAAATGTTCCATGAGATCATTTTCTCATGCTTTGGCACTCCCAGTATGGTCATAAGTGATGGAGGGTCTCATTTCATAGATAAGATCTTCCGGAACTTTTTGAGGGAGCTTGGTATCCAGCATAACATTACTACCCCATACACCCACAAACAAGTGGTCAAGCAGAAACATCTATTAAGAAAATTTAGAATATTCTGCACAAAACTGTCTTGGAAATGGGAACGGGATGGAAGCATAAGCTACCCGACGTATTGTGGGCATACCGTACTGCCTATAAAACTCTCATCGGCATGTCTCCTTTCCAACTTGCCTATGTGAAGACATGTCATTGTCAATTGTAGAGTTGGAATATAGAGCCTATATGCCCATCAAGTGGTGGAACATGGACCTTCACGATGCAGGAAAACACCGATTGAAGCAACTCTCTGAGTTGGAAGAGTGGAGAGATAAGGCGACCATAGTTCCAAAATTTACAAGGAAAGAACTAAAAGGTGGCACGATAAGAGGATTACACCTAAAGTGTTCAAACGCAGAGATAAAGTTCTACTCTTCAATTCTAGGGTTAAACTCTTTGGACATGGGAAGCTCAGAAGTAAACGGGAAGGACCCTTCGCTGTAGTAGAAACCTCATCTCATGGAGCAATAACACTCCAAGGTGATGATGATCATCTATTTAAAGTGAATGAGCACTGACTCAAATTATTTCTTGAAACCCAAGAGGAGGAGGCAGAAAAGGAAATTGATGTGATAAATCTTATTGATTTTTTACGTCGTTTCTTTAAATTTGGTCTAAATTCTCCGCATGGAATTAATGGGCCCATCCAATTATTCATCTGTGGGTTCGTTAAGCCAACCCTCAGAAACATAGCCCAAAAGGATCCAGGGAGGGTTTGGCTGAACCCTAGGTTCGGTCGACCCCCCCCCCCCCTTGCACCGTTAGCTTTCTGTTTTCTCGTGTGGACTCTCCTGACATATCCCAACAAGACTCTCAATCCTATCATGCTTTCCCCGCTTATAGATTGATGGGAACAGGGAGAAGAAACTTGCACCATTCATAAAACCCATCCCCTGTTCATCCCATCCAAGTCATGGCCGACAAGAAAATTGTGCCTCATCCCCACTCTAGCTCAGCCTTATACTCGAGCAAAGACATCACGCCGGCCAATGACAAATCCCCCCTGCTTTGGAGTCCGTCATGGCATTAGATGTCGTACCTCTCGGCATGATCCCACCATCGATGATGACTTTGCGTGGATGTAGCACCACACCTCGTGGAGCCGCACAGTCGCTATCCCCTCAAAGGACGCCCATGAAGTCGATGATGCCTGCCCGTCGTCTGACTACGGCTGGCCTTAAGTCAGTCAAGACCCGTATTTTTCCTCAAAAAGACAAGTCTCTTCCAACGCTGCAGCCTGGCGAGGAGTTCATGTACACTCTAAAGACCAAGGACGGTGACGTAGTGAGCCACCACTACAAGTCACCTACGCGTACCTCTCCTGAGTGTGTGGGAGACAACCTTATTATCCATGGGGTGCGCAAGCCTGAAGGAGGCTATGCAAAAGGCTTTTTTCAAGCAAATGGATAATTTGGCGATGGAGGAATTGATGGGCTCGTCACCCTCCAAGATTAGATATCACCTCTCGCCACCTGCCATTATAGGGCCACCTGGCCAATTTGAGGACAGCGATGGGAAATCTCCTCGTGCCCATAAAGTTGCACAGCATTCTAAGGAGTTAGCTTCTCTCCGTTTGGAGAACAAGAAGCTATCAGACTTAGTGGCTGAAGGGCACATTGAGAGGGCGGAACTGAAGGATGAACTCCTATCCCTCAAGTAGGAGACTGATGGTGTTCTCCGTGGCATCAGCGCCAAACTGCGGTTCATATGCAATTCCGTTGGGAAACCCGACATCAACAACGTTCCACAGTTTAGATGTCCCGACCACATAGGATGCTTACTAGCTTAGTTTAGATTTATTCCAAATTTTTGTTTCATTTAATTTTTATTGAATAATATAAGCATCCCCATATTTTGTGTTCAATAAAGTGAACTTAGCGGTTCATCTAACCCGGTAAAGTTCTCCCTTTAGTTTATTTGTGTTGAATAAAGAATTCGGGAAACAAGTGTGGGGGAGGTACCCCAATTTTGCGAAGTACCAACGTGCAAAAATAGCATTGCATCTTGAAACATGCCACAACCAAACATAGGACTCGACACATCGAAACATAGCAGAAGGCCAGAAGGGGGTCAACCGAACCCCAGGTCGACAAACATGGTGTGGGCCCCACACGACTCCATTTCGCTCCACAAATTCGGTTTGGATCTCTTACTCCTGAATTTGCATGCTATGTTACTGTTTGAGTTGATTTAATATTTAACACTGAATATGTAAAATCAATTCAACTCAACATTTAAAATTTATAACTTGGTAGTCCAAATTTGCTTGAACTGAAAATTTGAATACTTAATATTTCGATCTACTGCCTTGTTTATGATTCTCACAAGCAAAATAGGAAAAACACGTCATCTCAGTATTTGACTAGTGTGATGTGGTAAATGAGTTATTCGAGGAGATATCTCTTTGCTTGAAATTGATTTTGATGTTTGCACAATTTGGAGTCTTGAACTTTGCCTGATTCTCTCATTGGACATTTAAATACTCACCACGACCATATGATACAAATTCCTAAAAACCACATGCATATGCCACTTTGTTTTTCATTTAACTTTTTCAAACTCATGACCCATTTGAGTGACATGCATGAACCTTTTGACTTATAAATTATTGTGCACCTTATTCATGCAAAATTTCTCACATTGAGAATTTGCATCCACCATTCATCCATCCAATAAAGAAACTCCACGCATTTTGTTTATCAAAATCTCTCTAGAAAAATAAAAAGGAGTAGAAGACATGGCTACGGAATTCAAAAAAAAAGAGAGAGAGTAGCCATGTTTCATCCTTAAAGAGAGAAAATCATGGAGTCCACATATATCCATTCCATTCATATGCAAAATGGTTTTCTTTAACAATTTGTTTGTTGCATAAGTCTCTCATTGGATCAAGTTTTTAGCTTATTAATATATGAATTGCAATATGTGACACATTTATCCCTACCAAGCTCCAGATATAGCCATATTAAGGGATAAAATTGGCGCAACATGCCAAGGTTAGGCTGAAAACACTTTGAGAGACTTGAGAGATTCCAAATGGGAGATAAGGGCAATTGTTTCTTTGACTCTCCGAATATAGCAAATCATTAGATCTTTTCGGCTGGGGAAGATCTAAGAGAACTACATTCCAACCATTCCACTCTTAAAACAACCAAGATTGATGTGGTAGCCACATTCCACGAAGGGAATTCTTGAATTTAGGTATGAGTTGAAATATCTAGTATTCTCTTTTTTTAACTTATAGAAAAATTATGATAGCATCTTAGTTCTTTTTTCTTGCCTTCACTCGAGGACAGGCAAAGGACTAAGTGTGGGGGATTTCATTAACGGTCCTTAAGTGCCATATTTAGACCGTCAATTCACCTCATAATGTGCACAAAAGAGAAACACGACATAGTGGTAGGGTTAAAAACTAACCAATTCCACAAGTGTTGCTATTTATTTGTATGCAGGTGAATTTAGACCCAAAATACCAAGACATGCAGGGAGTAATCCATCTAATTGGATTTCGATGAATTAGGTGACGCCACATGGCACCACATTGATCAAATGGCCCACAAACAGAAGTATCCGAGGCCATCCAATGGTGTAGAACCCATATCAGTCAGTGGGGCCCACCTGGAAGTCACCTTGAGGAAGAACACAAGAAATGGTCAACTTTTTTGTTCGGCCGACTAGGGGGTTCGGCCAAACCCTTCCTGGCACCAAACTCGGTTAGCTTCCACATGTCGACTTCCTTTGATGCCTTGATCACGATGAAGACTGATTCACGCGCAATTTATGGCGGGAACCGACCCTTATCCCCCCTATAAATAGAACCCCACACCTCACTTCACATACACACCAAAAGTTCATAATAGAATACCAGTCCAAAGGTTTAGAGTAGTCCTAGAGGCTGCCACGTAGAAAGAGAGTGTTGTGAAGAGTTTAGGAGGAGGGTTGGGCTTGTCAAGTCCCTCTTCTACACTTGTACCCCTACAATGGTGTTATTCAAATCAAGTAAGCCTTTGTTAATTCAATTCAAGTTTGATTCTCAATTCATAATAGTTTGCACAAGTAGTTACTTGTGGGTTCATTGCTTTAATTCATTAGAGGCTCTAGTTGTAGCTTTGTGTTTGAAACAACTAGAATTGTGATTTAGAACGTTAGCGTGATGCTTAGGTTAGAAATCACCAGTGAATATCTTGTAGACCCACAAATTGAAGAGGTAGGTAGTAGGTGGTGGCGGCCCTATCTGTCCTTAGTAATCCTCCATGTTCGGCTATGCCATAGGCTCTTGATGGGAGTCGTCCTAGTCTTGCTAGGGGTAAACCCATGCCTAAAGCAAGAAGCTACTGCAAATTCCTTTGAATTAGAATCAATACTTTGAATTCCTCTCTCTTCCTTGCCTACAAAAAACTTTGTGTCCTTGGGTGAATTAGTTCGTAAGATTACACTCACGTTCCTTGGATTCGATACCCTTGGAATACTCTCTTAAGTGGAAATGCTACACGACAGTTTTTGTGCTGCACGGTAGAAAAGCCATCTAAGTCATCTCATATGCATCTAAGCTCTGCTATACTCATACAATCAACACACACCCCGTGGAGTAGGATATTACGCTCAGGAATCCCGAACCATGTAAGACTTTACGTGTTCACCTCTTGTTCTTGATCTTGACTCGCGCCCCAACCGAATACGAACCTCCGCGGACTACTCCTTAGTAGTACTGGGGGAAGTGTCCTAGTCCACACTTCGACAACAACGGTTCACCTGGTGCGACTTTTTTGGCAAAGTGAACCCGAGCCACCTTGTCATTGACGAGGTAACTTTGTAGTGCGTAAACAAGCTCTGCGAGTAGTTGCCATCCAAGCATTGCAGAGGCTAATAATGGAAGAGGCTTTGAAGGGGAGATAACTCTTACGCCTCGATCTGTTTTTTTGTGAATAGAGCTCTCTGCTTCATCCTCTGCATCGCGTTCTCCATTTTTGCTCTGCTGCGGTGATGGAACTGGGACTTCCCCCCACTAAGCTTGTCAGCAAGAGGGACATTGAGAGGGCCTAAAAGTTGATGGGGTGGCAGAGCACTTCCTTTTTCAATGCGATTCACCACAAAAATCTCCCTTTCGAGAAGAAGAGCTCTGACGAAATGGTGTTCTTCATGGCGTACGCCATGGTTGCACTAGTTCCGCCAGTCTCCAGCTTCTTGCTGATGTTGCTGGAAGTGTACGGGCTTCAACTTCAGCACCTCAGCCTCCACTCAATCTTGCTGGTGGCGATCTTCGTCAGTTCTATGAGATGTGGGTGGGGTGCAACCCTGTGTGCCGCAATACCTTCTTTACCCTCCGGACATCTGATAATGGTAACCGTTTGTTTGGATTCTACTACTTCGTAAGACATAGAAATCCTCCATTCAAGTACATCAGGTGCTTTGCCTGTAGGAAGTGGGAAACCTGGAAGAGCGACTGGGTGATTGTCCGGACAGACCAGCTCGACCGATTAGAGTTGCCAATCGGGCTTCCGATGAGGACAGCGACTTCTCGGAACTGCTTCTGGAACTATCAAAGGAGTACAACCCACTGCTCTCCAGGATCCAAAACTTGGTTGATGGAGGTTTGATGACCCTGATGGTGCTTGACAACTTTTTTACCAGCCGCTAGGCTCCACTTAAGCAGCGTGAATTTCCTGCTTGGAACTTGTAACACCCTCATTTTCATCCATCATGCATTGCATAAATTCTTATACATGTTTAACATTAAGCAATATGAAAAGGAATAAGTTTAAAATGAATTATAATCCAACAAGCAAATAAAAACCTGGCTCAGTACGGGCTTGTCCGGATTTGTACCCCAGACTAGTCCGTCTAGCTCTTTGTTGTTCTCCCTATGTAGGGCGAACTTGTCCGGACTATCCCCCAAACTAGTCCATTCAACTCTCTAATGTTCTTCTGGACTTTTCCGTTAATGCTACGGACTAGTCCGAAAATGTTTTTGATGTTTTCCTAAGACCCGCTCCGACTTGTCCGGTCTAGCACCGAACTTGTCCGGTCAACTCTCTGGAACATCGATATAGCTGCGAACAGACTTGTCCGGCTTGACACCGGACTTATCCGTTCAACTTTCTGACTTCCAACGGATTTGTCTGGACTCATACGGACTAGTCCAGTCTGGTGAGTTTTGACTCGAATTCTATTTTTCCTCCATGACGTGTTATTTGATAATTTACCTTATTGGGGCCAAGAACGTCGTGTCCAACCCTTGTGGAGCCCATGTTGGACCCCTACTCGGCCTCCACCGCCTTAAACTCGAATTCCACCCCAAACCCTAACATCTCCACCCTACATAAACACCCCAACACCCACCCTTTCATATCTTTGCCATAGTTGAAGAAGCCCTAGACCTAGTTTGTGTGAGCCGCCATCAAGGAGCCTCCATCACTTGGAGAAGAAGTAGAAGGGAGGAAGGAGGAGGTTAAACCAAGATTGTCGTTGCTGTTGCGATCCTCATCATCAATCTCTCAACGTCAACATCCCTCTTCGTCAATTATTCATCTCCTTCGATCTTAACGTCGAATCCTCAACCCTTGAACCCTAGGATTCACGATAATTATCTTAGATCTATCTTTACGACATAAAATATTGTTCCTCATTAATTTTGACTATGCTCTAATTGAAAAATCCCCAAAACCCTAGCCATAGCAAACTTGTCCGGTGCAGTGCGGACTAGTCCAGTCAACTCTCTGGTCCAGAACGGACATGTCCGACCTCACTGTGGACTAGTCTGGTCTTCGTGTTCTGAAAATTTCTAGAACTTCTTTATTAACCCCCGAAATGACTTGAAACTTGTTCTAACATGTAATACTAAATTGTGACTAGTTAGTAAGCAATGATATCAACTTTAAAACATGTATTACCACATAATTGCATTAATCATGCATGTCATGGTATATTGAGTAATATACGAGCATTTATTGATTGTAATGCTTGTTTTGAATGTTTATTGTGCATAATAGAAGGTGTTGCTCTAGAAGGTGATGTCGAGGACTTCTAGCACCAGAACTTCAAAGCTTTTGATCCTAACCAATCTCAAGAGCAAGGCAAGTGTCCTTGAACATTTTGATCCTGTTTTTAAATATTTTGTTTATAAAATTGCATGCTTGTGTCAAATTGATGCGAAACCTAAGATAGGTGTTTACTAGTCTTGTTTGACCATCCTTGTCGCTTGGAACATATTGTAGAGATTCAGGAAGGGTATTTTACCTTTTTGCTTCACTCTAATTAATTGGGATGGGAAAACAACCAAATTTCTTAACTATGAATTAATGAACTTATGGATGCGAGAATTGATGAACATTATTAATCGGTAACATGGGACTTGAGAGATCTAAGCATGCATGGTTTGTGGAATGGGTTGAATGATATGGTGGTTTGCTTGCCTTAGATCTAAAAATCGGTTCATGCGAGGATATGCCAGGACAACACTGTCACCACAAGTCCGGTATGGGTGCGGCTGAGCTCATTAATTAGGTGTATTACCAACATTGTTCGGATCATTTGGGAGAGTGGGGAATGAGAGTTAGTTGGGTTTGTAATAGTGGCGGGACTGCCCTGGGATCCGAACGGCACAAGAGGGGGCCCTTGGTTGGATATGCTCAGTTGGAGGCATCACCACCAGTGAAACCTCAGTGGGTCTGAATATGCTGGTAATCCCTTTGTAAAGGCTATTTTGTGATCTCTAGGCCATACACCTAAGGAAGTGTAATTTGCATAAGGGAGGTTTCTTTAGTCGCAAAGGGGTGATGAAATCACAAACTTGTGGGTAAAGCGGTACAACCACTGCAGAGTGTTAAAAACTATCATGATAGCCGTGCTCCCGGTTAAGAGCACCTGGATGACCTACATGATTAGAGGGAAATCTGGATATTGGGATGGTTTGGTTATGGTTATGGATTGAATGGTGATAAATGGACATGGTTAATGATGATGGTAAGAATATGGCCTATGGATGGATAATGAATGATCGACATGAATTATTATGTTTATTTGGGATATGATGGAATTAATTTACATAGACATTGTAAGATGCTTTTCATATGTTTTAAATTTACTTTTCAGCAAATAGCCATTATTTATTATCGTTCCTTGTTTAAGCTACATGTCATTATTTTCCCACACTTGCTGAGTACGACATGTGCTCACCCTTGCAATTCCCCCACCAAAAGTTTCAAGTGATGTTTGGGAGTACCTTGAGGATAATGCGGAAAACTAGGTTGTGTGTTGCCGTCGACATGCCTGTAGATTGCTTGGAGCCACCTATATCCCCTATGCTTAGATTGCTCAGTTTAGATTATTTCCGCTACATTAGTTTCAGATCTAATTAGTAATGATCATTAGAGTTGTAATTTGAGGATTATTTGAATATTGTAATAAACGTACCTTGTTTAATAATCTGTGTTGTGGTAATTTAATGTATATCATTTGTGGTGCACTCGTATGTGTGTGTTGAACGTCTTGGGCACATATATGTGTTCACTTTGTTCATTTTTGGAATCGAGTGTCACAAATTGGTATCAGAGCCACAGGTTGATCGTAGGATGCAACCTAGATAGAATGGAAGCTTTAGAGCACATAGGAACACTCAAGAATGGATGTGGGTTGTTGGGTGTGCTGAATGCTATGTAATGTTTGCTTGAGTGTTTGTGTGCTCGTTAGAGGATTGTGGGATACTTTAGCTCTTGCCACGTCCATATAGGCTAGTATAGGTAGTTGCTTAGTTTCATATCCCTTGATGCATATAGTTGGGGTCATTTTCTAAATTCTTCCATCTCTTGCTCTTTTCTTCAGATGCCTAGGACACGAAACCAAAGGAATGCCAATGGTGAGGAGGAAGAGAACAATGGAGCACCTCAGAACAACAATGGACTTGGACCTAGAGCTAGCAACCTTGAGCAGTTGTTGGCTATGAAGAATCAGCTTATGCAGACGGTGATGCAAACTTTAGGACACCTGCAAGCCAATAAACAGCACCAGCCCCATATGCCTCCAGCAGCACCACCCCCACCACATCATAAAAGACTGGGAGAGTTTATGAGGATTAGGCCACCCACTTTTGCTCCAGCTGATCCTATGGATGCTGATGACTGGCTAAAATCTGTAGAGAAGAAGCTTGCTATCGTCCAGTTCAATGACAGTGAGAAGGTCCTTTTTGCTTCTCATCAACTAGTTGGAGCAGCTGCGGATTGGTGGGACTGGCTATGCAATGCCCGTGCAAATTAGGAGAGGGTCACTTGGGCTGAATTTTATGAGAGCTCCCATTCTCATTTTGTGCCTTAAGGTGTTATGATCGTAAAGAGGCAAGAATTTGAGAACCTAAGGCAAGGAAGGTCGAGTGTAAGTGAGTACCTCAATAAATTCACTCAACTCTCAAGGTATGCTCCAGAGGATGTCAACCGGGACAGCCGCAAGCAATATTTTTTTATGAGGGGCCTAAACAATGATATTCAAGTGTAATTGCTCAATTGTGACTGTGGAAATTTCCAGAAGCTTGTGGACAAAGACATTTTTGTCTAAAACAAGGTTCACAAGATGGAGCAAGATAATAAGAGGAAGGCACCATATCAAGGACAACCATAAGGAAGCAATGTTCGCCCCCCCACTTTGCGCCACCAAATGCACCATACTACAACCCCTCCTGCTCCTGCATATCGTGCTGCTATTCCACCGTGCCCAGCTCAGCCCATGCAGCAACGTCCTGCCATGCAAGCACCTCGCCCACCAATGCCTCATGCGCCCCGAACTAATTTTCCTGCCAATGCTCAACATCAAGCTCTCCCTAACAACACTGGTGCAGCAAGTTCATGCTATACTTGTGGTGAGGTGGGACACTTCTCATCTCAATGTCCTAACTCAGGCCTTGGACAAGGGAATAATGCTCCGAGACAAAACCCAAGACATAATGGTGAAGCGCCGCAAGGCAACCGTGGACCACAGAAGTTTGTTCGTTGCAAGGTGAACCATGTCTCTATGGAGGAAGCGCAACAAGCGGATGACGTGCTGATTGATATGTTTCTTGCAAACTCCAACCCGATCATTATGTTATTTGATTCTGGAGCAACACATTCATTCATTGCATCAAAGGATGTTGCCAAGAATAGTTTGCCCATATCTCATATGAAGTATACCTTGTTGGTTATGTTTCTTGGAGGGGAGATGAGGACAAATATAGTATGTCCAAAAGTAAACCTTAGAATAAGGGTGTATACTTTTTTGCCAACCTTATTGTTTTGGATTCACAAGGATTGGACATAATACTTGGCATGGACTGGTTAAGGAAGCACAATGGGATAATTCAATGCATCACAAAAACGGTGAAGTTGACAAATGAAGAAGGGTTCAGCATAGAGTTTGAAGCATCTCAACACACACCAAAGCAGGTGAAGCTGAATCAAATGGACAGTGCAACAATTGTGGAGATTCTGGTGGTGTGTGATTTTACGGATGTGTTTCTGGATCAGTTGCCAGGTATGCCACCTGATCGTGACATAGAGTTTGTTATTGATTTAATACCTGGAACTGCACCTATATCTAAGAGGCCATATAGGATGCCTCCTATGGAGTTAACGTAGCTCAAAAATCAAATTCAAGAGCAGCTAGAGAAGGGTTTCATTCGCCCAAGCTCTTCACCTTGGGGAGCACCAGTGCTTTCATGGATAAGAAGGATGGATCCCAAAGTATGTGTGTGGAATACCGAGCTCTTAATGAGATGACAATCAAGAACAAGTATAAATTGCTCCGTATAGAGGATTTGTTTGATCAAATGAAGGGTGCATCTGCTTTCTCCAAGATCAACTTGAGGTCAGGATATTTCCAAATGAAGATTAGACCATCGAAGGTACCCAAGAAAACTTTTCGGACATGGTATGGATCCTATGAGTAGTCCGTTATGTCTTTTGGATTGACCAATGCACCAACATACTTTATGTACCTCATGAATAAGGTCTTAATGGAGTACTTGGATAAATTTGTTGTGGTGTTCATTGATGACATTATGATCAACTCAAGAAGCGAGGAAGAGCATGAGGAGCATTTATGGCTCACATTGCAGAAATTGAGGGAGCACCAATTATATGCCAAATTTAGCAAGAGCCAATTTTGGTTGAGGGAGGTGTCATTTTTGGGACATATCATCTTCGGAGGAGGAGTATTGGTTGACCCAGGAAAGGTGAGGGATGTTCTAAAATGGGAGCCACTGCAAAATGTGAAGGACATCCGGAGTTTTCTTGGAATGGCTGGATATTACTGTCGGTTCATCAAGTACTTTTCCATGATAGTGAAGCCCGTGACTGAGTTGTTGATGAAGGGGAAAGCTTTCCAATGAACTCAAGCATGTCAAAGCAGCTTTGAAGAGTTAAAGAATAGGTTAACCACCGCATCAGTCTTGGTTTTGCTCGATGTGAGCAAGAGTTTTTCGATATTTATTGCGATGCATCAAGACAAGGACTTGGATGTGTGCTCATGCAAGAAGGTAAAGTGGTAGCTTATTCATCGAGGCAATTGAAAAAACATGAGCAGAATTATTCCACCCATGATCTCGAACTTATAGCCGTGGTGCATGCATTGAAGATATGGAGGCACTACATTCTTGGTCATAGGTGTGAAATTTATACGGATCACAAGAGTCTCAAGTACATTTTCACACAAACAGACTTGAAAATTGAGGTAACGAAGATGGTTGGAGCTCATCAAGGATTATGATGTAGGAATCAACTATCATCCGGAAAAGGCTAATGTAGTGGCCGATGCTTTGAGTCGGTGTTGACGGATGTTATATACTGATTTTTCACCCATCAATATAACTCAATTATATGAAGGAAATATCATTTCTTGCACACATAACCTTTCTATTTAACCTATTTCCACTTGTCCTTAGAGAAAATGGTACATGCAGGAGTTCTATACAAGTGAAACATGGGGATGGATCATATAAAATATCATTCCAGCCAATCAGGCAACGCCACATGGCACCACATGGATCAAGTGGCCCATAAACAGTAGTATCCGAGGCCATCCAACGGTGTAGCAACGATATCACGGAATGGGACCCACCTGTCAGTCACGTGGAGGAAGAACTGATCCTTTGGAGCAAGAACCACATCGACCGACCCCCCTAGTCGGTCGACTAGTTCGTGGCTCCAAACACGGTCAAATGCCATGTTTTGGCTCCTCCCGACTTGAAGAGGTTAGGGGTGACTGATTCGTGCGCTCTTGGTGGTGGGAACCCACCCTTCTCCAAGCTATAAATAGGACCCCTCACCACTCACTTCAACACACATCACTTGAGTATTCATCCATTGTATCCACTACTCTCCATAGGTTTAGAGGAGTATAGGATGTAGAGAGGAGAGTCTCTAGTCCATAGTCCAAGTAGGAGAGGAGTAGAAGGAGTCTCTTCCCAATTTCTAATTGGGAAAGTCATGTCTCTTAAATTTAGATTTATATTTGTGACTTTATTCATAATAAATATGATATATTTAGTATTCTATTATTCATATACTTGGATGAAGCGTTTCTTGTTTGATTGTGGATTCCATGTATGTGGTAGGAGTAGTATTTATGATTGTGCTATACCATGCTCATTACAACATAATAAACACTATAAACCTCCACTATAGTCTAATTAGCTATGATATGATAATATTAATATGAATCACTTATGCTATGAATTAACAATGGTTCAGCGATGATTTAGTTCATTGCCTTAGGATGGCTTGTGTCTAGGCTCTTAAGGTAATTACTTAATATGCTAGCATGGTGCTAGAATAGAGAGTAGCGTTGAATGTCTCATATGCCCATAGATTGAAGAGGTAGGCAGTAGGTGGTGATAGCCCAATCCGTCCTTTGGAATCCTCCACGTTCGGCTATGCCACAAGCTCTTGGGGGAGTCGCCTAGTGTTGCTAGGGGTATAACCGTGCCCGATGTGTTAATCCACTTAGCGCGAGAATTCATTATTGATATAATCATTAGTAACTAACTTATGCTATGTATAAGTACATTAGAAGCATAGTAGGAGTATCTACCAAACTCATAGCCTAGTTCCTCTATTACCTCATTTATTCCTTTAGGATAGAATGCTCTTGTGTGTGTCACACTACCTCAATTACCCTTTATCCATCCTTGCTAGAACCCTTCCTAAGCCAACCTAGCCTTTCCACTTGATGAGTGTTTTACTTCCATCTACTCTTCCTTTGGGAAAATATAAATGACACCCTTTGGGAATACTCTTGAAAGGGGAATTGCTACATCGATAGTTTCCGTGTGCTTGCGAACCTTCATCTGAGAATTAAAACCTATGAACAAGCATTGTAGACACCACTGCTTGGGATAGTAGTGCGTAGAAAATATCAACAAACATTTCTGGTGCCGTTGTTGGGGAAGGCAGCCGAAGTATTACATGATTGAGTGAATAGGATAGGACCATGGTTGGTTTTAGTAGGATGACCCTTCTTTGTTTTCGCATTTTATGTAAAAATAGGGTAGTGTATGTCTGTTTTCCGCTTGCCGAGAAACTTTGTTGAAGATCCCGAATCCCTTCTGAGAGATCGACCTCGTGTCGTTACTCCTCAAAAGCTTCGAGCGGCAAAGCAAGCCAGCAGAACCGCACCAACAACCGAAACACTAATGGCCCAGAAGACCCTTCATGAGTTTTCGGCTCCCTCTACTAACAATGTGCCTCTTGGGCCCACTGTTAACACGAGAGATGTAAACGTCAAAATCAAGACTAGCCTGATCACTATAGTGCAAAGCAACCCATTTTGTGGGAAGGCTAAAGAGGATGCAAGTGCTCACCTGCAATAGTTCCTTGAGATCTGTAGCACTTTTTAAGATTAAGGACGTATCCCCTGATGATGTTTGTCTTAGGCTGCTTCTGTTCTCTCTTCTTGGGAGAGCGAAATAGTGGTTCTACGCGAACCGAAGTGTTGTAGATAGTTGGGAGAAGTGTTCTATGACATTCCTTGCCAAGTTTTTGCCGTTGGGCAAAACCAATGCCCTACGTGGAAGAATTTCCAGCTTCTAGCAAGATGCCAAGGAATCTATTCCCGAGGCTTGGGAAAGGCTGCAGGAGTATATCCTAGCCTGTCCCCACCATGGGGTGGGTGACTGGTTCATCATCAAAACTTTTACAACGGGTTGATCCCTTCCGCCCATGACCATGTTGATGCTGCTGCTGGAGGTGCCATCTTCTCATTGACGGTGCCGAAAGATAAAGATTTAATTGAGAATATTGTGTCAAAGATGGGTTGGGGCGATGAGCATCTCCATACCCACCAGCGAGGCATGCACACCTTGAAGGAGGTGGGCATGATTGCTGCTAAATTGGACCTCCTAATGAAGAAGATTAACGGAAATGCAATGGTGAGATATATGGCAATGCCTATGCCTTAGACTCTCACATCACTTGTGAAGTCTGTGGTAACATGGGACATTTGGGCAATGACTATCCAGAAACCCGTGAGGATTCCTTATACGTAGCCAACAAAGGAAACAACAATGGCTATCGTCCAGGAGGTCAAGGGTGGGGCCAACCATGCCCATTCTTTCAAGTAGTGTACAACAACAATGGCAACAATGGAAATCAACCCAACTTGAGAGAACTTGCCATTGGCCAGCTGAAGATCAATGAGGATATATCCAAGAAGCTGTCGGCCAATGGCAAGACCCTAGATAGCATAAATGCTAAGATAGAAGGACTATCCTCAGCCTTCAAGAATCAATTGAGCTTCAACAAGATGTCGGAAACTCAATTGGCTCAACTGGCTGCAGTTGTTCCTCCAAAGGAGAAAGTGAGTGCGGTAGTTAGGAGAAGTGGCGAGGCCACTCGTGACCCACCGTACCCCACACAAGAGAAGAGGACAACTACAAAGGAGAAGGAGGATGTCCCAGTTGTCATAAGTGAACCACTTAGTGAGAGAATGGCCAAGCACTTTGAGGACACCAACTTATTGCCATTCCCTCATAGACAAAGGAAGCCAACAGTGGATTAGTAGTTCAACCACTTTGTTGAGATCATCCAAAAAATCCATATCATTGTGCCCTTGATTGACGTGATGCAAGTACCCCCTTATGCTCGCTATCTCAAGGACATAT
The DNA here is from genome assembly GCA_036927565.1 of Tuctoria greenei. Classification (NCBI taxonomy): domain Eukaryota; kingdom Viridiplantae; phylum Streptophyta; class Magnoliopsida; order Poales; family Poaceae; genus Tuctoria; species Tuctoria greenei. The sequence goes on from JAYESD010000009.1 coordinate 9,735,137, forward strand.
TGGATAACAAGCAGCCATTGCCCACATTGAGGTTGTCAAGCTTTCAGAAGACTGCAACGCAACCATCCTCCATGGGCTTCCAAAAAGAAGAAGGACCCCAGATGTCCTACAATCTCATGCTCAATTGGGGCACACCACTTTGACAAGGCCCTTTGTGACCTTGAAGCAAGTGTGAGTGTGATGCCCAAGGTGGTTTTTGACCAGCTAAACTTCACGGAACTTACTCCAACAACAATGTAGCTCCAACTAGCTGATTCATCAGTCTGTTATCCGGCGAGTATTGCTGAAGATGTCCCAATGAAAATCTGGAACTGCTTCATACCCGTGTATTTTGTGGTGCTCGACATGGAGGTCGAGAAGGATAAGCCGCTCATTCTTGGGCGCCTATTCCTAAGCATCGCAAAGGCTCGCATAGATGTGGGAGCTGGAGAAATCCACTTCCATATCAATGGCAAGGAGAAGAAATTTAACTTTCGCCCAAGTTGGAGCAACGCTCCATGATTCGTATCAAGTATGGGCCAAATGTTAAACACATTCAAGAGGTCGAAATCACACCTGCAAAGGTGGACCCGCTCATTGCATTTATGAGTAATTTGATCCAAGCGGAAAACCCGTCTTATCGTCCACACCGACACCCCAAGAAGACGGAGAAGCACGAGCCTCAACAAAGGCCCAAGTCCACCAAGCTGCCAATGAAGGTATGGCGGAAGAAGCAAGACAAGCCGTCCGAGCCCATCCCTCCTGGCCTGGATGTCAAGAAATGAAGGAGGAATGTCCATCTCATCAGACGGTGGTGAGACCTAGACAATAGGTTAAATTGATAATTATCCTTTTCCTTGTTTTTCGTTCCTCTTCATTTGGTTTTCCCCATTTAGTTTTATTTTCCCCACTGCATATTTGGTTTTCCTAGTAAGGTGAGAATCTTATAATCTCAACTATCATTTGTATTTCTTTATTTTTCACAAAAAGAAAATTGTTGGGTTTAGAAAAAAGAGTTTTTATTTGGAAAAAAATTTCTAAACTGCAAAAGTGGTATTTCACCAATGTGCTAATTCCATTGCCGTTGGGGAGCCACCTGCCAAAATGGAGAATAGGGGGGTCCACCTGTCAGGTCAGTCGACCCCCTATTGGGCCAACTAGTGGAAAGAGCCATTTTGGCTCTCTATCCTCCAACGGCTACATTTGGTTCCCTAGTGACTGTTGGGGATTGCACACTATAAATGGTGGCCATGAGGAGTTCTTCTCCTCACACTTCACCTCATTTCGTACATCCCCAAAGTCACTCTTGCTCACATTATTTTTCTTGCTCTTCATTGAAGTGCTCTTGATCAATTCCCAACTCAAAAAGATTTGCTCTTGTTTGCATTTGCAATTTGCTCTCAAGTTCTTCAAGGGAAAATTCGCCGGGGTTTTGTTTTTACTAACATCACCTCTTTCGAGTTTTTGCCTTGTTGTGTTCTTGTTTGTTGTGGCCATGAAAGGAATGAAAAGGTTGTTTGGAAAGAGGAAGGAGGCTGCAAGCTCAAGCAATGGTGGAGACTCAAGTGCACGCCCCTCTTCCGTTGTGACACCAAGTTCACGGAGGAGGAGTGTCGGAGAGGACACTCGCACGGGTGAGAGGAGCAACCCACACCAACTTCTTCACGACGACGACCTCGACATCCAAAGTGATGTTTAAGATCAAGCACACAAGCTCCTCCAAGATCGTGAGTTTTCTCATACGAAAGCTTACGATCCGTATTTGATCTCCAAAATAGGTATGGATTCCAAATTCTTTTCCATTTGGCATGCATTAGGATATGAAAACTTTGCTCACATAGAGGAGAAAGGTTCACACCTTCTCTCCATATAATTCCTTTTGCACACTCAAAATAGGATCTGATGGTATTACTTTTAGATTATTTCAAAAAGAATAACATCCTATGGAAAGAATTAAGTGAAATCCTAGGCTTCCATAAACGTTGTTTGCTAGATTTAGACACTTTGCTTAAGTTTAACAAACAATTTATTGGAAAGATTTAACTGGTGAGGTCAGATGTAGTGCACCTAGAAATAGCCACTTGCACAACCCTACTTTACGCTTCATGCATAGATGGATGGCTATGACTATGTTCCCTAGAGGAGATGTAGGATAGTGCATGATGATGAGCTGAAAATTTTATTTGCCATGATTAAAAAGATAAATGTTGCTTCAGTTATTGCCATGATGACACAATGGTTAGATTACATTTCAAGGGTAGGTCCAATTGAATGCACTTCATTGATTACCCGTATTGCTACTAGGGTAGGAGCACTAGAATATTCTTCATTTGAGTATATTCATAATGAAAGAGAATTAATTAATGAACATTATTTAGTACAAGGACATACCCTTAAACATGATCAAGATGGCTCTTTGATATTTTATTATCTTGACTTCGTCAATGAAATTCGGTTACCTAACTCGAATTATGATTTGTACAAATGTCAGAGGCTAACCATTGAACTCCTTCCCATCGAGGAAGCCGAAAGAAGTAATGTCTCTAGCAGGGTAACAAGAAGCCGTACAAGGAGAGCAGCCATGCCCCCGACAACCTCCACAATCCATGAGTACGAAGAGGAAGAGAACCCAACGGGTGATGCACCCGGATGGACTCAACCTCCATCGTATGAGATCGAAGGTCCATCTTGGCATGGATGGCCATGTGCTACATAGGAAACACCCCTATCCACTTCAAGCTCTAGCAGCTTGCCTCAAACATCTATGACAAGATGTAATTCCACTTCGGCTAGAAATCATCGTGACTATAGCCAAGAAATGACATACCTCTCTAGACGTATGGAGGAGCTTGTAGTAGGGACAGGTGACATCTACAACACTCTCCAAGGGCATGTCTGAAATTGCATCTAGGCATCCTTTGGGGGTTTTGGTTGATTTATGGCAAGCAAATGAGATCTAACCAAATTCTTGAGATGAGCACAGGTTTTAATGAAATCATGAAGAAAGCGGAAAAAGAAGGGAGAGTGAGGAATCAAGTTGAAAGAAGCTCAAGAAATAATTATAATACTCTTTGTGTATGGAGTGTGTTGGAGAAACACACCCCAAGAGCTCAACCAAATATTAATCACTCTCACTACACAAAGTTATACAGGTCCGGACTAGTCCGATGTACCCCGGACTAGTCCGATTTTCTCTGTCCAGAACGGAACAAGTCCTCCCAGTGCGGATTTGTCTGCACAGTCCAGTTTCCACAGACCGGACCAGTCTGGTATCGCCACGGACTAGTCTGATATCTCTCTGACTAAGATTGGACTAGTCCTCCCCAGTGCAGACTAGTCCTCAACACTTCACAGTTTCCACAAAGTCGGGCAAGTCCGATATCACAACGGACTAGTCCGATATCATTCTGACCTAAATCAGACAAGTCCGATATCTGTACGGATTAGTCCGAAAAACCTTCTGAATAAAATCGAACAAGTCCTCCAAGTGCGGACTTGTCCTCAATTCACCAAGGGTTTCACCCAACCGGACTAGTTTGATATGTGTCGGACTAGTCCGAACATTTCCAGAGACAAAAGCGGACTAGTCCGCCCCTGGCTGGACAAGTCCGATAATTCGGGGCACTTAGGGTTTCTCACACGCTGCACACTGGACTAATCCAAAGTCCACCATGACTGTCACACCCTCCAAGAGCCTAGAAAACATGTCTCTCCACACAGTCCAACGCAAGAAAGATCAAATCCTTGAGGATTAACTTCAGATCAAAGGAGAGACACGATTCATCATGTTTTGAGCTCTTGGGTCTGATTATCACGCACACTCTTGTTCTTTGTTGCCTATAATTTAAGTGTGTTGGTGGTCTATTCAGTGGTAAATCTTAGGAAGCCCTCAACTTGTGAGAAGGCCCCTTGAACTTGGTGATTTTCCTTTGTGATTAGTGGAAGAGAATCAGCCTCTGTGGCGATTCGACGAGGGTAGGGTTGGTCAAGGCTCGGTCCTTTCGTGGGCTCCTCAACGTGGATGTAGGTTTCCTTCGTGGGAACCGAACCACGAGATAAGAATCTTGTGTCTTCACTTTGTGCTTATTGTTCATTGCATCCAGGGTTTAATTGATCTTAGTCATATTACATCAAAACTTGAAACTAAGGTTACCTTGATCTATCTTCAGTTTAATTGAAGCAACATACTCTAGTTACATCTTAATTTCCTCTGTGTAGAGTTCTTGGATCGAGATCATCGATCAAACTTGATCGATCTAGTTTGCACACACCGACCAGTCCGCACACTGCCATACTAGTCCGATTTATCGGTATTTGATCAAGTTGCTGAGTGTTGCAGGTTCCGACAAAAGTTCAAAAAGGCCTATTCACCCCCCTCTAGGCCACATTCGATTAGTATCAGAGCAGGGCTCTTCAAAAGGAGAGTAATTGCTCGAAGAGAAAATGTCGGACATGATGGATGTGCACAAGAGCCTCAACCAACAGAAGGTTGAAGATGAAAATGCCCTGAAATTGGAGAAGCTCCTCGACACCATTCAGGACTTCGAGGATGATGATGAGGAGACCCTTGAACTCAAGGCGGTCCTAAGGAAGAAAGCTCTCTCCGAAGGAAAGATGAAGATTGAAGATGAAAAGAAGAAGAAGGGGAGTAGTCACATCGACTACTCCCGATATCCTTTTAATTATGATCACTTGAATTCTAACAACAACCATTACATGTCAATCCCTCTAGGAAAAGCCCCATACTTTGATGGCAATGATTATTCAATGTGGAGGCAAAATATGAAAATGCATTTAATCTCACTTAACCCCAGCTTGTAGCATATAGTGTGCACAAGAATAAATATCCCGAACGACAATGAAGAGCTCACACCATGTCAAGAGCAAGAAATTCATCGAAATGCTCAAGCTGCAGCGGTCATCACATCTTCATTGAGTAGAGATGATTTCACCAAAGTGGATGGACTCGAGATTGCAAAAGAAATATGGGACACACTACAAACTGCACATGAAGGCGATCGTCATGTGCGAGAAGCTAAAATCGAAATGATCGAAGGCGAATTGGGAAGATTCGCCATAGAACAAGATGAGTCACCACAGGACATGTACAGCCAGTTGAAGACTCTCATCAACAAGGTTTGAGCATATGGAAGCAAAAAGTGGAACAATCACGAGGTGGTGAAGCTCATTCTTAGAGCTTTCATGCCTCGCAATGTAACCTTGTGCTCGATGATTAGAGAAAGCCCCGGGTACAAGAAAATGACCCCGAACAAAAATCTTGGAAAGATCATCAATTTCGAGATGGTGGAGAAGCAAGCAAAACATCTCAAGGAGATTGCTGACCTCACTTTGGCAAAGAAGAAGGGGGTCACCTTGAAGTCCACATGCAAGCCCTTGTCAAAAGAAGCTCAAGAAACTCAAGAAGAAGACACTGATGATGAGAGCAACGACATAGATGAAGAAGACATGATCCTCTTTATTAAGAAATTCAAAAGGGTGATGAAAAGAAGACAAGGGGTAGATGAAATGAGGGAAAACACAAAGACAAGTTAAGACCGAAGTTGAGGCGAGTTTGCTATAATTGTGGTGAATATGACCACTTTATAGTCGATTGCCCGTATGAAGAAAACAAGAAGAAAACCAAGGAAACAAGGCCTCAACCCAAGAAGTTCTTCAAGAAGAAAAAGCAAGTTGGACAGGCGCACCTAGGAAAGGAGTGGAACTCAAATGATGAGTCCTCATTCGAAGAGTAAGAGGAGATGGCTAGCATAGCCATCAAGAAGACGACCAAGAAATCAACCCTCTTCCCAACTATCGGCGCATGGAAGGACAATGACCCATGTCTAATGGCAAAGGAAGGTAAAAGGAAGGTAACAACTAAATCTTCCTCCTCGCATTCTTACTCTAGCGATAGTGATGCTTATAGTGATAATGAAGATATGCTTGTTGGACTAGATAAGAAAACTGCTGCAAAAATAAAATTCCTAATGGATAAACTTATTGGTAAGGAGGAGCTTGTTGATCGCCAAGAAGATATGATCATCCTTCAAAAGGAGGAGTATCTTAAGATCAAAAAGCTCCTTGAACTTGAAAAGGAGTGAAGCAAGTCACTAGAACTTGAGTTAGCTTCAAGCAAGGAAGCTTGCTTGAAGTTAAGTGACTCAAATGTAATAATCATGGATGGACTTGCTAACTTGACCAAAGTTAACAAGATCCTTGAGGTACAAGTTGAGTCACTCAAGCAAAGTGACCCTTCATCCTCTTCAAGTTCACCTTCTCAACACATAAAATCTGAAACTACTATTACGTGTGGATGTGCTAAAATTGACACTAACTTGAAGGATAAGTCGAACTTGACAAAGGACAAGCATCCTTCCCGTAATGGCATATTTGACAAGGAGAAGATCATGTATGCACGCAGTGCATACTTGGCCACAATACTAGCATTGGGTATTCTTATGTTGAAAAGCCAAATGCTACAAGCCACAATAATAACAAGGAGCACATTGGTTTGTCAGGGGAAACTCCCCTCAAGCTAGAAAGGCTAATAATGTTGACAAGTCCAAACATGCTAATACATATGAGCAACAACTTTTGTTTAGAACCTTTGATGCATCATATGTACTCATGAAAAGTAACATTGGTAGAGTTTATGCTAAATATGTTGGGCCATGCCATGGGAACACCAAGTCTCATGTGTGGGTGCCCAAATCACTTGTAACTAGCTTTAAAGGACCCAAGCAAGCTTGGGTACCTAAAACCAAGGCATAACTTGTTTTTGCAGGCCTATTCCTCTGGTGGAGCAAAATGGGTGCATGATAGTGGATGCACCAACCACATGACCGGAGAAAGAAGGATGTTCGTTGAGTATGAAGCAAATGAGGATCTAAGCGAAGACATCTATTTTGGAGGCAATAGTCAAGGAAGGGTGATCGGTACCGGTAAAATTGCAATATCATCTCAACACACTCTTTCTCATGTTTTGCGTGTTGAATCCTTAGATTATAACCTTCTGTCCATATCTCAATTATGTGACAAGGGTTATAATTGCTTGTTCACTAATGAGGGTGTGATCGTCACTAGAAGGAGTGGTGACTCAGTTGCATTCATGGGTGTGTTAGATGGAAAGCTTTATCTTGTTGACTTCAACAAAGATAAAGTCGAACTTGACACATGCTTGATTACAAAGACCAACATGGGTTGCCTGTGGCATAGATGGCTAGCACATGTTGCTATGAGGAATCTTCAAAAACTCATTAAGGGTGATCACATCCGAGGTTTAAAGGATGTTGTTTTTGAGAAAGACAGGCCTTGTAGCGCGTGCCAAGCCGGGAAGCAAGTAGGAGCACCTCATCCCGTGAAGAACGTCATGAAAATGACAAGACCGCTCAAGCTACTTCACATGGATCTGTTTGGTCCAATTGCATACATAAGCATCGACGGTAACAAATACGGCTTGATAATTGTTGATGATTTTTCGCGCTTCACGTGGGCTTTCTTTTTGCATGATAAGACAGAAACTCAAGGAACCCTCAAGAAGTTTCTCAAGCGTGCCTAAAATGAGTTTTCATTGATGATCAAGAACATACAAAGTGACAACGGCACGAAATTCAAGAATACCCTAGTTGAGGAGTACTGAGACGAAGAAGGCATAAAACATGAGTTTTCAACTCCGTACTCCGCTCTACAAAATGGAATAGCCGAAAGGAAGAACCACACTCTCATAGAGATGGCGAGGACAATGCTTGATGAGTACAAGACTTCGGATCGATTTTGGGCTGATGCAGTCAACACCGCTTGTCACGCCATAACTCGACTCTATCTTCATCACCTACTCAAGAAAACATCATATGAACTACTCACCAGTAACAAGCCTAATATTTCCTATTTTCGAGTTTTAGGTTCTAAGTGTTATATCTTGAACAAGAAGCCTAGGACTTCAAAGTTCGCTTCAAAGTCCGATGAAGGTTTCTTGCTTGGCTATGATTCGAACTCTTACGCCCGTTGTGTCTTCAACAAGATCTCCGGACGCGTTGAAGTAGAAGGTGATGTAGTGTTCAATGAAACTAATGGCTCTCAAGATGATAAAGTTGATCCATGTGTGCTAGATAGAGAAGAAGATCCATGTCAAGCGTTGAGAAGAATGGCGTTGGGCGATGTTCGACCACAAGCGCCACCTCCAAATGCAAATGGAGAAGATGAACCACAAGTGGAGGTAATTGATCAAGGGGGAGCTTCTACACAAGATCAACCTCACGAAGATCAAGGTGACCAACAAATCAATGAGGGCAACCATCTAGGGGAGAAAAAAATGACCATGAAGATTCAAGACCACAAGTGCCACACACAAGAGTACACCAATGCGTCCAAAGAGATCACCCCATCGACAACATAATTGGTGACATCCAAAAGAGAGTAACTACAAGATCTCGAATTGCTAACTTTACTGAACATTACTCCTTTGTATCCTTTTTGGAACCGCGCAGTATTGAGGATGCATTGCAAGATCCGGATTGGGTGGTGGCGATGCAAGAAGAACTTAACAACTTCAAACGGAACGAAGTGTGGGAACTCGTCGAAAGACCCAAGTTCAACATCGTCGGCACCAAATGGGTCTTTCGCAACAATCAAGACGAACACGGGGTGGTGACAAGGAACAAGTCACGACGTGTGGCTCCCGTAGCTAGGCTTGAATCAATTAGAATATTACTTGCATATGCTACTCACCATGATTTTAAGCTCTATCAAATGGATGTGAAAAGCGCCTTCCTCAACGGACCAATCAATGAGGAGGTGTACGTGGAGCAACCCCCCGGATCCGAAGATCAAGAGTTCTCCGACCACGTATTCAAACTGCGTAAGGCTCTCTACGGCCTCAAACAAGCTCCTAGAGCTTGGTATGAGTGCTTAGAGATTTCTTAATTGAAAATGGTTTTAAAATTGGTAAAGCAGATTATACATTGTTTACAAAGCACTTTGACAATGATCTTTTTATTTGTCAAATTTATGTTGATGACATCATCTTTGGTTGAACTAACAAATCCTTTTGTGAAGAATTTGGTAAGATTATGACAGATAGGTTCGAAATGTCCATGCTGGGAGAGCTGAAATACTTCTTGGGATTCCAAGTGAGGCAACAAAAGGAAGGGACGTTTATATAACCAAACCAAGTATACACAATACATACTCAAGAAGTTTGGAATGGACAAGGCGAAGCCAATAAAGACTCCCATGGCAACAAATGGACACTTGGATCTAAATGAAGACGGACCAAATGTGGATCAAAAGGTATATCGCTCCATGATTGTATCCCTACTTTACTAATGTGCATCTAGGTCTGATATTATGTTGATTGTGTTCTTGTGTGCAAGATTTTAAGCCAATCCTAAGGAGTGTCAATTGATAGCCATCAAGAGAATCTTGCGATATTTAGTTCATACACCTAACATAGGCCTTTGGTATCCTAAAGGTTCCAAATTCAATTTCATTGGATACTCTGATGCAGATTATGCCAGATGCAAGGTAGATAGAAAAAATACCTCTGGTACATGCCAATTCCTAGGTAGATCCCTAGTTTCTTGGTCCTCAAAGAAACAAAACTCCATTGCCTTATCCACGGCCGAAGTGGAGTATGTTGCAGCCCGGAGTTGTTGTGCACAACTCCTTTGGATGCGACAAACTCTACGGGATTACGGTTACAATATGAGTCGTATTCCACTCCTTTGTGATAATGAGTGCCATTAAAATTGCCCATAATCCCGTTGAGCACTCTAGAACCACACACATAGACATGCGGCATCACTTTTTGAGAGACCACTCAATGAAAGGAGACATAGCCATTTCCCATGTCAACATCGAAAAACAACTAGCTGACATATTTACCAAGTCACTTAATGAAAAATGTTTTTGCGAGCTCCGAAATGAACTAAATATCCTTGATGCTCGGAACGTGGCTTGAAAACTTGCATACCTGTATGGCTCATTCAAAATTCATTGATTGTGTTATGGAAATCATCTCTCTATTTTCTCCAAAAAACTATTTCAATTACTTGATCTTGGTGAATTATGGTCATAGCTTGAATGTTGTATGTTTACTGATCTTATTCATGAAGATTATTGTGTGTTTTGCCCCCTATTTTTCTTTGTAAGAACCTTCAAATATATATGAATGGGCTAATTATATCTGTTCCGGTGACCACGGACTAGTCCGTGGTTATCCGGACTAGTCTGCATACTGCAGACTAGTCCGCAGAGCATCTGGTAGTCAGGACTAGTCCGGTTGACCACAGACTAGTCCAATTTTTCGACTCCATAACCCTAGGCACCGCAAAAACCTAATCTTCTTCATCCTCACAACTCACCTCACGTTCTCTCTCCTCACTCAAGTGCTCCCAAGGCGATTCCGTGGTTCCTCCATCAAATCCCCTCAAATTTCGGTGGGAATTGATCTCCATTGCAAGGGGATTGAAGACACGGACTTGTACGCACCTACAATTCCTCCATTGTGATGCCCGGTTCCGAAAAATGAACCAAGCTAACGCATATGTGTGCCTAGGATGTTCATCACACATACACGAGTGCAATCACAAATGATATACAGAAAATTACCATAGAACAAGATTAATTAACCAAATTTTATTACACAAACCAGATTATCCTCGAATACAACCTCTAATGAATATTTATGACAAGTTCAACTAATGCAGCAGAAATAAACTAATTAAGCAAACTAAACAACTAGGCAGCATAAGCAATAGGGTATAGCGCAGCTCCAATAAACACCACAGGCAAAGCTGACGGTAGACACGGCCTGGAACTCCGCATTATCACCATTAAACTCCCAATCTTGACCTGCAACTGTTGGGGGGGGGATTGCAAGAGTGAGTACATGTCGTACTCAGTAAGTGTGGAAAGTATGACATGTGGCTTATTCAAATGATGACAATAATAATGGCAAAGTGCTGAAAAGTACATTAGAACATTTGAAAAGCAATATATTATATGTATGTGAAGTAAACCCATCATAATCATAAGTAATACCATCATACCAATCTGAATTCACTACCATCATCAATAATTCCAGATTTCGCCATTGCCAATAACCATATTCAATACCAGAAATAAATCCATAACCATCCATAACCATTACCAAACCATAACCATCCCAAATACCATCCCAATACCGAGTACCCTCTAATCATGGAAGTTGTCCAGATGCTCATAACCGGGAGCACGGCTATCATGATAGTTTTAATTAACTCTGCAGAGTTTGTACCACTTTACCCACGTGTTTGTGATTTCATCACCTTTCGATGACTAAACCTCTATTATGCCGTCTCACACTTCCATCGGTGTGTGGCCAAGAGATCACAAAATAGCCTTTACAAAGGGATTACTAGCCTATTTAGACCCCACTGAGGTTTCACCTGTGGCGATGTCTCTTACAGAGCACATCTTCAACCAAGGGCCCCCTCTTGAGCCATTCGGACCCTAGGGTAGTACCACCAATCATCAACAAACCCAATCCGACTACCCCTTCCCCGAGCATCCTTAATGGTCCAAATAGCACTGGCACAGCCCTAATTAATCAGCTACGCCACACCCATACTATGCCTCGTGGTGGCACTGTAGTCCTGACTTATTCTCGCATGAACCGGTCCTTAGATCTAAAGCAAGCAAACCACCATAACATCCAACCCATCCACATACCAGGCTTGCTTAGATCACCCATTACCATACTGTATTGACCAGTTCACATTAACCAGAATATCATTAATGCATAATTAAATGGAGTGGTATAGTTGTTTCCCATCCCAGTTAATTAAGTGAAGCAAAAAGGTAAAAAGCCCTTCCCGACTCTCTACCATATATTCCAGGTGACAAGGGTGGTTTAGCAAATCTAGTAAACTTCCTACCATAGGATTCCCATCAATTTGACACAAGCATGCAGTTTTGCAAACAAAACATTTATTTTAAAATAGGGTCAATATGCTTCAAGGACACTTGCCTTGCTCTTGCTGTTGATTAGGATCAAAGCCTTCAAACTCTTGGTGCTGTAGATCCTCCGCGGCACTTTCTAGCGCAAATCTATCTAATCCGCACAATAAACATACAAGACAAGAAACCCAATCAAAGAGTGCACAAATATTACTCAGTATGTCATGACATGCATGATTAATGCAAATGCAAGGTAGAACTTGTTACTAGATTGCTTTTAATGATCACTAACTAGTTCTAATAGCTTTTAACAAGTTTATACATGTTTGGAGGTGATTAGATGAATTTTTTGAATTAATTCAACATAATTTAACCAGAAAGATCGGACTAGTCCGCTAGAGACCGGAAAAGTCCGCACTCTGCGAGATCAGAAGATTAGGGTTTTCTAGATCGACGTAAATTCGAAGATTAGGGGTTGAATTCTTGTAAGGAAAAGAGAATAGAAGGTATACCAGGTGTTTAGAACTCCAATGAATCAAGAAACTTGGAGGTAGCACTTGGATCTTGGTGATCTAGGGTTGGTGATGAACTTGGGGATGAATTGGTGGTGAAGAACGAAACTTGGTGGAGATCTTGATCCTCCTTCGTTTCCTCCTCTTCTTCTTCTTGTTTGGGATCTTCTCCTCCCTCCTTGATGGTGGCTCTCCATGAACTAGGCTTTGGGTGGGTGGAAAAGTGTCAAATAGATGTCAATCCAAGGGGTGGGGCTGTTTATATAGAGGTGGAGGCTAGGGTTAGATGGATTTCGTGTTTGGGATGAGTAGAGGACGGTTTAGAGTCCCACATGGGCTCTAAAAGATTTAGGAACGACGTCCCTAGGCCCACTTAATGTGAAACCCAAGAAACAAGTCGTAAAACAAAGGATCAACTCGGAGTCGCGAAATATCGGACAAGTTCGGAAAGGATCGGACTAGTTCGAAGTCGTCCAGAGAGAAAATCGGACAAGTCTGGCCAAACATCGGACAAGTCCGACTTTAAACAGAGAGGAAATAGTACAAGTCCGCTAGAACACCGGACTAGTCCGGAAAAGTCCAAGGACTTAGCAAATTTTCAAGGATTCTTGGAACAACGGACTAATCCGCTCAAAATCGGACAATTCTGAAGGTTTCCAGTGCCAAAAATTGGACTAGTCCACAGCAAAAACGGACAAGTCCGCTTTTAGCCAGAGAGAAATCGGACTAGTCCTCAGCAAAATCGTACTAGTTCGCACTTTCCTGCATTTTAAGTGCAGTTTTGCTCCAAATAAATTTTAAATGCTCCGAATCAATTTTAAACTTGTTCCTCTTTATGTGGATCAATGTTAAGCATGTATATGAATGTATGCAGGACATGATGCATGAAAATTAGGGTGTTACAAACCTACCCCCCTTAAAATGAATCTCGCCCTCGAGATTTGACGCGGAAGAGAAGAGATAGGGAAATTCCTTCTTGAGATCATCCTCCAATTCCCACGTCGCTTCTTTTTCTGTGTGATGTTTCCATTGAATTTTACACCATCTAATAACCTTGTTCCTTGTGACTCTCTCCTTGGTTTCCAAGATTTTGATCGATTGCTCGGCATAAGTCAAATCTTCCTCTAGCTCCAATCCTTCCATTGGCACTTGTTCTTCCAGTACTCTCAAGCACTTCTTGAGCTGGGAAACATGAAAGACATCATGTACGTCTGAAAGATGAGCTGGCATCTCCAACTTATACGCTACTTGTCCTCTTTTGTCCAAAATCTTGAATGGTCCAATATAACTAGGTGTTAGCTTTCCTCTTATGTTAAACCTCTTATGACCCCTCATTGGTGACACCTTGAGGTAAACGAAATCTCCCACTTCAAAGGCTAATTTCCTTCTTCTATTGTCCGCATAGCCTTTTTGCCTTGATTGGGCATCCCTCAAGTTTTCACGAATTATTTGCACTTGCTTTTCGACTTCTTGCAACACATCCAGTCCAAATATTTGAGTTTCTCCTGCCTCATTCAAGAATAAAGGTGTCCTACACATCCCCCCATAAAGCGCTTCATATGGTGACATCTTCAAACTTGCTTGGTAACTATTGTTGTATGAAAATTCCGCGTATGGCAAGCTTTTGTCCCAACTTTTCCCATGCTTTAAAGCACAAGCTCTCAACATGTCCTCCAAAATCTGATTGGCCCTCTCGGTTTGCCCATCCGTTTCTGGGTGGTACGCTGAACTAAAATTCAACCTCATTCCCAAAGCTTCATGCAATTTTTGCCAAAATCTGGAGGTAAATTAAGAACCTCTATCCGATACTATCTTCTTCGGTACTCCGTGTCGACACACAATATGCTCCATTTATATTTCGGCCAATCGTGCAGCTGTATATTTGGTCTTCAAAGGGACAAAATGAGCTGACTTGGTTAAGCGATCCACAATTACCCAAATTGAGTCATACCCGAACTGAGTACGTGGTAACCCAACTATGAAGTCCATACCGATTTCTTCCCACTTCCATTCCGGAATCTTTAATGGTTGCAATAATCCAGCTGGCCTTTGATGTTCCGCCTTGACTCGTTGACACATATCACACAATGCCACATATTCAGCTATGTCCTTCTTCATGCTATCCCACCAATAGCTAGTCTTCAAGTCATTGTACATCTTTGTACAACCAGGGTAAATTGAGTACGGCGAGTCATGTGCCTCCTTTAATATTGTCTCCTGAATATGCTTCACCTTAGGCACAACAATCCTCTTTCCAAGCTATAAGGTACCATGTTCGTCTTCATCAAATCAGAATTCTCTCCCTTCTTCGATCCTTTCCTTGATTTCCTTGATCTCCTCATCTGTGGTTTGTGCCTCTCGAATTTCTTGCTCCAAGGTTGGGTTTAACTCCATCATCTCCATCTCATTTACAAATCCGAGGTTCAACCTTTCAAACTCCTTACGTAACTCGGATGGTAACGCTCGAACTGTGAGTCGATGACTTACTCCCTTTCTACTCAAAGCATCGGCCACTACGTTGGCTTTTCTCGGATGATAGTTGATCCCCGAATCATAATCTTTGATGAGCTCCAACCATCTCCGTTGCCTCAAGTTCAGATCTCTTTGTATGAAAATATACTTCAAACTCTTATGATCCGTATAAATTTCACACCTATGTCCAAGAATAGTGTCTCCAAATCTTCAATGCGTGTACCACGGCCGTGAGTTCCAAATTGTGTGTGGGGTAATTCTGCTCATGTTTCTTCAATTGTCTTGATGCATAGGCGACCACTTGACCTTCTTGCATCAATACACATCCAAGTCCTTGTCTCGATGCATCGCAATAAATATCAAAACTCTTGCTCACGTCCGGTAATACCAAAATTGGGGCTGTTGTCAACCTCTTCTTCCACTCCTCAAAACTATTCTGACAAGCTTGAGTCCATTGGAAAGCCTTTCCATTCATTAGCAACTCCGTCATAGGCTTGGCTATCTGTGAAAAGTCCTTGATGAACCGACGGTAATATCCAGCCATCCCAAGAAAACTCCTGATCTCCTTTACATTTTGCAGGAGTTCCCACTTCAACACGTCTCTCACCTTTTCGGGGTCAACCGATACTCCTCCTCCTGAGATTATATGACCCAAAAATGGCACCTCTTTCAACCAAAACTGACACTTTTTGAACCTGGAATACAATTGGTGCTCCCTTAATTTCTGCAACGTAAGCCTCAAGTGTTCCTCATGTTCTTTCTCATCCTTCAAGTAGATCATAATGTCATCAATGAACACCACGACGAACTTATACAAGTACTCCATGAAGACCTTATTCATGAGGTACATAAAGTAGGCAGGTGCATTTGTCAATCCAAAGGACATCACGGTGTACTCATAAGATCCATACCGTGTTCTAAAAGCTGTCTTGGGTATGTCCGATGGTCTAATCTTCATTTGAAAGTATCCCGACCTCAAGTCAATCTTAGAGAAGACACAAGCACCCTTCATCTGATCAAACAAGTCTTCTATGTGTGGGAAGGTGTACTTGTTCTTGATTGTTACCTCATTGAGAGCTCGATAATCCACGCACATCCTTTGGGATCCATCCTTCTTGTCCACAAATAGAATGGGTGCTCCCCAAGGAGAAGAGCTAGGGCGAATAAAACCCCTCTCTAGTTGCTCTTGAATTTGCTTCTTGAGCTCAGCTAATTCCATAGGAGGCATCCTATACGGCCTCTTAGCTATAGGTGAAGTTCCAGGTATTAAATCAATAACAAACTCAATGTCTCGATCAGGTGGCATACCTGGCAACTCGTCCAGAAAAATATCCAAAAATTCACACACCACCAGAATCTCCTCAATGGCGGCACCGTCCATATGATTCAGCTCCAATTGCTTTGGTGCGGTTTGAGATGCTTCAAATTCTACGGTGATCCCTTTTTCGTTGGTCAACTTCGCTGTCTTCATGGCACACTCAATAACTCCATTGTGCTTCCTCAACCAGTCCATACCAAGTATAATGTCCAACCCTTGAGAATCCAAAACAATGAGGTTGGCGGAGAAGTCTACCCCCCTTATTCTAAGGCTTACTTTTGGACATAATATGTTTGTCCTCATCTCTCCTCCGGGAGACTTAACCAACAGAGTAAACTTCATATGAGAGATAGGAAAACTATACTTGACAACATACTTCGATGCAATAAATGAATGCGATGCTCCAGAATCAAATAACATAGTCGCGGGGTTGGAGTTGGCGAGAAACATACCAATGACCACGTCATCCGCTTGTTGAGCATCCTCCGTAGAGACATGGTTCACGTTGCCACGAGCAAAATTCTGCTGTCCACAGCTTCCTTGTGGATGTCCTCCATTGGGTCTTGGGTTTTGCCTCGGTGCATTGCTTCCTTGACCAAGGCCTGACTTAGGACATTGATGCGCAAAGTGTCCAGCTTCTCCCCAAGTATAACACTTCTTAGATCCACCAGAATTATTGGGACGAGCTTGGTTTTGAACATTGGCACCAGGAAAATTAGCATGAGGCGCATAAGGCATTGGTGGCCTAGGTGCTTGCATGACAGGGTGCTGCTGCACAAATTGAGTTGGGCACGGTGCATAACCAGGGCGTTGAGCAGGCGCAGAAGGGCTGAAGTAAGGCACATTGGGCAGCGCAAAGCGAGGGCGCACATTACTTCCTTGTTGTTGTCCTTGATACGGCGCCTTCCTCTTGATTTCTTGCTCCATCTCATGGACCTTGTTCTCAACCCCGATTGCTTTGTCCACAAGCTTCTGAAAATTTGCATAGTCACAATTGAGCAATTGCACTTGGATTTCATTGTTCAAGCCCCTCATGAACAAGTACTGCTTCCGACTATCCCGACTAACATCCTCAGGCGCATACCTTGAGAGTTGAGTGAACTTTTTGAGATATTCACTCACGCTTGATCTTCCTTGCCTTAAATTCTCAAATTCTTGCCTCTTCAAGATCATAACTCCTTCCGGCACATAATGGGAACAGAAACTCTCCTTGAATTCCGCCCAGGTAATCCTCTCTTGATTCTCGTGAGCATTGTAATAAGCATCCCACCAATCCGCAGCTGCTCCAACGAGTTGATGAGAGGCAAATAGCACCTTCTCCCGGTCACTGCATTGGACAATAGCTAGCTTCTTCTCCACGGACTTGAGCCAATCATCTGCATCCATAGGGTCAGCAGCTTGAGCAAAGGTTGGTGGCCTAGTCCTCATAAACTCTCCCAATCGTTTATGAGGAAGCGGGGGTGGCGGTGGAGGCATGTGGGGCTGATTGTTGATGTTGCCAGCCTGCAGCTGTCCCATTGTTTGTATCATGGTCTGCATGAGCTAGTTTTGCATAGCCAAAAGCTGCTCAATGTTGATAGCTCCCTGAGTAGATACTTGTCCGATGTTGTTTTGAGGCACTCCATTGTTCTCCTCCTCATCATTGTCATCCCTCTGGTTGCGATTCCTCACCATCTGAAGAAAAGCAATAGGTAAGAATTAGAGAACATCCCCAACTATATGCATCAAGGGATTTGAAGCTAACCAACTAGCTATACTAGCCTAGGTGGACATGGCAATGCTAAGGCATCCCAAAATCCTCTATTAATAACACAAGCAAGCAATATATATAGCAAATAGCACTCCAAGCAAAAACACATCGATTTCTGAGTTCCCCTATGTGCTCTAAAGTGTCCATTCTATCTAGGCTGCATCCTACAGTCAACCTGTGGCTCTGATACCAATCTGTGATGCCCGGTTCCAAAAAATGTACCAAGATAACACATATGTGTGCCCAGGATGTTCATCACACATACACGAGTGCAATCACAAACGATATATGGAAAATTACCACAGAACAAGATTAATTAACCAAATTTTATTACACAAACCAGATTATCCTCGAATACAACCTCTAATGAATATTTATGACAAGTTCAACTAATGCAGCGGAAATAAACTAATTAAGCAAACTAAACAGCTAGGCAACATAAGCAATAGGGTATAGCACAGCTCCAATAAACACCACAGGCAAAGCTGACGGTAGACACGGCCTAGAACTCCGCATTATCACCATTAAACTCCCAATCCCGACCTGCAACTGTTGGCGGGGGGATTGCAAGAGTGAGTACATGTCGTACTCAGCAAGTGTGAAAAGTATGACATGTGGCTTATTCAAATGACGACAATAATAATGGCAAAGTGCTGAACAGTACATTAGAACATTTAAAAGCAATATATTATATGTATGTGAAGTAAAACCGTCATAATCATAAGTAATACCATAATACCAGTCTGAATTCACTACCATCATCAATAATTCCAGATTTCGCCATTGCCAATAACCATATTCAATACCAGAAATAAATCCATAACCATCCATAACCATTACCAAACCGTAACCATCCCAAATACCATCCCAATACTGAGTACCCTCTAATCATGGAAGTTGTCCAGGTGCTCATAACCGAGAGCACGACTATCATGATAGTTTTAATTAACTCTGCAGAGTTTGTACCACCTTACCCACGTGTTTGTGATTTCATCACCTTTCGATGACTAAACCTCCATTATGCCGTCTCACACTTCCATCGATGTGTGGCCAAGAGATCACAAAATAGCCTTTACAAAGGGATTACTAGCCTATTTAGACCCCACTGAGGTTTCACCAGTGGCGATGTCTCCTACAGAGCACATCTTCAACCAAGGGCCCCCTCTTGAGCCATTCGGACCCAGGGTACTCCCACCAATCATCAACAAACCCAATCCGACTACCCCTTCCCCAAGCATCCTTAATGGTCCAAATAGCACTGGCAAAGCCCTAATTAATCAGCTACGGCGCACCCATACTTGGCCTCGTGGTGGCACTGTAGTCCTGGCTTATTCTTGCATGAACCGGTCCTTAGATCTAAAGTAAGAAAACCACCATAACATCCAACCCATCCACACACCAGGCTTGCTTAGATCACCCATTACCATACCGTATTGACCAGTTCACATTAACCAGAATATCATTAATGCATAATTAAATTGAGTGGTATAGTTGTTTCCCATCCCAGTTGATTAAGCGAAGCAAAAAGGTAAAAGCCCTTCCCGACTCTCTACCATATATTCCAGGTGACAAGGGTGGTTTAGCAAATCTAGTAAACTTCCTACCATAGGATTCCCATCAATCTGACACAAGCATGCAGTTTTGCAAACAAAACATTTATTTTAAAACAGGGTCAATATGCTTCAAGGACACTTGCCTTGCTCTTGCTGTTGATTAGGATCAAAGCCATCAAACTCTTGGTGCTGTAGATCCTCCGCGGCACTTTCTAGCGCAAATCCGTCTAATCCGCACAATAAACATACAAGACAAGAAACACAATCAAAGAGTGCACAAATATTACTCAATATGTCATGACATGCATGATTAATGCAAATGCAAGGTAGAACTTGTTACTAGATTGCTTTTAATGATCACTAACTATTTCTAATAGCTTTTAACAAGTTTATACAGGTTTGGAGTTGATTAGATCAAATTTTTGAATTAATTCAACACAATTTAACCAGAAAGATCGGACTAGTCCGCTAGGGACCGGACAAGTCCGCACTCTGCGAGATCAGAAGATTAGGGTTTTCTAGATCGACGTAAATTCGGAGATCAGGGGTTGAATTCTTGTAATGAAAAGAGAATAGAAGGTATACCAGGTGTTTAGAACTCCAATGAATCAAGAAACTTGTAGGTAGCACTTGGATCTTGGTGATCTAGGGTTGGTGATGAACTTGGGGATGAATTGGTGGTGAAGAACGAAACTTGGTGGAGATCTTGATCCTCCTTCGTTTCCTCCTCTTCTTCTTGTTGCTTGGGATCTTCTCCTCCCTCCTTGATGGTGTCTCTCCACGAACTAGGGTTTGGGTGGGTGGAAAAGTGGCAAATAGATGTCAATCCAAGGGTTGGGGCTGTTTATATAGAGGTGGAGGCTAGGGTTAGATGGATTTCGAGTTTGGGATGAGTAGAGGCCGGTTTAGAGTCCCACATGGGATCTAAAAGAGTTAGGAACAACGTCCCTAGGCCCACTTAACGTGAAACCCAAGAAACAAGTCGTAAAACAAAGGATCAACTCGGAGTCGCGAAATATCGGATAAGTCCGGAAAGGATCGGACTAGTCCGAAGTCGTCAAGAGAGAAAATCGGACAAGTCTAGCCAAACATCGGACAAGTCCGACTTTAAACAGAGAGGAAATCGGACAAGTCTGCTGGAACACCGGACTAGTCTGGAAAAGTCCAAGGACTTAGCAAATTTTCAAGGATTCTTGGAATATCGGACTGGTCCGCACAAAATCGGACAAGTCCGAAGGTTTCCAGTGCCAAAAATCAGACTAGTCCGCAGCAAAAAGGGACAAGTCCATTTTTAGCCAGAGAGAAATCGGACTAGTCCTCAGCAAAATTGGACTAGTCCACACTTTCCTGCATTTTAAGTGCGGTTTTGCTCCAAATCAATTTTAAATGCTCCGAATCAATTTTAAACTTGTTCCTCTTTATGTGGATCAATGTTAAACATGTATATGAATGTATGCAGGGCATGATGCATGAAAATTAGGGTGTTACAAACCTACACCCTTAAAATGAATCTCGCCCTCGAGATTCGACACGAAAGAGAAGAGATAGGGAAATTCCTTCTTGAGATCATCCTCCAATTCCCACGTCGCTTCTTTTTCTGTGTGATGTTTCCATTGAACATTACACCATCTAATAACCTTGTTCCTTGTGATTCTCTCCTTGGTTTCCAAGATTTTGATCGGTTGCTCGGCATAAGTCAAATCTTCCTCTAGCTCCAATCCTTCCATTGGCACTTGTTCTTCCAGTACTCTCAAGCACTTCTTGAGCTGGGAAACATGAAAGACATCATGTACGTCTAAAAGATGAGCTGGCATCTCCAACTTATACACTACTTCTCCTCTTTTGTCCAAAATCTTGAATGGTCCAATATAACGAGGTGCTAGCTTTCCTCTTATGTTAAACCTCTTATGACCCCTCATTGGTGACACCTTTTGAGGTAAACGAAATCTACCACTTCAAAGGCTAATTTCCTTCTTCTATTGTCCGCATAGCCTTTTTGCCTTGATTGGGCAGCCCTCAAGTTTTCACAAATTATATGGACTTGTTTTTCGACTTCTTGCAACACATCCGGTCCAAATACTTGAGTTTCTCCTGCCTCATTCCAGAATAAAGGTGTCCTACACTTCCTCCCATAAAGCGCTTCATATGGTGACATCTTCAAACTTGCTTGGTAACTATTGTTGTATGAAAATTCCGTGTATGGCAAGCTTTTGTCCAACTTTTCCCATCCTTTAAAGCATAAGCTCTCAACATGTTCTCCAAAATCTGATTGGTCCTCTCGGTTTGCCCATCCGTTTGTGGGTGATACGCTGAACTAAAATTCAACCTCGTTCCCAAAGCTTCATGCAATTTTTGCCAAAATCTGGAGGTAAATTGAGAACCTCTATCCGAGACTATCTTCTTCGGTACTCTGTGTCGACACACAATATGCTCCATGTATATTTCGTCCAATCATGCAGCTGTATATTTGGTCTTCACAGGGACAAAATGAGCTGACTTGGTTAAGCGATCCACAATTACCCAAATTGAGTCATACCCGAACTGAGTACGTGGTAACCCAACTATGAAGTCCATACCGATTTCTTCCCACTTCCATTCCGGAATCTTTAATGGTTGCAATAATCCAGCTGGCCTTTGATGTTCCGCCTTGAATCGTTAACACACATCACACAATGCCACATATTCAGCTATGTCCTTCTTCATGCTATCCCACCAATAGCTAGTCTTCAAGTCTTTGTACATCTTTGTACAACCAGGGTGAATTGAGTACGGCGAGTCATGTGCCTCCTTTAATATTGTCTCCTGAATATGCTTCACCTTAGGCACAACAATCCTCTTTCCAAGCCATAAGGTACCATGTTCGTCTTCATCAAATCTGAATTCTCTCCCTTCTTCGATCCTTTCCTTGATTTCCTTGATCTCCTCATCTGTGGTTTGTGCCTCTCGAATTTCTTGCTCCAAGGTTGGGTTTAACTCCATCATCCCCATCTCATTTACAAATCCGAGGTTCAACCTTTCAAACTCCTTACATAACTCGGATTGTAACACTCGAACTGTGAGTCGATGACTTACTCCCTTTCTACTCAAAGCATCGGCCACTACGTAGGCTTTTCCCAGATGATAGTTGATCCCCAAATCATAATCTTTGATGAGCTCCAACCATCTCCATTGCCTCAAGTTCAGATCTGTTTGTGTGAAAATATACATCAAACTCTTATGATCCGTATAAATTTCACACCTATGTCCAAGAATATAGTGTCTCCAAATCTTCAATGCGCGTACCACGGCCGCGAGTTCCAAATCGTGCGTGGGGTAATTCTGATCATGTTTCTTCAATTGTCTTCATGCATAGGCGACCACTTGACCTTCTTTCATCAATACACATCCAAGTCCTTGTCTCGATGCGCCACAATAAATATCAAAACTCTTGCTCACGTCCGGCAATACCAAAACTGGGGCTGTTGTCAACCTCTTCTTCAACTCCTCAAAACTATTTTGACAGGCTTGATTCCATTGGAAAGCCTTACCCTTCATTACCAACTCCGTCATAGGCTTGGCTATCTTGGAAAAGTCCTTGATGAGCCGACGGTAATATCCAGCCATCCCAAGAAAACTCCTGATCTCGTTTACATTTTGCGGCGGTTCCCACTTCAACACGTCTCTCACCTTTCCGGGGTCAACCGATACTCCTCCTCCTGAGATTATATGACCCAAAAATGGCACCTATTTCAACCAAAACTGACACTTGTTGAACTTGGCATACAATTGATGCTCCCTCAATTTCTGCAACCTAAGCCTCAAGTGTTCCTCATGTTCTTTCTCATCCTTCGAGTAGATCATAATGTCATCGAGATCTTGATCCTCCTTCGTTTCCTCCTCCTCTTCTTCTTGCTTGGGATCTTCTCCTCCCTCCTTGATGGTGGCTCTCCACGAACTAGGGTTTGGGTGGGTGGAAAAGTGGCAAATAGATGTCAATCCAAGGGGTGGGGCTGTTTATATAGAGGTGGAGGCTAGGGTTAGATGGATTTCGAGTTTGGGATGAGTAGAGGCCTGTTTAGAGTCCCACATGGGCTCTAAAAGAGTTAGGAAAGACATCCCTAGGCCCGCTTAACGTGAAACCCAAGAAACAAGTCATAAAACAAAGGATCAACTCAGAGTCGCGAAATATCGGACAAGTCTGGAAAGGATCGGACTAGTCCGAAGTCGTCCAGAGAGAAAATCGGACAAATCTGGCCAAACATCGGACAAGTACGACTTTAAATAGAGAGGAAATCGGACAAGTCCGCTGGAACACATTACTAGTCCGGAAAAGTCCAAGGACTTATCAAATTTTCAAGGATTCTTGGAATATCGGACTAGTCCGCACAAAATTGGAGAAGTCCGAAGGTTTCCAGTGCCAAAAATCGGACTAGTCGGCAGCAAAAATGGACAAGTCCGTTTTTAGCCAGAGAGAAATCGGACTAGTCCTCAGCAAAATCGGACTAGTCCACACTTTCCTGCATTTTAAGTGCAGTTTTGCTCCAAATCAATTTTAAATGCTCTGAATCAATTTTAAACTTGTTCCTCTTTATGTGGATCAATGTTAAACATGTATATGAATGTATGCAGGGCATGATGCATGAAAATTAGGTTGTTACATCCATCCTCAAGAATCGAAGTATTTTGGTAAATTTCCTCCCAAACCCTAGGAATTTTGATTTCCTTTGTTTTGAACCAAATAGCTTAGTTCCTTCCAGTTAATGCTAGACTCCTTGTTGTATTACACCCTACTAGAGCAACTTTTGCATTGAGATCCACCATTAATATGATTGTTAGGGTTGAACTTTTGAACACCGGACTAGTCCGGTGTCGGTACAGATAAGTCCGGCTATCCGGACTAGTCCGCACTTGAGCACCGGACAAGTCTGATCTTTAACAGAACTCAACCCTAAACTCCTCTACTCAATGTGTTTCCTTTCCATCGATTCTCATCCATGCATTGTATAATCCTCTTCCCAGGACAATGTTGAGGTCCAATGATGAGATTTCCAACTATGAGGCAGAGATGGACCATGATTCTTTGCTTCGATCCTTGACGGGCCAAGGCAAGAAGCAACAAGAGCGTCCCTTTGAGCCGGCAACTACTCCACCTCAGGTGCAGCACAAGGTTTTGGCCAAGAAGCCTGCATCCAAATTGAAAGATGCAGCTGGCCCTAGCTCCGCGGCTTCTCGCCATGCTAAGGGCAAGGGAAAAGGGTTCGCCAGCGGCCCGATTGGCCCTCTCAAGATGTCAGCTCCAAAGTAGGGGAACAGGGATCCCTCTGAAAAGAAGTTCAATAGCAAGGGAAGTGATACGAATTCCAAGCTCAGAATGGTGGATTGTTACAGCAGATCTAAGAAGGCAACCGATGCTAGATTCTGGAGCAACTTTCACGAGGAGTACTATTGCTCTGTGTACCTCAGAATGAAGACTTCGGTTGTCCACAGTCAGTGGATTGACTGGAATCATTTTGAAAGGAAGAGCTGTGGTTATTTTCAAGGAAGTGGTGGAGGCTGCAGCAAGGCATGGACTGAAGGATCTGTTTTCCTTTAGGTACAACTGGAATGATGAAACTATTGCCCAGTTTTATACCACCTGCTACTTTGCTAGTGATGAAGAGGAGAGGGTTACTTGGATGACTCACGGATCCAAGTACACCATGACTTATGATGAGTTTGCAAAATTTCTGCATCTAGAGGACACCGACAACAATGCAGTTGTGATTCACAACATTGGTGTCTTGGAGGAGGATAAAATGAAGTTTCTCTATGACACTCGCTTGACATTCAATCCTCCTTTCACTAAGAACACGAAGCCATTCTTCATGGTTCCCAACAGAGTCCTCCAGAAGATAATAGCTCCGAAAGACAGAGATGCAGGAAGTGTCCAAGGATACATGAGGACATTGATGAAGGTGATTAGCAAAGATAGGAAGTTTGATGTCTTTGACTACATTTGGAATGATATGGTAAATATCTCCTGCACACCGAACAGATCTTGTGGCTATGCACCTTATTTGATGTTTATGATTGAGAAAGTCACGGGGATCGAGTTCGTGAAGGATGTGGAGCACACTCCCCTGAGGCCTCAAAAGCCTACCCAAGCTACTCTCCCAGCTACTCCATCTCTAGTATCCAGTGAAGAGGCTCCGAGGAGAGCTCTGGGAGATGCCAGGAGTGCTCCCGCTACTAGGGCCCCTCCTCAAAAAGGGTCCTCAAGTGGCATCTTGAAGTACATGGCCGCCATTTTTGGATCATGCAAGAAAGATGAAGTGAAACTTCACAAGCTGAACGAGGCGAGAAAGGCCGACATGAAGTATGTCAAAGAGAATGTCAAGCATATTTGCCAGAAGCTAGAGATCGAGCCTATTGTATCTCCAATTATCTGCGATGATTCAACTTCAGATTTCTCGGAGTTGCCAACTCTCTCTCCCTCCGAACTTGCCTATTTTGGCATTGGAGGCACTTTGAGTGGATCCGCTCCTCCTCCTCCTCAACCTATAGATGAAGACGATGAGAGGACCGACAGCGAGGAATGAGCCTCTAGATCCCTCCTCTCCTTCTTTTTGGCTCCTTGATGCCAAAATGGGAGAGATTGAGGGGGAGTCACTAGGTCTAGCTGTAGGTTGCGAGAGGATAGTTCTATTTGTGTTTATTTTGGGTTGTAAAACTTTATCTATGCTATTGGACATGTGGTGTGAAATTATGACCTTGTTTTGCTTATGACTTATGTGTTATGCTCTAGATTTGATATTCATGCTTGATAACCTTGATGCTGTCATGATTATGCCATTTATCTTATTCATATCAAGATTATTGTTCATGCACATGTAGTTTAGCATCCCACCATAAAGAGTGCACATATGTCTCATGTTTTCATAGCTTAATTTGTTCCAAACACATATATGCACACTTTATGAAAATTCTGCATTTTTAATCATATTGTGAAATCTCAATTGGTTGTCATCAATCACCAAAATGGGGAGATTGAAAGTGCATTTAGGCATCCCTTGTGGGTTTTGGTGGATTGATGACAAGAAAATGAGATCCTAACCAAATTCTTGAGATGAGCACAGGTTTTAATGAAATCATGAAGAAAGCGCAAAAAGAACGGAGAGTGAGGAATCAAGTTGAAAGGAGCTCAAGAAATGATTATAATACTCTTTGTGTATGGAGTGTGTTGGAGAAACACACCCGAAGAGCTCAAGCAAATTTTAATCACATTCACTGCACAAAGTTATACAGGTCCAAACTAGTCCGATGTACCCTGGACTAGTCCGATTTCTCTCTGTCCAGAGTCAGACAAGTCCTCCCAGTGGGGACTTGTCTGCGTAGTCCGGTTTCCACAGACCGGACTAGTCTGATATCACCACGGACTAGTCCGAGATCTCTCTGGCTACGATCGGACTAGTACTCCCCAATGCGTACTAGTCCTCAGCACTTCACAGTTTGCACAAAGTCGGGCAAGTCCGATATCACAACGGACTAGTCCGATATCTTTCTGACCTAAATCAGACAAGTCCGATATCTGTATGGATTAGTCCGAAAAACCTTCTGACTAAAATCGGACAAGTCCTCCAAGTGCGGACTTGTCCTCAATTCACCAAGGGTTTCACCCAACCGGACTAGTCCGATATGTGCCGGACTAGTCCGAACATTTCTAGAGAAAAAACGGACTAGTCCGCCCCGGGCCGGACAAGTCCCATAATTCGGGGCACTTAGGGTTTCCCACACGCCGCACACCGGACTAGTCCGGAGTCCACCACGGACTAGTACTTACTTTGAAAACCCTAACGGTAATCTTTGGAAACCCTAGTATAAATAGAGGTGCACGAGCCCTAATCATAATCTTTTGACCCCCTGCGCCGTCACACCCTCCAAGAGCCTAGAAAACACGTCTCTCCACACAATACAATGCAAAAAAGATCAAATCCTTGAGGATTAACTTTAGATCAAAGGAGAGACATGATTCTTCACGTTTTGAGCTCTTGGGTTTGATTCTCTCACATACTCTTGTTCTTTATTGCCTATAATTCGAGAGTGTTGGTGGTGAATTCAGCTGTAAATCTTAGGGATCCCTCAACTTGTGAGAAGGCCCCTTAAACATGGTAATTTGCCCTTTGTGATTAGTGGAAGAGAATCGGCCTCCGTGGCGATTTGACGAGGGTAGGGTTGCTGAAGACCCGGTCCTTTCGTGGGCTCCTCAACGTGGATGTAGGCTGCCTTCGTGGGAACTAAACCACAGGATAAAAATCTTGTGTCTTCACTTTGTGCTTATTGTTCATTGCATCTAGGATTTAATTGATCTTAGTCATATTACGTCAAAACTTGAAACTAAGGTTACCTTGTGCTATCTTCAGTTTAATTGAAGCAACATACTCTAGTTACATCTTAATTTCTGCTGCGTAGAGTTCTTGGATCGAGATCATCGATCAAACTTGATCGATCTAGTCCGCACACACCGGACTAGTCCGCACACTACCGGACTAGTCTGATTTATTGGTATTTGATCAAGTTGCTGAGTGTTGCATGTTCTGACAAAAGTTCAAAAAGGCCTATTCACCCCCCCCCCCCAGGCCACATTCAATGTCCAAGGTACCCAAGGCCGGAAACAACACATGGACGCTCAATTCACCAACTTCAACTCCATGCTACAACAACAACAAGCCGATCTTGCGGCATACTTCCATCATCAATGATTTAACCCTCATGACGGAGGTGAATGAAGAACAGGCTTGGGGGAGGACCCCCACTTGAGGTAAATTGCATCAACCCCTTGCATATTTATTTTTCACTTACCCATCATACACCTTGCATTAAAAAAATAGGATAGGTTTTATTTTCAAATAAAATAAATGATGTGCAGTAAGAATGACTTGGAATTCACATAGATGAAATGATGAATAGTTGCTCTGTTTTATTTTTCCTAAGTACCTAGTTTACAACTTACTACTCTCCGACATATAGCTCTCATTGGCTAAAATTGCTTTTCCCTTGATTTGGAAATTGTTGGTAGCAAAAGCTTAATCCATTCTAAGCTGTTGTGAGATATGATATCATGATAAGACTGCTATTCCTAGTTTGATAGTGAAACTTAGATTTCCAAACAAATTCTAAAAAGATTTAAGTTACTCTCATTTGATTGGAAATACCCACCAAATCCATATGATACATTACCTTGATAGACCTTATGCATATGCTATTTGTCTTCACATTGAGTTTTGTCAAACTAGTATAGACCTATGAGAGATTTCATTCATTACATTTTGAATTCAAGACTTCACTTGCACATGCTATACTTCTACTCCAGAAGTAAGCAAAATTCTATCATACCACCATTCCACAATAAAAATAGAAACTCCATATCATTAATGCGTAGTACTCTCTCCAAAATTCATTGCATAAAAAGGGAGTAGAAGACATGGCTACAAGAAAAAGAAAATGCATGCTTACATCATAAGTATGAGAAAAAAGTAGCCATGTTTCGTCCCTGCAAAATAAGGGAGTCCACTCAAAAAGGAATCATCTTAATATCCACATCCACTCCATTCCATCACACATGCACAAGTCTTGAATCAAATTGTTTCGAATTGATTTCTCCTAAGGCTTGCTCTTTTGACTTAGCAATATTATGTGTTGCAAATATGCCTACTATATTCCCTACCAAGCTCCACATACAAGCCTTATGTAGAGGTAGGATGGATTTAGGCAAAATGCCTTGGTGAGGATATATTTCCACTACACACAAAGGAGGGACTTGAGAGAATAAAATTGATATACTTAAAATCTAAATTGAACTCTCCGGAATTTGTGTAGAACTTGACTTCTAGGGTATGTGTGCTCCATTTGTTGTTCTATCTTTCTACCACCCACGAATAGGAGATGGCATAAGCCCCATAATGACTTAAGATGGGTGAAGTACCGTGCCAATTTTTGCAATAATAGGTAGAGTATTTTGTTGTGCACATTGTACTTTTGAAAAATAGAACATAGTAGCAACTTCTAATCATCAACCTAAAGTCTTGACCTTGCTCGGGACGATAAGCTTTGGGGAGTTTGTTGACGGCTGCTATATACCAATTTCACCCGTCAATATAACTCAATTATGTGATGGAAATATCATTTCTTATACACATCACCTTTCAATTTAACCTGTTTTCAATTGTCCTTGGAGAAAATGGTACATGCAGGAGTTCTATGTGGAATTGAAGTGAAACATGGGGATGGATCCTATAAAATATCATTCCAGCCAATCAGGCGACGCCACATGGCACCACATGGATAAAATGGCCCACAAACAGAAACATTCAAGGTCATCCAATGATGTAGCACCCATATCATGGAATGGGACCCACCTGTGAGCCACATGGAGGAAGAACTGGCTGTTTGGAGCCAGGACCAGGTCGGCTGACTAGTTCCTAGCGCCAAACACGGTCAAACGCCACGTGTTGGCTCTTTCCCGCTTGAACAGGTTAGGGGTGACTGATTCACGTGCTTTTGGTGGCGGTAACTGACCCTTCTCCAATCTATAAATAAGACCCCTCAACCCTAACTTAAACACACCACTTGAGTATCCCATCCATTGTATCCACTACTCTCCATAGGATTAGAGGAGTATAGGCTGTAGAGAGGAGAGTCGCTAGTCCATAGTCCAAGTAGGAGAGGAGTAGAAGGAGTCTCTTCCCAATTTCCACTTTGGAAAGGTATGTCTCCCATATTCCTATTTGTATTTGTGACTTTATTCATAACAAAGATGATATTTTTAGTCTTCTATTGTTCATATACTTGGATGAAGCATTTCTTGTTTGATTGTGGATTCCATGTATGTGGTAGGAGTGGTATTTATGGTTGTGCTATACTATGCTGATTACATCATCATAAACACTATAAACCTCCACTATAGTCTAATTAGCTATGATATGACTATATTAATATGAATCACTTATGCTATGAATTAACATTGGTTCAACAATGATTTAGTTCATTGCCTTAGGATGGCTTGTGCCTAGGCTCTTAAGGTAATTACTTAATATGCTAGGATGGTGCTAGGATAGAGAGTAATGTTGAATGTCTCATATGCCCACGGATTGAAGAGTAGGCAGTAGGTGGTGACAGCCATATCTATCCTTTGTAATCCTCCATGTTTAGCTATGCCACAGGCTCATGGCGGTAGTCACCTAGTGTTTCTAGTGGGTAAGCCCGTGCCTGATGTGTTAATCCACATAGCATGAGAATTCATTATTGATATAATCATTAGTAACTAACTTTGGCAATGTATATGTACATTAGAAGCATAGTAGGAGTATCTACCTAACTCTTATCCTAGTTCCTCTATTACCTAATTTATCCCCTTAGTATAGAATGCTCTTGTGTGTGTCACACTACCTCAATTACCCTTTACCCATCCTTGCTAGAACCCTACCTAAGCCAACCTAGCCTTTGCACTTGATGATTCTTTTTACTTCCATCCAGCCTTCCTTTGGGGAAATATAAATGACACCATTCGGGAATACTTTTTAAAGGTGAAATGCTACATTGATAGTTTATGTGCGCTTGCGGACGTTCATCTGAGAATTAAAACCTACCAACAAGCATTTCTGGTACCACTGCTTGGGATGAATTGTTAGTAGTGCATAGGAAATATCAACAGTCGAAAAGGAGTAAGCCACCAACTCACAGTTCGGGAATTGCCATCCGAGCTATGCAAGGAGTTTGAACGGTTGAACCTTGGATTTGTGAACGGGATGGGAGTTAAATCTGACCTTGGAACAGCAAATTCGAGAAGATTAAACAAAGGATGAGGAAATCCAAGAAATAAAGGAAATGACCCAATAAGGGAGAGAATTCAGATTTGATGAGAATGACCATGGCACTCTATGGCTTGGGAAAAGGATTATTGTGCCTAATGTGAAGCATCTCCGGGAGACGATATTGAAGGAGGCACATGACTCACCTTACTCAATTCATCCCGATTGTACGAAGATGTACAGGAACTTGAAGACTTGTTATTGGTGGGATGGCATGAAAAAGGACATAGTTGAGTATGTTGCATTATGTGATGTGTGCCAACGAGTCAAAGCTGAACATCAAAGGCAAGCTGGATTATTGCAGCCACTGAAGATTCTGGAGTGGAAGTGGGAAAAAATCGGTATGGACTTCATAGTTGGATTACCGCACACCCACTCCGAGTATGACTCCGTATGAGTGATTGTGGATCGGTTGACCAAATCAGCTCATTTCATCCTCGTTAGGACAACCTATACCACCGTGAAGCTAGCAGAATTGTATATGGAGAATATTGTGTGCCGACATTGAGTTAAGAAGAAAATAGGGTCGGACCGAGGTTCTCAATTCACCTCTAGGTTCTGAGAGAAACTGCATGAAGCTATGGGTACAACAACAACAACAACAACAACAACAACAACAACAACAACAACAATGACAACAAAAACCGAGCCTTTGTCCCAAACAAGTTGGGGTCGGCTAGAAATGAAACCCAACAATATATGAAAAAGAAAGTAATAGAAAATAATACGAATAACAAAATAAAAATAAAAAATACAAATAAAATAAGATTCTAAATTTTATTTATTTTAGAAATGGATTAATAAGAAAGAAGATAAGGGTAACAAAATTCACATAAACTACGATTCTGGCATATGAATTGTTAATTTCCATGCAGTCCTATCATGAGCCAAATCTCTAGGTATGTCCCACTCCTTTAAGTCACGTTTCACCGCCTCCTGCCATGTCAACCTTGGTCGACCTGTACCCCTCCTAAAATTTTCCCTACTCTTTATAATCCCACTGTTAACCGGTGCTTCTGGAGGTCTCTGCTGGATATGCCCAAACCACTGTAGGCGATGTTGGACTAGATTCTCCTCAATCGGTGCCACCCCTACCCTATCACGTATCACCTCGTTCCTAATTTTGTCTCTTCTTGTGTGACCGCACATCCACCGTAGCATACGCATCTCCGCAACACTCATTTCTTGGACATGTTTCCTTTTAGTTGGCCAACATTCTAGTCCATACAGCATCGCAGGTCTGATCACCGTCCTATAGAATTTTCCTTTCAATTTTTGTGGAACTTTCTTATCAGATAAGATTCCAGAAGCTTGTCGCGACTTCATCCACCTGATATTGATCCTGTGGCAAACATCTTTGTCAATATCACCATTTCTTTGTAACATTGATCCTAAATATCAAAATGTGTCCCTCCTAGGTACTATTTGTCCTTGTAAACTAACATTTCCATCCTCACACCCAACATCACTAAAGTTGCATATCATATACTCGGTCTTGGTTCTACTAAGTCTAAACCCCTTAGACTCTAAGGTATGCCTCCATAGCTCCAATTTTCTATCAAGACCATCCCTAGTTTCATCTACCAACACTACATCATCAGCAAAGAGCATACACCAAGGGATATCCCCTTGTATATCCTTCGACACCTCATCCATCACTAAGGAAAAGATGTATGGACTTAAGGTTGATCCTTGGTGTAGCCCTATTGTGATAGGAAAAGTATCGGTATAACTATCTCTTACGCGCACACTTGTCACCACATTATTGTACATATCCTTGATAAGGTTAATGTACTTTGTTGGTACCTTGTGTTTCTCTAGCGCCCACAACATGACCGGCCTTGATACCTTATCGTATGCCTTATCCAAGTCAATGAACACCATATGTAGATCCTTCTTTTGCTCCATATACCGCTACATAAGCTGACGGAGTAAGAAAATCGCCTCCATAGTGGACCTCCCAAGCATAAAACCAAACTGGTTTTTAGTGACATTGGTCACTTTCCTCAAGCGGTGTTCAATCACTCTTTCCTAGAGCTTCTTAGTATGCCTCATAATCTTAATTCGTCAGTAATTAGTACAACTTTGAACATCTCTTTTATTTTTGAAGATGGTTACTAAAATACTTTTCCGCCACTCTTCACGCATTTTGTTTGACTGAAAAATGTGGTTGAATAGTTTAGTGAGCCATACTATTGCTACATGCCCTAGACATCTCCACACCTCAATGGGGACATCATCGGGCCCGAGGGCCTTTCCTCCTTTCATCCTTTTTAAGGCCTCTCTAACCTTAGACTCTTGTATCCTTCGCACGAATCGTCTGTTGGTGTCATCAAATGAGTCATCCAACTCAAACCTAATGCTCTCATTCCCGTCATTGAATAGTCCATTGAAGTAGTCCCGCCGTCTGTTCCTAATCTCTTCATCCTTCAATAGAATTCGATCTACCTCATCCTTAATGCATTTGACTTGGTTGAGATCCCTCACCTTCCTCTTGTGAAGTTTCGCCATATTGTATATATCCTTTTATCCTCCTTTTGTCCCTAGCCTTGCATATAGTGCATCATAGGCCTGCTCCCTTGCTTCACTCACAACACGCCTTGCATTTTTCTTAGCCTCTTTATACTTCGCAATGTTACTTGCGCTTCTCTCATGATGCTAGCTCTTATAAGACTCATTCTTCTCCTTAATAGCTTTTTGTACATCTTCATTCCACCACCAAGTGTCTTTATCTACAAGTTTCTTACCTTTTGTCCACCCAAGCACCTCCCTAGTTGCCTTCCTAATGTAATTTGCCATCTTAACCCACATACTATCCGCATCTTCCTCTTCACTCCAAGGACCTTCCATGATCATCCTCCTTTTCAATGATTGTTGAGCTTCATCCTTCAACTTCCACCACATTATTCTTGCGGTTTTAACACCTTTGCCTCATGACACACACACACGTGGAAACGAAAGGCGGCTACCACAAGTTTATGTTGTGGAACAACACATTCCCCAGGAATTACCTTACAATCTAAACATGCCCCCTCTCCCTTCTCCTGGTGAGGATATAGTCGATTTGACTAGAATGTTGGGCACTAGTAAAGGTCACTAAGTGACATAGCCTCTTCTTAAAGAGGTTGTTAGCTACCAATAGGTCATAGGCTACGGAAAGTCTAGGATATCCTTACCCTCCTGGTTTCTATTGCCACACCCAAAACCTCCGTGTACCCCCTCAAAACCTACGTTAGTTGTACCTAAATGGCCATTGAGATCTCCTCCTATGAAGAGATTCTCGACTATCTGTACATTACTAACCATATCCTCCAAGTCCTCCCAAAATTGTCTCTTAGTGCTTATGTCGAGCCAAACTTGTGGGGCATAAGCACTAATGACATTCAATATAAGGTCCCCCACAACTACCTTAACTAGGATGATCCTATCCCCTCGTCTACGAACATCCACTACTCCATCATTGAGGCTCTTATCTATTAGGATGCCTACGCCATTCCTAGTCCCAGTCGAGCCAGAATACCAAAGCTTGAAACTGGTATTCTCAACCTCTCTCGCCTTTTGACCTGCCCATCTAGTCTCTTGTACACAAAGAATATTTACACACCTCCTAATTGCAACGTACACTAACTCTCGTAGCTTTCCCATCAAGGATCCTACATTCCAACCACCCACCCGAAACCTAGTTTCCTCAGCTAGCTTCCTTACCCTTCGCATCTGTCGAGGAAGATGCAAAGACCCTTGCTCACTTAACACTACACCCAGGCAATGATGTAGTGTGTCACTATGGTGGTGGCGATCAGGCCCTCGCCCACTTAACACCACATCCGGATTCTGATATGGCGCACCACTTTGGCGTTGGCGACCCGGCCTCGCCCACTTAACACCATACCCGGGTTCCGGTATGACCCGTCACGAAGAGGGTTACGCCCCAACAAATTTCCAATGGGTTTCATTTGCATGAGAATGGATAAGTATAGTTGCTGGCTCGCCAAGCCTATCACAACCCATCCTCCTTTATCCGGGCTTGGGACCGGCTATGTCATTACAACATGGTGGAGTTTGTATGAAGCTATGAGTACTAAGTTAAATTTCAGCTCAGCTTATCACCCACAAACTGATGGACAAACCAAGAGGATGAATCAAATATTGGGATATATGTTGAGAGCTTGTGCTTTGAAGCATTGACACGGCTGGGAAAAAAGTTTGCCATATGCTGAATTTTCCTACAATAATAGTTACCAAGCAAGGTTGAAGATGTCGCCATATGAAGCACTATATGGAAGGAAGTGTAGGACATCATTATTTTGGAATAAGACAGGAGAGAACCAAGTATTTTGACCTGATGTGTTGCAGGAAGCTGAAAAGCAAGTTTAGACAATTCACAACAATTTGAGAGCTGCCCAATCAAGATAAAAGGCTATGCAAATATTAGGCAAATAAACTTAGTATTTGAAGTGGTATACTTCGTATACCTCAAAGTGTCACCTATGTGAGGTCATAAGCGATTTAATGTCAAGGGCAAGTTGGCACCTCGCTATATTGGTCCATTCAAGATTTTGGGCAAACGGGGAGGTGTCATATAAGTTGGAGATGCCAAAAAATCTTTCTGATGTTCATGATGTGTTCCACGTTTCGTAGCTTAAGAAGTGCTTAAGGGTACCAGAAGAACAAGTGCCAATGGAGGAATTAGAATTAGAGGCATATTTGACTTATACCGAGCAACTGGTCAAAATGTTGGAAACGAAGTAGAGAGAGTCATAGGGAACAAGGTGATTCGATGGTGCAAAGTACCATGGAAGCATCATGTAGAATCGGAAGCGACTTGGGAGCTGGAAGACGAGCTCAAGAAAAAATTTACCTATCTCTTTCCATCTATGTCGAATCTCGAGGGCAAGATTCATTCTAAGGGGGTAGGTTTGTAACACCCTCATTTTCAACAATCATGTATTGCATACATTCTTATACATGTTTAACATTAATTAACACAAATAGGAACAAGTTTAAACTGAATTATAATCAAACAAGTAAATAGAAACTTGCCTTAGTACGGACTTGTCCGAATCTGTACGCCAGACTAGTCCGTCTAACTCTCTGTTGTTTTCCCTGGGTAGGGCGGACTTGTCCGGACTGTGCCCCGGACTAGTTCGTTCAACTCTCTAATGTTCTTTCGGACTTTTCTGTTAGTACTACGGACTAGTCCGAAAATGTTTCTGATGTTTTCCAAAGCCCTACTCTGGACTTGTCCGTTCAACTACCTAGAACATGGATATAGCTGCGAACAGACTTGTCCGGCTTTACACTGGACTTATCAGTTCAACTTTATGACTTCCAACGGACATGTCCGGCCTTATACGGACTAGTCCGATATGGTGAGTTTCGCCTAGGATTCTATTTCCCCTCCACAACGTGTTATTTGGTGATTTACCTTTTTGGGGCCAAGAACATCGTGTCCAACCCCTGTGGAGCCCATGTGGGACCCCTACTCGTCCTCCACCACCTTAAACTTGAATTCCACCCCAAACCCTACCATCTCCACCCTATAACATCCCAACACCCACCCTTTAATCTCTTTTCCATAGTTGAAGAAGCCCTAGCCCTAGTTCATGTGAGCTGCCATCAAGGAGCCTCCACTGCATGGAGAAGAAGTAGAAGGGGAGAAGGAGGAGGATCAACCAAGATCGTCATCTCTGTTGTGATCCTCATCATCAATTTATCAATGGCAACATCCCTTTTCGTCAATTCTTCATCTCCTTCGATCTTAACGTCGAATCTTCAACCCTTGAACCCTAGGATTCACAGTAATTATCTTAGATCTATCTTTTCTATGTAAAATATGGTTCCTCATTAATTTTGACTATGCTCTAATTGAAAATTCGCCAAAACCCTAGCCATAGCGGACTTTTCCAGTCCAATGCGGACTAGTCCAATTAACTCTCTGGTCCAGAACGGACATGTCCGGCCTCACTACGGACTAGTCTGGTCTCCATGTTCTGAAAATTTCTGGAACTTCTTTATTAACCTCTGAAACGACTTGAAACTTGTTCTAACATGTAAAACTTAATCATGACTAGTTAGTAAGCAATGATATCAACTTAAAAACATGCATTACCACATAATTGCATTAATCGTGCATGTCATGGCATATTGAGTAATAGATGAGCATTTATTAATTGTAATGCTTGTTTTGTATGTTTATTGCGCGCAATAGAAGGTGTTGCTCTAGGGGGTGCTGTCGAGGACCTCGAGCACTAGAACTTCGAAGCTTTTGATCCTAACCAATCTCAAGAGCAAGGTAAGTGTCCTTGAATATTTTGATCCTATCTTTAAATGTTTGGTTTAAAAAATTGCATGCTCGTGTCAAATTGATGAGAAACCCAAGATAGGTGTTTACTAGTCTTGTTTGACCATCCCTGTCGCTTGGAACATATTGTAGAGAATCAAGAAGGGTATTTTACCTTTTTTCTTCGCTCTAATTAAGTGGGATGGGAAAACAACCAAATGGCTTAACTATGAATTAATGAACTTATGGAGGATGAGAATTGATGAACATGATTAATCGGTAACATTGGACTTGGGAGATCTAAGCAAGCATGGTTTGTTGATTGGTTTGAATGATATGGTGGTTTGCTTTACTTGGATCCAAGGACCGGTTCATGCGAGAATACATCAGGGCAACACCGCCACCACAAGGCCATGAATGGGTGCAGCTTCGCTGATTAATTAGGTGTAATGCCAGCATTGTTCGGATCTTTGGGCGTGCGGGGAATGGGAGTCAGTTGCGTTTGCAATTGTGGCATGACTGCCCTGGGATCCGAACCACACAAGAGGGGGCCCTTAGTTGGATGTATTTAGTTGGAGGCATCATCACCGGTGAATCCTCAGTGGGTATGAATATGCTAGTAATCCCTTTGTAAAGGCTATTTTGTTATCTCTTGGCCATACACCTAAGGAAGTGTAATTGGCATAAGGAAGATTTCTTTACTCGTTGCCAGGTGATGAAATCACGAACTTGTGGGTAAAGCGGTACAACCTCTGTAGAGTGTTAAAAACTATCATGATAGCCGTGGTACCAGTTAAGAGAACCTGGATGACTGACATGATTAGACAGAAATCTTGGAATTGGGATGGTTTGGTTATGGTTATCGATTGAATGGAGATAAATGAAAATTTTATTGTTTGATGGTAAGAATATGGCCTATGGATGGATAAAGAATGATGGATATGAATTATTATGTTTATTTGGGATATGATGGGATTAATTCACATAGACATTGTAAGATGCTTTTCATATGTTTTAAATGTACTTTTCAGCAAATAGCCATTATTTATTATCGTTCCTTGTTTAAGCTACATGTCATTATTTTCCCGAACATGCTGAGTACGACATGTGATCACCCTTCCAATTCCCCCACCAACAGTGTCAGGTGATGTTTGGGAGTACCCTGAGGATAATAAGGAGTACTAGGTTGTGTGCTGTCGTCTACTTGCCTGTGGATTGCTTGGAGCCGTGCTATATCCCTTATGCTTAGTTCGCTCAGTTTGGATTATTTCTGCTGCATTAGTTTCAGATTTATTAATAATGATCATCAGAGTTGTATTTGAGGATTATTTCAATATTGTAATAAAAGTACTATTTTAATAATATGTGTTGTGGTAATTTTCTGTATATCGTTTGTGGTGAACTCGTGTATCTGTGTTGAATGTCATGGGCACACATATGCGTTCACTTGGTTCATTTTCGGAACTGGGTGTCACAGAACTATAGCCAAGAGATGGACTTCCTTCAGATCTAGGTTGGCCTTAGAACCGATTTGGATGAGAAGGCTCTGCGTCTCCAACTGAAGAAGCTGTACTGCGGTTCTATCTCAAGAGACGACCTTGTGGCACCATCAGAATTCCTACCGCTGTTTGTAGTCCCAGAGATCAAAAGGGTGCTGCAGAAGGAGATGTCGATCCTCGATGACACATGTCTTGCGGTGCGACAGACGAGTATCAAGGGGAAAGAGCTCACGATTTCCTCCACTCGAAAGAGGAAGTTTACGCGAGCTGATGGTAGCTCTGTCAGAGGAGCTCCGACGGAAGCCGTGTCATCGCCGGTGTTGCACCTGACCCTGAGGTACGTG
Organism: Tuctoria greenei; assembly: GCA_036927565.1. NCBI lineage: Eukaryota > Viridiplantae > Streptophyta > Magnoliopsida > Poales > Poaceae > Tuctoria > Tuctoria greenei. The sequence continues at coordinate 9,774,606 of JAYESD010000009.1, forward strand.
GTGGTTGTACCTCCGACAACTACATCTTCAATCTCGGTGCCTAAGACAAGCTCCGGGTATGGGAATTCATCATCTTCAATCCCAGTGCCAACGGTGAGCACTTGGTCCGGCAAGTCTTAACCTTTGGTCCTGGTGCCAACGGCTGGCACCGGGTCTAGAATATCTTCTCTAATGGTAGCTCTGGTAGCAGGGAGTGGAGCAACGTTTGTTCGAGAGGTCCCGGCTGCTGTGATGCTGGTGGCTACTTCGGAGACTCCCGAGGCGAAGTCTGGATCATCTGCCTCACCGGCAACTGTGGGTTCATGTGACTCCGACCGCCCAAGAAAGAGGGTCCGCGCCGAGTGGAGCTGCAATGGCCCCAGGTAAGAATCGGTACTAAAAACCTGTCTTTTCTTACATTTCTTGCTTTTTTTTGTTGAATTTTGCATTTCCTCTGTTTCCAGAGGGTCGAGGCCAGCCGCTTCTCCTACACCACAAACCAGCCAAGCCAGCATTGCTGTCGAAGAGACCGTGCCGGCCGGAGCACCGATTGATATTGTGGCTCTTCTTATGGTCATGGCGGGCAGTGAGACAATTCCGGAGTCAACTGATGCCGAGATGACTTCCGTTTGAGTAGCCGGATATGTCGCAGTTGCGTTGGACCACATGAAGAAGTTACGCTAGCGCCGGAGCAGGCAACAGCAGCATCGGAGCCAACTCCAGAACCAGCAATGGATGCTGAAGTGGCGCCGGAGACATAGGCTGAAGCATGAAAGGTGCTAGAGCCAGCGATCAACACTGCGCCGGTGGCTCATGCCGCGATGGTACAGGAGCCAATGGCCTCCGCGCTAGAGCCTGTGATCGATGCTGTGCCGGAGCTACCGGCAGACACCATGATGGCGCTGGAGCTTGCGCTTGGAGAATCAGCTGTGGGTGCTTCAACATCTGCGCATGGGGATGACGACCTCTCAGAGTTTGGCGGAGCTGGTGAAGAATTCTTGGGGTTCATGCTTGTGCCATGGACTTCAACGACTATCCCCCTATCACTCTCGATTGAGAACGCTTGCTCAAGCCTTTGGCAAGTTCAACTCAGCTTCGACTGCGAGCGAAGTGCTCTAGAAGCACAACGGGAAACTCTACTGCAGTGGCAGAAGCTTCTCAACTTCTAGATGAAGTTGACACAGACCTGCCTGGCTGACTTCAGGGACCTGCTTGCAGCCGAGAAGATGCGGCTGAAGCGGATGGACAAGCTGCTAGATGACAGACAGGCTGCCATAGAAGCTCTGAGTGAGAAGACTCGTGAAATCTATGACAAGGCGACAGAAGCCAACAATTTTGGGAATGCTCGCTTTGAGACCCTAGACAAGCTGAGGAAGGAGCTCCTCAAGCGACAAGAGGTTGTCGACAATAAGGAGCAAGAGCTCCAGAAGATAGATGCTAAGATCTCTTAAAAATTGGAGAGCGGTGAGAAGGACTTGGCTGACCGTGTTGAGAAGTTCAAGTTCCAGTGTGAGCAAGAAAAGCACCAAGTGTGGTTGGCTGGAGAAGGAGTTTCCAAATGGGAGCTTGTTGTCTCCGCGAAGGAAGACGAGGTGAAAGCAGAGGAGAAGGACCTGGTAGCGAAGAAGGACCGCCTGAACCTCCACGAGAAACAAATTGCAGACCAAGAAAAACTTCTAGATGAGCGGATGCAGCAGCATGCTAAGGAGGTCGAGCGATTCTCGAATGAAGGTTCCACAGAGCTAACATCCACCAGGAGATCTATGGAGGAGCTTCGGACCACGTGGAAAGTCAAAGCCCAACAGATTTGGGACTTTCTTGGGCATGCAGAGAATGCACTGGTGCCTCTAGGATTCAGTCCGGTTCGGCCAGCTGACCCGGAGCCAGAAGTGGGTCAAACCTTGATAGCACTGAACTCAGCCGGAGCCATGCTGGAAACGCTAGAAGACTTCATCAGCGACCAACTTGAGACTGAGGGGAAGACCTTGGCCAAGTTAGTCGTAGAGTATGTGTTGACTTGTTTCTGTAGCTGGGACCCCTCAATGTCGCTAGCTTCGATGCTTGAAGGGCACGTCACAGAGACGGAGGAGGCTGCCAAGGCAAGCGTACAAGAAGCCACCCAAAAAGTTGCCAAGTGGTTCCAACACAACTCCGGTGAGTAGCTAGGACCTCTTTTTCCTTTTGTACCTTCAGCTTGTAGAAACTTGAAATTTGAATTAATGAAATTCTCTCGAACTTAATTTTTTTTTGTCTTGACTGTTGACATTGCCATAATCTTATTGGCCCCCTGGTAGATGTGCTCAAATGATTGATGGCATCTATAATCTCGACATTGGCAATGTCTTGAAATATTTGTGTTAGCTCCGAGCTGTGAGCTTTTCTGTTTGGTTCAAGCTTCGAGTTTGGCCTTCAAGAGCTCCGAGAACCCCTTTCCAACATACAGAACATTGACAACGGGCCCCCTGGGAGGTGTCAGAGCTAGGTACTTCGATGGCACTCATCATCAATGTGTGAAATGTCAATGACAGGCCCTCTGGATGGTGCTGAAGCTAGATGCTTTGGTGGAACCCGTCATCAATGTACGAAACTTTGACGTTGGGCCCCCTAGGTGGTGTCGAAGCTAGATGCTTTGGTGGCGCCCATCATCAACGTCCAAAACGTCGACACCGGTCTACCTGGGTGATGTCGGAGCTAGATGCTCTGGTGGTTCCCATCATCAACGTACAAAATGTTTACGTCGGGCCCCTTGGGTGTGTCAAAACTCCCAGAATGAGCATGAATATAATTTGTTCTACACATGAGAGACAATTCAAGTAGTAAAAGTGATTCTTCTTGCATAAAGTTTAGTCATGGCTTACTATCCTTCCTTGAATTCTTAGTCCTAATCAATTCAATGTGATAATACTTAGTATATCGGTTGTACTTTCATAGGTCCGTGTGCTTCCCAGACCCTCCTTACTTTGTCGCAACACCATAATAGGTAGAGTGGCGTACTTAGGATGTTGGACCAGGATAAGTCTATAGCCAACTCTAGACCCATCATTGGCATCGATTTTTAGGCGAGTAGGCTATTCAGCAAACACTCGATCCCGAAAAAGACTACCAATAATACATGTATATGTATCACATGAATTCTAAGAAGCCAATTTTAAAGGGCATTGCAGAGCTTCACTATTTGCAAGAAGGTAAAGAGGTAACTAAATAAGAGCATGCGCAAAGTGAATGGACATAGAGTCTGTTTTCATGTAATTGTATTTCATTATAGGTATGAATAATAGGGAGGCAAGGATACACTTAAAGTACATGTCCATGTTAAGCGTGCTATACATCTTGGACCAACCCGACTCTCTTCATAGTCACTATGAGATACTATACAAAAACAGACTCACCTTCGTGCGAAGTGTAGAACTTACATATATTCTAGGGGTTTGAAAGTGGTGTCTCATCCTTGGTTGCCAAGCAAACGCGTTTGGGGCGGGAAACATTGATGACTCGAAAGGGACCCTCCTAGCTGGGGGAGAGTTTGGTCGCTCCTTCTCAAGAGAGTATTCAACGCAGCACCATATCACCTTCTTCAAGCTGCTGATTGCATACATGACTCTGATGATAGCGTCTGAGCGCCTGGCATTATCGCGCATTTCGAACAGCTGCTTGGCACCTTGCCTCATCAATGAGGTCCAAGTCATCGTGCCAGAGCTGATCCTACACGGCTTTGTCATACGTCTAGACTCGGAGAGAACCCATGGTGATCTTTAGAAAAAGGACTGCTTCGGCTCCGTACACCAGGAAGAAGGGTGTCTCTCTAGTAGCCCGACTGGGTATTGTCCGACTTCCCACAGTGCAGACGAGAGCTCTTCAATCCAGTTGGCACAATGCTTTTTCAAGCCTTCGTAGGTGCGGGTCTTGTGTCCCTTGATAATTTCAGCATTTTCTCTCTCGGCGTGGCCATTACTTGTCGGGTGCGTTATTGAGAAGTAGCTATGTTGATGTCGAGGTCTTCGGAATAATCTTGTAAAGCTACACATGTGAACTGGGTCCCATTATCAATAATGACTCTGTTCGGGACTCCAAATCTACAGACTATGGACTTCAAGAACTTGATAGATGATTGCTTATTGATAGTTACAATGGTAGCTGCTTCTGGCCACTTTGTGAACTTGTTGATGACGACATATAAGAACGGGGACCCTCCGACGGCTTTTGGGAAAGGTCCCAAAATATTCATCCTCTACAGTGTATGGATCTACTTGGCATCAAATTGGCATGCCTCGCATCTCTTGACCAGCTCGACTGCATCATAGAGGGTTGTAGGCTAGTAAAAACCATGTCAAAAGGTGTAGGATCGAAGAGCACGTGAAAATCTACCAGAGGGGGGGGTGAATGGTAGATTTAAAAATCTTACGCAGCGGAAACAATTAAACCCCAAATCCTTTCGGCAAAAAAATGATCTGTTAAAGAAATCGTGTGTGAGACTAATCTAAACGTGTTTCACTGTGACAAAAGTGATGGATATCAGAGAGAACCAAGTCACGAAGACAAAACAAAAAGAATCACTCAAATCCGTCGAGAAAAACTCAAGTTATGATCGAAAGATCAAACAATGGTCAATCTGCCCTACCCGAGAAAAAACAGTTCTGGAACACTGCAAAGAAACTCGTGTAGATCAAAAACCACTAATCCAATGACTGTGAAATTTTGAAAGATGATAGATAATAAAGTTGTGAAGACAACCCAAAAATAATCACGTCAATTGGATATATAAAACTCGAGTTATGATAAAACCACCGACAAAAGGTAGTGCTGTCCAGAAACTCGACGAGTAAAACTTGTCTG